>OY720358.1:5226424-6589036 GCA_963082945.1 Cerastis leucographa | reverse complement strand
GTTTCCTCATGATGTTTTCCTTCACTGTTTTTGAGAGCAGCTGTTATGAAATAAATCACACAAAGTAATGCGCCTACCTGGGTTCGAACCCACAGTTTACTGTTCGTAAGTCGGGGCTGCCACCACTGCTGGGCCACTGCTGCTCTCATGAATTAATTGTTTTGCTTGTATGCTCATTTGGAAGTAAAAGACTTTCTCAAAATCTCTTATTGTACAGGAAATCTATACAAAAACGAGGCTATGTTATACTGGAAATTTATAGCTTGTTGTATAGTCGTGTGTACCTATAGTAAAATCTCAGATTGTGTCAAAAGTAACGATTGCCTTGCAAAGTACTAAATTAAACTCTCTTGGTGCGTGTTTAGAAGCTAGTTTAAGATACAAAATTATGCAAATAATTCGTGTTTAGAAAATAACACATCCATAGCTATATTCTAAGATCAGAAGAGGAAGGCAAAGCAGATCCAATTTGGCAAAATGTCGAAATAGTAAGATGAAGCGATATTAATCAGCTACAACTTACGTTACAAGTACCTTTTTCATATCGACAAATCTTAAGATATCTATCAACGCCTCGGAAGTACCGGCGAATACATTGTGTTCGCGAGATGTAAAGAAATCGTTACGTTGATCAGTGAATCGCTAATTCCGTTTTTCTCACGTCTGTGGCTGTTAGATAACTCTAAAGTGCGCTTACGCACTATTGCTTTTTAAGTGCTTCTGCGCCAACTTGAATGTGTGCGTTATATTGCTGGTGTCTTACTTGCTTTGAGAATAATTAGTAGCAATATTTCGAAATTAAGGGCTGCAATAAAATTTTGCTAGCAAAACTATTTTAAAGGAATGCACTTTACGTGATTTTCGAGGAGCTCGTGGCTAAATAATAACTGCCGCTCCGGTCGTTCTTTAGGTTAAGTCGTGCTTGTCTAGGTTGATCTGTGGATGGGTGACCACCCATACATACCGAGTTTCCTCCGTGCCTCGGAAAGCACGTTAAGCCGTTGGTCCCGGCTGTCATTTGCAGATTTGACACTACTTTGACAGTCGTTTGAGGCCCGAAAGTCTGACAACCAGTCTTACCAAGGGATATCGTATTACCCAGTACTAACTGGGTTATGGAGGTCAGATAGGCAGTCGCTCCATGTAAAATACTGGCATTCAGCTGAATCCGGTAAGACTGGAAGCCGACCCCAACATAGTTGGGAAAAGGCTAGGCAGATGATGATGTATCAACGTGATTTTGCGACTATATAGATTTTTTTTTGTATAACAATACTTTCTCTTTCTAAAAAATATTTGATTCCGTTCTACCGGAAAAGGCTACCATGCAGATTGATAAAAAAGAGTATTGAATTAAAAATGAATTTATACATGTTGTTATCTAAATCTACCGTTTCTGATGAAATCGAGAACCGTGAATTTCTCATTTGTACACCTATTATCGAACACAATTTCATTTCATTACTTACTATGTAATATAACACTGTAAAATAAATAGTTGCCAAAGAAATAGTTATATCTCAAGGTCTTGCTAGCTAAATTATGGTATTACCGCGTTTAATATGAAATTAGTTTGAAATGAGATCATATCTGAATGAAAAATCGCTTCGTATACATAGGTTATTATCCAATCTGTAAATGCAAACTCCTTGGTAATTTAATCCAAGCAAGCAAATTGGTATAATCATATGAATCTACTTGTAATGAAGTAGAGACTCGTAGATTCCATGTTAGAGGTATACAAGTGAATGTAATTTAACAAATGTAGTAACTTCATGCTTGTTAGATTAGCTGAATGTGAAAGGTCGTTTATGTTTGTAAACAATGTTGAAAAATATAACATTAGGGGCCGTCCATTAATCACGTGATGTTTTTTAGCACTTTTTTACCCCTCCTCCCCTTTGGTGATACGTGGTGAGGTTTAAAACTAACCCCCGCCCCCACCCAAAATCACGTGTGTTTTTAAGTACCTACACAGAATCTTAATTTTTTTAGAATATTATCATTAAATACAGGTACTTCGTTCGTTGCCTGGAAACGGCGATTCAAGATGTCTTACTACACCCCACTCTCTCCTTGTGAAATTTCGTGATTTTTGATAAACCCCCTCCCCCCCTTTCAAGCCTCACGTGATTAATGGACGGTCCCTAACATCAAGCTTAATTCCTAAAGGTTTAGACAGAAGTCTTTCAAATTATACAGGGTGGAATTCCACATCGGCACATAATCAGTTACCACGTATTAGTACATCATATTAATAAGTAACCCAAGAAAATTACTTGAATGTTTTTTTTTTATCTGCTGTTCCATACATTTTGACCGTGTAGGTATCACATTATTGTAGTATTGGCATTACTGGTAGTATTTACTTTTGTGGGAAACAGCTGTTATTTTTTTGCCTCTGAAAAAAATCTATCTGTGTTCGAAATTATGTACTGAATGCCTTGTAATCATTTGTACATCGATGTCCCTGCCATCCTGTATAGTCCTTTCGCCTTCGAAGTAAAATATTCCCATTGCAACTATCACACACTTTTGTAGCTAATGCCCGATTTTCACTGTCACTACAAGACACCTACTTAACTAAATGCCAAAATAAATATTATAGCATTGTTGGAAATTAAACTTTCGACGCCAAATAAAGGGTTGTAAATCTAAAAGTGCGCTTTCTTTAGGATTTGGGTGTTGCTTAGTTTTAGTGAAACTGGCATAAGAAGACAGATAAGCTACAACGTTCTTAAAAGATGCGTAATGTGTTGTAAAAGTTATGTAAAAAAAAAATATTTATACTTACATGTTAAGAGATTATTTATGTTCTCGGTAATGGCGATGAAATTGCTTGGAGAAGTAATTAAAGGTCATATTTTTGATTTACGATAGCTTTCGATAACTTGAGTTATTGCAAGAATGTGTCCGATTTCACTTAAGGCGTGAGAAGATGGGCGACAACACTCAATCTGGGTTCTATCTGCATAGGTAGTGTCATGTAGGGAAAAACAGTGAGTGCATTTAAATACTTGAAAGTACCAAGAAACGCTAACGTGACGATTTTGACGGATTCCTGACTGCTCGACTAGAAAAGGCGAAACACCGAGAGAGTTGAAAGGGAATGGGGAAGATCTTTGTCCAGCAGTGGGATCGAACAGGCTTATAATAAAAGTATCAATCAATCAAATTAACTCTGCGTATCGTAGACCGCTACACTAAGGCCTTTTTTAAGATGCATCTTAACACCCTGTATAGCGCCGCTACTCCTTTAAGGTGGAATCGACAGGCTGGCCGGCGAAATCCCAATGAATGACTATTTCATGAAAAAGTCATTCATCATCATCATCATCAGCCTATATTGTTCCCACTGCTGGGACACAGGCCTCCTCTCTATGAGAGGGAGTAATCCACCACGCGGGCCCAGTGCGGGTTGGTAGATGTCACATGTCTTCGAATTTTTGGTTCTAGGACATGCCGGTTTCCTCACGATGTTTTCCTTCACCGTTTTTGAGAGCAGCGATGGTGAAATAAATTACACAAAGTAATGCGCCTGCCTGGGTTCGAACCCACGGCTTACTGCTCGTAAGTCGGGGCTGCCACCACTGGGCCACCACCGCTCTCAAAAAGTCATTATATGGGGTTAAATGAACTTAGGGGTTGTATTGATGACTTTAATGATTATTACTCAGTAAAACCATATTAGTTACGGCCGCGTTTCATATTTTATTCAACATAAAAAGTGACACTGACAGGCAAATTGCAAAACGACGTAAGAAAATTTGAATTTCGCGAGCCACCTTGTCGCTTCCAGCTTAAAAGGTCATCGATCCTTTGTGCTGGATGGGTCTTCACTGGTAAGTAGAACATCCAAATGTCAGTTAATTAATTTCCTCATTTCTGGTGGCCAACCATGACGTCTTAAAGCAGTATTGTTTTAATGGTATTTCAGAGTGGGTAAGAAATGGGACTTGACGTCCTCTAAAGCTCCGTCCCCTTCCCACTCTGGAATAAGAATATAACAATACTGTTGCAAGACGTTATGGTAGGCCACCTGTACATAGGTTAATTTAGTTTTCCTTACAGTTTGCACCTACTAGTATCATAAATTGGTTTCTTAACACACGTTGAATAACTGGTAAACAAGCTTTCACATTTACAGCGGGTAAGCATTAGTTAAGATGAGAGTTGTTTCCTGAACCCACAGTACTTCTGATGTTCTTAAAGTGAACACTAAATTTAAGTAATTTTAAGAGAGTTCTTTTAACATTCAATCCATTTACCTGACAGAAGTCGCCATGTAATATGAAGTCTCCTTACAATATGAAACTAGACCAAGAGATGAGCGTTTAATAGTATTTAGGATGTATGCAAATAAAAATGTAATATCATTGACTAGCCTATCTGACTGTCTACAATAGTGCACGGTTTTTATAGAAAAAAACCACCGGGCACGAGTGAATAGGTGATTTTTTTCTATATTTTAGCTTCAGCTATAATTCATCCAAAAATTCCTAAGTTGCAATGTAATTAAAAACCAATAAATATCCGAATTGCGTTGCTAAATGCAATTCATAAATTTAACACTTCCTCTAATCAACTTTCTATCCGACAAAGTTACAAAAGTATCATAATTTAGTGCTAAATGCAACGCTTTGTTAAAATGTTAATTACCTCTAGTAATTGCTTGAACACTTCAGGATTAATACTGATATAAGCGATTATGGACATTTAATAAAATATACTTTCTATCAAGTATTTGCAAGAAGTCTTTGAAGTCGCTCTGCAACGGAAAGAAGAATAAATAACGATTACTTTTACCAATGGGGTACACAAATATGTGACAAAAATCAAATTGAGAGGCAATATCGATATTATCCATCTATCTTTTCATCAGAATAGACTTAAGTCAAGTGCTTCTTCTCTCAAGACATCCCAACAATTCATGAAGAAGTTCAAGAGTTTGCCACTACCAAGAGCCTTTGTTTGATGTGAATTTTGGTTGAGTGGTACAGAATGCCTTGTTGATGTACCATTACTGTACACTGGCGTTCACTGACGGTCCACCACGGTTTTCAACCTTAATACTCATGCCATAAGGGTTTAAAAGTAGAAGACTGTCAGTACAAAAACTACAGGAAAGCAATAACTGCCAATCTTTAATTTAATTGTCGGATTTTTGTAAACGAACATTGCACGAACGAAGGTGAAAATCTCCCAACAGCTCCGGATAAAGCGTGACAAAGTTGCGCCAGTAATTTTAATTAGGCAAGGTTTATGTCGTAACAGCATTGTCACGATGCACCGACCACTAAACCGCAAGGCATGCTCCCGCGCAGCTTATTAAAAAGTCAGCTGCTTGGTCTATTAACATTAATATTGTGAAATTTTTATGTAAATAGGTAACGAAGCTCGGATTGTTTTGCGAAAGAATTTGTGCGTTTGTTATTTAATGCCTCCGATATTTTGTAAACTTGATATTTGTCGAGACTTCATTTTACCTAAAGAATTTAATATAATAGTAAAGTATAAATTAAAAGTGGGTTAGGATGTAGATAGAGACCAATTTAGGTACATCATTCAGTATTTATTTATTTAATTTATAATGCATTTCTTTGTTGTTTTATTAAGTGATGCATGAATGCTCTATTATGCATTCGTACTTTACTGAAACAGGACGCCTTTACAAAAAAAATTACTTATAGTTTTATTTTTCTTTTAAAAACATTTTAAATTGATTAGTCACGCGTACCTACGGACTGTCAATACGTAACTAATAATTCATTGAATATTCATTACGTATCTCAACAATTTTTTTTTTTTAAGATACCACATCGTTTGAAACTGTTCGCATTCTCTGCTCAAAAAAAGATTTAGATCATACTTGGTGTATATTAACATAAATATCGCG
Organism: Cerastis leucographa; assembly: GCA_963082945.1. NCBI lineage: Eukaryota > Metazoa > Arthropoda > Insecta > Lepidoptera > Noctuidae > Cerastis > Cerastis leucographa. The sequence goes on along the minus strand of OY720358.1, from coordinate 6,583,140 downwards.
TTCTCACTTAGTTACATTACTGTATTTATTATGTAAATAGGATTCTCATAACATTAGTTATATGAATCGGACATTTATGAATTACAGATGAATGAGATACAATGACAAAACAAGATCAGTCGTGCGTCGTGACATAGTTCGAATAAAGGCAAATAAAATCTATAAATTAATTATAATATAAAGCAGATTAAGTATAAAAAACCGGCCAAGTGCGAGTCGGACTCGCGCACGAAAGGTTCCGTACCATTATTTATAAATTTATTATAACGAGCACTTTTTTGTATGGGAGCCCCCTTAAATATTTATTTAATTCTGTTTTAGAAGTTTTTGTTATAGCGGCAACAAAAATATATAGGTTAGGTTCATGAGATACAGCTTGGTGACACGGACGGACGGACAGACGGACGGACAGCGAAGTCTCAGTAATAGGGTCCCGTTTGACCCTTTGGGTATGGAACCCTAAAAAGTACAGTACTACTTACCTTGGTAAAAGTAGGTACCGACATGAATTATGCATACGTTACAAGAAATCTAGAGCTGTGAATAATACTTCACCAATGAAGAATAGAGCTCGTCATTTTGTATGATGCGGTTACGCAGAATGTTTTCTCTACAAACATTTACTTACAACCTCTACGGAAAATAGAGACCTGCCCTCGTATTCACAAACGCTCGGAATCGATTGGGATTCGAAAAGTCGTATGTCTATCTCGTTCGCTTTCGTTATGTCAAAACAAGGTAGACATACGACTTTCCGAATCGAAATCGAAACCGAGCGTTTGTGAATACGGGGGCTGACGAATACTGACCTAATAGAAAAAGTAGGATCAATTCTATGTAATACCGCATTGTCTAATATTTATACATCGAAATTAGTTTTTGTGGTCATGTTAGTTAGATTTCTATATAAGGCGTCATCATAAGCGTCACGTTTGAAATATAAGGTACTTATGTACTTTACGCAATTTTTGAAAATAATTGCCTCACGTAAACTTTAGAAATTCTAACTCTATTACACGGTATGATTTGTTTTAAGCACCCTCCTACTTTCAAAACATATTTGCCTCATTGCCAATGCGCCTTAAACTGGAAAAAAAAATATAATTGTATAAAACATAGTTTCAGCATCACGGATATCTTTAAGACTGCAGGGCGAATCCACCGTGAAGTGTTTATTTATAGTGCTGAAATTAATGTTATTTAATATAACAGCTGTTATTCCAATATGAATTTTATTTCTTCAAGATAGCGTTTTGTTTAGATTTCAAACGAGTATCAGAGATTACCCCATGTTATTGCAGTTGGGTGCTGTTTTCGCGCATAATGCACGCTTTTTATGCTAAATGTTCCAATCATGAGCGTTTATTAGGTACTGGGGACCGATAATATAATTTAATCTGTTTTGGGTGTCAACCGTGATTATTTTTGTCTCGTTTTAAGCAAGATACTGATGCTATTTGCAGCATTGAGCTTTAAAAGTTCGAGAGACTTCTAAACTTTCGAATTAACGGTAAATATTAGTAATCGATTTTCTTTTCTAGCAGTTTACTTACTGTTGTGTGAGTGTAAATAATTATATGAACAAGCTAGGAAGGCTTTGTGTATTTAACTTTATACGGAAACAAAATGTGTGTATTTTTGTACTATATACCTATATGTCTTGCTTTCAAGTTGGCACTTACTCAATACTTAAGGCAACCGCCAAAGGTACCTACCTACACAAAAATGTTTTCAAACGTTTTATGCGTTTTTTGTGAATTTCAGACTCTATGGAATCTGAAAATATAAAAACTTTTGTGATTTTTAGATCTAATTCAGAATTTGATGTTTATCATTAAATTATTATAGATTTTATTATTGATGATCTTTAGATCTAATTCAGAATTTGATGTTTATCATCAAATTCTGAATTAGATCTAAAAATCAAAAACGTTTTTGGTACTTATTTATCGGTTATTGTGAACAACCGCAGTTGGTAAATCATAAGGTTCACTAGTGAATGTCGACTATCGCCATGCTGGTTAGTTCACGCATTCTCGGTAAGATATACAGGGTGTAAAGGACACGACGCGAAAACGCTTACCACATAGAAATTTATCATAAGAAATTAATAAAAAACAGTTGTTTCCTACAAAAATTCCTAACTGTTGTGCATACAGCTGATTTTTTTTCAAATTATCGATGGAAAATTTCTATGTTGGGGGATTCATAAGGAGGAGGAGGAGCTCGTGTCGAAATAATAACAGTCGCACGGGTCGATCTTAAAGCTTAAGCCGTGGTTGCCGAGTTTCCTCCGTGGCTCAGAAAGCACGTTAAGCCGTTGGTTCCGGCTGTCATTTGTAGAACTTTGACAGTCGTTACGAGTAGTCAGTAGCCAAGACTTGGTAAAACATCCAGTCTTACCAAGGGGTATCGTATTACACAGTTACTTCGCTTCATGTAAAATACTGGTACTCAGCTGCATGCGGTTAGACTGGAAGATGGTCGGCTTTAACTGGAATCCAGCTTCAAAAACATCAAGTTTGTTCCTTAAACGCCAGTCAACAAACAGTGTGCAGCGTTACAAAATAGCAACGGAAGACAGAGGGTCGTCACTCAATAATCACCTTGTCATCAGCTCGCCTTGAACGCCTGGGTGCACCGTCAAGGTGTCTATTAATCGTTGTTAACTTCGCGGTCTATATGTGTCACTTTACAAAAACAATTTACTTTTTAAACGAGATTTATCAAAAATATATTAATGTATAAATACCTGGTATGGTCTAGATGACAAAAAAATCGCAATGATGGGGAGAACCATCAACGAAGCCGAAAGGCATTTATTCATCCCGTTATTGAAATATTTTTTTATCTCTGCCTTTTCTGGGAACCTTCTAGTTACGGAGATATTGGAGTTCAAAGTTCCAACATTTTAACATTTCTTTTTTTTCAATAAAAAAGTTAAGTTTTATTGTGGCATTACTTTAAATACCTCCATGAAGACTTAATTATTCAATGCATCCATCAGAATGTTTTGAGTGTTTTACTTTGAATCCTACGAGTAGTACGAGTACTTTATAAGAAAAAAATCCAATTATTTATTTTATAGATCAACACGGAAAATACTCTTTAAAAACTATACTACTTCTAAGTAATAAAGTTCAAAATTATGCAACAGTAAATATTTAAAAGGTAATAAAGATACTTTATGATTATTTAATAGTTGCACTTTGTTATACAATTTTATGTTCTAAAATTGTATAATCTGCAATCTGTTGCAAGTAAGTGTGGAGTAAAGTAAGTTCTTTTGATGACTGGATAGAAAAGATTAGGTATGCACATTGCACATGATATTATGCATTACCTACTGCAAAATTGTAAACAAAAGAGCGTTTATTAATAATGAACTAGGTACCAGTATTTACATAAACTAACTAACTAAATATAAACTAAATTAAAAACAACAGAACGTTAAGGCGTCAACATATTATGTTTCACTAGTTTTCGCTCGCGGTTTCGCCTGCGAAATTCATTTTCTTACAATATTTTTATATTAATATGCCTATGTGTTATTCTGACGCATAAGCCGTCTTACTTTAAAGTTTCACCCAAATCTGTCTTGCTGTTCCAGCGTGAAGGAGTAGCAAACACTGACTGACCTCTACTTCCCCGTAAAATCTTTTACAATAAACACATATCTAAACCAATAAAAACTTGTACCAATTATTTTGTCTATAAAAAAAATAGTCTATCCAAAGGGCACACACTTATAAATACATATAAACAAATGGTAGATTCGTGACATAGGGGCAATGCAAACCTCTTAGATAACAAATAGAGCCTCACTTTTATCTAACAACTGCTTTAATTACAATGTGGGCAATTAAAATAACTACACAGAATAGATAACTGCAGAAGGTTCATTATTAAAATATCTAAGTGCCGTTTAGACAGTAAACTCTATTTGCTTCGAAAACATATGAAATAACTGAAAAAGTGTCAGTCTTTTTAACAGGTTTTTCTGTTTTCACTAGAAAACGGATAGCTATACCTCAATCTGTGGTTTAAGAAAGTTACTTTCTATATCGGAAATGTACGCTGTGAAGCACGGACTGAAGTATGTACAATCCTAAGAAAAGCGAACAATTAGTGTTTAGAGGTAGGAATTAGAGTCCCACTTATGTTCATCCCTTAAAACATAATGGTTTAGTTTTACAGAGAGTAACCCAATTAAAAAATTTGGGTCGTATTGTTACGGAGGACTTAAAAGATGACTTGGATATGGAAAGGGCGCGTAGGGCGTTGGCAGTGACGGGAAATATGGTAGCTCGAAGTTTGCTGGTTGTTCAGTACCAGTAAAAATTACACTTTTCAAAACATACTGCCAAACATTTTACAGCCTTTGGGCTCATCTTACCCAAAAATCTGACAATACCTGAAGCATCCAATATAACAATGCCTTTAGGGTGTTGTTGGGGCTTCCACCTTAATGCAATGCGTCAGATATGTTCGCGGATGCTCACATAGATGATTATTTTGCGATAATGAGAAAGAAAATTGCCTCATTCAGAATGGGGGAAAGCACTAATGGCATTCTGAAGGTGCTTGCGTTAAGCCTGGATGGGCCGACAATTGGTAGGTTTATCAAGCTACATGTCATGCATAGAGCTTTATAAAGTTACCTTAGATAATAAATTCTTATATTGTAATAACCGTGTCTACTAACATAGTTTTAAGCAATAGGGATGGTGACTCATTTTTCTTTATTTGTCCATCGGGTAGATTATTAAAAAGTATTTGACACTATTTTTTCTTTTTTCACGTAATCCTAAAATAACGGAGATATTTTGAGTTGAAATGGCGCATGACGTCACGGCTCAGTACATTTTATACCTAGTTGTGACGTAGTGAGCCCCCACTCTCCAACTTTAATACGTTTTAACTAAGTTTTTTTTTGTTAACTTGATAAAACAAAAAATACGTGTCTAATATTTTTGTATCTCTGCCGGCCTAGCATGACCGCCGTAGAAACGAGCTATGTCTACGGAAGAATCGACAATTTGACAGATATTTCTATCTTCCCAAGCATGGCGATATTAAGAATGTAGAAAAGAAATGTTTCTTTTCTTCAGTCGACACAAGTCTACAACGTCGAGCATGACGACCATATTTTCTCTTCTTTTGACATTTGGGGGTAGAAACATTACTTCTGACAAATGTCAAACTAGTCTTAATAAAAACTAAATACGAGAAATACGTTTCTTGGTTGCGTTGAGTTACGTTCAAAAGGTTGAAATGTTATGTAAAATATTTAGGTTTAATTTCGCGAAAAAGATCCAGGCCTGGATCCAAGATGCAGCAACACCATCCCGCCAACGAAAAATGAAAAACTCGTGCAATTGGCAACTTTTTTTTGTTAACTAAACGTAACCTTTTAACTTTCCATAGCAACGTTCCCGTTGCTATGGAAAGAATTTCTGTCTATGTCTTCGTAGAAACGCGAGTCGACGGTGCGCGCCATGCTCGGGCAGAAGAAATGACAAGTTGTAAAGAAAAGATTTCTTGTCGTTTCTTGGTAGAATAGAGATAGAACGGTCATGCTAGGGGGGCTGATTGACGGACAAAATAGAATTTCGTTTTCTTTACCCAGTCATCATCCCTATTGTGTAAACTAACACTATATGGGCTATGTTGTCTGAAAATAAAAGATTTTTATTTATTTTATTTATACTGCCTCTGAATATTCTACGAATTACACCTTGCAAAATATAAACATATTTTTCTTGAATTGGCCATCTAATGAGCTTACCAAGTTATAGTTTTATAAACCTTCTGTGGAAACCCCTTTATTTTGTGCTTAAACGTATACTTTAATTATAGAATAATTCCCAACAAGGGCATTCTGAATGCCAATATGATGTGTATCGCTCTAACGATGACCGTGGTGCATGGCGCTCTGATTTGAATCCAATCGATTTATTGATATTGTTATTTACTTTATTTATTGTTTAATGTTAATAGCTTATGTAATGTGTACTCCTGAGCTAACGTTCTACTTCTTATTTTCAGTTTTTAAAGAATGCGTCCAATTTGTCGTGGTTTGTTTGATCGATTTATTTGTTTGATAATTTTTTGCGAATCCAAATATCACACTAATATTATAAAGACGAAAGTTTGTAAGTGAGTATGCGCGTGTGTTTGTCATTCCTTCATGCCTCAATGGCTGAACGGATTTGGATTAAATTTGGAATGTAGATACAGGTTATACCCTGGATTAACACATAGTTTTTTTTTTATCCTGGTATGCGCGGGTAAAACCGCGGGGCGTATTAGTATGTAAATAAAGCCATTAAAATCTATTTATTTTGATGGTAAGTTTATAGGTTTCTTGGCTTAGGTATGCTGTAATTGAATCTGCTAAGGTTAATTTAATTACGCATGCCACGGAATGAAACTCGATAAAAAAAAAGATAATATCACGAGCACATTAGAATAAATCCTTTACATTAATATTTAATGACAAGCAAAAGGAATTCAATCTCAATTGGTTTCGATTGTCAATATCAATTTAGGGCGCGTTATTGTTCGAACAAAAAAACGCCACATCACGTTAGCAAAAAGCGTGAACTCGGAAGTACATAAACAAAAAGTCGCAGCATGCGAGAAGTAGGAAGAATAAAGTTACGCGATTGTGTGAAAAGGCAATTACAAAAATTATGTAAGTCAATGAAGGAGATAGTTGCGCGCCTTGAGTCGAGATACGATCGATTTATACTTAGACAGCAGACTGCATACAAAAGCTCACCCAGAAGAAAAATAACTCCATGTATGTATACCTAGGCTTACTCATCCATTGTAGTCTCAGTTACACTAGTTTAAAATAGAGTATGTCCCAGTTACGCTCCATTTTATGTCCACCTCACTTCCTAGTTCTTTATTTTTTGTCAAATTACGTGCTAGATAAACATAGATTCTTAAGTTAGATTAAAAATTATTTGAAGCGAAATACTCGCATTGACAGCTCCAACGAAGCGAGAGTGATTTATGACATCCAACGAATAAGGTCAATGTCATCGATTGTTTAGCTGAAAACATTTTCTGAGCGGTTTTATTTAAACTGGCATCTGCAATACGTATTGCAGAATAGAAAGATTTCTTAACACATAAACGCTAAGTATGCTATCGGCATCTGCGAGTGATGTACAAACTCGCTAAGTAGCTGCTACGATTCTGCTCTCGATTTCCTAGAATGGTGTTTTATATCGTGTAATCGAGCAATGTACATCTCGATTCAGCCGATGTGCGAGATTACGTAAGGAGGCGTCATCCAACGTGCTCTAAGTTTCACTTTCGCCTGAGTTTCAGTTTCGCCGTATGTTGTCCGTGCACGCTCCAAATCGCGCTCATCGGAATAGAATCGATTTTATTTGGGAACCGGTAGTCGATTGCACATTTTCCGAAGGCCGAAGATTTTTTGCTAACAATACTCGTTCATAGTGGAATGGTTTACGAAACATACATGATTACTTATGCTAAAGATATGCGAAGCATGTAATTTGTGACGTTTAGAGAACAACGACCGTTTAATAAGCAACTCATTAATTGCATTCGCACGTGCATGATATAGAATTGTATGAACATAATTTGTATAATAGAAACATAAATTATTAGTAACTATTAAATGAACTGTGGGAATGTTATGTGATAATTGTGATAAACGTTTTAAGGAATGCTAAATAAGAAATGACGAAGTATCTATTTTGATTTCCCACGTGTCTTTTTAACAGATTCATAACAATATGTAAAAATATAAACAACCGTAGACCACGCAAAACACATGTCACCGATATCATTTCAATTTCGTTCTTGACCTACATCGATCATCTCAAATGTCAAATGTTTGATCCATTATTCGGGCCAGCAAAGAGTTGGTGAAAGCATTTATCACATTACGGGTGATTGACACGAGCGCAGTTAAATGCCATTTGTCCAAGGTTGGCGCCCATTGTGCCGCGCGTTGGTTACGCCCGCTTCGGCGAGCTTGCCCTGTTAGCAATGCCTTTAAATATGTATGGGTATGAACTTACCGGTAGGTAGTTAAGTGACTATAGCCAGGTTATAACGTGCTTGAGAACTTTTATAGGCATTTAAGTATCGTTAGTATACGAGTAAGTTATGGGGCAACATTTAGCTCCCATCAACTCCCATGCTTTTTTTCCTAAACGAACACGCTGGAGGTCTTTATCATAGCCTTGGATTTTAGTCATACATTTATTACGGTAAAGCTTTTTTTATCATTTGGATGAATCGAAGCTAACATCTAATCATACGCAAGCACACATTTTTTTCTTTTTGTGACATCTGACGCGTTTATGTCTTTTCCATACAATTCGGATATAAAAAAAGTTTTTCGTTGATTCACCGAACAAGACTAAACTACAGATGAATCATTTTTGTAGTATTCAAATTAAATACAACGTAAAAGTAGCAGACGCAAATAAAATTACTTTGTATTAAGTTACAGTTGAACGTTATTTATACAATATTATAGAGATTGTATGAATATCTAGCCGGTGAATGCACTTCGTAAATAGGATGTATTCGTGAAAAATGAGTACTGTCAAAGCCCGTCATGTGTGAAATGCACATTCATGACGTTTTATGACACATGACGCAAGATGGTTACTTTCAGATTTATATACATTCAACTGCATTATGCACTTTAGTATAATCTTTATTCTGTTTATGATGTTACTCGAAAAAAATGGAGTACACCTAATAGACAAATTAGAAAATTTGTTTTCCTAAGATTATGATTTTCAGTCAGTCAGTTTTAATAAAATCTACTACTAGACTTAACTTTTTTTTTATATATAATATAGGTGATTGCGCTGGTAAAGGAACTTATCGGAATAGATACGTTTTGTCTTTAAACCTTTTGATTTTAAAGCAAGGATGGATGTAGGTAAAGGACTCTCTCTCTCGATCTATGGAGGTCTCCTGTCCACGTATTTTACCCTTCAAAGCTGATAATAGATGTTTTAAGTATTTCTAAGGATATTTTGTCACTTTTCAAGAACTACTGACAAGAACTGTTTGAAATTTTGCACACAAATAGTTAGTTTATAACCTAGATTAACACACTTTTCATCCTGGTATTATGATCCCCTGGGACAATTACCGGTCTCCACGCGGGTGAAGCTGCGGGCATAAACTGGTGTATCATATTTTTATAATAAAGGATATTGCCGGAATTCGTTGAAGGTATTAGCAGACACTACTGAGAATCCTTACTACGCACTCATTATCGTATGCAAAACGGTGCTCTTGACCCTTCCTTTCATCATCCCCACTTTCTTTAATAGTGAAGACGCTTGACTCCCAGCTGTGGGAACTTTCTGAACTAAAATAAATCTATCTTTGAAAATTTTCGTGACAAACGACGTCACCTTTAAGTGGCCATACTTTACTTTTAGCTTCCCATCACCAAATTCTATTTTCAAATGACATTTCATGATTACGTATGAAGTGGTTCGTTCTTATATCATACATAAGCTTGTCAATTTGAGTTGGGGATCATATACGAGGCCCGGTTGTTAAGATGTTTAGCGATACACTTAATTGAGATTAAATGTCAGTCAGCTTTAGCCAGGTCAGTAAGAGTGAATGTTATTGATATTGATGATTTAAAGCCCGTACATAGATAGATTGCGCATGTATCTAAAAATGTTTTAAACGGACATGTGTGGTTAGTAGTAGCTTATGTAACTGAGGTAGAAATGCAGTCCCTTTTAAGTCAACTGGAAAAACCCAGCCAAGTGCGAGTCGGACTCGCGCACGAAGGGTTCCGTACCATTACTTATAAAAACGAACAAAAAAACACTTTTTTGTATGGGTGCCCCCTTAAATATTTATTTTATTCTGTTTTTAGTATTTGTTGTTCTAGCGGCAACAGAAGTACATTATCTGTAGAAATTTCAACTGGCTACCTATCACGGTTCATGAGATACAGCCTGGTGACAGACGGACGGACGGACAGACGGACGGACAGCGAAGACTCAGTAATAGGGTCCCGTTTGTCCCTTTGGGTACGGAACCCTAAAAATTATCATTACAAACATAACAATAATCATTGGGTTAGGCAATTGCGTCTCTTACTTTTATAGGGTATATACGTAGGTGTGATATTCTTTTCTTATTCCTTACGGTCAATGGTAAACCAAAAGTGATTCTAATCTCAGTAATATAAATACTAAGTAGTTTATAGTTGGATTAAACATAGAGCTACATGACGCCGACATAGTAAAACTTAAATGAAAAAATTAATCACGTAAATTACTTTCCGAGAATGAAGATACTAAAGTAATATTTTTGAAGAGGAAAATGTCATACATTCGCAGAAAAAAATAAACTCTTGTAAGGTACCTACTGAGTATTATTTTTTTAAAGCACTGATTAATCCTTCGAATTTAACGCTAAGCTAAACAAAGTTTTTCGGAAAATTTGTGTTGATTCATACTGTAAATAACGGATACGAGTGTTTTATTTTGTTTTTAGGAAAACCACATCCCATAATCAAAGTCAAAGTCCTAGGGGGTGACCTTTTTCCTTAAAATCGATGTGTAAGCTTAAATATATAAAGAACCAGCCAAGTGCAAGTCGGACGCGCACGAAGGGTTCCATACCATTATTTATAAAACCGAGCAAAAAAAACACTTTTTCGTATGGGTGCCCCCTTAAATATTTAGTATTTGTAGTTATAGCGGCAACAAAAATATATAATGTGTCGAAATTTCAACTGGCTAACTATCACAGTTCATGAGATATAGCCTGGTGGCAGCCGGACGGACGGACGGACAGCGAAGTCCCGTTTGACCCTTTGGGTACGGAATCCTAAAATGCATGATTAACACTGACGTTTATTATGATTTCTTTCCGCGAATAGTAGTCCACAGAAAATGAGAAAGAACCTTAGAATCAAATTGATTAATTAATTTGTTGCCTCTAACAATAATCGACTGCTGAGCATGAGGTCCTGGGTTCGATTCCCAGGTCGGGCAAAGTGTTATTGGGTTTTTCCATCAGTAATTTTCTCAGTAGAAGCCACAAAGTCTAGAATAGCGGTGAAGACTGGGTAAAGAAAACAACATTCTATTTTGTCCGTCAGACAGGTAATATAAAAATATTAGACACGAATTTTTTTTGTTTTACTTATCAAAATATCAAAAAATTACTTAGTTAAAACTCATTAAAGTTGGAGAGTGGGGGCTCACTACGTCACAAGTAGGTATAAAAATTACCTACATGTGACGTCATGCGTCATTTCAACTCAATATATCTCCGTAATTTTATGACCACGTGAAAAAAAGAAAAAATACGTGTCCAATACTTTTCAATAATCTACGCGACGAACAAAGAAAAAAAATGTGAGTCCTATTGTGCCCGGTTGATAGTAATAGGCTCGCCCCCCATTACATGGTACTTTAACATAACTGCCGAAATATAATTGTGTACACCTCTACCCAACCCTTTGGGAAATACAGGCGTGATATTATATTAAACACGATGTCTAATAAATATTTTTAAGGTAACTATAATCACCCCACAAACCTACATGTAATAAGAACACCACGCAATATAATAAGAGGCAGCCAAAAATAAAAAAAGACAACAAAAGACTGTCACATATTAAATTCTTTTCGATTGAGTTCCAAGGTAGGTGGTAATAACTACTTAAGTATTTACCGGTGATCGTGACCTAGTGTCAGAATTAACACCATTTCAGACTTTTTTGAGAAGGTAACTTTGTGTTCAGTTTGGTATGTAGTTTTTCATAAACCACAAACCACCAAAAATTGACAACCATGCTGCACGTTAACATTTATTATTGAATTTATTTTGCAAGGTTATATCAGCATTCAAAAGACCATTTCAGATACTAATCTGCATAGTCCTCATGTAAATTGAGCAATGTCTGGACTTTAAAAGAGTAACAAGTTAACAGGGAACCTCTGAGTTTGTTTCGGCTGTTTCTTCTCAGAGTAGTCAGGTACGAAACACCGGCCCCATCTAGCTTAAAAAAAAATGACGTGTAAAAGTGTTTGTAAAAACCTACTTGCAAAATAAACATCATTTATCATTTATCATTAACTTTCCATGAAAATCTTTATATTGTGTTTCAATATGAAAATATTCATATCGACTTTGATTCAATTAAAAGATAAGAATATGATCGAAATATCGAATCAAAAGTTTAACTTTTCATTTATAAACATAAATTAATTCAAAGAAAAACTATGTTGTTGGTACGAGTATAAATCTGTACAATTAGGTCAAATTATATTGGTTTACACATACATATTTAGGAGCAGCGGTGGCCAAGTGGTAGCAGCCCCGACTTACGAGCAGTAAGTCGTAGGTTCGAACCCAGGCAGGCGCATTACTTTGTGTAATTTATTTCATCACCGCTGCTCTCAAAACGGTGAAGGAAAACATCGTGAGGAAACCGGCATGTCCTAGAACTAAAAATTCGAAGACATGTGACATCTACCAACCCGCACTGGGCCCGCGTGGTGGATTACAGCCCACTCCCTCTCATAGAGAGGAGACCTGCGTCCCAGCAGTGGGAACAATATAGGCTGATGATGATGATGATACATATTAAAATCTTCTACAGTAGGTATATCTGTGGGTCAATGATCGAATCATAATTTTAACTTGATTAGACCATAAACAAGTTTTTACGATTACCATAATCGTACTACTTATTTGTTGATCAATTATTTTCTCATCAACAAAGGTTTTTGTTCAACAAAGGTTTTGATGATGAAAAGGTAAGGTAAGGCAATTCAATAAAAAAAAGGCAAACAAACCTCATTAGTATTTTGTAAATAGATTTGAAACTGGACAGGTCCACTCAAATCTGTGTGGTTCTTTCTTCAAAAGACCATCTCAGACACTAATCTGCATAGTCCTCATGTAAATTGAGCAATGTCTGGACTTTAAAAGAGCAACAAGTTAACAGAGAACCTCTGAGTTTGTTTTGGCTGTTTCTTCTCAGAGTAGTCAGGTACGAAACACCGGCCCCATCTAGTTTAAAAAAAAATGACGTGTAAAATTGTTTGTAAAAACCTATTTGCAAAATAAACATCATTTATCAAAAGCAAATTAGGACCTTATGATGTTATTGATAAAATTCTGAATTAATGGTTTATGCTATAAACACAATTGTTGTTCAATGTTATGTTTTAACTTTTAATACATTTTTGATAGTTTTGACTCGAACTGCAACCGTTTTGACCTCAAAGGGTATTGTTCATTCTTGGCTTTAACGTGGACAAGTTGTTCAGTTAAAAGTATTTTTACGATTCAATATAATTAAATCTAAAATGAATATTTTTTGTATACTCGTAGTTGGAAAGTAAATGTGAAAACTTGCCGTTTAAAAAGTATTTAATCCGATTGAGTTACAAAAGAGTCGCCATCTTTTTGATTGCAGGCTGATTTTGTGTTGCCACATTAATAATAATAGTGAGTTGTCTCTTTTAATAAGATAATCGATTTCTAACCCCGAGTCAAAAATATGTATTTTCTTGAGAATGTATTATCAAATCAACTGATTTTCAAACGCATCTGTGTTTATTTTTCTTTCGTTACTTTAAAAACGAACTAAACACTAATCGTTTTTGACCTGCAAATCATTTTCCATTCGATTTTAATAAAAAATCGATTATCGTACAATCGTTTTTTTTTGGCAACACCATCTGTCAATAATGACGCACAGTGAAAAATAAATAAACATTACATTCGCTTTGCCTCGAGCAAAGATACATTGCGAACTTTTCTGTTTTTGTTTTAATGGACTCGCTCCAATTGAAGACCCGGGTTTACCTTTGGACACTGTATCTGCTCGTGACGATGACCCTGGCGCTATTTTGTTAAATATTGAACCGGCTTGAAATGAAAACCTTGGCATGAACATTGACGCTCCTGCGCAGGATCTTATTGTTATTGCCCCTAGAGGGAATGACGAACCTATGCGATGTGTCAATTGCGGCACCGATAATACGCATCGCAGAAGTCGCACTCTGGAAACCATTGAAATACTAACATTAATTCGATATTGGACTGCTCCACAAATGGTAAGCTAATGTTCTATTATTATTTTTAAAATAATCATTGCTATTAGCAATACAAACTGAATAAAATAAATATGCTTATGTCTTAATTGTAGGTTACAGCCCAGGATGTTGGCTCTAGGCTCTCAACAACTCAGCGGCTCAAGAAAATGAACCAAGTACAAGTAGTGGTCAGCAACGACAATTATGTGTAAATTGTGGATGTTCAATACTATGTACCATCATATATCATATCATGTTTTGCATACAAATTCCGAAAGAGAAACACACATAAGAAATGTAATTACGGAGTGGATATCACCACGGCAGGTACTATCCTTTTTTTATGTATTTTATGTTTGCATTTAGAATATATTAAATAAAAAATACTATTAAAGAAATGCAAATATGTAATACATTATGTGTGAGGGAAAAAAAGATGTCAGTTTGTGTTCCAACCAGTACCTATGAATGAAATTCTTTTAGGTTCATGGATCTGACCGCATCTACCATCCATGTTGGAAACGTGCTGATAGAGCACCACTTCCTGCTTTAATATCTACAAATGTACCAGCGTCAGAAGAAACAATAACCTTACCGGATTATACTAGAGCACCACAGCACACAGGCTTTTTGTTTTTGTCCCTGTTGTGACTCATTGCAGCGATTGAGTATCCCAACATTTCTACGGGTGAGAGAGCCAGCAACCTCCTTGAAGCCTTACCTTTAACTGGCAATTGCGCTTTGTTAAGAGGAAAAATTCAAAGCGGGCACATATGTATACATACCGAAAAATATATTTCGTATATATCATAATTAATAATGATCTGCAAGGCAGAGAAGCAATAACTCAATATTGTTGCAATTGCCTTGTACAGCTAAGAACGGTGGGTTGCTGTGCTCATGTTATGACCATAATATGGTACATAAGCTGGGCAAGGCACAACAATAGGCAGGCAAAATAATATTAGATAATATTAGCCTGGCCAGTTTAAAAAAAATATTTTATTAATTTATGATTCGGAATAAAAGTTAAGTATTGAAAAATATATTATTTTTATTTTTTTCCATTTAAATGACCTCAGGATGTGTTACTACCGCATTAAAAGGAAGAGAATATCACTATAGGAAAGGTACCAATCATGTTTTTTGGAAATGAAATACTCATAACTAACTTCTTTTCAGCGACAAGCCTTATCATTACACATGCCAAATATGAACTATTTTTACACTCTCCAGTAACTTTATTACTATAATTAGTTTCTTAGAGGTATAAACTATTTAAAATCCCTGTCATTAAATATTATAGCTAATGTTCACGTTAAGCCAAATTACCCTAACAAAGTGAGCAATTCCCTTTAACTTTGGTGTTAAATGTAATTGCAAATGCCTTTATTACTATCATCATTAAATCACTGAATACAGCTAAATATTATTGCTTTTCAGAAGTTTAATAATAATCTCGGATATATATTCACTGAATAGTCTTCGGTTACATATATTGTTGATGAAAATTTTAAAAAAGCATTTTTAATCTGTAACCTTAGTATCCACTTTGGTGCATTTAAGGTCAATCACTCTATTAGAATTAATGGAATGTCACGGTTCAATCCCACTACAGAAATAACAACCTTTAGTTAAGTGCTTACAAAGCAATATAAGTGTTTTTGTAAGAAATAAGCTCTTCCACAGATTAAAAATTACGCATTGATAATGCAACAACAAAAAAAAACACGATCATCATTCAAATGTTTATGACCCCTGTGGTTTTTCTTTATTTGCATTCTCCGATTCTACAAAGGGTTTGAAAAGTCTACGTTTCTCTGCAACAATATGTGACGAGGTTATTGCTACCTGGTCTTTGCCCTTGGGCTTTCAGAGATAGTCAGATGTATTTGCATTGACGTAAAAACAAATTGACGGGTTCTATACATACTTCAGTACAGTCAATAATTTGAAATTAAATTTAGAATGGCTCGTCAAAATGTCATGTTAAAGCTGCAAGTAATTTTGGTGGACTAAATATAATTTGGAATTACTCGTCGTTTATTTATGCACATAATGACGATGAGTTGCCGATTTAAATTCAACGAGAAAGAAGTTATTCCCATTTTGAATGACAACATGGTGATTTTGCGACTCAAATATTAAAACTCAAACATTAACATTACAGGAAGAAATTCAGGTGTCGATTAACTTGTAATCTATAATTCCTAATTATCAAAGCAGTAGATGCTCTCAGTGGCGCGATACGTCCTGCATCCCACAGGATTCACCAAAGTGTGGCCAGAGCTATCATTTTTAAGGATTATAAAATTAAACTTAAAAGAGAGAAGCTCTCTATTGAATCGAATAACTGGAACCATAAATCGGATGAAAATACGGTAATCAAGTTTAAAGTTATGGAAATTAAAGAATTCCGTCTCCGTATTAATAATATAACACTATAAAAAGCTAGCACCTCTTCAAAGGAACATCAAGTGGGGCGACCAATTGGCTGTTTAATAAAAACCATATTTTCCCCGTTGAGGAAATTAAGATACTACGAATAAGGATGTTATTGTATGATAATTCAGACTTAAATATCGTTTTGATTAAGCTTTCATACATATTTATTTTGTAATCAACGTATCCTTTCCTGTACCAGTATTATCGAAAATAGCTTTATTGAAGTACGTTACGATATGAAGAAGTGCCGACCGGTACATAATTCGCAAAAGGGTCTTGCAGTCACTTATTTTGCTTTTCATCTGTTATTTTAGTGGTCTCTAGAAATAGGGCCATCAAATCAACGAAAATTCCGCTGACCACCGAAATTAGTTTGATATTTCAGACATCGTTTATTTGAAATAATAAATGGCCCCTTCCAAATTGACCATCAATATGGGAAGATCATTAACTTTAGGACCTCTGCCAATTGCAATTCGAAATTATCGCTTCATAAACAGATGCTGGTATGCATTTCTATTCAGCATAAGTTATTCCAAATCGGAAACGAAAGTCGAAGCTGCGTCGCTGTGCATCGATAAGTTCAAAACATTACTCAATGTCTGCGACTAGCATTTTGCACATAATCTGACTTTGACAATCGCTTGAACAATTGACAATAATTACAGTAAGTGGTTTCGAGTTCAATGTATAGCTACATATGTCAGAAATTCCAATAACGATATTGTAATAAACGATAAACTGCAATAGACAAGTGTTGCGAAGTGTTGCAAAGGTTTATTTGATATGTTATTTCTTATTGCTGTTTTTGCATGTGAATACGAGCAATAAAACATGAATGAAGATATGAGAAATTCGGAATAAATACAAGTTACTACTGAAAGGCTTATTATTATTCAAATAAACCTTACAAATGCTGATGAAGTAAACGTTAATCATATACTAGCAAAAACAAAGGCTTCAAGTAAGTGTAGAGTTTGATAAATAACTATGTACTTCTATTATAAACTAAACAGACATGTTTCGAAACGACTTGTTCTAAACTAGTTCAGTTCGGGTGTGTATTGCTAATTTGCCACTACCAGCTAACAAAGAAGTTTCTTTGCAACTCAACTGGGCAAGCGAAACGTTATCAAGGTCGCTTGTAGCAGAGAATGCAGCGTCAATAACGAGAGTTTTTACCAATATTTGCGGTTATGAATATTCATTAATGTTGACTGAGATATTTTTTTAATTATTGACACAAATACCGATAGCGTGCCTTGAGTTTCAATTCAAGTATTAATGATATTTGATTAGAACCAAGTTTCAAACACAGTATTTTGATCCGATGCCAGCTATTTAACTATTGTAATAATTGAGCTTTTACATCAAACAGTAAAGGTTATAAAGCACGCCCGTAAATAACAAGTTAAACATACAACCTCCAAGTACAAATGTTAATCTTTTGACGGCATTGACTTTCCTTAAATAGTATGAAAACATCAACGCCTTACACGGACCATAGAAGAATGCCTTAAGTAAACGTATAGTGCTCGTTCTATATGACGAATTGGTAATGTCACTCAATTGCACATTCGTAAGTACGGTCACTTGCAACAGTAATAAGCCATTTCAAATGCATATCACGTCAAAAGTAATTTATTGCGGACCATGTTTGGCAATAATTTGATTGAAGAAACTCCTTTTTGTTGACATTACTTCTGTATGTTTTCTTTTCAAATTGCTGCAGTCAGCTACACCAAATTGTTACAACCCGAAGGCCGCATTATTGTTCTTGCCCATGACGATTTAGGACAATTGAATGGCATCGACATAATTGCCCATTTTCGATTACGTTTCAAACATCACAATAATGAGGATTTGCCAAATCATAGTGATTGTTAGGATGGTGTTGCGTTCTGTCCCACGAGTCACGATTTTTAGACTCGACGCGGCAAAATTGTTGGTGCTATACCAAGGCGTGTTGAAATTATGATATTACAAATATTATGTACAATACAATAACCGATAATAAAACGGCTTTACCTTAATATACAAAGAGATTTCAAGAGCTTTGTTCCTTTAAAAGCATTTCGCAAAAACTTGACCACAAATTGTATGTAGATTAAAAAATGTCACATGAAATCGCCAACTAGTTTTATGCTTTTAAAATATTTCGAAACTGCACTAGACAAGGTGTAAAATAATGTTGTAAGTAGTTCACGTCAAGTAGTTGTCATTGTTAATAACAAAGCGAATAACATAAAGCTAGAAACAGATCTTCCACGTTTACGTACAGTAAAGCCAGCAGGTCACGTTAAATCAAATGCCAGACCGTTAAAATTCGATAAACATTACATTCCGTTGTCATAATTTTGTAACACTTTTCATAATTGTTTCCTCTATGAAATACAATTGCTTATGTGCAATTAAAACTTCCGATCATACATCCACCTGAAGGCTAGTTTCTATCTGAAACGTTATAACGTTTAGATTCTAAAGCAATTTTGCAATAACGCCCGTTGTTGTTGCTATCATAATCGTGTATATGCATTTAATCGGATGCATTGCCTTTATTGTGTCGGATGAGTGTCAGACTGTGTTCTAGATTTAAGAATAATAGATTGGGTAATAGGCAAGGTGACAGTGTTCACTTGTTTTTTTATTTGAGATAGTTATTTTCGGAATACATGACATCCGACTTTTTGTATTTGCTTCTTTTTTTTTAAGTGCACAGTTATTTGGTTCGAAAAAAGTGATTACCTGGAATGTTTTCCAGGGATTTTAAAAATTGGTATTATTGTAGATTTTGATGTGCTCTTTCCGGATTTCAATTTTGCCACCTTTTATCTTTGCCACTCACGCCACTGTATTGAAAAAATGCTGCTCTAAAGCAGTTTTTAGACGATATCAGGAAAGGTCCTACGAGGTCTTAAGGCCATTTTATTACATTTTTTTGTAAGCTCAATGGTTTTGGCGTACGAGCGCCGCAGTGTTCTTCAACTTGTGTTCGGCTAAAATTTTTATCCAACTTTTGTAAAAAACTTGCCAATGTCATGAAAGTAAGCCTAGCTGTGACGTTTATCTGAAAACTGTATTTTCGTGAGACATTGCTCTACAGGTTCTAAATTCAAAATTTCTGCGACATACAATTGCATTGCTGGATGATGCAACTATTGCTTCGACAGTGTTCCTGTTTGTTTTGACATGATTCCACCTCCCTGACCTTTGAACGGTAAGATGGAGAGGTGCCCTATTTAGATTTCACTGACGTTGATTCACTATTACATTGATATTTCCATCTCTACGTGAACTAAAGCAAGAAGATTTTTGTATATCATTCTTGGTTGTTCCTGTTGTGTTTTCACTATCCGAAGCAGAAACAATAATGTTTACTATAATAAAGACTTTTTTTTTTTAAACTGATCTTAATTCTGTGTGATTCTCAAAAAACCAAAATGTTGGTAACTCATTAATATGAATGTGACATTCGCGTACATCCACGTTTACATTTCGAAAGACACGGCGATTGCTCGGAAGACATCTAGTATTCCTCTCAGACGCTGATAAATATTCTTGATGAAGAAATTCTCGGAAAGCACTTGGAAATAACCGCGAATTGGCCAATCGCTCCACTTCTGGCTGGAAACGCACAAAGATTGATGGTTTGTCCATCTTCTGTTACGTCAAAAACGCAAGCAAAAGCCCCATAACTGTGTAATTCTCAGTTCACATAAAACATTGCCTATAATTAAACACAATGATAATTGTTGTTATGTTATGCTATTGCAATTAGTTATTTCAAAACCCATTCAACAAAAGGTTTGCATTGCAAGTGAAATTACAGAAATATTATACAACAATAACATAAATAAATACCGTAACAGTTTGATCACTGATAAAAATTTGTCTCGGATTCAAAAGACTTCAATATTAAAGATTAAAAAAAAAACCGACCAAGTGCGAGTCAGACTCGCGCACCGAGGGTTCCGTACAAACCAAAATTACTGAAGAGAATAAATAAAAATATGTGATCTAACTAAAAACTTAAGGTGTTCGTCATTTTTCCTTTAGGTATATGTGCTGATACCTCAATGCGTTCTTGAGAAACGCTAATAAACCCACTGAGCACGAATATGTTGCATAAACATTGCTGAAACTATAAATTGGGTGGGTGTAAGTTACAAATGCAAAGGTGCAATCTTGTAGCAAGGTTCCAGGAACATAGATTAAATAGCCCTAACGGCAACGCCAGAAACATTAGATGCAATGTTGCTCATAAAGATCAGATAAAACTTTCAAAAACTATAAATTGCAACGTTACGTGGACTTAGCAGTGGTAACATACTAGAAAGGTTTTATTGTATGTTTCTGCAAGTTAATTTAGATACATCACAGCAACTATACATTTGAAATTTTTCAGAAATTTCGTAAATATATGTTACAGTAACGTCACATTCGGAAGTTATCTGAAAGTTTAAGTATTAACGTTACAACGCCATTTTAATTGAACCTTACCGGCAACCTACAAATGCAATGTCGTGTAAATAATGCACATGTAACTTGCACGTAACTTCCATTTAGATTGTCATGGCAACGTTACATTTGTAATATACAGGTTACTTGCGCATTTAATGTCGCGTTAATAATGCACATGTAACTTGCACGTAACTTCCATTAAGATTGTCATGGCAACGTTACATTTGTAATATACAGGTTACTTGCGCATTTAACGTCGCGTTAATAATGCACATGTAACTTGCACGTAACTTCCATTTAGATTGTCATGGCAACATTACATTTGTATTAAACAGGTTACTTGCGCATTTAACGTCGCGTTAATAATGCACATGTAACTTGCACGTAACTTCTGTTTAGATGGTCATGGCAACGTTACATGTGTAATAACAGGTAACTTGAGCATGTAGGGTTCATGTAACTTGATTTTTTGTTGTTGTTATGACATTGCAAATAAAATCTGCATTCAAGTTGCTTAATTAACTTCCTTTCAGTTTTGTAAACTTACATGCAATGCAACAAGTTCCAGAATAGTAATAGAGGTTTTTTATAGGTAGGTACTTTTCTGCAACTTATTGCATGTAAGTTTACAAAACTAAAAGGAAGTTTATGCCTGTCACAGACTTAGCTATAATATACCGGATGACTTTATTTACAGTCTCGAAAAAATTGGCTATATTATATTTAGAAATATCAGAAAATGTATACAGCAAATAAAAATAAAATTCAAGTTAATTAGTTGTAGTCGACAGAATATTAAAAAACCAGTCAATTTGATAAAGGCCACGTTTATTAAATAAATTTGAAGTCGGTTAAAAAGAATAAAATAAAAACAACTACACAATTAAAAAAAAAACTCAAAAGAACAAGAAAAGAAATAATATTATCTAAACACACTAACATTGGTAAGGAAAATTGTATGAGTGCACACTGTGCACAGAGCAGCGGGGTCGCGGACCCAAAGGGCACCTTCTGCTCGGTACATGTAAATCAGACAATAAAGTGTATTACATTGTTTATATAATGGATACGTATCCACATTATAGGTATGTGGCATGGTTACAAAAAGAAAAGAAATAATATTATCGAAACACACAAACATTGGGAAGGAGAATTTTACGAGTACACAGAGCAGCAGGGTCGCGGACCTAAAGGGCATCTTCTGCTCGGTACATGTAAATCAGACAATTACATTGTTATTGTATTGGATACATATCCATATTATAGGTGTCTGGCATGGTTACAAAAAGAAAACACCAACACCAAATCAATCAAACAAAGGTCAAGCTTCAGAAGTCGGTGAAAAAACACTAAACAATGGTCACCTACTTCGAAGCTTGATTTTTGTTTGATTGATTTGTTATTGGTGTTAATTTGGCTTCAAAAGCTAGTTATTTTTCACTTTTTTGTGTTTATTGTTGGTGTGTTTTTTTTTTGAAGTCGGTTTTTTAATAATCAGAATTCTAACCAGTATAATTTAAATATATGTGGATGGACATAGCAAAAACAAACTGTTCTAATTCTAAAATACATTTTTGGAGACCTCCAATTTTGAGAAAAATCGGTGTGAATTTACACCTAAAACGAACAAACCTTTCCAAATACAAGAAAAACGGATTTCAGAGTGTTTTATTTGTTAAGATTAATGCAAATTTTGATTTGATTTTTGTATCGATTTTTTTGAGATTGATTCAAGAGCATACGATCCGATCCAAGAATCGGTCCGAGGCCTACGATCCATTACGATCCAAAAAATCGATTCAAAGAGAAAATCGTGCATCCCTATTGCCAAAAATTTTCTTACGTTTTTTGCAATTTGCTGGCCAGTGCTAGGTTGTATGTTAATTAAAATATTGTTCGCGATTGTAAGACGTGTGTAGTTACAGAATTACAATCATCAATACAACCCTCCAAGTTCATGTAACTCGAGGAACGAGTTTTTCAAGGTCAAAGTCATTCCTCGACCTTTATTAACTTCGAGGGTTGTATTGATGATTATGGTGATCATAATTCTGAAACTACATAGGTACGTCTTACAGCCGCGAATAATATTTTAATCAACATACAACCTAGCACTGGCCTGCAAATTGCAAAAATCGATCAGCCGTTTAATCGTGAAAAGGTAACAAACAAACATACAAACAAACAAACAGAGTGACATTCGCATTTATAATATTAGTATGGATTTAAATTAACTAAAAAATGCCTAAGTGCATGCTTATCTGTTTTTTTGTTTTATATAATTTGTAAGGGTATTACTAACATAGATTGTAAGTGTATTGTTACTAACGCTCTATGAGTCGTGTTGCTCGCGAAATAAATGATTTAAAACTATGTAGGTAGTCAAATTTTCTTTCATTTATTTAACTACAGGTACAAATATATAGAAGGATATAACGCTCGTAGCTTTTGGGGGCAGAGAAATGAAGCGACGGGGTGGTAAATAATGGTTAGTATTCGGGCACACAACATAATATAAACTGTACAGGCTAGCCTAAACTACCCAAGGCGGTATACATAGGGCTCGCGTACAACACTAGGTATCGGCGCCACGCAGTTGAGCGTGCACACTCGCTAGTAAGGTGGTAGGCCGACTGTCGACGCGGGCGGCGCGCGGCGTGCGGTAGTGGGGCGCTGAACCTTGTACGAGCGGGCGACGCGGCGCTGGACGAAGTAAGTTTGGAGCGGCAAAAGGGGACGCGATTTTTACGCGTTACACACTCCCCCTCTAGTTCGAACATAGCGCCCTCGCGTTCGGGCTAGCAATCGTATCTACGGGTCGACCACGTCTGCGCTTTATGCTAATCAGAACCTCAACATCACCGATGAACGGTGTCAGATGAGAGACATGGTAACGCCCAATGTGCTCATCTTTGACGGTTCCCTCCACTAGGTAAGTAGTGGGTCTTACGACTTCTTGTATACGGTATGGGCCATCCCTACGAGGTCTACATTTCGCAGACTGTCCGTGGCTAACATCGTTCAGCCCTTGCGTCCTCAACAAAATAAGGTCACCTACCTTATAATCGGGAGACCAGCCTCTCTCTGACCATACCCTCCCCCTAAAGGGTTCGTCGGTCGCCTCTAAAATGTTCTTCAGCTCGAGATTTTTGAGCAGGTTAGTGCACACGTCATCAGGTTTCCTGAGCGGCAAATCTACTTTCACTAAGCTTACCTCGCAACCACCTGGGTTTTCCTCGCAACAGGCTGGGCGGCTTAGTGCATCAGCAATCAAGTTCACGTTCTCTATTTCATCTTTCTCAAACTCACCGGCTAACAACTGCTTCTTACCTTGCGACATTATACATGGTGGTGAAGTGGTCGTCTCCTGCTTCTCGTCAACCCGAATGCGATGAGTGGCATACGTTGTAGGGGATCGGTGGCGAAGCGCTCAGCTCTATTTATTATGAGGTGGTTGAGCTGCGTTCTCTGGGCAGGTGACAACTTCGTTCCTTTATCCTCTCTCAGCGCCAGGCTGGTGGTGTCGACCTGCATCAGCCCTGTGTCACTGGTGGATGTGAGGCATACAGCCTCACATCCACCAGTGACACAGGGTAAACTTCTGCCCAGGAGCATCACGAAAGTACCAACAGTTATGTTGGAGGTCCAACAATATACCTGCTCTAGCGATGAAATCTTGTCCTAGAAGCGTCCTATTATTCGCTTCTGGTATCACTAGGTAAGTGGTGGGGATAACGCGTTCCTGAATAGTGACCTTTGTGGTACATACCAGCAATTCACGTACCTGCCGAGTTCCATCGGCGAGACTGAGATTTCGGCACGTTTCCGTGAATGTAACGCCGCTGTCGAGGAGGATTTTATATAATCCAGGGCTAGCGAGACTCTCGGTGGCACCAGTATCTAACACTGCGACACCTAATAAAGACGCAACTCCTATCTTTACTGTGGGGTGCGACAGGTCAGATTCGCGGGAGTCGGCACTTTGGAAACTCACCTTGTCAGCGGATGATGTACCTAAACACGTCGGACACTTAGAGCGTATTATGTTTGGAGTGTAGCCTTAGGGGCGCTACGGCGCGAGGACTTAAATTTTCTTTTAATTTTTTCTCAAAATTTTTGGGTATTGTACACCATCTCATAGTTTTCTACTAGAACAACAGTTTCTTTCCAGAAAATATTTTCATCTGAGGGTTAAAATTTCCATTGTTGACCGTCGATTTAAGGGGCGGGATGGGTGGTGGGAGGAAGGGAGGGGAGGAGGCTACCCTCCTGTACCACCCAAACACCGCGCAGCCCCATGGTTATGGAGATATTCATGGTTAAAGTTTTTAGGTTAGAATAGCGCTATTTAGTCAAACTGGGGGGAGAACTGGCCCCTCCCCCCCCCAGTTTGTCTCCGCCTTATCTCCGGCGCTGTTACTACTACTGTAGGCAATGTTACTTTTGCTGCCAGGAGAATTTGGATGATAACCTAAACTTAAAATATATTCGCCTATAAAGCGTACACGACGTAGCCCCGCTACGCGGGGCTCCTATTTCTGTCTGCAAGGTTTACAGTAACCTAACACGAAGGGGATGTCGGGGTCTTAGTTCGCTCGCTCCGCTCGCTCACTAGACCCCGCCATCCCCTTCGAACCTAACCTGTCCGAGTCGGGGTGCCCCAAGTCTAGAGCTCGCTTCGCTCGCTCTTGCATCCAAATTCTACTGGTAGCAAAAGTAGTCAAACGATCTGAACCGCAAGGGCAACAAACGATGACTTACAGTGACGGCTAACAGATAAAAAAAAAGACGCTATAAAACAAAATGCCGTGACGTTCCATTCACAGTGTAAACAAAAATTCGTAATTTTTTTGTAAAAAAGTAAATGTAATTTTGCATAATACAGCACGGTTATTGTGCACACTAATTACACACCAAATTTGATTTGTCGATATGTGAAAATAAAATTATATTTAAGTAAAAAATATGACATAAAATTAAATAAAGGTTTTTAAAATACACCTCTACCGTCAACGGAACGTGAAATGTCAACTTTGACGTCTACCATGACAATTTATCCAACCTAAAAATTGCAAATGGCGTGATTTTTTGCTATTTGTATAGAAACTTTAAACAATTATATATCGTAAACCGTGAAGTTACGCCGTTTGATAATTTGTGAGAACCTTTCTATTTATGAGTACTATCTACAAAAAAAATATGAATTTCCAAATCAGCGGACTACAATGGAAATTTTATCCCGTTTTATTCCTACACCCATCTATAGAATGACCAAACTGTTTACAAAAAGCGCAGCGTGGTCTAACACGTTTCGAATTCGCGTCACTACAATTATTCGAACTAGAGTTGCGTGTGGCATGCGAAGGGTTATTTTGAATAACGTTCGCAGTCGGAGGGTTATTGTTTACATTTCGAGATTTAGAACTTTCAATGTTATTTGCGTGATAGTGGCTCGTGTTATTATCGCGGGGTGGAATTAATGATTGAGATTGACTTACTTCGCCCAGCGTCTCCTCTACGTATCTTGCTCGCTCGAGACACTACTTACACTAGGTATCGCGTGACACTCTTTTACGGATTTTACGATGCAAAAGGCCGTATACAATATTTAGTTGCATTATTTCCGATACATTATACCTATGGTATTCGCGACATATTAGCACGCACTCGCGATATAAACGAATCGGCACTATCACTATCACTTTATTCTCGTGCGAAGATTTCTCGAAAGATCCGGTGAGCGGGGCGAGGGGCACCGTACATGAACCGAAGTCGGCGTATCGCGTCGTCCCAGGTCTCCACGGTCGATTACTCGATTTGATGCCTTGCCACCACACGGCGGCTTCTCTTGTCAGCAACATAGGCAAACCTCGAAGAGAGTGTTCGTCGAGCACGTTTGCGCACTCTTTGTAACTAAGTAGGTAGGTACGCTCTCGACGAAAGCTTCTAGGGATCCGCGCCGCGTGCGGCTCCGTCGTAGCAGGCCGTGCACCGGGTGAAGTTACTATGCCAGGGTCAGCATCGGCGATCCAGTGTGTGTGGCGGTGGGATGAGTCGGTCCTGTTGTTTCGCCGGTTGGCGAGCTCGGCGTTGGCGTCATGACGCTTCGCATCACGTTGGCTAGTAGTAGCGAGAGTTGTTCTTCGGTCATGGAGATCGTATTACTACCCGTTGGCGGTGTTGGCGTCACCACAGTGCTCGTACTCGCGTGGATAACAACCGCGTGGCTTTGTTCGTCACTACTGGAAACATCGTGGTTATCCTTGGATACGTGTCGGCGTGTCTTCGGCGGCATCTTCTCGTCGATGACGCTCGGCAGCGAACCAAGATGATAATAACGGCAGCACAGTCCAGTAGGAATATCACAGTAGCCCGGTTTC
The DNA here is from genome assembly GCA_963082945.1 of Cerastis leucographa. Classification (NCBI taxonomy): domain Eukaryota; kingdom Metazoa; phylum Arthropoda; class Insecta; order Lepidoptera; family Noctuidae; genus Cerastis; species Cerastis leucographa. The sequence continues at coordinate 6,555,755 of OY720358.1, read as the reverse complement.
TTTCGCGCTCGCGTCGGATCACGTGCCACTAGTTAGGCGCAAATTTATAACGCCCGTAGCTTTTGGGGGCAGAGAAATGAAGTGACGGGATGGTAAATAATGGTTTGTATTCGGGCACACAACATTATATAAACTGTACAGGCTAGCTTAAACTACCCAAGGCGGTTTAGGGCTCGCGTACAACACTTTAGGTATCGGCGCCACGCAGTTGAGCGTGCGCACTCGCTAGTAAGGTGGTAGGCCGACTGTCGTCGATGTCGAGTGTCGACGACGCGGGCGGCGGCGGCGTGCGGTAGCGGGGCGCGGGACGCTGAAACTTGTACTGAGCGGGCGACGCGGCTCACGCGGCGTTGGACGAAGTAGGTACCTAAGTTTGGAGCGGCGGGCGGCAAAACGCGTACGCGATTTTACGTCGTTACAAGGATAATTTGCGGCTGTTTGCCCTACACACTACACTACATGTACCTACGGCTACCTACCTAATTTAATAATTTTTCATGTAGACGTGTGTCTTTGTGTAGTGTCATGTATGACAAAATAGCCGCGAACGATGGACGATCTGACCCTTCGATCAACAATAATATTAGCAACTAGGTAGATACCTACCGTGCGAGTAATTACAAAATTGTTAGATACGGGAGTAATAGGTACTTAGGCGGAAGGGAAGTGTACACGTCAGTGAAACTCGCTAGATCGTTGCATAATGCCCATATAGGTATATACATATAATGTAGTCTTTGTTGCATACCTACTGTTTATTAGCTAGTGCAGAGGTACCTAAGTGCCGCGGGCGCGGGGCGGGGCGGGTCGCAGCACTCGCAGCCCACTCGCCGAACGCACATTATCTAACATTCCTTCCCCTTTAATTGGAGAATACTCTTAACTAACTTCATACTAGGTAATACTACCTAACTATCACGCGCTAAACTTATTCTATGGTTGAATCGTCACCATCACCGTCATAGTCATCGTCGCCCGCCGTAGGTGTCGCGAAGGTCGGGCTGATTGCCTGTCGCCTACGCGTTATCGGTGCGGCGCGCGGAGTCGCCGGACTATCTGCCGGCCTAGCATGACCGCCGTAGAAACGAGCTATGTCTACGGAAGAATCGACAATTTGACAGATATGTCTATCCCAAGCATGGCGATATTAAGAATGTAGAAAAGAAATGTTTCTTTTCTTCAGTCGACACAAGTCTACAACGTCGAGCATGACGACCATATTTTCTCTTCTTTTGACATTTGGGGGTAGAAACATTACTTCTGACAAATGTCAAACTAGTCTTAATAAATACTCAATACGAGAAATACGTTTCGTGGTTGCGTTGAGTTACGTTCAAAAGGTTGAAATGTTATGTAAAATATTTAGGTTAATTTTGCGAAAAAGATCCAGGCCTGGATCCAGGATGCAGCAACACCATCCCGCCCACGAAAAATGAAAAACTCGTGGAATTGGCAACTTTTTTTTGTTAAAAAGGTTACGTTTAACCTTTTAACTTTCCATAGCAACGTCCCCGTTGCTATGGAAAGAATTTCTGTCTATGTCTTCGTAGAAACGCGAGTCGACGGTGCGCGCCATGCTCGGGCAGAAGAAATGACAAGTTGTAAAGAAAAGATTTCTTGTCGTGTCTTGGTAGAATAGAGATAGAACGGTCATGCTAGGGGGGCAGGTCCGAGGTCCGCCACCGGCCCACCTCCCCCTTCTGGCTGCCCGACGGGCTCAGGGTGACTGGCAACAAGTGACGCCAAATCGGGTACCACGTCCGGGTCCCAGTCCTGATCGTGGCTTGGTGATGAGTACTGTCTCTTCCTTATTTGATCTATGTGCCTGGTGACTTCAATTCCTGTATGTGGTACGTATACCTAATTACGTACCTATACATAATATTGGCGATTTTTTTCTTATGATTCCTTGAATCCACTGGATTTTTTTATTATTAATATTTTTGGTTATCCAAACATTTTCGTTGACGTTAAAGTCTGTTCTGTGTTTCCCGCGATAGTGTTTAGCCTGTGAGGACTGATTGCGTGCGACGGTATGAATTCGGTCTGTGTCTGTGGACGAAGCTGACGGCGCGATCGAATTCAACAAATCCAGGCGCGAGCGCATCGCACGCCCGAATACTATCTCCGCTGTTGATTTATCAGTGGTAGGTAGGTACTATTTTTAGAGTTTCTGTAGTTAAATAAAATTTTTGCAATTTTTCATGTATTGTTTTTTTATTAAGTACAACCCTCCAATATTATAACCTTAAGCCCCTTTTTAACAATCTTCACAAAGCTCTCGGCTTGCCCATTACTGGCCGGGTGATATACGGGAGATAAGACATGCTCGATACCGTTAGGTTAAAAAAGTCCCTAAATTCTAACGAATTAAACGATGTACCTACCGTACCTACCTACTCACCAACTGTAACGTATGTGGAATCCCAAACCGCGACATCAATTAATCATATAATTTACATAGAACTGCCTTTGAATTATAAATAAGTCGAGGACATCTCGTAACATTCTACCCATTTACTATACGCGTATGGCGCCCATTAGACGGTAGGTTTTGCCATGGCAAGCTTCAGTAAATTCCATCAGTCATGACTGATGGATGAATGATGGAATTCTATCGACATTAGACGCTCACTCTGACTGATCGTCAGTCAAACCTAAGAAATTGCAGAGCCTACACGAGTATATCCAAAAAATATGGATATTCATAAAAAAAAGCCTGTGTTGCCATTGTCATTGCAATTCTGAGCAAAAAAAAACGCATAAAAAGAAAGCGTTGGGTGAAAGCATGGTTATTAAAAAGGGATTTCTATACCCATGTAAATTTATTGGCTGATATAAGAAGTAGTAGATAGATTGTAAAGGACTATGAGAAAAAAATCTCATAGTCCTTACTATGAGATTTTTTTTAATATGAATTCTTTTTCCGGCTGTAGTGCAAGTCGTATACTAGGTGGTGAACGACTGCGTCAGCGAGAGCGCGAGCGCGCGGACCTCTCTTGTGCTGAATCCGCGTCCGAATCCATCGCTGACTGACGGTGATTGACGAAATGCCAATACACGCTCACTCAAAAATCATGACTGATGGTTGCATGATGCCAAAATCAAAATATCTAGATATTCGTCAATCAATTTCATGCATCCATCAGTCACTACCCTAGACGATAGGTTTTCTGTCAGTCAAAATCTCTGCCATGGTTTTTGGAGAGGGAATGCGCGGGCGCGGGACGCAGCGCACAGCACACGTCACAAGCCCCCGCTACTTCCTCGAGCTTCGCGTCTATGCCAGGAAACCACAGCCGTTTGCGAGCCTCCGCCTTCATCTTCACTATATTTATATTCCGAAATTTGGACTATGTAACTCCCTACATACTTTTTCTTGCAAAGATAACGGAATAACGACTTTATGTCCACGCATCAAGATATCCTTTTCGTAAGCTAACAGTGTACGACAGTTGAAAAATGTTTTTAAGCTTGCGTCATTAACTTTCCTGGGCCAGCCGTTTATAATATACAAATGAGTATCGCGACTCGCGAGCCGTCCGTCTGGCGTCTCGCGACGCATGTCGCTTAGTGTCACCGCCGTCACCGGTAGGTCCCCCTCCACTACAAAGTTGACGTAGGTCGCGCGATCCTCGCAGTCCGCGAGCTCGTCCAGCGCCTTCGTCCCCTTCTAACCCACGCTTGCCCGCGATAGGTAGTCCGCGCTGTTTAGCAAGCAGCTTGCTACTAATATACATACTCTATGTATAATTATCTATCTATATAAATAAAAATCAATTGCTGTTCGTTAGTCTCGCTAAAACTCGAGAACGGCTGAACCGATTTGGCTGATTTTGGTTTTAAAATGTTTGACGTAGTCCAGGGAAGGTTTAAAAGGTGAGAAAGGTAGGGTAGGGTAGGTAGGTAGGGTAGGGTAGGGTAGGGTTGGGTAGGGTAGGTAGGTAGGTAGGGTAGGGTTGGGTAGGGTAGGTAGGGTATGTAGGGTAGGTAGGTAGGGTAGGTAGTAAGGTAGGGTAGGGTAGAGTAGGTAGGTAGGTAGGTAGGGTAGGGTAGGGTAGGGTTTGGTAGGTAGGAAGAAAGGGTAGGTAAAAGGTGCATTGCAACACATGCTGGGGGGACAGCTAGTACGCTGATAAAAATATTGCATATCACTGCAGGCGGTTCGCGACTTCGCGGACACTTCTGGAAATGCCTTTGTGAGCCCCGAAAATTGCTAGCAGGGGTTTATGGTCCGTTCGTAGCACAAAGGGTTCTGACTGACCATATAGGTATTGATGAAATCGCTTTACCCCAATAATTATTGCAGTTGCTTCCTTTTGAATTTGTGCGTATTTTTTTTTAGCTGACGACAGTCAGCTAAAAAAAATACGCGTGTTCGCGACGCGTGTGATATTGCTCTTTCTAATCCATCCCCGCCTACTTTTGATAATACGGCTCCTAGCCTTGTTGGCGACGCGTCTACAGTTAATATTATTTTAGCTTTCCGATCAAAGTGCGGTAATGTTTTATCGGATGCTAACATATTTTTTATTCGTGTGAACGCGTCATCATGAATGCGAGTCCATTCCCACTTTGTATTCTTGTTTAATAGATTATATAATGGACTTGGCGGGTCGCTGCCCGCTCGCCGAACGCACATAGATACATATTTAACAAAAAGTCAAAGCTGAATGCTGTCCGCGTGACAGCTACATTGGTTTACTAATAAACGGAGATAAATGTTAGTTTAATAAAAATATGTTGCAAAAATGACATTCCAGGAACGTTATTAATTGTAAGTTACAATAATTTACATTTGCAAAGTAACAGCAATGTTGTCTAAAAAAGTTGCAACAACGTTGTAATGGTGACTTGTTTACAGTTTAATAAAATATGTTGCAAAAATGACATTCCTGGAACGTTAGTAATTGTAAGTTACAATAATTTTCATTTGCAAAGTAACAGCAATGTTGTATAAAGAAGTTGCGACAACGTTGTAATGGTGACTTGTTTGCAGTTTAATAAAAATATGTTGCAAAAATTACATTCTAGGAACGTTAATAATTGTAAGTTACAATAAGTTTTGTTTGCAAAATAACGGCAATGTTGTATATGGAAGTTACAACAACGTTGTAATGGTGATATTGTATATAGTTTAATAAAAAAATGTTGCAAAAATAACATTGCAAGAATGTTAATAATTGTAAGTGACAATAATTTTCATTTGCAAAATAACGGCAATGTTGTATATGGAAGTTACAACAACGTTGTAATGGTGACGTTGTATAAAGGTTAAAAAAAATACGTTGCAAAAATGACATTGCGGGAATGCTAATATTGAAAGTTTTCATAAGTTCAGTTTGTTAAGTACCTGCAATGTTTTAAAAAATATGCTGTAAAAATTAGGTTGCTACAATGTTTCACCTGCAATGTTATAATAGTGACATTGTAGGAATATCACTAACATAACTTCCAGTAACTTATTAAAAGTTTGTTGCTTCAAAGTTTAAAAAACAACTTTTATACGTAATATTGTTGCGACATCTGTTTAAACATTTTGGTAAGTTAAAACATACATGTTAAATGAAAATAGCCGTAATGTTTTTATGATCTTTCTTTTTAAACGTTCATATGGGGGGTCTATCAACATTGTAGAAAGTTTCTGTAAGTTTCATGCTTAGTGGGAAGTCATAAATTAAGTCAAGCTCCATTGAAAAAATATATCAAGAAGTGTAAATATCAGTCATTAGACCTTCTTTGAAAACTATAAGCTCACGTACGATCACCTGTTAAGATTCGAAAAAAGAACAGCTCGGAATCGATGATGAAATATTCGTTCTAAAGTTTTACTTTTCCTTGAAAACAGACAATGGTCAATAAAAACATTTGAACAGTGGCACTTTCGACTGGCTTTCACTTTACCTTGGGCCGTGTTGTGTGGAAGCATTGACCGCTGTTGTATTTATTGATTGATTGCAAGGGGACCCTTCTATACAATATGAGTATTATGATTGCAATAATGCCGACACTATTGGAAATATGATTACGTTTAGTTATTGTGTTTTGTTAGTTTATCGTTTTTTCTAGACAAGCGTGTTCCACCCTAATCTCGCATAATTGCTTCACATCAGGCGTGTTGTGGCCAAACGCAAGTCTACCCAGAATATTAAAAAAAAACTTGCAACTAACCTAGAGGAATCAAGCTTTTTTTTTTAAATTAATTTTTTTGGCGCTGAAAATGTTTAGCTAAAATGGCTAAATTTTCTGTACATTACTGTGATAAAACTTCATAAGTAAGTTTTAAAACACCTACATCTAGTTTAGCATAGTCATGTTTGCATAATACCAACTTGTTAAAATTTAACATCAGAGCATTGCAATGACTTTGTAAGCAGTACTATTTTGAAATAATGAACAGGAAAAAAATAGATTTTTAAGAATTAACCCATTGATTGTGAAAGAATACTTTGAATCTGAAACCGCAACTGCAGTTGCTTTTATGCTCTTTACAGATGTTGCTAAACGTCTATTAAAATGGTTTTTTCGAGTATTAACACATCATTGAAGTGTCATGAAAGTTCAACCAATCATATCTAAGAACACAATAATTTAAAAAAAAACAAGCTTTCCCAACAACCGCGTACGCGCAAATTGCGAATCTTGTTGTCATTTTAAAACATCATTTCTAAATCCAACCAGTTGTATGTACTGCTCAAGATTAAAGCGCCTAGCTTGCTTACGCCACTTTCCATTTGAGCCGCCTTTCGTCCCCCGTGATGAAATTTAATCGTGAAATTTTTAATTTAATGTCGGTAAACGAAGCTAAATTTAATAGTTAATTAGATAAATAATGAAGCTGACGAAAAAATGCAATACCAAGTGTATTAGCAATGCTTTAACGACCATCATTTCAAAAATGGTTGCTATTTCAGTATTAGGGTCAAAAACTTGTTTTGGCAATAAAATGGTAACAAAATTTAATATCTAACACAATAGAAGCAAGACATTCACATTGATTATTATAACCATGTTTGCGCAAAATAACTGTCAGTTTAAAAATGTTTTATCGATATGTAGACGATTAATTTTATCGATCATTATCGTTACCTAATAATTATAACATTACTAAGTGACATAACAATAATGCAACGTACGATATTAAAAGTATTTCGTCCAATCGAAATATTCTGAGTCATAACCATTGCACTGTTTTGAAGATAAAATAACAATTTACGACAAATACAATTTATTAGTAATAAATATTGCAGCGATGATGTTGCGTTAAGTAATTAAAAACAATTTGATGTTTATTGATAAAGCATGGATCGTGACAAACGTGCTTCACCTCACAGCTCTCTTATCTATGCTTCCTTTGCATCATAAACAAAGCACCTGCTAAAGTGTGGGAAAATATGCATCATTTTAATAACGCGCTTTTGTTGCAACTTTGCGAAGGGCGAAAATAAAAAAAACGAAGGTTTCTCCATTATTCAAGTCAGATTTAAAATGTCAACATTTAAAAATCTCTGCTCAAGGCAATGTTATCAATAATTGAATGGACTTAAATTGAAATTAATCTTGAAATATACGATGTTATTTTTTTAATATGACAGGGTTGAATCTAAGTTATGCATCCTACCTGCTCTAATGAAGACGAAACACAACAGAGAGCACCTACGGTCATAAATTTCCCCGTGTGGAATGTAAGGAACATTGGCTACCAGCTAAAAACCAGTTACCAACATCCTAAAATAAAACAATGTGCATTCAGAATTCTGGTCAAATGCAAAATTTGGAATTTCTGAGGGTCATCCAATAAATGCGCATAAAATTGTGGCGCCGCACGGCCGACCACATTTTTCCTTCGCTACATAGCGCATGGTCAAGCGAATGCATTTAAAAGCTGGCTGGCATAAGGCCGTAAAAGTCGGCAAGCACATTGTCAATATTAGAGTGTCAGGACCGAAGAGCTGGGGGTATTGAACTGAAGGAGGATGCACGCCAACGCTCAGGTAAGGAATAACTTTGAAATCTGAAGTACCAATCAATGAATCGAGCAACACCTTTTCAAGAGATTCTTGTTAAGCCGACCGACCAGATTAAGCTAATAACATCGGACATAAAACCACCTCTTGATACGAACCAAAATGACAATTCAAAGACAATTTCTGCACCACTTGCCAACAAACAAAAAGAACTGAGCGTGGACAATGTAAGTCATGCGAACGTTCGTAGCCTAGTTACGGCCATTACGACACTATAGAAATGGTAATGAGTGAAGACATTAACAAAACTAACAAAAACAAGCGAAGTTGACCCGTGAAGTATCTCACGTGGATTACACAAGAAAGCAATGTTGCTCGGAAGTGAACGGTTCCGTGCGACGCCGACAGCTAAACTAACAATGGTGCCGAAAAATTATCCAGCTTAAACATTAGCGTTGAAGAGCCTTGCGGAGTTTCTATTGTTGCTCGTCCTACGCTGGAGGTTGAAGCAATTAAGCAATATTAGGAATGAAGAAGGGAAACCTTGGTAGATATTCATACAAACAATTTACTAGCATTTTGTGTCTGTTGTTGATTTTAGACACATTGGCCAATTATGTGGTGATGCTACCGAGGAATAATAACATAATCATTTCCATCCCATTTTGGAATCTAAAATCGTGAATCAATTTCGGTGTTAAGGTCTTTTAGCTCTATTAAAGTCTATACCACGAGCCTGTATTATAGGAGACAATACCACTGAACAAAAGGCTAGCAAAAACTCTGTTATTATTATAAACAATGCAATCTAAACCATTATTTCCGGAGAATTGGGACATAAGAGTGCAGGAACAAGGGAAAATGACACTTGGGTTTTAACGTTAGCGATTGTTTTGCTTTGCAGATTTACGTCGTCAATTTTCACGGTGTTATCAAATATAAAATTGTCCGTCGTTGCCATCTAGGTCATGCCGTCGATGTTCTAAGCAATGGTGATGGATAGTTAATTTGTTACTGCGAATTAACAAATTATGAAGTTATGCACCTAAATCTGAGCAATTATTTCGTGCACGCACACATTATTGCCAATGCTTGGCGTATAAATGAATAATTTGCTTTAAACTGCTTTGGTTGCTTCTGCCAATTAAATGCGAACCTTTTCATATTGATTCGTGAAAATTTACCCTAAATTAACCTTTTATTTGTCCATATCAAATGCATGGTTGAAAATAATAAATGGTGATTACGGTGGTTGTTAAGGTTTCAAATCGATCCTTTTTCATTAGCATTTACAATTTCAGTTTGAATAATTTTTTGCTTGTCTTCTTTATAATCTGTATTGTATAGCAAATTTTTCTTTATAAATAATATCGTTGTTTCAGTTTTGTTTCCGTAATCGTCACTTGTTTTACCAAAATAGAGTTTTTTATCACTTTCTAAATTCAATAACCGTAATTTCACTTTTTAGCAGTTATTTCTTGATATTCAATTAGTAGTTTTTGTTTTCCTTCCAACTCAACGAATAGTAGCGCGAATCTCGACACTTTCAGTAGGTCATTGTCACTCAAAGCGTGCAGACAACTTTATCTGCTGTGAAATTAGGCGTAAAAGTTCTTTATCTATTTTGCAACTTAGTTTTTGACCGCCTTGCGTAATTTTTTTTTCAATTTGCAACGACACTGTTGGTAATGTTTTCCTTATTTACGTTATTGTTTTAATTAACTTTGTTATTATTTTGTTTATTCAATGGAACTTTGTAAACGTTTTATTTTATTGTTTGGAGTAATTTTTGGAGTAATTTATTTGGACAATAATAATAATAAATTATACATTTTCTTTATTGCCATAAAAACAGGTTACAGTTTTTGGAGACCCTGGCTCAAGAGCTAGGTTAGAGTACCTGTATTTCAGGAGCCAATGTAATAATAATAATATATTACAATCACTGAGCATATGTGTAACTTAAGGGTGGCTTGCACTTATTTCAGCTTATAAAAAATAATGATCAAAATAGAGAGAGTATTTTCGTGGGGAATCTTAACGAGAAATCTTAGTTGGTAGAAATATGAATTTTAAAAACTGACCAATTGTTAGAGTAGCTTTCCTGTGGTCTCCTGCAGGTACAGCAATAACAGCAGAAATCAGAAGAAACGTGACGGAAATCCACGCACTGACACCCATTTTTAACAGTTCTGCACGAAATCCTCTTTAGAAAAATTACAAAATATATTTTTGAATTAATTCACGAAACAGACGCAACTATTTCCCGCGTGTGTTCGGTAACATTTGCGTCGAGGTTGACGTGTTCCCCTCTCCGTGCACTGTGGACGACTGAACCTCGGTGCGGTACTTTCTATCTGCTTTATGCGCAAGAGCAATGTCTGGTGCACCCGCATCGCTGGCGCACCACTGTGCAGGCTGACGCAGAAGGTTTGTTTAGCAGTACGCCTGATTGGAAGCTTACGCATGTAAGATGACCATCAAATGTAACTATCAGAAAGTAGCAAGAACGATCTTTGACTGGTTTGTTCTGTACTCATCTCTGGAGCAGTTCAGGTAGTCAAGTTGGTTCCTGGCAAAGTTAGTACCTAGCTGGGCTTCCTGTCTATATTGTGGTCACTTGCGGCCTTTAGGGCTTCTTTTCCCTTTGGCTGTATGCCTTCTTAATGAGGTAGACGAAGTTTTGCTGTATGAAGTAGACATTCTGTGCTTTACCGTTGCGTGCACGCACTGACATTGTCGGTTCATATTATCGAATTGCATTTTCTATTTGCAGTGATAGCATTGTTACCGTAATATTAATATAGTATTTATAGATTTGGTGATAAGTTTGAGCTGTTTCCTTGAATTTAGTTGCAGGCATTTTACAACTAAGCTCAAAGAGCCTTTTTGGAGATCGTAATTTAATTATAATGGTCAAGTTCGGTAATAAAATTATATTGATGTAGTTTATAATGACCTAATCTGTTGAATCAGATTTGTTTGCAGTCTGAAGTGCAACGTTCCCATAACACATACGCCCATGTTTTTTCCTTTTTCTCTACAACAATATCATTACCATCATCTTATTTTTTATTGCTTCAAAATTTATTGCACGGCAATATCAATTTGAGCCAAAAATTTGGGTTGTCGTAAAGATAATCACAGAAGGACGTCGTTTTACGATCTGTTAAGAATTTGGGATCTTTGTTTTTTTTTCAAGGTCACTGGGGTCAAGGCTGACTTGCCAGGGCAGGAGCATATGGATTTTTTATTTGAAAATACCGAGTGTGTTCTTGACCTTATAAGGATTATTGACACTGAGTTGTGTTACTTTGCGCCAATGCGTGGTTACACGGTACTCGAGATCGTCACTACATTAATGCACGGTGCATTCAATGTTGTGGCGATCTTATAAGGGTAAGTACCTTTTTTTTTTTTTGCGGATGGGAAATCATCAAATGACTTCTCCCGCTCTGGTCGGAGCGGGAGGGAGTGTCAGACTTGACTGACTAAAACCCACCCATGTTCCTTCTTAGCCCTTTGTATTCCAGGGCTCTTTCGAACAACCCGCAGGCCTGGCAGGCATCGGCCCTTTCGGACCCCTTCCGGTTTGCTGACATCTCCTTGAGGCGCGCGTGGAACACGTACGCGCCGTCGACACAGCCTGTCGTCATGAGACGGACGGACGGTGAGCTAGCCCATTACTCACCGTCCACAGGCTCGCGCCTACGGTGGCCGGGGGCCACTGGTTGCCCCCCGACGCCCGGGGCGTCTCCCGCGGCGGCTGGGACGTGAGGTTCTCTCCCTCTCACGTTCCGCCACCTCCTTCGCTAGCATGACTGCTTCGCAGAAGGAGGCGACGGCTTCCCATTCCCTCTCGCTCCGGACCATGGATTGAACCAGGGCCGGACGCGAGAGGTCACCGCCGCCAATCGCCGCTACGAGGACACGGCGGTGCTCAGCCCAAGCGGGGCAGAGCTCCACGGTGTGCTCCACCGTGTCCTCCGGTCGAAAGGGTAAGTACCTTGCAGTCGTTTAAGTCAGTCGCCTTCATCATCAGCCTACAACAGACCACAGCTGGTCATAGGTTTCTTCAATCGCACTCCACTTAACTCGATTCTGGAAAACTCTCATCCAGTTGCTACCAGCCACCCTACGAAGATCGTCGCTTCACCGAGCCTGAGGGCGTTCTATCTTACGCTTGCCGATTCGCGGTCTCCACTCAAGAACACGTCTACCCTAAAAGTCATTGGCTCTACGGCTAATATAGCCGGCCTATTGCCACTTAAGCTTTCTTACTCAGTCTCTTTAGTTTTGTATTTTATTTATTATAGTGAATCCAACTGGGATCTCAAGGGACCTAGGATTTTTATCACTTATAGATGCTTTTCCTTTACCCAGTTTCCCAAAATAGGCAGGTTAACATGGCAATTGTCGTATTTATAAAAGGGCCCCATAATAAGAGGTCTAAATGTACCATTTATCATTTCATTATCAGCATCATATCAGCCCAAAATCACCTACTGGTGATCTGTAGGCCAGGGCTCCCCTTTTTTCTGCCACACTTTTCGGTTCTGTGGGTCCCGTAATTTGTCATTTAAATTGATTGAAGTTTTTATAAAAGAAATGTGTATTTTTTTAATCAAGCGAGTAATTACTTCTTTAAACCTGATAAGTTGTGCCACTTATACGGGTTATTGAGCTACGAAGTCAAAATTAGAGAGGTAAACATTGAAAAAACCTATGAAATCTTATCTCAATTAACAAGGTTTGAAAATTCCCAGTAACAGAGGGTATTTCAATGCAAAAATGTCGGGACCTCATTATAATTATCAATAACAGAGGTTTCTCACATATCCTGGGCTACTTAACCAGGTTTCACGATATACTCTTATTGATAGCGTGACTGCCTCGATGGTGTAGTGGTCACAAGCGCCACTGCTGAGCTCAGTTCCGGCAAAGTGGTACTGGGTTTTTCAGGAACTGCTCAGTAGCAGCCATGGAGTCTGGATTTGCACCCGGTTGATGGCAATAGGCTCGCCCCTTAATACATAGGACTAAAAAATAACTGGCGAAAATAATGAATGTTAAAAAAAATATGTTTATTGACGCGGCTGACGGATTCAATATCTAAAAATTAGTCAGCTGCATGAATGTGCGGGGGGCACTTTCATGCAGGCTGACAATTGGATCCATACACTAGCCTTCTTAGTTGTCTTATAAGGTTTTGACGAGGTATGGAATTGAATTTTTTGTTTTACAACTTTGACATGCTAAATTTGTATGCGTAACTTTGGATTCCCTCACTTCTGAAGCAACTCACGCGCAGATCCTTGCTGCGCTATGGTACAACTCATGAAAAAAATCTATGTTCGAGTTAGGAATGATATAATAAATACGAAAGTAATCGTTTGTGCGGCGAATTTCCCTTTCACGCTGTATACTTATTAGTATGAAACAGATGAAGTCATGGAGGAGGTCATTGCTTAAAAGTGGGATGATGACATGGCGTGATCGGTTTCTTCGCTTAATCGACTACCGATGGGTCTTACCCATCATACCTTCAACATAGTTTCGAAAGGTCACAGGTGAGTTTACTACGGTGTTCTATTTTCAAGAAGGGCGGGCGTTTTGGGGGACTGTCTCTTGTAATTTTGACGTTCAAAAAGTGCTGATTATCAGCCTAGTTTGAATAAATGACTTTTGATTTTGATTTTGATTTTTCGTGCCCCAACACAGCTATGATTCATTCCTGTCTAAGCGGTATTGCAGTGGCAGCTGCAGCTACTCCGATCATAATCAGTTAATTGGGTTTTTGAAACATTAAACTCAGCCATTTTCGGTTAACAATTATTTACTAAGGTTACGCACGCCTATTATATGTATTTTTATAGTTAAACATTATTTTAATTTGACAAGAGGCAATTTATAAAAACTATATGGGTGTAACGCAACGCACAATATAAAAACTAACGATAGTCTAGTCTAGGCTTCTGAAACACATTGAGCTATAAAACTGAATATGTTTTTATTGCCTTACAGTTGGTTAATCGAACAATATATTTCTCAACATACTACTATAGTCAATTCATAAATCGAATGTTAGTGCTTAAGATAGTAAGGCCTTGTAAAGAATGATACGTCAGCAAAGCTAACTGCATATTTGTAATAGCTGAAATAATCAATTTGCAAGCGGTTTTTACCGAAGGGTTTATAGTTCATTAGTACATGCTTTCAAAAGCCGAATAATTGTAGGTTACTTAATAAACTTCTTTTACAGGACTAGCCCTGAAAAGTTCCTGTTCCAAACTTTTTTGGATGTATAACTGAACATATGGTATGGAAAATCAGATTTTTTGCCTTACCGAGAGTCGTAGCAGATTATTTTAATTAAAATGCTTTATTTTCTTAAAACGCTTGGTTTGTGGCTCACCAATGTGACATTGATTTGATGTAATGGATTCTTTGGTTCTATAAACTTGAACACTATTGTATAGAATCTGGTTCTTCTAACCTAACAGACAGATGTGTTGCTGGGGAGTATGTTCCGCCACTTCTTCTTCCCAGCTAAAACACTAGGAAGTGGCGAAAGGCGGGCGTTTTGGGGGACTGTCTCTTGTAATTTTGACGTTCAAAAAGTGCTGTTTATCAGCCTAATTTGAATAAATGACTTTTGATTTTGAATTACGATAAAACTGTTACTTTTTGAATAATAAAACATATTCGCTGCCTGCGGGCCTATATCTAATTTGTGGCAGAACTAAAACTAAATATTCAATACAACCTTTTTTGACACCACTAATTAAACTTAAGGTACAACCACACTACATCACTGCGACCTACAACAACACTATTATTATTCATCAGCCACTTATCCATGAAAACCAGGTTAAAATGGTATTATTTTTTCTAAAATACCTACTTGAAACGCTCTGTTTGTGGCTTGACAGTAGTCTAGTGTTATTATGCTTATTAGAGTAGGTACTAACGAGGTAGATGAAGTTATGATTTATGACAGTTCTAGTCAAAATCAAAATCAAAATCAAAATATTTTTATTTCACATAGGCCTACATGGGCACTTGTAAAACGTCGACAAAAAGCTCGGTTCGGGTTGGTCGTTTCCTATGGAGAAGAACCGGCAAGAAACTCCATGGTTACTCTTTTAAAATCATTTGGCTTTACAATTTTTCTATGTTACAGCGTTGGCACTTAAGTATGAGTGGACATCGTAGGCCCGACAATAAGTCGTTGCTTACTACAAAACGTAGAACAAGATAAAAAGTTACCAAGGATCTAGGAATCTATAAGGCCTACAATGTCCACACATTTACAAACAATCGGTAAATAAGAAAATGAGTCTATACAAGCAAAAAAAAAAAAAAAGAAGATATTGCAAAAAGACTAGATTAAACAAGTGACACAAATGTTGTCATCCGTGCTGTAACTATTCTAAACAAAATGGTGTAATGATTAAGAAAATATTGTAAAACATCTGATTAAAAAATAATGGAAAAAAGTAAATAAAAATAAAAAAGTAAATAAAATAAAACATAAAAATTAAAAAATATAAGCTTGAGAATAGTTAGAGACATCCACACATTTGTGCCGTTTTATGAGCTACCAGGGAAGCCGCATGTGCGTAGGGGCTCAGGCCAAACTTCTTTATCTTCAACATAGTCCTTAATTTTGTAATATGCTTTTTTAATTAGGACACGTTTGATATAATTTTTAAACTTTCCATCGGTCAGTTCTGTAACTGACTTTGGCAACTTATTATAAAAGCGTATACTGTTAATAAGAAATGACTTGCTAGTTTTAGTTAATCTAAATTTGGGTATTACAATTTCGTGTTTACTGCGTGTATTTATATTATGAAAGTCGCTTCTAATTTTGAAAAGTCCTCGGTTTTTGCGGACATATAAAATACATTCTAAAATATAGAGTGAAGGCAGAGTAAGTATATCGATTTCTTTAAATTTTTCTCTGAGGGACTCGCGAGGACCCATTTTATAGAGTCAAGTTGTAATTAATTAATTTCTGCTAAGGTTTTGTAATAATAGGGGATAATCCAATTTTTTTTTCTTTGTCCGTCGGGTAGTTTATTGAAAAGTATTGGACACGTATTTTTTCTTTTTTCACGTGGTCATAAAATTACGAAGATATATTGAGTTGAAATGGCGCATGACGTCACATGTAGGTAAGTTTTATACCTACTTGTGACGTAGTAAGCCCCCACTCTCCAACTAATGAGTTTAAACTAAGTAATTTTTTGATATTTTGATAAAACAAAAAATACGTGTCTAATATTTTTGTATTACCTGTCTGACGGACAAAATAGAATGTCATTTTCTTTACCCAGACCGCACCCCTATTGGGCTTTTTTTATAAGTATTTATGTTAGGATTGTCTCGTTGGGGTAGCGGTCACATACTTATACAGTTCACTTACAGTTATGCAGAGCTGTACCTTTTGGTCGTAGAAATCGTTTGTGCGACGATGTTTCTTCAACCCTGTATAGGTACCACATCACAGTCAAGTCATGTTGACTGTAGTGTAGTGGTAACATTTATACTGTGAAAACCAGCCTTGTAGCGACATTAATACGCTGTCACTCAAATGTTATTGCTACCACTGACGTCATTGCGGTTCCCCATACCCATATCGAATATTATTGTCAATTGACTACGGGTTGCTCTTGGGAAATTGATAGAAAGCTCAATAAGACGTTGTCCGATCTGGGAATGTGTCTGTTTTAAGCTTACACGGTTTATAACTAAACTTAGCTCGGTGGAGCTCGTGGCTAAATAATAACAGCCACACGGGCCGATCTTTAAGGTTAAGCCGTGCTTGCCGAGGTTGGTCCGTGGATGCGTGACCATAATTACATACCGAGTTTCCTCCGTGCCTCGGAAAGCACGTTAAGCCGTTGGTCCCGGCTGTCATTTGTAGATCTTTGACAGTCGTTACGAGTCAGAAGCCAAAAAGTCTGACATCCAGTCTTACCAATGCCAATTACCCAGTTACTGGGTTGTGGAGGACAGATAGGCAGTCGCTTCATGTAAAATACTGGTACTCAGCTGCATCTGATTAGACTGGAAGCCGACCCCAAGATGTTTGGGAAAATGCTAGGCATGTGATGATTATGGTTTATAACTAAACTTACACTGTCAGTTCCCGGGACATCTTATCACGGGATATCTTCTATACAAGGTGTTGTTTTGCATCCTCGTCAAAATTCAGGAGGTTGTCACACAGGACATAATTAATCAATTAAAATTACGGTACTTACCTAGTTAATCATTAATATACGCGGTTTTTTTTTGGTTGTTTATGTTTGTCATTATTTCAGAATAACCCCCATAACATTTAAAGAATAAGAAATTATCGAATAAACGTTTATGATTGTTTGTATTTGTGGAAGCGCGGTTATAGGGCGAGAATAAGACGGCCCGCGTTTAAAACAAGGGTGGTTCACACTTAGCGATTTCCGTAAATAACAAAAAAAAAAATTGAACACCCATTTTATTATTGATTCGGGATCAGAATCATTAGCATAGTTACCTCCTTGAATTTGAAGAGGTTGCGAAACAACACCTTGTATTAATTATTATGAGTTACGGATGATATACGGATCGGATTTATAAATGTAAGTGACAGTGTAAGTGTTTATATGAGATTAGTCATTAATTTTAAACAGGAATTAACCACGCGGCTGTTCGCAAAACAAACCCGCAGACAAAAACAAAATGATGATATTTCAGTGATGTAGTAATGACTATAATGCGCTGTACCATCGGGAAAGTGAGAATATGGACACTTTTCAAACAAAATCCCGTGCACACGATGACATCTGTTTAACACCCTTATTACTATTGGTCCGCACAAATACTTTGCGGACCAATAGCGGTAAAACAAAAAAAAGACTCTACCAAAAAATACACGACCGTTTTTTAAATATGTATTGTTTTAAACACAATCTCAGGCTCTGTTAATGATCCCAGATGTTTGACCACAGTTTTTTTTTCATTTACGACACCAAGGGACTCGGCAAAAAATAGATGCTGCGATGCTATTGGTAGCTGAGCGTTAATAAGCGCTTCTATAGCGGCCGGACGCTGCAAGTAACGATAGTCCTTACCGTGGTCAGATACGCAACTTGGTGATAGTACATTGAATGTTTGGCCACCAGCTTGCAACACGCGTAGGAAGCCGAGCAACGAACTGTGACCGCGTGTGGTCTGTGAAGGTCGGTTTACTGTGTTAGTGGCAATTTTTTTAGAGAATAGGTTTTGACTGGTCCATCTATGCTTTTATTTTGAAGATGTTCTTTTTTATATTCGTCATGAGTGAGGCATGATAAGAAAGAAAAAGGAGTAAATGATGGCTTACCGGTCAAATTAACTCAGCCTATCGCAGTTCACTGCTGGAGATAGGCCTCTGGTAAGCTGTGCCACAACGCACTGTCCACCAGCCTGCCTGCTCCAAATACCATTTATTGATTGATTGGTTTGAAAATGATTGGCACGAATTTGTGAGTTTTTGTTTTGAAATTGTGAGTTTTTGTTTTGCAATTGTGTAAGACGATAATGATATTTGCTGTTGTTTGTTTTATTTGACAACAAAAAATCACAACACGTTTCTGTTTTGTTTGTATGTTCATTTGTTTTTTTGTGTCTATTGTGTCAGATGTTTTGAAACGAGGGCAGATTGATAAGTTAATTAAACGAAGTATACTAGTAGGCACTAGTATTATAGAACTCATACTACAGTTTCGCTTGAGGTACCTATGACTGAAAATAAATAAATATTTAATTAATTTATAGCGCGCGGTTCCATGCCAAAACTAAGCCAACGCTGTCTGCCTCTCCGCCATCGCCAGTTTATCTGTCTTTGACAATTACAGGACCGCACACAATTTCAACGTGTTATGCCGAGTAGTTTTGTACCCAAGTGCAAACCTTCCTACCTGCCTACTAACATACGTATTCCATGCCATGCTTGTTGCGGGCCGCCCGCAGAGCAGATTATTTTCGCCACGCCGCATGACAATAAAAACATGCCCGCAACCTATCGTATCATACATGATACATGATACGATAGGTTGCGGGCAGCACGCATGCGTGCCTGGTCTGCACGCGGGCGCAAACACGCATGACAATGAAAAGCCCTAGTATGGTGCGCAATTTTCACTGTCTACACCGCGACCAAGTTGTCACTTCAACTGTTTATTGCCAGTCTGTGACAAAGTTCTACCGCCGATTTTACCGCCACCTATCATGTTGATTTTGGACTATTAAGTGAGAGTGACTCTCATTATTATTATTTTTTTGATGAATTTGAAAACTAATAATAATTATTAGTTTTATTTATTGTCTTTATTAGACTTAATTATTATTAGGAAATCTGCTGGTCAAGCTTAAGACTCTTTTTGTGAAGCGCTTAATAATAATTATGTTAGTAAAGAAAGGCAGGACTGAAACTCTCCATTTGTTGTAAAGTGACATCTCTAGGTGAAAGTTAGTACTAGTTATGAAATGAGACGTTGAAAGTAGTACACCGGTTTGAAGAGAGATGGCGCTGTATGCATTTTACTGCCATCTAGTAGCGAGTAGCGTCTTCAGTTAATTTTAATATTTTCTCCATAGATGGCGTTGCAGTCGTTTTAGTTTGTACTTTTTACTATTTAATGTTTTCATTTTGTATAAATATTTTATTTATTGTTTTTGAATGTTTATTCTTTAAATATATTATCAATTGTACCTAGCAGATAATAAATAGGCACAAGCAGCCGATTCAATGAGATTTAAGTAAATCCTATTGACTCAAATTCCATAATACCTACTTGCCTACATATTCTGTGTCGCCCGTACTTCTTCATTTAAGCTTTGCGATTAGCAAAATATGACGTTGAATTTATCATAAACATAATTTTATTAATTATTATTATTGGTGTCATATCCATTTAATAGTTCTACTCATTTACCTACTATTCATTTAACTACTGTCGTCCAGAACAAGATGATTAGGTCTGTTTAATCAATGTACTAAGGTACAGACATAGGTATCTGTCGCAGAGTTATTAAATCCATACTAGGTACTACCAACCTATGTGAAAGTTATTTGTCCGTTTGCTAAGTTTTGACGAAAATGGAGTATGTACGGATCGTTTTTGCCCCCATGGGAAAAAGCGTGAGTTTAATGGGGTGAGTGTGTTTTTTTTTTTTTTTTTTTTTTTTAATGAAATTACAACACAGACATTTACGTTTGATGGTGTACAGTCACGTCTAATAATATGTATACACTTAGCAAAACTAAAAAGTGATTTGCTCGTGAAAGTACGGTTTCTACGTTGAGATAAGACCTATTTCGTAATAGTATGGCTTCCAAAATGCCATGTTCGTGAAAACGTTAATCAATACCGTAGGAGAAAATCACTTTTTAAAGTTGCTGCGTGTATACATATTATTAGACGTGACTGTACATAGGTATGTTTTGACAGAAACCCCCAGACGAATTTGACGGATTCTGGTTTGAATTTTAGATTTAGGCCTGAGGAACCGACCAAAGGCATCCTCAAATCTAGGGTAGACTTTTAGGGGCAAAATAGAGTACCGTATGTAAAGGTTGTATAAGAAAATCCAAAATTAGCGCGCATGAAGTCACAGGCAGCAAGATAGTTACCCATCCTACACGGTGTAAACCACCTCATCACGAAGCCGTCAACCAAGCATTCTGTACATGAAACTAATTAACTTTACGCAAAAAATATTGCTGGGAAACGACTTTTTTTTGGGGGGTGTAAAATCATGTTTTGTGGTAGAACTCAATGTAACACACTCAACACATTGTGCTAATGGACGGATTAAGTAGTACGGGGGTCGTGGAGGTGTTTAAAGTAAAAATCTTACATATAAAACTTGTATTTAAAAAAAGACTTGTCAAAAAGTTGGAACTTTGACCCCTAATATCTCCGTAACTAGAAGGTTCCCAGGTATGGTGTAGAACAAAAAAATGATCGCAAGGACAGGGCGAACCAGTGCCTTTCGGCTTCGTTAAGAGGTGTTTTACACCCTTTATATTAAAATATCAAATCTTCTACCAAATGCCAATACGAAGCACCAGCTATTTACAAAGTAGATACAGAGCCTTAAACCTCCTTGCCATATAAAGGCATCAAAAATTAAGGTCTCATAGATTCTTGAAAACATTTAGGTAAATACCTGAGTGATTAGGTACGAGTTACGAGCTTATAACTACATAATTTACGTTTACAAGTTAGACTGTTTGTAAAGGTTATGTCTAATATATTAGCCATTAACGTTTACTTACAGTATACCTATAACCTCCAAGTTTTATTATAACCATTTCCTGTAGACTATCGGTTAAGATTTAATTTCCTGTGGGTCCATTTAGTTTTCTTGGCGGTTTTTTTCTAGTATTTGCGTTTATAGCGCCAGTTTTATGGCTAACTTTTCTCGGTTCCCTAA
The DNA here is from genome assembly GCA_963082945.1 of Cerastis leucographa. Taxonomy (NCBI): domain Eukaryota; kingdom Metazoa; phylum Arthropoda; class Insecta; order Lepidoptera; family Noctuidae; genus Cerastis; species Cerastis leucographa. The sequence continues at coordinate 6,534,318 of OY720358.1, read as the reverse complement.
AAGACTTCCTGTATATTATCTGGGCAAGTTTTCACATTTCGGTAAGAAGATATACGTGTTAACAGTTTGGTGAATGAATAATCGTAGTATTAGGTCATTCATCATTACGCTATGAATTAAAAGAGCACTTGATGCACCCAAAGATAGACGGGCAAATTGAAATCTGCTTACAACAGCCTATTGCTTACTGCCGTTACAATTGTAACGTGCCAAACTTGGCAGTTACTGTGTCATTTCTATGACATTACTTATGACAGTGTCTCTATAGTATTCTAAATCTCTTGTATCCCCCTTAGAATCGTAGTAAGATATATTTCGAGAGAATAAGTAGATTCTTCTGCATACTGTGATCAGATATGACTTTTTCAAGCTTGCTACTTGGTTTTTACTTCTCCATTACATACGGTCAGCTGTTTCATATTAGGTATACAGGGTGACTGGTAATTAGTGACAGATACTTAAACACGTGATTATACTCATGATAACAAACAACTTACCCATTTTTTTTTTTAAATACTTATTCACTTTTATCACAAACTGACAGGTCAAAAGCATGAAAGTGCGCGCGCGCGAATGTCATACAGCTGTTGTATTATTGTCATAAAAGTGAATGAGTATAAAAAAAAACCGGCCAAGTGCAAGTCGAACTCGCGCATGAAGGGTTCCGTACCAATACTTATAAAAACTGCCATAATGATCTGCAAATGAGACTAGTTTTTAGTACAACTGACGCTTAGCGCCATCTATCGACATTTCTATGGAGTTGTTCGAAATTTTTGAGTGAAGTACAATTGGTCGACTATTACTCGTAAAGTTGTAAAGCCCACTTAACTGTGATAGTTTTCCTTTAAACTTCGTTATATATAGGTACTATTGCCGTGACATTTGAAATTCTAACTACAACCGTTTAGTTGGGAAAAGGGGGCGGACACTTGACTCTAACGAAAATTGGTACTTTAAAACTTGATAAGTCACGAACGGTTTACTTAATCAAAAAATAGTGTTCCCAAACCTGTAATATTTTTGAAAGACCTATTCAATGATACCCCACACTATGAGAAGGACGAAAAAAAAAATATCTAAAATATGGAGGTAGCCTAAATAATAGTTTTTTTCAAAATATTATTTTACCACTTTTCCGGCGTCATTAACGTGTATACTCATGCCAAATAACAAATTTCTAGTACTAACAGTTTTTGAGCTAAACCGCGGACAGACAGACGGACATACCGAAACTATAAGGGTTCCTTGTTGACTACGGAACCCTAAAAATGTTGCTTTGGGAAAGTTGTTTGTTATCATGAGTATAATCACGTGTTTAAGTATCGGTCACTAATTACCAGTCACCCTGTATGTCAACTAATTTGCCATATCTAGACATTGCATACTTTAATATTTTTCCGAGGGTGTGTGTAGTTTCCATTTCATCAGGTGGTGTGTGAGGTGACAGTTGAAGTAAACACAAGCTTAGGTGATTGAATCCATATATTTCATTTTATTATTTAAATCATGTACTTATATTTCACATGTAGTAACAAAATTTGCATTGGAAAATTATGCAACTCGTATAAAACATAGGTAATATTCACATGGTATTCAGTTCATTAATTCACTAACATCTAACGGCACATTTCTATACAAACTTATGTATAATTTACTTATTACATAAATAAGCAACTTACTATAAGGCTAAAAGTCTTTCTTGGCTAAAACGGCATGTTTTGCCTGCTAATAATACTCGAGATACATTCATAAGAGAGATATTAAGTAAATTTTGTTAATGCACTGCATAGAAATCAGATTCCATCGAATAGTCATAAAAAGATTAGTATAAATTAAATAAATAGTGATAGTTAAAATCCAATAAATTAAGATAAACTTATAAATAAAGCTTCGTCGCAACGAGAAACCGAAAAATATAACAGTTAAGTACAAAGGAACTGAACAGAAAGGCTTACAAACTAAAACTTTCAATAAATTAATGATTAATATCTACAGAATACTAAATATCACAGAGAAAGTACCCAATACTTAATCAACAAAACATTGTTTCGTCAAGCACTTCGAATACAACCAACATCTGTCGTGTTAGAGAGCGTGCGCGAGCGCATACAGACCTACCAATAAATAAGTACAACAGGGACTATACCGATTGTAAATTAAATAAATAATTAGTCGAAGCGAAGATTAAGTTACGTCACAATACTGAACAAACATATATTCTATCTTTCCGTGTTCTTATATCTTTTATCTTTCTTTTCTTTTAGCTTGGCCTCGTAGTCCCGGCACCGGGTGTTGCTGGTGATGACCTTCTTGCCCCGAGGACATCTGAACTCAGAGTACCAGTTGTTGAGAAGGTTGCCGTATGCTCTGAACGCTATGTAGTCGTACTTGAGACACCGCGGTGCATCACAACTCTTTTCTAATTCGTGCAAGTCTTTGCTTTTATTGACTTGAGGCACTGGCACATCTACAGTTGCCATATTTTCTCTTACTTCGGCTATGGTGCTGTGTAATCTCTGGAGAGTTTTCCCTATTAACTCATGGCGGGTTTTATTGTAGACGAAGAAGGGTTCATCCGAGACTTCAACTTCGACGTTGTAGAGTCGTTTGAAGATCTCCTGGTATTCCACAAGAGACTTGTATAGCTTCGGCATTAGATACGCAAACTGTAACAAAAAGAAACAGGTATTTAATAAATTGATTAATTAACATCCGTTTTGTTCGCAGATAATGATGCATACAATTAATGGTCTAGCTAATTGGAATTTACAAGTGATATCAATGAATGAAATCCCTGATATAACGATCATTAATAACTACGTTCATTGTCTTACGATTATTATACCCAAACGTCATCGTGCTTACATCACAGAATATCGACGTAATGAAGGTTGAATCTTTTTTTATCGTAGTATCGTGGGTTTATCAGTTCTAATGCTATCATTAAAAATACCACTATGATTTGTAAGTGGCACCAGTGTTGTGCCTTGGGGAACTACGGTAAAGTTTTGAATCCCAAATACATTTGGTAACATTACTGTATAAATCTTGATTAAATTACGAGTAAACATAAAATGTATTTGAGATAACATAAATATATAAACTTTTACAGCTGTCCGACTGTCTATTAAAAGGGTCATAGTGCGAAGAAGCTTATGTGTGAATTAAGCGCGTCATATCGAGGATAGTTTACGTCGCGGCAAATTTGTGTCGAGGCTGAGGTGCCGTGGGCATTTGTGATCGGTATGACTATTCAAATTACGCTATTAACACTACAATCGTATTCAAAATGTATTTATACTTCACCAGTATTTAAACGATTTTTTTCTTAACAATTCACTTTAATGGTACTTTCTAGATGATTATTATACGCGGCACGACTCTGTCCCGTGTTTATAACTTGAGCCTTTGTCGGATCGCCATTTTCTTTAGTAGCAGACAATACTAAAGAGTAAAATACGGCTGGGCTGTTAGCGATTTGAAATTCAAAGTACGATATTATCTTTTAAGGGTTATTTTCAATTAATAACCGCGTACCTACCACCTTTTATGATGCTTTTGCTTTTAAATGGAAGGATTAGTTAAAAAGGATGGCACGAACATAAGTTTGAAATAATTTTGTTTTGTTTAATCCTAAACTTAACTGCGGGTCCAACCAAATTAGATTTTTACGATCTTATACTGTCAATATTGTACAAGATACTTATAAGATTGTGGTTGCGAACAATGGCGTTCCTGAGCATTGCATCAATCGTTTATTTTGAGTTGCAATAAATCATTTTGTAATTGTATGTTACTTTAAATAATTACGTAAAGAATTGTAATAAACTTGGTAGCTGTAGTTGAATGACATAATCGAGTGCTGGCATTACATGACATTCACAGTTTATTGGTAAAGGTAGGAATTCTAGATTGTTATGATTATGTTTACATTCCTGGAGATTGTAATTTAGATTTGAACAAGCTTTAAAACTTAAAATTAAAATTTTGTTCCAAATGTTTGAACCTTTAATACGATTATGTGAGTTGCCTTGTGAAGTAGGCCTGTTACTAACTTAAGAACTAAGTTGAAGAAGCTTTCGTCAAGTAGTTCAGTGCCACATACCATTACTAGTGGGCGTAGTGGAGACACGTTGTTGATTATTAATGACCAGATTTTATCAACCGAATACATCTAGTCTAGTTATCTCGTTGAAAATTGCATAAGCATGACGAATGTTGACTTCTTAAGTTTGTATAACGTTATTTCTTACATTTTTGGATTAACTTTCAGCGAATTAGATTATAATTTCATTTAATGAATGACTAGGTATGCGTTTTTTGATCAAATAATTCAATGCTCCACGTTACTCTTTTTCTGAAAAGGTTCTCAAAAACCTTGCTCTAAATATAGGCATAAAGAAAAATCGGTCGCCCTGAGGCGTATCACGTTCTTTATATACAATGATGCGTTAACTTAGTTCTGTATGTGCTTATATACTACTTATATACTACAAGAGCACCAGACTAGCCGGTTCACCTCGGTGCTTGGTGCTTGTAATGAATCGTTTATTATTGTCCTTTAAAAATGCGACATATTTCTCCATTTGCATGCATTGCAGTTATTAGTTCAATATTTTATTATCAGTATATTCATCGTCCATGATAATTGTTTTGGCTGCTAGAATAACGCTACTTCAGTCATATTTTCCGTCATCGAGTGAATTCGATTATAAATTAATTTTTTTTTCGTGAGACATAACTTCATGTTATGAATAATTGTTGCGCTTGGTTACATTTTATTTAATTATAAATTCTGTGGTTTTTTATTGCTACGCTATTTATTACTGACTAATTCGTTAATACTTGCTGGGAGTGCGAATCCCAGCAAGTATTATGTTTTGGTTAGTTTATTATGTGTTGATTCAAATATTTTGCATCCATCTTTCATTAATTAACACTATTATAAATTCTATGAAATTAATTAATTAATAACATGACAAAACAGAATTGTGTACAGCTGTCATTGCTTAAATGTAATTTGCAATAACATATAGTTACCTGTATAATAATGGATGTTAATAATCGTAAAATATGTCTTGAAAATTACGTAAAACTTGTATCGTGACTAACTTTACCGTGCGATTCTTCCTGCTTCCACTTAGCGGTTAATGAATGAACTCATCTCAACACTCATTGTTCCCGGAACGTGAACCTGAGCCGTTCGGCATTTGTTTGTGTCGATTCGTATGTCACCAGCTTCCTCTACAACGTACCTACTCGCCAGGATGAATGAGTGATTCACTACGCCAGCTGTCTAGCCGCGAATATTTTCAGGTCACATATTGTTTTAATTTGGATAGTCCGCACTTTTATCTGGCTCCTACATTCTACCAACAGGAAATATCGAATTGTTTTTTCTTTTATTATTGCGCTCGCCCAGCCTATATGCATCATCTTATGAAAGCATGAGAGACCAGGCTTCATTTGCAGAATTTATTTAATCCCCCGAGTATTTAGAAGGCAATAAACAATCGATTCTAAAATTAATCGTTAATATTTTACGGTTCATAAAAGTATTGAGTACTCGCCGTTGCGTTTTCCCCAACTATTGTGAAGGCGCAACGTCGAAGAAATTGTCGGAGCGAACGATAATAAAAGCGTCGGGCTGTGTGAGCAAATATGGTCGTGTATTGAAAGCCTGAAAACCCGACAATAAGCCGTACATTTGCCTTAAAGAGGCGAGCTTAACCTCCGAGACGTGTCGCAGACAAACGCGCCACTCCGGAATCGTAAGTTCACATTCGTCTCACTTGGACAAATAATGTGTTTTTAACATTTCGTGTTGTTTTGTTAAATCGTAAATACTGTACAAACACTAGCACCGAGCGACCGCTAAAGCCCCGGCCCCTTGTCTCTGTGAAAGCGCACCGTGTTCCAACTTGTGGAATTTCTGCCCTTTATTCAAACACTGAAAATACCGGCCGCGCCATGACTCGCAGAATTGTGTGAAAACAAATCCACTACAAATTAAAAGTATCCTTCGGAATTATTCACAGTGCTCTTCACTCAAAAGCTTTAACTGGGAACTTGGAGGGTCCGAAAAATTAAACCAACATGAATCGTATGTCCACATTACTCTTTCTTCGGGCCCTCTATTTTAACGTCTCATTTGAGCAGTATTTAATTTTTAAATTGTTCGTATGTCAACTAAGCCGGAGCGTAGAGATCACTTGAATTCTAACGCTTTCGTTTGCCCAATGTCAAATATTTAAATTTGTTAAGTGGCCGTACATTGACTGGCTGGTGAGACATAGGTAAGAAATATTTAATATTCATCGGTTGGTGCACTGCTTGTCTGCGGGCCGCTATGCCATGAAATTATTTGGTTTCCGAGTCGCCGCCGGCACGATGGTCGCCGAGTGTGTAAGGACATGTGACGCTCCGAATGCACACACACTTATTGTCTCGCGTCGCATTAACTTTTGTGTACTAATTAGTGGGTGACCAATATGAATACATAACAGAAAGTCTCGAACTCCAGATGTGTGTTCGGTAAATAATAAAGAGAGGCTTATAGAAGGCTCGTTAAATATTGCTTGTGTGTTTTATATTTTACGAACCGAAACCGGTACGGGCAACCGATGAACTGAATACAATTTTTATCATAATTATAAGGTGCTGTGCTAAGATACCTACGAGTAGGATGCGTGTGGAGCCATGGTTTTAGGATCGCGTGTGCGGAGCGAAATCATGCGGTGTCAATCTATGCAAATTTCCTTGAAACATTTAACTGGCTTCTTAGTTTGCTCTGCTCCCACAAGCGCTAACCATAAGCCTCTGATTTATATATCGCCAGCATTAATTGAGCCCTTAACTTTGAACCAATACGTTATTTAAAAATGTGGGTGAACTAATGATTGGGGGTCAACTTTGATTGGTAATGAATAGTGGGCGGCGTCATCTTTTTTCGAACGTAGCATCTAGATTAGAGGGTGATAATTCTATTTGGCCCACGATTCGTGATGTTTTCATTTATACTTAATTAAATCAAATAAAGACAAGAATGCTTTTTATGAATTAACAACATAATCGGATTCAAATTAAAAGCTGCTATAGCGAAAATACAGAGGATACTGATTAATCAGCGCAGGATTAAGTGATTACGACCAAACTGCTTAGTGATGAAGTTCTATAAAACACTTAAATCTGCAGCGATTTTCCAACGAGAGCGGCTTTCGAAATTAAGGGCTTGCACTTCTAGTTATTGCCCTTAAGTACATATGAAGTAAATAAACGCGGTACAAAGGCCGACCACATGTAATTTGGATCGTCGGAACCTCATTTAAGTTGCAACGGTGAAGCCTCGAGCACGGCTAATGTACCCGGGATCCTTTGTCTCAAATAAAGCAAAAATAAATTAAGAATAACGTAAAAACATTGAACGGGCAAAAAGAGTGATGGGCTGGACCACCACACCCTCGACGCGAGTGATCTCACCGTAATAATTACACTGTCAGTCGCACAAAAATTACTTCAAACATTGTAACATATTGCGAATCATTGTGACGTCTTGCGTCACATTTTATCGATATGATTTGGTTCCTAATTTAGAACAGTGATTTGGTCCACCCTAACTTGCTAAAACTTGTCGATAGATCAATGAGGTCATTCGTTAAATGGAAACGGAAATAATCTAATCTAAGGTATTCGACACTCGACATTTCTTACATCACAGATTGTCTATGCATCGAATTATGCTATTAGGAAGATACTTTAAACCTATCTATTAATTTAATGATAGACTACTTTCAAACATGTGTTACTGTCAAGGCAAAAACTTAAGGTGAATAATTAACTAGTGCAAAAAGATACTCACTTTGCGTTCAGAGAGGGTCGCGCCGCGTTTTTTGTAGTTGAAGAAGTGGATATCGACGAAGTTGATGGTGGGCAGCCAGTCTGTCATGCCTTCCCTGAAATCCCGCGTCCCGTTCAGAACTCTTCGCTCCTCATTGAAGAACCTCCTCGTGTTCTTCAATTTTTTGATGATTTTTCTCGTCGCGTTTTTGAAACGGTCAGAGAGGACGTTTTTCTGTATTCTCGTCATTCCTTGCGTGTCTTTGGTTTGTGGCAGGACGGTTTGTTTCCTGTGCGGCCGCCGCCTGTGCTCCACCACGCGGGGGTCGGGCTTCATCCTCATATCTTTGGTTAGTGCTAGCGCGTCGTGCTGCCGCCTCTCATGCCTGATCTTGTGTTCCAGCGTCCGCGCCTCGGATGGCATCACAACCATTGCTATTATTACTAGTACTGAAGTAGCTACCAAAAGCTTTTTGGGAAAACCTGAAACAAAAACGCAGACTGTTAACCTTAATTTCTTAATCACTACAACGGATTTTTTTTAACCGTAATATAAATACATAATCATTATTGTAGTGATATCGTTATTATCTTTTCGATTGTTATTAACAAGAATTGATAAAGGGATCTTTTCGATCAGACGCGTTTGCTCACGTTTCAAGTCTTGTTCGGATTTGGTAAGACGATTCCTTGAAAGCGTTGCATAATTTGGATGAAAAAGATCATGCACGTTTTTGGACGAACTCTGTGGGACTGTTGACTTCAGAGCAGTGTTTCCGTGGGGTCACATAAAAAATAATAAGGTGCGTGATTATGGTTAGCTTGCTACATACACATACACGTGTATACGATCTTCATCTCCGAGCACTTTCACACCGACCATTAGCCCGGGGTGGGATGCGTGAGGCGGACGTGATTTTTGTTAATCAATTTTGGCTGGTGGGAAATTGCCTGCATTTTTGGATGCCATATATATTTAGTTTACGAAAATTACAGTTGCCATTTTAGAACAATTTTAAATGATTGATTTATTGTTCGTTTGAATCTGGAATAATTTGTTCTATTTAAAGATGACTCAGTACAATAGAAAGTATCGACTGATGGAAATTACTGTTCACAATTAAACACTGACATATTTTGACGTCACGAATGTCAGCGGAAAGCGTCACACCTATTGTTTTTGTTAGTGCACAAATATTCATACGTTCGCCTTGTTCGATTTAACGTTTGACAGTTATTGAAGGTTTTGATCTTTTGCGCCGACGCCATAAAATATATTTTATGTCCCTAGCAATTCTGTTGAGGCGATGTTTTCAAACTTTTAAAAGGAAGCACCACCGGCTTTGAAAGCTCTGCTTTGTTCACTCGCAGTGCTAAAACGTAGAAAGTACCTACTTGTTGCAGTTTTTATTAGTTGCCTGGGCCTCCTCAAAGATTTCCCGACGTTAAGTAGGCAAGAATAAGTTCGATTCTGTATTAAGAATAATATTTGAAATTTAAAAATCTTCTAATCTAGAAAAGCGATTCATTTGTTTAAATTTAACGTTTATTTATTTTACGTGTAATCAGAAACCCGTAACCACAGTATCAACGTTTACGATGCGGTCATCGATACTTATTATATTTGTCCCGTGCGGTTTTTCAGTAAGTATGGCAAATCAAACAAGTTACGCGTGTATTATCACATCAGCTGAATGTTACAGTGAGTTTACACTTTTGTATGACGTCACACGAGGATAAACTGAGGTTTATGGTCAGTGAATCATTAGGTCAATTTGTGTCGTTGACAATATAATTTATGTTAAGTAAATACGGCGTAACGCCATACGATAAAAAAACGCGAGTAAAATAGTTGATACTCTCCGTTATTCCGGTGTTTCCGTGGTACAATTATTTTAGTCTGTGACCATTGTTAGTGGCGTCTATATTGACGAGCTCATCAAACAATGCTAACGTATATAATTGTTACCGCGAAAACCGGGTACAGTGTGACTTTTCCGACGTGGGGTTTCCCCAACCATTTGTGATCTAGGTAATCTTTTATTTCCTAATAAATATGGAAAACACATGTAATAGTGTAATCGTTTTTGCTGGTTTTTCTTGAAATTTTTTTATTACATAATCTGTTACATAATATTTTTGCTGGTACAACCAAACCATGACTTATTATATCCTAACAAAGCAAAGTTCAAAACTTAGCTCACGTCATAAAACTACTTCGAAAAATGTTGGATTCTCTAACGATTTCAGAATTTGAATTTCAGATGGCCGTCATTATAGTACATAAAATCTTATATCATTAAGTTAATTCTAACACGACACAACTTGAGACAAATTAAACAATTATCGTTGTCAAAAACAAAGTCGACTGAGCTATCAAATGTTAGGAATACAGCAAGCAAAGCTCGTCTGTATCGGATGACACGCGCGTTTCAGCGAAAAATCCCTTTGATCGATTGCCGACGGCCCAATGTTGAACATTCTCACACGACTCGCGCACTGTACTCGACTCTCAATACATTGTTCACTTCCAAAAATGATCATCGAATTCGCTTAGACATCCACTTCTGCAAGAACTGCAATTAGTCATGTGTCATAAAGTCGCATTTCACCTTTTGTGAATTGAGAGTTTCAGCTCTTATGCGCGTCTTTCTAACGAAGTTAGTTACGTATGATAACGATATGACTAGCGATATAAACATAGTTTATTTATTAATTTACAATGTATTATTGCGATTCCGTATTCATTTAATTCTGAGACTGTAAGTTGTACATTTACGTTACGTTACGATATGAAGGAAATGAAATCGTAATTATTATATGATCGCCTTATTTGTGTAATCTCCTTCATTTAATATTGACTTTTTTATCCGCCGTAAACAAAGTCAATAATTAAGAATCAAGAAAAATCTTAACTAAACAAATCTGTGTAGACGGTAATATGATAGCTTTATTAGTTTGCGTTTATTAAAGCTTACCCACAAAATGAATGTCAATTGTTTACATTCGACACGCGAATGAGCCGCACACTTAAGTTCGTCAAACAAATAATTAAGACGAGGTAGGCGTCGAAGCTTTGAAATAAAATTATAACATAAACACACACCAGTTAAAAAGACATCCATGAACAACGCATTGATGTAGCTCCTTTGGTCAAGTCCATGTTCATGTGAACAAAATTTTACCGATAAACGAAATGTCGGAAAACGATTTAAACTTTCTGTTCGAACTGATTGTCACTGGCCGTAAAAACAAAACACTCGCGAACTGTCAACACTTTTAAACAAAAACACTATTTTTGATTTTGGAAGTCACTAGTGTGGTAGTAATATTAGCACTGGATTATAAAGTGTTGTGTGTTGTCGAGCGTGTGTCACTGCGGTGGTGCGAGGAGCGAGTGTGCGAGACCGGCGCGCGAGCAGCCTCCGCTCGTTGAATGGGCACCGAAATGCGGCACCGTACGTCAAATAGCCGGTCAAACACTATGCGAAATCCCTTACCCGCCTGCCGGAAAGTGAACTTCGACCCTCCCGGAGACTTCCTTCAACCTAATTTTTTTAGGGCATTTTATTCTCTCGCGTAATAGTAAAGTTTTCCGTCCAAGACAAATAGTCGGGATCAGTTTCGAATTAAATCTGATCTCGGGATCGGTGGAGACAAACCCATGAAAATAAAAACCTTGACTTACTTTTTGTTAAATAGACATTTTATATGATGAAAACTGTTGTACGCTTCAATCATATCATCATCATCATTCTCTTGCCCTTGTCCCAATTTATTTGGGGTCGGCGCAGCATGTCTACGTTTCAATCATAACTTTCATCATTTCGATTTTTCGTGATTATCAATGATGCGATGGCAATATTGCAAATAATTACTACTAATTGTGAAACTTTAGTATTCTATTACCTATCTATTTTATTATCGGGCAAAGGACTCGAGATTTATTTTCGTTATCTATTACCCTACGTTAACTTCTTAGTCATAATATTGTATGTTACTGTATAGTCCCATTATTAAATTTCATAGTGAAAAACGTTTTCCATTTTCAATAAATTATCACCATGTTCCATACTTAAACAAAACAAAATTAACAGGAATAAAAGAAATACAATAAAAAAAAAGTAAAACAACAATATAAAAAACTGCTCCAAATTCCATAATTAAATAAAAGCGCGTCTCCACGGTCGTCTGTTTCCACATCTTGTGTAAGTGAACATTTATTCGGTTAGAACCGCGGTGATTCATCGATGAGTCTATCCTAAAGTGAGTTTTTATCGGGCATTAGTCGCGTCGCACGGCACAACAGTAACCCTTGCTAATCTTCATAATTATTAAATGTTATACGATTATGCGACTATGACTTAAAATAATAATCAGATTTTGTTATTATTAATATTGCGTAGGTGTAGAACTCGAGCAATTTGTTAATCATTTAACATGTACCACTCATTCCTTAGTACTTTCATGTTCGCAAATAATGACACATTATACGATAAGTACATATTATATCTATCTACTATTAAACTGATACATTAACTAGTTTATGTAAATGAGCGCCTAGATTTAGAGGTTGTTTGATTTATAAACAACTTTCGTTTTCTTTTTCACTTGTTAATGACTGGCCATCAAGAGAAACAAGCGAAAGAGTCCAAGGACTACAAAAGAAAGTAAAGTCAGAGTAAAAAGTGTGCCAAGTCTGGGAAAGACTTGGTTGACACAGATAGGATGGTGCACCTACGTGCGACTTAGGCCACAAATCCTTCGACTGGAAAATAAACCTTCCTAGTTTAGATTGGCCTACTGGTTGTTTCGTTGCTTGTTTGTTGGTGATTTTTGTAGCATGTGGTCTGCGGTTTAGAGATATGAGCGAGCATCTCAATGTTTACATTGACACGTTTTTTGTTTCGTGGTTAACAAGGCGACGCCATTGTGCGTCTGCTTAGTGATAGTGTCAATATCGGATAATTGCGATTGTGTTTTATTTTTAGAATTCTATATTTGAATTTGTATTTTGCTTTTGTTATGTATCCTGTTGGGAAAATGTATTAAGTATTCTTGACTTTTTCGTACTCGTCAATTATTAGAAATAAAATAAAATATATAATTTATTCATAAATTACAATAAAATAGGCTACGAAACTTTCAGGAACGTGATATATGTAAAGGCTATAGACGACCTAAGCCGTATGACATAGTGCGAAAAGGTAATAAACTGCACTTAGTAGTTCATAATTTTTTCTCTCATCTATACAAAGGAATTTCCCATCGTGATCGTTTCCGATGACTGACATAATAATACGCTTTTCATTTAAAACACGATTAACTTTTTATGCGAAAATATTCTGTAATTGTAGCAGGCTTTTCCGGCGGTTGTCTCATGGATGACTCACGGATTTTCCGAATTTTTCGCTACAGTAAGTTTATCGGGAACTACTGAAAGCCCACAATGTCAAGACCGTGTCGCATGAGCTCACTATTACTCACTCCCTGTAGAAAGTCGTTAGATCCGTGAAATATAAAACGATTCGTCACGTCATAAATATTGAATTTTAAGTGCTCCGAAGTGATCTAAACCTACTTATAAATAAAACTTGTTGTTTCGTAATTCGTTTTAATATTTAAAACGGTTTCCGTTATTTACGCGCGTTTGGTGGGTTACCATGACATCTTGAAGCAGAATTGTTTTAATATATGATTCTAGAGTGGGTAAGAGATAGTGCTAGACGTCCTCTATAGCTCCGTCTCTCCACCACACTAGAATAAGATTAAAACAATACTGCTTTAAGACGTCATGGTTGGCCACCTGACCATTAAACAATTGATGCAAATATCGCGTGGATCTGTCTATATGTTTGTCAAAAAAAAGCTTGGCAATTTCTGTTGAGATATTGAGTAAATTCTTGGGAGCTGTAGATAATATTTTTGAGCTCCACTGACGATTTGTATAGTGTGGGAAGTTTGAAATATTTTTGTGAATACTCGTGTTCTGTAGTTCTGTTTTGTAAAAGATATAGCGGGCGGAGTAGCGTGTGTTTGCTAGTAGTGAATATATTTAACCTCTAATACTACTACGTTGATATGTTACACGTTGTTTTAAGCAAATATTATCCATCTATCCTTCAACCGCGGCGTCCGTCACGTCTCCTATGATGATTTGTTTCTCTTTTAAAAAAGTGTAGCTTTAAAATTACCGATAAAAGGTTTGCCATTGCCGTGTAAATAGTTTTTTTGTTGAAATCTAAAGTGCTCAGCTATGATTCTGACCTGAATAGAGGCGGATGCAGATTAAATTGTAATTGTTCTTCAAGATCAAGTTCGGAGGTAAGATAACGGGAAGATTAATATTATTTCATTAATTACTACATTAATACTACACTAATACAATTTCAGACAGTGTTGTTCAGTGTGTATCAAATTCACTCTTGTAGCAGATAATCTACCGTAAAATTCCTTAACCAACATAGTTTCAGCCGCTAATTTAAGTTTACCGTAAACTTAAAGACTAGCTTCCGCGACAGAGTTCGCCTGCGGCCGACTAGGCATTGCCAATACGTGAAATGGCATTGTTTGCGAGCCACAATATAAATCACACTTTGTGCGTACTCTTCGAAAGCTTATGCTCATTGTGAACGTACCCTTAACCCCTTTCATGGCACAGGCTAAAATTAATACTCAATACGCGGCTCAAAAATGTTCAGTATGCCAGTCATGCGGAAGGAAATGTTTTATGCTGTGTCCTCAAAACTGAATAAGGCAATTTAGTGTGTAAGAAAAGTGCATGGTTGCTTGTAGTTGTAATGTATGCGGTCTTAGGTGGGGTTAAGTTAGAGTATAATTCATGCCTAGTCTAATGCTATTGACTGTTGCGGCTAAGCTGAGGATCGAATAAACGGAAGATTTAGTATCGATAGTAGTTTTATTGATATTTACATAATCGAATGACAGCCAGGTGTCAGCTTTAGTTTATCGATGTGTGTAAGTGAAATTTTTCACAAGAAGCTCTTTTACCTTGAAAACTAAAATATAAATAAACTGATTTAAATGTTCAAAGCGCTTTCCGTGAGCGCCGGTTTTCACCAATTATGCGATGACTAATATTTGAGGTAGGTAAGCGATTTACTAATCTATAAAGTTAAAGTGTAACCTTACACTTAGTTTCACTTTATTGAGTAGGATAAATACAAGTACTATCAACTATTTATAAAAGTGATTTTATCGTCTGTGGAATCTAACTGCTATTTCCAGTGTCATTTTAATTCGGATATAGAACATTGTATTTTAACGTCACGCCACAACCTGTGACGTCAATATTGCTAGCTGCTTAAATTTCGAAACTTTTTTTTTTCTGCTATTGACTAACCTACTAGTGATGGGATCACACACATAATGAGTAATCACTTAACAACGTAACACACATAATTTCCTCGTATTATCAGTGTCGATATTTCAAAGAATAGAAAGTGATATGAAATCTCATCACTTCCTTTTGCTTGTAATATTAGGTCACCGACTTATGTACATGAGATCTTATGAACTGAAATTGAATGTAACGTGTGAATATTTTATCACCTGTTAGTATGTATGACTGTTTAAGATTAGGTCATTAGTTCTAAGTCATCATTATGTGCAGGGATAAGCCATTCGTCATCATATTCATCACTTTCGAAAAGATCACGAACTGTTACTACAAAACTATTAATTCATAGATCAATCAATAAACACTGATGAACAATCTTTATCACCTTTATCAATCCTTAAATCAATCAATCACAACTTCACAACATAGATTAGATATAAAATTAATAAAAACAAAAACTTACTATATCTAAAAGTATATCCTTGTCTCCTTGAGGAACATCCGTTGCAGCAACAAGTGCACATATCGATCATTTTAATATTAATCGATTTATCACAGATCATTTTAAAAACAAAATAAAAATATCTTTGGCATAAACTGTCACAACAACTGTCACATATAAAAAAAAGTTCACTGTCACTTCACAATTCAAATTCAGAACAAGTGTAAGCACGTGCTTACTCTGTCTATAGAATTTAATTTACGTGATTAACGGGCGTCGTTGTCGAGTCGAGTTCAGGACACGATCTCTCGAGCGGATACGTTCAGTTCGCCGCGTTACGTGTAATGTGTGTCCTGAACGGATTTCCACGGCTTTTATGTGGCCGGTCGGCGCTCCCGTGATAAAGGGTGCAAAAAACTGATTGTTTAATTTAGAGGGCCCGCCATGCGCCATGACGTCACGGATACGACGTAGAATCGCGATTAGGACGTAAACGCGCACATGCTCTTACGCAATAGCTTGTTCAAATAAATACATGTGCCAACAACCAGATCCTAGAGGTGTGTGAATCCTGGCCGCTGTTAACATATTTTTTTATTATCAAGTTTATCATTTTGACCGTTTCAGTCTAGTTTTTTTTTTGTAATGAAGTTTATTTGTTGTATTATGATAATTACCAGTTATCTATGTCAGTTTTGATAAGAATGCAGTATTGATAAACATTTACGATTTATATTGCATATTATTATTTAAATTAATTGTTATCTTATTAAGGGTTTAGGTTTTATTGATTATTAAGATAATCAAGATAACAATAATGAATTGGGCAATATTGATTTATTTTTAAGATATGGGTTTTAAAATTAACTTATGCAGTCCTATAGATATTTTAGAATAACTTAAAAATACGCTGTTCTCTAATTTTATTTGCTGAATTTAACTTACCTAATCAAAACTTAAATTCTATTATTGACTTTAATTTATCCTTGTTGCCGATACAAACAGCGGGCTATATTTTTTAAAAATATTTTTTAATGTTTTTTTTAAGTATATTATTTTAGATAGAAATATTATTAAATGTATAGATTTAAATAAAGAAAATAATAATAATTTGTATAAATGACAATAACTGTGTTAGATTTACTTTAAGAACGCATTTATTGTACACAAATAAAATTTAGATCTAAGAAAAAGTTTACAGCAATTTTTACAAGCAGCCTTGAAAGACGATAGATCTCTTTTACATCATACGTTACTTAAATGTAACTTATTCTAGTGCACTCACAATCACACACGGAACGCTGCAACGACTGATAGTAAAGTAGTTCTTCCTTCTACGGAGTTTATTTTTAAATTCCATTTCGGCCATATTAGAAATACGTTTAAAATTTCAGCGGGGGTGTAGCTCCACCATCCCGCCTCCGAGAGAGTCCGCCTCTCGGCCTCATTCCCGAAATAGTCCCGTTCGATTGGTCGCTCAGAATAATCTCTTCGCCTATTACATGCACTCGCTTTAACTTTACTACACTCGATAATGTGAGTACTTGCATGTCACGTGGTGGGGTAGGTTCTGCTTTTTGTTCCTGAATAGTACTGTAATTAAACTTGGCAATCAACACTTCTGTTTACAAACTTTTCTGCACGTTATACGCTGCACGCTGTGTTGTAATCTTTTTCATAGTGTTTACGGGCATCAAACGCGGAGGATTTTTTCAATCGCAAAAAAACTATCGAAATTACACGTTATTTTGACTGAAACTTCACAACAAACTGTCGTAATGTATACGAAGAATTTGTTAAATCGACGTGAAAAATCATAGAGGAAACTGAATTTAAAATATTATTAACCTTGTAGTAACCTCGTTATGTAATAAATCCGAGCACTTTACTATACATTCCTACAGTTGTCATTACCTGAATTAGATCCGATGATGTTAAGGAAAACTAGGTCATAAAAATTCCTTAAACCTGAGAGCAGTACCTTAACCGCGAAAACTTCGTATGTTTCCTACAGCCACTCAGATATTTCACAGAAACCAGACCATACATGCATTATTATGACGTCAATACACATGTTATGCAGTTTATTTTACATTTAACTTATTGATATAATTTATTAAATTATTTCATATGGTTTTCCACCTGCTTGTTTATTCAGAAATATTATTTAATTAAACCGAAAATCATTAGTTATACGTCGGCAAAATATAATGTAAATAAGGGTGTAAAACACCTCTTAACGAAGCCGAAAGGCACTGGTTCTCCCTGTCATTGCGATCATTTTTTTGTTCTACACCATACCTGGGAACCTTACAGTTACGGAGATATTAGGGGTCTAAGTTCCATTTTTTTAACTACAAGTTTTTTATGTAAGATTTTTACTTTAAACACCTTCACGACCCCCGTACTATTCAATCCGTCCATCAGCACAATGTTTTGAGTGCGTTACATTGAGTTCTACCAAAAAACATGATTTTATACCCCCCAAAAAAAAGTATTTCCCCAGCAATAATTTTTGTGTAAAGTTACTTAGTTTCATGTACAGAATGCTTGCTTCGTGATGAGGTGATTTACAACGTGTATATTCTGAAATTATGTAACAATATTTTGGATCATAAACCATCAAAATTGCTCCTTAACTATAGTGATCATATGTCATTGTGTTATTTACAATTTTTATGATAAGTATGTAACTGAACACTTTCTCATAATATAAAAACAATAGCTTTTTCCTCATGGAGTGTGCCTGTTAATAGAGTCACCAACCCGATACGGAAATGCGGTGTTAATACAAAAACCGCAGTAAAAGAAAAAAAAACTTTTAATCATTGATCTGAAAATAGTGTATGAGGAAACTGGACATTATAAATATATGATGCATAAATAAGTTACTAAATAACTTTTACTTTTCGAGTCATCCACACAGTACATATGTACAGACATACTGACAGACGTAACTACACGATACTATCTTACCCGGTCTAGTAGTGTATAATTTTTAAGTCAAACAGGAATACAGAACCCTGATTCTGTTTTTTCTCGGAGGTTTGCTTTTTTTGAACAGACTTCTAAAAAAAGAGGAGGTTATTTAGGCTTAGGCGCAAAATGTCTCTTTCGCAAAATGTCTTATTACCTTCGCAATACTTCACAATAAAACACATGACACGCTATCGCTCAAACGATTCAAGTTTTGAGTTGTGGTTTGCTTGTTGTACTTTTACAGACAAATTATAAAAAATTAAGTAAAAAACCTTTAAAAAAAAGCTTTTATTTAAATGCTCCAAAAAGAAGAAAATAAAATTATCTTTTAAAATTTTAACTATCAACTTATAACCTCATTATACACAATTTATATGATCATAAAAGCTTGTTGCGAGGTCCTGGCTGCAGGATTAAGTTATATCTGTCATAAAAATATATTGTAACCAGAACCAAAGGTGTGTGCAAAATTTCAGCACAATCGGACATCGGAAAGAGGTTTTAATTTAGCTTCCAAGATTCCACCGTAACATTCATACATACATACATTGCAAGTTAAATAAAAGCTTTTAAAATAATTCTCAATGCTTTCAAGTTCAAAACTCTTCTAACATACTAACATAAGTTAGTATGTTAGAAGAGTTTGGTCCTCTACTTCTTTTTTCCAAGCCAAAATAAATGATGATGACTTACGACTTCTAAGTTAAATTTCTCGTAGTCAAATTCCGCCGTTTTCCAACGCTACACATTTCGTAGCGCGACTTGACAACGGCGTCTACGCATCGATCTATCTCGTGACTTTGGCATACTCAGGCGCATTGTCCGTGATAATTATCACGTAGATCAGAGCACATGGCTAATGCGAACAAAAGACCCGTTGTGAACTTGTGACGTATTACAGTTTGTATCACACCGTAGTTTGTAAGATGGTGATGATATCCGATGAATTTCTATTCATCGCGAGCTCTTCACAAGCACCTCAGGTTGTCAGATTTTCTTTAGTTTTACTTCTTAGACATATTCAGAATGAGGCTAATCGAACATACGATAAGATACGAGGTCACAGAATTTTTTTGAGAAGAATAAATTAAATCAAATCGAATTGTTTGCTTCTTCGCAAACATGGGGTAATAGGTCCATAAATAATCATCATCTGCCTAGCCATTTCCTAACTGTGTTGGGGTCGGCTTCCAGTATAACCGGATGTAGCTGAATATATAACCTAATAGGTCCATAGATGTTGAATGAAAACTTTTAATTGTGTAGTTTCTGAACATATTCTTGAAAATATTTTCATGCACTCAAAAAGCACAAGAACACGCTCGCTCTGACCCGATTTTCAAACAATAAAATAATCAACAAGATCGCTTATTCACTACGGTGTGACAAAAGCCCTTGTGAACTAATTAACACATAAAAACCAAGCCTTTCTTAGGGAATCCTAACTTGTGCTCGTAATATATAAGTTATGCATTCAAAATGAGGGGTTATTTCGAACATCCTGATACATACGATTACCTAGAAAATGTTATTACAGTTGGCTAGAGAAAACCCCATACAATGATAAGTCATTGTTTATGCAAATCCGTCATTCTATGGTGCCTCATATCCGATTGTTACAACCTCCGTTTAAAGTTCAGAGTTCCTGTGAAACACGAGTGTTTAAAAGGTTTGAAACATTGTTATTAAAATGTAGGCAATAAATTATTACTAAACATTATTATAATTTGTTCGTAATTTATCAATAATGCAGTTGTTATTTAACTTTGTTTCAATAATGTCATTTCTCACGTTTTCTGAAAGCAATTAATTATGGGCGCCAAGACAAATTAAAAACGAATAAATTAAATACTCGGTCCATAATCCTGAAACCATTCACAATTGAGGAAAATACACTAATATTGTTCTCAGAAACCACAAAGCACACCGAAAAAGATCTAATCAAAATATCTGAGTCGGCATACAACAATCATTCAATAGTGTCTTATGACCAAATCATAGGGTCATTCTGTAAAATTTTACGGATGTTCAACATACCGATCAAACAAGATTTGTTTTATGATTTTTTTAATTTTGATGACTAACCCCTAACATTTAAGGTTATGTTCTGAGAAATGTTCTCAGGTACTGAGCCTAAAGGAAATGCCAGAAGATTGCGTATACGTACGTATTAGGAGGTCAATGAGAGGTGTATGCCTATTGTAAGGACGTGAGGTCATGTTCGTGTAGTAATTGTTTGATGACAAGAATTTGACGAACAGTGGCGTAATTTTTTTTTAGGAATTTGTCGGCTGCGCTTTCTTCATTTCATTATAATTTTATCTCTCAAACAGCTTCCTTAACAGCTAATAGCGGTTATTACTTTCTTGCCCGTAAAGTAACTAACTCTACAGTTGAAGTTAGTTCCAAAATTAATAGATTTCTATAAAAAAGAAAAAACTGACCGACTCGACTCCTCGATAATACTAATGGGAGTAAATAAATGTTCTGAGCTTATTTTTATTGGGGTACTTTATACTCCATGACGAGGGCCATTTAAGGACTTTGACATAATAATCTATTTTCGTCGTACACGTGCCAAAACGAGGTATCCCAATCCTAGAAGTTTAAAGACGTCACTCATGACGTCCCTACATGTGCGTAGTACAGCTGACTCCAAACCCGCAAGATCATCGAAACCGTGACTCATAAAGCTTTTTCTTAAAACATAGGCAAAGTTTATTGTAAACAATTGCCATAAATAGTCATATTCTTCTACAGTTTTATATGGCGGAGATACCGCTGATATGCGGCACGTGGGACCGATTTTTGATGTTCATTGACGTCAAAGATTTCTGATTAACGATTCAGGAGTGATTCAGAACGGCAGGCTTACATTTAAAGGGTCACGTCGTATCATATCGGACATTCCTCTTTAATGCATGCCTCCTTTAATGCAAAGGAGTATAGCCACCTTGAGACTTTCGAGTTAAGGTAATGTAGGGCGTACAATACTTAAATTGATACGCGTTCGAAGTAGAACAGTTAGGTCATTATCCTCTCCAAATGTTTTGATTTCAGCGAACTTAAAGTTTCGTTTGCGGTTTTCCTGAACAGACTATTTGTCACTGTCTAGAAAGTTGAAAAGCACTTTTAAAATTCCCACAACGGTCACTGACCCTTAAGTTACTGGCCATATAGAAGTCCATCTATTAGTCGAGTGCAATTAGACACTAAGGTGGAACGAAGTATATAGTGGTCGGATTTTAGTGGGTCTTTTTTTAATGAGTTCCTAGAGATGTGCAAAAGGAAGTTAAAAAAAACTTCGACATTGACGACTTTTTTTTAAATTTCATTTTTCCTTTTTTTAATTATTTTTTTTGCGTCTGTTGAACTTGAATTTCGACGAATGTGCATGGTGGTGTGATAGTGTGACCTGTGTGCATCCAATAAACTCCCATTTTGTCAGTTTCCTTGTTCGTTGTGGTCGACGAAAATAATATTTCAATATTTTTTTTAAATTTCCTATTTTCTTCAATTATTTCTAAATTACCGGATTTTGAGACTAAAATTTCGTTTGAAATTGGTAACTGGTACTCTTTTAAACATAACTGGACCTAAAACTGTTCAAGAAAACAAAAATCACGAGTGAAATGACTAAAAATTAATTCAGAATTATCAAGAAATCGTTTATGTAATAGTTTAAGAAGGCTATTTTTCTCAGAATGTTTTTATGGCGGTGAACGTTAATATTAATCTGAAAATATCTTTATTATATATATCAGCTATCCACGAAAAAACAAAAACTATAAAAAATATTCGGAGGTACTCGATATATGTTGATTATTACTGACGAAGGTAGAATAGGGCCGGTAAAATCACAAAAAGTATCGTAATTATAAAATAACCTTTTATCATAATTTCCATCTAAGTTTAGTTGCACGCTTGGGTCTCTGCGCCCCATTTAATACCGATACCGATACCGTTCCCAACTCGTAGCGATAGATCGCTTTTGTAATTTCTTACTTTACATAAATTTGCTCGAGTAACTAGTCAGCGCCGTTGTGATCGGTTACAAACAGTCGGATCTAGTACTGCACTATACAGAAACAGTATTTTTGTAATGGCTCCAAAGGTCTATAATAAATTACCAAAATGTATAAGGAGTGAAGATAATGTCCGCAAATTCAAAAGTAAATTACATTCATTTCTAATAAAGTCAAAGTCAAATTCAAAGCATTTATTTCAATTAGACCATTACAGGCACTTTTGAAAGTCAAAAAAAAACAAAATAAAACGCGAAGCTACAGTCCCAGTCACAAGGCATAATAACTTATGAAAGTACTGTAGTTGCCCATTCCGTAGCGTAGATCTCTATGGAGAAGAACGGGCAAGAAACTCCATGGACACTCTTTTAAATCAAAATATGTTACAAAATCTTGGTTACATCATTCATGTTAAGAATTACAAATATGTGAGAACAATGTAGAAATACGGGCAAGTTAAGAGCGTCCAGAGTAAAAGATTAAATCAGTAATTAAAAATAAAGTAATTAAAATAAACCGTGGCAGCTAAGAGATGACCAGTCACAACTGACAGCGCCCGTTCACGTTAATAGATAAGACGTACCTAGTACTCTATCGAAGAATTTTGAAATGATAAAATATGACATTACTAGCCCTTTATTATAATTTATTTTTAATTAATTGATGATTTAATTGACATTATTTACAATATTAGCCTTTTATCTAGTTTACCGTTGACATGCATGAAAAATAAATTATAATTCATTCATTAATGATTAATAATACATTGAATTCTCGTTATTTCCTTGAAACTGACTTTGAATTGTATAAAACTATGTAGACACATTACAAAGAAAAAAAAAATTGTACACCAATTTCATTGGTAGGACATGAATTTCAACTAAAATGTATGAATAAGACTTTTATTTTAATATCTGTGTTCACAAATAAAGATTATTTGATTTGATTTTACTTTATGAGCAGTAACTGACATTTAACAAGTCCCCTAAATATTTTTCTAGTTATTATACGTCATTAGGTAGCTACTAAAACAAGGATTTGAACCATGACTTGCACATTGAGTTTCTAATGAACGTTGCGAAAAAGTTGCCTTTATTAACATTGACTAGTTTCTCATACTTGAAAAATTAAGTTTCAGCGAATACACTGATGAATGCGGTTGCTTAAAAATTTTCTTGGTCAATTACACATGAAAACGTACTAGTTATCAATTTCAAAACAAATCTTAGCCTTAAAATTAAATTATAAAACAAAATAGGAATGTTAAAAAAAAAAAAACAAAATGAACAAATTGGCGTTTAATGAATACACACAGGTATCAAATATTACTCCACCGTAGGTATTCTACATTCGTCGAATTTCAAGTCCAAAAAAAAGTCAACGTCGAAGTTTTTTTTTAACTTTGAAGTTTAAAAAAAAAAATTGTTAAAATCCGTCCACTATAAACTTCGTTCCACCTTATGAGTATTTTTGTCAAATTCATTCGACTTATAATAATGAAAAAAATGTCAGCTTTGAAGCTGAGAAAGGAGGTCTGTTGAGCAGAGATTTTTTGATACTACGATTTTTTTAGACATCTCCTAGCTTGAACCCGTTGGGACCGTGTCATTATCTATGTTAGCGTTGCTTTGGTACCACGTGCAGCAGTGACGTAGGTGGTTCCAATAGCTAAATAAATAAATAGCAAATGCTGCGATCACAATGCTTGTGCGTTCATAAGCTGTTAAGCTATTGCTATCTAGAGTTTGTTCAGTTTGTGCCTAAATCTAGAATTTTAGTATCAAATAATATTTTTTACAACTTGTTCTACGAAATTTATTTTCGGGAAAGTGTCATGCTATGTTTGAAACTGCAACCGATCAAATTTTCCGATACTCTGATTTAAAACTACATATTTAATAAATAGGTGAACCTGAATATTAATTTTTAAAAGTCTGTTTAATTTACAATTAGTCAGCGGTAACTTTCGAATTTAAAGAATAGAGTTGTTAACCTTGCAGTTTAATAAACGGATATAAATACCAGCCTACCATCTTTTAGCCGCGCATGAGTAATGTTTATGTATATTGAAGTAATTTCCGAATCATACTTCAAAGTTACAGTTACCAAAGATTTAGCACATGTGCATCCTTATTTACCCTCCATTTAGTGAGTACAAACATTTCTAAAACAGTGTAACTGCAAGGTTTTGCTTCATTTGCGAAAATGTCTCAAGCAGTTCTAGGCATTGTTGCTTTATAAACAAAGACCATAATTGCATAAATAATTTCGTCAGTGTTAATTAGTACTGCGACGATCATGTAGCAGAGTCACTACGGAATACCCAGTAAGTTTTTGCTACTGAAACTTTTCTGTGTATCAGTAGGAGGAGCGCGCGTGTATAATATCTTTTTGCGGTATAATTAAGTCAGTATCGATTATGTAATAAAAAAGGACATTGTCACAAGTAAGGCGGCAAACATATAAAGATCGGTGCAAAAAGATGTGTGGGTCGTATGAATATCAACGAACCTTCGTCAAAAATATCAAAAAAAATGAGGAAAATCTTTGGTGATAATGACTGTTGTGCCTACACCAAATTTTCAACACGACGTTTATTGTTTTTCTCTAAATCGACACTGTATTTAACCATGAGAAATAATTTGTTGAAATTTAATGAAATTTTTTCCAACACAAAAGCAATTATAGCGAACTTCGTCTCTAATAATAAACGGAGAAAAAACCGCTATTAGTTGACTATAATAGTAATAATTGCTCTGAGCAGCAGTGTGACATAGTCTCAGACGGTACTATCGACCGTGGGAGTGTGGGACTCGTGCGCCATATTCAAATGGGAATCAAACAAAAAATATCATTATTGGAAATGCTTTCCAGTTTTTCCGGTCGTGTGAGATCGCAATTCACTTGTCATTATTTGAAGGAACAAGATTAGAATAATAGTCTAACAAGATGATGCACTTTTATATTCAAATGAGTCTTTGTCCATACGTAAATTGTAATTGTGGTTCGTTGTTATTACATCTGTTTCTTTACTTGTCCTACATTTATTGAACGAGTGTTAGAATTGTGAGAATGATTGGAATTAATTGGTTTTTGCTGTCATGGTTTTCTACGAATGTTTGTGTTCATATCTGTGGCTCCTCATTTTACATCTGTGGTTCTTTAGAAAGGAGTCTGGAGTTTTTAAATCCTCAACTTGCCATATATAATTCTGATTAGACTTGTTGACTTTTCATTACTCTTAAGAGCATCTTTTATAAAGCATGTAATTAAACTACAATACTTGTTTTTGCCTAATTTTGTTTGCCTGCTATGTTTTATATTAGGGAATATTAATTGTTAAGATTTTATCGTTAGTTTTTATAGGTATACCGACAGTTTATTTTACAGAACGTTTATGAAAGTACCTTCTCTGTTGTGACAGGTCAGTATTCTCACTGTGTCCAGTTTACTGCTCAGTTTGTCGTCATAATTGACGATGACAGCATTGACAGCTGTCAATACATCATCACACCAATTAAAATGATGTACAATCAGTGGTACTTAAATATCATTCGATTAATATACATTTTTTTTAATTTTCGAAGGCCTCTTTCCAAATCTTAACTTCAAATTAATTTTGCTTTAAACCTTCGTAGTTAAAACGCTGGCCACAAAGACTCAGAGTTATATAAAACATATCGTCTTGCGGATAAAAAATGGCGGCGGTATGACAACGCGGCTAATGATTCTCGATGTCGGTCGATTTACTCCACACTCACCGGTCCTGTATTTCCTGTTCGTATGTTGTTACGCAAAAATCTTGTACTAATATAAAATTCCATCGGTTTTGCTCCAGCACGGCCATTGTGATCTGCAAATTAGTTCTTAGATATTCATTTGCTTTGTTTACTTTTAATAATTGTGTAATCAGATAATGGAGAATGATGAGTTTTCACAGGTTTTTGTTGTTCGCGTGCGCTAACGTTGGGTTTGTTAGAACAAAGGTTTGCGAGATGTGTCAGATGACCGTAGTTAGTATGTGGCTTTGGGATTATTTTATTTATTAATTAGTTATTAAACACTTCAAGTATGTACTTGAAGTGTTAACTAACTGTATACTATGTAGTACAGAGGCGGACATAATGCCATAGGCATTTTTTACCAGACAACCTTTCATTCATCATTCATTTCTTCTTAATTTTGAACTTGTTAAATCTGGCTCCTTTGTACTAGGATTTTTATAACCTGGAATAAACGTGAATGTAAATATAACATAATATCACGCCTGTTGTCCCTGGAGGGTAAGGCAGGGCACCTATTAGTAGGTACATCCAAAAAAAACTGGGCAATTGCGAGTCGGACTCGCGCACCGAGGGTTCCATACAAACCAAAATTACCGAAGAGAATAAATGAAAGTATGTGCTGTAACAAAAAAAATTAAGGTTTTCGGAATTTTTCCTTTATATGTGCTGTAAAACATTGCTTAATGTCAAATTTCAATTTCTAGGTCGACTGGAAGTACTCTTTAGGTTTTGATTCTCTTGTGAGTAGTTGCATGCGAGTTTGAAAATATGCGGCTTAAATTGCTGTTTCTTTTGATTGCGTTGGCATAGAAGTTTGATTTTGTTACAGCTTAAAGGTGTTATAGACTTGAGTATTTGATATAAATTTCAGTGTAATACCTTTACGCGTCCATGAGGTAAGGTGTAAAAAGTTTTAAATTATTAAAAATATTTTTATTATATGATGGAACAAAAAATTTACGGTTTTCGCAATTATTTCTTTATCTGTGCTATAAGACGTTAATTCGTACCAATTTCCAAGATTCTGAGTTCACGGAAGTACCCTGTAGGTTTTGATTCCTTTGCGAGTGTCGAAAATTTGCGGAAATTTGCAGCATAAACGGCTGTATCTTTTGATTGCGTTTGCTTAGAAGTTTGATTTTTTTGCAGCTCTAAGGGGCAGTAGACTTGAGTATTTGATATAAATTCCATGCTTGATATGCTTGATACCTCGACCTGTTCCTGAGAAAAAGGGTCTTGACAGACAGACAGACGGACAACAAAGTGATCCTATAAGGGTTCCGTTTTTTCCTTTTGATGTACGGAACCCTAAAAAATTAGTGTTTTTTTTTAAACACGTTATACTAAGTGTATGTAATCTCTCAATGATTATTGTGATAAATGTCGCTTATCTCGTTGGGGCATAACCGTCTTGATTGTCTTATCGCTAGTCTTTCTCGGATATCCCCATTTAAGGATTATCAAAGAGTTTAATTTCATAACTAGTTATTAATATTAGGGACATTCCCGGTTTGTTAAAAGCTTGTGGAAAATTTGTTAGAATTCAATTAAGATGTTATTTCTTCGTTAAGTGGTATTCAAGTGTTATTATAATTTTGATTCAGGATCGAAATTACAACCCATCGTAAAAAGTTTCTGCTATGGAAAACACAGGAAATCTCCAGAAAGAATATAGTACAGCTGCAAAAAGAGTCCTTAAAAATGTAAATATGCGTTTTCTGTCAGAATGCATTATTGAAATATTTATATTATTATCATTCATGAGCTTTCAATCGCAATCCCATCGGTCATTTCATTCATTTACATTTCTAGAAGTTTCTTGTAAAATCAGACGTTCGAAAGATTCCTTGCAAGGATAAAAGTTAGCATTTTCATACAACTTGACATTGAAACTTTCATTGAAATGCAATTTCATGTTAATTTCGTTGCATTTGGAAAAAATATTGTGGTTGGGTCAGAGCTCTGTCGAGTTTTTCCTTATTCATCAAGAAAATAACATAAATGTACGTTCATCATCATCATTATCATCAACTTTTCAGCCCGGTATCATCATCGGAATCATCATCATCATTTCAGCCTGTGATTCCGGGTGAACACAGGACAGGGAACAAGTTGGTCCTCTGCCATACTTTTCGGCTCATCCCTCATCCATATGCCTCCGAATGTACGTTACAGTGACTATTTCTTTTGACAATCTTCAGTATATATTTTTTTTCAATTTTGTCACCTACCTAATGATATGAAGTTTGGTCCACTCCGATCCTGCAAATTTACCGTGATGATTCCAATTTTCTCCTTTTTTTACGGATGAGCGGAGCGGAAGGGAGTGTCAGAATTGTACTGATTTAAACCCATCCATGTTCCTTCTTAGCCCTTTGTATTCCAGGGCCTCGGTATCTCTTTCGAATAGTCCCATAGCCCCGGCAGGCATCGGCTCTCTCGGACCCCTTCCAATTTGCTAACTTCTCCTTGAGGCGCGCGTGGAACACGAACGCGCCGTCGACACGACCTGTCGTTATAAGATGGACGGACGGTGAGCCAGCCCATCACTGACCGTCCTCAGGCCCGCGCCTACGGACGCCCGGGCTTGGCATTCCCTCTCGCTCCAGATCATGGATTGAACCACGACCGGACGCGAGAGGTCGCCGCCACCATCACCGCTACGAGGACACGACGGTGCTCAGACCAAGCGGAGCAGACCTCCATGGTGTGTTCCGCCGTGTCCTCCTGGTGATCCTCACAGTGGTGACACCCGGGCGTTTCCTCCTGCCCAATTCGATGCAGGAACCTCCAGAAACAACCGTGTCCGGTGAGGACTGCAGTTCCCATAGCGGCAATCCAGCAAGGAGGCTCGCCGACTCGCTGGAGATCGTGTGGTACCCCCGGACTAGCCTTACGGGTTCCTTTTGGGGCGCGTTCAGGTAGTGCGTGCCTTAAAGAACGCGCCCACAATTGGGCCCCGTAAAGAGCCATGGACCGCTCGACCCCCGTGTTCCAATTTCCCCTCTGAGCTTTGGGAACTCTTAGCAAGGACATCGTAGCATTCTAAAGAGGTCCCATTGCTCTTCTACGTTTGCATCCAGATGCTTACCCACTGGAGTCGATTACCTTAAGGGTGTTTCCCAGCTCAAGAGAAACAAGGTAGCTATTTATTATACACAAGAAAAGATAATCTAAGCCAAATGTTATTTGTATGGAAGAAAACTGAAAAGAATGGCGTTCAAAGAGATCAAGAGTGATTCCCCTAAGATCATCCATCTGTTTGTAATATTAAGATGTGCAATAATGCACATTGCATAATTAAAACATTCGTCGGTATAGTACTCATTATGCATACACAAATGACGTTTAAAATAAACAAATGAAGGCATTAGTCTGATATGGACTTATAAAACATACCCGTCAAAGGTTTGAATTGTTGGTACCCGTTATTTGCGGAGATAAGATAAACTACTTGTGATTGTGTATTGTTTCAGGGGGGAGAGGGAGTGAAATTCTGATGTTCAGCAAAATTACCTCTTATGTAGAATCCTTTTTATGTCAATTTCCTTTTAAAAAGAACTAGCTATGGCATCTACGTTTACTCTCGACAAATCTCATCCAGGTGCTATACCAGCTACCCTGCGAAAACCGTCGCTCCACCATGGCAGTTGTAGATAGATATTTCGATAGTCAGCTAGCTGTCAGAACAGAATGGAATTTGCCGTCAAAAGTTACCTTCTATGTAAAATCAGTGGCATCGTAATCGCAATACGAATGTATTACCATGACAATGATTTGTAATCAATTCGGCTGGCTATCGAAAAGTACTGATTCTGATTAGCCTGGACGCCGATCTCAACCATGATAGCAGAGAGACGAGTAATAATGATGCTGTTTTGTTCATCTTTTATGTAATTTATGTAAATCTAAGATATCATCATCAGCCTGCAACAGTCCATAGTCGGCCATAGACTTCGAATACCTAAATGACTTTCGATTAGTTTTAATTCACGTTGTTTGCCATTCAACTCCATCTTCGGCATCACATCTAGCTGATATCAGCCACCCCGAGACCCAGCACCCCGACTCCACCTACCTTGTAAGTGCCCTACATTTGCCGACTCAAGGTTTCAATTCAAGAACACATTGAATGAAAGAAAATCCAGGTAAAACAATAGATAAAGCGCTTAGTCTTTCCATTTATTTAGTCTTATTTACTGGCACCTAAAGGTTTTTTTATCTACGTAATGGTTCTGTGTGGCGGCTTTTTGAAGAAAGTGTTCTTCCGTAGAAACATTCTTGAAACATCATCTATGACGAAGTGCACAAACCACTATCTTCTCAAGCGACCATGATCGGTTCTTCCTCAAAAAAACAGTTACCAATAACTTTTGTGCCGTACTGTAAGTGCCCAGTGATGTGGTCTAGCCACCATTGTCCTCAGTCGAGTCCATTGGTTCCGTGGGCGAGGGGCGGCTTCTTGTTAATAGCTCCGTTACCCGTCATATTGTTCTCAATTAGAAGTTAATTGATGAGTATGTAATGAGGACTGAATTTATTGATGATATGTTTCTTTTTTTGCTTGCGGCTGGTTTCGTTTAGTGGTGGTAAGGGAGGTGCCAATGTGTCATTGATTGATTTCAATAGTAAAGCTTGAAGCTGAAATAAAATGTGTTCATCTTATTATTATGTGGTTTTATTATTAAATACTTGCCCCATAAACAGATTGCAAACAGACCCTCACTCCTCAGCTAGCATTCTGTATATCAAATTAAGTAACTTTACGCAAAAATGATTGCTGGGAAATAACTTATTTATTGAATAGGGAATAAACACGTTTTAGAGTAGAATTCAATGTAAAGCACTCAAAACATTATCTTGATGGGTGCATTGAATATTGCGGGAGTATAATGAGCTTTTTAAAGTAAAGTTATAACATTAAAAACATGTATTTTAAAATTAAAACTTGTGAAAACCTTTATTGTTGATGAGTGATGCTGATGACATAAGATTTATTTCAGAGTAAAAATTTCTATGAAGAGACTGTATTTACCATACAAAACAAAACAAAAGTCCGAGTGCTCAGAGCCTTGACGCTTCCCGTGACCCAAGAGCTGGCTTTTATTTTGGCCAGAGGCTAAGTATTGCCATACAACGTGGCAATGCTGACAGTCTCTTGGGCACATTACCAGCTGACAGCGATGAGGAGGAGTTTTTTGACGCCCTTTTATAGTGATTTGTTTTTAAGTCATTTAATTTATTAGTTTGTTAATCGTTGTAATGTATATACTTAGTAGTTATTTAAAATATAGTAGTTTTTAAACTGAGATGGTTATTAACACTATCAATAAATACTACTTGAAACGGGATATTTACCATCAACTCTTTGTTTTGAGTTCAAAGAGCAAACGTGATAGATATGCCTTTTCCAGTGTTCTTAATAATATCTCTATAGCACCGCTATCTTTATACAGAGTATATCATTTTAGATACTTCACTTGTTATGCAAAATGCACATAAGTGAAGTTATGTGGTACCTAAGAACGGTGAATAAGAACATTATTTTCTGAAGAAAATATTCTCTTTACTAAGATTTATCGATATTACACGGGATAAGTAGCGTAATTATTAAACTGGGTACATTATTATTGGTAATCACTGGCCGTGTTATAATAAGAACATTTTATAACATTGAACCCCATACGGAAATTGAACATGGGATCTTGCGCCGAAGCGTCTACTTAAACTTAATAGCTCTATTATGTATAACAATACTTTTATTAACTGATATATTAAAAGCTGATTATATTTTGGCTTGAAAATATTTTTTTAGAATGGTCTCTATAGGCATGGCCGGGCCTCCGAAAGCACTAGGTTAAGCCGTTGGTGTCTGTCTCGGCTGTCAATTGTAGATCTTTGACAGTTGTAAAAGGTAGACAATGGCTCGAAAATCTGACAGCTAGTCTTACCAAGGGGTATAGTATTACTAACTGGATTGTGGAGGTCAGATAAGCAGTAGCTCTATGTAAAATACTATTATTCAGCTGCATCTGGTTAGACGGGAAGCCGAATCCAACATAGTTGTACGTAAGCTATATATTATTTGTGTGTATATCTTGTAATTTTATGTGCAATAAAAAATAAGAATAAAAGGCTAGGTGACAGATTTTGGTCTCTTACAGGCATCACACTAAAGTATGACTATTTTCTATTTGATTCGATGGTTCCGTTGAAATCTAATCTTTGAGTCTGGCGTTGTAAGGTGCATTTAATGTAATGGACAAAAACATTGCAACTGCAAAACACATGTTGACTTTCGATAGATTAAGCTTGACGCTATGTAACGGCAAAAATAGCGGCAAAAAAAACAACACAAATAGATATAATTGAAGTGCCTGTTTGTAATTTCAAAATAACAGATTTACTACTACTTTTACTGAATGCGTATGAAAGTACATACATTTGTACGGCAGTTATATAAAAAAAAAAATTTTTTATTATATTTTTGTCTGCCTGTCTATCTGTTTGTTCCGGCTAATCTTCGAAACGGCTGGACCGATTTTGACGGCACTTTAGCTGGCAGATATTTTAGAAAATGTATTAGGGTTCCGTGCAAAAAAATAAAAATCTATGAAATTAATATTCATAATAATTTCACGTGGAAGAAGGTCGACGGCAAAAGCTTGTACATATTATACTAGAAGCTATCTGCAGCAAAAGCACTAACTTCATAACTTTATTAATGACTTTCCTACCTTATATACCATAAAGCGTCCGCTAAAAAATACTTCTTACTGCGAAGTAAAACCGTCTGAGGCGGCTTTTGTTTCCGTTTCTATTGACATTACCAATTTGAACACACACAATTTGTATGGAGTTATTTATAAACTCGTATGTAAATTCAATGATTACTTACATACATATAGAATGGCGTTTTTTATGTCTCAACGGCCAGTGCCCGTGAGATGTTTGTTTAGTAGTTGGACATACAATACTAATTAACAAATCGTAAAGAGTAATTTGTGCTATCGGTTTTCGGTAAACATTGCAACTTTATGAAGATAAAGTAACCGGTAAGTTTTGTTTAGGTTGACAGACGAGCTTGAGTGTCGAGATTTCTTTCATCCTGTTGTCTTTGAGCAGTTCTGCATATTATGTATGATATATAGGAATTGACGATACTTTATCATCATTCTCCAGCCTTTATCCCTTCTCATTTTGGGTCGGCGCAGCATGTCTTTCCATCCTACTAATAAGGATGGATGGATGGATGTTTGTTACTCTTTCACGCAATAACTACTGAATGGATTTGGATGAAATTTGGCACACGGGTAGTTCATAACCTGGATTAACACATAGGACTTTTTATCTCGATAATATGTTCCCGTGGGACAATTATCGAACTCCACGCGGGCGACGCCGCGGGAATAAGCTAGTACTTTTATATATATTACTCGTCATCTTATCAGACACCTCCTTTCTTGCCATAAGCACACAGTCCAGCCATCGTTTATTTGGTCTTTTTCTACTCTTATCCCGGTCCACATTCATACTCAAAACTTTTCTCAATCATTCTCACATACATACTAATACAATCTAATACATTCTCCTCGTTTCTCCGTATCACATGCCCATACCACGACAAAAGATTACCACACCACTTTTCAGTCATCGGCACCATTTTCAAACTTACTCTTATGTACTAATTTCTTATTTTATCCATTCGCGTGACACCACACCCCCGCTGAGATCAGAATGCTAAGGGTAGTTTCTGGATGGGTTCTTATCTCAGCCACATGCAAATGCTTTTCATCCCTTTTGAGGTCCAACATTCTAATCCATTCAAGAGAGTCTAACCGTTGTTTTATAAATCTTCGCCTTAAGTTTATGGGAAGCCGCAGATTGTTCTCGTAACTTACCGCCATTTCATCCTTCCAGTGTTAATTCTATGCACACTATGATCTATTTCGCCATCGCTTTGCACGAGTCAACCGAGATACCGAAAGTTGGATGTCTGCTCCAACTTTGAAGATTTGCGCTATCCAGCGATAGGACTCCAGGACTGGAGACCGCCGAAATCGCAGAACATGTATTCGATTTTAGTTCTGCTTATTTTCAGGTCAACATTCTCCAGCTTCTGTTGTCTTTTCTCCAATCTGCTCTGGATCTCAGGTCCATCTTCACCGACTAGAATAATATTGTCGGCAAACACCCTGCACCAGGGTGCCCCTTCCTGTAAGTCCGACGTCAAGGCGTCCATAGTCAACAGGAAGAGATACCCGTATTTAAGGACTCAAAGCTGAGCCTTAATGCAAGAAGTGTTGGTATTCGCCTACAAAGATCTTCCCAGAGAGGATGCTGGCAACTTAATGCGATTTATGGTAGAGGACTTTTGCATGGTTAAATCAGGTCCAGTATCTCTATTGACTGCAGTGATGATGGCTTTTAAGTTAACATATAAATAATATGTTCAGTGGACAACAAGATATCAAGTAACTTATCCTGAAAATCATGCCTTGGAAAGCACCACACGTAAGAAAATGTAATTGAATCTGTATTAAAAATACCGTTTGATTAGCGAGCACGACTACTGAGCGTTGTGCAAGTTTGGGTTTGAAACCCAGGTCGGCCCAAGTTTTAATGAATATATTTACAAAAGCGTGGGTCGTCATGTACTCCAAAATCACGGTAGAAGCTACCCCGTTTTATCATGGAACTTAAACACATTACTTAAACATGAGAAATGTGAAAGGACTTCTGTTGAGCCTAATATACAGGCGTCATGATGATGATTGTATAATATAAAAAATATCATCATCTCGCCACGAGACATACATTTATGCGAATCAATAAGATCATAATGATCTTTGTCTTATGTGTGTGATGAGTGTGAAATTTTGCCAAACTATGATAAGATTTTCAATATCATGTTTATCGGTGATCTGTGAATTATAGAGGTGTAGTGATTTTACAAAAAAAAGTATTACAAGAACATTATTTTTAGGTCATTATTTATATCTTACAGAGATTATCTGTTAAGAATATTCAGATCTATACTAATATTATAAAGCTGAAGAGTTTGTTTGTTTGCTTGAAAGCGCTAATCTCAGGAACTACTCCGTCCGATTGGAAAAAATCTTTCAGTGTTAGATAGCCCATTTATCGAGGAAGGCTATAGGCTATATATTATCACGCTAAAACCAATAGGAGCGGAGCAGCAATGAAAAATGTTGCGAAAACGGGGAAAATGTGACACAGACGAAGTTGCGCGGGACAGCTAGTACCTATAACATAATCTTGTAGTGCCAACAGATAGCTGATAACAATTATTTGAAAGGATGCTTATTATGGGAACTCCCCTATTCAAAAACACAGACACCTATTTCTGTCTCAATATCAGCAATTTGAACGTTTGAAATTACAGTAATTGACCTTCTATTCCTCTGGCAAGTAGTTCATGTTAAACAAATGAAATACCTTAACTGGCACCTTTTTTGGCCAAAGAATCAGTATTGCCATCCAACGTGGCAATGCTGCCAGCTTTCGGGACACTTTTCCTATTGACTGTGATGTGGACGAACTTTTTGACACCCTGTCGCCTTTTCCCATTTTGATATTTGTACATATTTTTATTATTATTTTAGATCTATTTGTAGTTTGTAAATGATGTATTCTGAATTCAAATAAAAAAATATATTCACGGTAAAAAAAATACCAACTGCTTACCGGGACCACGGGTAACGAGTGTATTATCACTTTTGAGTTCAAAAAGTTTCCCATGGTTACGTAAATGTTTTTGGTCACGCCAACAATAATTCGGTCCTGAAAAGTATCAGAACCAACCTTCGATACGAGCGGACGTGTTAATTACAGTGAATCGGCAGTGACAAAAGTCGAGGCGGGTAAGAGAGGAAGAGAAGGGACATGCAGCACTTACCAGGGGCTGGCCAGCGGGATCCAATCTCCTTCGAACTATCACACAGCAGATTATCACTACGCGGGTCGCGCGACCAATATTTGAATATAGTTTAGTTCTTATTACACTGGGTAATCAAACACAATGGGTGCGTTTGGCGGAGCGGGAATGTATTGAATTTTGCAGAGAAAGGCTCGAGATGATCCTCGTCTCTTCGCGGATGGTCAGACGAAAGGGCTCGTCATGAGGTGCGGGCGTGGTTCGCGATATCCGTTACACACGTGCCTCCATGTGTAATTTCTTCATTGAACTGACAGCTGTCAATCCTCGTTCTCATGTTCACGTTCTTCAATGATGCTAAAGCACTGCATGTGGAGGTTGGGAAAAGGAGCGGGAAATACAAACTGCCTCATATTATAAGAGTGAATCTATCTAATCAGTGTTGGCGTTACCAGTTTTTTTTTTTTCTAAATAAAAATCCATAGTTTTCCTGGCCTTGTCTATACTTATGTCAACTTGAATAAAAAATGATTCGAATAATTTTGCGTTTCATTATTTAGTTGGGTTTCCCTGACAATGTTAGCTTAAAATTGCGTAATTTCACAACTAATGATCCATTTAAAGTTATTCCGGATTCAATCTCGATTTCAGTAAAGACTTCTGATTAGTCGAAATGTCTGAAGGCTTAGTTTCAGGAAGGTCGCGTTTCAGTTATTTGATTCGCTCAGTGTGACTTGACAACAGAAAAAGTATGGAACATTAGCAGGGTTCTTACCATTAATTTTTAGTATTTTACGGATTTTGCTGAAGAGTTTAAGTGGAACTCGAGCTGAGAAAAACATTTGCACATGTGAGAAGAAAATGGATTCCAGTTAAGGCAGTCATTGACTCATGTCTCTCATTTTGCTTAACAAACGATCAAATCATCTCTTACGACACGACGTCAGAGAGTTTTGAACAACATTGGCCTAAAAAGCCACACGAGTGTTTGTAGACTCATTCGTGAGACTTGGTTTAAAACGGTTAGTTCACGTAATCTTTTCAGCTGTTCGGTTAAATTTCCGAAAACTATCGTACCAAGAAAACGAAGTCGGTTACTTCTAGGTAAGTGTTCACCGTCATCGACCACATCCATCCGGTCTGATAGGGACAGATAGCGACCAAACGGAAGTCATTCAGTGATTTGCAAAATCTCAGTCACTATGATTTTCACTTCATTGAAAGGAGACGGGCGACACTACATGTATTTTGGGACCCACTCTTAGAGGTAGCATTCATCATAACAACTTATACGTAGTTGTAAAACGACTAAAGACTATCAGAAAAGTAAATGGAAAGTAAGACGGAAAAGTTGGGAGAAAAGAGATATACGTCTATTCACAAGATAACCTAAAATCTTACGACTAAGGTTTTTAACAGTGGAATGTCTCCGTAATTAAGATGAATCAAAATATAATAATATTTAAGACGACTCATAAAAGAAGATTCTAATAAACTACTGTATTTCCCTCGCAGTTTTAGTTCTGACTTTACGTGTTTTGCTTCTCGTCAAAAGCCAAAACCAGGATTTTTACTTCATTGCCTGTACCTAATTGATGAATCATAAAACTGCTAGACTGCAGCTAGAGACTAAACTGATTACCAACCCTGTAATTAGTTCAATCACTATTAAAACTATGTTGTTACGATTTTGATCCATAAGCGAATTATAGTCAAGTAAAACGATTCTTATTACGCTGAGAGTAGATAATATTGTTTTACATAAATTATAAAAGCCAGAGCTGACTAGCTATGTACAGCTATTGAAAAGCAGGGTTTGTTGAATAAAAAAACCATGAGTAATAAATCTTATTTTTTGGTATTTTTACATAGTTTTTATTTTAGGCAACACAGACGTTATGATGGCCAAGTTGCTGTCGGGTTTCAAAAATAGCGGCAAAAAAAAACGACACAAATAGATATCATTGAAGTGCCTGTTTGTAATTTCAAAATAACAGATTTACTACTACTTTTACTGAATGCGTATGAAAGTACATACATTTGTACGGCAGTTATATAAAAATTTTTTTTTTTTATTATATTTTTGTCTGCCTGTCTATCTGTTTGTTCCGGCTAATCTTCGAAACGGCTGGACCGATTTTGACGGCACTTTAGCTGGCAGATATTTTAGAAAATGTATTAGGGTTCCGTGCAAAAAAATAAAAATCTATGAAATTAATATTCATAATAATTTCACGTGGAAGAAGGTCGACGGCAAAAGCTTGTACATATTATACTAGAAGCTATCTGCAGCAAAAGCACTAACTTCATAACTTTATTAATGACTTTCCTACCTTATATACCATAAAGCGTCCGCTAAAAAATACTTCTTACTGCGAAGTAAAACCGTCTGAGGCGGCTTTTGTTTCCGTTTCTATTGACATTACCAATTTGAACACACACAATTTGTATGGAGTTATTTATAAACTCGTATGTAAATTCAATGATTACTTACATACATATAGAATGGCGTTTTTTATGTCTCAACGGCCAGTGCCCGTGAGATGTTTGTTTAGTAGTTGGACATACAATACTAATTAACAAATCGTAAAGAGTAATTTGTGCTATCGGTTTTCGGTAAACATTGCAACTTTATGAAGATAAAGTAACCGATAAGTTTTGTTTAGGTTGACAGACGAGCTTGAGTGTCGAGTTTTCTTTCATCCTGTTTGAGCAGTTCTGCTTAGTAAGTATGATACGACATACTCCAATATAAGACATACTCCAGCCTTTTTTTTTTTTAAAGCTTTGCCCCACACTAGTAATTTCTCCTGTATCGTGGATGCGTTTACAAACATTTAAACTCACAAACACAAATAGCCAGACCCGGAACAACTATCTGTAGGCCATACAAATATTTGTTCCGTGCGGGGACCGAACCCGTGACACGCAGCGCTGCAGTCGATCGCTCAACCACTGCGTCAATCGTTCCGTCCTTTATCCCTTCTCATTTGGGGTCGGCGCAGCACGTCATTCCATACTTCTCTATTACTCGTCATCTTATCAGACACCTCTTTTCTTGCCATATCATCCTGCAGTCCATCCATAGATTATTTGGTCTTCTTCTACTCTTATACCGGTCCACATTCATACTCAAAACTTTTCTCACGACATTCTCCTCATTTCTCCGTATCACATGCCCATACCACGACAACAGATTACTACACAACTTTTCAGTCATCGGCACCACTTTCAGACTTACTGTTATGTACTCATTTCTTATTTTGTCCATTCGCGTAACACCACACACCCAGTGAGTTGAGAATTCTAAGGGTAGCATTCTCATCTCAGCCATATGCAAATTGCTGCGCGCTGACCTCCCTAGTGGTGTCAGCGTAGTTTGCTACGCTGACGACACGCTGGTGCTGGCACAGGGGAGGTCGCACGAGGCGGCGGCCGAATTAATGACACGCGGGGTTGCGATAGTCGTGGAGAGAATCCGGCAACTGGGTCTCGAGGTGGCATTGCACAAGTCCGAGGCCATGTGCTTTCATGGGCCTCGGAATGCGCCACCGTCGGGATCCATACTGACGGTAGGAGGGGTTCCCATCGGCGTCGAGTCGACGCTGAAGTACCTAGGGCTTGTCCTCGACAGCCGGTGGAACTTCGTGGAGCACTTCCGACGTTTGGCCCCAAAACTGGAACGGGCAGGAGCTGCATTCAAGCGGCTCTTGCCCAACCTGGGGGGTCCAAACGCCTCCTGCCGGAGGCTCTACGCGGGGGTCGTGCGGTCCATGGCCCTTTATGGGGCCCCGGTGTGGGCGCGTTCTTTGAGGCGGCGAGCCGCCCATTACCTGAACGCGCCCCAGAGGGTGGTAGCCGTAAGGCTGATCCGGGGGTACCGTACGATCTCCGGCGAGGCGGCGAGCCTCTTGGCCGGATTGCCGCCATGGGATCTGGAGGCGATAGTCCTCGCGCGCCTGCACGAATGGCGCGCGGAGGCACTACGTCGGGGGGAAACTCCGCTGCCGCGGCAAATTGTCGCTCAGCGGACAGACCTCCGGCGTGATCTCATGGCGACATGGAGACAGCGACTGTCGCAACCACGTGCAGGGCACGCCACAATAGTGGCGATAAGTCCCCTCTTTGAGGAGTGGCTAGAGAGGCGGCACGGCGCCCTCACCTTCCGCCTGACGCAGGTCCTCACCGGACACGGTTGTTTCGGGAGGTTCCTGCACCGAATCGGGCGGGAGGAAACGCCCGGGTGTTACCATTGCGAGGATCGGCCGGAGGACACGGTGGAGCACACCGTGGAGCTCTGCCCCGCTTGGGCTGAGCACCGCCGTGTCCTCGTAGCGGCGATTGGCGGCGGCGACCTCTCGCGTCCGGCCCTGGTTCAATCCATGGTCCGGAGCGAGAGGGAATGGGATGCCGTCGCCTCCTTCTGCGAAGCAGTCATGCTAGCGAAGGAGGTGGCGGAACGTGAGAGGGAGAGAACCTCACGTCCCAGCCGCCGCGGGAGACGCCCCGGGCGTCGGGGGGCAACCAGTGGCCCCCGGCCACCGTAGGCGCGAGCCTGTGGACGGTGAGTAATGGGCTAGCTCACCGTCCGTCCGTCTTATGACGACAGGCCGTGTCGACGGCGCGTACGTGTTCCACGCGCGCCTCAAGGAGATGTCAGCAAACAGGATGGGGCCCGAGAGGGCCGATGCCTGCCAGGGCTGCGGGTTGTTCGAAAGAGATACCGCGGCCCTGGAACAAAAAGGGCGAAGAAGGAACATGGGTGGGTTTTAGTCAGTACAAGTCTGACACTCCCTCCCGCTCCGCCCAGAGCGGGAGAAGTCATTTGATGATTTCCCATCCCGAAAAAAAAAAAAAAAAAAAAAAAAAAAAAAAGCCATATGCAAATGCTTTTCATTGATACCATTTGTGGTCTGACTTTCCGATCCATTCAAGTCATCAGGTCTAACCACTGTTGTATAAGTTTAAGGGGAATGCGGAAGCCGCATAATGTTCTCGTGACTTGCCGCCATTTCATCCTTCCAGTGTTAATGTGTGCTTAACACCACTCTATTTCGCCATCGCTTAGCACGACTCAACCGAGATACCGAAAGTCAAGATATTAAGAAACGCGCGATCAAGCGATATGACTCCAGGAATAGAGAGACCGCCGAAATTGCAGAACATGGTATTCTTATATTATATATTTATATTCGGTTTTATTTATGCTGATTTTCAGGTCAACGTTCTCCAGCTTCTGTTGCCTTTTCTCCAATCTGCTCTGGATCTCAGGTCCATCTTCACCGACCAGAATAATATCTTGGCAAACACCATGAACTAGGGTGCCCCTTCCTGTATGTCCGACGTCAAAGTGTCCATAGTCAACAGGAAGAGATACTCGTATTTAAGGACTCAAAGCTGAGCCTTAATGCAAGAAGTGTTGGTATTCACCTACAAAGATCTTCCCAGAGAGGATGCTGGCAACTTAATGCGATTTATGGTAGAGGACTTTTGAATGGTTAAACCAGTTCCAGTATCTCTATTGACTGCAGTGATGATGGCTTTTAAGTTAACATATAAATAATATGTTCAGTGGACAACAAGATATCAAGTAACTTATCCTGAAAATCATGCCTTGGAAAGCACCACACGTAAGAAAATGTAATTGAGTCTGTATTAAAATTACCGTTTGATTAGCGAGCACGACTACTTAGCGTTGTGCAAGTTTGGGTTTGAATCCCAGGTCGGCCCAAGTTTTAATGAATATATTTACAAAAGCGTGGGTCGTCATGCACTCAAAATCACGGTAAAAGCTACCCCGTTTTTTTTCATGGAACATAAACACATTACTTAAACATGAGAAATGTGAAAGGACTTCTGTTGAGCCTAATATACAGGCGTCATGATGATGATTGTATAATATAAAAAAATATCATCATCTCGCCACGAGACATACATTCATGCGAATCAATAAGATCATAATGATCTTTGTCTCATGTGTGTGATGAGTGTGAAATTTTGCCAAACTATGATAAGATTTTCAATATCATGTTTATCGGTGATCTGTGAATTATAGAGGTGTAGTGATTTTACAAAAAAAGTATTTCAAGAACAACATTTTTAGGTCATTATTTATATCTTACAGAGATTATCTGTTAAGAATATTCAGATCTATACTAATATTATAAAGCTGAAGAGTTTGTTTGTTTACTTGAACGCGCTAATCTTAGGAACTACTCCGTCCGATTGGAAAAAATCTTTCAGTGTTAGATAGCCCATTTCTCGAGGAAGGCTATAGGCTATATATTATCACGCTTAAACCAATAGGAGCGGAGCAGCAATGAAAAATGTTGCGAAAACGGGGAAAATGTGACACAGACGAAGTTGCGCGGGACAGCTAGTACCTATAACATAATCTTGTAGTGCCAACAGATAGCTGATAACAATTATTTGAAAGGATGCTTATTATGGGAACTCCCCTATTCAAAAACACAGACACCTATTTCTGTCTCAATATCAGCAATTTGAACGTTTGAAATTACAGTAATTGACCTTCTATTCCTCTGGCAAGTAGTTCATGTTAAACAAATGAAATACCTTAACTGGCACCTTTTTTGGCCAAAGAATCAGTATTGCCATCCAACGTGGCAATGCTGCCAGCTTTCTGGACACTTTTCCTATTGACTGTGATGTGGACGAATTTTTTGACACCCTGTCGCCTTTTCCCATTTTGATATTTGTACATATTTTTATTATTGTTTTAGATCTATTTGTAGTTTGTAAATGATGTATTCTGAATTCAAATAAAAAAATATATTCACGGTAAAAAAAATGCCA
The DNA here is from genome assembly GCA_963082945.1 of Cerastis leucographa. Lineage (NCBI taxonomy): Eukaryota > Metazoa > Arthropoda > Insecta > Lepidoptera > Noctuidae > Cerastis > Cerastis leucographa. The sequence goes on along the minus strand of OY720358.1, from coordinate 6,491,174 downwards.
ACTGCTTACCAGGACCACGGGTAACGAGTGTATTATCACTTTTGAGTTCAAAAAGTTTCCCATGGTTACGTAAATGTTTTTTTTTTTTCTAAATAAAAATCCATAGTTTTCCCGGCCTTGTCTATACTTATGTCAACTTGAATAAAAAATGATTCGAATAATTTTGCGTTTCATTATTTAGTTGGGTTTCCCTGACACTGTTAGCTTAAAATTGCGTAATTTCACAACTAATGATCCATTTAAAGTTATTCCGGATTCAATCTCGATTTCAGTAAAGACTTCTGATTAGTCGAAATGTCTGAAGGCTTAGTTTCAGGAAGGTCGCGTTTCAGTTATTTGATTCGCTCAGGGTGACTTGACAACAGAAAAAGTATGGAACATTAGCAGGGTTCTTACCATTAATTTTTAGTATTTTACGGATTTTGCTGAAGATTTAAATTGGAACTCGCGCTGAGAAAAACATTTGCACGTGTGAGAAGAAAATGGATTCCAGTTAAGGCAGTCATTGACTCATGTCTCTCATTTTGCTTAACAAACGATCAAATCATCTCTTACGACACGACGTCAGAGAGTTTTGAACAACATTGGCCTAAAAAACCACACGAGTGTTTGCAAACTCATTCGTGAGACTTGGTTTAAAACGGTTAGTTCACGTAATCTTTTCAGCTGTTCGGTTAAATTTCCGAAAACTATCGTACCAAGAAAACGAAGTCGGTTACTTCTAGGTAAGTGTTCACCGTCATCGACCACATCCATCCGGTCTGATAGGGACAGATAGCGACCAAACGGAAGTCATTCAGTGATTTGCAAAATCTCAGTCACTATGATTTTCACTTCATTGAAAGGAGACGGGCGACACTACATGTATTTTGGGACACACTCTTAGAGGTAGCATTCATCATAACAACTTATACGTAGTTGTAAAACGACTAAAGACTATCAGAAAAGTAAATGGAAAGTAAGACGGAAAAGTTGGGAGAAAAGAGATATACGTCTATTCACAAGATAACCTAAAATCTTACGATTGAGGTTTTTAACAGTGGAATGTCTCCGTAATTAAGATGAATCAAAATATAATAATATTTAAGAAGACTCATAAAAGAAGATTCTAATAAACTACTGTATTTCCCTCGCAGTTTTAGTTCTGACTTTACGTGTTTTGCTTCTCGTCAAAAGCCAAAACCAGGATTTTTACTTCATTGCCTGTACCTAATTGATGAATCATAAAACTGCTAGACTGCAGCTAGAGACTAAACTGATTACCAACCCTGTAATTAGTTCAATCACTATTAAAACTATGTTGTTACGATTTTGATCCATAAGCGAATTATAGTCAAGTAAAACGATTCTTATTACGCTGAGAGTAGATAATATTGTTTTACATAAATTATAAAAGCCAGAGCTGACTAGCTATGTACAGCTATTGAAAAGCAGGGTTTGTTGAATAAAAAAACCATGAGTAATAAATCTTATTTTTTGGTATTTTTACATAGTTTTTATTTTAGGCAACACAGACGTTATGATGGCCAAGTTGCTGTCGGGTTTCAAAAATAGCGGCAAAAAAAAACGACACAAATAGATATCATTGAAGTGCCTGTTTGTAATTTCAAAATAACAGATTTACTACTACTTTTACTGAATGCGTATGAAAGTACATACATTTGTACGGCAGTTATATAAAAAATTTTTTTTTTTATTATATTTTTGTCTGCCTGTCTATCTGTTTGTTCCGGCTAATCTTCGAAACGGCTGGACCGATTTTGACGGCACTTTAGCTGGCAGATATTTTAGAAAATGTATTAGGGTTCCGTGCAAAAAAATAAAAATCTATGAAATTAATATTCATAATAATTTCACGTGGAAGAAGGTCGACGGCAAAAGCTTGTACATATTATACTAGAAGCTATCTGCAGCAAAAGCACTAACTTCATAACTTTATTAATGACTTTCCTACCTTATATACCATAAAGCGTCCGCTAAAAAATACTTCTTACTGCGAAGTAAAACCGTCTGAGGCGGCTTTTGTTTCCGTTTCTATTGACATTACCAATTTGAACACACACAATTTGTATGGAGTTATTTATAAACTCGTATGTAAATTCAATGATTACTTACATACATATAGAATGGCGTTTTTTATGTCTCAACGGCCAGTGCCCGTGAGATGTTTGTTTAGTAGTTGGACATACAATACTAATTAACAAATCGTAAAGAGTAATTTGTGCTATCGGTTTTCGGTAAACATTGCAACTTTATGAAGATAAAGTAACCGATAAGTTTTGTTTAGGTTGACAGACGAGCTTGAGTGTCGAGTTTTCTTTCATCCTGTTTGAGCAGTTCTGCTTAGTAAGTATGATACGACATACTCCAATATAAGACATACTCCAGCCTTTTTTTTTTTTAAAGCTTTGCCCCACACTAGTAATTTCTCCTGTATCGTGGATGCGTTTACAAACATTTAAACTCACAAACACAAATAGCCAGACCCGGAACAACTATCTGTAGGCCATACAAATATTTGTTCCGTGCGGGGACCGAACCCGTGACACGCAGCGCTGCAGTCGATCGCTCAACCACTGCGTCAATCGTTCCGTCCTTTATCCCTTCTCATTTGGGGTCGGCGCAGCACGTCATTCCATACTTCTCTATTACTCGTCATCTTATCAGACACCTCTTTTCTTGCCATATCATCCTGCAGTCCATCCATAGATTATTTGGTCTTCTTCTACTCTTATACCGGTCCACATTCATACTCAAAACTTTTCTCACGACATTCTCCTCATTTCTCCGTATCACATGCCCATACCACGACAACAGATTACTACACAACTTTTCAGTCATCGGCACCACTTTCAGACTTACTGTTATGTACTCATTTCTTATTTTGTCCATTCGCGTAACACCACACACCCAGTGAGTTGAGAATTCTAAGGGTAGCATTCTCATCTCAGCCATATGCAAATGCTTTTCATTGATACCATTTGTGGTCTGACTTTCCGATCCATTCAAGTCATCAGGTCTAACCACTGTTGTATAAGTTTAAGGGGAATGCGGAAGCCGCATAATGTTCTCGTGACTTGCCGCCATTTCATCCTTCCAGTGTTAATGTGTGCTTAACACCACTCTATTTCGCCATCGCTTAGCACGACTCAACCGAGATACCGAAAGTCAAGATATTAAGAAACGCGCGATCAAGCGATATGACTCCAGGAATAGAGAGACCGCCGAAATTGCAGAACATGGTATTCTTATATTATATATTTATATTCGGTTTTATTTATGCTGATTTTCAGGTCAACGTTCTCCAGCTTCTGTTGCCTTTTCTCCAATCTGCTCTGGATCTCAGGTCCATCTTCACCGACCAGAATAATATCTTGGCAAACACCATGAACTAGGGTGCCCCTTCCTGTATGTCCGACGTCAAAGTGTCCATAGTCAACAGGAAGAGATACTCGTATTTAAGGACTCAAAGCTGAGCCTTAATGCAAGAAGTGTTGGTATTCACCTACAAAGATCTTCCCAGAGAGGATGCTGGCAACTTAATGCGATTTATGGTAGAGGACTTTTGAATGGTTAAACCAGTTCCAGTATCTCTATTGACTGCAGTGATGATGGCTTTTAAGTTAACATATAAATAATATGTTCAGTGGACAACAAGATATCAAGTAACTTATCCTGAAAATCATGCCTTGGAAAGCACCACACGTAAGAAAATGTAATTGAGTCTGTATTAAAATTACCGTTTGATTAGCGAGCACGACTACTTAGCGTTGTGCAAGTTTGGGTTTGAATCCCAGGTCGGCCCAAGTTTTAATGAATATATTTACAAAAGCGTGGGTCGTCATGCACTCAAAATCACGGTAAAAGCTACCCCGTTTTTTTTCATGGAACATAAACACATTACTTAAACATGAGAAATGTGAAAGGACTTCTGTTGAGCCTAATATACAGGCGTCATGATGATGATTGTATAATATAAAAAAATATCATCATCTCGCCACGAGACATACATTCATGCGAATCAATAAGATCATAATGATCTTTGTCTCATGTGTGTGATGAGTGTGAAATTTTGCCAAACTATGATAAGATTTTCAATATCATGTTTATCGGTGATCTGTGAATTATAGAGGTGTAGTGATTTTACAAAAAAAGTATTTCAAGAACAACATTTTTAGGTCATTATTTATATCTTACAGAGATTATCTGTTAAGAATATTCAGATCTATACTAATATTATAAAGCTGAAGAGTTTGTTTGTTTACTTGAACGCGCTAATCTTAGGAACTACTCCGTCCGATTGGAAAAAATCTTTCAGTGTTAGATAGCCCATTTATCGAGGAAGGCTATAGGCTATATATTATCACGCTTAAACCAATAGGAGCGGAGCAGCAATGAAAAATGTTGCGAAAACGGGGAAAATGTGACACAGACGAAGTTGCGCGGGACAGCTAGTACCTATAACATAATCTTGTAGTGCCAACAGATAGCTGATAACAATTATTTGAAAGGATGCTTATTATGGGAACTCCCCTATTCAAAAACACAGACACCTATTTCTGTCTCAATATCAGCAATTTGAACGTTTGAAATTACAGTAATTGACCTTCTATTCCTCTGGCAAGTAGTTCATGTTAAACAAATGAAATACCTTAACTGGCACCTTTTTTGGCCAAAGAATCAGTATTGCCATCCAACGTGGCAATGCTGCCAGCTTTCTGGACACTTTTCCTATTGACTGTGATGTGGACGAATTTTTTGACACCCTGTCGCCTTTTCCCATTTTGATATTTGTACATATTTTTATTATTGTTTTAGATCTATTTGTAGTTTGTAAATGATGTATTCTGAATTCAAATAAAAAAATATATTCACGGTAAAAAAAATGCCAACTGCTTACCAGGACCACGGGTAACGAGTGTATTATCACTTTTGAGTTCAAAAAGTTTCCCATGGTTACGTAAATGTTTTTTTTTTTTCTAAATAAAAATCCATAGTTTTCCCGGCCTTGTCTATACTTATGTCAACTTGAATAAAAAATGATTCGAATAATTTTGCGTTTCATTATTTAGTTGGGTTTCCCTGACACTGTTAGCTTAAAATTGCGTAATTTCACAACTAATGATCCATTTAAAGTTATTCCGGATTCAATCTCGATTTCAGTAAAGACTTCTGATTAGTCGAAATGTCTGAAGGCTTAGTTTCAGGAAGGTCGCGTTTCAGTTATTTGATTCGCTCAGTGTGACTTGACAACAGAAAAAGTATGGAACATTAGCAGGGTTCTTACCATTAATTTTTAGTATTTTACGGATTTTGCTGAAGATTTAAATTGGAACTCGCGCTGAGAAAAACATTTGCACGTGTGAGAAGAAAATGGATTCCAGTTAAGGCAGTCATTGACTCATGTCTCTCATTTTGCTTAACAAACGATCAAATCATCTCTTACGACACGACGTCAGAGAGTTTTGAACAACATTGGCCTAAAAAACCACACGAGTGTTTGCAAACTCATTCGTGAGACTTGGTTTAAAACGGTTAGTTCACGTAATCTTTTCAGCTGTTCGGTTAAATTTCCGAAAACTATCGTACCAAGAAAACGAAGTCGGTTACTTCTAGGTAAGTGTTCACCGTCATCGACCACATCCATCCGGTCTGATAGGGACAGATAGCGACCAAACGGAAGTCATTCAGTGATTTGCAAAATCTCAGTCACTATGATTTTCACTTCATTGAAAGGAGACGGGCGACACTACATGTATTTTGGGACACACTCTTAGAGGTAGCATTCATCATAACAACTTATACGTAGTTGTAAAACGACTAAAGACTATCAGAAAAGTAAATGGAAAGTAAGACGGAAAAGTTGGGAGAAAAGAGATATACGTCTATTCACAAGATAACCTAAAATCTTACGATTGAGGTTTTTAACAGTGGAATGTCTCCGTAATTAAGATGAATCAAAATATAATAATATTTAAGAAGACTCATAAAAGAAGATTCTAATAAACTACTGTATTTCCCTCGCAGTTTTAGTTCTGACTTTACGTGTTTTGCTTCTCGTCAAAAGCCAAAACCAGGATTTTTACTTCATTGCCTGTACCTAATTGATGAATCATAAAACTGCTAGATTGCAGCTAGAGACTAAACTGATTACCAACCCTGTAATTAGTTCAATCACTATTAAAACTATGTTGTTACGATTTTGATCCATAAGCGAATTATAGTCAAGTAAAACGATTCTTATTACGCTGAGAGTAGATAATATTGTTTTACATAAATTATAACAGCCAGAGCTGACTAGCTAAGTACAGCTATTGAAAAGCAGGGTTTGTTGAATAAAAAAACCATGAGTAATAAATCTTATTTTTTGGTATTTTTACATAGTTTTTATTTTAGGTAACACAGACGTTACGATGGCCAAGTTGCTGTCGGGTTTCATTTTCAGGGTCGCAGCTTATCAGCCCCCAACATGAGTGACAAAGGTAGTTGTCTCCTGTAATCTGGAATTAATTAATTATGTTAAAATAAATAAAATCACCTTTAGTGTAATAAACATAAAGAGTTCCATGTATAAGTAACAAAAGTGCCTGACTCGCAGAGTGTATTCAGGTCCCCACGAAAAGAAAAACAGAAATGTCGTTTGATATGAAAGATAATATGACCTCTGATACCTGTGGAGCGGTATATAAATATTTCAAGACAAAATGCAACAGCCACCCATCTTCCATTTTGATGACTGAAAGATCTCAGTAAAATACACTACTTCTACTGCTACCTCGGCTAGTCTTTTACTGCATACTGTTTTAGTCCGATAAAGTATTGGGCAACAGTAAGAATGAGCCTAACATAAGATTACAACAGTATGTATTTAAGCATATAAAAGCTAAACGAATCTTAGTTTGTTGTTCAGATAGATATCCTAAATAAGTTCTTTACTCATGATATAAATACATGTTCTTTTACGAATATACGTACATCACGTGTATACACCCATCTCCGAACTTTTTCAAAGCTCTGAGCACCTTCATCAGAGAGACGACGCCTCCGTAAGAGCGCAAGTCGTAAGAGAAGAAGAAATTAACGCAACGCATGTTTGTGGTTAAAATCAAAGTCAAAATCAAAAGCAACTAATTGTCCAATGTCCAGAGAAGAATGCGGTAGTCTAAGACAGGGTGCATTATCTACATTTCAAGATGTAAAGGCCAAGTCGTCGAGAATCTACAAAATCGCAATGATAAACATAAAATCCCAGACAAAAATACAAACATAACGATGGACTAGATCATCACAGATCTGACAGTGACATTAGTGACGGGACTCAATGGATCATCATTGAAAATGTTCCTTTATTAGAAATACTATAAAATCGCCGCAGTTCCATTTTTATTAGATACTTTTGCATTGATAATTGGCGTTTTAATATCAGGTTTGCATGTTATTTTTTATGAATTGTTGACATAATTGAATGTATAAAAACTAAGAGAAAGAGCCATTTGTGGTAAGAAAACCCATGAGCAAAAACACATCTCATTGGATTGGAACGTAATCGGAAAAATGTTGCGTTTTGTAATTGCAAGATTACTTAATTTTAGTAAATTGAAAATTATATGTAACTTTTGATTCCCGTGTCCTAAAAAATCAATATTTTAAAAATAAATATCTCATAAAATTGTAGTTATAATTATTTTATATTTACACTGGAACGGAGTTTAGTTAATTTTCAGATTCTTTGGGTCCATTTTCGCCAGCCTCCTTTGCAATGATTTTTGCGAAACTTTACTTTTACTAGGTATTTTATTCGTACCTACTCTTTAAAAAAGACGAAATTCTCGCCGAAACTTAAATATTTTCCACAGCTTGGTTGACGCCTAACCATTTTCGCAATTTCCAAGATCGTGACTTCTCATCGACAACATTATATCTGTTACTAACTAAGATAACAGCTCCACCGACCATCAAAATAATCAATGACAGCAACAATACTAAAACAAAAGCATAAATAATAAATGAATGCATAACTTTTGTCAAGACAGTTATTATTTATAGGTACAGTTAGTCCCTCTTCACTTCAACCTTTATGTCAAGTGGGAACCGAGTTGTAATAAAATTATATTAGGCACAAGTCGTAACATTAAAAAGCCTACGTGCCACAAAGGAAGTTTCATGGTGCGTTAAATACTAATAATATTATTGTAAGCGAATTTCAAGGAGCGGTGGTGGGCGAAAGGGCTTTGGTCAGATATGCAAGTCTTTTGATTCTAGACGTTATAAAACTTCTTAAACTACTTTTTTGTTTGGCAAATATCTTACTTTGTTGGCCTAACCGAGTTATTGATAAAAACGCTCACACAAAAGTAGATACTTTGACGGTAACGGTTTAGGCCAGGTATCCTTCAGAAGCCTTGGTAGCTAAATAAATTGGGAAAGTAAACAATGATAAAACGCAAATTAATATGTCATAAGAGTTTCATCTTTAAATGATGACAGACGTATGTCCACCCCAACATGAAACTTAGCAAAATACTCAACAGAACTGGCATTTGATTCAAGTCTTTATGTGGGCAGCGTTAGGATCCGTCGTTGTGGCAATTCTTAAGAGAACTTGATGTCAACCATTGGACATAATCTTGGCATTAAGGATTATGATGATGACACATTATAAGCATAGCATAGCTTCATCATTCTAGAACTATTTACTTGCAGTCTGCTGCAACACAGGCCTGCCTTGGCCCAGTCTTGGCATAAGAAAAACTCGTTAAAAAACAGGAAAACAAAATAAGGAAAGATTTAAATAAATACTGATGAGTGAAGTACCTAATGCCGAGCAAAAATCCAGAAACCGTAACTTATGCTAAGTTGCAGTTCGTGCGGAAATGCACTTAAAATGATGCCTTCAAAATTCTACGTCAAAAATAACACAATAATACTTCGTATTCGGTTCGCTAATCGCTCATCATTAGGACTCAGGTTGCAATCCAAAGTTATCTCTCAAATCTAAAACATAATACAAAATACTTAACGAATAAAACATGAGATTCTCTGTAAAGATGTGATTGAACTGTCATATTATTATGATCGGACCCTTGTCAACGATATAATTTTACCATATAATGACACTGTTAAATGATTCAGTAGGTGGCTGCAACTGTTTTGTCGGAGCAATTATTATTAAATTGATTTTAATTGGAAATCGGGCAATGACAACGAAAACGACTGAACAAAAGTAATAGCTGATGCTTTTCTATGCTATCCTAAATAATAATAATAATAATCTTTATTCAAAATCTTAAAACCGAAAATAAAAATAAAATATAAATGCTTAGACAAAGTGACATTCGACCAACAATAAAAGTGTGCTGGATTGACTTCATCAACTGCCTAGCCTTTTCCCTACTATATAGATAGAATACGGCTTCCAGTTTAACCAGAAGCAGCTCAGTACCATTATTTTACATGGAGCGACTCCGTCTAGCCTCCACAACCCAGTTATCAGTGGGTAATACGATACCCCTTGGTAAGACTGGCTGTCAGAGTTTCGGGCCACTGGCAGTAATCAGTAACATTAACAGTCCTCGTCGTGTAACAGTCAAACGACTATCAAAGATCGACAAATGACAGCCGGGACCAACGGCTTAACGTGCTTCCGAAAAGTTTATGTTAATTCTTCTGAAAGTAGTAAGTCCAAATATCAGTCGCTTTTATAGATCATAGTCTCTCTAACTAATCCAATCAAGCATGATTAAGTCATTCGTCGAGACAGTCACCACGGAGCTATTAAAAAAGTAGATAAGAAAAGAAATCGAAAATGAGGTTCACGATCACTGTCACTGCTATCACAAAAACGCAAATTCTTTGTTTATAAACTACTCCACTAATCTTTACAAGCTGCTATAAATCTAGGCAAACATCCGAGCCTCCGATGTTCGCTCCACAGCCATAAACTACAGTAGACAGACTTGCTCAGAAGATCCAATTTATTTATAGAACCGTGAACCGCGAGCATCATTACTTGATGCATTATAGGTATATTTATGTAATCTGTGTCATTAATTGTGCTTCTGTGTGTTGTGCTATGTCTTTTGTGTGCACTGAATAAATGATTTATCTATCTGATGCCATCGGTGCGAATTGAAGGCGTTTTCCTGAAACCCAGTGGTCGTCTTTGATATAGAAAAATGAGGAACAAGCTGTGAAGAAGGTTTTCAATCTCGATGTTTTGTAAGGCTCAAGGGGTAGGAAAAGACCGAAGTAGGAAAAGACCGAAGAAACCTTGGATGGTTGAAGACGAATATGGCTATAATGGAGGTCCCAAATGAGTTTTGGAACAGGCAGGAGTAGGTACGATGCATAGTCTTTTATGAGAGAGTCTTGTCTCGTATTGTTAAGAGCATACCTTCGGAGCATTCTTGTGTCGTGTGTACTTCGGCGGGCACCGATACGTACTCCGCCCACGTGCTCTATGGACAGCAGTAGGTCACTAGGAGCTACTTACCGCGAGATGTGGTTACACTAGATTCGACTTTGATTCATACTCGCAGTGGGCGATCCACGCAAGGTCGATGTACTCGAAATTTGCGGTACCAGTATTTGCATATCCGCGGGTCAGACGAGAGAGAAAAAATGACACCGATAGTCAGATTTGTAGTGGTGCAAATTGGTATCAAGGTTACATACTCTCTCTTTAGTGGGTAAGTGTAACGCCTAAAATCAACTTATGATAAATTGCTCATTGTAGTGAGATAGTGGCGTGTGTTTGAGTGGTTTCCTGTGTCTGAGTGAAAGCTGGTGCAAGGATGCTGTGAATAATGACACTTGGTGTTAACGGTCCTTCGAGATTGTTATGAATGTACCTTTTAGAGTAATGACGTGATTTGCTTATCATATTGACCTTATAACGGATGTTATGAATAGCTTGGAGATGATACACATGTTATGTTCTTTCAAGAAATATTTTAAAAAGACTCAGAAAGGCAAAGGGAAATTTTATTTAATGTTGAAAAACTCGTCGAGCTAAATAAACATACTCGATCTCATGTCGAAACATATATATTTAAAGCATTAATGTTTCAAGAAATCGGCTCGTTAAGTTTCATCATACAGCAGAGGGCACTTATTACGACGTGTACATGGCTCATACCCACTTATTTACAAGTTAATTATTGGAAGTTGACAATATCGAAAACTGGTAGAAACGCTTTACCGGCCTAATAAGGCGAAACAGAATTCCATTTACACAATTAGGCTTATTACGGACGCTAATTCGTTCGAAGGGGACAAGTAAGCTCAGCTTGGGGATTATTACGCGAAGGAAATAATTTCTGCATACCGATATGCAATAATTATAATCATTATTATCATTATTGCTTGGGTTTTCGTGGCACGCCTTAATAGTACGTGTGCCGATAGCAATTTACGTTTCGCATGCAATTCCTATAAAATTATTATTTGTATATTTTTTTTTGGTACATTAAAGGCAGGAAATTAGTGTTCTTTGCACTTGTGCTTTTGGAGCCTGTAGTTATTTTGGTTTTATATGGAGTATATGGACACCTGCGGATTGAGAACCTGTATTTTAAGAACTGCGTTGAGAGTTAGCTTACCCTAACTTTTAATTATTGTAGGATTATAATTTCAGGGAGTTTGTTCATGAATGAATATGAAAAACAATGTGAGCTTTAGCGTTTCTTTTGTTTACTTTATAACTCAATAATAAATCACTGTGCTTCTCAGCTGCAATCATAAACTATCAACATCTTCTGCATATAATTATAGCTGTACAATGATCCAAAAGATCTCCCACAATAATAATGATGACGTCATCAATAAAGGGCCTAACACAATGATGACAAAACAATTACGCACCAATAAATTAATCTTACTTTCAACGCAAGGTCGAAAGTACACCCACTGGGAGCCTACGCTAATATCTTTTTATATAGCAAAAACAACTATTAATCTATAGTAAGAAAGTTTGCTATGAACATTAGTGAAGACATAAATCAGTTAAATGGGAACGATTTGAAATTCGTATCTCACTTAGACGAATTTCTAGGTTATGTTTTGAACTTTGTGATGCAAATTCTAGTAGAGATCTTAAACTGGTATCTTAGACTTTTCGGAAGCTAAACATGGGTATTCAGTTATGATGAATGGATGATATAAATAAACGTAAAGATTTAAATGATAAGGTTCCCCTAAATTTAAATGATAAGGGTAAGGCGAACCTTCCATCTCTGTTTCCTTGAGAATTCAAACTCAAACGCAAGGCATTTATTTCAATAAAATCGTTACACGGACTTTTGAAGTTCGAAAACAAAAGAGTAACTACAGTCTCAGTCACAAGGCATAATAACTCGTAAAAGAAATCATCACCATCATCATCATTTCAGCCAAAAGACGTCTACTGCTGGACATAGGCCTCCCCCAAGTGTCGCCACAGTCCCGTGGGACTCGCATCCAGCGGATACCCGCAACCTTTACCAGGTCATCGGTCCTCCTGGTGGGAGACCTTCCAACGCATCGTCTTCCGGTTCGCGTTCGCCATTCCAGAACTTTTCGGCCCCATCGGCCATCCGTTCTGCGAGCAATGTGCCCTGCCCACTGCCACTTCAGTTTGGCAGTTCTTCGGGCTACGTCGGTAACCTTGGTTCTCACACATAAGATAATTACTTTAATTTGTAAACGGTGTTCTTCATACCTAATATCATTATTGAAACAATGGTTGTGTCTACTTAAGATAATTTGAAAGTGTGATCAACTATCTTAATAGGGAGAAATTTTGCAAATGTTTTTGATTATAAATTTTTTAGTGGCCGGTCTACCCCATATCGTTCCAGGATATTTTAGTTCAGGTTTTTTGGCCTGTCAACGCTTCTAACTTTGTTCCCTTTTTTTATTTTCATTGAGCACAATCGTCCAGCCTCTCTCTGCCTACCCCAATTCCGTACCATCATTTGTACACCGATGTGTAGGATTTTCGACTAGACAGCGTGGGTGTTCGTGAAAGTAGCGCTTGATTGACTGCTCAAATGTTGCAAGTATGCGTGCGCAACATGTGAACTAAAATGCTAAGATATGAAGCCTATTGTTACATAGCCGTTTAGCCAACTTCGGTATTTATTTGTGGGGTGCTAAGGATTACTAAGTGAGGCTGATGTCATTGTTCCGGGGGAACTCATCAGGTATTCTTTACTGTAGAATCTTTTTGGTTAAATGCAACCAGCAATGTTGATATGATCAGAACGAAATTTTCTTTAAAATCAAACGTTGTGAAGAATTCTACTCAGCATTTGATTTTGGAGAAAATTTCGTGTTATTTAAAGTGTTTGGTTGATTTGGTTATGAATTTATTGTTGACGAGGATTTAGGATATAGGAGTTGGATATTGTAGTTACAAGCGTGTCGAGAACCGTTCAAAGGAACCAGATTAACAGGAGCCGTTTGTTAGGATTACGTGTTCTGTGTGTCTAAAAATGGCGTTATGAAGTTCGTTTTCAGTCAATTTTAACTGAAATAAGTTTAAAATGATCTGTCACATTGAAAAAAAGATTTGCACGTGACACTCAACAATGCCTTAAAAAAATACGTGGCCAACTACACAACTCAACTCTCTCAAATTGACCATTTTAATCCGAGGAACAATGACTTAATTGGGCTCTTAAATAGCAACCTTATTACCAAATCAAAAGCTAGAATAGGTAAGCAAACATGTACGCAATATTTAACCCAAAAATTCTGCGTAAGCACTCAAGCAATGAGAAGTATGGAAGTTCAAGTAGATTGTACTCGGGGCTTCACTGACGTATGACCGTAGAAGAAAAAAAAGGTAAATTACTTAATATGTACAAACACTTATCAAGTGGGTATCCCTGGCACGATAAGTATTTCTTTGTAAACTATTGACATATCGAGCGGGTTATGCCACTAAGATTTGCTCAGTTCGTGGACATTGTAGGCCTTCATGGATGTGTTTTGCCCCCTTCCTATCGCTGACATTTCCTTGAAGCGCGCATGGAACACGAACACGTCGACACGTCCTGTCGTTATGAGACGGACGGACGGTGAGCTAGCCCATTACTCACAGTCCGCAGACCCGCGACAAACCAGGCACGATAAGTATTTCTTTGTAAACTCGAGCGGGTTATGCCACTAAGATTTGCTCAGTTCTACGACTTGAGGCTTTTTGGCAATATCGTTTTAGAAAACTTCACGCCTGTAATCCCTGAAGGGTTAGACCTTTGTCTACCTACCTAGGTGTAGGTTTACCTCTGTGTGCCTCATAGTAAACCCACATTTCGTCAGTTATGTTCAAGCCACATGTCGTAGGGGCCGAGTCTATTGCCATCAACTAGGCACACATCCAGACTCTGTGGCTGCTACTGAAAAATTCCTAAAAGAAAAACCGAACAACACTTTAGCCGCCCCGGGAATCAAACCCAGGACCTCATGCTCAGCAGTAGCGCTTGCGACCACTAGACCAGCAAAGCAGTGGGCATATCGTTTTACGATTTTCGACTGTCGTATTTTCAGTAATAGTATTATTTTAGTATATATTAGTTGCTATTTCAGGTTCTGAAGGTTTTCATATACCTATGTGAATGAACCAATGTGTGCTTCTATCTTTCTTAAGCTTCTTCAAAGTCGAAAACGCCTGGAAAAGTTACTGGTCCGCTAGAAGTCCTTAATAAAGGGTGATCTTCTGATGTCCTTGAAGCGCAACTCGTCGACTTTTTCCCGGCCTTACCTGCGGTGCTCAGACCTGGTCACTTACCGTCTCAGAAGTTCCGCCTTGGAGTTTGTCAAAGGGCAATGGAACGCAGCATTCTGGGTAAAAAAAAACTTTTTTATCCAGCTATAGATCAGACTTATTTTTTTGGTACTTTGGCAATATCTTTTCTTACGATTTGTCCGTATCTTCGGACTTACTTGAAGCTGCTTCGACTCTTGAATGCTATCAAACGAACCTTCAAATAACTCATCAGCAATCGAATTAGCCCCAAGCCGATTAATACCTTCAAAATTAATTAGAAAATCGTGTTGTATCCTAATAAAAGTTGACAAATAAAGTCAACAGTAGCTTTGTTGAGTTATATTGTGAAATTAGTATCGTAAATCGTATCTTCCCCAATTAAGGTGAAGTTCAGTGAGTCATTCTAACGCTTAACAGGTGGATCCTCGTTAACACCTACTGAGTTATTACTAATGATGACTGGGCCTTAAATGCCATAAAGTATTGTAAGTATATTGGTTTACGAATTTGTGTTTTGGCTAGTAAAAGCTCTTTTTTGTGGCTTTTTTCTATGCCAGGCTTGCTTTTTTTATTCATACTGAACCCTCATGAACTAGTGCCTGTTAGAGCTTTTAGGAAAACATTAAAAATAATTTAAAAAAAATGTTTTACTATTGCTATATCCACATATTTCTATATGATTGTAAATCAGAAGAAATAAATTTTTCTTAGACCTATGATATAACGAAAATTTATATCAATAAATTATAAATAAATATGTAGTTTAATATAATACCATTGATATAAAGATGTTGTTTTATGTTACTACCAAGTCTTTAATTGTTAACCTGTAATTGTACCCAGTATTTTATTAACTCTATTATTATAAATTGTAATTAGAAATAGTTGTTTGCATAAAACATAATTTTAATATAATATTGTTGTATATTGCTGTGCCCAGGTTCCATAATATTGTTCTAAGCTGTAGCAGCCTTATTTAATATATTTTTAACATGGTGGAACGCAAATAAAATACGCAATAATGTCCGTAGATGCAATCTTTACTATGACGCTTTACCCGTATTTGAACAGAATCTTAAAATCCAATAATTTTTATGTCTTTATTTTAAAAAAGAGCTTTTACCATTTCGGTCGTTTTATTACTAATCTTCCCAACTTATTCAAACTATAAATATTTTCCTAACAAGTTTTTACCTACTGAATCGTTTTTAGCCAGATTTGGATCATCCACTTCATCTCTTTCTGGCATTTCAGTGTGTATGCATAACATAAAGTTAAATAACAATATCATCATCAGCCTATAATGTTCCCACTGCTGGGACACAGGCCTCCTCTCTATTAGAGGGAGTGGGCTGTAATCCGCCACGCGGGCCCAGTGCGGCTTGGTAGATGTCACATATCTTCGAATTTTTAGTTCTAGGACATGCCGGTTTCCTTACGATGTTTTCCTTCACCGTTTTTGAGGGCAGTACCAATATATTGTATGTAATTTACTGCGAGGAGTTTAATTGTTTTACCGCCGACCAATAGAGTCGTTTCGTTGAGTTATTGACAGGTGTGTAATTTATAGGTAGGACGTTAATATCTTTGACTAAGATGTGAATTACCAACTGTCATCATTTATAATTATATATTTTATTTAACTGCAATACGCAATCGCAATAATATGGCGTAGGTACATCATTAGCGTTGCCCATTTTAACTAAATTGGGGTCGTCTTTCAGTTTAATGAGTTGACACTGCATATCAGTCATTTAAAATGAAGTGGCTGGTTTCTATTACCACCCTGTTAGCGGTTTCCCTAATAGATATCTTAAGGAGGAAGATCTGTCAGAAATTCAGGCTGTTAACTGCTCGTAAAACAGCCAAAGGTAGCAAGTAGTGCCCGAATCAAGGTTCGGTTCCTGTGAGTTTCGGGCTGTTTCGGTTTCGGTTAATTATTGACCGAAACTTCGGCCCTCCCGAAACTCCAATTTTGCGTATAGTCGGGAATCTTTCGGCTAACTTCGGGTTAGTTTAATTAGTTATTAGTTTAATTGTCAGCTTAGTTCACCGCCATTTTCGGCTATACATGGTTAATGCAACTTAAATTTAAAAAAAAAATAACATATTTTAATGATTGTTTTTTATTTTATTTAACATCTGCGTCTGCGTCACATTTTTCCCGTTTTCGCAACATTTTTCAATGCTGCTCCGCTCCTATTGGTCGTAGCGTGATGATATATATGCCTATGTCCTTCCCCTGGTTGAAATCTATCTTCTTGCCAAATTTCATTAAGATCCGATCAGCTGTTTAGTCGTGAAAAGATAACAAACAAACAGAGTGACTTTCGCATTTATAATATTAGTATGGATTATGTTAACTTAAAATGTGAAAATACGCATTTTCTTTTTCGTGTAGTTAGTGCCTAACCTGTTGTCAGAGTTTTTATGCCACCCATGGGCCTCTGACTTGGATTTATATGCCGTCAAGAAACATCTCTCAGAGCGCGCTAAGCTGGTTGGGTTTCCTCACGATGTTTTCCGTCGCCAAAAACCAAGTGATAATTATACAATACGCATATAAATCCGTAAAATCAGAGGTGTTTGGCTTGGGTTCGAAGAAGTGATCTATAATTTGGCAGTCCGACAGTCATACCACTAGGCTATCACGATAGATTTTAACAAGCTATAAAATAAATATCAATTTTATACAAGCTGTAACAGAATAAGTACAATACCTCTTAGAAGGTGATTCAAGCCATCAAGCTTGACCATTTTCCTAAGAAAACAAAATGGACTCTTGATCGTTACGTGTACGCGTTAGCCGATGCGATATTTTGCATGGGAACTTCAATTTTTTTTCGATCAATAGATCGAATAAAATATTACTATGGAAAGTTCTTGTTGTATTTTGATGGTCTGAATTATTCCTGAGTGCTTAAAGAAGGTACCGTTTCGGTTACGGCTGAAAATTCAGTTTCGGTCTGACACTAGCGACAGGACGATGGGATCTGCTAAACTCTATATAAGTTTTCTAATGGATCTAGAATGCCCACGAAGTATCCTAAAGGGTCTAGAATGCCCACGTCTCTCAAATGCACTGAATATTTTTTGTCTTTGTTTCATTGAAACTACGTTTCGTGTTTATTAAAATAATTGAGAGGTTTTTCTATTTGTGTGTACGGGTTATTTATTATTCCATTAATTAGATGCATATTGCCTCAGGCTCCATAATGTTAGTCACTATCGGAAGTTCTACTCAATTTGGCATAGACAATAATGTCATGTCACATTTATTATAAACAATATTGACAGAATTTCCCGTTCATTAATATCAAATCCTATTTCTTATCCTGCTCAAAATCCGTGAATATTATGTTAATTATTTTGGGAAACTAAATTACATTTCCTTAAAAATTGTGGGCGTAAAGTCCGGGTACTCATTATTATACCAAATTGTATGCATGTGTCTTTAAGTGCTATAATTTCATGTAATCAAAATCAATTTGGTCACTTTTATGTTGAAAAAAATCTGTTATTAAACGCCAACACCGGTTTCGCGTGCAAAATGATAAAAACTTTTACTAATTTCCATAAATTTGCTATTCGACCGGTAAAGTTAACTATGACGTGTCTATGACTCTATTATGTAAGTTCTTCATTTGACACTGCCTCTGCCGTTTGCAGCAAGGTTATCAATTAAATTACCATTCAGTAGTTACGAGTAGTCAGAAGCCAAAAGTCTGACATCCAGTCTTACCAAGGGTTTTCGTATTACCCAGTTACTGGGTTGTGGAGGTCAGATAGGCAGTCGCTTCATGTAAAATACTCAGCTGCATCCGGTTAGAGTGGAAGCCGACCCCAAGATAGTTTAGGGAAAGGCTAGGCAGTTGTTGGTTAAATTACACTTTTTTTAAAATATATAGAACTAGCTCATGCACGCGGCTTTGCCCGCTCCGGTTATTGTCCCACGAGATTATAAAACCAGTATAATTAAAAAAAAACATCCAAACCGTTCATTAGTTTTTGCGTGAAAGAGTAACAAACAGCGATACTTACAAACTTTCACATTTATAGTATAACAATAGTAAGTGAGATGACACGTGAAATAAGAAAACTATCGGTAGGTACAGTACTCTAAAAAAATGTAAATAATAATATATGAGTTTTTATTAAATAAAAAAAAAAAATTCAACCATTTCACTGACCCAAAATCGTAACGTCGCGACAGCCCTGACAAGGTCCGAGGTCACATAATCGCACACTCGTTCACCAAACTGAAATGAATCACGCTGTATAACGAAATTTCAGATGACGTTTGTGCATTACGTCATCATTTGTTTCTCGACTGATAAATCTTTCAGGGTTTACTCACCTCCATGGGGGGGAGACAGTCATGATACTACATACTTCGCACAGTTTTTGTTGGATTAAACTTTTAAGACATTCTTGGCATTTTTTTGGCATTACACTTTTCTAAATGACTGTACGGACTAACGGATTAGTAAGTGAAATGTTGTGTAATCGGGCCTTGATACGTTTAATCCAATGTTTAGGATTGTGATTAAAAGTCTTGACAGATTTGTTTTGTAGCGTCATTTTTCTGCAATAATTTTCAAGAGCCTGTACCTAGTCACTGATGATTATATTTAACAGTGTATTTCAGTGTAGGGCAAAGAATTAGCATTGGGGTGAATTTCCCAAATGACTTATTTTTTTGTCTCCGGTGAAATTAGTATTTGAAAAAAGGAATATCGTTCTGAATTATATTTTTTAGTATTTAATAGGTAGTTATTGGGTTGTGGCAAAAATATATTTTGCCTAGGACTATTTACAAAGGTTGAAATAAATTCATAAACCTCTATTTTTTTTCAAATCGGTGCTGTCCCTCTACTTTTTTTACAAACAAAAAAGCTTATACAGTAATAGAAATAAGTAAGTTAAGTATATAACTTATTCTATTTTATAGAATAGTAGTTTTGTTGTTAATATATAGCATATTTTATTACATAATTAACGATTATTATTACTGAGAGGCACAAACGTACCTGTCCTGCAAAATGTTCTCATATCGCTGGACAAAAGTAATTTAAATCTAACTTTACATCGACGATTCCGACAGCGTTCCCACCCCAATTTTATTTTCCTCGTTAGTGTGTGCTAGTGCGCAGTCAGGACGGATTTGTGTCAAATCGCTGCATATTCTCGCCAATAACATAAGTACGCCTTTTCAGTTGCTCCCGGACAATTATTTTATAGTATCGGTGGTTGCATTTTTCTAGTGTAATGAATAGTTTTATTTTTGTTGTTTGGTTCTAACACAGGTTGTAAGTAAATTAGCTTCATTGACTGTTATTGAATTTATCCTAGATATTATGCATTTTTTCTAATTTTCGAAAAAGTGTGTTATTTCTCACGTCGCTGTTCTCATATCGCTGTAATCGGTGGTCTTTATTACCACCGATGTGATAATTTACACCGAAAAAATCAATCGGTGTCTTATATCTAATATCGGTGTTTTGATTCATGATCAACGCACAGTTTTGTCACATCGGCGGATTACTTTATCATATCGGTAGATCCCGTGTCATTTCGTTAAGTAAAGTATAATACTAGTACAAAGACAATGATAATAAAAATAAACATTTTTTTTTTAAATTCATAGTACCTATAGTAAATATAATAAAAAAGAAAGTAAATATAATAAAATAGGTACATAATTAAAAATATATATATTTCAACTGAATTTCTAAGAACTCAGTTCTCTTTGGATGTGATCTACTTACATAAGACCCTCAGTTCAGTTCTTCAGTTCTAAGTCACCCTTGTAAAAATATATAGGTATTTACTAACTATTTCATTTTTTGATGTCTAAAGTGTGATAGATTATCATATCGCTGGATATGTACATCATTTTGGTGGATAAACTTATCATACCGGTGTACAGAAAAAATAATCGGTGCCGGTTTGTCATATCGGTGGAAACCAGAATTCAAACTGAATTTCCTCTTCTCTCTTAAATGATACGTTGATGATATTAAATTTGGGGATATTTGATATCTTAAAGATTACATTGAACCTGAAAAATATACAAAAAAAACATAAATGAAAATGTTCACCGATATGATAAAAAAAATGGCATTTGTTGAAATTCACCCATTGCCATTCAACGTGGAAATGCCGCCAGTCTTCTGGGCACGCTTCCAGATGACAGCGATGTGGAGGAGTATTTTGACGCCTTAACGTCCTGTTGTTTTTAATTTAGTTTATATTTAGTTAGTTAGTTTATTTAAATACTGTTATTTTTATTTTATTGTAATAACTATAATATAAATACAATTAAAATAAATACAGTGTATTTTGTATTTGACCATTTATTTCGAAAACTAATACTTGATTATAGCAATAATAATTAAAACTGTTTCTTTTTCAATCCTTAATCGCCCCAGATCTTCAACTATTGAATCTTATCAATCTTCAAAATTAGACCTTACCAAGTTCTCTGGATGGGCATTTTCGAAGCCGGCCTAGAAGAAAGTGGAGAGAAAATCTAGATACGAATCACGAACTCTGGTTTGAGTTGGTACAGGAGTACAGTACCTGGAAGTATATGGCGGAGGACTTTGCCCAACGGTAAGAGATGTGGAATTTAAAAAAAGAAAAAAGAAACGTTGCTAAACGGAAACCATGATCATCTGCTGAACCAAAGACATTGTTGATGCATTACGCCGCATCAATCGGTCGGTCATCGGTTTTATCTAGCCAAGCCTTCAGGCAGTAGTCATTTAGGCTGAAACATCTAAACACTTAAGTACACAATATTATATTGACATGTTTAAAGCATTATGTCACTACTGACGACATTATTACACAGACATATTACCTACCCACCTGAATGGTCAGGTATTTCCCATTTTACCTAAACATAAGAATAGTATACATTCAATGTGTTTCCCATGTTGCAGGAAGGAAACAGTTCTGACTAATCACCATGACCTTCCTACTTACTACCGTCATCATCAGCGTGATATTCGCCCACCACACTGGCCTGTGAATCAGGGGTACGTGACCAAAATAGGCAGTGTTACCACACATAGCAAATAGGCACGCGGAATGATTGTATTGCCCACTTTCGTGAGATATGGTGGAATGATAAAAATTGTTTGAATGATCATCGTTATTTTAGTTAAAGATCTTTCACTATTGAAAATTCTAGGCCTCGCTCAGGGAATCGCCCCAAAGATTGGCCATGCACTGCCTTTTTTGAAAAATATTGCATGACTATAACACACACGCATGAATAAATAACAAAAAACCGGCCAAATGCGAGTCGGACTCGCGCACGAAGGGTTCCGTGCCTTTATTTATATAAACGAGCAAAAATCCTTTTTTGTATGGGAGCCCCCTTAAATATTTATTTTATTCTGTTTGAGTATTTGTAAAGGTTGTCTGGAAGATATCGCTATAAGCGATAAGACCGCCGTTGTAACCATCACATTGTAAGATTTTTAAACCCGTTATGTTTGATTTTTGGTGTACAATAAAGTTTTATTCTATTCTATTCTATTCGTTGTTAAAGCGGCAACCGAAATCTTAACTTAATATTATAATGCTGAAGAGTTTGTTTGTTTGCTTGAACGCGCTAATCTCAGAAAGGAATGATCCAATTTGAAAATTTCTTTCTTTTTTTTTTTTGAATGGCATCTCGCAGTTCAACCTAACAGGTTGTCGTCTGCTTAACCGGACTATCCTGTAGGTGCCTTTAGAGTAAGGCCTCCAGCCAGGGCATAAAAACTTACAAACTAAGCGACTGCACGCTAAGGGCACCCCCTGTGGGGTACGAACCTCGGCTTAGGGCGTCGCTGGGGGAGGACTGCATGGGGACAGGCTGGATCTGAATGGTATCATTATTTAGGGGCTGATTTAAAACTACTGGCACAGCATCGCGGGCTAGCTCGAGCGAGGGTCGGGGAGGGCATGGACCGGGACGAAAAAAAATTCTTTCAGTCTTCGCCCATTTTTTGAGGAAGGATATAGGCTGTATATTATCACGCTACGACCAATAGGAGCGGAGAAGCGATGAAAAATGTTGCGAAAACGGGGAAAATGTGACGCAGACGAAGTTGCGCGGGGCAGCTAGTACATAATATGTAGAAATTTTAACTGGCTAACTATCACGGTTCGTGAGATACAGCCTGGTGATAGACGGACGGACGGACAGCAAAGTCTCAGTAATAGGATCCTGTTTGACCCTTTGGGTACAGAACCCTAAAGACGACCCCTAAAGAAACCCTTTGAATTTAACAAACATTTGAATTTAATGAACCGTTCTTGAAGTTTCAGTGATATTGATGCCCTTAATAGTTATTATTTAGAAAATATTCTCGAACAGTTGTAGCTTCCTTATTTCTATCTGTTTGTTCATCAAACATTTAGGTCAAAGTGAACTCGTATGCCGATAATTGTTTTATATGAAATTCTTGGATACTCACAGAATAATCCAAACACGCCTATTAAGAGTCATTCTAATCTTTCTCCGTAGACCATTGCTTTCTCTTTAAATCCAATGAAGTAAACGTAGCAATATCTTAACATATTCCGAAGAATGACACGGGTAAAGGAAAACGCAGTTCTTTGTATATCTTTCAAAGCTTCAACTTAATATCTTACACGACCTAGTAAGCTCAATTATAAAGGTTGTTCCACAAAGTAAGCTAATAACATTACCATTTGTATGCCCAAGTACACACGGGATGTTCCCTTTACCCGGATACTCGTTTTTCATTTTCCCTTGTGTATATAGCCTTTTGATAGTTTACGACGCTTTAAATGTACGAAGATGGCAGTTGTATTAGTCATTGTACTATAAAATTGCTACGCTTGGTTTAAAGACAGTCATCTTATGAGCATAAGTACTTACAATAGGGGTGCGGACTGGGTAAAGAAAACGACATTCTATTTTGTCCGTCAAACAGGTAATACAAAAATATTGGACACGTATTTTTTTTTAATCAAAATATCAAAAAAACATCATCATCATCATTAGCCTATTATGTTCCCACTGCTGGGACACAGGCCTCCTCTCTATGAGAGGGAGTGGGCTGTAATCTACCACGCGGGCCCAGTGCGGGTTGGTAGATGTCACATGTCTTCGAATTTTTAGTTCTAGGACATGCCGGTTACCTCACGATGTTTTCCTTCACCGTTTTTGAGGGCAGCGGTGATGAAATAAATTACACAAAGTAATGCGCCTGCCTGGGTTCGAACCCACGGCTTACTGCTCGTAAGTCGGGGCTGCCACCACTGGGCCACCGCTGCTCTCATTCTCTCTATTCTATTCTATTCTATTCATTAAAGTTGGAGAGTGGGCGCTCACTACGTCACAAGTAGGTATAAAACTTACCTACATGTGACGTCATGCGCCATTTCAACTCAATATATCTCCGTAATTTTATGACCACGTGAAAAAAGAAAAAATACGTGTCCAATACTTTTCAATAAACTACCCGACGGACAAAGACAAAAAAATGTGATCATCCCCTATTGGTATATTTATAGACCCTCATTTCACCTGTTACGTTTTCATCAATCAGGTACAATTTTTACCCAGACTCCCTGGCTGCTACTGACAAATGTCTGATGGAAAAACTCAATAATATTATGCCCGACCCGGGAATCGAACCCTCATGCTCAGCAATCACGCATCGACCATTCGACCAACGTGGCAGTCCAAATGATTTCGAATGTTATTATTTTGATATGTATCGGTGATGATGATGGATAATTATTATAAAGCGAAAATGAAAAATTAAAATAAAAAGTACAATTGTATGAGAATATGTTCCGATTTAGTATGTAGTATCTATCAAACGTTTTCTAAGGAGGTCTTTCGTTTTTTAAAGGAGCTCGTGGCTAAATAATACCTGCCGCACGGGTTAATCTACAAAGTTAAGCCGTGCTTGCCAAGGTTACATATCGAGTTTCCTCCGTGTCTCGGAAAGCACGATAAGCCGTTGGTCCCGGCTGTCATTTGTAGATCTTTGACAGTTGTTATGAGTAGTCAGAAGCCGAAAGTCTGACATCCAGTCTTACCAAGGTGTATCGTATTTCCCAGTTACTGCGTTGTGGAGGTCAGATAGGCAGTCGCTCCATGTTAAATACTGATACTCAGCTGCATCCGGTTAGACTGGAAGCCGACCCCAACAAAGTTTAGGAAAAGGCTAGGCAGATGATGATCAAATGTTTTCTATACTTAGTCTTGTATGGATAAATACTATATTATTTTAATGTATGTTTTGTAGTAAAGCACTAAAGACGATGTTTCTTTATGCTTGTCAGTTTAAATTATGTAATTATACCTTTGTTGCGAATATTATTTATTGACTGACGTTTGTTGAGAATTTAATTAAAATTTAACGTAGTTTTTTAGTACTTCAGAGTTAATGGATGTTAGTAGCCAATGTCTTTAGAATTAATGTTAAATTAGGTCTAGGTATTATATTTTAATTACAGAAGTAATGATTACGCCAGTCATCCACAAAGAGTTGGGCAGTGATGTACCTATACCCACTTCACGATTAAAAATGCACTCTTCTAGTAAATTTGTTATGTTCATTAAAATTTACAATAAGTTACCGGAATACATAAAAAAAAATATTCATAAAAATAATATCTTTATCAATAAATTAAAACAATTTCTAATAACCAAAAGCTACTACGCTATTGACGAATATTTTAACGATAAATTTCAACAACAATAAAAACAATTTTTACATAATACCTAAAATACATAACATTTAGCTTATTGTCATTGTTAATTATGTAATTCGTGCAATATATAATATAAAAATACACAAATAAAACTTTTAAGCCAAATATATAAATAAATAACATAAAAGCAAATAATGAAACTATTTTAATGATACTATTTTAATTTTATAATTATTAATTTTTTCCTAACAAAAAACGCTTTCATCCTCTCTTCCATTGAAAATTAACTTTGCTGTGCCCGACAAGGTCCATAATTGATTCATGTTTTAACATACCAACTGTTACATGTACACATTATGGAATGCAATAAAGTATTGAGTATTGTGAACCCCCATTCCGTCAACCATGTTTAAGCCCCAAATATATGGGGGCGAGCCTATTTTTGTTATCAAGGCACAAATCCAAACACGAGGACTGAGAAATTCCTGATAGAAAGACCCAAATAACATTTTGGCCAACCTGGGATCGAACCCGAGTCCTCACTCTCAATCCAGTAATAGGTATCCATACTGATACAATTAAAGTTGAAGAGTCCTTTGAACGCGCTAATGTAAACCTCACCAGTCAGATTTGTTTTTTGTTTTTGTACTCTTCTTGTTTTCCTGCCCTTTTTTTTTTTTTTTGCGGATGGGAAATCATCAAATCACTTCTCCCGCTCTGGGCGGAGCGGGAGGGAGTGTCAGACTTGTACTGACTAAAACCCACCCATGTTCCTTCTTCGCCCTGTGTGTTCCAGGGCCGCGGTATCTCTTTCGAACAACCCGCAGCCCTGGCAGGCATCGGCCCTTTCGGACCCCTTCCGGTTTGCTGACATCTCCTTGAGGCGCGCGTGGAACACGTACGCGCCGTCGACACGGCCTGTCGTCATGAGACGGACGGACGGTGAGCTAGCCCATTACTCACCGTCCACAGGCTCGTGTCTTCCTGCCCTTGGGAACAGCGTTTGAAAATTGTCATTTGACAAAGATTGTCATTTTTGCATGTTCTCCCAGTAAATTCAAAGGTCTTATACTCAAGGAGCTCTCTTGATTGATGTGTATAATTACAGATAAACAATATTTTATTATTTAATATTATTATGCATTATTACGCTAGCGTTTAAATTGTATACTATAGTCCATAGTTAATCTGTGAACTGCGTTGGGGCTACAATATTGTTCAAATGTTATGTGTATCTCTTTTTAGGGTTCCGTACCCAAAGGGTCAAACGGGACCCTATTACTGAGACTTCGCTGTCTGTCCGTCCGTCTGTCACCAGGCTGTATCCCATGAACCGTGATAGTTAGCCCGTTGAAATTTCTACAGATTAGTATTTCTGTTGCCACTATAACAATAAATACTAAGAACAGAATAAAATAAATATTTAAGGGAGCTCCCATACAAAAAAAATTTTGCTCGTTTTATAAATAATGGTACGGTACGAGTCCGACTCGCACTTATTATACTAATAATTATAATCCGGTTTTTTATACTATATATCGTAGCTGATTGCTGTTCCTTTTGAAAAAAAAGGCTGGTAAAACCACGGGTCACAGGTCACAGGTAGTGTGATGTTTAAAGTGGGGCACGCATTGGCATGTGTGGTAAAACTAAATGAAAATAGTTTGTTTCGAATTTCACTGCCTCTTTGGTCTAGTCAGTTGCAAGCGCGACCGCTTGCGATTCTCAGGTCGTATATTGGGTTTTTCTGACGGAAATTTCTCAATAGCAGCCACGGCGACTCGATTTGTATCCAGTTGATGGCAATAGGAACGTCCCATAATACATCATCATCTTCCTGCCC
Organism: Cerastis leucographa; assembly: GCA_963082945.1. Lineage (NCBI taxonomy): Eukaryota > Metazoa > Arthropoda > Insecta > Lepidoptera > Noctuidae > Cerastis > Cerastis leucographa. The sequence continues at coordinate 6,463,890 of OY720358.1, read as the reverse complement.
TTGTCCCATTTTATTTGGAGTCGGCGCAACACGTCTCTTTTTTCCGTACTCCTCTGTCATTCGTCATGCTATCATTTACTCCTTGTTCCTTCATATAATTTTCATACAAACCATCCATCTTTACTTTGGTCTTCCTCCTCTCCCTCTCCATCCATCCACATTTACATTCATCACTCTTTTAGTCACATGTGTTCCATAATACATGAGACTTACAAAAAAACTAACTATTAAGTACACCTCTGACTAACCTTTCGGGGATTACAGGCATGGTTTTAGAATTTTGGACTAAATGAACACCGTATCTATGTTTTGCAGATACATGCAAATCATTTGCATTTGCAAATTAATGTCCCATCAACAGGACATAACTAAAACTGTCACCATCCGTCCACACTGTTCTATATTAATGACTCGCTTCTAAATGGTGTTAAATGAGAGATAATTGCACAGGATAATAGCCTCTAAACACGGCTTGCAGCTGTAAAACTTTATTTATATTAGCCTGCAGCCCACACTGCTTGGCCTAACTTTCTTGCAAAGTCAATGTTTGAAATGTATGATTTTGTCATGCGATGCTTGAGCTGTGATACATAGAGTAGTAGTTTTTGACTTGAGAGTTATGAATGGAATGTATGAAATGCCTGTTATCAATGATAAAACTACTTCATGATAGTCATAGCATTGTAGGCAGGCGTTTCAGCTGCATCCTGATAGATTGAAAGCCGACCCCAAGATATTTTGGGAAAAGGCTAGGCAAATGATGATGCGTAGGCAGGCATCTCAATAAATATGCAGAAGACTACATTATTTTTTAAATAAATTGAGTGGACCAAAAAGGCACTCTTGAATTTGCGTGTATGTGCATGAAAATATCGTTAAGAAGTTCTGTCGCTCAATGGGTTTTTATTTACAATGTTTGAGAATATAAACTAAAACATACTTTATTTTACCAAAATAAAAATAGACCCCATTATTTTATGAACTCCACCAGTCGTCACAGTACGACAGTAAAAACCTCGTAAAATACATTACTTTGATACCCGAAGATAATACGTGGACAGGATATTTCGCAAACATCATGAAATGCAACACCGTAGTGTGATATCGGCACTATTACTCGCCCCGTAGATTTACTGCCAGTTTGCCCGCGTAAACTTACTTGACGTTTACAACAAGTCCCTTCTGACAGGGTTGAGCTGGGAAAGCGGCGTTTTTTGAATATTGATCGAATTGGCTATAAGTTTCTGCAACAGAACAACGAGTCACATTATAGCGTGCTTAATTTGGTAGGTCCACAAACAATTTACTTATTAGAATCTTAAATTAACACAGAACCCTCTCATTCCACTGCAGGACATACGATTTCTTTCAAGTTGCGTCAAAACAACTTCGCTTTAACCCATTAGAAGTCTCCGTACTCAATCATCATAATCTGCCATCCGGTCTGAAGAATCGTGCGTCTGTTCCACATATGAAAGAAGCCTAGATAAGCTTAACCTAATTTCAAAATCATTAATTAACTGTCATATCGTTTATTTAGCCTATGATTTCAGCTAGACTTGATCGACCGCGACGCTGGAAAATCTTTAATTAACGGGGTGGAATCGGCGGACAATCATAACATGTATTCAGGACATGATTCCGAACCTCCCCAAATATAAAATATTCACCGGTATTATATAGGGTGACTGATAAGTAGTGACTGATAATTAGTGACCGATACATGTACACGTGATGATACTTATGATAACAAACAACTTTCTCATTGATACATTTTTTTACTCATCCAGTTTTAGCACGATTCAACAGTCGTATGAAATTCGAGCGCGTGCGCCTCTGGCCTGTCAGCTTCTGATAAATGTGAATGAGTATAAAAATTTTTTCTTTGGGAAAGTTGTTTGTTATCATGAGTATAATCACGTGTTAAAGTATCGGTCACTAATTACCAGTCACCCTATATGACAAATCATACATAGACATTTATGATCGGTAGTTTTCATCATACTAAAAACTAACAAATGTATTTGGTATGATGTACTAAACCGTTTATATTCTTTCGATCCTGTTCTGGATTCTGTTTTGATGAGTGAACATAGAATTATAACTTTTTGCTTATCCCGAAGCGCTGCATGACTGGTTTAAATGGTCAAAACAGGTGTTATGCAGGAGTTCTATCAATGAAATGAAAGGTTCGCTTTAATGTTACTATCATGCATACATGTTTCATTCAATGAAACCTATTTAGCATAAGTTCCTGCTGATCTAATGGCCCCAAATTAACGCTTTCTAGACGGTGCTAGATTTTTGTGAATATTGAATTATGATGATAAATAAAATCAACATTTCCAGTCGGTGAAAATACTATCTACTTTTATGTCAGCCAGATAATGTTTATTATTGACGCGTATTGCTTATGACAAATACGGCACGAGTGGGAGGCGCAAATAATGTAATTATTGATAGAAACTGACGTTAAATTATGATGCAAAATTTGTTTTAAGCAATGGCTTTGTTTTTACTTTCGATTCTGTTTGAAAGTGTTAAACTGGGGTCAAAAGTGTTAATCAATGAAATATGTTATGTATATGTAAATAATGTTGGAGGTGTATCAAATGTCGTCTTTGTGAGTCATCGATTTTCCTTTTTTTTTTGCGTATTTTTGTTGTTGTTAGATGCAGCTTCCTTTGCTGTGTTGATACTTTAATGGGTCACGGTTCAAATAATGAATTTGGAAATATTTATTAGGCAGACAATTATTTGACAAGTTATCGTAACGGTTTTTCTAGAGAACCTCGTGGCTAAATAATAACAGATGCATGGGTTGATCTTCAAGGTTAAGCCTTGATTGCCGAGGTCGGTCCGTGGATGGGTGTAATATATGGATGTCCATAAATTACATACCGAGTTTCCTCTGTGCCTCGGAAAGCACGTTAAGCCTTTGGTTCCGGCTGTCATTTGTAGATCTTTGACAGTCGATACAAGTAGTCAGAAGCCGAAAGTCTGGCATCCAGTCTTACCAAGGGGTTTCGTATTACCCAGTTTCTGGGTTGTGGAGGTCAGATAGGCAGTCTCTTCATGTAAAATACTGATACACAGCTGCATCCGATTAGACTGGAAGCCGACTCCAACAAATATTGGGAAAAGGTAGGCAAATGATGATCGTAACGGTATGTATCTATCCTAATTATCATAAATGGGCATAGATGGTCATTATACCAAATTATGCATATTAAAAATGGATTATTATTGTTAGTTATTGTCTATTGTTATTACCAATTTTTATTCAACTATTTGTTCGATGGAATTAATTATTGATTACTGTTATAATTTTTTTCGAATTATTTATTGATTGTTAATGATTATTGTTAGTTATTGTTAAATAGGTTGAATTATTATTGATTTTTATTTGGTGTTATTAATCTTTCGAATTAGTTAACGATTATTGTTATTAATAATTTTTGGATTTAATTATTGTTTCATTTATTTATGTCTTTTTATTGTTATTGAATTTCGATTACTGTTATTTTAAATAGTTATTATTGCTTTGATAAAATTATTTATTTGTTATTGATGATAATTGTTAACTAGTATTTAGTATTTATTTTTATTAATTGTTAATGTTATTTGTATGGAATTAAATAAAGCTTATTCATTCATTCAATATCATTGTCAGGTTGACCACCCATAAATAGGTAGTTAGGGAAAAGTTTAATGGTTTTATTCAGCGATGTGGAAGGTGGAGGCCTGCATGTTGTGTCGCAGCTTGAGAGAAGCCCATGAGGATCTAGAATGAGTTGAAAGGATACAATCATATGTATGACGTTGGACACCAAGATACGGCCAGTTCCTATAGTCTGGGGCCCACGGCTATTTCCATCCCATTTTACCCATAGAAGTAAAGTAGGATGGAAAGATTATCGATGCACAAATGAATAATGCTTTTATGTCGATGGTCCACCCTATATACAAGGTTTTGTTTTGCATTCTCGTCTAATTCAAGAAGGTAACTATGCTAATGATTCTCGTCCCGAACTAATAATAAAATGGGTCGGTACTTTTTTTAAAATTTATTTACGGAAATCGGTAAGTGTGAATCACCCGTGTTTTAAACGCGGGCCTTCTGATTCTCGCCCTATAATAACTAATCTCAAACATTATAATTGCTTATTCCCTAAACCACGTTAAGGGGATTATTCTGAAAAGCTGACAAACAGAAACAACCAAAAAAATCAGCGTTTATTAATAATTAACTAGGTACCGTAATTTTAATTGCTTATTTATGTCTTTTGTGACAACCTCCTGAATTTTGACGAGGATGCAAAACAACACCTTGTATTATTATTTCGTCATACATACTTTTTTTTTTTAAAACACCAAAAAACATCAACCGATTTTACCCACCTCGCAAATATCTATCTCGAGCTTTCAAAACCAGTACCAAACAAAGTAGGTAGTGTGCACACAGCAATGGAGAGTCCCATTTATTTTCATTGCGTCTCTCGGTATGCGCGATTGTATTCACTTTATGTACTCTCGAATGCTGAACGTCATTCAGTGGACGGTTATTGAATGAAGGGAAGCGGTCGTCGGGAGCGATTCGATTTGTCCGAACGAATGAATGGACTATAACTCGGAGCTTAAATATGTGGTGGAGCTGTTGGTAGTGTGTTTTTGTAGGAATGAGTGTGACAAAAGAGTTAAAACATTGAAAATAAATAAAGATTAATTTTGTTTTGAAGAGTGGCAACGGTTCTTCTGGCGTGCATCCATTGTTTTATTTTTCTAGGAAAATTATTTCATTGTTGTGTTTAAAGCTGATACGCTTTTTCACCATGACGGATGGGCTCACGTTCAGATCCTTCTGTAGACTGATTTAATGTAGGTACACACGAGGACCAATCAAGCCAAAACCAGTTTACGCAAATCTCTCATTGTATGGGAAAACTATTCAAAGCAAGGCCTTGTTATACTGGAAATGTTGATGTGTCACCGTGTGTACAACGAATCTTTTTGACACAATTTAACATTTTTTATCGCTGCAACTTCGTACTACGGTTCTACGGAACTGAAGTGATGTTTGCTGTATTAAGTTCAGTTACCACAAAGCAACAGCTCCAAGCATTTCCTCGTTCAATAGCTTACTGCAGACAGTTACTCACCGGGAGATGGACGGCGCTACCGCGGTCCACGCCCACTGAAGTAGGCACACACAGTGCCACTTAAAAACCAGCAGCAACTGTGCTGAGATCAACTTTTTAAGTAGGCTGTGAGAAACATTACAAATTACGTTATCCTACAATGCATTACAACAGCTATACATTTCATTACAAATACGTGGACGCTTAAGCTCAAGGACGGGCCAAGGGTTGGTGAGTTTTCCATCAAGAATTTCTCGGTACCACCCCAGAGTCTGAATTCGTGACTGCTTGAAAGAAATAGGCTTAAGCCTATTTCTAGTGAAAGCCTGTACGTTTAAAATTACGTGAAACTTACATCAAAATCAAAATCATTTATTTCAAGTAGGCCAGTTACAGGCACTTTTGAATAGTCGAAAAACAATATAAATGAAGCTACAGTCACAAGACACAATAACTGTGAAAGTACTGTAGTTGCCCATTCCAAAGCGTAGATCTCTATGGAGAAGAATGGGCAAGAAACTCCATGGACACTCTTTTAAATCCGAAGCTTGTTACAAAACCTTGGTTACATCATTCATTTAGAGATGGTACATTATGTGAGAACGATGTAGCAAGACGTGCACGTTAAAAGTGTCCATAGTAAAAACGAAAAGAACAATTAAAATATGAAATAATTAGTTCGAAATGAGCCGTGGCAGCTACGAGACGACCAGGCACAACTGATAGCGCCCGTACATATAACTGGAAAAATGTGGTAAATTAATACCTCTGTCTGCTGAAGATGTAAACAAATCTAAAACTTTGATTAGGGATTATGGAGATTAAAAAAAGGTGGGCGAAGAAAAACTAACAGAATTTTATGAAGAGGTAAAGTTTGGGTGTATTAATATTCAGAATTCTGATTCGATTCCGAAAATTCATTCACTAATGGGAAGCTGCATTATCCCCAAATGGTATAGGCTATATTTAAAACGATCTAATGGGATAATATAGTACCATAAAGCCACCGAAGCCGTGGGCAAAAGTTAGTCAAAACTTAATATTATGAAGCGGAAAGATTTGATTGTTTGTTAGTTACGTTTTAACTCAAAAACTACTAGACTGATTTTAAAAATTATTTCACTGCTAGAAAGATTCATCTTTACCTAGTAACATAGGCTATATTTTATCACAATTTTCGCCGTCAAAGTTGCGGGCAAAGTGCTAGTATAAAATAAATTGAGTGTATTCACAAGGGGGAAAACCTTTTTCACTTCCAAGTTTCTGTATGCAACGGTAACTACGCTTATTCCCCGATTTAAGGCATAATAAAAACGATTATCAATTCTCATAATCGTTTAGAATCCATCGATTGTAACCGAGTAAACGTCATCAAATGTCAACTACTGAGAATCGAACCTCAACAGAATAGGGGTAAACCATTTTTGACGTCATACCGATCTATTTGCACACATGTTTATTACAGAGGTACCAGAAAGGCCTGCAGTAGGCAAGGGGTTCCCCTGGCGATGAGTTTATGTAGTAATGCACTGATAAAATCTGTTTGCACTTTTAATCTTGAACAAGGCTAATCTGTACGTCATCAGTTCATTAGTATATGATCCCAGAACGTTTAACGTGGTTCATTATTTGTTAATTTAAGTTGAAGTTGTTTTAGACTAATAGAACAAAGCTGAAGACTTGAAGAGTTTGTTTGTTTGTTTGCTTGAACGCGCTAATCTCAGGAATTAATGGTCCGATTTGAAAAATTATTCTATAATTATTCAGTGTTAGATAGTCCATTTATCGAGGAAGGCTATAGGCTATATATCATCACGTTACGACCAATAGCAGCGGAGCAGCAATGAACAATATAGACACAGACGAAGTTGCGTGGGACAGCTAGTAATAGATAATAATTGTGTAGTTCCTTACATAACATCACGCCTGTTATGCCAGAAGTGATATGCAGAGGTTTTTACTTTATTAATCATTTATTTTTTAGTATCCATAACGGACGTAAAAAATGCAATGTATCATTCTATAACATTAAACTTTGGTGCTCCAAAAACACCCAAGATAATTTGATTTATGATTCAGGGACATCTTTCATAACTTTGTTATTACAAGCTGTTGTTTGGCATCCTCATCAAATTCAAGAAGGTAACCATGCTAATGATTCTCGACCTGAATAAATAATAAAATAGGTAGGCTTTCTGATTTTTTGTCTTATTTACGGGAATCGGTAAGTGTGAACCACCCGTGTTTTAAACGCGACCTGTCTGATCCTCGCCCTATAACCGCGCTTTCACACACACAATCAATCTGAAACGTTCATTCGATCATTTAATATTCCCTTAACCACTTTAAGGGGGTTATTCTGAAATACTAATAAATTTAAATAATAAAAAAAGCAGCGATTTTTTTTAATATTAACCAGGTAGGTACCATAATTGACTTGGATGAAATTTGGCACACGAGTACTTTATAACCTGGATTAACACATAGGATACTTTTTATCCCGATAGTATGTTCCCGTGGGACAATTATCGAACTCCACGCGGGCGACGCCGCGGGGATAAGCTAGTCATGTACTAACTGAAGAGGCAAAATCAACGTAAGTCTTAAACTATTTCCTCGTGAAGAATGCGGAGTGTAAGTAAAGACTCGAAAACAAATGACGAACACACATTCGAGCACTAGATCCGGAAAGGAAGTTCCTAATCTAATTGCGTAAAGGATATTAGCACTTTAGAACACAAGAACAATACAATAGTACGATTGTAACTAAACAAATACTTCATACGTGTATCTATTTGTATAGTGACACTTAGATAATTATTAGGTGTTGAGTCGATTACACATATGTTTACTCATTCATGCATTATCATGTAGGAGCTCTTGAATTTAATGTGCATTGAGGAATGATGATTGAGAAATGTTGGAATAATCGTGTCATCGAATATTTTTTTGTCAATTTTGGTGAGATGCTAGGCTAGGCTCTTGAGCTTTATCCAAACCACGTGCGTTTAACCCTTTTTTTTTTCGCATTGGAAATCCTCAAATGACTCCTCCCGCTCTGGGCGGAGCGGAAGGAAGTGTGTACTGACAAAAACCCATCCATGTTCCTTCTTAGCCCTTAGTGTTCCAGGGCCACGGTATCTCTTTCGAACAGTCCCGCAGCTCTGGCAGGCATCGGCGCTCTTGGACCCCTTCCGATTTGCTGACATTTCTTTGAGTTGCGTTTATTATTGCGTTTATCCCTGACATACACTTTTTAAATCTCGGCCTCTTTTGAATTTTCAACAGTACAACGCCTGTAATTCCGGGGAAGGGTTAGTTAAGGTTTGTCTCACCTTTATCCTTTCCTAGATTTCACCAGTTATATTTAATCCCATGTGAAGTCAAGTAATGATAAAACGCCACTAGTCGTATCCGAGTGCGAAACTCGTAAACAGAGGAAAGTTAAGATAATTTTATACATAACACTTAAGAATTGAAATTCATGGATAAATATGGCATCCATCTGGGTGACTTCAACTCCGGTTCAGTCCCTGAACTGCATAAGGCCGCAATGCAGTAAACACGTCATACTCAAATAAATACTAGAACATCATAGGCTTAGAGGATCATAGTTTATTATTGTTAACCGTGGGTGTTATGGAAACGTGATGTCGTAGTAAAGGATAATGCCACAAACCAGTGAAGGTCCAAAGGTTAACAGCAAATAAGGTATTCTATAAGAAGAAAGCAGAAAATATAAACAATGCGCTCGCGTTTTAATCTCAAAAACCTGTATCTACTTTCAGCCTGTGAGCCGACATTAACCAAATATAATCATTCGAACTTCTACGTATTTATTTAACCACTATGCCCGACAAGATTTTGACACATGACACATCAGCTGATTCGGCGGGGTGATTCGAATTGTCATGAAATTCACGAAATTTTCATCAACTTTCAGGATTCAATTTTACTGTGAAAAATATGTCATGGGATCTGTTTCATACGATAAATTTGATGTTAATATCTCCAATATCGAGTTGAAGTCGCTAAAACGGAGTCAGTCTATTGCGAAATATGTGTAAAATACATATTACTACACCCTTCCAAAAAGTAGGTACCTTAGATGCGCTGGAAATAATGTACATAGGCAAGCTTCTCATATGCTAAAAGAATTCGAAAAGGCAAAATAAAAACAGTAACATTCTATCTCCGTTCTTATATTTGCCATTATTCATACACAATTTCAAATAAAAACATAATCTAAGTATTGACAAATATTACTAAAAACTATGTTGTTACATAACACTTCTTAGTGCTGACCGAAAACCCGGGTTTCATAATTACGCTTAATAAGTTGCATTCAGCCTAATCGATTATCGTAATAAAATCGAGTTTCGAAAAAAGAGTTGAGACTGAATAAAAACTCATTGGTATAATTTCAAATAATTATTTAATGTAGAAATAGGTAATAAAATACTATCTTTTTTTACAATTTCATTAAGTAATTATTAGATCGAAAGCATCTTATAATTCATTAATGAACGTTGACTTCAAGAGAAAAAGATTTATTACTAAAAAGAACGACAGAAGTCTGTAAACACAAAAAAAAAACCAAATCAACATTTTGATGATTTTCTTTCTTTGAGAAACTTAAAGATAAGAGAATAACTTTCCGTTGAACTAGCAGCGTGAAATATAACAAGAAATTAAGTCTCAAAGTTCAAGCAAAGAAAAAACCAGAAAACGGAATGATTTTCAAATTTAAGCACAGACAGCACCTTAGGCTTAATTCGCGCCGATTATTTTCTATTTCAAAATTTAAATTAAGAATGCGCTCGCCATTCTCATAATTTAAAATAAGTATTAATTTTACTACATAATTATTGAGAATTTGACTGTGTAATATCTGATGTTTGGTTAAAGAATGACCAGGATCTTGGAAGGAATCTTAGCTAATATTATAAATGCGAAAGTAAGTTTGTTTGTTACGCTTTCACGCGAAAACTACTCAACCGATCATCATGAAACTTTTTACACATATTCTTGGAGGTATTATAATTGTAATATAGGCATAGTATAGCATAATGGGGTGTAGTAGGAAGTATCAGCACGCTACGACCAATAGGAGAAAACGAGGAAAATGTGACTCAGACGAAGTTGCGCGGGACGCGTATTGCCAAACTGTATACTGACCCAGACACCCGTAGTCTGTACTGAACTACATCGTGCTTATTAAAATCATAAATAAATTGGCGCAAAGTGCATACGAGCTCAGAGCAATCTGAGAAGGTATGCATTTTGCTCACAACAAATTGGAGCAAAGTACATACGAGCTCAGAGCTATCTGATAATGTATGCATATGTAAAGCAAACTGTGACACCTCAAAACATTTTATATTCGCTTATAAAGCATAGTCGACGTAGCCGCGCTACGCGGGGATCCTGTTTCTTTCTGCAGGGTTTACAGTAACCTAACACGAAGGGGAAGTCGGGGTCTTAGTTCGCTCGCTCCGCTCGCTCGCTAGACCCCGCCATCCCCTTCGAACCTAACCTGACCGAGTTCGGGTGCCCCAAGTCCAGAGCTCGCTTCGCTCGCTCTTGCATCCAAATTCTCCTGGATGTGTATAATAGGGATGGTGACTCATTTTTTTTTTATTTGTCTGTCGGTTAGATTATTAAAAAGTATTTGACACGTATTTTTTTTCGCGTAATCGTAAAATTACGGAGATATTTTGAGTTGAAATGGCGCATGACGTCACGGCTCAGTACATTTTATACCTAGTTGTGACGTAGTGAGCCCCCCCACTCTCCAATTTTAATGCGTTTTAACTAAGTATTTTTTTGTTAACTTGATAAAACAAAAAATACGTATCTAATATTTTTTGTATTACTTGATTGACGGACAAAATAGGATTTCGTTTTCTTTACCCAGTCATCATCCCTTTTGTCCGTGCACGTTCTTTGAAAATATCCAGGCAAAAAGCTAGTCCATTTGAGTAAATTTTTTTACTGAGATAGATTAGGTTTTGGCGAGTAATATGCATAAACAAAAGCTCATCTATTAGAGTCTGGCTGGTCACTCAAATAGCCTTTGTAAATTCGCCGTCTGGACTAGTATGTATTTTGCTCTAGTATTTTAAAGCAAAATGTATATTGATTCAGACACTCTCTGAATAGGTATACAGTTTGTTCTTCAACTAAAAAGGCAAACTGCGATCAAACTCAGAGCAACCCCAGTCTGGGTCAGTATACAGTTTGGCAATGCGCGCGCGGGACAGCTAGTAGGTAGTAAATAATTTTTTTGTTCCACCAAAGATAAATTATATTCTTTCAAGATTGTGTATCGTATGGTTGGGTTATTGTTATGTTACAGGTAGTCAGTGGCCCGAAAGTATGACAGCCAGTCTTACCAAGGGGTATCGTGCTACCCGATATTAACTGGTTTGAGGAGGTCAGATAGGCAGTCGCAGGTCGCTCTATTTAAAGTACGAGTATGGAGCTGGTAGACTAGAAGCCGACCCCAACAAAGTTGGGAAGACGCTAGACAGACAGATGATGATGATGTTTGACAATCAGCAATGCATTATAAGCCGATTCAAGGAAGATTAGTTTATTCTTTCAAAGCGGGTCGCTGTACAGTCTAAAAAGGTTTTTTTTTTTATATCTGCCAATTTCAGGTTATCCATCATAGGCCGTGAACATCCGTGATATGAACCAGAACCATCAGAACATGAGCATATTTATACTGTGACATGAGTCTTACTCGTATATGTCGGCGTGAGCAAATTATTAAGACTTAAAACGAAACGGAACGCTCTGTGACATCATCGCACCACTCAGTGAATCAGGCGAGTTGTGGAAGGGGTCGGCCTTTATAATACGGAGCGCCGAGCGATGCGGGGCATTCCAATTCTAGCGAGCGACCCGTCCACAACTCTAATTGTGACACGGTTCACGCCTGAATCATATTATCATCAGTTTAAATTTAATTATTGTTTTAATTCATTATTTTGTTATCATTTTTAAATTCGTATTAAAATGTTTTGATTTAATATTGATTTTCTTTAAAAATAATGGCAAATGACCATTCTCAACACGACATGGTCACCGATAATCCAGTCCGGCCATACTCGCGCCGAAATCAGAAGCGGGATCTACCGGGACATATCTTCGGTCCCATCCACCCTCAATGATGGAGAAACGGATGGCTCTAGCACAAAACAGATGCTGGCCACGGGTGATAAATAAGACTGTAGCTCCGACGCGAAGACCAAGATTACGTGACATCTATATAGCATCCTACAATCCAGATGGTGATGTCCCAATTCGAGACTGGTGCGAGCAAGTCGATCGAGCCAAAGCACACCGGGAGTTGGCTGACCACGAAGTTTGCATTAAGATAGCGAGTCTATTGCAAGGACGAGCCAAGACTATTGGTGATGCGTGGCTTGTGAAATCACCTGTCTGGAGGGAGATGCGAGAAGCATTGATACAAACGTTCGAACCTGAAGCACGTAACTCCACTGATGTCCTTAAGGTGAGCAACTTCTAATTTGATGTCTAATCTAGCAGAATCGATAACCGAAGGTGGCATAGCTGAAAACGAGTGATAAGCGGCAATAAAGATACTGACGCTGTGGAAGCCATTGCATTGTATTGTATAGCAGGCTGGTTTCCGCAACTCCACGTCTAAAGCGCGTATTTTGCGTACGGGTGGGAACTTTATTCGATCCACCCTAGTTCCCCGAGGGTTACTGAAGTACTTTGCCCTCTAAATTGCAACCTCTAGGCAGTGTAGAAGCACGTGGGCTGCTGTCTCGTTTTTCTCCATGCAGGCTCTGCACAGTGGGCTATCTGCGACTCCTAGGACAAGGAGGTGTTTATTAAAGGAGCTGTGCCCAGTAATGGCGGCTGTGACTGTGCGGAGCTGTAGCTTTGTCAGCCGGAGAGCTCGTTTGGTAAAGCGGCCGTCTATAGTAGGAAGTGCTTCCTTGGCCTGCCTACACTCACCGTGGTGTTGCCACAGTTTGTGGTGTTGTTCATTGGTGCATTTCCTTACCAGAGTTCGTAGATACCCGAAGGACAGTGGCAGGAGTCTGGACCCACTGCTGCCATGCTCGAACCCGTTCTGGCGAGTTCGTCCGCTGCATCGTTGCCCCGGGAATCGCTGTGACCTTTAATCCATTGTATGGCTATGTTGTTGTGATTACCGACCTGGTTTAGGCGCTGGTGACACTCTTATATTAACCCGGAGTCGACCGTGTGGTTGTCTAGTGCTAGCAGTTCAGACCTGCTGTCTAAAAGTATGCGAATAGTAGTCCTCAACCTTTTTTTGCTAGGATGGCTGATGCGGCTAGGGAAATACCCGTGCATTCTGCCTGAAATACCGTGTTATGGACCCACAGTGTTACGGCTATATGTATTTTGAGATCCGCAGCTCAGCTGGATTTAACCCCTCACAGCGGTGGTCCTCATGGAGCTGGATCTTGTACTTTTGTCGAATATAAATTGTTTGGGTAAATCATAAATGATGATTATTTTGCAAATAGGTTTTTACAAACACTTTTACACGTCATTTTTTTTTTAACTATTTGGGGCCGGTGTTTTGTACCTGACTACTCTGAGAAGAAACAGCCGAAACAAACTCAGAGGTTCTCTGTTAACTTGCTACTCTTTTAAAGTCCATACATTCCTCAATTTACATGAGGACTATGCAGATTAAAGTATCTGAAATGGTCTTTTGAAGAAAGAACCACACAGATTTGAGTGGACCTGTCCAGTCAGTGCAAGCATTTGTCAGTTATCGTGTAGCTCGACTCTGGTACTAGATCGTTTATGGCTCTCACCAGGGGGAACTCGTTGTAGAATCCTTCCAGTACCGCGGTGTATTGCGTGTCTTTTTACACCAGTTTTCAGAGTTGAAAGTGTTCCGAGGCGTGCGGCCGCCATTGTTGCTTCTTGTTGTATGAACAGATAGAGCGGCGGAAGCTCCAACATGGCTTCAAGAGCAGCTGTCTGAGTGGTCCTCATGCAGCCTATAATTGCCATGCAGGCAAGCCTCTGCATGCGTTGAAGTTTGTACGATGCTGAGACGAGTGTGATGCGTGGCCACCAGACCACTGCCCCGTACGAGATCATGGGACGGATCAACACACAGTATAGACAAAGTATCATTTTGGGGGATAGGCCCCACTTCTTACCTATCATCCTCCTGTACTGCCAGAGGGTTATGCATGCCCTGTTAATTTTGTTGTGTAAGTGACTGCTCCAGTTTTACTTACTGTTTAGGATGACTCCCAAGTGTTTGACTACAGTAGCTGACTGAAGTTCTGTATCGAATAATTTAGGTAGGCGATAAGGCCCTAAAGTTCGTTTATGGGTAAACATGACTAATTCAGTTTTAGTGGGATTGACTGAAAGGTCGTATTCCCTGCACCATCCACAATGCGTAGCGCCTGTTGAAGCCGTTATTGGCTGCATGGATAATGAGTATCTTTGCTCAACATTGCTGTCCAGTAAGTGCACAACTGTCCCCGAATTAATTTCTGTTGCAGCCACAATCAGGCCACAAGAACCACGCCAAGGCAAACCGCCTGCCAAACGGCCCAGGCTTAGGAACGATCAAGAAGAACCGATAGTATGCTTCAAGTGTGGCAAGACAGTTCAAGCAAATTGCAACAAAGCAAATGGCAAACTGAACGACCCAAAGCCATTACTGAGCGAAAACACCAGAGAGGAGTCTGGGATTCGAACGGAACGCCCAAAACTCAAATGGAATTATTGCAACAAAACTGGACACATTGAAGAGAAATGTTTAAGGAAGATTACAAACGAAGCTGAAAAAGTCAATGTAGCACTGGAACATGACGAAATACTTACCCCAATGGCATTGGATAAAGAATGTTTTCGCTGTCATTACGTTTCACATTGTCGATGATCAAGAAACACCATATGAT
Organism: Cerastis leucographa; assembly: GCA_963082945.1. Classification (NCBI taxonomy): domain Eukaryota; kingdom Metazoa; phylum Arthropoda; class Insecta; order Lepidoptera; family Noctuidae; genus Cerastis; species Cerastis leucographa. Next base: position 6,448,811 of record OY720358.1, on the reverse strand, counting down.
CTAATGATTTGAACTAAAATCATAAAAGGCACTGGCTTGAATATTCTGGTTACTTAACAAAATGCTTAAGTAGTAAGAAGCTCGCCTTCAACGGTTCAAGCTACTGAGGACGCTTTAAGCAATTTGGAAACCGATTTCACTAATGAAGAGGAAAACTAACTACTATTACCTATATAACACTATTCAGAGGAAGACCAAACTAAGTGGCACATGACCAGCTACGGTTAGCACCGAAACTTGGAGAATGCATCGACCAGGGTACCGTGTCGGCGAAAGATGAGTCTATAACATTGGAAGGTGAACTCAAGTTAAGTTACATTTACACTATTTGCATTTTGTACCCGTGTTCTGTAATGACTTATTTAAGTTTGTTGAGGACATGGGCCTCCAAACATTTTATTTGATATGGTTTGTTGAGGACAGGGGCCTCCAAACCATGAGACTGATATAATTTGTTGAGGGCAGAGGCCTCCAAATTTTTGATGCCGTTACTAAGAGTTCGTTGAGGACGGAGGGCCTCCTTGCTCTTAGTAATGTGTTTGAGTTGTAGCCATTTCATATTATTATTGAGATTTCGTTGAGGCCGGAGGCCTCCTTTCTCTTGATAATATGTTTGGTTGATGTTAATAACACCGGTTTGTTGAGGACAGGGGCCTCCAAACTGAGACTGATAAAATTTGTTGAGGGCAGGTGCCTCCGAATTTTTGATGCTGTTATTAAGAGTTCGTTGAGGACGGAGGGCCTCCTTGCTCTTAGTAATGTGTTTGAGTTGTAGCCATTTCATGTTATTATTGAGATTTCGTTGAGGCCGGAGGCCTCCTTTCTCTTAATAATATGTTTGGTTGATGTTAATAACACCGGTTTGTTGAGGACAGGGGCCTCCAAACTGAGACTGATAAAATTTGTTGAGGGCAGGTGCCTCCGAATTTTTGATGCTGTTATTAAGAGTTCGTTGAGGACGGAGGGCCTCCTTGCTCTTAGTAATGTGTTTTAGTTGTAGCCATTTCATGTTATTATTGAGATTTCGTTGAGGCCGGAGGCCTCCTTTCTCTTAATAATATGTTTGGTTGATGTTAATAACACCAGTTTGTTGAGGACAGGGGCCTCCAAACTGAGACTGATAAAATTTGTTGAGGACAGGGGCCTCCGAATTTTTGATGCTGTTATTAAGAGTTCGTTGAGGACGGAGGGCCTCCTTGCTCTTAGTAATGTGTTTGAGTTATAGCCATTTCATGTTATTATTGAGATTTCGTTGAGGCCGGAGGCCTCCTTTCTCTTAATAATATGTTTGGTTGATGTTAATAACACCAGTTTGTTGAGGACAGGGGCCTCCAAACTGAGACTGATAAAATTTGTTGAGGACAGGGGCCTCCGAATTTTTGACGCTGTTATTAAGAGTTCGTTGAGGACAGGGGCCTCCTTGCTCTTAGTAATGTGTTTGAGTTGTAACCATTTCATGTTATTATTGAGATTTCGTTGAGGCCAGGGGCCTCCTTTCTCTTGATAATATGTTTGGTTGTGCGCAAAGATGACCCGTTCATTGTGATAGTTGTGTGATGTTTTGATACTGTGGTATCTTTTCTCTTATTGCAGAGTTATGAGGTCAGTGACGACCTTTTAGCAGAATGGCCGTGTCGGCGTGAGCAAATTATTAAGACTTAAAACGAAACGGAACGCTCTGTGACATCATCGCACCACTCAGTGAATCAGGCGAGTTGTGGAAGGGGTCGGCCTTTATAATACGGAGCGCCGAGCGATGCGGGGCATTCCAATTCTAGCGAGCGACCCGTCCACAACTCTAATTGTGACACGGTTCACGCCTGAATCATATTATCATCAGTTTAAATTTAATTATTGTTTTAATTCATTATTTTGTTATCATTTTTAAATTCGTATTAAAATGTTTTGATTTAATATTGATTTTCTTTAAAAATAATGGCAAATGACCATTCTCAACACGACATGGTCACCGATAATCCAGTCCGGCCATACTCGCGCCGAAATATATTTTCTAGAGTTGTGTTTAAAATTGTATTTTTAGTTTTTGGGATTGTTATACCCAAGCTTATCTAAGTAGGTATCAAAAAAATAGTATCGATTAAAATTATTGGTCGGAGAACGCAAAAGATAAACAAAATTGGAAAGACATGGGCGCTTTTAACCAGCAGTAGGACAGAGCAGGCTGATAAAAGAGTAAATACCCATTAAGCAACCCAACCTCCTAACCAATAATAAAAATACATAATTCTTTTTTACTATGCCTACCGAGATCCTCGGCATTCTACCAACCTTCGGATAGTTCAAAACAAAATTCACAATAAATTATCTATAAAAAAAATAGAAATAATAACATATAAATAGTAAATTTAAATACCTACAAAATAAATTGGAACAGAGAACGAATTCCTAATTTAAATTTCGAAATGGAAAAAAAAACGGCGCGAATTTAGTCATAATATCAGTTTGTGCTGTTTATTGTTGGGTCAGAATGTACGAAAAACAATTAAGATTACCATTATAAAGCTTAAAAAAAATATTATAATAAATATTTATTGTATTTACGCTCAAAATAAATTAACTTTAATTTTCATCCATAGATTTATTAAATTCCTTAATTTAATTACTCGAGTAAATCGTTGTTTATAAAAAAATAATCGATTGGAATAATCGCTTTCACACATCACAATAATTAAAAAAAAAACAAATGGTCGTCTATTTCAAATTCAAATTGAGTGGTGGTAATGAATATTACGTGTTATTGGTCCTGTTTTAGTAAATAACGCTAAGATCTGGGCATTTTCATGTGGTTTATAATATTTGGAATGATATTTGTCATTATTGTTATCGAATCTATACGCGTGTTTGTGTTATATGTGAAATATAAAAATGTAAACACGCACGATTGGCGCGAAACTTCGACTTTAGATATCAAAATTCATCATTACCACTGCTTATTTAAATTGAACTATGGACGAATTCGCACCATAATTAAATGACGAGATCATTGTTGTCCATGTAGTGGAGATAGAATGTTCGAAAACTACAATTTTTATGATTTTTAGCCTCGACCGGCACTGCCGCCAAAATGGCGATGACCGTATTTATGCACTTGCATTTTATAAGGGCAAATTAAGAAACTTGCGCGCTAAATACAGAAGTTTTAATGGCGTTGATATATGAGATTTTTATCCAACTCCCTTAATTAACGCACACTCGTAGTATTTGATAATCAGAATATTAAATATTTACATAAATAATGAGGACGACGAATGACTTAATTGCTAGCCCCTTTCGGGGCCGATACCAAGCCAGGGGAGGTATGAGCGTCGAGCCCCTTCGGGGGCCCGTACCGAACTATATGGTTAATTGCTTAAAACTATTCACAGTTTTCATTCGAACGCAAGTTTCTAGACACATGTTGGTAGGACTTTAGACTTTTACAAATAATAGGCTCGTAATTGCTTACTATGAGATTTCCCTTATTAGTTTTCTGCCAATATTATCATTTTCTTATTCAAATTTATTTGCGATTTTTTTGTGGCCGGGTAGGTACCACTATAATGTATGCTCATCTTCTTCCATATTCCTTTTAATAGTCGTGACATTCACCAATCTTTTGTTTCTTAGATCCTGTATAAGATAAACTTGTCTTCTGCCGCTCTCTCCATTACGGCAGTACCTATCCAGCCTACCTGTGTGGTGTTCAAGTGATGTGTCGCCGACGCCACTGCCCACATTAGATGTTAATCTTGGCTACCGTTGCGTAACAGTGTGCACCCATTGTGTTGGCTTTTGGTGCTTTCTGTTTGTTACCGTATTATTGGGTAAATGAGTTTGTTTCAATGGTAATGTTCGATGATTTGTGTTTAATTTGCTGAATTGTATTAGTGTTAATTGCTTTATATAAGCAATTGTTCAAATGTCTCAACAATTTTGGATGAAAGTTTGAAAAACAAATCTTAAATGTATGTCGCTATTTAAAAGTCTTTGTTAACATTCAGTTACTTCACTGATCATTCAATAGTCTTTAATAAAAAAAGGTTAGCAAATTCTATAAAAAATACTAACCACATTTTTTTTTAAAATATAGTGCCGTCACGACCGACTGAATTCCTAGAAATATCGAAAGGACCAGACTGCTAACGTGGTCCCAGATTGATATTTTGTTCGCACTTCGGAAGGCGAGGCGCGCATGCGTCAAAGTACTTGCTGTGACGCAATTCGATTGCCTAAATGTGCGACTACGCTGGGCCCGGTGTATGCCAAATATTTGACAAATAGACACGGGGGCTTGATACTGTGAAACACAACAAATAAAACCTTTTTTGCCAAGTTTGGAGCCAATATTTGTGTAACGAGCATCTTTCGCACAGAAATGAGGTTAAAGACGAATTGTTTGATGTGATTGATTCATAAGGTTCGATAATGGTTTGCGTAAATAACGTACATTTTAGTGTGTTGACTTACTAGTTATGAACTAAGATTACCGTTTTGTTGAAGGAGGATAGTTAATTGACTGTTGCAAAAGCTGGTTCATGTTTTGAATAGGTAGAAAACGTGAGAATAATGGACATTGGGATTTTTTGCACCGGCTAGACAAAACACATTGAAACAATATAAAATAACACATTTGTTTATCACAATAACAACGTTGAAGTCAACGTCTAAGCAGGATACCCCGGTCCAAGTACCTTAAAACAACACATACCGAATCAAATCGCTTCATAGACGGATATGACCAAATAATCTGAGATGTGCGAACGGTGAAGCATAATGGGGAAACCCATGCCGTCAATTGTACCAGTTCATGATGTAGCAAAGATGTTATCAAGATTTAGATCACGGTTCAATCGAATTTGTGCTGGTGTCAGACGGCAGTTGGTGATCTCAATTATTTTAATTGTTCGTCTAATGGGTCGTATTATCAATCGATTCTAATTTAAGAATATAAGTTCAGACTCGTCCCTAAAAAATAAACGCCGCTCGATCTTCGGTTTAAGCCGTGTTTGCCTAGGTTGGTCCGTGGATGGGTGTCCACCCATTACATAACGAGTTTTCTCCGTGCCTCGGAAAGCACGTTAAGCCATTGGTCAATTTTAGACGATCTTTGACAGTCTTTAAGTATGCAGTGGCCCGAAAGTCTGACATCCAGACTTACCAAGGAGTATAACTTAGTACTTACTGCGTTGTGGAGGTCAGATAGACAGTCTCTCCACTATACGGTTAGACTGGAACCCGACCCAACATAGTTGGGAATAGGCTAGGCAGATGATGAGCTGTTTAGAAGGTAAGGGGTGAATAACATTGGGTTTCAGTTCTTATTTTGAACCTGTGCATATGAATAGTTTAAGGATAGGCGCAGCGTCCTTTTAATCAACTTGAATCCAAAAACTGCGAAAAAGGCCCTTTTTGCGCTTTAGATACTAAACTTTGATATATTTAAAACAAGAAGTTGGAACTTTGACCCCTAATATCTCCGTAACTAAAAGGTTCCCAGGTATGGTGTAGAACAAAAATATTATCGCAATGACAGGGAGAACCAGTGCCTTTCGGCTTCGTTAAGAGGTGTTTTACACCCTTTAGGGTTAAAACGCTCTGTAAATTCTAATTAAATTGTACTGTCTATGTCCATTAGAATTTTGTTTGTTGAAAGCTTTAGCTTTCAAACTCTTTTTGAGAAGAAAAAAACTGGCAAAAAATCAATGTCCTCTCAACTTTAAGATTCATATCAAAACAAAAAAAAAACGAACATATTCCACAATAGATTCATATTTACTATGAAATCAAAGAATGTCAAGAACGATTCAACAATCAATCAATACTGATTATTAAATCCATCAAACATTACTCATTTCAACGTCGACCACTCCAGCCGTTTCCGTAATGATTCAAATCCGTCAAGTACGTTATTTACGATAACTCGATCTACACTAATAACTTTATCGCTAAATATATCCAAAATTATTTTTATACCAACTGATTACAAATCAATGAATGAAAGGCACGTTGTTCCGACCTACGTAATACCTAAATAAATAATCTAAATAGCGTACAAATAATGGCGCATCGCTTCTGACGTGAGTGTCATCAAACATACTTATCTGCAGACGTTTTGATGTAATTCTCATAATAAGATTATCTTATCACAATAAGCAATAGGTGCTAACAATCAACGTTTGTCTATCATTGACGCCCGTCCGTATTTTTACCCAGAATTATCTGCTAATTGAAATGTTTGATAGTCAACAGCTTACTCTGAAATGCACAATGGACACGCGTCACTGGTATTTATTTGCTGTATCTAAATTTTTACTTATTTTTTTCCTCTTAAGTAGTCATTGCCGTAACTGTCGTAATAAGGTATTTTTTAAATTGTTGTAAAGTGAAACGCTTACGTCAGAACCAATTGAAGAAGTTGGAACTTCATTAACGTCTCCCTAACTTACACCTAACGTATTGTAGCCGGAAATATTAAATAAACATCTGTGCAATAAAGTAAATACGTATGTATTTTTTGTGAGAGTTTCGGTACGTTTCCTATAAATAACTAAAGTAAATACATATTTCATAGATATGATAGGAACTGATGGCATCATTCTTACTTCGCTGGCGCCAGCAACTAGTCATAGTTGGTGATAAGTTATGTTTGCACAAACATATTGAAATGTTTTTTGTATAAATTATTTACGTTCAGCCCAGATTTCTTGGTGAATTATTCAGACAAAGTAATTTAATAAATGCAAGTTGGTGTAGAGGAATGCAATGTAATCTTAATAGTGGCGGCATTCTTTTGCGGTTTACAAACAATATAGATGATAATGTGCTCTAAAATAATCCGATATATTATGTGTTTGTTTTTCAAAGCTTTTGAACTCAATGGTTCTCTATGAGCGTATCATATATTTTATCTTCAAACAGAAATCAATGTAGATTTTTTTAAACTCGATGTGGTCAGACGCGTGAATTGTCATATCATCATCAATCAAGAAAAAACTTAATCGGCGAACAATCAAAATGTAATATTATTCAACTTGATACACTTATGACAGCACATAACATGTTTCTTCTAGAAATGATGACGTCACAACGGAATTCATTCATCTGCAAAACATTTTCTATCTTTGTTGGGGTACGGTTTTGGTCGAGGCAGATGCAGCTGAATACCAATATTTTATATGGAACGACTGCCTATCTGGCCTCTACAAGCCAGTTACTGAAACACCTTTTTAATTTTTCTTAAGCGTTGAAAAATGCCTTACGCATACCGCACCGTCCGGGGAGACGATTTGGTTATGTGTGGCTAACACCCACAGAAAAACACCGCCGTGAGCCTACTGTCGTCTTGGCCGATGGGCCGCGAGAACTGCTACGCAAATACGCGACCCATCCAGAGTTACTGATACATTACCTAACCTAATCTAAGTTACACGACACTCCTTGTTAAGGCTCGTAACTTTCGGTCTACCCTAACAAATACCCGTTACGATTGTCAAAAATCAATACGTCAACCGGGCCTCGGGACCGTAGGTTTCTAAAAATGATTTGACCATTAATTTTAACAGTAGTTAATAATTGGTCGTCTAACAGGACTTTAAAACTATTGATCGACCGCTAATTATTATATTTAACTATCCAATTAGGAGATGTCAATGTCAATGAAAACAGAGTGGGAAGAGATATCGACAAACGAAGAAAAAAAAGTAAAAAAAAATCTTTTGGCACGCGCAAAACAACTTGTCAAGATTTTTTGTGCGAGTTAATAACGGATTGTCCTGGATTATTGATGTTATATTTTTTCAATTATTTATCGATTAGTGACTAGCAATTTAGAATGATAAAAGATTAAGGCTTAATATAGTAGCTGTTGGCTCTGAGTTCATGTTTAAATGCTGGAGGTATTGGTCGAAATCAACATAGTATAAATCATAGCTTCATGTTAGGTACACAAATATGTGAAGTTCAAATCCAGAGAAGATAGAAAGTTTGGGGCAAATATATCGTTTCTCATGTATAAATCCCAATACCAATTTGAATCACTAAGTAAAGTGCTCTGTTGTATTTTTAACCCCCGACCAAAAAAGAGGGGTGTTATAAGTTTGACGTGTGTATCTGTGTATCTGTGTGTCTGTCTGTGGTATCGTAGCTCTTAAACGGATGAACCGATTTTGATAAAATTGGTTTCGTTTGAAAGGTGTTTTAATCGAGAGTGTTTCGAGAAAATCTGCTCAGCCGTTTAAAGGTTATCATCTCTTTTCTAGTTGAAGGGAAATAAACAACTTCCACAGGTCTGGTCGATTCGAAATTTGAAATCTTGTTACTTGTAGCCATGGACATTGCTGGGGGGGGGGTCTGCACCCCCCCCCCCCGCTCCCCCCTAAAAGCTCGTTTTTGTTTAACTTATAATTTTCTTTGTTTTCTTTAATTAGCGAGAAGAGGCGCAACACCGAGAACAAGACAGTCAAGGCTAAGATTAAATAATATAAGTTTAAAAAGCATGAAATAAAAATTAAATTAAAAATTTAAAAAACACCCGACACAAAAAACCTCTAAAAAACCATAAATAAAATAATCCAAGCGTCGTAGCGTCGGGGGAACGCTAAGGAGATCGCTTAGTACAAGCACAAATCAAAGCGGACCCCCGACGCTACGACGCTTGGATGATTTCTATTTATGGTTTTTTAGAGGTTTTTTGTGTCGGGGGTTTTTTAAATTTTTCATCGCACAGTTCAACACCGAGAGTTTAAATTCGTTCAAGTAACAGTATTGATGATAGATGTCACGCAAACCATCGTTACACCTAGAAACCCATCAGATCTACACGCAGGACTTTTAAGAGAGATAAACAATGAAAATTGAAAGCAATGTTAGTTATAAATCTTTTTCTAGGAAGATGGAAAGGGAACGTGGAACAGGAAGCGCAGAACAGGAAGTCACGTGTAGATATCATCTAATATTACAATTAGCGGCATTTCTAAGAAAGGAGGCTCCATATACAAGGCATTGGCGGTTATTTTTAGCTTTTCAATATAATTAGAAGCAGATATAGGGGAGAACTGGTTATTTGTTTGTGAGTTAAGTAATTAATAAGAAAGTAGTTATTTGTGAGTACTGTATTGATATATTTAGTATAATTTAGAATTGATCTTGACTGATGTCCCATGAAGGGCAACATGCAAAAGTTTGAAAAAAATAGAACGTATAGGTACCTCCTGAAATTGGCAACGTGTAAAAACATATACATTAATTACTTGGAGTGAGATACCATTTATAAAAAAAAAGAGACGCGCACCCGAGCCCCATGACCCAAGCGTTTCCAACCCAATCAAATGGCTCAAAAGTGTAGCTACCGATGAGGTTACAGTGTTTGCGCTACTTGATGAGACCAGCAGCCCCAGTATCAGTATCCGCAGCCGCACTGCTGGCGTGAAATGGCGCAGGGGTATCGACACAAGTTGCGTCCTACACCAAAGGCCTACCCACCTTAGACATGCTTAGGCATGCTAGCGAAGGAGGTGGCAGAACGTGAAAGGGAGAGAGCCTCGCGTCCCAGCCACCACGGGAGACGCCCCGGGCGTCGTTTTACGGTGGTCGGGCGCGGGCCTGTGGACTGTGAGTAGTAGGCTAGCTGACCGTCCGTCAGTCTTATGACGACAGGCCGTGTCGACGGCGCATTCGTGTTCCACGCGCGCCTCATGTTGATGTCAGCAAATCGGAAGGGGTCCGAGAGGGCCGATGCCTGCCAGGGCTGCGGGACTGTTAAAAGAGATACCGTGGCCCTGGAACACAAAGTTCTAAGAAAGAACATGGATGGGTTTTAGCTAGTACAAATCTGACACTCCCTTCCGCTCCGCCCAGAGTGGGCGGAGTCATTAATTTGATGATATCCCATCTTAAAAAAAAAGGCCTACCCACCATCCAAGGCATCAACGTCATGCCGTCGGGTCTCTTTCCATAGTCGCGTACAGTCACGTCTAATACTCTAATAAAATGTAGCAAAACTGAAAAGTGATTTGCTCGTGAAATTACGGTTTTAACGTTGAGATAAGACCTATTTCGTAATAGAATGGCTTCCAAAATTCCATGTTCGTGAAAACGTAAAATCATAATCAAAACAGTAGGAGAAAATCACTTTTAATCAAATCAAAAAGTTGCTGTAGCGGGATACGCTATGGTGTCCAATGCGGAGCAACACAAGGTGCGCCTTAGCGTAGACTCGTATTGAGGCGAAACGATGCGTTATCCATCATAGTGCTAATAGTGAATATTAATTTTCTATATTTAAGGTATTCTTTAACATGGGCTGCGGGTTGTTCGAAAGAGATACCGCGGCCCTGGAACACAAAGGGCTAAGAAGGAACATGGGTGGGTTTTAGTCAGTCAAGTCTGACACTCCCTCCCGCTCCGCCCAGAGCGGGAGAAGTCATTTGATGATTTCCCATCCGCAAAAAAAAAAAACAAAGGTATTCTTTAACATTAATTAAAAACACATAGCCAGGTGGCAAAATCGGATATAATATTTATCAGATAGAGGTACTTAGTTTGAAACCGAACGCCGTAGACGGCGAAAAGCTTAAAAGTACAATATTAATCTAGGTACGTCAGTTACAAAAACTATTTGTTTAAACTAAGGTTGTTTTATAACAAATCATTTACTCGGAACAAATAACAAGACGCTTATGTAAACTTGTGATCTTCCGTAAAGAATAAGTAAAATAAATAAACGGTCCATTCACAAAATATTATCATGTTTAACATTTTATTTTAAAAGATTTATATTATATGAACTGCCGTTGGTATTGTGTTCAGTTTTGACAAACATCGATCAATGAAAGTGATGTGCTTTTTACAATATTTCTTGAAAACAAGCAAATTTTGCACGTGTACGAGCACGTGAATATGTAAACATAATAGAGGACAGAAAAAATGTTTAAATGGAAAATTCTTGCTGTTGCAAAACGGGATACATAATGAAGTTATGCAACGCTGACGATACATAGTCAGCCGAAGAAATTGTCACCGATACCATATTATGATTCTTTCTGTAACATTTAAAAGTTTTGAACACATGCCTATAGCTAGATCTCGTAGTTGACAGAAAAACAATTATAGCATCGCCTTGACTTGAACACACAAAGACACCTAGTAAGTCCGCACTTTTTAATAATGTCACAACCAAAAGTGACATACACTTGTACAGACACGTACATTGGTGAACCTGTCGTAAAGGTCAGCTGGTCATTGGTCAGATGGTCACGTGACACGATAGGCTGGCCATACTGCGCAAACAATGCGCTTTACGTATGCCTATTAACTGAGGACAAACTGAGCGACGCAATTGAACGCTATTGATGCGTTTGTACATCGGTTGTAGATGGTTTGTGTTGGTTTTGGGAGAAATTTGGTTATAATTGTGGGTGATAATTGAAGGAAAACTAATAGTTTTCGAAAGATCAATCAATCATCATTAAAAAATATGGTCAACCAGCTTCATAAATAATATAATATGAATGTTTTTTATATCTCTGCGCTGCCACGGACGACGCGGCAAAATTCTGGGGTAGCAAAATACGCATTTGAAGAGGCGATGAATTGAATAGATTCTTGGTTTCAACATTAATTACTACTATTAACCTATGCCCCTAGCTTCTAACGAATGGCATTTTAATAAAATAATCTTGAACAAAACACGTAGAATCTGAAGGATAGAATTATATAATACTGGAGAATCAACGTGCATTTGAAGAAGTTTGCAACATACACCTCCTTTCTTGCAATATCATCCTTAACATAGTGCATCCATCGTTTTTTTGGTCTTCCTCTTCTCTTATCATCATCATCATTAGCCTATAATGTTCACACTGCTGGGACACAGGCCTCCTCTTCTATGAGAGGGAGTGGGCGGTAATCCACCACGCGGGCCCAATGCGGGTTGGTACTCTTATACCCATCTACATTTATACTCAAAACTTTCCTCACGACATTTCCTCATTCCGTCGCATCACATTTCAACAACCAATGCAACAACCGATTACCACAAAACGTTCGGTCACCGGCGCCACTTTCAAACATCCTCATACGTACTCATTTCTCATCTTATCCATTCGCGTAAGACCACACCAAATACTAATTAATACAGTTCATCATCTACCTAGCCCTTTCCCAAACTATGGTTAGATTGGAAGCCAATCTTGGGTTTGGCTTCCAGTCTAACCATAGTTTCAGATAAATAGTAAGAAAAACTGAACAGAAATACTGGTACTAGACTAGTACCAGTATTTTACATGAAGCGAACGCCTATCTGACGATACCCCTTAGTAAGACTGGATGTCCGACTTTTGGCTTCCGATTACTCGTAACGACTGTCAAATATCTACAAATAACAACCGGGGCTTAAAGTGCTTTCCGAACAACGAAGGAAACTCGGTATGTAATTATGGTCACCCATCCACGGACCAACCTCGGCAAGCACGGCTTAACCTTAAAGATCGACTATTATTATTATTTAGGCTTGAGCTCCTCCACAGTTATTGTTATTTAAGTATCACCTTTGGAAAAGGTCCATGCGACAAATCGTGTCAACATTTCGATGTACTACATGGCATAAACGTTAGTCGTTTGTCCCCATTGTCTCCTTTATCAATCGTATTAGCATATATTTTGAAAGGCTGCTATTAATGGCACCAGGTGCCACGACCTAATGCAAACGGTCAGGCATAAATCAATTTAACTGTGAGAATAAACACCACGTTTTGCCATAAGTTAATTCTCTTGATTTCACTTAAAGTGTTGAATTGTTGGAAGACTGCTTAAAGTTATATTGATGTTGTGTCAACGTCATTCTCACATTCCTGCTCCTGTCCCCCATTTTACTTGGGGTCAGCGAAAGACTTTTTCTTTTTCAGACTTTCGGGCCATTGGTTACCTATAGTGACTGACAATGATCTACAATCCACAGCCGGGACCAACGGCTTGACGAGCTTTCCGAGGCACGGTATATAGTGGGTGGTCACCCGTCCACGGGCCAATCTAGGTCAGCGCGCTTTAACCCGAAGATCCCCCGAGCGTCTGATATTATTTAGCCACGAGCTCCCCTCTGACCGCATCTCGCCCTGTCAAACAAAAACCATCTCTATCAACTAGAGTTCGTCAGCCACCAAGGCACTCAAACACTCTTCTGTACAATAATCCTCCTTTCTAAAGCCTTCTAACATTTGATCCGTCAAACAAAGACACATGACACCGTAGCTTCGTCAGTTCAAACATCTTCTAGGCTCACTTTGTTTTACTGCCAGTTAAAACCTCGGGGAAAGACGAGACAGAAAATATAGTGATTTGTAAAACGTGTTAAGTCGCCAATGTCGTAAGAAACTTAAGAGCGTACATTTATTATTTTCGCAATCTGTTTAATTATATGTGTATTATGTAATGGATTTGTTAGGTATTTGATTCCTGTTTGGCTTGTGGACCTGTACATACCAACAAAGAAGGCAGCCAATTTATTGTGTTGTTCTGAATCAGATAAATGGATACGTTATTTCCCACTATGTAAATACTCTAGTCACCCCCGATGATGCTATCACCCTCCTCCAGGAAAGTAGCAAAGAGACAAGTACTCTTAAAAAGTTCAGACGCAAACCACCGTCTTTCCGACCTCGCCGTCGAGGTCCGTCGCAACGTCCCGGTCCTTGCCCTCCCCGACCCTCGCTCGAGCCAGCCCGCGATGCTGTGCCAGTAGTTTTAAATCAGGCCCTAAATAATGACACCATTCAGATCCAGCCTGTCCCCATGCAGTCCACCCTCAGCGCCGCCCTAAGCCGAGGCTCGTACCCCACAGGGGGTGCCCATAGCGTGTAGTCGCTTAGTTTGTAAGTTATTATGCCCTGGCTGGAGGCCTTACTCTCAAGGCATCCACAGGATAGTCCGGTTAAGCAGACGACAACCTCATAGGTTGAACTGCGAGAAACCATTAATAAAAAAAACCACTATGTCAATCTACATAAAACTAAATCACGCCTGTAAGTCCCTTAAAAAAGGGGCGAGCCTATTGCCATTAACCGAGCACAATTCCAGGCTCAGTGAGAAATTCCTGATGGAAAATTCTGACATCACTTTGACCAACCTGGCAATCGAACCCATGACCTCATGCTTAGCATTCGCACTTACGACCACCCGATCGACGAGGCAGTCATTTCATATTCTAGTTTCAGGTAAATAATGTTTCCCATAGTGTAAGTCTAGGAGCAGGCTATAATAATATGCGGTAGCTTTTCATTCAAAGTTTTTAAACTCCTAGACACCGGCAGCAGCTTTCAATAAAACTGCACTCATCATCATCATCGTCAGCCTATAATGTTCCCTCCCACTGGGACACAGGCCTCCTCTCAGTCAGAGGGAGCGGGCTTCAATCCACCACACGGGCCCAGCAGTCAATCGCTTATCAACTTCCTCAACCGTGTTGTCAAATTTTTTAGTTCTATGACTTGCCGGTTTCCTTACGATGTTTTCCTTCACCGTTTTGAGAGCAGCGGTGATGAAATAAATTACACAAAGTAATGCACCTGCCTGGGTTTGAGCCTACGACTTACTGCTCGTAAGTTGGGGCAGCCACCACTGGGCCACCGCTGCTCAAACTACACTCGTTTACTATCAAAGTCTAAGCAATAATTATATTCACAAAATAAGTGTATCAAATTACATAGACCATAATTTACTTTTCAATAACAAGTTTTCACAATATACATAAACAAGATAATGATATTATACATAATGATCATTTTTTGGCACCTGTTCACAATAATATACGGAAGTCATCGTTTTGTTTTTTAAGTCTGGTATAGGTATAGTAATTTTAAAAGTTTAATATACATATTATTTAGCTATAAAATGTTTTGAGTGCTATCAAACATATGTTTAGAGATTTTTGTTGGATAAATTTGAATTCGATGACTCAGCCTGGATATTAAGTTGGCTATCCCTAGTATAAGATGAATCACAGTTTATATAAACAATTATAATTGGATGTAATTGTATGTCAAAACTTTAAATAATTTTGATTTGTATGTACTATTTTTATTTTTTTGTAACCTAAGTATATCCTATGACAAAAAATTCTGATGCTCTGATTTATTTTCCTATATTTTAGTCACTTACCAACATATTACCCAAACTTTAAGTTAGGTAATCTCTTTTGAGTATCTTATATCTTTGTGCTGATTCTCTGTCTTAGAATACCAGCTTTCACATCTTGGTTTCACATCATCTATTATACTCTTTTCTTATCATCATCCATACTTTTCAACAAACAGAATGTTGAGAAGTCAAGAAAGCAAAGAGCTCTGATTTGGGTAGCCTTAGCCTTGTTATCTTCTTTAGTGCTCATTTACGCAAACGCAGCGCGACGCGCGGCGAGTCGGGCGACGCGGCCCGCTTTAAATTCAGACATATGGCGATGTATGAGAGCATTTTGGCCTTGTTGTCATGTGATCGGTTGCATGTAAATACTACGATGTCTAGTCGCGCGATTTGAAAACGCGCGTCAAAATTTTGCCATCAGAACATGGCCTTACGGAGAAGCGGTTTGACGCGCGTTTGCTTGAGATATAAGCGTTGCCGCGGCGTTACGTCACACGGACAAATACAAATATAAGGCAGTGCCCGAGTTCGATTCCCGCACGGAACAAATTTACAAAGTCGTAGTTTTATTCGAAAATAATCATTTTGTTTATATTTTTAAAATATCGGTGTTTTTTTGTCGTAAATTTAAATTGAGTCGGCCCAAAATTTGGCGAGAAGTTAGGCACTTCCAGTAGCCAGATCAATTTTTATTTGTTATTTACGATCACATAAGTATCTTTTGAATGGTTCAAAAACAAAAGTATATTGTTTTAAACTACATATTTTTTAAAGATTTAAAAATCATAACGCATAAAACAATATACCAAGTAACAAAAAGTAATACTTTACAGCATAAAAATCACAAAAAGAAAGCGACCCGCCGCGCACAGCACCGTTCGACGCGCCGCGTCTGCGTTACTGAACCCTTAAGATGTAGGTTATTTTATTATAATTATCATCCTAAAAGTAGGTGTCTTATATTGCATCACTTCCTTTCCATATTTTTTAATTTATGGAACTGTTATAGCATATTCTACAAATATTGTTAAATATTATTTTATATATCTTTTTTATATATAGAGTTTCGGATTAGTATTTGTTTTCTTTATATTAAATAATTTTAAAATCCACGATTTTCTTAATTTCACCTACAACAGTTTGTCTCTGCATCATTTAAAGGTTGACTGGTAGAGAATGCCATTGGCATTAAGGCCACCTCATAATGTGTGCTTAAAGTATTAAATAAATATTTTAAGTAATAGTTTCACGAATAAAAATATAAAAAGACTGGTAGTCTTTTCAAAGCCTCTTCAAGCTGCTCATCATTTAAAGCTTAACTGACAGCTACTATTATCTTTTGTACGAGCCATTTGCATCGTCTTCAGTTAAAACAGATCACTTTTTAAATTAGTTTAACGTCATCAAACCTAAGTTAGCTTTCTATGATAGCTTTTGGAATAATGTTATTATATTTTCTTGAGACATATCATTCATACAACATAATCATTACTTTAACCCAGAAATCATCGTCCATAAAAATGTAAGCACTTCTTAATAAAAGTCTCTTTTCCTTTTTGTACCGCATTTACAAATTCAGAAGTCATCATCGGCACATCGGTCTACATTCTCATTTACAGTTAATGTTTCTTTACGTGTTTTAAAACGGGTATAATGTTCGTGATATTAAAAGTCCATTTCCTTAAGCACCCATTCCACGGCTATGTCTCATCGCATCTCATCCCTAATGGCCTTCTATGGTAATATCTGTTCCAAGTGAGTCAGCAGAAAGGGATAGCTATTTGTGAATGAACATAGGCTTGCGGTTTAAAAGACGCAAATAAAATCATGATCGTCACAGTTACATGTTTTCAAATTAAATGTTTGTTGAAGTGGTGTGAAGCGGTGACTATTTTTAGAAGTATATATAATGTTTAAGACGTTACAAGAGATATATTTTCCAAACATATGGACTTTTATGATAGAAGAATAAACCATCTCTAAAACATCTTAAATGAGCGCATGATGTAACTGAAAAAGCTTTGCTACAAAAATATTTGACATGCATATTAATACGGATCTTTGAAAAAAGTAATTCGACTACTAATTGTGGAAACGGAACCACGAAAATAAATCTATCTCTATAAATAGATGTTAGATAAGAAATGCTACTAATAGTGTGAAAATCAGCACAGTCAATCGTAGGCCGGACATCCTTCATCGAAAACCCAATATAGCAGAACATTTGGTACATAATGAATTATGTTGATCCGTCGCCAATGTACCGATTCAGGGGAAACCCGTCGGTGGCAGGTGCGACAACAAGACTTACCTAGGACGTGATTATGTAGAAGTGGAGCAGTACACAGAACTAGTATGACGTATTTAACAAAATGATAAGTACTATTTAGATTCAATCTAGCATTCTTTGTAAACCTACCGTTCTCAGTTTCCATAATGGAAATTTTCCGTTCTTTTATTGAAAAGTTATAGATATACAGTTTAAAAATTGATGAAATTCATATAATCTATTACAATACTTAAATTAAATCGAACAGGAACAATTAATACTACTATAATACTAATTTTACTACTAATGCGTCATCTTGGTATAACATCGTCCGTCCACAGATTGTTACTCCCGGATTTGTAGCCACGTTGACGACTAATTTCTCAAATTAGTTCTGCTGCCAATCTACTAGAGCCGACATCTTTATCAGTTCAATTGAGAATTAGTTCCACAGAATTATCTACTAAACGGATTAGTTGACGAAAACCCCATGTTTGTGCGTTAATTGGTCACACGTGTTTTTGCCATTCTTCTTTTCTTTAACGGCTTGGTTACACTTTTTATACAGATTCCGGGATGATTCAATAAAATATGCTGATTCGTGTTTTTTAAACTCATTTTGTAGTACTGGAAGTGGGACTCTTAACATTATGAATCATGATGAAGTGTTCCATGAATATGCACTAGTTAGGTAGTTTACGTGGGTTTTAAGTAAGACCTCAAAACTAGTTGACAGTTCAAAGCATTACTTGTTTCGAAGTTTAGTTGTGTCTAGCTGCATTTTGTAATGGCTGCTAGGAATACATAACTTTTTCCTCTAAGGATCAGCAGGTACTTCAGAATGCCACGAGCAATGATTTCAACAAAATCCCTTCGCGGCTTGAAATAAAAGACTTTAATTTATGTTAATGCTGTTCATTTTATTTAGTAGGCACACAATTAAGACAAAGTTGCCGCACTAAACATACAGTGACATTTACACTCAAATGCAAATAAAGTATAAACCTCCATAGCTATTGAGAATCTATCGAGTATCGTGCGACGTGTGAACGCAGGTACACTATGTAGGTAACAGTGTAGTGACAACCAGATGCAAATAAATACAGTGTCGGACAAAATAATAAGGCACGGTGGCGATATCGTAACAACTAATAAACGGTAATTTGACACGACAAGTCAATTACGAGCCGACATAAACACGTATCGGCTTCGACGGAGTTTCGCTTGTAATGCCAGACGTGGGAAACATTTTTTTTTTCTGTTCATGCTTTATAGATATTCTGGAATTTGAAAGTTCAAAACCCAAGTTAAAGTTTAAATGGACATAAAAGTATTGAATAGTTTGTGCTTCACAAAAGCCATTCGTTAATCTTACCTCCACTGTAAATTAAAATCAACATCGTATGAAACTTAATTGAATTCGACAATTCTCTTTTTAATCGCAACCACATGCCATAACTTACTAATTACAAACAATTACCCCGTTTAATGATATTATTAAACAATCCCAACCTTCAATGACTTTCACAAAAGAAAATCCTGACCTTTCCGTTCAAAAACTTTCGCTTACCCTGAAGTATTTAATTAACCCGACCGATATCGAGCGAACCGTCCATTACGGAGTTCTTCTCATTAGCTCAATATCAACACGTCTTATGCCTTTAATAGATATATAATCATGCATATTATTTAAATTGCTTGACAAATTACATGTCGGTACCCAGTTGTACCTGCCCAGTTGTCGGTTAAGTTTTTGCATTTCTTGCAAGCTTCGACATGTTATTTCGAATTACCGAGAGCTGGTGCAACCAAGGGGCGATTTAGATGCCGTTTTTTTTTACAAAAGTATAATGCGCTCGAAGCAGCTTAACACTATTGGCAATCCTCATATTTTTTATGAATAGTTTTGTCACAATCATGACAACCCCACCAACTTATTTCGTAAAAGTATCTTGTTTTATTTACGCAATTTTGTTTGAAACATTTCCGAAGACTCAAAACATTTTTTCTCAACGTCTTAATTGATTTCTATTAATCATTAAGTATCAACTTAGTAAAACAATTTTGATCGACCAAAGCTGAGATAAGGTTACTGCACAAAGTGGATGCTCTGAACGAGAAAGCGGATCATGGTCACAGTTGGGATACATCATAACATGATTTTTTAAATAGGTATTCTAAAAAAGTGCGTTGTTGTGTCTGCTTACGTATCTCTTGTTATATGCTAAGATAAACATGGAATATTCATGTGGACTAACTAAAGCTCTCTAAACAATTATTTTTGAGCTTTTGGTTTATGGTCAATATCGGCGTAAACAACCTTGCCTTGCGTCTTTTTTTGTCTATGTATTGAGTTTGGTTTCTTTAGTAACCTGACGAGAAAGCCACCGCAACTAATTTACCGAAGTCTAAGTCATCAGACTGCACCTAGTGGTTTTTTTAATATCCATTTAAGTATTTAATTTTCATTTAAAATGAAAATTCAATAATTTTCATTTTTTTTTTCTGATTATCATCTCATAGTAAATCCGCCATAAAGTCCTTAGCTCTCAGACACGAGTCTCCAATTAGTAGTGGGTACTAAAGGAAAATGTGGCCGCCGGGTAAAATTACGAGACTATGGGTACGAACGTACACACATGTAAGTACGTACGCGTGAGTATTTGAGCGTCCCGATCTCTCGGGCTCCTGACGAAACGAGTTATAATGCTCACAACGCTACTGCAGTAAGCGGCGCAGGAGTGGGACTGAGTTGTTGGGAGAGTCTATTATTCTAGCTGTAAGGTTCAGTTTCTCAAAGCTTTAAAGGGCCTGCAAGGGATTTGAAAAATACTGCTGTTGCCTGCCCTCGGAGAGTACAGTAGGAACAGCCGCAGCTCAGACACAAACATTTTGACGAGATCGACTTTTCGTATTCTCCTTTTTTCTCCTCGAAAACTGAGATTCAATTATTTTTGGCATTAAAATTTTAAGAATGAGGTTGTCTAGGTTCCTATCAATTTCTTTTATTTTAAAATTATCGAATTTGTCTGTTAGTCCTTTAATTACGACGGTAAAAAGGGGCATTTTATGTAATTTTTGGAAAGTCATAAGGTCCTAGTTCTTGTAAACGCACTCCGAAATTAGAAGAATAATTTAGTTTTACAAATTACATGTTTCACGAACCACAAGGAACATAACTTATTCTGAATTTATTGGGCTCAAATTCTAAGTAATGATTGAGGGATTATTGGGAAGCTACAAATTAATTTCAAAGTGTTAACCAAGTTATTCTACCACTTGGTAAGCATTAATCTGCGCAGTCAAGCAAGTGAACATGTAGGAATAAGTCAATGTTTAAGAATGTTGGGCCTGAAATAATTGTGAGTTGTGACGTAACAGGAAAAAGATGGAAAACAAAAAATGTCGTGGGAAGATCTATTCATATACATTCGTGGAATACACCTGGAATATGTATTGTATTATATTGATGTATCATAATATTGGTGGCGCCAACATTCTGTTCAGGTGAAGACATATTTTTAATCATCAACGAAACAAATCGATGGATAAAATTTGTCTACATGCCAATTCAGAATATGATCATAAAATATCTTTTGATGTCTCATTTATTTTATCCCTCAGAATGATTAGGCCATAATTATTTAAGTAACTATTGGTATTTTTTGTTTTACCTAGTCCAGAAAACTAATACTGATACCAGACTTAAACTGTTGCCGAGTTAGTTATTGTTTGCTGAAAGCCTACTATCATGTAAATCACTATCTCGAAGATAAAAAGGCTTGGGATTAAACTGCTCCAATGAAATTTGCTCTGTGAATGTCGAACTTTCGGACTTCGCTGGTTTATTGTTAATTCCTTATTATATACACTGTGACATTTTTTATTTTATTTTTACCTTATTTTATTTTTTTATTTGACATTTACCGATGTGACATGAATAAGTATTTCAGTATTTTATAAAAAAAAATACTTAATTTTTAATTATTTTTATGTGATATTTACTGATTTGACATGAATATTTACTTTTTTTTTATTGTTATTATTGTGACATTTATTGATATTTGTGTTTTTTTTTTTAAATTCATTTCGTAAGTTATTATTACATACAATTACATTTAATTATTGTGAATGTGAGGACCATGTAGGTTCCTATTTTTTTTTCCCACCGCTATCTGGCAGTTTGAGTACTTTAAGCGACCTACCCAAATGTCTTTTCTTTGGTATTGTTCGTCGTTTCGTTGAGCTCCTTGAGTTATAAGTCGAGCTACACGATAACTGACAAATGCTTGCACTGACTGGACAGGTCCACTCAAATCTGTGTGGTTCTTTCTTCAAAAGACCATTTCAGACACTAATCTGCATAATCCTCATGTAAATTGAGCAATGTCTGGACTTTAAAAAAGTAACAAGTTAAAAGAGAACCTCTGAGTTTGTTTCGGCTGTTTATTCTCAGAGTAGTCAGGTACGAAACACCGGCCCCATCTAGTTTAAAAAAAAAATGACGTGTAAAAGTGTTTGTAAAAACATATTTGCAAAATAAACATCATTTATCATAGATCCTGTTTGTGACAAATTGGACTTATGATATGTCTTAATAGTCTCATTTCTAAATCGAAAGCGGCAGACACATAAGTAGAAATAACGCAGGAAAACAAGGCATCAGCTGTAATCGCTGACCTACTCCACAGCAATAAACCGATACTAGCGAGAAGACAAATTAAAGAGAAAACTATTAGCAGTCAGAACCTGCTTACGATGTAACACTTAGCCGTTCACATGGCACTGTCCTGTACGATACTATTAAACGTAATAAGTTCGAATTACAAAACAAAATTGAAGAAGACAAGATCTACCAATCAGCACTGTGCCCGCGTGGTGGATAACAGCCCACTCCCTCTCATAGAGAGGAGGCCTGTGTCCCAGCAGATGATGATGATGATTGGAGAAGGAGATGAACAAAGAGAAAAGATGAATTTATTGACAGAGGAGGATAAGCTGATGAAACAAAAATATGCTACGCTGATCCCAATTAACACGTGAGAAGGATAGGAAGATGAAGATGACACACACCAATATCCCACTCTTACATACAATCACGCCTGCTATAGCCGAAGGGTTAGGCAGGGTAGTACCTATTTATAGTATTTCCACATTTAGCCAGTTATGTCAAATCCCATGGTATAAGGGGCGAGCCTATTGCCATCATCCTAATGGAAAAAAACCCAATAAATAATTTGCCCGACCCGGAAATGGCACCTACGACCACATGTTCAGCAGTCGCGATTGCGAACAGTAGACCATCGACGCAATCCCACTCTTATACAAGGTGTTGTTTTGTATCCTCGTCAAAATTTAGGAGGTTGTCACAAAAGACATAAATGATCAATTAAAATTACGATACCTACTTAATTATTAATAAACGATGATTTTTTTGGTTTAAACAACCAAAAAAATCATCGTTTGTCACTATTTCAGAATGACCCCCATAACGTGGTTTAGGGAATCAGAAATTAACGAATAAACGTTTGAGATTATTTGTATGTTTGGAAGCGCGGTTATAGGGCGAGAATCAGACGGCCGGCGTTTAAAACACGGGTGGTTCACACGTACCGATTTCCGAAAATAAGAAAAAACATAAACATTACCTACATATTTTATTATTGATTCGGGATGAAAATCATTGGCATAGTTACCTCCTTGAATTTGACGAGGATGCAAAACAACACCTTGTACTTGTATAGGGTGAAAAACAAATGCAGCATGAAACTACCACGTGATCCCAAAGTCATTGAGTAAAATATCGTGCAAATCAACGCTGTGTGAACAGCTCCTGAGCGAATCATACGCAACCTCACCTGTTAACTGAGATGCAGCAAATCTTCTACAAATCTATCGTCAACGCACATTTTCTTCGTTTGTTTTCTCTGAAGCTTTTGACATCGAAAATATGTTCGCACTTGAGCCACTTTTCCATTGCCATCAACATGTGAAGGACGTCTATGAAACTCATTCACCTGACGGTAACCTATTTTGGTATGTAGGTCACATGTTATGAGGAAAACTCGATCTTAGGCTGATGACAGACGGACCGCATTTCAACTGCAATCTAACCGCAAATTGCAGTTCGGATGCAGTTTGAATGCAGTTGACACGACTGCAATGGAACTGGAAACCAAACGTGCAGTCCGATTGCAGTCGGTGTGCAGTTCACACGATTGCACGCCGACTGCAATTGAACTGCAATCGGACTGCACGTTTGGTTTGCAGTTCTTTTGCAGTCGTGTCAACTGCATTCATAGCATTAAACATATTTAAAAAATCGTTCTAGTTTTGTCAATCGTTTGAAGGTAACTAAGATTTTTATCTTAATTACCTTCAAACGATTGACAAAATACATTATAGGTTCTATGTAAATTCTTGATTCAGTAATTCACAAAAGCTTTACCTAGGTCTAACAAGACGAACAAATAAGACTATTAGAAAACCTGTTTAGTTACAAAATTACACCATTTCTTTTATTTGTTAGGCAGTCGCCTTGTTTTTCAGTATTTTTATGCAAAACTCTAGTACTAGCTATAACATTTCCTTGAATATACAAATACTCGGCCTCACAGCGCGAGCGTACGTTTTTGTTTAGATCATTTTATACTTTAGAAATAGGATTTCACGTTTATTGTTTCTTACACGTGGCTCTGTGATCGTATGTTGTGAAGTTATTTATGAGTTTATTATTTAGTCTACTGCAGTGGCCTCAGACGGTACAAGTACAGGTGATATTATTTTAATATGTGCTTCTTCTTCTTGAACCTTAAGGTTTATATTAAACAAGATCAGCTATGTTAAGTAGGTGTGTACTTTGCCTTATTCTATTTATCGAAACATTAATGTCTTCAAAAAAAAACTCCATTCAAATATTACATTTACCGTTTCTACAGTCATTCTTTTATATTCAGCAAATGGTATTTCAGTCTTTTCATCACTGTTTTTTTGCAGTATGCATCTTTCTACTTTACTAACTTTGAGTGGAGCTTTTATTAACCGTGATCATTATAGCAGAAATCTTTGTCCCGTTTACTGTCAATGTTTCCTTAAAGGAATTTTACCGGCCATCTTTTACTCATAAATGTCAATGTGATTTTAATAACACTTAACGTATGGTTTCTCATACATACTACAAGTAATCTTACACAATTGACACCTTCATCGCTCACCGAAGCTACTTTCTTACTCTTAAAATAATAAATTCTTACTCTTAATAATTGTGCGACTAAAATTTGTTAACATCCATTTAGATGCTAACATGCCATTTGCCCTTTAGGCGTAATCGTTATAGCCAATAAATAATGCTAATGTGCCAACGTTAATTGAACTAGCAATACGATATATGTTGGCAAGTGTTAGTTAGATTCTTAAGGAGGCTGAATTAATGGGAAATGTGTAAGCGTATGGACGTAGGCGCAAGAAACACCCTTTCACTGCTGCTTTGAGGCAACATGCGACAATGCTGACCGGTAATTGAAAATTCATTCGTTTATGAGCTTTTGAAGGAGTTGCGTGGTCGAAGTGGTAGTCAAGTTTCATATTCTACCTTAATTGCAGGTTATGATGATTGATTTTCATTCTTCTAATTCTCATGAAAAAAAACCTTGCCAATGTTTGTTCTTGTAGTCTTATTAGAATGAGTTGCTAAACTAGGAGTCTCTTGAATTGGAAAAGACTGGACTGATTCCAAAGCTTTATCTATTTTAAATTTGACCATATACATTCACGCGGTCGCATGTACGACTGTCGCAGCAAAAAGTCGTCGTATGCATACGCCCTGCGGTCGCGAATGGAGATCAGCGGTATCCGATCAGTACCGTTGCAAACAGATACAGTAGTAACCTCATATTAATGCTAGAAACTCATGAATATAATCGATCACATAATTGATTTCTTATTGACTTTTTTACCGTTCTACAACATAGTTTTGTTGGTTTACAGTGGGCGTCCACACGTGTTTTGTGTAGTGAATCATTATACCATTGTTATTACGAATTTTATTTGGCGTTCGTCAATACCCATATCATATGATCATTAATCTAAACGAAACTGTCCAAGTGTTTCGCCAATCTTCGAAATCTAAAGCGTCTTAAATAGCTTTGAGATCGTTTAAATTTGGACTTTGCTGTTCAAATATTAAAGTTTGATTTTGGGTGTTGGGTAGAAAGTGACAAGAATGTAAATGAGAGTATGGTATCGGCACCTGTGAGTCTGGTCGGCCGGTGACGTCAGATCGGAGCAATGTAGCTTGACGATTAAGCCTCCAATCAAGGAGTCTATAATACGTTTTTGCGAGTGCCGCATTCAATTTGTTTTGATTATGATTAACTTGCGGCTACTAGTTGTGAGGTCGAGTTTCCATTTGATATCACTTTTATGTTGTTGATTTTAAATAAAAGTGAAACTAAGTACACTACTTCTTTTAGAAGTAATCTTATAGATTAATTACTGACAAGAACTTGAATGTCTTTTAGAGATCCAGTGCAGTAATTTTTTTCTTGATAGGTGATTTCTTTACAATGTCTAAGCATAGTCTAATAATTGTTTTCATAAATAAACACCAAGTGTCACAAAAATGTTGAATGACGGGTTCAGAACAGAGAGTTGAAATTCAAAGAGTGTGTATTATTAAGGCATTAATTTTAGTGTTAGTGTAAATGGATACAGTGTCTAGGTTAGTACCTAAGGATACTTGTCTACGGTAACATTTAGCTATGTAGGACGAGCTATTTGCCATTCACCAGACAAAATTTCGCATTCTTGGCGTTGACACTGCGTCTAGTAACCATTGAAGCGTTATATCACGAGACATTCAACTGTATACATATGCGGTGATGATATCACTTACTATTCACTGATCCGCTTGCCAAGTACCGCTGTTTGTTGTCTAGCTATATACCCTAGGCTCTTACCTAAGTTGATGACAATGTTAGGGACCTGGTGGCGTACCATGACGTCTTAAAACATTATTGTTCCATTCTTATTCCAGAATGAAAAAAAGACGGAGCTATACAGGTCGTCTAGCTCCATCTCTTTCCCACTCTGGAACAATAATGTTTTAAGCGTCATAGTAACCTCCCTGAAAGGTGTAGTGGAACTAACTTATTGTTTTGTTAAGGAAACTCTGAAATTTAAAAACTACTTAACTACGTAATATTACATCACGCCTGTAATTCCAGAAGGTTTAGGCAGAGTTTAAGTGTTGCACCTTATAGAACAGCCACATTTCGCCAGGTATGTTTAAGTCCTATGTCATAGAAGCGAGCCTCTGGCCATCAACCGGGCAACATAAATCACTGATGGAAAAACCAATCAAAAATTTGCCCAGGAATGGAACCCAGGATGTCATGCTCAGTATACCAACGAGGCAGTCAACTAGAAAAAAAAAACTTGAGAGGTGTCAAGGGACACCCGGATGGAACGAAGTTCCTTTCACGTACATAATATCAATACATTTTAGATTTAAGTTAGTGTGCGAAAAATAAAATATTTAATTTAAGGAAGATTAATCCTTAATTCGAAGCAATACGTCTTACTTAACTGCACAACCGAATTTGTACTTTGTAGTTCGGTCACTCAAAATAATAATCATATCTATCCTTACTCACATACACACCCCAATAGGGGATAATCCAATTTTTTTTTCTTTGTCCGTCAGGTAGTTTATTGAAAAGTATTGGACACGTATTTTTTCTTTTTTCACGTAGTCGTAAAATTACGGAGATATATTTAGTTGAAATCGCGCATGACGTCACATGTAGGTAAGTTTTATACCCACTTGTGACGTAGTAAGCCCCCACTCTCCAACTTTAATGAGTTTTAACTAAGTAATTTTTTGATATTTTTATAAAACAAAAAATACTTGTCTAATATTTTTGTATTACCTGTCTGACGGACAAAATAGAATGTCGTTTTCTTTACCCAGTCCGATCCCCTATTGTACGTAATTTAAGGAAATTTCAACTTTATTTAAAAAAAATAAAGCTTACAATAGCTTACTATAGCAAAAAGTGTCGTGACAACTTTTCGTAAGAATTTTTTCCGTCTAGCCCCCTTTCACAACGCGCGATAAGGAACTTCGTTCCAAAAACTGACCAAAAATACGAAAAAATGAAAACACATCTGGCCCCCTATTGACAAACGCTCGGATTCGATTTCGATTCGATAAGTCGTATGTCTATCTTGTTTTGGCATTACGAAAGCGAGCGAGATAGACACACCACTTTCCGTTTGTGAATAAGGGGGCAGAACTTTCATCATCATCATCGATCCAAAACAAAGGTCCAAGCGTCGCCTCATCGACCGGTGATGTGCGTATTGGAGGATGCCGTGTTGGTAGGTTTCTCATAAAGCGGAATGATGACCTGGCGAAAGACACCGAAATCCAGTGGATTCGAAATACCCAGGAACATAACCACAGAACTTTTGTTTGTTTTGTTGGTATTCTGGTCCTTATTTAAAACTTGTTGACAAAAACAATGTGGGTTTTACAGCTTTAAAATTATTTAGTTGTGGTAAGCAAACATTCCTAATGAGTTTGATTTGTTGGAGTTAAATACATATTTACTGAAGCTTGCACTTACTATTAGTTCTTTAATTTCGTCATAGGTTTTTTGACGTTTTTTTTTCATGAATTTGTGAAGTCTTAGAACGCAGGATTAAAAAGCTTTGCCTAGGACTTTCCAAATTTAGTATTACATCACGCCTGTAACCCCCGAAGGGTTACGCAGAGGCGTACTTAATAGTAAACCCATAATTTACCAATTATGTTAAAGTCCCTATTTCCATTAACCGGGCTCAAATCCAGGCTCCGTGGCTGCTACTGCAAAATTCCTGATGGAAAAACCCCATAAAATTTTGCCCATCCCGGGAATCGAACCCGGGATGCTCAGCAGTAGCGCTTGCGACCACTAGACCAACGAGGCATTCCGTCCTATTAAAATAAAATTAATTTACATGGTATTAATTACCATCATCCATGAGACATCCTATAATGAGGTGTAAGTTACAGCTTATAAAATGTCCGGCAGCTTATAGCAGAACGACAGTTAACGACCACACTTCCTATTTGCTCATTAGTCTATTCGTAACTTGACATGACCAAACATAAAG
This sequence comes from Cerastis leucographa, assembly GCA_963082945.1. Classification (NCBI taxonomy): domain Eukaryota; kingdom Metazoa; phylum Arthropoda; class Insecta; order Lepidoptera; family Noctuidae; genus Cerastis; species Cerastis leucographa. The sequence goes on along the minus strand of OY720358.1, from coordinate 6,420,253 downwards.
ACATAACAACCTTATTAATACTGACCTTTATAATCGAGATGATAAAGTTCCAAATTGGGTGTCGAGGAGTTTTGTTTGCCCAAAATCGTGGAGTGCCCACGAATTTTAGGCTCGCTGTGCAGCAAGATAAGCCCCTAATGTTCATGCATTTGCAATGCGTTCCGTTTCCGTCCGAAGTGTGAAATAGGCTCACTAAATTAAATGGCGGCCTAACCCACTCCACACCCCGTTAACGAATACATTTTCGGCTTATCTTAAACATGGTCGCGGAAACGACGCAGACTTTACGTAAATAGACATAAATATTATGTTTTAAACATAAATTAACTCTGGTGCTAGGTATATTATTTTGTGTGTAAAGGCCAAAACATATTTGTCATGTTACTGCTGTGGTTACCTACTAACTATGGCCATGCGATCACCGAAATAGGTGCTTATGTGAGACCCAGTTATATGATCTTTAAATATCGCATTATTTATTTGTGATTGATTTGTTTTTGGAGAAAGGTGACATTTGTATAATTTTATTACACAGACAGATTTTTTTAAGTGGGCGTGGATTGCCAAATCTAAAACTAGGAGGAATAACGAAAAATACTCAATGGAGTGTCGAGCCCGTTTTTGATGTCAAATAAAACTGTGTCATTGGATTAAAAAAAAAAAAAAACAATATTCCGAGCCAGGAATCAAAAGAGTTGATTTTTGAAACACATGCACACACTGTATAGTTAAGCCATTTGATAGTATCGCTGTTGTTAGATGTAAGCGTTTTTGACATTGTGGAACGCAAGTAAATTTAATATAAATAATTAAAACTATGGGAAATTTACGTCAAAACAAGTGGAATTGACGACTCGGACAATCATACTTATTTCCGTTTATACGATGCTAATAACAGTAGATTTTAATTACCTGCTCATCTGACGATAATAGACAGGGCTTTGTCTACAGTATATTATGAAATAACTTCAAAAAGTTTTACTTGTGTCACGTTTTAATACAGTGACCGAAACACAATATGTTTTAAACCAGTAACCAGTTGGCGTGATATATGTATTTACACTGCGTCCATTGTTGCTTTATATTGTCATGGAAATGTACTGGCTGCATAGAATGAAAGCAATGAATTTAAAACAATACCAGGGAAACACTGATGTCACGGGCCTGATGCACAGAATAAACAGTACAAGTACAGAAGAGGCACTTCGCGCAACAATTCTCCCCAGATCCCTTAGGTTAGGCTTCTTTAATGCCAATGGCATTAGGACCCAACGCGATGAGATCGCAACTTTCCTGCGAGACCATCAAGTTGACGTCCTCCTCGTCCAGGAGGCGTTCCTCAAGCCGTGTCATCGCGACCCGAAAATTGCCAACTATTGCATAGTTCGTAATGATCGGTCGCGTTGTCACAAGGGCGGCACGTTAATTTACTATAAGAAGGAATTGCACTGCATCCCTATAGTCCCCCCTCAGCTTGAATCTCTTCTCGAGATCTCTGTCTGTCGGCTCGGCATGACCGGTCATCAACCGGTTCATATCATCTCTGCCTACATGCCTCCCTCTAACACGAGTGAAGATCACTCTTTACTCAAAAAGGACCTTACTGTCCTCTTCGGCTTGAGTGACTCCGTTATCATAGCGGGTGATCTCAACGCCAAAAACCCCGCCTGGAACAGTACAATAACAAACCCGAGAGGGAGAGTTATTTATGACCTAGGTGAGGCCCTTAACTTTGACCCTATCGCTCCCATGGAGCACACTCATTACCCAACGACCGTCTCTTCCCGTACCGATGTACTTGACATCGCGCTACTCAAGAATGTCAACCTTAGGTTGCAATCTATAGAGACCCTTCACGAGCTTAACTCGGATCACCGTCCGGTGCTCATGCACCTTATTCCTCGTTCGGGCCCTTCTGACCCCAACGCTCCCACTCCTACCATAGTGATCACTGACTGGAAGAAAGTCAGCGCTAAGCTGGCCTCTGACACGTCTCCTCACTTGGAAGCTATCCCTGACCACATAGACTCAGTCGCAGACACGACGGCCGCCATCAACTTGTTTACAGATCACGTTCAATCCGTACTGACGGATTGTTCACGGGAAGTCCCGGAGACGAGCGATCGTCGCTGGAAACTACCCGCTGACGTACGTGATTTGATAACCGAGAAGAACGCGGCCATCCGTGCCTACAGCAGATTTCCTTGCGACGCGAACAAGGCCCACATGCGTAATTTACAGCGTGCTGTAAAGGACCGCACCAGTGAGTTTCGTTCAAATCAATGGGACAAGACGCTTAGCGAACTCGAGCCCACCCACTTAGCCTTCTGGCAGTTGCAACGAAAGTTGCGCTCCACAGAAGAGGCTTCTATGCCTCCTCTCACCCGACCCGACAAGAGCGTCGCTTTTGACGACTCTGAAAAGGCAGAATGCCTGGCCGACCGCCTGGAATCCCAGTGCTCCCCTAGTTTGCAGCCAGTAGACAAGCGACACCTGGAGAAGGTGGACGCATTCGTCGAAAGTAAATTCGCCCTCCCCCCTGTTGAAGACCCTGATGATCCTCTGCCTCCCGTCTCAGTCGAGGAAGTGCAAGACATCATTAAAAGGCTTCAGCCTCGGAAAGCACCTGGCTCCGATGGCATCACCAATAAGGTGTTCAAACTCCTCCCTGGTCAGCTCATTATTCTCTTGGTAGCCATCTTCAATGGCGCCTTGAGCAACAATATATTCCCACAAGTCTGGAAAGAGGCCACTGTGATCGGTATTGTCAAACCAGGTAAACCAAAGGCCGAGCCGTCGAGCTACCGGCCTATCAGTCTCCTGAATGCACTCGGCAAAATCTACGAGAGACTTATTTATAAGCGACTCAAGGATTATGCCGAAGCGAAGAGTCTCATTCCCAACGAACAGTTCGGCTTCAGGACCGGACACTCGTGCATCCAACAGGTACACCGCATCGTAGAACACATGAGCGCTGGCTTCCAGCGTGGTTCTATGACGGGCGTACTTTTCTTCGACATAGCGAAAGCTTTCGACAAAGTCTGGCACAACGGCTTATTATATTATATAAGCTTTACCAAATGGGAGTGCCGGACCGTCTCGTGCTCATCTTACGGGACTTTTTGTCGAATCGCACTTTCCGCTATCGAATTGGAGACGCTTGGTCCTCCCCTCACCCTATCCGAGCCGGAGTCCCTCAGGGCTCCGTCGTCTCCCCACTCGCCTTCACACTGTTTACCAGTGACATCCCCATGAGCAAGAAGGCTCAGTTAGCACTATTTGCCGATGATACGGCCATCTATTACACCGCCACACTACTAGCCAGGACAGCATCGCAAGTACTCTACAAACGTCAGCCAACGTCTTAGGCGCTTGGTTCCGTAAGTGGAGAATCGAGGTAAATCCCGATAAGAGCCATGCTGTACTGTTCGTCAAACCACGTCATAACCGTCCCCCCCCCGCCCGATTACCATGTACGGCAAGCCTATCCCCTGGGAGAAGCGAGCCAAGTACTTGGGAGTCACTCTCGACCAACACCTGACCTTCGCGTCACATATCAAGGAAGCACGTAACAGTGCTGCCTTTGCTATGGGTAGACTCCACCACATGCTGACGGCAAAGAGCAAGTTGTCACTCAACTAAGCCACGTTTTATTCATAGGATGCAGACACTGCAGAACCGTTTCCTACGTAAAATCACGGGCGCTCCCTGGTACGTCCGTAACGACAATCTTCATGTCGATCTTAGAGTCCCGACCATCCTTCAGTTCATGAAACGCCTTTCCAAGCGTTTCTTTGACCAAGCTGTTAGGCATCCCAACCCCTTGATCGCATCGGCCGCCCGGTACGAACCATCGCGTATCAGTAGGATTCGCCGTCCACGGCATACCCTAGTCACTCCTGATGACCCTATTACCCTTTTACAAGAGAGCAGTAGGGAAACCAGTACTCTAAATCGTAAACACAGACACAGACCGCCGTCATTCCGGCCTCGCCGTCGAGGCCCGTCGCGACGTCCCTGTTCACTACCCCCCCCCCCCCGACCCTTGCTCGAGCCAGCCCGCGATGCTGAGCCTTTAGTTTTAAATCAGCCCCTAAACAATGAAATCACTCAGATCCAGCTTGTCCCTTTGCTGCCCTCCCCAAGCGACACCCTAAGCCGAGGCCCGAACCCCGCAGGGGGTGCCCTTAGCGAGCTGTCGCTTAACTCAGACAATTTTGCTGCCCTAGCTGGAGGCCTTAAATTCTAGGCATCCATAGGATTAGACCGGTTAAGCAGTAGCCAGCCTCAGAGGCTGAATTGCGAGATGCCATACATAAAAAAAAAAAAAAAAATCGCGCAACAATTGGTAGAAGTAGCGACTCTTGCTACTAAGCAACAAAGTGCAATTCAGCTCACATAAGCGCTCAGTGCCTAACGCGATATTAACCTAAACGTTGCCGGTCTCTTCTAACGCATAACTCTGTCGCTGTCTGGCGCGGAGTGACGCGCTAGCTGTGGCACTAGGGTTGTCGGCTTGGCGCTTCTACTATATTCATCGTCTATCTACCTACTTGACAACTTAATCCATCTTAATGTTTGATGCGTATAATTACACGGTCAGTTAGGTTACAGTATTGTTAATTACAAATATTCATTGTATTAAAATCCGTCATTTGTAATTAACAAATGTAAACAAACCTTTAATATTTAGGCTACCTATATACCTCTTTTTTTAACATTCCTAATTAACTTACAGTAATAATATGTTCACATTTTGCATTAGTTACAAACCACGTAGAACAAAACATAAAAAATTCTAGTTGTTAACGTTTTCACTATACTTACATACTAATATTCTTAATTATTTCCTAAACGCATAGACCGATTTACGTGATATAAACGGCAAAAAAAGGGTTTTAGACCTAGACCTTTCGTGACACCGACACCTTTCATTCAAAACCGTTAAGATATCTCAACAAAAAAAAAACATATTTTCAAGTTGCTTTCGCATTTCATACATTTTGGATGATTTAATCCCAATGAATGACTATTTCATGAAAAAATCATTCTATGGGGTTATATGAACTTAAAAGGGTTGTATTGATGACTTTAATAATATTATTATATGAGTTTAATGATTATAACTCAGTAAAGCCTTATTAGTTACGGCCGCGTTCATATTTTATTCAACATAAAAACTGACACTGACCGGCAAATTGCAAAACGACGTAAGAAAATTTGAATTTCGTGGGCCACCTTGTCTCTTCCACCTTAAACACACGCGAGCTCCGCGCGTGAGCGGTGACAACCGACTGGCGGAGTGGCGACGGCACCACGCGAAAGTGTAGGCATTTATCGCTATAGGTATGGCCGAGTGAAGGAAGCCTGCCTAAGGTGACACATGAACATTAAGTTCAGGGCATCTGTGTTATGAAGAAAAGAATAATACAAGACTTATTTATTTAAGTACCAACATGCCCACTACTAGATCATTCCCACTATATCTTACAATCCTATGTCATATCACTCATATCTATCCATTTGAACGAATCTACCGTTTTCATCATTCAATCATGTATTCATCCGGTTATTCATTACATAGCATAGATATCACGTCTGTTGTCCCCAAGGAGGCAGAGGTGTACCTTATACTACACCCACATTTCGCCATTTATGTTTAAATCCCATGAGCATGGGGATCCTAGGGGGCGAGTCTTTTGCCATTCACTGGGCAAAAATCCAGACGCCGTGGCTGCTTTTGTTTTACCTATAAATCGAACCCAAAACCTCATGGTCAACAGTCGCGTTTGCAACCACTGCTACTGACTCTGAGACAAAAGTCAGTGTAGTTATACTAAAATGTTGGGAGATAACAAAAGCCGTGTAATAGGAAAAAAATTGTGTGAGTATTTTGGGGAAGGATGTGGCACTGATAAATAAATATGAAAGAATATTGAAACGTATACCTTCGATAATTCATAGCGTTATCCTTCACTAAACCAATTTAATTAACAGCTTCAACAAAATCTAATATTTCTGACATAGGTAGGTACTATGGTCGATAAAAATTCTTGAAGAGTTCGTCGTTCATCGAATACCAAATAATAATATACTGGACGGAACAAAAAAACAATTACTGTAAGTTTGTCTCACGCATTTCAATCAACGAAATGTTCAGTAAATAATTTAAGTACTAATAAATATTTATTTTCCCTTAATTGCAACTATTGATTTACTATCATGATTTATAGGGGGAACGGAACATTGACACTTGCAATATAAGTCGTATTTGTTACTGCCTGCGGCTCTGATTGTGATTACAAATTTAGATTAAATACTACTTTGATAAAGTGAGTATTATGTAATTTACATAATGAATATTTGAACTAGACACCTTGCAATGTTACTTGTGCGTATTTCGCACGGACCCGATAAGGCAATGACCTTTACAAAATTCTCTAGCTGTTGGCTTGTTGGGTGTCGGTAAAGGAGTATAATTTCACAGACATTTTTATAAGCTTTTATTTAACTAGCCTTGTTAGTTAGTTCATTAGTATCATCATAATAATTCTCTCGCCCTTATCCCAATTTATTTGGGGTCGATGCAGCATGCATTTTCTTCCATACTTCTCTCTTACTCGTCATCTCATTATACATCTCTTTTCTTCCTTCACAAAGTCCATCCATCGTTTCTTTGGTCTTCCTCTACTCTTATACCAATCCACATTCATACCTAGTTAGTAGGTATGTTCATACCTATCCCTACCTATATTGGTCAAATCTTGCAACCTTTAGTTCCGGTGACAGTACATTTTTATGACAGACACGACTTGATCCTGCAGGCACTTGAATGAAATCCTTTTTTTTGCCTCTAATCTTTTTTAATTTTAATCCTTTAAACATCAACGCACACTTACAAGCACTGGAAGGAATTAGCATCATCTTTGCTTATTTTTACTAACTGATCCTAATCTTAGGCGATACCGCTACGACGGTTTTAAGTCGCGCAGTATGGAGTTCCCTAGAAAAAATCCCAGTCCGCTCGAGTTGAGGCGATGCTCGTTCTTTATAGTGCTTGTAACTGTGCGTTGATCGGGTGCGTATAGGTGGGATGTCCTCCTCGACCCTCTTTCTACCTCTGGTTATGTGTCTCAATTAGTACGGCACGAGTAAGCATGCTATTCTTACATTTTCCCGGATGTAGGTGACTAAAATAACTCTGTCTCTTACTTGTCTGCTTTACTTTTTTTTTTTTTTGTAGCACAGGGGCTTTTAAGTGTTGCACCATAAAATATAGCATACGCATCAGCCGAAATAGGGAGCCCAGGGAGACCACTTTGAGGGTCTTACGAATTCAGTTAAGCAGAGATTCACAAAAGACTATCAGACAGCAGTAAAGATATGGGTGGGATGGGTCTAATAGGTAGCCACGTGAATCGGGGAGTCAAAGGCTTTCGTTAGCTATTCATAAGTGCAAGTGTTTGTAAAGTTTTGATACTCCAACATTTCAGACAAAGATTTGTCAGGAGCAGTGCATTCGGGTCGGATGTTGTTGGGATCGATTTTCGATTTGGAAATCTTCAACGGACAAAAATGAAATGACCTCCTCTGGGGAGAGTGGAGAGGTCAAATTCGTACTGACTAAAACCACACCGTTGTTCCCTCGCACACTTGCGTCGGTGGACAGCGGGATCTACAAGGTGTTGTATTGCATCATCGTCATATTCAAGGAGGTAACAATGCTAATGATTCGATAACGATTATTTATGTCTTTTGTGACAACATCCTGAATTTTGACGAGGATGCAAGCAATCAGTTCTTTATTTTACTTAATTAAAAATCCTTTTCATTCGAGTTCCGTATTCCTTTTTTTGAATAGTTTGGCCCCTTCAGATTTTGATCCATCTAAATCTGGTTGTACATGTTCATCGTGTTCCTATTGAATCCTTATCTGATTCTATCATAAAACATGAGTTCAAATGATTCTTTGAGGAAGTAAATCCCACCCACGTTGCCACCAGCTGTAAGCCCAGCTTAGCCACAAATGCGAAGCTTGAGCACCTACTCGTATGGACTTAGGATATGAAATACTATTTCCTGTATTGGATATACAACCTGTTTTGAGAAACTTCAGATTTAACGATATCGTCCTTATTACATGGTTATATCTCATAATATGGTGCTAGTCGGAAAACGAGATTCCAAAAACGACCAATGATGCAGTTTTCCTTAATAAACCATTCTTTCATCAGACAGGCGATGCATGAGCATTGATCGCCTTGCTTGCTCCTGCTGGTGATTTTAGACGTATAGCATAGAATACCTCCAATTTTTTTTACCATAATTATATAATACATCCGTCAATACTGCGGATCTCCTGGGCAAATAATGAACAACTATGATGAACAGTGATCGGAAATAGGTGAGCTATTAATGTAGGTACTTTCAGGTTAAAGAACTACAACAACTTACGTACGACTAAAATATTTTTTCGAGACTGAAAAAATATTTTGTGTTAAGGCGACTCCACTTTGTCTCTGTTATTTTTCGAACTTTAGGCATTATAGCTCAGCTATTTCCGATCACTGATGATGAATAACGTATAGCTTATTGGACAGTAGAGAATTAGGTTTATGTCCTTTCATGTGGATTACTTGCATCAAATAATTAAAAAAAAAATAAGGGCAAGCCGACAGACAGAGATATAATTATTTTATGCCGTAATTATGTCAAAGAGATTTACACTATACATGGTATCAGATTTTTTTATCTTCCATGTAGGTAAATGTTCGCGCTGGTGCATTTATACACGCTTTTATTGACAAATAATTGTTTAAGGCGGTAAACTGATAATTTGTTTCATATAATAATTTACATGTGGTACTTAATATTAAAATTTTGTTTCCATTACTCAATTTAATTGTATGCCACAATGTATATTTAGGTGGTAACTCATTCAATGACATCATAATTGCCCCAGTCAGGCACCGCAAAAATAGTACGAGAAAGGGTTTAGTAGCCGCATATACCGATGTGAAGATTAAAGCTTATATCTTTCCACTCTACGTTTTAACATTAACCTTCTTATTTATTTATCGAATCTATGGTAAAATATTAATTTTATTAAATGAGTTTGGACGAGTGGGTGGCTACGTCAAGCGCGGCATTAGTGGCGTTTCTGAGACCCTGAAGTGCAGATGTTTGGGCATCTTGGTTTCTCCAACATATGGGGCGTGGTGTCGGTAAGAAGCACGGCAAGTGCACTGGGTGTTGGTGTGGTTTATTATCCATTACTTACTGAAATGATGTCCCCACATCCGGCCATATTGGAATCATAGCAGCATAGTGGAAATTGTGTCATAAAACAGCACAAATGTGTGGATGTCTGTAACTATTCTCAATGTATTTTTTTATTTTTATTCATTTTTTCATTTTTTGTTAATCAGATGTTTTACAATAGTTTCTAAATCATTACACCCTTTTGTTTAGAATAGTTACAGCACGGATGACATTTGTTTCACTTGTTTAATCTCGTCTTTTTGCAATATCTTCTTTTTTTTGCATACTCTTTTTCTTATTTACCGATTGATTGTAAATGTGTGTGGTGTGTAAAAAGTTACCAAGGATTTAAGAATCTATAAGGCATTTGTAGGTCTTATAGATTCCTAGATCCTTGGTAAATTTAACTTTTCATCTTGTTCTACGAGTTGTAGTAAGCAACGACTTATTGTCGGGCCTACGATGTCCTCTCATACTTAAGTGCCAACGCTGTAACATAGAAAAATTGTAACGCCAAATGATTTTAAAAGAGTAACCATGGAGTTTCTTGCCGGTTCTTCTCCATAGGAAACGACCAATCCGAACCGAGCACCTTTTTGTCGATGTTTTACAAGTGCCCATGTAGGCCTATGTGAAATAATATTTTGGTTTTTGATTTTTATATTGTCTTTCCTTCTCCGCTAATCTTTTCTGACTAATTTCGTTGCGGGATCCAAGACATTTAAATTGTTTCTCTGAGACTTCGTCGAGCTTCATTGTCTCAGCGCTTTTCTGTTGGTCGCCACTGTTGATTCTGGCTTACAGGAGTTGCAGTGGTTTGGAAATAGTGTCGTGGGCTGACTCAAAGCGCTGCTGGTACAATACAAGATGTATAATTTTATTTATCGTGAAAATCAAGTTTGCTAATACAAGTTAATACAGAATATCCGTGACTTAGATAATGTTCCCTGTCTGTCTGACTACCTCGAAGGCAGACGACGCCAACAGCACAGGAATGTGAGACTTTGGGTTAGAACTCAAATGTTTACTTCTCAATTATCATGTATTTTACTTTGTTGTATGTGTACGCAATAATTTAAAGTATGAGCGAAATATTTACAAGTTTGATTTTGTTTTGAAATTGCATTTGTTGAAGAATGTCGCATCATGATCGTGATCATTCAGTTTTTTCAAAATATTATTTAGCCTTTATAGTTCCACTACTGGACAGAAGCGGAGGCTCTGTCCAGTTTCTGTCATTCCCCCAGTCTTGTGCGAGCTGCGTCCAGACAGCAAGAAATTTGATGCCATATCTTGCTGGAGTATATTGCTTTTATAAGCACTCGTCTCAACTACCAATCCATAAAAAATTTGGCCCATCAAAACGTTAGTAAGCACAAACTAATTGCGCTCTGAAGACTCATCAACAAATTATCTGAACATCATATCTCAAATCTGTACCTACTTATTAGCGAAACAATGCCTCCTCAAACACCTCTCATTCATTCAATCTTACACTCGATGACTACCACAGATAAAATCAAAACCAATTTATCAAAACTATTATTCCTGCCAAACACATCCGACGCCCTACCTAAATACTTGTCTATGCTTACAAAATGTCCTGAGAACGTGAGCTTTATCACAAACAAACTCTGTATAAGTCTATGGTAGCTGTAGTACCTAATTCCGAATTTGGAACGTTTGTGTATAAAGATCAGACGTGTCAGTATCGGGGGTCGATGACATTATTTGTCATCGATTTTAGAGGCTCTTTGATTGGTTTGATGGGATTAATATTGTTTTTACAGCTGGTAATTTATTCCTTTTTTAGGGTTCCGTAGCCGAATGGCAAAAAACGGAACCCTTATAGATTCGTCATGTCTGTCTGTCTGTCCGTCCGTATGTCACAGCCACTTTATTCCGAAACAATTAGGACTACACAGCTGAAACTTGGTAGGTAGATTGTATTCTGTGAACCGCTTTACGATTTTTGTACAAAAAAAAAAAAATATAGATTAAGGATATCCCCTCCCCACATGGAACTGAAACTAACATCAACCCTATACGTGTGGGGAGTCTATAGATAGGTTTTTAAAAATGACATTGACGTTCCTAGAACCATTTTTTAAAGTGAAACTTTTATTACATCGTCTCAAACTTTTTCGTCTGTGTGTTGCATGTCGCGTGACGCTCGGCCGTGGAGTAGGGATAAAGTGAATTTGTATACGTTTTATACCCTTAATGGAATATTATTCCAAAAAAAAAAACAATTTTTTTTAGTTAAATGTCTATAGTGTGAAAAAAAGTTTCACTTTTACCGTGGTTTCATAAAACCACACAATCCTTTTTTTCAAAGTCAATCGTTTGAAAGATAGACACTTCCAAAGTGGTAAAACTTGTGCCCCCCCCCCTCTAATTTTTAAAGTAAGAGGAGAAAAAATCTGCAAAAAATATTGGGATGCAGAACGTAAAAAAAACTTTCAACGAAAATTTGTTTGAATAAGATTTGATATTCAGTTTTTGAGATATGCGACTTTTTCACTAAACTGCAGCAGTAAAATTGTTTTTCATTAACTTACTATGAAAAACGAATTTAGTTTTGCGGTTGAGTGGAAGTTTACTAATGAATGAAATTAGAGGGGGGGCCCTCTAATTTTTAAAGTAAGAGGAGAAAAAATCTGCAAAAAATATTGGGATGCAGAACGTAAAAAAAACTTTCAACGAAAATTTGTTTGAATAAGATTTGATATTCAGTTTTTGAGATATGCGACTTTTTCACTAAACTGCAGCAGTAACATTGTTTTTCATTAACTTACTATGAAAAACGAATTTAGTTTTGCGGTTGAGTGGAAGTTTACTAATGAATGACTGTTCAAAATATTGTTATTATATTGTTTAGGGCTATGGAACCCTGTGTGCGAGTAAGACTCGCACTTGACCCGTTTTTTTGTTTAACATAATTGAATCTATGTTACTCATAGTCAGCTAAATAAAAAAGTGACTGTGAGACAAGTAAAAAATTGACGTAATGGATGAATCGAATGCGTCCCTGCATAAGTGCTGGTTGGTGGTAGGGCAGATTTCATCTGAGTAGGTGCGAAAAAAAATGTAAATGATTTTCTGATATTTAAGCCTTTATGCTTTCGTGATGGAAAAACTAAAACTAAAATTAAATATATTACTACGACTAAATGAGAGGAGATGTTCGCTATTATCACTCTACGAGAGAGGAGATATCTCATTATTGTTAAGGCCAGAGCGGAGACAAGATAATACATGAGCATCCTGTTGTATGCGGCGTGTGGTGAGCAATGTGCTAAGAGCGGCGTGCCACTTTGTACATCTCCTCTACTCTCTCCTTTGCATATCTCTGCACAGATTCGGTAAATACACCCTAGATTTTACGAATCTCTCCTCCTCTCCATTTTGCCCATCTCTACTCGTCCCTGGTTTGGTGGAGTCCAAGCCTTTAACAATTTTTTTTTCCTTCATTTCACCTAAAACCCCTCACCCAATCGCCAATCAAAAAGCTCATAAAACAAAAGACACACGCCTAACAAGCATATGCTATACTATAATAGCCTTTACATAAACACGATCTGTCAATTCAGATACAAACGGCGTGAATCATATTACATCACTGGTGACGTCATCGACCAACCATTTATATCGACAGCCTAGTCTGAGAATGCAAATTCGAAATTTAAATGTGCCCTTCGTCGCTGTGAACTTGCGGTCTAGACAATTAATTCGCGGCTTATGTATTACTGGACTTATGCGAGTGCAATTTTCAGACTAAATACTATGTAATGTAATACAAATACATGTGGCTATTAATAATAGTATAAATCCATAATGTTTAAGCTTTGAAAAAAAATAAAAATAATATAAATATGTACCCATTGAATGTATCAATTTCAACAAATGGGCGAAAAAAATCTGTCGCGTCTCTGTCAACGGGGAAGAGTTCCCAGAAGGCTGGCAGCATTGCCCTATTGGGCGGCAATGCTAATTTTTAAGAGAACAATAATAATTATGCTAAATGTCTTTGCGTTCCAGAGTGACGTTGCTTATGAAAGATATTTGAAATTCAGGGGAAAGCGCTGAAGTAATGGGTATACGAGTTTAATGGTAACGTTACAGAACACAAATTATTAAAAAAAAAATGCAGACTATCCTGGCGTTTTCACCTTAATGTGGAAAATTCAGAAAAATCTAAATTAGTACTTACCTCATTTGGCCCTAATCCATGCATTGCAATAGCGCCTAAAAGCCTTGGTTATAATTCTTAATCGTAGTTTATTTGATAGTAAATAATATTCGTGTAATAGGACAGATTTAATACCGTTGTCTGAAATATGAGGCCATTTGTTTTGTTATACAATAGGTAATTAGGAGTTATTTCAATATTAGTGTCTATTCAGGTTGTTAGATAAACTTGTTTATTTTATTAAAGGGTCACGAATTAGATTAATTTAATCGCCGATTAGAATAAAATTAACCTATTTTTCCACTAGGACGCTTTTTTTTTCAGAATTTGCGCTGAATAAATCCCCGATCTTTTAAGTTTAAGAGAAATATCTTCGTTATCTACTAGTAAAGTAACAAAAATAAAAGTAATACTTGTTTGGAACTTTTAACATCGACAACTGCACAACATTATGAAATTAAACTAAATAAGGTAACATAGTTTGTAATTAAAATAATTGGACCGAACCTAGGCATCTAAGATCGTTGAATAATTGAGTTAAAACTTGAGGCCCACATGCACCACAAATAACTAAACGCGTTCAACGTTACACATTTTTAGACCATCATTCTGTATCACACGATTCACAGAAACATAACGACGTTTTTAAATTCGTTTAAAGTATTTAGTGACCTGTGGTGCAAGTGGGCCACATTACAGAAAACTCAAACTCAAAGCATTTATTTCAATTAGACCATTACAGGCACTTTTGAATGTCAAAAAACAAAATAAAACGCGAAGCTACAGTCTCAGTCACAAGGCATAATAACTTGTGAAAGTACTGTAGTTGCCCAGTCCAAAGCGTAGATCTCTATGGAGAAGAATGGGCAAGAAACTCCATGGACACTCTTTTAAATCAAAATATCTTATAAAATCTTGGTTACATCATTCATGTTAAGAATTATAAATATGTGAGAACGATTTAGAAATACGGGCAAGTTAAGAGCGTCCAGAGTAAAAGATTAAATCAGTAATTAAAAAATAAAGTTATTAAAATAAACCGTGGCAGCTAAGAGATGACCAGACCGAGTTTCCTCCGTGCCTCGGTAAGTACGTGAAGCCATTGGTCCCGGCTGTCATTTGTAGATCTTTGACAGTCGTTACAGGTAGTCAGTGGCCCGAAAGTCCGACAACTAGACTTACTAAGGTGTATCATTTTATCCACTACTACCTGGATTGTGGAAGTCAGATAGGCAGTCGCTCCATATAAAATACTGGTATTCAGCTGCATCTGGTTAGACTGGAAGCCTACCCAAACGTAGTTAGGAACCAGGCTAGGCAGATGATAAGGTTTTAAGTAGGATTAAGTTCTCAAGGCAACATCAAAATGCATAAACAATAAACATACAGCTTCTAAATAAGACTTGGTGATTAATAAGAATTGCAAAATACGCATTAACGTCTCCTGTGTCTCAATAACTTCGTTTAATTGACGGGCAAAGGTCATTAGTTCGAGCCTGAGATCTCAGAAACAAGGAATATGTGCCAAAAAAGGATTACTAAGATGTTCTAAGTGTGGAGTTGAGATATTGCACGTGTCAGCTTGTCGGTCTATGAAACTTAGCTATTAGGTATTTCTTACGACTGGTGCCTCGGGAAATTAGCTGCACATCAGAATGAGATATATTAATAGGTGTTTTATAGATTTATTTTTTAATCATCATCACCTTTTTGAATCCTATTAGAAATTTTTATTTTACTTACTTTTGGAATTTAAAGAGAAGAAGAGATCCTACTTAGGAAGAAATAAAGAGAAGACCTCTGTTGTATAAGTTGTATGTCCTTATTCGCAAAAAAAAGACTGAATGAGAAAAATCCAAAATGTTTAATTTCAGTTAAAATGCCACACAGTTATGCGGTCTGAAATAAGTACCTTACTTTATAATTATATTATTTTGTTTATTCGCCCTACTAGGCTAGGCTATGAACTTTGCAATAATTTATTGTTTTACCAGTACACTTGTCATAATATCATTAAAGCTAATAAATTGTTAATGAGATCAAAACCGAACGTGCACGTATTATGTAAATGTGAATTATACCTGTTTGGATTAACTTATTAGCTCATTAATTCATCCCATGACTGGTCTTGACTTAGGATTGGAATAAAAATGAGCTCTGCATGACTGACTGAGTGAGGCACTAAGATTTATTGCTAGATCCTGTCAAAAATAGGCCGTGCTAAAACTTCCTAGGGATCTCCTAAGTGGCAAGGTTAATGCCCGTTTTATCACTTATACCAGGACACGTCAGGCATTCATTGAATGCCTAAATAAAAGCAAGCTCAGCTTAGTACTGAAAATCGTGGAAAATCTAATTTTCCACGATTTTCAGTACTAAGCTGAGCGTTGAAATCCAACGGCGTGTTTCTATGGGTTATCCCCTGAGTTCTCCGATCCCCAAGGCACCAGCCCCCGGAGCTCTATTAAAAGAATCAATTAAAATTCAGTTTAGCTTAAAAGTACCGGCAGCAGATGAAATTTATAATTATCAAATTACTGTGAGAAGAATGATTTGACATTACGAGTACACTGATTTTGTTTGTTTCGAAAATACTTATTGAACATGTTAGTAAGAGTATTTTGATTTTTAAAACTAGAAGAGAATAAGTTTTAAAGAGAAGTTTTTAGCAGAGTTTTAAACGAAAGTATAGTTTTTGCCTTGGGTAACTTAGTTAACTAACCTCTAGCATTATTTAACAATGAAACATATTTTCAATAATTTACGTAGGTAGGTAAATAAAGCTAGACCAGAAATGCGAATTCAGTCATTAGGACTTGAAATAGGTAGAGAATGTAGTCGCCTGTCGTAAGGATATCAATGATATTGATCGAAGGCTAGTCATGACATCAGTATTTAAATAGGTTGGGTATGGTAAATACGAGTATATGAATTACTAAATAGGAATAACGTAAACTTTTCTGAAGGTAAAGCTGACAGCAAAGCTTATAAAGACAACAAGCAAGGCGATTTTATGTATTCTCCAATCTATTAAATTATGGTAATTATTTTATGATACTTGAGAGCCTAGACTATGTCATATATTTTATAAGTTCTCCTACAATTTAAGGAAATAAATACCATTTCAATTTCATTTTCATTGAAAATATCATTCAAGCAAACAAAAACAGTATTTTTTGTAGAGCAGATGTAGAAGTCGTCATGATAGGCATGCTGGTTACTTTTAGCAAACTTAGGAAAACCTATAAATGTATGGGTAATTTTCCCTAGTAAATGGTTGAAAAAAAACTTCGAAAGAGAGCTTTCCTGAATAAATATGAAAATCAAACTTTATGGTTTATCTTGATCTCGTAGTACAATTGCAGAAATCACAAAATGCCTGAAAGTCGGGAAAAAACAGCAAAAAAAAAAATTGCTAAAATCCAAAGTCATCAAATCAGTGGTTTGTTGACCTCATTCCACAGAATTCGTATCAAATTCTTATTCTGTCTCAATCATATTCAAATTGATAACAAGTAAAATAAATGATACTTGGAAGTCAAATGTCTGGTAAACCACAAATGTGAGACAATAAAAACAATTGTTCGAATCTTATCGACATTTTTACATGTATTGAATACAAATAATTCTAATAATTTTTTCGGAGTTACTATGGCGTAAATTAAATATGTGTGATACATGATATTTTGACGTAGGGGAATCCACACATCAATCTTTAACCGTGTGAAATGACTGTGGAATACTATGACTCATTTTTTCAATCTGCAACTACCCTAAAAGCTAGAATCAACAGTGGCGATCACTAGGAAAGCGCCGAGGCAATGAAGTCCCAATGAAAAAAATTAACTGTCTCGGATTCCGCACCGATATTAACAAGAAAAGAATAGCCGAGGAGTAAGAAAAACATTCATTATTTTCACTTCTTATCATTCTGCAGCCATTAGGCATCGCTTAGTGGCAAACTTAATAGAAGATGGCAGGAGGAGAATAATCAAAACGGTCAGTCGTCGTAAAACTGAAAGTCAAGGAAAAGAGTAGCAGTGAGGGGGTGGGTGACGCTGGGGCAGGTGACGCTGGACGCAGCGTAACGGTAACGGTAACCTCTTGCAGGATGGACTTTGATGACGTATAAGATTACAAATATCTTCAGATGTCTAATGCACCGAGATCTCCGATGCAGGGTGACCCGTTGTATTTCTTACAAATTTAAGGAGTACACAAGCTGATACAATTTAATATCATCATAGCCCCTCGACCACAAACATTAAATGCATTTTGCGACAGCGATTGTGGCGAAAAGAAGTCGATTAGAGTGTGCTACAAGTCACCGTTTTGAGGAGCGGAAACGCAACATGCACGCGTATCACTTGACGCAAGTTGCGGGGCCTGAAGCAAGGAAGCTCTGTCTATAAATATGCACCGATCAAATGTCGAAATCCATAGCCACTTGTTTTATCTGGGACTAATAAAATTAATAACTTCAGTTTCGGCTACGACGGATAATGTCAACTAGTGATTCGCCCCAAATTAGGCGCACACTTGCACTGTATATCATAGTCTAATATTATTCTGAATTAAACCCCAACTTCGTGATCACGATCGTGACTTACTGCCGTGGACAAATTTAAAGACCTGTATGTAGTCTGAACACTTTAAGGCTTATGTCGACGCATTTGTCTTAACAGTTCGTTAGGGTACTTATTTATTACTAATACAGTGCAGCAGTGGCCAGAAGAATTAAGATTGAGAAAGATTTTGCGTAAAATGGCTGAAATAACTTGATGATAATTGTTGAATATGTCGGAAAAAATCATGCTGGGAGCATTACTAGCCTGCCTACCGGGGAGGATCGCTAGTGTTAGGGTCAGCTCACACTGAGACGCGACGCTGCGCGCACACTTTTAAAGAGCGATTCAAAATTTAATATTAAAAATAAATAAAATGAAATTAATTTTTAATTTCATTTTATTTCGTGTTTTTAAACTTAAAACATTTTATCTTAGCCTTGACTGTCCCACTCCTGGGCATAGGCCTCCCCCATAGCTTCCGCTTTTCTCGGTGTTGCGCCTCTTCTCGCTTATTAACGAAAACAAAGAAAGTTATAAATATTAAAAAAATGGTCGGCGTTTAAAAAAGAGCTACTGCTGTCATCAGACTTTTCTGTTGTTCCCATGGTTAGAATATTTCGTTTGAATACCTATAAGAAAAAATATTATAGAGAGGTAAGTATCTACTTATTTTATTTTTTCTATTACTACCTTCTGTAGTAAGCAATCGACTTATTGTCGGGCCTACGCTGTCCTCCCATACTTAAGTACTAACGCTGTAACTTCAAATATTGTAAAACCAAATGATTTTAAAAGAGTTACCATGGATTTTCTTGCCGGTTCTTCTCCATAGGAAACGACCAACCCGAACCGTGCACCTTTTGTTGACGTTTCATAAGTGCCCATGTAAGCCTATGTAAAATAAAATATTTTGATTTTGAATTTCCATTTTCGTCAATATATATCCAAGTTAGAGAGTTAGTAGAGAGCAGCGGTGGCCCAGTGGTGGCAGCCCCGACTTACGAGCAGTAAGCCGTGGGTTCGAACCCAGGCAGGCGCATTACTTTGTGTAATTTATTTCATCACCGCTGCCCTCAAAAACGGTGAAGGAAAACATCGTGTGGAAACCGGCATGTCCTAGAACTAAAAATTCGAAGACATGTGACATCTACCAACCCGCACTGGGCCCGCGTGGTGGATTACAGCCCACTCCCTCTCATAGAGAGGAGGCCTGTGTCCCAGCAGTGGGAACATAATAGGCTAATGATGATGATGATGATGATATCCAAGTTTTCCTAGCCAAATAACGGACGAGACACAAAAATTAAATACCAACTATTTGGCAAGGTTACCAGCACATTGCTCATCGCCAACGCAAAACGTGAACAAACTACATATGCAATTTACAACTGTTCTCCTATTCAGAACTGATAACAATGACTGATTATAAAGGTGACATAATGCACATTATTCTTGACTAATAACTCGGATAAATGACTCAATCAACTTTTAACTTACATATTAATAGGGAACTAGGTTCTAAATCAACATTAATTAATGAAACTGGGACTTAGGTCTAGTACACATTGATAGAATAATAAGTTAATGAGTTCATTTAATAGTTGTTTCATGAAAACTTTCAGGTTCATTTTAGTCTAAATCTTCTTCTTCTTAGCGTGTCGATGGCAATCTAAATTATATCGGCCCAGAATTGAGCCACTAGTTTGGCGCTCTCTGCAGCATCCATCAGTTCCAGTAATGAACAAACAGTAGCACATGCAGGACTCGATATTACGTGCCGCATTGTTTGCGGGACAGCACCACATTTACACTCCAGGGCAGAATCACTAATGAATCTCCACCTGAACAGGTTTTCCTTGCTTCAACCAACCAGGGTCCGAAGTCTATTTAAAGACTTCCAGGTCAGCCATGGCAACTCATGTCCAGGTGAGAGACTCTCAGCAGGTGGAACGAATGGGTTAGGTAAGGATGCACTACCACGCCACAGCGTTAGTCGCTCCGTAGACCGCTCGCCAGTGAGTGGGGTGACACACTTCAAAAAACTGTTTCGGCTTTTTAGCCTTTGCGACACGAGGGTATTTAGGTGCATAGGGTGTCGTGTGTCTGAAGCCATTTTGGTTCTTTCAATAGAGCTTGCCACTGTTCGGCGAATTTCTGGTGGCGCTATCCCTGCGAGTGGGAACAGCATCTGTACCTACCGGTGTTAGTTTAAGGCAACTAGTGATGACGTTTCATTCAGAGCTGTATCCACTAACTTTGCATGAGCTGAACGGCTCCATACGGGGCACGCAAATTCACCAGCTGAAACCCAAGCCCTAGCACGAGCGCGCGGTTTAAACGTAACGTAAATACGTCGCTTTTTTAATCACGTTTCAAGTACAATACAATGTGTTGTTTTGCATCCTCGTCAAATTCAAGGAGGTAACTATGCAAATGATTCTCGTCCCGAATCAATAATAAAATGAGTAGGTTTTTTTTTGTCGTATTTACGGAAATCGGTAAGTGTGAACCACCCGTGTTTTAAAAGCGGCACTTCTGATTCTCGCCCTATAACCGCGCTTCCACACGTACAAACAATCTCAAACGTTTATTCGATAATTTATTATTTCCTAAACCACTTTAAGGGGGTTATTCTGAAATACTGACAAATTTAAACAACTAAAGAAGCTGGGTTTTTTGAAAATTAACTAGGTACCGTAATTTTAATTGATTATTTATGTCTTGTGTGACAACCTCCTGAATTTTGACAAGGATGCAAAACAACACCTTGTATAAACATATTTTTTTCATATCTATGAATGATATTGATTGTGCTTGTTGCAAACATAGGGTAATTGTTTTTTTGCGATTAAAAAATCGACGTATTTACGCTAGTGCCTCTGTGTAGTTGGTCTGCCCTCTGTGTTCAGTTCACAGTTTAGGAAGGGTAAATACAATCGTAAAGTTAATGTTTCGTGATGATTCTCTTGATTGAAACGTGCATGATAGAGAAACGGGATCATTTTCTCAGGTAAAGTTTAATGACACTAACACCCGTATGTGCAGTCAAGTTAAAGTAAATAATTACTTTTGCAAAGATTTTTAGGCAATAATAGTAGTATAGTAAAAGAACCGTCAAAGACAGCAAAGCTATGAATTTTAACTTTTGACAGTTATAACTACAACAATTACTAAACTACAGAATAAAAATCGTTTTTTAAATAATGACTTTTACTCAAGTAATTACTTTGATTTGTTTCAACGTACAACGTGGTACGGGTGTTAAAATAAGACATAGAGAACCGAAATTGTTAGGTAGAGGTCGGATATTGTGTCTAGTTTCTACCACAAAATTAAACCTCCTACGGTTCTAACGGCATGAAAGTTGAATTTTACGGATAAACCAGAGTCTTTGTCCTTCACGAAGAATTTAAGACAATGTTACTGTACTATGAAAATTTACTACTCCAATGGAAATTCGAAATTTACGGACAATATTAGTAAATATTACTAATATAACCTAACATTTCTTGAAACTAAACTACACCATAAATCTATCTCTTTCAAAAACTATTCCACTAAGTTCCGAACTTCGTTGCGCTGTGCATATCTGAGCGTTTTTGTGCGCAGCTTGGTATGCGCACGCGCATGCGCTATTCAAACGGTTTCCGTGCGTGTGTTATGCAACGAGATTTTCTTCTGGTTAACGTCATCTGGTCTGCTTAGTTCGATTTAAAATCTGATTGGATTGTGTGTCTGAATGCTTATAAGTTACTCGGAGATAATGCTGGGAGATTTTCTATAATTTTTCGAAAAGATAACAGAAGATTTCCTTGTTTCATGAATGATCGAAAGATGTCTCGACCTCCTTTGTCTGTGTCTAAGTATTTCAATCTATAGAAGATAGGAAAAGTTTTCCTCAGAACCTCAAGCCTTTAAAGTCCTTTCTCAAAGTCAAAGTTATTTCTCCATAGGGGAGTAGATCTAAAGCTTCTGAAAACAAAAATAATCTCGCCAACATATCAGGGTTCATGGTCGCCTACTTAACTTCAGCCCTGCAGAAAAAGCATCCGGTATTGAGAATTATGTTATTAGTTAATAATTTAATAATTATTAAATTATAAATAATTTAATGCTATCTCGTTGGTCTAGTGGTTGCAAACGCGATTGCTGAGCATGAGGTCCTTGGGATCAATTCCCAGCACGGGCCAAATGTTATTAGGTTTATCCATCAGGAATTTCTCAGTGGCAGCCACGGTCTCTGGATTTGTGCTCTGTTCACAGCAATAGTCTCAGAACCTATTACATGGGAATGGGACTTAAACATAGTTCGCGAATGTGGGTATACTATTATATACACTTCTGCCTAACCCTTCGGGAGTTACAGGCGTTATGTTATGTTAATTTTAATGTAGGTATGGTTTTCGAAACCAACCCAAAACGAAGTCACCAAATTCCAACACTCAATCCTAGACTGACGACCAAACACACCCTCGTTCCACTTGGCACACATATCTTCACATAAATCCACAACCACACAATAACAAGCCGAGTCTTGTAATTCATTATCAAAACAAAATTGTTCCAAGCAATTAAAGCAACTACTCGGTGACAATAAACCATTAATTGTGTCGAAATGATTTATTCGTACCTAATAGGTAGGTAGGTTCAGTGGTCGACGCATAGCTCTGCGCAAACAAAAGATATACGCTGATTGACATTTAGAAACACCTAGCCTCGCCCTTTGTGAGATATCACACGGGACAATTTATTCAGTTCGTGTAAATTATTTTGTAAAGGGGCGTTTACAAGTAGGTATTGTAGTTTTACTTACAGTTCTGTTCAAGATTTATGGCGGCTCGGAGGTTAGCTGGGAGTGATGTTCTGCGCATTAAATAGTCAGTCAAGACGATGCGTCCTCTGTGAAATGCTAATACCTAAAATTGTGTTTTGCGCACAATAAAGTTTTAACAGAACTGTACTTGTACATTATTGGAAATAAAAGGCTTAGCACTCGAGGTCTTATTAGATTGGCATACCTACTCATACGTTTGATTTTGAGCAATCTAGAGAACTTTCTGAATCTAGAGAATTCCCTGATACAAAACTCTGGTCTGTTACCTGCATTGGATTGTTTGAACGAACTCGGTTGAGATGTACTTCAGCTTTTATTTTTGTAAACGGTATAAAAGCTCCTTTAACCGTAGCCTAAATGTTGGTTGCTTTTCCTTGTCAGATAAACTTTGACAATGCTTTGAATTGTATTCTGAACTAGTGAATGGTTGTTTCAATCCAACTTACAAACGCTATAAGAATATGTGGTGACTATTTTAATATCATCATTTATCTAAGAAAACTTTTCTGTTAGTAGCAATTCGGGCATTATCATAACACTTATAACTTTACTTACTTACGTTTCTCGGTTTTCGTCTTTTCATCTTTCAGACTGAAAAGGTTAACCTAACCCTATACAGAAATATAAATAGTATTCCAGGAACGAGACCGAAAAACCGGTGTACCAACAAATATTTCAACATGGAAATTTTGAACAAAATGAATAGGTACTTGAAAAGAACAAATTAATGAACTAATGTTGATGACAAAGTCATGTTTTTGTATCTGTAAAAGGTAAAGGTTCCATTCCACAGCAACAGATTCCATCTAGATCTTTGTCGTTTGTTCCATGGCATTCTGCATTCAAATTTTTGACCCACTGTACATAATTTAACGATACTAGCTAACTTGTAACCGATTTATGTATCGTTTACAGTTTTGTCTTGTACGTGACAATGTTGAGTTTAATTTTGCTAACTTCAAATATGGGTAAACGTTGTGACGTTGAAACGTGGTTTATGATCTCAGCGGCAAAGCCGTTTGATTTCTGCTTGTGCTGAAATATTGACACGCACCTCAGTATTAGACGTCGGTAGGTAATGAACGGGGTACCTATAGCACTCTTGCGTTGTTTTTGTTTTGTTCTGACTTGGAAAAATGATAAGAAATAAAAAAAAGTGCTTTAGTATTCGGTTGGCTTGGTATGGGCATGACATGTGGAGGAATGAAAAAAATGTCGTGAGACAAGTATTGAGTATGAATGTAGACGGGTATAAGATTAGAGGAAGACCAAAGAAATGATGGATGGACTGAGTAAAAGAGGTGTTTGATGAGATGGCTAGTAATAGAGAAGTATGGTAGTAAGTATCGTGTTACAAACCGCGTCATTGGAAAATGAAACAAAGCTTGGTTGACAATTCTTCGCGAATGGCGCGGAGAGCTGCTGAGCTGTTCCGTCTGACAATGCATCCAAAATGCAATGAAAAATATTTGTAGTTGAAGACCACCCTTCAGGTAGTGGAAAAGTATTAAAAAAAAAGGACATAGTACTGCGTGTTACGTGTTCCATTGAAAGATCTAACAGCCTGAGAAACTTTTTCACGTACGGTCAGGTAAAATATAACTATCTATAATATATTTCTGGCTGATCGCTTCTAATTCTTAATTTGGTCAATTTAGAACTTATTTTTTTTTGTACTTAATTCTCTAAGCATTAATATCATCTAACAATAACGTACGTTAATATGTGATCATCAATAATCAACATAACACAAACTTAACTAAATGAAAATTCAAAATTTCACGTGACTTAAGCCAGACATTAAAAGTAACTTAACATAACATAATATCACACCTGAAATCCCTAAAGGGTCAGACAGAGGTGTACCTAATAGTACACCAACAGTTCGCCAGTTACGTTTAAGTCCTATATAATAGGGGGCGAGCCTATTGCCATCACCCGGACATAAATCCAGACTCCGACTAAAAGTTACTGATTTTAATATAATAACGTCTCAACGTCTCTTTTGACGGTATTTGTACAGCAACAATATTTCTCAAGGAGATAACATCGTGATCCGAAATTATAAGCACACTTGAAGCTGTAGAGAACTCGGGAACATCTCCAGAATTGTGTGTAGGACGGTCCTTGGAACTGTGAAATGTGGATCCGAAGTTATACTAATAAAGTAGAAAATTTTATGTCGAATGTAGACAAAATAATGTAGACGAAGCGACAATATATCATTTTTCAGTCTTAATTGTGTCTTTTTGAACTATGCAGCGGCAAATGCTAGGCAAAGTTGCGTTATCATTTTACTTGGAGCACATTTAACTGGATGTTTTACATTAATTTTCAATTACAATAAATAATATAATTAAAAATAAAATAATTAAAATTCCATCAATTAATTCCTCATACACTTGAACGTTATAAACGTTAATTCCATTTAGAATTTAAATGAGTAACAGTATTGGCATTCAATAAATCTCTAAAATAAAACCATTCGTTTCCTTTTCTGTTCTTATCTTGTCCAGTGCATTTATACGGGTCCACTTTTGCACACAGTTTTTTTTTAAATTGTTTTTAATATCGATATACATCTGTAAATGCTAATTCACCAACTGAAACTCTTAAGAGTCGTTTTGGCAAAACGCTGCCTTTTTGTGACTTTGAATCAATACTTGTTACAAATGATAATGTATAATGCAAATGAGATTAATAAAATTTATTTTCTGTTATCGTATAATGATTTGCGTGTAAGCTTATGGATGCGGGTGCACAGACCTTTTATTTTAAAGTATAAATAAATCAGCTTTTATCCTAATTAGATGTTTATTGCTGCGTGATTTATATAACGTTATAATTATTTGAATGGGTGAGTCAAATATCTTACATGAGTCAGTTTGATAAAGGTTAATATTTAGGCATTGGGTTTTAACATGTGGTATTAATTAATGTTAATAAGTAGAATAAATATTATTCACACTGTGAACGAACAACCCAAAGAAACTTTATTGGTATCAAAAGCATGCACTAAAATCATTTTTGGAAATAATGTTGGTGTTAAAGTTATCTTTTTTTGGAATAATCAGCTTGTTAAAAAACCTAACAGCAACCGTATTTTAAAGTGTTATTTTCGTTTTTATTCAGTTCATCTTAAACAGATACGAGTATTATAAAATATCAAAACGACTACAGACGTTAGTTGGTATTATTTCAAACATAACAGTTTTGTTGTGTTTAGGGGTTAGATATTATACTTAATAGTACATCCATATTTCGACAGTTACATTTAAGTCCCATGTAATACCCCTATTGGACTTAGCAAGGGTAAGCCTATTGTCACTAACGAAGCACAAATACAGACTCCGTGGGTGCTCTGAGAAATTCCCGATGAAGAAGCCCAATAACACTTTGTCCAACCCGGGAATCGAACCCAAGACCTCATGAGTTCAGCAGTCGCACGTGCGACTACTACTTTACCACCAGACCAACGAGGCAGTTTTGTTCAAACGTGAAAATAAAAACACCAGGATTGCATTATTCCCGGTCCAGAATTTTAAAATCCAAGCCTATCCAGTCTCCAGAGCTTTGTTCTAAGTTTATGCAAACAAATTAGAATGCAGGCAGTGTGCGTCCAACGCAGTGGACAGACACTGCTTCTAATTTCTGTCAGCCTAGTACCTTTTGTAACGGGACGGATTAAGTGCAAGCGATGTTTGAACAAGAAACTCCCAAGCTTTCTTCAATACTTGTGCTTTGTTAAAAATGATAATTGAATTAGTGAATTGAGGTTTCTCTAATGTTAACTTCCATAGTTGTTCTAACCGCCTACTTGATTTGAAGTGTTGAATGTGTGCTAAATTGTATTGTGTGCGGATTATTTTAATGATTAATGTTACGTGTTAAGTTTGCAATGAATATTATTATCATAGGTGTCATCATAATTTACTCACACCATTTACTCAATCACCCACATCAAATAAATATTTTCTGACATTAATTAGAGAAATAACATAACAAAACATCACGCCTTGTAATCGCATCTTCGAAGGGTTAGGCAGAGCTGTACCTTACATGTACAATAGCATTTCGCCAGTAATGTTTAAGTTCCCATTATAATAGGGGGCGAGCCCATTGCTAACAACCGCGCTCAAATCCAGACTCCGTGGCTGCTACTGAAAAATTCCTGATGAAAAAACTCTGTAACAATTTACTGACCCGGGAATCGAAGCTCAAGCTCAGCAGTCGCGCGTACGACCACTCGACCAACGAGGCAATAAGGAAAAGGAAATACCTAATAAAATAATTATATGTATTTCTAATCAAACCTAGGAAAAGTTACTTTAAGACGTGTCCTAAAGAAGATGTGAAAGTTTCCAACGTTCAAAGCATAACCACCTGAGAACGAACGACGCAACGATGACGCAATTATTAGCTATGAAACCCAATACTTCCGATTTCATTGAAAAGCCTGTCACGTACACACTTAAAGCAGTATTAATCCAAACAGATAATATCATACTCCACCTAAATAAAGAAATAACAAGGAGTAACACACGATCAAACGATAATAAAAACTTCTTGGTCCAATAATCGTTGAGCAGACCACCCGGCCACCACAGAACTACTGGCCCTCTCAAACATCGTTTATTTAAAAAAATAAACTAACAATTTTATTACAAAACAAAGATATGGATTTCCTACGAATGAAAGCGTGTGGGCAGCTATCCTACATCGCGTTTTGTAAAGCAAACTTTTAACCAAACGGGACTCAATCATCGGGCATATAAAATACATTTTCCTATTTCATCATTATTCAAATCATCTTCATTTGAAACAGAACCCTAGTGTCACATTTCTTAAGTTCAATTTCGTCTTTTGCCAACATCGGAAGAAAATGATTAACAATATCACGGTGAGAACAGGTGGCAACGATTAAGTAGGTTTTGCTCTTGTAATTGCTCACTACTGCGACAGTGTCGTGATAATAAACGTATTTCAGATGAAATATGAAGCCTTTTGCTTCCTGTCCTTTTTATGGTACTGTCATTCTTCTCTGGGGATTCGAGTTTAAATTTTAGTCTTTAGAGTGGTGTAAATAAGGTTCGGAATTTAATGTTGAAACTGTTGTAGAAAGGTTCTATTGGGAGTCTGGAAGAAATCATGAATGAAGTTCGATGTGAAGTGGCCTTTGTGTTGAATGGTTGTGTGGAATAAAATTAGTTCAGTTAGTGGATATTTTATTTTTAGTCACTGAGTATAACTCAAACCAATTTCAAAAGTTTCATAAAGAGCTGAACTTGCTGTTTCTACCTAAGCCTATTTTACGATACCGTAATGAATTAACATTGGTCAGATTTGAAGCGTTTATCAAAACTAATCTTTAGCTTTAGACGCATTCCTTATTTGGTAGAGGATGTTTTATTTCTAGAAAACATTTTAACATCGTAAATACTTTGAAAACAGTGATTGAGACTTCCTCATCAAATCATGGTCACCCTTTAAATCAATCCTAAAAAACGCCCTCAATATTCCGACGCAAAGATAATTTTCTCCCTGATTTCATATTGCAACCGGAAGATGTAGCCGTGTACGTCGCGTGGGTAGTATCCGGCACCCACGGCTGACGTCACTGCCGGCCGTACGGTACCGGGACGGTTTTACAGCAACTGAATGGGCTACATGAATTATGGTAGATATGTTGGTTTATGAATTATGGAGCAGACTAGGTCAAGTAAAGGTTTTGGTTGAGTTTCGACTTTGAGAGAGTGCAAACTGTATTGTTTGAGTCAAGTTTTCAAAAGTTTGAAAACACAGTGATAAAGTTCAAGATAAAATAATTTTAAGGAAATTTTATTTTTACTTTATAAAAATTAGAAGCCCACGGGCGGCATAAAAACTCTAACATTAGAAAACAACAAACTATTTCTACAAAATTAATATAAGAGAGATGTCTTTCATATAAATGCCAGTATAGCTATATTAAAAAATAAAACTTGTTTTAGGTAATAAGGAACGAACATTTTTTAACAAGTTTTTAAGCTTTAAAAAAGACACGCAACGTATTTGTAATCATCATTTCGGCAACATCCCGAGTGGTAACTTTCCCATTTGGACAATTAAACAAAAGACGTTCCAGACAAGTGAAAAACAGTGCCCTTTCGTAACTATCTTAATCTTCATTGAGTTCCGTTTCGCAACTCATTTTAATTTAAACTGTTTTTTTAAATAGTACAGTCAGTTCCCAAAGTTACAACTAAACTTTTTCTTGATGTTGTTATTTTTTGTCTCTCTCTGGCACACCGGTTTGTTACGAGAGAACTCAATTTAGAATTTGAAGAGAAAGTACTTGAAGAGTAGAATCATGAAGATGTTGGTGCCACCAGAATCGTCTTTTTAGCCGACTTAAAAAAAAGGAGGTTATATATTCGACCTGTATGTATTAATATTGTCAGAAATGCACAGTTTTTGTATATGTTAGTCTATACCAGCTTCTAAACATGTGTGCCATTATCATCTTATATATAAAATTCTCGTGTCACAATGTTAGTTACCATACTCCTCCGAAACGGCTGAACCGATTTGTATGAAATTTTGTGTGCATATCGGGTAGGTCTGAGAATTGGTTGTTTATTATTATAAAAGTCTCAATTTGTTTTAAAAAAAATGGTTCCTCAGTTAACATGCTTTAACCTACTTATATTTCCGTATGAACTTGTCACAAGAAATTCTATTATATCGGAAGCAGATTGCAAAAAAAAATGCAGTCGACCAGGTTTCCATTATTCTAAAGTGTCCAGGGCCTCTAATGGCACTGCATATTACGTGTGGTATTTTTTTTTGGTAGTTCTTCTGAGTCCTAACTATACTTGCCAAACAAAAAGTTTACCAAATGGGAATGAAAACACGCAAAAGTTTATGAAACCAGACCCAATGTATGAAAATCAAAATAGTTACGAAACAGCACTTGATGGTATTCTGTTTAGTTGTCGAAATGGGAAAGTTACCAAACGGGATGTAGCCATAATTTTGATTATGCTCATTCTCAAGAAACATCAAGCTAGATAAAACTTTGGATATGACTTTCGATGCATCCCAGTTTTTTTAGTAACCTTTTGTGTTCTGCCAGCCCCATTTCCTTCATCTTTCATCACAGAAATATTAAAAAATGGATATTAATGTGTCATATAATATGTAGATTTCAAGAATGCTTGACGATTGGTACCCTTCCCTTCTACAGTGTCACTAATAAATGAGATGAATGCTCAGAAATTCTAATAATGCACAGTATCCTATTACACTAATTAACAACAAATAATAATTAACTAATCTGACCTTTTACCAGATAATTGAATTGCTTCATGGCTTTAAAATCATAATGTGTTCGTGTCACGGAATAACGATTGCCTATTATGAAAATACACAAGTATATTAAAGGATAATTATGAAATTGCTTGTTAAAGTGACATTAATTTTGAAGAGAATAGATGACCCATAATTATCAGAGAGGCTTGGTACAGGAATCTTAACATAATGTGTTTTAAATGTGCCATGCTTCACTGTGACGACACTACTTATGCTCAGAAGTGATCTATGTTTTAGTGGAGTGTGTAATATATGCCATAATAACAGATAATATATTATCACTTGAAATAACGTTCACATGATATAATTTTCATATGCTATAAAAACAAATAAACTAATTTCATGTGATCTAATATTTCATTTCATATAAACTTCTTTTGCTCTAATAACACTTAGTATAACGTTCAGTTGACCTAATTTTCATTCGACCTAATTTTCATATTTACTTATTTTCTTCCCAAATTCTATAGTGAAAAAGTAAATATTAGAAAACATCATACTGTTATAACCTCATCTAACCCAAATGATTCACCAAAAATAGAATGGATCTGGCACTAATGGTCATGGTTCCGACCTAACCTAATCCAGATGGTTCACCCACAATAGGGGGAATCTGGCACTCGGCGGCCGCTGCCGCAGCACGCTCGCTGCGCTCGCTCGCCTTCGTGCGCTAATGGTCATGGTTCTAACCTAACCTAACCCACATGATTCACCAACTACACACATCAAAAGTGTCTAGGGATCAAGCATTTTTATGCGGATTTCTTGAGATTGAGATGTGGCTTTGTAATAAATTTATGATTTTATAAATTTATATGGATCCTTTTTGGTGCATTTCATAATTTGAATCAGGAACTGTGAATCAAATTCGAGTAAAAGATGAAAATCAGCTGTCAATATTTTCCCTATAAAAACATACAACGCATTGAAGACATTATTAGTGCTACTGTTTCCCTACTACTGATTAAAACCAACGTTATTATGGAGCGGCGACGTCATTTAAGCAGGGAAGAAATGCTCAGAGCCGTGGGAATGATAGAAGCTGGTTCCCGGCAACGTACTGTGGCTTTAGCTCTGAATACAAGTCAGAGTGTTATCAGTCGACTTTGGACACGTTACCGAAGCACTGGTACCGTGGCTGAGCGCCATGGAGGACGGTATCGCTGCACCACACGGAGACAAGACCGATACATTCAAATCTTAACTCGAAGAGCTCCAACAATAACCGCCATGATGTTAGCCGTGAGGCTTCATCACTCTTCAGGGAACTTAATTAGCGACCAAACAGTCAGAAACCGCTTGCATGAAGTGAACCTTCATTCCCGAAGACCGCTACGGGTACCACCTATAGCAATGCACAATCGTAGGATTCGATATCAATGGGCTCTTGAACACAGAAATTGGGCAGAAGAACAATGGCGTTTCGTGTGCTTTTCTGATGAGTCTCGTTTTGGTATGAGACCGGATACAAGACGTATACGACACTGGAGAACCCCTGGACGCCAACAGCGATTAAAATCCTGCCAGGAAGTCCATCCTTATAGTGGTGGAACCATCATGGTATGGGCGGGTATTTGGATCGGCGGAAGAACTGAGTTGATTTGGATCAGAGGCAACCTCAACGCTCAAATTTATGCTGAGACGATTGTATCAGACGTCATCGTTCCTCTACAAGTGCAAATCGGTCCCTTATTTCAGTTAAGGCATGATAATGCACGACCGCACACCGCAAGAGTTGTAAGACAGACTCTCGCCGCAGCTAACATCAATGTCCTGCCCTGGCCTGCTCAGTCGCCAGACTTGAACCCGATTGAGCATGCATGGGATATGCTACAGAGAAGAGCTCTGCCGAATATGGAGGGTATCCAGTCGCAAGAAGACCTTTTTTTGTTGTTGCAACGAACATGGGCGGCCATTCCACAGCGTGATTTGGATGAACTCATTTTGAGTATGCCAAACCGATGTTCTTGTGTTGTTAGTGTTCGCGGTAGAAACACGGATTATTAATTGTTTAAGTTACCCAATAAAATTTTAAAGAAAACTGTTATTTCAGTCTTTTTTTCGAACTTTAATGTTAGTGGTTCAAATGTCAAAAATCCCTTGATTAGAAAATGGCAAATTTCTTTATTAATGCCAAGGTGACTTGGTTTATCGTTACTGTGACAAACGAAAACACTTTATTTGATGAATCCTTAAAGAAAATTTTAATTAATATCAATCAGGAGAAAAGTTATTGCAAAAATATATGTTGATCCCTAGACACTTTTGATGTGTGTATATAGCGGCTCTAACGCAGGAATATATGAGGAATAATATACAAACTAAATATTATACTAACTGAATATTAGTTCAAATGTGCATTATAGAAAATGTTTATTAAACCATATAAAATTAGGTAAACTGAAATTATATCAATAATTCATTATATCATTTCATCGTTATACTAAAGAAAAATTATAATAAATGAAATTAGGTCATGTGATCGTTAGAACTTTTGTTATTATGTCAAATGGTACGCACCCGTTTTAGTGTGCCTAAGAAAAAAAAGGTTTCGGCAAAGAGTATCTTTGAAAAGCATTTAATTCTTCAAATATAATATTAACTAACTTCTTATAAATTATCAACTGTTATTTATTACTCTAATAAAAGTTATTGTTTCAATATATTTAAACTACTTAATTTATAATTTGAATTAAGAATGTACATTTAAGTACATTATTTACAGATCTTAAATAAAATAACAAACAAAATGTACAAGTTTCAAAATGGGAAAGGAATAACAACACGTAACAATAACAACACGGGCGTGGATGGCAATGCTGATTCTTATATAAAAAAATAAAAAAACAATATTCAAGTAGCCACTAAAAAATAAAAGTAAAGATGATATTTATTTGGCTACGTTCATAATAAAATGATAAGCAACTACCATATTTACTGCCACACAATGATTTACAATAACTAATTTAAAATAAACAATTTAATACATAATAATAATTATGTCTACTAACGTATATCGTGACGTATGTAAGTCGTTGAGTCATTTGAGGAAGACTATACTTACCTGTGCCTAAAAGCGATAGGGTGGTTGACATTGAACACTGTGTACGTGAGAATATCAACGTAGTTCTCAAAACCTACTTATCGTCTGAGACTTTATCTTAGATTTGGAAGTATTACAACGACATAACTTATTTTTTCAAAACATTTTTGTTTGAATTTTATGATCCTTTGTGAAAATAATTATTCTGTTCTTTTCTGTTAGGTTAGGTTATCCGGGCTGTTTCCGCACTTAGACTCTTAATTCATTGTACGTTTGATAAATTATAAAAATTAATTCCTCTGCTTACTCCAACCATCTCAGGTCCTCCCAGAAAGCTGGCAGCCTTTTCAGGCTGCTGCAGGCCTCCGGGAGCGATACCGGCTATTGAAGAGTCCGTGCCCGTTGATCTGCCTGCTACTGCATTCTATGAGCACGTGCTGTGGTGTTTCTTCCACCTCCATGCATCCTCTGCACAGAGGCCTATCCGTCACACCTATGGTAAATATGTGTTTATATCATCTTGCAAATTTTGTCCCGTTTCAGTCTAGTGATGCTGTTCTATTCTGTTGCAGACAAAACAATTTTACTTTCTTTATTGTACAATCCTTTTCACCCATATCAGCACAACAATGTGGAATAAAATAAAAATGCACTCGTACACAAATACAAATTATTTTATTTCATATTTGTACATCTTGTACTTTCCCATAGCCCTAAAACAAAGGGCTTAAATCAACAATCTCGGGACCCGTCGTCGCACTATCTCCTCACGTGGATCGGGCACTGACTTTACGACATATCTGAACATTCGTGTTCACCTTTATTCCCATACTGTTTCATTTAAATACTCGGACATGAAAACATCGAAACACTGTTTTGGCATAAAACAGGAAGAGTTACAAAAAGGAACAAAGGCAATAGGTACTACTTTATTAATATTATAAACGCGAAAGTTTGTAAGTATGGATGGATGGATGTTTGTTACTCTACTGAACGGATTTGGATGAAATTTGTCACAGGGAGATAGTTTATAACCTGGATTAAGACATAGGATAATTTTTATCCCGATAGTATAATCCCGTGGGACAGTGATCGAACACCACGCGTGCGAAGCCGCGGGCATAGGCTAGTTTGTTATAAAATGTCCAGAGACATTATTATTGTTGTAGACACCCATAAATATGATTCGATTACTCACCATTTTGCTACAATATATCGTTTTTTAGTGCGACCACCTCGGACTATCGAATCGCAAAGCAACGATTTAAAGTGCAAAATAATAAAGATCAGTAAAGAAATAAAGTTTTACAGCGGGTATCAGAATAATGGCGTCTCGGGTAAGGATAGACAATGTTGGCGCGAAATGTGATATTATATGAGACTCGATTTATGATCACCTACGCTTTGGTGAGATCGCTCTAAAAATGGAAGGCTGAGTTTGTACTCAGGATCAACTTCTTATTGAGATTCTCTGTGGACGTGCTTATACTGTCAAAGCCTACGAGACACGGCCTGTAGTTTCTCTGTACAATCGACAAAAGGGAAACGGTTTACCAATGTACCAACCTGTTAGAAAATATTTTGGGTAATTGAAGTTCAACCACATTCCGTAAAATTGCTAACAAATTCAACATGTAAGTAAATCATCCGGATAAGTTACATGTTGGATTTAATAGGTCGATTACTTACATCAGCAGAATTTTCTAAGTTCTCAATGAACGACATTAAAATATGTTTGCAATATACCTCGTCGTCGTCATAAGCGTGGGTGATCTTTTTCCTAATTAAAGGATATCGTAATTGGATTGACCTGACATTTTTGAATCATTAACTTTCTAATGTATATGCATGACTTTATATATCTTAATTAACTTGTACGAATTAATTAATAGGTAGAATAAGGTTATTGGAGCGTTATTGGGTTCGCAAAATTACCTGAGAATAAAATTAGGATGTAGGATAAAAATTGCCACCGATGCAGAATCTTCCAGAATTCCAATCCGTTCAAGGCAAACCCAGAATTTTTTTTTCCATATTCCTAAATACAGCTAAAGAAATCTAAGAGTTACAACACACGACAACCATAGAGCAGGTTTACACCGAGCAGTTTTTTGACCCACCAACACCGAAGTTAACATAGTAACCAGCCAGTCATTGTTACACAAACTAAGGCCTAGTCTACATGAATGGAGGCCTGAATGAAACCAGTCTGGCAATAACTTACAGGCGACGTATCACCGGTCTTACGGCCATAACTCACTAGTTGCAAAATCAACGCCTTAGCGCACAGAACGCGTCTGGACTCCAATCACTAAACAGTAGCATCTTGGTTTATGTTTGTCGAGATGTGGAAATGTTTTGATAGCATTTTATAGGTTT
Organism: Cerastis leucographa; assembly: GCA_963082945.1. Taxonomy (NCBI): domain Eukaryota; kingdom Metazoa; phylum Arthropoda; class Insecta; order Lepidoptera; family Noctuidae; genus Cerastis; species Cerastis leucographa. The sequence goes on along the minus strand of OY720358.1, from coordinate 6,384,626 downwards.
GCCTGTTCATGAGAAACGGGAGAACGCGCGTACTAAATTACTGACTCAATTTTGACCGAATGAGCGTGCGTATGATTTTTTTAAAGCAAAAACAGCAGTTCAATGAACATGTTTTGTAGATTATGTGATCACCAAACGGCTTTTCATAATCTGCACTTTAATTTTAAGTTTGTCTCTGTACTTTAATTTTAAGTTAGCATGCTGAAATAAGTCGGTGAAATATGTGAAACCTTTTCATTTATAAGACCACATGTACCATATTTCATGCAAATAAAGAATCTGGAATCTTGCCTGGAGAGTGCCCTCAGCTTTTTTGGACATACCTATTTAACGTTCACGTAGGCATTTATATTTCGGAAAATAATTTTCAATATGAACTTTTTTGCAAAAACAAGCTAGATATGACATTGATCTACTAATTTAAACCACCAACATAAAGTACATACACCTTTCCAAATAAGTTTCGCAACAATAAACTCTAAATACTAATATATTTTGCACATAACGCTTTATAGATTTTCGTGGGTGTACAATATTAAAACGTTAAATTTCCACTAAAATATATTGAACCGATAAGTTTTATATCCATCGGCTTCAGCGTTTACGACTGCTTGACTGATAAAATTAATATTGCACAGAAAATCAATTATACTAATATCGTACTAAATAGGACATGATAGTAAAATCGTAATGAAATATTATATGTGGAAGTAGGTGTTTAGTTATTGCAAAGCGTTTTGAATGGATTGTTTAATTATTCAATCGGTAAGTCAATGATTTATCAATCCAAGTAGGTTTAAGTTAATAAGTAAGTAATGAAGTTTATTGAGATATAACTTGAGTCGACAAACAACAGTTAAAGTATCTCTGTCTGTTAAGATATAATTAAGACTTAAATGTTTTAAGTTTTATGTCTTTATGGACTTGAAAGTGGACCGTGTGGTTCTGACCCGTGCAGAATGACAGACTGTCCATAGGAGATAACTTTGTGGTAAACTTCTCTAGCAGCGTGGTCCAGTGGTAGCAGCCCCGACTTACGAGCAGTAAGCCCTTGGTTCGAACCCATGTAGGCGCATTACTTTGTGTAATTTATTTCATCAACGCTGCTCTCAAAAACGGTGAAGGAAAACATCGTGAGGAAACCGGCATATCCTAGAACTAAAAATTCGAAAACATGTGATATCTACCAAACTGCACTGTGCCCGCGTGCACTCCCTCTTATTGAGAGGAGGCCTATGTCCCAGCAGTGGGACCCTCCTTGAATTGGATTTAGTTAACTTTATTTTTTCTAAAATAAAAGTAGTCTAAGTTACTTCTTATAACATAAGCCAGTAAAGTTCCGTCAAAATCAGTCCAGCTGTTACGGAGATTAGCCGAAACAAGCAGTCAGAAAGTCAGACATGCAAAAAAAAATAACCTTATTAATACGTCTACCAATACTGCCGAGCGTGCCCGCCTGCTGGCTGTGGGTGAGTGGGAGTCGGGTCTCTGGCTTCAGGCACTACCGTCACCTAACATAGGCACTATGCTAGGTGACACAACATACCGGCTCGCTACATGTCTGCGATTGGGCGCTCCTTGCGGGGCTCCACATAGCTGTCGATGTGGTGAAGCAGTCAACCGCCTCGGACACCATGCGGCACGGTGAGCTGCGCTGGGGCGGCTGCTGCAGGTGCTGAAAACCTCAAGCGGCGCAAGGCACAATAACTTAATTAGTAATTATGTGTTTGAGCCGTTTGGGGTTGAAACACTAGGGCCATGGGGCCCGAGTGGGGCACCTTGTGTATCGAGATATCGCTAAACGTTTGGTCGACTCTCCACATGACCAGAAGGCTGGCCTTTTTTTGCCCAAAGAATCAGCATTGCCATCCAACGTGGCAATGCGGCCAGCGTTCTGGGCACTTTTCCTGTTGACAGCGATGTGGACGAATTTTTTGACACCCTGTAATTTTGATATTTGTACATATTTTATTATTATTTTAGATATATTTGTAGTTTGTAAATAATTTAAATATCTCCGTAACTAAAAGGTTCCCAGGTATGATCAAGAACAAAAAAAAAATCGCAATGACGAGGAGAACTAGTGCTCTTCGCCTTCGTTAAGGATTGATTTACACCCTTTACACTTTCATATCCATTAATTAAAAACTGTTATTTTGTAATTAAAAACATGCACCACAATTTTATTTCAGAACTAGCTGTCCCCGGCATGCGTTGCAATGCACTTTTTACCTACCCTATCTACCTACCTACCATACCCTACCCTACCCTACCCTACCTACCTACCTTCCTACCCTACCTTACCTACCTACCTACCCTACCCCACCCTACCCTACCTACCTACCTACTCTACCCTAGCTTTCTCACCTTTTAAACCTTCCCTGGACTACGACAAACATTTTAAAATCAAAATCAGCTAAATCGGTCCAGCCGTTCTCGAGTTTTAGCGAGACTAACGAACAGCAATTGATTTTTATATATGTATATATAGATTTGTATAGATTATTATTCCTGACTATGTGATTATAATCCTCAAATTATCACGCGATTAGGCCTACATGATTTTACCTTTCACCAGTATTCAACCACAAGCCAAATACCGATTTCTATTCTCAACAGACTGTATCTACTATTACACTATCCAGTTACTACCACTTTGCTATCACCATTTACCCCACAAACATAACAATAAAAGTTATCATTTCGAGTTCAATTTGTAAAACGATAACCACTACTGAGGATATGTTTATTGAGATGTAACTGAGGTTTACGATCTGGCTGCGCGGGAGCACTTTCTTTAGACCGCGGACCGCGTACGACAGTTATATTTATTTATAACGCCTTGAATATTCCATTCATGGCATCTACTGGGAACGGTATTGGGTACTTGTGTTTGGTATCCTTTGAGACAGTCCTGGTTAGGGATTTAATTTTGTGCAAAATATAAAGTTGTTCTTTCTATGGAAAAAGTGGGTTAAATAAAAGTAGAAGAAAATTGTCTGTTTCAGTAAAGCAGAAAGGTTGCGAAAAAGGCGTTATTCAGCTGCATTATGTTATGGATGAAGCTGTAAATATTAAACATTCTACTTACTGCACTGAATCTTGAACTAAAGCACATCACACACAGGGAGCGGGTGCGGGACAGGCGCGGGTGTACGGCATCTGTATTTCATGTTCTTATATGGACGACATCACATACAGTGCGCGGGTCGAGCGCGGGTAGTGCGCAAGTCGTGCGTGGGTCGTGTGCGGGTAGTGCGCGGGTCGTGTGCGGGTCGCCCTGACCCGCGCGCTACCGGCGCTCGACCCGCGCCTGCTTTCTGTGTATGATGCGCTTAATAAAAAAATTTTAACGTTTATGCCGTATGTTAATTCTGACAGAACCGCAGTTTCTGAGTGGAACGATTTGCAAAATCCACCAACTAGAAAATCTAATCCTTTTCATGTGTTTTACTCTCAGAGAGAGAATGCCAGTGTTCCAGCCGTGGGAAAGGTGAGGCTGATAAAGTAAATCGATGTGTGTTGATGGTCGTGTGATTGAGAAAAATATTTTGTGCAGTAGGCTTTTACGATTATTAAGAAATTCTTCAGTCCCAAATTGCTTCACAGAATGTTATCCACTCTACACCCTCGCAGTAGGTAGAAGGTAAAGCGGATCTCTATTGTGGCTACAGTGTAAAGGAGCGCAAAATATTTCACTATTGTACAGACCATTGAGACCGTTGAGAACTTAATATTTTAATCTTATCGCCCTGTACTGCTCCCACTGACAATGAACTAGTTACGGGGACCATCCTTTATTCAACAATTTTATACCACTCTAAGATTATTCGGTATATTTTTAAAATACAATATTATTATTATTAATATTATGAAGTTATTCTATACAGTCATCACTAAAAGAAATTGCAGCAGACACAATTAAATATATTTCCTCCTCATTATTCAACTTTTATATCCATAAATCTTACATTTTAGTAGAACCGAAAATAACCCTGGGCGGTCTATAGTAAACAAATAAACAGTTTTATAAACATCGCCAACTTAACTGGCATATAAGACAAAACCAAGATATACAGCCTCTGTGTCAGCGAATAAATAAAAAAAATTAATTTGAAAAGAGAACAAAAGCGCAGCCCCAGCCGCAGGCCGCGGTTATGACGTCATAATTAAGGGGCCCAACACACGACGAAAAGCAAGAGAGCGACGTGACTCACGTAGTGCCGTGCCGTGAGAAAACCGAATTTAATAAAAAAGTAAAAGTGCTTTCTTTGTACAGGGGCATGCAAAATTGAAGTTCGATTATCGGTGCCTTATTTTGGGACATGATTCATTTTGGTGAGAGGCTTGAAATTTAAGATAACATGTTAAGAATTTTCGATTAGCGCGAGTGATGCAACCGGTGCGAATGTAACGGGATGGCGAACACGTTAATGTGAACGACCCTTTTACTTTTAATACTTGTGATGTGCATTGCAAGCCGTTAACTTTGATTTGTTTATCAATCATCATCCGCCATCATTGAGACACGCTTCACATTTATGGAAACAGTTATCGAATCACAATGATTTACGAAAGAAAGAGATTATTAAATCAGGTATCGAAAGATCATAATTTATTGTAATCCCTGCTAATCTACGGAACGGTGAGAAAACATCGTACTTAATTTATAAGGATTTTGAAAATAAAACTAGCCAGGAATAGATTCGAGTTAATTTCTAAGCTTCAATTTCTTACACAACTGGCTAGGCCACCTATATCAATTCAATTTACGCAATTCAATAAGACATGCGACATTAGAAAATTTTATTTCGCAACAATGAGTCTCACTACCTACGCCTTTTAACAAATCGATTCATTGCACATCAAAAATACACATCGTAAATCGAGTTACTGTTCTCGAGTCGGGATGACATCGATGCATCGAGTCAGCGAATCGCAGAATCGAGATGCGTCACATTTTAATTGTCCCGCATAAGGTGCGACCGTTACTGCATTCAAAATATTCAAATAAAGATCGGATAATTAACGGTACAGGTAACGGGTCGGAGGGCAAATGGGACCGAATGAGAGCATACCGATAAAAATTTGGAGCTCCTTAATTTTAATGCGAGTTATAAATATTGGCGGAATTAATTGAAACCGTGTTTTGGGTGAAGTTATCGGTAAGTTAAGATGGTGATTTAGGATTGGTGAGGTAGTAAATTCGGGGATATTGGTTGTTTCGTATTTCTACATGTTAAACTGTTTTAAATAAAGCTGCGATGGCTGATATCATTATTTGTTGAACGTTTTATACAGTTATGTACTGACAAAGCGTAATTAAACTGTTGGTAACTCTCCCACTGCTGGGTCACAGCTCTTTTCTCCGGTAAGAGTAGCCTTAGTTCATCTCGCTTAACCAATAGGTACTACAATAGATACAACAGTTCCATAACATAGGCAAATTATTAAGTTCTAAATATAAATCACAACCAGATCTCCAATCCTTCCCAAGACCAACGGAAAAAGACCAACACAAGAAGATTACATACCACATCAATCCATCAAGCTAAGTCTTTAAAACAACAGCCCATCACAACACGAGACTCCAGCCTATAGCATCGTGGCGGTACAGTTGTAAAAATGGAATAGTATCATTTAGTACGGAACCCTCGGCCGGGTAGCCAATAAACGGTAACCGTGCCGCGTGGGCGGAGTCGCTGCGATTGTCGCGAATGTTATCCAACACACTTAGCTTCGTTTACGTCGGATTGTGTGTAATGGCTCTTTGATTGTTGACGTTCGGTGGGAATTGTATTGGTAGGCAGCAGTGGAAAGTTAGTTGCAAATACGTAGGTATATAGTTATACATGGAACTTACGGTGTGTGCTCAAAATCGTAACAAACTTTACCATCTTGTATTTTCTTAACCATTTAATGGAGACTCTACAAATACAGAACATAAGATTACGCTTGTAATCCCCGAGAGGTTAGGCAGAGGTACAGCCATATTTCGCCAGTTATGTACAAGTCCCACGTAATATGAGGCGAGCCTATTGCCATCGAGCACGAATCCAGACTCCGTGGCTGATTTTTTTTTCACAATTTCGGCTTTGGTTTCATAGTAAAAGTTGTTCATAATGATGAGTAGAATGACCACTTAAGAGGTTGTTGGTGTTTTTCCAATAACCCTGTATATTATTCGTGTGAGTATCTTTTTATTTTATATGCAATAAAGAAAAAGCTGAAGTGGCAATGGGCCGGCCATATTAGCCGTAGAACCGATGACCGTTGGGGTCGACGTGTTCTTGAGTGGAGACCGCGAATCGGCAAGCGTAAGGTGGGACGCCCTCAGGCTCGGTGGAGCGATGATCTTCGCAGGGTAGCTGGTAGCAACTGGATGAGAGTTGCCGAGAATCGGGTTAAGTTGCGACCGATTGAAGAGGCCTATGTCCAGCAGTGGACTGCGGTAGGTTGATGATGATGATGAAAGAAAAAGAACTCCAGCACTCCAGCAAGAAGCCACTATCCAGCTCGTTGGCTTAGCAGCTGGACAGTTGCCCAGCGAAAATCTTCGTTCAATCTAGTCACGCCCTTCGTCTTGCTTGCAGAACTGATTCGACGTTTTCATTATAGAAAAAATAATTCGATCTTATTTTTATGATGATACGCGCAAGAAAGCATGTTACCAAACCTCACTTAATTCTCTTAATCCCAAATCTGCGTGGAAAATATATTTTTAATCAGTTTTTTTAGGATTAAGGCAATAAAACGCTTATATACCTGTTTAATACAGTTATATAAAACCGTGTTTCAATCGGAGATGTATCAATAGGAGTGAATGTTGACTTTCATAGTTTATTACATTCTTTAGTTTTGCTTTCGTCTTTGTTTTCGTGAAATTCATGAAATATTCTCTTCATAAACATATGAAGCAGAATATATTTCGGAATATTTTTGTTAAAATAAAACAATTCACATGAAAACATACTGCCGTGAAACTTGACAATTTCTTTCTTTGCACGTCATATTCTGCCTTCGTAATCACGAAAGCTACTAATATTGTAGAATTATACCTTACTCAAAAGTACAGTATGTACTGAAAACCTACCTAGCATATAATTTTGCATGCTTTGTTTTATCTCAGCTGAACATGTTTGAACTACTTATTGCAATTGAATTTAACACCACTGTATACCATGTTTTATGTAAATAAAAGATTTATGTTTATGTTTTATATAAACCAAATATTAATCAACTAAATGACGCTACATACGACGTACATACTAAATGACGCTGAGAGCGGCGGTGGCCCAGTGGTGGCAGCCCCGACTTACGAGCAGTAAGCCGGGGGTTCGAACCCAGGCAGGCGCATTACTTTGTGTAATTTATTTCATCACCGGCGCTCTCAAAAACGGTGAAGGAAAACATCGTGAGGAAACCGGCATGTCCTAGAACCAAAAATTCGAAGACATGTGACATCTACCAACCCGCACTGGGCCCGCGTGGTGGATTACAGCCCACTCCCTCTCATAGGCGAGGAGGCCTTTGTCCCAGCAGTGGGAACATTATAGGCTAATGATGAAATGACGCTTTCCGCTTTCCTGTCGTCGATATGCAAACTATAGGTAAGTCGTAACGCTAGTAGAATCCGATTCATAATTACGATGATAACATGCCTTATCCGTCGCCTACTAGTTAGGAGGATTAAGATACAGACGAGACACATAATTAAATATTCATTTAATTAACTTTCACTAGCCTCCAGTTTCCAGATGATGTCATCCAAACTCAGCCATTCGATAGGAATACCCGTTTCACAAACAGAAGGCAACGCTTATATTAATGCTTAAATAAAAGGGTGTTGTTGGATTTTCAATACTCGGGTGATCGGGTCAGCGACGAGAGTTGAAATAGCATTTTTTATTTAAGATTTCATTTAGTTGTCAACTAATCTTAGTAAGAACGGTCACAATGCTAATATTTAGTATTGATTTACGTCTACAACGAAGAATTAATTAGTTTTATAGTCGACCATAAATGTATGCAGATAAATGAGTTTAGGAGTGTATTAATTATGATATTTCTTAATTGACTTCATTCGATTATGTATTTATTTGTCGTAGCACGAATAGATCATCGGAAAGTTTTCAAGGAACTACTGGAAGTTAATACCAAATAAAATTCTAGTGGCGTAGGTAGTAGGACGTTTACATAAATATAATGATGTCACCAGGCATAATATTCGTGAATTAACTATTAAATAATTATTCAATAACATATTGCCATTCTAAAGTAAGTGTAGGGTCCAAATCCTCTTATTTCAAGAGCTCAGGTGGCGTACCATGACGTCTTAAAACATTATTGTTCCATTCTTATTCCAGAGTGAAAAAGAGACGGAGCTACACAGGTCGTCTAGCTCCATCTCTTTCCCACTCTGGAATAGGAATGGAACAATAATGTTTTAAGCGTCATAGTAACCCCCCTGAACTGTACTAACACTTAAAACGTCCCATGTGCACCAAACCCTTCTGAAAATGTCAAGACATACAACTTATTTCTTGGCCGAAAAATTGTCCAGCCTTCTGGGCACGAGAAGAGTCGATCAACCGTTTGGCGATAGCTTTACCTATAGGTACCACACTCATGAGTAGTGTGCCTAGAAGAGCACTGAAAAAACTAAAATTGCTTCACCGAATCTCCGCCATAAATGACAGTTCTCTAATTGGTTTTAGTTTTATTGTCGACATTAATTAACAATTTGTTCAGTTTCTCATTACACTGACAAGTAGTAAAAGTCAATTAAGGATTCGTGATCACGTGTAGGCGTTACAACAACCTGTTAGATTTGATGACCATTTGTGGATTTTATTACTTCAGTCTTACTTTTTCTGTAGGTTTGGGCAATCGTTTGTGGGTATACCAGGTACGCCTTCAGCACGCGTAGCATGACCACTGCAGAAACGGGATAATTCGACGAAACCTAACCTAACCTAACAGACAGATGTGTTCCGCCACTTCTTCTTCCCAGCTAAATACTAGGAAGTGGCGAAGGGCGGGCGTTTTGGGGGACTGTCTCTTGTAATTTTGACGTTCAAAAAGTGCTGATTATCAGCCTAGTTTGAATAAATGATTTTTGATTTGATTTGACTTTTGAAAGAATCCACAAAATGACAGAATGTCGTTGTCCATGTGTCATTATGTCGATTCCGCGTAGACAAAACTCGTTTCTACAGTGGTCATGCTACGCGTGCTGCAAGAATTACGTTTCTACGCCAGCCTGCGAGGTTACGGTTAGAAACATAAGGTTAAAGTCAGATGACTTCGCCGGGAAGTTATTTATAAGGTTCTATAGAGGACTAGAGAGCATCGGTGGCCCAGTGGTGGCAGCCCCGACTTACGAGCAGTAAGCCTCGGCATCGAACCCAGGCAGGCGCATTACTTTGTGTAATTTATTTCATCACCGCTGCCCTCATAAACAGTGAAGGAAAACATCGAAGACATGTGACATCTACCAACCCGCACTGAGCCCGCGTGGTGGATTACAGCCCACTCCCTCTCATAGAGAGAAGGCCTGTGTCCCAGCTTTGGAAACATTATAGGCTGATAATGATGATGATGATAGAGGACTATGGAGTTGTTTGATTTTATTGATATAATAGATAAACAAGTAGACGCGCCCTCAGTTGCTCAATGCACTGTCATCGATTGTGACGTCATGCACCAGTGGCTCAAACTGCTGTGAATTTAAATGATCCTTAAAAGGTGCAGTCCTAACACATAAAAGAGCTTGAAAAAATGTATTTAACTTCAATTAGCGCTAAATTAAAAGGCACTGTCAGTTTCATTATATCTCGATTCACCTCAAAGAATCCTTATTAGTCACACGCGCTAAACTGCCTTCCCCACACTCTTCAAAGTGATATTATTCTCGAATCTCATCACTTCTAAACTCTTTAAGAGCTGTAAAACCGCAAGGGGCAGCGGATACCGTATCATCATAACGACTATAAACGACCGTCCGACGATCAACCACCGACAATTTAAAAAAACAAGATTTTTCGAACTCATTATACATATTTGGAGCTCCAAAACTTAACACTACTTATCTTACGATCTTTTAAAAAGTATTGCTCATTATCCATATAGGAACAGGACACAAAGCACGTATATCAAACGGAAAGCATCTACAGCTAAATCAGCTCTCAACAAAATAAATTTTCGCATTGACATACATCGGCCCAACCATAAATATTAATCTCGTTTTGTTTGCTACAAACATTTTTATGTTGATAAAAAAATACTTCCCAAATAACTCTGGACGCGTATAAATAAAGTGTGGTAGTAAATGTCAATAATATGCAAAATAATGGATGTTAATCTCCGAGTGGATTTGTGATTTGCGAGCGAGCGCGCTTCAAAGATTAGCCGACGGATTCCATGATGGCGTACGAATACCGTGTTTTTATAGCCAGCGAGCAGCATCAGCGCTTGCTCCTCGACTTATATACGATTTGCTGCCTGTCAACGTTATCCATTTACAAAACGTTCGTATTGCTTCTTGTTATTTGTAAATTGATTGACTTTTTACACACGTAATAATTAGTTAAAATATCCAAGTATCTCTTCCTTTGTCACTAGGCACGGTATGAGTAGTTTCATTCTTCAAAAGATGGATGCGTTGATACTGTTGATTCGTAAAAAAACTAAAGTTTGGGTAAATGTTTCTCGATAAGAAAACCAGAAAATCTGAAGTAAAATTGTATTAATATATTCATTTGATTCAGACATTTATTATTATATAAATTTTAATAACTAACTTCTTGAACTTGAACTAGAAACTGCAGAATATATTTGCAGTCTTGTGGCTGAATTAACTCCAACTTAGTAAGCGTAGACCAGGAGTGTGGGACGTAGCTTTACACAACAATTCAAATCTCAAGCTGCAGGCTAGTAGAACACTGATAAAGTTATTGTGTGTCAGAGCACTATTACTTACGCAAAAATAATCAGAATCTGAGCGAGGTTCTGCCGCGCTCACTGACCGTCGACCACTTTTCAACTTTATGACACAGGCTATAAGGGTAAAAAGTGGTCGAGCGATAGCTGACATCAAGTGGGTAACAACGGACACCCCTTCCCTTCAATGCTAAAATCTTCTTCACTAATTAGAAAAGTTACCTTTGGGATCTTACAAAGTTAGATAGAGAATACACCAAAAAAAAAAAAACTTAATGAATCATGCCAACGGATCCTGCTGAGCAGTCCAACTCGCTACCACTATATTGATATTTTCATAATGTATTTTGGACCAAAAGGATTATATTATCTTTTTTTTTTGTGATCCATGAATTTGTTCACTGCTGGGCAAAAGCCTCACCTTTCTTGTGCCAAGCATCTTGACCGATCTCTGGCAATGTTCATCACTGTGATCGTTTATTGTAGTTTAAACTTCATAAAGCTCTGACTCCTGCACTAGACGTGTTCCTCACAGTCAGAGGAGCCAGCAGAAATTTGCCACTCATTTATGTTCTAGATTTAAAAAAGTTCTGTATTTACAAAGACTAGAGGGTACTCGCAGTTTCGCATTCGTCTCCGTGAATAGGTCGCCGACGGATAACGAAAGCATCGCCCACTCGCGACCCGATGACATTGTTTATTATTTTTGTTGTTGCTCGTTGCGAACTGTGCAAATAGTAATTAATTCCTACACACTTTCTCTCCTGAGTGCGATTAACCGACGCTAATTCGGACGATGACCCGTCTACCTAGTTTTGTTGAAGGACGAAAGTTATGATTCAGTTTTAGACGATCTCTTTCGCCTACGGTGGTAATGTAATGTTGAAAAGTATAATTATGCTTGAGTTTTGAAGACTCGTTCCTTAATGTGTGTGCTGCGATTTATTATAATTCGTTCTGAATGACGTAATTATATGCTATTGATTCTTTGCTGTTCTGAGTTCTAAGTTATTCGTATCATCGTTCGGGTGTAAAAAGGTATCGGATGAAATAGGTTTCTTACAGTATTTTTTTTTAAGGGCTAGAATAGTTTTTACTATTTAAAAACCACCAAAAGTTATGGTAACTTTAAAGTATATAGAAGAAGAAAAAATGGCAAAACCTGTATATTTTTTAAGAAACCGTCCGAGGTTTTCACACATATCACAATCTACATAATATACTTCTGAGTTTACATTGAATTCCAAACAAAAATATCAACATAAATATGTACCTACCCCGACATTGTAAAGCCCGTGTCCAAGTGAGTCAGCATGACCGCATATTGACTGAGCACTATGACACCCTAATTCAATATAATCTGCTGACATTTTTACGTGTACAATTATGTGAAACCGTACGCCTTTACAACTGTACTAAAATTTGTTACCAATATATTTTTAAAGTTTTATGACACTGTAAGATGAGGTAGATGTGGAGTGTTTCCAGAAGCAGTAAGTTAAGTGCAAATGTGTTAATGTATTTGCAAAAAAGGATCAAAGCTTTTCTTTTTACGGATGGGAAATCATCAGATGACTTCTCCTGCTCTGGGCGGAGCGGAAGGGAATATCAGACTTGTACTGACTAAAACCCATCCATGTTCCTTCTTAGCCCTTTGTGTTCCAGGGCCACGGTATCTCTTTCGAACACCACACACACACACACTTTCAACCCGCAGCCCTGGCAGGCATCGGCCCTCTCGGACCCCTTCCGATTTGCTGACATCTCCTTGAGGCGCGCGTGGAACACAAACGCGCCGTCGGCACGGTCTGTCGTCATAAGACGGCCCGAAATGACTCTGCCCTAGAGTGTAAATGTGGTCCACAATAAATGGGAGTCTTAATACCGTTGGTGTCCTGCAGTTTGCTTTTTACGAGAAGCTGGTGGACGCCACTGAAACCACTGAATTTGTAGCCAAGTTCAGGATCACCTCCATTTTAGACTCTATTACCTTATATGTATAATTTAAAATGATGGATTTCGACAACATATTACTCAACAATAAATAGCCCACTTTCAGTCTGGCAATACCTTCCACCCACATGCATCCTGTCGACAGGATGTTCAGATGTCGCCTGTAATCGCCCTAATTGCGGCACCGGTCTAATTTGACTCGCACCTTAATGTGTAGCATGTAGGTGTGTTAACGCCCTTATATTTCCATCTCAATGCAGATTGATTCTTTTGTTTTGATGTTCTTTTCTTTAGCAGACAGTATTTTATTAGTAATTATAGTTTTCTTGTATAAAAAGTGTCTGCATTTTGAGAGAATTCCACGATTGAAATTAAACCCAATCAACACATTTGAACTGCTTTCCAAAGCTATCAGGATCATAATTCCTATAGAATATAGACTCGAACAGCTTTTTAAACGCGGTTCGGATGTGCTACTCGCGTAATTTGTAATTTGCTCTTAGTTTATTCACAAATAATGGCTAAAATGTATAGTAGGAATTACAACGTATTGAGCAATGCTTTGGTTGAATCAGATACAAAAGCAATTAAAGAATTTGATTTCTTTCTCAACTATTTGCCGACAATGTAAATAAATCCAAAACGTTACATCATAACAATTTTAATTATAAAAAAGTGTATCACACAGGAATTTTAATGTCTACTAATTGGAAAATTTTAACGAAACAAGATTTACATAAAATCATAATTCTATTCGATCTAAATTTTAAAACATTGAAGACGATGAGCGAATTCCTAACATAAGCGCGGTACCTTTTATGACTGTGCGCATTTTATGAGCATTACCACTGGCACCCATAATTTAAAGGTGTTTAATGTTAATATTTTGCGTTCGACTCGAGAATTCTTAATAATAACGTATAAAAAGCGATCATGTCCTCACGAAATGACCAACATTGAGGGCTCGCCGCCATACGAACGCGTAAATGGAGAAATAATTGATTCTAATGATAAATGCGATGTGAAGTGATTTTATTGCACTTGCATTCGCATGACATTACGGCTTGAATAATGATGTTACAAAAAAATGAGAACACGCGTTAACTCATCTTTGTTTGTGAGTGCATATTGCATTTTTGTTAAATTGTGCTTTTATGGTGGACTTGGCTTTGCACGTGGCTATGTCCAATGTTAAAAATTGGCCACATTCATAGATTTTTGAAAGGGATTGTTTTGTTTTCTTCGCAGTCTGTTTAGGAGTTTTGCGAAAGTAGTTAAAACAGCAATGAAAGGATAAACCAGCCAGTAAGTTTGCGGTAACACCATTATTTTTGAACATCCTACTGTTTCGATAACTGACACGCCTAGAAGTGGATTGCAAAAAAAGTTAAACAAAATTGTCGAAAAAGTCTATCGCCATGGTGTTCGCAAGAACAAATCGTCGTCCCTAGTAATTAATCTGACAGTAGTCCTTAACAAACAAACAGACAAACATAACAGTCTTCTAAACGTGTATATTAGTATAATCGACGTCGTCGTTAGGTACGTCGTCGGAGAGCGCGGTGGTCTCAACATTTATCCTTTTGCTGTCAATGGAAAATGAGAATCTTAAACACTCGCCACCATTTTAAAATAAGCTTAAACGATCGTTACATTATTTATAAGTGTGATCGATATTGACTAAGTATTCTAAATATAGATCCTGTAGTGACATTGTAAGCGGTGAGTGAGCTTTTGATTAAGTTAATAAAGATTTACTCCTACGTTTCCATTTTATATTTATGGGGTCGTGCTCTTTTTAGCGTGTCGATGGCGAACTAAATTTGATCCGCCTAAAATTTGGCGACGAATTTGGCGCTTTCAGTAGCGTGCATCAGCTCCTTAAATGTACAAGCAACAGTACAGGCAGGACACGATGTTAAGAGCCCCATAATAGAATGGGGTCGTCGTAAAACGTTCTTTAGGGATTAAGCAAAGGATTCCGTTTCAATTATTGACAGAGTCAATTTATAACTTTGTATGGTAATGTGACTTCTGACAACAACCTGGCGATATTCCATATGTTCATTCCCATTAATTAAACGTTACAGTTTTTTGACTTTAATTTTCTTTCTGTTTAACTTTTACATAATATTTTCCTCTCCCATGCTCGTGAAGTGACATCATCAGTCCAGACGGATGACATCACTACAAATACAGCCTAATTCAAATTAACTTGAAGGAACCTCCGCCCATCATGTCTTCACGTCAGCCGCGCATTCTTCAAACGATAACGAAATATTCATTAAGGGCTCTCCCCCACACTGACGCGACGTGACTTCGCGAAACGACTTTGTGATGTGATCCTTAGGAGATTTCTATGAGCTCGGATGAGACTGATAAGGAATCGCGAACTTCAGCCGATACGACACGCGCGTTTTGCACTGGCTTCCTTGGCGCGTGTACCGTCGAAATAATTCGTTTCGAATAAAAAACAAGAAGCTTATTTTAAACTAGCTTTTATTTTACTTGCCTTGTTATTTGTACAGTATGTATAAGTCAAATCTTGCAACTGAATTTCAAACCAGTTCCCCCCAGCTAATTGAGCCGAAATTTTGCATACACTTTTGATCCTGGTGACAATACATTTTTATGATAGACATGACTTAATCCTGCAGCCAGGATCGTCTCTTTACAAGAAACAGTTAGAGCACGGACACAAAACTATGTAGGTACACGCATTCAATGTTAATAGATAAACGTAATTTCTTCTTTTCATTTTAAAGACACTTTTTTTAAAAACCAGTTGCTGTTGCAACTGTCGCTGGATTGTGTAGTTCGTGGCCAAGCACTTAACTCTGACATATCATTGTGAACGCATCCATAGCCCTCTGTGGTCAACTTATGAATGGATCCTTTAGATTACTGATAAACCCTGCCTTTATTTTAGGAACCTGAATGAGGTAAAATTGGTTGCTTATGAAATATTTTCGATTGAGTTTGTTTAATATTTAGCTGTCTATGATCTGTGTTTGGAAATTAGTTTGCGGTCAGCTTTATGAATAAAGACTTTGATAGATTAAAATTAGAGTTTGGATTACAGCAGGAAACTAAATGAGGCATAAAATTTGAAGCCTTAATCGATTATAGTTATTAGAGTTGTATTTGTACTGATTATAATAATGCGGTTAGGCAATCCCAGAATGATGTATTAATTTACACAACCGTATAAGGAAAATTGGTCGTTCTCCGAAAAAATCTTTTTTTAAGAATGTCGAATACATAGTGGTGTTTAAATGTCTAAACAAATTATTCTTTGTTTGTGGTTAGTCAACAACTTAGGTAGTAGGTGCTCAAGTGATTTCTGATGAAGAAAATTACAGTGAATAAAAATATTTTTAACAGCTATTCTTATGGGTATCGAATATTGCAGTTTTTTGCTATGTAAAGTTAAGCACTATCAAGAACGACAAGTCAATGGACGATTTCTGTAATACCAATTAATAGAATGTTATCAAAATACCTTAAATCACGTACCTATCATGTTAATTATAACTTGACTATTTAAATACTGTTGAATCTATAATTTTAATTACTGCGTTAAGTACCCATGTCCAATTTAAGAATATTTAGTATCATAAGCCTCGTCATTATGTTCATCTCTAAAACCTTTAGAACATTTGCTTAAAACATGTAAATTTGAATATGTAAACATATACAAAAGTGTCGTGGACGCAATAGCGCATCGCGTCGGACTCGACGCGTATAAATTAGGTGCAAGCGAGCGACGCAGGCGCAACAAAACTACACGCCAACGAATATCAGCTCAAACATCTAAATGTGCTTTTATACTTTACGATTGTTTTAGTTAGAAGGTTGGAGAGTGGTCGTGAGGCTGTTTACAGGGCATTTTTTTTATTAAGATGTAACTGAATTGAATCAGGCATATTCTTTAAAAGCAAATTAATATATATTTACATCCAACGTAAGCTTAGCACCGTTTAGATAAGTTATAGGCTGGTACTTGTGATATCTTTTTAATTGATACAAAGGTTTGAATTTTGTCAAACATTTTTTGTCTAAATTGTATTAGGAATATTGTTTGAAAGCCAATTAATATACTTAACTAAACAGCCAAGTTCAGAGTAGAGTAGCAATATTTATAGACGTGAACTGACCTAGCTATGATGGCGTACTTGTATGTTCTTGTTATCTTAGATTTTTAAACCTAAAAGGTTGTACATTTAAGTTCAAAACATAATAACACTACAAGGAGCTAATAAGTTTATTTGATTTTTTATGGGAACTGCAACTTCCTGAATGGTTTTTGTCACCGACTGTGATGATACCTCTTAGTAGTTTTGGCACCGATGAAACTTCTAAATAGGCTTTACAAAAGATCTTGAAAAGTTAAGTTCCTCCCTTTTACAATGCAGAACACTTAATATCATCAGAATCTCCGGCTATTCTATCAAAATGCTGTGCCAAACTAAATCACAAAAGAATGTCGGTTCTTTATAGTCCAATATTTAATTTACAACCTAACGTCGCGTCGTCCAGATCGTTAGTTATAAAACGTCTTACATTCACAGACGCCGCCGCGGCACCCGCTAGGCGCCGTTCGGTAACCAACTGTAGTCTTTTTTCCTCTCCTTAAAGTCTTTTTTCAGTCTTTTGGGGGTCCAGACTTCCTTTTTTTAATGAATCGGTGTTAACCTTCGCGTCGAACGAGAACAGGGTGCCGATTGGAGATAAATGATCATTTTCGAACTTGTTGTTTTACGAATAAACAAATGTTAAATGGTAGAAATGACAGTAGGTATATTCGGCGTTCTCTTTTGTTGGTGATAGGCATCTGTGGATTCTGTAGGAATCGTTTTAAATTAGGCTTTAGTCCTGAATACGGGATTTGGATGGCGACTTTTAGAGACGGATGCTATCGTCGCTAAATCTAAGAGAATGTTCGCTTTGTTAATTTGAATGAATATCGAGTTACTGAATTCGCTTAATTGATACATAATTTTGATTTTAATGGCAACATTAACCGATACAGACAGGATTCGATTTAATCGGATATATTTTAATATTTTAGAGCTAAAATATACATCTACCTATTTATCAACCAACACCGCTCCTAAAGCTGTAATCATTTTAACTGTATTTCAAAGGTCAATAAGATGAGCTAAACTGATCGTTAAAAATAGATTGAATACGAATTTGTAAATATGAGTAACTTAATAATCTAAGTTTATTAGTAATAAAGGGTAAACCAATCGATTATTATGGGCATGATAATTGTTGTGCAGTAGCGCCATCTATTATGCAATTACGTAACCATACTTTGATGGGTTTTCATGAAACTATTATTTTCTAGAGAATTAAATTAGAAATTATGTTTTACTAGAAAGATTATTAATATCTGAATAAACATTACACGTTAGAAGTAAGTTTAGTTTGACGATTATTTATTCATCGATAAAGCTCCCGCTACTCTCGCTACTCGACGCTAGATGGCGCAGCAGGCGTTGCTATTGATTTGTTAGGAAGTTATTTATTTATTTGATATCCAAAGCAGTATATAGTTAGAGTACTGCAAGATTAAATTGTAGCAAAAAGGTATTCTTAAATTTAAAATTGATGAAACTCAAAAAGTGTTTATTTTGTTTACGAAAGTGTAAGTATGCGTATTATTTACATAAAGATCGGTAAACAGTAATGTTTAACTACGTTTATACATAGATTGATCGAGATCGATTCAAGATTTTTAGATCCAATTTCCATGAACTTTACCTATAAGTTTCACATTAATCAGACATGATGGACTCTGATTTTAAATTTTTAATTAGCACGAATTTGCACTTCACGAAAAAACGTAAGTACTGCACTCAAAACGACAAGACATTTAAAAGCTCAATAAAATAATTGACTCCAAAAATAAAACCAATTTAAAATAAAAGCTTTTAACACTATAAATCTTACCCTCCTTACCAAAGCTAAGACATCTCTATCTGTCCTAAAAACCATCCCATTAAAACCTTATCTAATCTAAGAGTGATAATTACAAATGTTCCAATAATCTTTACATTGAAAACTAACAAATTAGCAAAGTGATAAAAGAAGCTACCGATTAAGGGAAGGGTGTGGGCGAGTCCATTCATGAGATTGGGCAACAGCAAATTATTTTCTGTAGTCTCAACAAGGCACTAAAACTTCTCAGTGGGTGCAGGGGTGGACTTGGGTTTGCAGAAAGTATATTAATATTGGTATTTAATTTATGTTATGGAAATTAATTGACTTTAAGAACTTATTGCTAAGGTATTTGTGGTACCTAGATACTGATTGTAAATTAGAACTAGAAGCTTTAAAGAGGACTTTAAAAGAAACTGATATTGTATGTAAATCGGTGCTATTAGTTACCACTTAAACATGTAACCTTTCTTAAACCAAATAATAAAATTAGCATCATGTTGGGCCAATACAACAGCAGATAATCTGTTACCACAACAAGCCACTAAACAGCCGACGATTTATGACTTATCTCACCGTAATGAGCAGACACGGATTTGAATAGTTGAAAAAAGAAAGAAACATTACCAACTCATTATTAACTATTTTCTTTGGTATGGTGGTTAAATATGACAGAGTGTAGACACACAAGTTAAAAGTATAAGTGTACCAACCTATGTCCGGAGATACATTTTTAACATTACCAATGAATTCAAAGATTTAAACATGGGCTAATTTTAGCAGTTGTTGTTACAAAGTAATCTACGGTGACCCATAGAAAAACCTCGTCTTTAATTTCTCAAGTTCTGAATATAAATAAAGTAACTGCATCAATAATCTCGTCCTAAGCCAGCGTCCTAAATCCAGCCCTGAACAAAGCTCTAAATCGCCGGCGCCTTTTCATGTCTAACCGCGGGATTATAAACCATTCGTTAACTTCACATTATTAAATATTCCCAAGCGCCACCGGATGTGGGTGGATTTCTTTATGGATTAAAGCCTTCCGATGCCGCCCTAATTTTCATATTTCAGCAAACATGTTTATGTGTGAATTTTAGTCATCAAAAATTGGTTCTGCTGTGGAATATTGGTCTCCCATGAAGATTGGTTTAATGGTGATGGTTATAAATAAGTATAATTTGATGGTTTTAAGATATTAGTTCAATAACGAGCTACAGTCATCTATCTCCTTTAAATATAGCAATGAAATGGTGGTCATTGGCAAGATCTAATAAGATTCTAGAGAAGGAGAGATGTGGGAAAATGTGTGCCCTCAGAATATTTTACGGTATTACATTTTTTTTTTTGTATTGGCGTTGGGTTTGCGCTTTAGTCTAGGTCATATATGACAAAGACAAAGTCAACGAATGGTACGAACTTACCCAGAAGAAGCCTGTTTTCAATATCTTTAAAGAGATTGAGGTTGTCAGTGTTCGGAAACACAGACGCAGGCAGCGAGTTTCACTCCTTGGCTGTGCGCATTATGAAAGACGTTTGAAAACGCTTAGTCCAAATTGATGGAATATCAGTAAGGTAGAGATGGATAACTTGCAGTGCGTCCGATGGTAGAAGGGGGCCGGTGGGATGAGGTCATGAAAATGTTCTGTAGTAACTATCTTAAAGTGACGACCACCGCTATAATACCTGGAGTTCCCGTATTAAGTAGAAAACAGCTTTGCAAGATAAAAACCAAAACCGATTACATAAACAAAGCACCACATAAATATGTATGATGCGCTGAATTTAGTCTAATTTTTTGAGGTTATGGTTTTGTTAAACTTTGGGACTTTACTAATATTAAAAATGTGAAAAGACTTTGTTTGTCTGTCTTTTTATCCCGTTGTAGTAGGTTAAGCATTATTATTTTGTGATCTCCACGCAGGAAAAGCCGCGGCCAGAAACTGTATTCAGCTTCGTTGACAATTTTTCAATATAAAAATATTGGGGGACCTAGAGTTCTAAAATATAGGCTTAGGATTTATCTAAACTCCTAACTAAACCTTAACTTTGACAGTCGCTACATGTATCTACAAGTATTCACCTGTTCTGCTCCTGACTAAATTGCTTCAGCTTGACCCACGAGTCGAACCAATCAATACATATAAATACACAGATTTAAAAAAAACATCCTCGAAAACAATACGAGATATTGATCTCCGTCGTCATTAGCTGCTCATTCACTAAACCATTCACACGCCCACAACTCCAGAACATTTAACACCAAAACCCAACATCCTTAATCTGTAAGATAACACTCGTTTCAACAAATAGGTGCAAACCGCGGCGGCTCAAAGCGACAAACTCCCAAGATACACAGATAAGGGGAACCTCGAAAAACTGTCAGTTTGCAAAACTTACAACATTGTTTTACTGATAAACATCTGTGCAAGACCACTCAATGAATATAACTGTACCTGCTTCCTAACTATTATGTATTACAATGAATGTAATCTGTAAAGTAGCCGACAATGGCAAACAAAATATTCTGGGGTTCTTTGTTGCAAAGGGTTTGTAAGCTGCATAGAATTAAATTACATTATACGGGACTTGCAACGCCTTGACGCTTCTGAACGCGTTTATAAACGTGTCCAGTGATGCAAATAGAATTGTTTCGAGACTTTCATTGAACGATTTAGATGTGGTAAATGGATTTTCCGATTTATTTCACTTGTTCAATAGTAACACTAGTTGTGGTTGTCGATGTTCGTGAGATCCGTTTTGTGATGCTGACATTTTGAATAATGTTCTTCGTCCTTGCGTTTTCCCATCTTGGCAAGCATTATCTAAGGATATAGATGAAGACGCACTCCTGATTTTGTTATTTTATAAATAAAATATTATAGTAAACCTAAATATTGGAAAAACCCAATAAATAGTACAAATTTACATTTCGTACGGCAATATTGATTATAATAAGAAATATTTTATGATAAATGGAACAAAAGTGCTCCGCCCGAATAAATTGGGACAAGGGCAAGAGAATGATCTTGACATGTAACAAAAGTGCTTTTCGCACAAGAAAAGCTTATCAGTTGATTTTGACTATGCAGAGCTCACATTGAATTTAATGTGTGTACTTGCGTATTTAGACAGAAGTAGAAATTATTACGATTTACAATTTTCATATTTGCAGTGTCCTCATAAGCTCGCCTGTGCAGCACAATACAGAAGGTACGAACATTCCGCACGCAAAGTAACACCATATCCTTGGGAATATAACGCTCTCCCTTCGAAATATTTCAAAACTCGATCACTATCTCAGGGACTATGCATCGAGTTATTGAATGAGACGTGAAAAATGATGAGCGAGGAGCAAAGGCTTCGCCGACGATTGCTCATCTCTTTTTTGTTGCTCACAAACTCGACAGGCGAAAAGGGAAGGCGAATTTAGGTGGACAAAGCGGTGTGATGCGACAGTGTGTTCTCGTGAGGTCTTCGAACAGCGGGGGGCTACCTTGCTGCGTCTCCTGTGGACCTTCTCACAGTTTTGTTGTCACGTAATTAATTTATTGCACTTAGGTAGTGCAATTAAGTGACGATTCGTGAGCAGCTGGACCGTGGGGCTCTAATGGGCGGTGTGTTTGCCCTCAGACGTAGGTCCGTTCTCGAAATTGAGATATTAGCGGTGTCTGCTTTTGGCGAAATTAGAGCGGCAAGCTTTGTGTGTCACGGGGATTTATTGGAGGCGTATGTTATGTATTTTACGATGTATACTAATGATCTATGTGTCTATTCTTATGTATAGATCACATTGGAGTGGTAATCAGCGCTGATTAGAGGGGGGAGATCATAAACATTTTCTAAGACTTTTAGAAATAATATAAAGTTTACGTATGATTTTGGTGAATACATTAGCAACGTTGTTTCTATGTTCTATAAGACTACTTAAATGAATGTGTATCAATATTTAGAAAACAACTCCTTCAGAATTATCTATAAATGAATCCGTTTTCACCAGAATCGAAACTAAAAATAGAGCTTCCATCATTGACCCCATAAGTCGAACAAAGGTAACTCATAAAAGAATGTCGGTAGACAAAAACTAGGCTATAAATAGATAATCTAAGTTATTAAATCTGAGGTCACGATGGCTGTGGGAGAGTTTATTATCAGGCAACTGGTCCTAAGGACATTTTATCACAAACCTGTCTGTAGTGCGTCATTAAGAAGAAGGAATAGCGTCCAGTGATGTAATTAGGTTTACTATTTAATCAAAATAGTAAGCTGGAAATTCGCAAAGAAGTCGGATAAGACGTCGCTTTGAAATTTAATCGATAATGTCAAGTCAAAGGTAAATAAAGTTTGTACGAGGGCCAAAAATCTACATCTGGAACAATCAAGATGGATGGGAACCCTGGATGTAATGTTAGCCTAAAATCGACTGCCGGTCTTACATGAATTTATTAATGTAATGTAGCTCTACATCGGCGTTAAATTTTGCGAGGTTCTGGATCTGATTTTCGAGTATATTCACGCGATTGAGCAGCCAGGCAAGTACCTACTTATAATACAAAATTGTTCAAGTAGAAATAAATGTGTCGGCTAATTCAACTCTAGACATTACACTAGATACTGACTGACAAAGAAAAGAAAATATCATGAGAAAAGCGAGGCTTATAATATTCTAAGAGTTCTTTGTGAAAAAAATAGGTACATACAGGCAGTTATTATTTAATAACGCCACAATAGACTGGTAAGATTATAAAATCATTATTTTTTAAAAGGACCATAGTGATATTATATTACGTTTATTGTTGTCTAGTTGTACTGCATGAATTTATGGACCATTGGATTACGTGATACGAGTTTAATTGAAGTAGGAAGTGTTGAATGGAGTTGAATAAATATTGAGCTATATGGGTGGTTTATTTTTATTATTATTTTCGTTGGTTAGGAATTGATTTGGTGCACTATATGGCAAAGAAAACGTAGCTAGGTGACCAATTTTATATATTAACCGCAAGCTCCAGTTGTAAATACCACACCATTAATTTAGTATAATTACTCGTATTATAGACATACCATGAAAAATAATTCAATAAGTCATTATTCGCAAAGTAGACAAACTTTCAATTCCGCAAACGCATGTAAGTTGCGGTTACATAAAAGGTCACTATAATAAAATGTAAATGCATTGCTCTTAAAAACCCATTTTAAAATACATTTTTCACAACATACTTTTGAACACAAAGTGGCTAAAAGCTATAAACCGAACGAACCGAACACGCAATGACATACGTTTCCATATAACATCACGTTTGAACATGTCGGACCGACACAAAACACCAGTTAAAACTAAATCTCGAGTTATGTTCTTCGCTGATATGAAACTCCGATGTGAAAGGCTTCCTAATGCACAATTTCATACTTTAGTGCCAATAAAAACGGGTGTGGTAAGATATATGCACCATAAATAAACATATTCGTATAACGATAATAGATCGAATAATTTGGTGTAAACTAAACGGACTTCGCCCCGTGTGAAAGGGGCCGCGCGTTGAAGCGCGAGGCGCTGATTGGTTGACGCTTCGGCGGTGAACAATGTACTCGATTTGTTGAGCCAATTGTCGGGCTCACACGTAGGGGTTTCAAAGCGAGGGGTGAGGCGGTGAGAGATTCAAATAAATTTTATGTGTATCTACCAATTATTGAGTATGTTCAAGTATGTTGTAATACGGGATGATAATTATAAAATAATTTATTTTTCATGCAAAGGACATAACATCACTGTGACATCCAACAAAAATAATTAAGCAATAACATCACTTACAACCGCTTACACAGATTAGAAATGCCAGCCCAAACAACTTAATTAGCCGTATAAATTTGACAGAACTGGGTGAATAAACCTCTAAAGTATTTCGTCCCGTGTGCACAGCTTAAGCTCCTCGATGATTATCTCGTGTGATAAATGGACCACGTCAGAATTTATTGTGGGCTCAAACCCTCACTATTGTCTCAATGAATATTTTTTTATTGTCATAATATTATAGAGTTCGTATGACAAGTGGCGTTTAGGATTATGATGCATTTTTCTCAAATAGCACCCTCTCTTATGACCGTCGAGAGTTATTTCGTGTCGCATCGTAAATTGATTTTGATGTCCTTTTTATGTTGTATCGGAATCGATTTTTGTATTTTATTGGCGATGCTTTTTCATATGTAAATATATTAAATTATGTGGCTGATTGAGTATTTTGCGGGAGACGTAGGAATTTTCTATTTCGCTTCAAGTTTCGAGTCTAAGTTCTAAACCTGCGCTTATGAAATGTCGGGACAAGGTTGTTGCCTTTTTTACCGCCTCGTCGTATAAATGATATCTAACATTAAACACACACTTTTAATTTATTGAAGGCACAGTTTATAACGTGTTCATACGTGACGTGTGCCTTAAACGACCGCTCGCCTTTTAATTTTTAACAAAAGAAGTTAAAATGACGACCGTAATCTTTTTATAACTTATATTCTATATGAATACAAATGCGGTGTGCCGATTAAACTATATATTATATCTGAATTGGTTTTATGATACTAAATATTTGGACAGGGGTTTTATCGGCGCAGTAACATGATATTTTTGAGAGATGCACTTTTGTTTTGTGGTTTTATGATTATTAGTCTATGCGGAAAGACTGCTAAAATTGGTTTCGTGGGAAGTGAGAAAGTTTAAGCATAAAATATATCATTTGATATGGAGCTTGGACACTTTTGTGTGATATTGAGATATCAATAGTAAAAATGGCAATACATCATTTTCGATATGTATCAACAAGACCCTATCAATTTTGGGATTATTATGGAGTGAATTAGTTTTTAAGAGGTACCTAAAAGCTGATAAGAAAATGAGTTGAGTTGGCTTTCCCCAAGCGTGTTTCGATAAAACAACGGATATTCGTCATTTGAGGAAGGAAATGGCGGTTATAGGTATTGATTAATTTTACGACCTTTTTTGATATTTCATTAAAGTACATACCTATAGGCAGAACATCACGCCATAGCACATCACACCACATCACGCCTTTTATCCCGAAAGGGTTCTTTCTTTTTCGTGTGGTTGCCTAATCTGGTGTCAGAGTTTTTAGGCCGCTCATAGGCTATGACTTGGCTTTACATGCCGTCTAGAAATACCTCTCAGCCATGCTGGTTTCCTCACGATGTTTAATTCCTTTACCGCAAGTGATAATTATGCAATACACACATGAATCCGAAAAATCTGGTGTCTTGGGTTTGAAATCGAGACTTGGTAGTAGGACGGTCACACACTAGGCTATCACTGCTTATCTTCGAAGGGTTGGGTGTAACTAGTGCATCCACATTATTTTTCTTAGTGTGTCGACGGCAAATGGCTAAATTTGTTTAGCCCAAAACTCAGCCAAGCGAACTCCGCTCGCTGATGCAGTCATAACATCCTCAAGTGCGCAAGTGACAGGGCATGAAGCGCAAGATGGAAGGTGGGCCATTGTCTGTGGAGACACGCCACATACACACCTGAGATCTGAGCCGTCCATGAACCCCCATCTATAGAGATTGTTTTGGCAACGGCCGACTTGCGTTTCTAAAATGTATGTAATAGGAGGGCAAATCTACAACCAACTAGGCACCAATCTAGACGCCATGGCTGCCAGTGAGAAATTCCTGGTGAAAAAACCCACCAACAGTTTTCCGACCTGTAAATCATACCTAGTGCCTCAATCGCGGCACGCATAAAAAAAACATGTACTTAGCTTACTAAGCTGGTAACCTAAGTAGATTACTCTTTTTCATAGAGGCCAATGTTAAGCATTTTCAGCAGTCCTTTTCACATGTGGTAACTATATCAAACGATTATATCTCGCCCAAAAATTGCGAGACTGTGCCTTAAAGATCTCCAAATCTCTCCTATAGTGGTATAAAGCGGTGTGCACACCTGTCGGACGCTTGTGCCCGACAGCTGCCCAGTCGCGCGTCGACAATTGTTCGCGTGCACCCTGCCTATACGTGAACGGTAATGAGATTAAATCACATCGTGACATATGGGTGTTAAGATGATTACCAGGTGCTTATGACGATAAAATGATAGCTTATAAATAGATTGTAATTTAAAGGAAATATGTTATGGAAAAAAAGCGTTTATTTAGATGCCTATTTTAAATTTCCGCCTATATTTAATTCAAAGAAGTTGTATAATTAGAAAAGGCCGAGCCCAAATAAATTGGAGAATGATGGTGTATAATGAGAATAAGGTAGAAAAGTATTTTATCAAAATGATAACAGACCATTCAATGAAAAAAGCAATTCGAGTCTTCAGAAAGTAATTTTAAAAATATATTTGTAAAATTAAAATAAAGTTGTGATAATTTTCAGTAAACAAACGCGCTCGTTGAAGTCTTTCCTACGCTCGATCAGAAAGTATGCGTTCACGCGCCGCGCCGAGATGCTATGTACTACAATGTGTTTTAACAAACAAAATATTAAGATTCAACACAAATCATGCATCAAAACAAATATCATTCATATTCACATCATTACACGCAAACTTACACAAGCAAGTATTGTTTGCCAAAACTTTTCTCGCATTACCATTTTACCTATAAAAGAGCCTTTATACAATAACGGAAATGCCACCAACGCGACTCGGCACATCGACATCAAAGCCGCCGCGAATTCCTCCGCATATTGTGCGATATCCTGCCAAAGTCATAAATAAAACTGAAATGATCGCCACGTCACCCGAACCGCACAAAAACCTTATTTGACGTCTAAATTATTGCCAGTAAGCATTTTCAGCAAGCATACCGCCCCCTCAACAAATCGCCCCCGTAGCAGATGAAGCACCACCAACAATAGATACAGCAAATACATCAGATAAAAGAATTTTCAAAACAAACTCAAAATACTAAAGCGTTTGACACGAGCATCCGCTGCTGAGCAAAAAAGCGTGACCAATCGTGCATGTAAATTGAACCTTATGACAATATTTTGAGAGCCTACTTCGTTATGGCGCCGCTCCAGCTTTGATCCCGCGATAGATCTCAATAGCGGTGATTAAAGGCGCCTGTGATTTTAGTTGAATGCTTTTTTTGCGGCCTTCATCGGCCATACAAAATAAACGGCACACTACTGTAAAAGAATATACAATTATTGGGCTTTGAATGGTTACAGCGGGGGTGAAGAGACCATAAATTGATATTTTTTGTGTTCGTTCAAATGTTGGAAATCTTTTAAAAATCATAAATGGTGGTGGATTTATTGTAAGGGGAGTTGGCTCATGTTGATAGTTGGGTGTTGGACTATTTGCTAATTATACGCTTCGATATGCGGAATTGATGCAGATCTGTGGTTTATTTGTGGCTTTTAGTCATTTAGCATTACGACACAGAGCCAGATTGACAGTTCCAAATCATTGTCGATTTTCATGTTTAATTTGATGCCGAATTGAACGAAAAGGGGTTTGGTAACTTTGTATAAACCAGTGGCATGATTTTTTTTCAAAGCGGTTTCAAGGGTAATTGTTGCTAACGTATAGTAGATTATATGATAATAATGACTCCTTAAATAATTTGGCCGAAAATTTAACGGAGCTTAAATATCTGATGTCAAAGTTGTGTTGTTCGGTGATTACTGCTAACTGTTTGCTACTATTATATATTTTATCAAAAGAGTTCATACTCTTTCCTGTCATTTGCCGTATGTCATTATTTCCCTAGAATTTGATCCTTAGCAGCGACATATAATGTTGGTGTAATAATACAGGGTGTGTTTTTTTTCATTTATTTTTCAAAAAACCAACGATGCAGTTTTAGGTACAGAAGTAGAAACTGAGACAATAGGCAAGAGGAATAGTGCTGCGAAAAACTAATTTGCAGTCTACGAGAAATTAAAATTTAATATTTTCCTAAACTTTAAAAAAATAACAAAAAGTCGCCAAAAAGGCTCCTAAGCGTCTTCTCGTCTCCCAGCTTTATTGTTCTACCCAAATTTTCTCGCCCCATTCTTTCGTCACCATGCGATTTCCTTACATCTTCATTGAGCACCAAAAGGTGTTAATAGCTGTGCTGACGCTCATTATGTGAGCGCGAGGTGCTATCGTAAATTTGTTTCGTCAAGGACACACAACAAAAGGACCAAGTGTCGTTGAAGCCCAAAGTCGAGTTTACAAGAGGCTGCATGAGACGCGCGTGTGGGCCTCTGTGCGAAAGGAGTAACGTGGATAAGACCGATCTTCGTTATGACCGTAGTTCCATTAGTATAAAAAAAAAGGTTTTTTTTTTTCATGTTTTATACGGGCTGCTGGCGGGTTGTTCCACAGTCAAAGACATATGTCACCTTCCTCTACTTGTGCATTTTCTTTTTCATTTCCACAGCTTCCCAAGGGGTTTTCTTATTATTTACGAAGTATTTTCTAGTACAATCACATAAACATATTATGGCGATTACCATAGCTAAGTGTTTCTACTAAAATCATTTGGATATTTTCGTAACGCATCTGAAAATCATAAGAAAGTGGTTTTTCGGAAGCGCTTTTCCATCTCTAGATATCGTATGTGAAATATCCTCACACAAAAATAAGGTGCTTATTAATGGGGTCCGAGTCATGTCCACAATATGCTATCGGTCTCAAATCTCAATAGGTCACCACTGTCCTCATGAATGGGTGGTATCGTCGGGGGCTCTTTACAACACACGTTTTGTATGGAATGCTGTAACAAAAAAGCCTTAGATACACACCGTGATAAATTTACATTTACCGTCATATCCCATACTTGTCATTGGAAATTCAACCTTATGGAATTAAAACAAAGGTCAGGTTATATTTGTTGGGTGGCAATTTTGTCATGGTAAAAAGAAATAAAATAATCTAACATGCAAGATCGGTCGGAAGGCTGGGAGGAGTTTGTTTTAGACGCTTTATTAATTATGTCCAATTAATTTTGGAACGGTTCGTCTCTTGAATCGCCATTTTCGTTACGGTGGTCAGTTTTAGCGGTGCGTTTGTTGATAAACTTTTTAAATTATGAGTCTGTTAATTTGTTTGGGGTCTTCGAACGAACTTTTTTAAGGTTTGATGAGAAAGTGTGAAAATGGAGGCATGTCTTTTGAAAAGGTGTTCAGTCATCCAATTAGAGTTGGTCACACAACTCTAATAGGGATGGTGACTATTTTTTTTTTATTTGTCCATCGGGTAGATTATTAAAAACTATTTGACACGTATTTTTTCTTTTTTCACGTAATCGTAAAATTACGGAGAAATTTTGAGTTGAAATGGCGCATGACGTCACGGCTCAGTACATTTTATACCTAGTTGTGACGTAGTGAGCCCCCACTTTCCAACTTTAATACGTTTTAACTAAGTATTTTTTTGTTAACTTGATAAAACAAAAAATACGTATCTAATATTTTTGTATTACCCGATTGACGGACAAAATAGAATTTCGTTTTCTTTACCCAGTCATCATCCCTATTGGATGACTTCTTAAAACTTCGTTTATGAAACATAGACATTTTAATAACCAGTTCATTACATACTTTAAAACAAAGTAGTTGACAAGCTTTAAATTATTGCTATGAAACAGTCTCATAAAATGTCGGTGTCTTTTTCTATAAAAAGTTATCGAACTTTTAATTTATGCAAATTCGCATAACGTTATTGTATAACAATATTATACTTTTACAATAAAATCTTTTATAGCTCAACAGGATGCCTCAAATTGCTTTATTAGTGCGTGATATTGCTCCACATTCAAACTTAAAAAGCTCCACTATCAGGCCACTTATAAAAATCTTTCTAACAAGCGTAAAACGTCCAATCAATATAAAATTAATCGCCGATCAAAAGAAAAAAAAAACACAGTTCTCGAACGAAAACTTTTGAATATTTTTTCGATAACTTTTTTTTTGTGTGTTCGGTGTCGCCATGATTTCACACGTCTATAGGTATGTCTTTTATAATATTTTTCGTGGCATTGTGCTAAGCGATCGCCGTTGCGGCGCCGGCGCATCCGATTATGTTATTGTTAAAGGACTGAATTCTTTTATTTGACCTACGCGACATTCCTCCGTGGGTAGTGTTTTGCGGTGCCCTCGGATGTTTGGACGTGTATTTGTTATACATTGATGTTAGATATGATACGATAAGCTTGGATCGAGACTTTTTTGTTTTTAAGTGATTAAGGATCGGGTCCCCTAGTTTTGTGGTTATTAGAATGTTTGAAAAGCTTAACGACATTTTTAAAGTTAATGACTGTATGTTTGATAAAATTCTTTTTGGAATTATATTAATTGAGGTTTGGATCATTCGTTTGTTTGAGAAAAAAGCGAACCTTTCATTAAAGCAAAGAAAAAATGCATAATAAATTACAAAAAGAAGAAACGTATTAAAAATATCTACATTAGAAACTAATATACCACAAAATATGGAAGCCCACTTTTCCGGTACATTTCATTCATAAGGCGGTGCACACGTAACTCGATACAAACAAACAGATCATTTAGCCGTCGGTCTGTATTTGTCCTAACAATAAGAACATCATAGTTATAGTATCGGATTACCTTCCGGATTCGTTCACTTGCGGTTTGTAATTTAATGTAGTTATTTTGAAATACCATCACATGATTGTTTAAAAATATTGGATAATTGGATCTGAATTAGAAATGGCAATATCTCAATGGAACACAAGGTTTTAACCAAAAATACAATTAATGGGAGCTTTTGGAATGCCACTTTTTTTTTCTAAATACGATCTATTCTTGACAGGTTAAAAGACAAAACAAAGCAAAGAATATGGCAATATCTACCAGTAAATGCAGAGCAATTTAGCGATGAAAACTCCGGGAGTTAAAGTGAGTACCTACGTGTTCATAAGACTGGTTTTACCCAGAAAAGAAACCAATTTGAAATCTTCACATTAATTGTTTGACTTTACTGTCAGTCAATTGATTTCAGAAGCTGAAATAAAGCTTAAGGAAAGGGTACCCAATACAGCGACCCCGCTTTTATATGGGAAAAAGTTTGTGGAACAAAAAATAAGCGAACAAGTCATTAAAATAATGACAAATCATCGGATCAAGTTATAACAACACTCCAGCGGCGTTAGTCGGTGGTCTTCCGACTTAAATGTGCCAAACGAAGACAAACACGGAAAAAATCGGTAACACAGAAATAGCACACGGCAGCCTAACACAACAGTCATCGACGCCGAACAAACATGGGTGAATGTGGAGCATACTAGCTTGAGACCACGGGTTTACTTGCGTGGTGACTGTATTTATTTATAATAGTGACTTGGAACAAGGTATATTCAATGAAATGTTAGAAAATTTTTGATTTTTGAAGAAATTGGAACAGTAAACGCAAAATACTTAACCAAAAAACTTTTGTGCCAGATCATTTTATGGCCAATAATTTCAACTTAGAGGTTATCAGAACCATTTCCAGTTATCACCTTCATAAATCATCTGGAAAATCTTAAATCAGTCTTGTTTACAAGTCTTGATTATCAGCATGGCCACTGGATATAATGTAGAACAGTATTCATGTAAACCAAATTGTTTAAATAAATTCTGTTCTAGGTACATTAAATTCAGTTAAGCAAAAATTGACGGTCAATGTAATTGTCTACCAACTTAAATAGCCCGTATATTCCAAATACAACTGTCATTCTTTTACTAGTTGTATTAAATGGCTACGAAAATGAAAATGAAATTTCCCTGTCGGTACTTGAACGAGCTGTGAAACAGAGATCATTCTCGACCAATACTAATTTTATCTTCTGTAATCATCACCTTCTTGCCCTCTTCCCATGTCACTTGGGGTGGGCGCAACACGTTTTTTCTTTCATTTTCCTCTGTCAATCACACTATCATCATCATCTGCCTAGCCTTTTCCCAAACTATCTTGGGGTCGGCTTCCAGTCTAACCAGATGCAGCTGAGTACCAGTATTTTACATGAAGCGACTGCCTATCTGACCTCCACAATCCTGTAACTGGGTAATACAATACCCCTTGGTAAAACTGGATGTCAACCATCACGCTATCATTTATTTATTTATTTTACTATTTATGTACACACAGTAGAGAACACAGGAAAAAAAAAAAAAAACGAAACATTTGAGTACAAAAGTATATATTTACTGCTTTTTCTTTCATACTACTTCTCAAACAACCCATCCATCGTTTCGTTGGTCTTTCTCTTCTTTCATCTTCTCTCATACAGACAAAATATCCGATTTTATTCTCCATAAACCCCAGCTTGAAGAAACAACGTATTCACACGAGACATAATATTACGAGTCAATTATCGCGGACTGAGCAAACTCAGGCTCGCCGCTATGGGAACCTTGTCGCGCACTATTTATTTATTTTCTCTTCTCACTGCCAGGCGTTGTCCTTTAGAGTCCTTTTGTCAACGTTGAAGCTGTTTTTAAAAGGTGTCATATTTGAGGATTTGGGTTTTTATAATCGTATTACGTGAGTATGTGACTTACTAATAACACATGTTTAAGCTATAGATAAATTATAATTTGCCAAGCCTCTGAACCAGCACGCGTAGCATGACCACTGTAGAAACGAGTTTTGTCTACGGAAGCATCGAGATAATGACATTTAGACAGTGAAATTCTGTCATTTTGTCGATTGTTCCGTCGACATAACCCGTTTCTACAGTGCTCATGCTACGCGTGCTGAGCATATTGATAGCTTTAGCCACGTAATTTGTTTTTTTTTTTTTAATTTTATGAGATCGTAATTCAATGAAAAAAAATTGGAGGCATGGAAAAACCTTTTTAGAAGCAGGGCCCGGCTTCTAAAAATATAGATTAGATTAAATAATGTATTTTGTAGTCCATAGTGAATGTGATAATTATTACTTAATTTATGTTTAAATATCACAAATCAATCAATTTAACTTCAGACAGTCATTCTATTTACTTTATAAACACGCGATACGCTTATACTTGAACATAACCCCAAATTCCATGACATAAACATACGAAATTAGCAAGGCATTACACAATAAGCCAACATTACGCTACTCACTCATTCAGCAAACAACCGAGTCAATGGGCTACGGCCCTGGCTGAGCAACGTATTTGCATACACTGAATCACACTACTGTTATATGTCTACGTATCCTAGACTTTAGGGCCTGATTACACTAGCGATGACACGCGAATGGATTTGCGGCGGCCATGATTGGTGAAAAGGCAATTCGACGATGTTCAATTGTTTGTACCGAGCTCTGGGTCGCGCTTGCTATGACAAACGAGTAAGCAATGCGGTCGCGTAAATGTAACGCTGTCGCAAATATATGTATGAAGTTGAATTGAATGCACCACTTTGACGTTTTATTGTCAAGGAGTCCTTACTGAAACGTAATGATATAATGAATTGTAATCATAACGAGTAAGAGCTCTGATCTCCTGTGTTTACTTCCAGTATTGACATTGCACTGTTTAAATTTAAAAAATGCGAGGTTTTGACATTTACGTCACAAGTATCGAGGACACGCGACATGCAGTCGCCGAAAATGTGCTAGTATGTTAATGCCCTTATACCTACTCTATACTACGTATATAATCCAATTGACAATGCGATCTGTGAAGGTACAGGTGAACATCTTGTGTGACTCATGACATTATGTATGAATCATTATGTTCAGTGTGTGGAACACGGGAAGTTTATGGTGTATGGAGAAGGAATGTGAGCGATCAGCACTACCTATGGGATGACGAATCAAAGGTTTTCTTGTAATTTTTTTGCACTATTTTGGCCATGGGGTTTTAATGGGCACGTAGTCTAGTCATAACCATCATCCGGTCAGTTAGTCAGAGGTAGTCCATGAGTCTATGTTGAATGCACCTACTGCGCATAACCTACATGTTTTAAATGACAATAATGTTGTACCAAGCTAAGTTTTTTGATTATTCTTCGGACGTATGAACTACACTATGACAGCAGCTTAAATGTGATGGTTTTGAAATTATTTACAAGAAAAGTTGACTATCCAATAAAAGCCTTATATATTACAAAAATCCTGCCTCGACATTTTAAATCTATACCAATATTATAAAGCTGAAGAGTTTGTTTGTTTGTTTGCTTGAACGCGCTAAGCTCAGGAACTACTAGTCCGATTTGAAAAATTCTTTCAGTGTTAGATAGCCCATTTATCGAGGAGGGCTATATATCATCACTACGCTGCGACCAATAGGAGCAGAGCAGCAATGAAAAATGTTGCGAAAATGTGACGCAGATGAAGTTGCACAGGACAGCTAGTAATTTATAAAACGGAAGCTCCATATGATAAGAATATATGCTAAGGACCTTGGAGGTCTAAGGCATATTTTATGGTACAGACGCCAGCACATCAAACTACCCAAAACTTTCAAACCCAATCAACCTTGAACCCAATTCTTTAACAGCGAAGTCTAAAATCTATTAAAAAAAATTGACAGATTGTTGTAGCTTGATGGGTTGGCGTGTGTACCTACCCAAAAAAATATCACATTTTTATTAACACAAATACGAGTGACATGCAAAATACGGGTACCTACACTGAACTGTCCTTCTGACACAGCTGACGAACAACAAATAAACAATAATGACTGCCAATGGGCACAATGAATGACTAACTCCACAAACTTAATTTAACGATTATTGTGGTTACAACTCGTTTAGTCAATTAAACCTAAACCGCAAAATTTAGTTATCTTCTTAGGGAAAACGTCATTTATAAGGCGCCTCGTCATTTTTTACATCTGCTTCCGAATCCAGGAATAAATTCTGGAAATGTATGAATCAGTAATTGAAGATAGATGGCACAATAAATTGTTACAGAAGATCTTATTGAAGTGAAACTTCTTATGCGACTTCCAACAAGTTTAACGCTACCATGGAGGGGGAATATTTTCTAAAACTCACTTATAGATGGCAGTATTAAAAAATTTGTGACTACGTAGTTCTACTAGGCCAGCAAAATGGCGTGCAAACAGTCATGCATTCGACTCTACGGTGTGACCAGCCTTCGCTCAATTTCCATGAGTAGACGTCCTCTAAAAACTTATGTAATAACCTCGATACACTTATGTAATAAAAACAATACAACAAGAAAACAACAAAATATTATTTAGAAGCTCAATAAAATAACGAGAGTGAATGCGTGGCACTCGAACGCATGCGTGTAGTATTACGAAGTTTCACTTCTTCCGCGCGGAGGGACTCCACGCACTATTTTTTCTAACAACCCACGTAATAATCAATTTTAAATCAGAAAGTTTTTGAGGTGTTTGCAGATTTGAATGGATTTTTCCAACTATGTCGTGGTCGGCTCCCAATCTAACCGGATGCAGTTGAATACCAGTATTTTACATGGAGCCCTTGCCTGTCCGACATCCACAACCCAGCATTAGTGCTGGGTAATACGACCCTTTGGTAAGACTGGTTGTCATACTTTCGGGCCACTGACTACCTATAAAAATAAAATAAGCCTTTATTGCTGTTTTACAATAATTACATTAAGGTTTGTTGTTGACTATCGGTTTTCAAACAACAGCTTGTCCTTCGACAAAGACCTATCTCTGTCTCTTGCAATTCTGGTCCATTCTGGACCAGCGACTCTTTTGAGATCATCTTCTCAGCGTTTCATTTGTCTACCTTTACTTCTTTTACCATCCCTGGGGTACCATTCTGATATTAGTTAAGTCAATTTCTCCTTTTTCTCTCTCAGCATATTTCCTGCCCATTTCCATTTAAGTATTTTTAATTTTGTTTAATCTTATTTTATTTTTTCTTTTTACTCCGATTACACTTCTCTCTATTCCATTTTGACATACTATTATTTTATTATTTAGTTTCTCTGTTAATGACCATGTTTGACAACCATATGTTAAACATGGCAAAATGCAAGTGTTATATACTTTTCTTTTTTGTTTAAGTGGCATGTCTTTGTTTTTCATAACTTCGCTAAGAGACCAAAATCTTTTCCACGTGTTGGCAATTCTTCTGTCAATTTCTTTATGCATAGTATCCCGTGTGGCTATTAGCTGTCCTAGGTATATACCTAGGACAGCTAATAGCCAAGGTAGTCAACATCATTGTAAACATGGACATTGTAAGATGAGTATATATATACTCATCTACGTATTCTATTTTCTCCATGTTTACAATGATGTTGACTACCTATAACAACTGTCAAAGATCCACAAATGACAGCCAACGGCTTATCGTGCTTTCCCAGGTACGGAGCCAAGTCTGAATGTGATGGTAGTCACCCATCCAAGTCAGGCCAACCGAGGAAACGGCATAACCTGAAAACAGATTCGAGCGGCTGTGATTATTACTTTAGCCATGAGCTTCTTAAATTTTCGTCGATCGATAGTTTTATTATTGAACTCGTCGTCTAAATGCTTATATTTTGGCTTTAGTACCTAGTTGATTAAAATGAATCATTTTCTTTTCAGAATTGTCTGCCTAGTTCAAACCAAGTAGACTTTTGGTCCATATAGTCACGGATCGCTAATGCTCAATGGTGATAATCAGTACGGAACGCAGGGCGACCAATCCAGCTATAAAAACCAGCTTATTAGGATCTCTCATTGTATGGGAAATCTATACAAAGCGAGGCCATGCTATACTAGAATTTATAGCTTGATGTGTCTCCGTGTGTTCAGTATGAAACAAGCCTTCTGTCTAAATTCACCGTCTCATTTGTATGGTCCCAGACCGCGTATATTTTGCATCTCAAACGGCTATTAAGACCGTCTATCACGTTACTCATCACTTTTGCAGCTCGCGTTCCACTTGCTTGGCATGATTCACGTTTAAGTGGACTCCATTCATTTGGTTGTAACCTTGGCGTATCGGAACTATACTTAATACAATGATAAAAGAAATTTGGGAAACACCGAGATGATTTGCAATAGGTTTTTTTTTTATGATTTGCGCCAATGATAAAAATACTGTGCAGTTATTAAGGTATAATTTTACTTTTATATAATAATTACGTGTAGGATTTGGGATTTTTTATTTTAAATGCTATAGTGATTTGACCGCAGATTGTGGTTTTATTTAAAATGAATTCACGCTTCGCTGTAAAATGACTAATGAGTAAGGCTTATTGGATAATTTTAATAATGTAAGATAATTTTATAATGTATGATTTATAAAAAAAAAAAAATATAATATAATTTTGTTGAGTAATTGATTGCTTGTTGATAAATTGATATATTAATATTATTGAATTGTTACTGTTACTAAGAGAAAGAGGGCTATCCTAATGTTGCTTTGCCCGACAGGGTCCATACTGATCTCTTATTTGATAACACCATCTTTGTAATACATATGGAATGCAATAAATAATTGAGTATTTAAAACTTTTGAACGAAAAAATAATGAGGGAAATGAAAAGCTGTGGGTTTCATAATCAGAGTCAATTCACCGACAGCTCTTGAACTTTGCGCGCCGTCCAGATGATTGTGTTCAGTTTCAATGGTGCAAATCGCCCAAAATATGCTAGCTATCTAGGTTGGCCCTGTCTTAATTTTTAACCGACTTAAAGTTGGTCCACCATCACCTTTTATTTCTCATGTATTTTCCCCATTTTTTCCAGGATCTGGTGACTGGTCCTTTTTAGGTGTTTTTTTTTTGTTTGGTAAAGGAATCTCGCGCCTTGGTCCCATACCTATAATTTTAGTAACTTTGCTTAGGTTTTATGAATTATGAGTTATCCTCTATAATAATTATGCATTTTTACTTCTCTATCGACGTGGATGATGCGAAATTTTCTTGTAACAATCTAAAATTGATACTTGATAAGTAGGGGTTTTTGTGTGAAGCTACTATTCATTTTTACATCACAAACTTTCAATTTTTAGTGTTTTTAGGAATTCGGTTTTTTTTTTTTGCAGTTAAGTTTTTTCTTATAATTTTTTGATGAATGAAACTTATGCGTCAATAGTTAAAACCTACTTGATACTGTTTGTTTTGCAAGGCAACCATCTGGTAGTGAATTACTTGAAACGACTGTTGCTAGCTCAGTTTTTTCACCTCCTCACAAATTAGTTCCTGGAAAGTAATACCGAACTTACGCAATCAATCGATACGCCTATTTAAATGATATTTTTTGTCAAACAATCGTGGACACTATGCCTCTCCAAAAAACCCAATGACTTTTTCGTCGTATACCATGAAAGACATATGCTGATCATTTTTCCCCTTATTATAGCGTCATTAGTTCTTAGACATAGAAGTATTTTTCAAACGTAAGTATGTGGGTTCTTTTTTTCTTAGTCATCATTTAATGTACTCGACGTCATGGTTCGTTAAAAGATTCCTGTAAAAAGACTAAATTCTCGTAAAAATTGAGACTTGTTTGATCCTGGCGAATTACAAATGCGATATCAACGTCTAACGATGCGATTCGCATCGATGAAACAGAGATCGATTGCTATTAATTATCCCTTAATTTTTCCGATTGACTAAATCGATCAAATCTGTAAGCTCCTTTACTTTTCGACTAGAATCACAGAGTTTGATCGAAAACTAAAGGAAAGAGGGAAAGGTTACATACTTATCTCTTCTAATTTATAAAATTCTCGTGTCGCGGTGTTTTTTACCAAACTCCTCTGAAACCGCTGAACCGATTTGTATCAAATTTTGTGTGCATATCGGGTAGGCAAACATCTATTTTTCATACCCCTAAAACCCATCAATATTTCCAACCGAACGAAGTCGCGGACAGCAGCCAGTAATATTATACCAGTATACTACTGCCCTTTTTGGAAATACCAACAGTTATGAAAAAATGCCTACATTAAACCTGGAAGCTTTACATCACAAGAACCTCCGTTGAGAATTTCCCCAGCAATTCTAGGCCACGATCACTTGGCGATGTTTTAATGTGCAATATCTCGAAGAGAGTGGCGAAGGCATGAGTCAGAAGCCATCAGTGTCATGTCACGTCGTGAGAACTACTTGCAGCCTCCGATACAGATATGTCCGGTAGTAAGGAATCTCCGCATTTCCGGACTTGTGCCGAAATTAGAGCAGCTCTTTGATGAATTTATTGTAGGCACTTACGTTAGTCATGCTGTAATGATAATGTTTGAATGTCGTTGTGGTTAAGTGGTTGAAGGCGATTCGGTTTGTTGAGCTTGTACTAACAATGTTGAGTTTGATTGAATATTTAATGGATCTTTGAAGTATTGGTTCTTTTTTTCGTACTTCATAGGTTCAACTTTTTGTCAAATTGTACTTCAAAGCTATTACGTCACTTTTATAAGTCCTTTAAGGGCCACCATTTACGTAACAAGATAACCTTTAACTCAAACTCAACATACTTAGTTAATATTTTCCATTTCCTTAGACATATAAATAAAGACACCTTCGTTTGAAAAAGGTCTTCAAACACAAACCTCTATTCGTTTAAAACTATGAACGCTAAGCTTTGCTAACCAGACGTGGCACTCGTAAGGTTCTCATGCAATGTTGACAAACAGCAAAAAAACTCCTTGCATGCCTTAAGAATCATTAACTAAATGTATTGCCTACGTATGTTAAGACGAGTTTAAAATAGAAAGTAGTCCGTCTAGGCTAATCGACACATCCCTCCCGCTGGTAATCAGCATCTTGTTTTATCAACGTTTAGAACACGCAATATTCCTTATTTGTCGGTTTTGATGTTGAGAGTATTTTCTTTGGGAGTTGAATTGAGAATTGAATAGTGGAAATCACTAACATTATCGATACTTCTAAAATCATTACACTCGAAAGGGTTACGCATATTATGTATTCAGTATATCATGGTACACCCACATTTATTTTTTATGTCTTTCAACGATTTCTCGTTCAGTTCTGGACCGGTTTTTTAAAATTCTTTTTTTTAACGAAAGCCTACCTATGCTCGGTAAGCCGGTGACTTTTGTTTCGTTGATTCAGTTTTTTTGCTGCAGACTTCTGGAGCTAAAGTTATTTTTCACTGATTTGTGTTTTTGATGTCAGTTTTAATTTTTTTGCAAGAAAGTTTTAATTTTTTCCATTTTTAGTTGAATTATCCTAAACAAGTATTTGATAGGCATTTTTTTTACATTGTTAACAATACAAGCCAAGGCAATAGGCTTATTTATCTATATGAAATTGGTTCTCAATCGGCAAAAATACCGGTAAACAAACACACAAAAACATTTAGACGATTATATTATATTATTATATCATTGATAACCTCCTCTTTTTGGAAGTTGATAAAAAAAAAAATTGTAAGTGCCCATAAAATTTGAGAGTTGATCTTGATTTTCCTGGGATCCCATCATCAATCAGATCCTGACTTATTTTATACCTTTCACCATCAGCTCTACAACATAAGATGATGATTACTTTTTTAATAATACATTGATAACCCACCAAATAATACTAGGCTAGCATAAATTTAAAGTGTTGTATATTTTTGTATTTTGGGTACCTTTTAACCTGGTACTACGTTTTAACGATCGTCAAAAATATACAATTGACGGCCGGGACCAATGGCTTAGCGAGCTTTCCGAGGAACGGAGGAAAATCAGTATGTAATGGGTAGTCGTCCATCCACGGACCAACCCAGGCATGCGCGGCTTAAGCCGATCGACCCGAGCGGCTGTTATTATGTGGCCACGAGGGTCTGTTATTATGTAGCCACGAGCTCCTTCTCTTCAGCTCTCTTAATATTAATTTACTATTTCTTATTATATTTAAAAAGGGCATTTTTTCCTTTCCTTTTCGGCACAAGATCACACTGATCAAGAGCACTGTTAAGAAGTAAGCTTGCATGAATTGAAGATGGTATTTCAATAATTAGATGCCAATAACAAACACCTTGGATTTATGCTAGCCTAGTACTTTTGGTCGCCAAAAAACACTATTTTAGTCAATATTTTTGAAAATTGCCTTGTTGTATTATTAATGTTATAATTTGTGTAAAACAATAGGAATTTATTTGGAACTAAATGCGTTTCAGCTTTTGCTTTTAGCGTACTTTATCAAAACCGACGTAAAGCGTAATTTTTTATAAACAGATGCCATTTGTTTCGTGAATCGATATAGCGGGAATCGACATAGAGGGCATGATTCGTATTAAGTAATCTTCAGAACTATAGATCCAATTTCGAAAATAAGAAGCTACATTGTAGCCCGTCTAACAAAGGCTATTGTGCAGGTTATATGAATGATCCTGTGCAATAAATGCCGACCATAACGCGAGCGAGACCGCGGTCAAAAGCTTGTTACCTAACTTTAAAGTTTTTATATTGCAATCTAGCTGAGAGAAGATTCGTTTCAGAAATGTTAAGAAAAATGGTCACCTTGGAAATGCTGCCAGGGTAGTTAGAGAAGCAAAGGAAATTCCGATATTTTCTTTTTATATTAGTTTTTATTTTAATATTTGATGGATAAACATGAATTGTGTCTTGAACTTGTCGCGGGAATGGTAAATGCTATAAAAATTATACGTGACAACCTTTTGTGATCGTTTCATTTATTCCAAGATTTATTTTCTTCTTATCAGTGCATCATTGTAAAAGCTTGTTTAAAAAAAAGGTTTTTTAACTTATAATTTTTTACATATGGATATTTATTACGACTAACTTCCAATTTCTTTTCGTACATGGGAGTTTCTTTAACACTTAGTTTATTTATTTCATCAGTAAATACATCTTCTAGTTAGATTGGTGGGAAATATTACGGTACTGACTACCAGCAAGACTTCCGGTCATAATAAATAATTATATCAATAAGGATGCGTAAGTATGAACGTAAGTTGTTTATCATTAAGTTAATACCTGCACACGCAATACTCTTATCTAGGTACCAAGAAACCCATTTAAAGAACAAAAATAGTTTTGTGGACAAACAAAAATGCGTTTACTTTATGTTTTCGTAAAATTTTCATAATTTTCTGAAAAAGTTTAACTGTTTTTTTTTTTAGTATTTTTAAAGATAAGATCAGGAAAAAAAAAACGTGTTTAAATTAAAAAAAAAAATATGTCTTGGTGTTTATTATGTCGGTGGTTGAGGCCTCGACTGAGAAAATGTTTTTTTAAACATTTTTAAATGTTTTTATTTAAAAATATAAATAATGTAAGTATACAAAAATAAATCAATAGTAAAAAAAACAATTTTGATCAAAGTTGTTTAGTTATATTATACGTGTCGTATTCAACATTTTTCAAAATAAAAGAATAAGTAAGCCAGAATTAATATATTTAAAGGCACGTGGGTACCTATATCAGAATTATTCATCTTCAAGTGGGTAATCGCACGAGGTATTTTGGAAATAAGTAGACACGTCTTCGATCAGCAGCCTTATACTCACGATTCTCAATTTAAATTACAATAATCACTCAATTTAACAAAGATGAAAATGGGTTAAGATTTGGGACGTAAGCGATCCGTCGTAACCGTCTAGTCCACGCTATCGTTCGATTCAAAACTGCACGAGTCCGGTGGTTGTTTTACGTTTATGACGTTCCGCCAGAGTGACAACACAATTGTCACTCTCGTCCGCTCAATGTACTACTAGATGGCGCCATGGACGCGCCTTCACGGCCGGACTGACAATCGCCCGTCCTCGGGCGAATATGTATTCCTGCAACAAGAAGGTACCATACTGTAAGTCGAGCCGCCATGCTCGTCCACCCTGACATGAGCCAGTGCCTCTTACTTTAGGTCACAGCCTATTTCGAACTCACTCTCGAAACTTGCACCGCTCTGTTTCCTCATACGATGCGTAGCCCGGACAAATGCGTCCCTTCGACTTGCCCCAACAAGTGCAAGACCGGACAACACCGTCCCTTCGACTAGCCATCGGCTCACTCATGATGCGTAGCCCGGACAAATGCATCCTTACGACTTGACCCAAGTGCAAGACCGGAAAACACCGTCCCTTCGACTCGCCATCACTCACGTCAACGAACTAGATTTGTACGTCCCTTCGACCAGCACCGCTAAGCCCGGACAATACAATCCATTCGTGACACACAGACGCATGCGTCCCTACGAACCCGCTAGCACTCTAGTCAGGACCGGACAACATCTCGCCTTTGGGTTTGCGTCCTTTCGAGTTACCAACCAACGGGCAAAACCGGACAACAACACCCACACGTAATCACATCACATAATCTGAACGTACCTTAGGTACTGAACATTATGCTCGGTGGACGTCTACTTCTACGTCAAAGGTACCTTATCTTCCGAATCAGCACTAGCTGTTTCAGAAGGGGCCGTAAGCGTTTCAGACGATGCAGTCAGAGTAGAGGAATCT
The DNA here is from genome assembly GCA_963082945.1 of Cerastis leucographa. Lineage (NCBI taxonomy): Eukaryota > Metazoa > Arthropoda > Insecta > Lepidoptera > Noctuidae > Cerastis > Cerastis leucographa. The sequence goes on along the minus strand of OY720358.1, from coordinate 6,340,488 downwards.
GCAGTCAAGGTGTCAACACTGCGAGCCGACATAGTCTCAAAATCGGCATCAATAATGCCTTCTGACTGCATATCTACCGCCTTCACGGCTTCCTCGTCATTCATAATGCTTTCATCTAATTCCATTAAGCCCTCGTGACCTCCCAGCACCAAACGCAAATATTCGTGCGAATATTTTAACGTACGGCAAGGACCATCAACACTTTTTAATTCATAGCGGTCATTTTCCAGAACATTGGTGATCACGAAAGGTCCTCTAAACTTTCGGTCAAGTTTCGTTCGATTGCGTTCCGAACTTTTTAAAAAACGTAATCACCTTTATTAAATGGCTTTACTTTAGCTCTTCCGCGATTAAAACGAATAGTCTCAGCGTTAGCAGCTTTCTCTATATTCTTGGATGCGTTTGAGCGTATCCCTTCTAAATTTAAGCGCTTGTGGGGACCATCTCCAGGTGAAAGCTTAGAAATTCCTAACGAGTACGATTTAACTCCAAACATTAATTCAGTCGGGGTACATTTCGAGACAGTGGACCTTGTACTATTTAGAGCAAGTTGCAGGTTGCCTAACTCATCGCGCCAATTCTTGTGCGGATTATTTTCAATGATTGTAAGTAAAGATTTTAGGGTTCGCATTACCCGTTCGACCTGACCGTTTGCTCTACTTGAGCCAGTGGCGATGAAATGAAGATCAATGTGATGTTCCGCACAAAATTTCTAGAATTCACTGCTAATATAGCAGCGACCCTGATCAGACACAATTCGTTTAGGAGCCCCGAACAAACAAACAGCTTTCTTCAGTGCCATAATGGCACTGGCCGCATCTAAAGAGGTGGTGTGTTCTAACAGGACGTACTTGGTAAACGAATCAATGGTGACAGAACAGTACTCTTTTTGATCACTCTTACCTGTCAATTTTCCAGTAAAATCTATGTGGAGCGTGTGCCAAGGGGTTGGCTCTTTAGGAATGGGGTGTAGTATAACTGGTTGGGCACCTGAGGGACCTTTCGAGGCTTTACATATTATGCATGAGTCGACAAACCGGCGAACAATTTCGATATCTCGGGGAACCAATATACATAGATCGTAAATTTTGTCGAGAGTCTTATCGGGGCCCAAATGTTGAATTTCCGAATGAATGTGACTGATCAGAGTCCATACTAATGAGCAGGGTACTATAGGTAACCAAGAAACAGTTTTATTGCGGTTATGCCTCCTTTTAACTTTGTAAGAGGGTACAGTGGACCAACTATCTGAGTATAACTAGGGATAAATTTCCTTAAATACGAAGATAGGCCAAGAAATTGGCGAACTTGAGTCGTTGTCTTCGGGGGAGGAGCACTGGCCAGAGCCTGAGTTTTGAGGGAGTTAGGTCTAACCTCGCCGGCTTGGATAGCATAACCCAGATAGTTAATTTTGGTTTTAAGAAACTTACACTTACGTAAATTCAACGAAAACCCAGCTTTCGTCAGAGCTTCCAGGCATTGGTCTAACTATCGCAGACCCTCTGTGACGTCAGAGGAATGGCAGAGGACATCGTCCATGTACACCATCTTTCAAATATTTAAGTGCATCATTAATGCACCTCTGATATACCGACGGCGCATTGCGTAAACCAAATGGCATTGCAACATATTCGTATGGCCCCTCGGGCGTCACAAAAGCCGTCCTTTCTACGGATTCTGGGTGGATCAAAATCTGGTGGAAACCAGAGGCCATGTCTAAAGACGAAAAGTAATAAGCTCCGGTGAGCTGGTCTATTTGGTCGTCTATAAGTGGTAGGGGATAGTGCTCAGGTCGCGTGTTTGAGATGAGTTCTCTGTAGTCGACACACATTCTATCCGTATCGTCCTTTTTCTTCACTAAGAGAATCGGACTAGCAAACGGCGAGGAACTCTCTCTAATAACGCCAGCTTTCAATAGCTCCTGAACCTTATCCCTCACCACCTGTTTTTTCGATGGGAGATAAACGATACGGTCGCCGTTGGACTATTTTATTAGGGTCAATAAGTTCAATTTTCATTACACCCGTATTAACACGTTTAGTTGGAGTACCATTTATAAAGTGATCAGTATACTTCAACAAAATACGCAGCAAGGCTTCCCTACTGTCCCCGACTAAATCTGTATCTACAGCCACGACGTCAATACCTTGTACACTTTCGCAAAAATGTATTTTCTCATTAGTGGATATAAGAAGATTTTCGTTATCAATCTCAACACGCACTCCATTTTTCAGTACATCCCTACCTACAATTACGTTTTCTGAAATGCAGTTGTCTGGAACGATATGAAACAAGAGAGTCAAGCAAAGATTATTAATTTGGACAGTGCTAGAAATTTGCTTATTACACTCAATATCGTCTCCCCCAATGCCAGTCAAATAAACGGTGCTATTTCGTTCAATGCCAGGGAAATCCGGACATAGATTCCTTAATCAAAGAACAAGAGGAGCCACTATCAAAAAGGAAACAGATATGCTCACCAGATGCCGTCGTCAGTTTACCTCTCGAAGTCTTGTGCTCGCAAGTGTGGACCTCTCTGACTGCTGCGCCGCCTCTCTTCTCAGGGCATGACGTAGATACGTGGCCAGGTTTCCCGCACGTGAAACAGGTAATTGGTGCCGACTTGTCCTTGACCTGATCCGTGTTGGAACCATCAGCTCGATTAGCTGAGTCCTCACGTCGCCTTTTACACTCTGCTATTTTGTGTCCAGGAACTCCACACCGATGACATTTTCCATTGAACTTCGAGTCTGACAGGCGAGGTCTCTTTGCCTTATTGTCATTACCATCATTATCTTCAGTACGATGCTTTAAAGAAACCCCACCAAGGGTTCGGAAGAGTTGAGCACGCGTTGTGATAGCATAGGAGTTCAGTTCACGACGAATCATGTGGTCTTTCGAGCTCAGAACAGAAATAACGAAACCAGTGATTGCCTCTTCTGACATCTCGACTTTAGGGATTCGCTCAATTAGTGCCCATAAACGCATAGCTGATTCACTAGCAGTCTCCTTTGTTCCGATCTGAAAGCGCAACACTTCATTAAAATGGTCCTGTATCAATTTGGGCTCTGCAAATTTCGCCAGCAATGTTTGCTTCACAACTTCCCAGGTTAAGTCTTCCAAACGCAACTTAGTCAGAACAGATGCCGCTCGTCCTTTTAGTGCAGTTGTCAGAGCAACTAAAAGTTCCACGCCACTCAAATTCTTGCTGTTAATAATCAACTCGGAAACACGGCACCAGCCCTTAACATCAGCATCTTCATCATCTGGGTCGAACTTGATCAACTGAACCGCGTTAGTGTTTGCTACAGACTGCGGTGTTTGCTGCGGTATTGCTAACAAACGGGTTAGCAGGGCTTCCATATTGGTGAGTAATCCACTATTGCTAGGTTGATTATGGGGCTGAGTATCTTCATCCGACTGTTTTTCGCATCCCACTTCTGATAAAGGCACGTGGGTACCTATATCAGAATTATTCATCTTCAAGTGGGTAATCGCACGAGGTATTTTGGAAATAAGTAGACACGTCTTCGATCAGCAGCCTTATACTCACGATTCTCAATTTAAATTACAATAATCACTCAATTTAACAAAGATGAAAATGGGTTAAGATTTGGGACGTAAGCGATCCGTCGTAACCGTCTAGTCCACGCTATCGTTCGATTCAAAACTGCACGAGTCCGGTGGTTGTTTTACGTTTATGACGTTCCGCCAGAGTGACAACACAATTGTCACTCTCGTCCGCTCAATGTACTACTAGATGGCGCCATGGACGCGCCTTCACGGCCGGACTGACAATCGCCCGTCCTCGGGCGAATATGTATTCCTGCAACAAGAAGGTACCATACTGTAAGTCGAGCCGCCATGCTCGTCCACCCTGACATGAGCCAGTGCCTCTTACTTTAGGTCACAGCCTATTTCGAACTCACTCTCGAAACTTGCACCGCTCTGTTTCCTCATACGATGCGTAGCCCGGACAAATGCGTCCCTTCGACTTGCCCCAACAAGTGCAAGACCGGACAACACCGTCCCTTCGACTAGCCATCGGCTCACTCATGATGCGTAGCCCGGACAAATGCATCCTTACGACTTGACCCAAGTGCAAGACCGGAAAACACCGTCCCTTCGACTCGCCATCACTCACGTCAACGAACTAGATTTGTACGTCCCTTCGACCAGCACCGCTAAGCCCGGACAATACAATCCATTCGTGACACACAGACGCATGCGTCCCTACGAACCCGCTAGCACTCTAGTCAGGACCGGACAACATCTCGCCTTTGGGTTTGCGTCCTTTCGAGTTACCAACCAACGGGCAAAACCGGACAACAACACCCACACGTAATCACATCACATAATCTGAACGTACCTTAGGTACTGAACATTATGCTCGGTGGACGTCTACTTCTACGTCAAAGGTACCTTATCTTCCGAATCAGCACTAGCTGTTTCAGAAGGGGCCGTAAGCGTTTCAGACGATGCAGTCAGAGTAGAGGAATCTGCAGTCAAGGTGTCAACACTGCGAGCCGACATAGTCTCAAAATCGGCATCAATAATGCCTTCTGACTGCATATCTACCGCCTTCACGGCTTCCTCGTCATTCATAATGCTTTCATCTAATTCCATTAAGCCCTCGTGACCTCCCAGCACCAAACGCAAATATTCGTGCGAATATTTTAACGTACGGCAAGGACCATCAACACTTTTTAATTCATAGCGGTCATTTTCCAGAACATTGGTGATCACGAAAGGTCCTCTAAACTTTCGGTCAAGTTTCGTTCGATTGCGTTCCGAACTTTTTAAAAAACGTAATCACCTTTATTAAATGGCTTTACTTTAGCTCTTCCGCGATTAAAACGAATAGTCTCAGCGTTAGCAGCTTTCTCTATATTCTTGGATGCGTTTGAGCGTATCCCTTCTAAATTTAAGCGCTTGTGGGGACCATCTCCAGGTGAAAGCTTAGAAATTCCTAACGAGTACGATTTAACTCCAAACATTAATTCAGTCGGGGTACATTTCGAGACAGTGGACCTTGTACTATTTAGAGCAAGTTGCAGGTTGCCTAACTCATCGCGCCAATTCTTGTGCGGATTATTTTCAATGATTGTAAGTAAAGATTTTAGGGTTCGCATTACCCGTTCGACCTGACCGTTTGCTCTACTTGAGCCAGTGGCGATGAAATGAAGATCAATGTGATGTTCCGCACAAAATTTCTAGAATTCACTGCTAATATAGCAGCGACCCTGATCAGACACAATTCGTTTAGGAGCCCCGAACAAACAAACAGCTTTCTTCAGTGCCATAATGGCACTGGCCGCATCTAAAGAGGTGGTGTGTTCTAACAGGACGTACTTGGTAAACGAATCAATGGTGACAGAACAGTACTCTTTTTGATCACTCTTACCTGTCAATTTTCCAGTAAAATCTATGTGGAGCGTGTGCCAAGGGGTTGGCTCTTTAGGAATGGGGTGTAGTATAACTGGTTGGGCACCTGAGGAACCTTTCGAGGCTTTACATATTATGCATGAGTCGACAAACCGGCGAACAATTTCGATATCTCGGGGAACCAATATACATAGATCGTAAATTTTGTCGAGAGTCTTATCGGGGCCCAAATGTTGAATTTCCGAATGAATGTGACTGATCAGAGTCCATACTAATGAGCAGGGTACTATAGGTAACCAAGAAACAGTTTTATTGCGGTTATGCCTCCTTTTAACTTTGTAAGAGGGTACAGTGGACCAACTATCTGAGTATAACTAGGGATAAATTTCCTTAAATACGAAGATAGGCCAAGAAATTGGCGAACTTGAGTCGTTGTCTTCGGGGGAGGAGCACTGGCCAGAGCCTGAGTTTTGAGGGAGTTAGGTCTAACCTCGCCGGCTTGGATAGCATAACCCAGATAGTTAATTTTGGTTTTAAGAAACTTACACTTACGTAAATTCAACGAAAACCCAGCTTTCGTCAGAGCTTCCAGGCATTGGTCTAACTATCGCAGACCCTCTGTGACGTCAGAGGAATGGCAGAGGACATCGTCCATGTACACCATCTTTCAAATATTTAAGTGCATCATTAATGCACCTCTGATATACCGACGGCGCATTGCGTAAACCAAATGGCATTGCAACATATTCGTATGGCCCCTCGGGCGTCACAAAAGCCGTCCTTTCTACGGATTCTGGGTGGATCAAAATCTGGTGGAAACCAGAGGCCATGTCTAAAGACGAAAAGTAATAAGCTCCGGTGAGCTGGTCTATTTGGTCGTCTATAAGTGGTAGGGGATAGTGCTCAGGTCGCGTGTTTGAGATGAGTTCTCTGTAGTCGACACACATTCTATCCGTATCGTCCTTTTTCTTCACTAAGAGAATCGGACTAGCAAACGGCGAGGAACTCTCTCTAATAACGCCAGCTTTCAATAGCTCCTGAACCTTATCCCTCACCACCTGTTTTTTCGATGGGAGATAAACGATACGGTCGCCGTTGGACTATTTTATTAGGGTCAATAAGTTCAATTTTCATTACACCCGTATTAACACGTTTAGTTGGAGTACCATTTATAAAGTGATCAGTATACTTCAACAAAATACGCAGCAAGGCTTCCCTACTGTCCCCGACTAAATCTGTATCTACAGCCACGACGTCAATACCTTGTACACTTTCGCAAAAATGTATTTTCTCATTAGTGGATATAAGAAGATTTTCGTTATCAATCTCAACACGCACTCCATTTTTCAGTACATCCCTACCTACAATTACGTTTTCTGAAATGCAGTTGTCTGGAACGATATGAAACAAGAGAGTCAAGCAAAGATTATTAATTTGGACAGTGCTAGAAATTTGCTTATTACACTCAATATCGTCTCCCCCAATGCCAGTCAAATAAACGGTGCTATTTCGTTCAATGCCAGGGAAATCCGGACATAGATTCCTTAATCAAAGAACAAGAGGAGCCACTATCAAAAAGGAAACAGATATGCTCACCAGATGCCGTCGTCAGTTTACCTCTCGAAGTCTTGTGCTCGCAAGTGTGGACCTCTCTGACTGCTGCGCCGCCTCTCTTCTCAGGGCATGACGTAGATACGTGGCCAGGTTTCCCGCACGTGAAACAGGTAATTGGTGCCGACTTGTCCTTGACCTGATCCGTGTTGGAACCATCAGCTCGATTAGCTGAGTCCTCACGTCGCCTTTTACACTCTGCTATTTTGTGTCCAGGAACTCCACACCGATGACATTTTCCATTGAACTTCGAGTCTGACAGGCGAGGTCTCTTTGCCTTATTGTCATTACCATCATTATCTTCAGTACGATGCTTTAAAGAAACCCCACCAAGGGTTCGGAAGAGTTGAGCACGCGTTGTGATAGCATAGGAGTTCAGTTCACGACGAATCATGTGGTCTTTCGAGCTCAGAACAGAAATAACGAAACCAGTGATTGCCTCTTCTGACATCTCGACTTTAGGGATTCGCTCAATTAGTGCCCATAAACGCATAGCTGATTCACTAGCAGTCTCCTTTGTTCCGATCTGAAAGCGCAACACTTCATTAAAATGGTCCTGTATCAATTTGGGCTCTGCAAATTTCGCCAGCAATGTTTGCTTCACAACTTCCCAGGTTAAGTCTTCCAAACGCAACTTAGTCAGAACAGATGCCGCTCGTCCTTTTAGTGCAGTTGTCAGAGCAACTAAAAGTTCCACGCCACTCAAATTCTTGCTGTTAATAATCAACTCGGAAACACGGCACCAGCCCTTAACATCAGCATCTTCATCATCTGGGTCGAACTTGATCAACTGAACCGCGTTAGTGTTTGCTACAGACTGCGGTGTTTGCTGCGGTATTGCTAACAAACGGGTTAGCAGGGCTTCCATATTGGTGAGTAATCCACTATTGCTAGGTTGATTATGGGGCTGAGTATCTTCATCCGACTGTTTTTCGCATCCCACTTCTGATAAAGGCACGTGGGTACCTATATCAGAATTATTCATCTTCAAGTGGGTAATCGCACGAGGTATTTTGGAAATAAGTAGACACGTCTTCGATCAGCAGCCTTATACTCACGATTCTCAATTTAAATTACAATAATCACTCAATTTAACAAAGATGAAAATGGGTTAAGATTTGGGACGTAAGCGATCCGTCGTAACCGTCTAGTCCACGCTATCGTTCGATTCAAAACTGCACGAGTCCGGTGGTTGTTTTACGTTTATGACGTTCCGCCAGAGTGACAACACAATTGTCACTCTCGTCCGCTCAATGTACTACTAGATGGCGCCATGGACGCGCCTTCATATTATTAAACAAAAAACGTGCAAATACGTCGTGAATAAAGTAAGGTGTTGCGGTAATTAAACTCAATAAATGTTGCTACAGTACTGCATCATGGTCAGGGGCTCACAATCTAAGACAGGTTTACATTTACAAAACTCAGACTTCATTTTAAGTCTGAAAATTTGTGACTTGTGCTTCACAAGCTAGTTGTCACATAAAACTTAATTAATTGTTTTTAAGAATTAACAAGGTGTGCTATGCAACCATTCCTAATAAGTTTGAAATGTTCTCTTGAAGGCAGGCACTCATTTTTTTTTTTTATTTTTTTTTTTTTTTATTTTTTTTTTTTTAAAAACGTTGCCCCACACTAGGAATTTCTCCTGTATCGTGGGTGCGTTTACAAACATTTAAACTCACATACACAAACAGCCAGACCCGGAACAACTATCTGTAGGCCATACAAATATTTGTTCCGTGAGGGGATCGAACCCGCGACACGCAGCGCAGCAGTCGATCGCTCAGCCACTGCGCCAACCGTGTCGTCATTATCATATCATAAAACAAGGAGAAATCAAGATTGAATTTAAAGTCATTGTTTAAGAAAACTGAACCCCTTTTCAATGGACTAGATTACGATTGCTAAGCTGAAAGATACGTTATTTCTACAAATTCAATACATTAAAATAATTTCCTCTATACAACAAAGTTGCAAAGAAAATGTAACCAAAGATTGTCGACGCCTGAAGAAAGGCATGCGCCTCGCTTCCGGTCATAGTTTTGAGAGCGTTGTCGCACTTGAGATAATACGACTTAAGTCAATATGGAAATCCATAAACTTATGCCCTTTTGCATCTTAGGTAGTACGAGGTCATATCTTTCTTAAGCGGAACGTGTATGACCTTAGGAGACGAAAAGATAATTGCTTACAATCACTTGTCTCCAATCCCGAATGCGTTTGATGCGTTTGTGTCTCGAGACGAGTTAGGTTTTACGAGGAATTGCTGGTTTTGAGTTTCAGTTTAAGATCTTCTTGATGAACGACTTGTCGAGTTAATAAAATTGATAGTTCCGCTTGGTTTGTCGTGAATCAGACTTTATATGTATCTATCATTTTTGTCTTTGTGATTTTTCTTTTATTTGCATAGCGTTTTTTTTTACCCTTGGCCAACCAATTTGACAATCATAAACACTGAACACGGGATATATACTATGTTTATTTGTATTGAGTTTCCGATATTTCCAGTTTATCCCATTTCAGTGTTTATTATAGTGTTAGTGACCTTCTCAGTTTAAAAACTTAAACCAGCTTTGAATCTCTCATTTTGGTACAAAGCAACAGCGTTAAGAGTCTTAGAACCTCCTGCTTATCCCGCTGGATAAGAAAATTGGTTACATGCTTCCTAATCCAGCATTTCCAAATAAGGAATAAGCAGGCATATCAGGAGTTATGCTGTTTCATTCCAGGTTTGAATTCATGACCAAGCAAATAAAAGTTACACAAGAAAAGAACATAAAAGTGACTTACTCGTATTAGATGCATTTTAATGAGGTATTAATAACTGCAAGCAGGCCAACCCTTTAGCACACATGACCAACCAGCCATGAAAGTGCATAATCCTTTATTTTCCTTTGACGTAACTGTCAAGCTGTTCGTTTGCTTTAGGGCTTGCAAAGTACACAGATCATGTCAAACATGGACTGTTGGTTGTCTTTTGTTTTCTGTTTACTCCTACTCGGTCACGGCAGACCTGTGGTTTTACGTAGGTCAAGTGCGATTCCAATCTCGATTCTATTTGCTATATATTTTAGTTTATTCAATTATAATGGTTGGGTATTTCAGAGCCGATGAAGTCATGCTAGGAGCAGCCGATCACTATGTTATAATATGTTTTGAAGTGTAGTGATTATGGCTAAGAATTTGTTTGAGGAACATCCGTGTTGATTTATGGATCCAAGATTCTGCTTTTTGTTCTAGCTAATTATGTCAGTTTTTTAATATTAGTTTAGAGAAGCAGAAATATTCGTACATTAGCTGTTCATCATGGATTCACTCTGGACAGCTTTATTAAAGTTGGAAAAATCATTTGACGATCACAGCATAAACAGCTTTTTCCAACAATTTTGGTGAATATTTAAAGCTAAGTCACTTAGTTCTAATCTTAGTCAAAGATAGGTAAAGGATTTCCAAGGTAAACATTTTTTCCGAGTTAAACCGCGAGCTTTCCACAACCTGTGTGGCATGCACTCAATACCTTTCCTCCACCTTCAGCTGCAACTTAATTTAAACAGAACACACAAGAACAAAGAAAACGTATCAATTAAACAAATACAGGAAATGAACATTCGCTTACGAAGTTAATTATGAAGTAAGTTGGACGATCAAAAAAAAGATAGTCACGTGGAGGTACACATTAACATAGCCTCGTTTTTTCGTCCCAGATTCGTGACACATCGTGTGTGAGCCCTGTGGTAAATAATAAATCTTTCTAATAAATAAAACAAGGGAACGTGAGCGAGATAAAGGCGTGCATGCCCGTTCGGTGCACCCTAAACGCCATTGTGGACGCCGACGGCAGATCGTTAAACGAAGGTGAAAATATTTTGTGCCTTTTTAGAGATCAACTGGATGCTGTGATGTTTTCATGTTTAACTTGCGGTTGGAGTAATTGCTTGATGTCTTATGCTGTTGAGCAGGCTTTGCCACCTTCTCTTTAAAAGAGGTTTATATCAAGCTATATGGCAATGGGTAACTGACACTGCGTTCTTTTAACTACAGTCCTTTCACAGTTATTATGCCTGTGGTTGACTTCAACTGCTAGTTTTTTATCATCTGTCTAGTTATTCCCAACTATATTAAGGTTGACTTCTTGTCTAACCGGGTGCAGCTGAATACCAGCATTTTACATGGAGCATCCTATCTGACCTCCACAACCACTAGTGCTGGGTAATACGATACCCCCTGGTAAGAATGGTTGTCAAACTTTCGAGCCACGGACTACATGTAATGACCGTTCATCATCATCATCATCAGCCTGTACTCGTCCACTGTTGGACATAGACCTCTCCCATGACACGCCACTGAGCACGATCCTCGGCCACTCTCATCCAGCTCATGCCAGCCGCCTTGCGAAGATCATCGCTCCACCGAGTCTGAGGACGACAACCGTTAAAGATCTACAAATTACAGCCAGAACCAAGTCGCTATGTCTATGTAATGCGTGAACCTGGAGATAGACTCGTGTCGCTGTTATTATTTAGCCACGAGCTCATCAACTTCTTGTTTTTGACAATTGAAAAGGGCCTGTTATTACCCTATTCTAAATAAGTTTGAGAGTTTTTGAGTTAATTGTAATAAAGGTAACTTGTGGTTGAAGTAATTACTTGATCTCTTATGCTCTTGCGCATGCTTTGCTTTTCACTCTACCTTTTCTTTTATGGCTTTCCTGTATTTTCTATTTTAATGGATGATAACTTCATATTTTTAAAGTCTAGCTAGATAAACCAAATGACATTTTGTTAGACATAATGATGGCTGATAAATTAGAAGACTATTGAATTGATATAAACTGCGGAATTGCCGACTTTGATTCACTTGAGTCCTTAATTTTTTACTTTAATTTTCTCTTACCACTTTTTTGCGCTGCATTACCCAAAGGCTGATTGGTAGAAAATCAATGTGGTATTAAGTCCGCCTCTAAAGTCTGTGCTTAAAGTGCAATTGAAAGAAGTTGTCGAAAAAGTTAAACGTGTTGAAAACGCTTGTCCATCCTCTTTTATGCTTATGAGTATCAGTAGACTTTTCAATGTAGGAATGCGAATAGTTAAGAATTTTTTGAAGTACTTGCTTAAATTGGAAGCGCCAGGATATACCACAAAATTATGGGTCTCTTGCGAACCTCTCCCCTTTTGGCGGTTATGTGTAATCTATTGGGTGTGGCTATCCAGTTTCTTCCAGCCACTTTAATGTGATCGTCTATCAACCTCGTCGGTTGTCTGCCCACATTCCTTTGTCCCGTCCGTGGTCACCACCCCAGCAGCATTTTCTTCCCCCATCTTCCATCCAGTCCACGGCATATATGGCCCGCCCACTTACACTTTCTTTTTGCTATCATGTGTATGTGTATCGATGTATTTACAGAATCATAATCCTTTAAATCATCAATACAACCTCTTTTCCTTCATTTAAATGCATTAAATGAATATTGCATGGAAAAGTCTTTCTAATTGTAATGAACTTTAGAAGTTTTTTTTTTTTTATTTTTTTTTTTACTTACGCGCGCCAAACTAGAAAATAATCCTTAGCCTACATGTTGATGTATTGTAGGGATTTCAAATAGCGGTTCTAAAACAGTGCTGCAAGTCCAACAGTGTATTTATAATTAGTCAAAGGCATTAGTCGACCAAGTATCGAAGGCAAAAAAGACTTCGACTGATACCCGTACTTTTGGAGATTCTTCCAATCAAGTTTTTGCTGTGGAATAACCTGCCACGAGAGATTTATAATTCTCTTGAATTAATTATTTGCATAGTACAAGTTTTCATTATATTTATTTAGAATTTCTGAATAAATCATCACGTAGAACATTATTTTGTTTCTTTATTTTTTGGTATGTCCCTACAATGGATTACGGAACCCACTCATAATCCGACCAATAAAGACAGTTCAAACAACTTTTTACCGAAAAAAATTGTGACCCAACTCTATACACAATGTGGTAGGTCATTCTCAATGAGCTTCGGTTGTTAATGTGTAAATATGTGTTTCACATTTACACGAGCGCGCCATCCACGACCAATGTAGCCGGAATGTTGGTCCGTCCGTGGTCAGATAGCCGCTTGGAGGCAAACTATTGATATTGCCGCATTCAGTAGTCGTAGATTATTATTAGCTACTTACTAATATTAAAAAATTGGTAAGTTTGGATTCCGAAAACTCTTTCACCAACGTGAAGCTAGATTATTTCCAAGTGTCATAGACATAATTAACAACTTTCTTGTGTGACAATTTCCCGCTATAAGTCGAGCAAAGCCACGGGGAAAAGATAGTTGTTGAATAGATATATATGTATTTGTTTATATATCTTAGCATTATGTATTTATATTTAGTTATAAGTATATTTATATTTAGGTAATAGTATAGGTTAAGTTAGGTAAGGCACAATAACTCATTTTTTCTCTTCCTTCTTTCACACACTATCGTCTACATTTCTTTTTCATCTCTCCTTTCGCAGGTCTGCTGGCAGAAATTTTTACTTTAGTTATTTTTACCTTTGTACTCTAATATTTTATGTTTTTTCCTATGTTGTCTATTGTGTGTACATAAATAGTAAATTAAATAAATAAATAGAAACAATATTTCGCAATCACAAATAGAACAAACTACTAGACTTCCTAGTTGGTCTAGTGGCCACTAGGGCGACTACTGAGCGCGAGGTCTTGGGATTAATTCCTGATAGTGTAATTGGGTTTTTTCAAACAGGAATTTAACATTCAGTCACGGAGTCTGGATGTGTGCCCGTTTGGTTCAGGCTTGAGCACTATTACTTGAGATTTAGCCAGCTTAAAATATGAATAAACGTAAGATACGCCTGTGTGTTTGTTATTTTTTACGGCTCATTTGCGACATCGAATAGAACAGTCATTGAACACGAGAGCCTCTTATAAACGTCGCACCTACTCAGTTTTTCACCGACTCCCAGACGAAAGTATTACTAATTAAGCTGTTACTAATCGTTCGCCTTTACCCAGAGCAATTAGCGTATTCATCCATATTAGTTCTCATTCTAATCTATTTTATGGTTTGTAATTACCGTCAATCAACCCACAAATTAGATCAGTTTTTACTAATCAGGTACAATTTCGTAAGATTATTTGCTTTCATCACGCGTTATAATAAAAAGGCACGGTAATGCTTTCGTATGATCCGAGGACTCCAAATCTAACAACCGCGGTTTTTTGACAACTTATAACGTCGTTGTCACAACAGATTAAACAAATATGGCGGGAGCCGTTTGACAGTTCGCTTTGTGATCAGTAGCGGGACGTGTTACACAACACAAACAAACATGCACATTTGGTACAAATAAGTAAGCAATTTTGAACTATATTGCTTTGTAATAAAGTTGAAGTGTGAAAAGTTGGGAGAAAAGGTAGTGTTGTGCGGTGACTTTTTTATTATTTTTCAGGTCCCATCGTCTTGGTCGTACTAATTTGTCGAGACCAAGTCACCAACGCAAATATGGCGGGTGTTGTGAATACCTTGTGTAAAGATATGAAATTGTTTCCAGTCCCGACTCATGGGAACACGCGTGATCCGTGACTGCGGCTTAGGAATATTTTAATGAAATATTTGTTTTAGAACTTTTTATGGGATATTATGTGATGTTATTTTCATTGATGTGGGTGGAACGAAATCGCTGTCTATACAAATTTCTCTTTAATTTTTGTTTCTTTCTTTCTGTTATGTAAAATAGGTTTTTTCATTTTTTATTCATAAGTTGGCCGCTTGCTTGCTTGTCTTGTACATAATTAAGCTTCATAGTGTGCCTAACTGATGATGTAGCAATTTAGAGGTTAAGGTTGCATGAAAAAATAAAAATAAAAAACGTTGAAATAAATGTAATAATAATTTAATTCCACAAACATAGAAGCTATGTTTGTGCCGCAGTTATAAATAGGTACTATTTGAACTATACAAATAATGATTAAGTTATAAATACACTGGCTCTGTATTTTTACAATAATATAATTAACAGCTCTATTAAAGCTAGTCATATTTCATTGGATTTCTGTAACATATAAATAGTTAACAAAGAGTCAAGTAATACTAAGGAAAGTAGGAATATAATGTACAATTAAAATTATTCGTCTCAGCCTCGAGCTACCTTGTCATAAAATCATCGACATCAGCAGAGAAGAAACTGTTCAGATACACCGTTTTACGCATTCATATTCCGACTCAACAATTTCACAACAGACCAAGTGCTGGAATGAAGTCTAATACTAAAATCTAAATTAAATAATACGAATAATAAAGAAATTGAAACTAAGTGGAGTTAAGCGAGAAATAAATAAGACCTTGACTAGGATAAACGGGAAATTTAGAATGTTAATTAGCAGACAATAAATAATACATTTTAAATTCGTCACTATTTACAAAAAAGGAACTAATTCGTTCTAGACCAAAATGGCAATGTAATGGCAAAGACAGTTTTTTCTATACATTAATTCGCTATTTAACAGCCAAAGGATGCAAATAATTCACATCGAAGGAGTTTTTCTCGGGGCTAACTAATACTGAAGAGTACTGTTTCGCCTCGTGGTGCAAGCACCAAAATTAAGTAGACAGCCAAAAGTTACATGGGGTGTGCAGTTTCTTTGAGTCTCATCGATGACTCGCGATCACTTTGGCAAGTTGTACAGTTTCGTGAACACCTGCGAAAGGTACTCCAAGTAGTTTAGAGTGTCTCTGTATAGGGAAACGCCCATGTCGTTCTTCAAGTTGGGGATTTCAGAGTCTGAAAGCTTCTCTATTTTCAGGTTACGAATGTTCATGATTTCCTGCAAAAAAGAAAAGATTGGGTTAGCAAAATTTAAACAAAAAGCATGAGTTACATCGAGGACGGTATAGACATGGAAACCCCAAACTTCAATTATGCTTTTTTTGTTATGAGTAAAAATTCATGGTTTTGGCTCCAAATATTACTTTTGTAAATAATTGGTATACTTACATTGAAGTAGCAAAGCACAGCTCGCACATTATTCATCGTAACGTTAAAGTTATCCTTCAGGTTCTCGTCTGATATTATTTCAGGGTTCAATTCCTCGTTAATGAAGAAGTGCAGCCCTGCAACTATCATCTTCAGCCCCTTGTACAACCCTGGTAATACCTTGTCGATATCTGCCTGTGAACAAGAAAAATGAAATTTAGTACTCAAGCTTTAAGATCATCAGTTACATTGGCATAAAGTTAGTCTGGATCCTTGCTTAGTTAAATGTGGCGAAATAAATCATTTCATGTTTCCCAAGTCAGCTCTTTCGGTTGCAAGTTTATTGTTGCAACCAAAACTTGCTTATTGCCGAATTTACTAAAACTAAGATAAGGACAATCGTAATTGTGATAATCATCCTAAATTCGATTACATTTTCGATTGTTAGTATTGCAAAACCATTGTGTTCTCACGTAAGCGATAGCCGACCGACAACAATGAGCGCCACCGACGATGTCAATTCTTTGAAATCGATTGAAAAACTCATACGGATGCACGTTTTTGGCATCAGCGAATTCGCCGCCCTTCGGTCATTGTTTTCGTTTAGGAAACATCAATCTGGCAACGTATTATCAAAACGAAATGATTTCTGAAGATTTCCTCAGGTTGTATAAGCACATTGCCAAGCTTATAGTATAATTATGTCGATCAAATAGACTATTCCAATAAAATGTTATTTGCCACAAGAAAATTCCGCTGACTTTACGAAAATGCAAAGAGGTTTGAAGATTTTGTTGATAAGATTACAAAATTCGATGCTTACCTCTGACGGGATATCATTATCGTTCATATCCTGGTTGAGGACTTTCTCCTTAGGCAGCCATTCCTTAGGGAGGTATTCAGATGATTTCCACGAGACAAGAAGTTCGTCGAAACTGTTAAAACTATGAAGTTTCATCGCCTGAAACAAATCGAAACGTAACATTAGTAATGTGAAGTAGAACACAAAGTGAACACATGAAAATTCAGGTGATGGTTATATTAAGTTTAGTACTGATGAAGTGGATATTATGAAAGAATGAATGTACTATTTAGAATAACCGGAACCACATTTCTGAATCTCCTATAAAAGCAAATACTTTACAGTAACTAAAGGCACAATAAAAGTACTAATACAAGTTACTCTACAACAAGGTAAACAAATCAAGTCACTAATGTCATTAAACTATAGAATGATGCGTATTTTTCACGGCTAAACAAGACAAGTAAGAATCATCGTGAATCATCGCCTATTGAGATCAGGTCCATTCTATGAAAGATGGAAATAGATCGAGTTAATACAATAAGTTGATTGACTTTCATGGAAAAGGAAGATTGAGCAGACGATGAGTCCGAGTGGTTTCCTGGACCGATGGTATAAATGTAGTTCAAGTGGAGAGAACTCAGCAGTGACCAGTCGAGAACTGAGTCTTGAATTGAACGTTTTTGAGTATTATTTGGTGAATTATCTGCATAAGGTACGAGTATGTATTTTGTAGTTGTAAATCCATTGATTATGTAAGGTGGCATTTCTATTTTCAGTTGGTCTTAGGTGTACTATTATGATGTAAACTTTAAATGTTTTAAAACTACATATTCAAAGTTTTGTAAAACGTTGAGTTTGCCAACTAGATTAATGTTTAGAACAAAAAGCAAAAATATGAGCAAACGAAGTTAAAACACCCACGTTGATACACGCGTTACGTAGACGCAAATTGTTCCTAGAAATGAGAAACGTTTACTGCCCTCAGTAGAAACAAACCATAAAAACAAGACCTATGAAATAGTGACACTTTTTCAAGTTAATAGAGCATGTAACACTGGACCTGCACGCGCTACTAACTGCCCTCTATTATTTTAAGACTCCATCTTTCAATTATATAATCACAAATAAAAACTACACGATCCCTATCGATATTAATAGTCAGTATTTGTTATATAATTGAGAAATGGCTTCTGTAGCTTTAATGCAAGTCATAAAGTCTAAATTTGATTGCATCAGGTTCGATTCAATTCGATATTTAGTGCACATTAACACTTGATACTAACGCATATGATAATCGATTCAATTGGCAAGCGAAGGTCGCATGAAAGATGAGATCGAAACCGGAGGTTTGCGGCCGCCGCCGCGCCGAATACATTTCACGTAACAAAACCGTTTCGACATTAAAATTTGACACTATGTCTATATCACACATCACGAAGGCGGAATTAACAAAAACTGTTCCTGTACTATTAAACGTAAAGTCCAAATAGCTTTGACAAGCCAAACCAATGGGGACGGACTGGCAGATGTAACGCGTTGTAGTTAAGTATCCCACATAAAATAGAAAATATTGTTGAACAACAATACGGCTAATTAAAACTTTGCAAAATCCTACAAAACACCAAAAATATCGTTGTGCGTGTTGGTTATCGGTGAGGATCAGAAAACTCTGTCCAAATATTAATTTGCTTCATTGAAATTGAGATACCGTTGATATAAAATTCGCTGATAATACGCGCAATGAAATAAATTTACGATTATTTCTTTGGACATAAACCGAGCCGCGGTGTATGAATGGAGTCAAAGCGGAGATATTATCCGTTGCCGAAGTGGCAAGTAATTGGCAGGAAAATTAGAGTTTACAGACCTTTAAAATTTTTAAAAATAAAAATTTGAATGCAAATGTATCGTCGGCGCATGAAAGTAGTGCAGAAGATTAAACAAAACAAGAAGCAGAGAATGTTTAAATAATGTTATCGTACAGAGGTGGAATGTGCTATGTAGTCGCTGGCACACTAAATGCACAGGTGTGCGTCCGGTCCATCGTACCATATCCGAATCATTACCTACTAGTAGTGTAGAGCTTGCGTCCAAACTGAGGCGTATTTACTTAGTAGGGTTCTATTAAGAATGTTATGTATTCCCATCACTTTAATGTGTTAGTTACGACCGCCGAGGAAAATGATGCAAATTCTGTTATTGCGAAATCACGAGGCAGCGTTATATCTTAGCTAAAGATAGTATAGACATTTAAAATCTTACTGTTTTATATGAAAATGAAACCAGAACATTAAGTTAATTGATACGGAATAGAATAATATGATTATTTAAATTATATTTGTATGCAGTTGGATATTCTTGAGACTTCAAGTATTTTCCCATGATTTGAATTTTAATTAAAAAAAGGGAGCAATATGACGTATTCAGCGCTTTGCATTTGTCGTGGGTGGGCATGAACTAAGAAATTCGACGACTTAGCATCCGAATGCCTAGCTCGAAACATCGGAAGCTTATCAAATAAACATGCACCCACACAAGCGCAGACATTGATGTATTTACGGCACACGTACGCACCCAACGCCGCAGACAGCCTGTCGCCCGTGTGAACAACGCTATCGTACTATGTACGTACATACATATTGTATGTATGTGCTATGTAATTCAATGTTTATATAGCGTCGCTATTGCAAAGATAAGCGAGCAGATGCACACTAGTTGCGAGAGCCGTGCGGCATGCCGCGAGTCGATCGCAATCACCGATCATGTTACATCGCGAATACACCACACATTTGTTATCGTAATTACTTTCAAAAGTTTACGAGTACTTTTTTAAGGAAGCGAGTTGAATTCCAGTGTCGAAAATGTGATGCGATAATATGACACCGGTGTAGTCAAAAGCACGAGTGTTATGACACATTCACACGGTGGTCAGTGGCGAGTGGCGAGTCACACAGTACCGGTAGAGTTCGTTGAATTTGTTATTGCGTTCTTAGTACAACGCGGCCAGTTATTATTTATACGGAATGGGCTTGACGACAGATGTAGCAGCCTGATTTATTTAGGATATATTGTCTCTCAGACGCAACTTAGACGTTTATCTTGCTTTAATGTGATGATGACTAATATTAAAAACACGAGATCGAAAATTTCGATAGGGGTAAAGTTTTTGTTGAAAATAGAGCGCTAACATAAAAACCTAGACGTCCTTGTCATCTAGCAACAATGGCGGTTCATAGCCACGATTTGCGTGTAAATTGCAATAAATATGATACATTAATAACGAATGACCGACATTAAGGGGAGAGACAGAAAAAATCGTCGGGCAGGTGTGTCGCGCAATACTAATGCGCAATCAGTATTCGACGCGTATGCGCACCGTCCTGTACCTCGTTCCGGCTACTGTGAGTCGATAATGTCGTTTTACGAGGAGGCAGCGGACAGGACGTCGCCGTCGTTACGACCGTCGAGCCTATTACAATGCCACCATACCTCATACGCGAACATCACACTCGATAACTGGACACATTCAACATAAACGCTTCCATTGTTCCGCGACCATTGACTGCCCAACTCTCAAAAAATCGATTATATTGACAACTATCGCCGCAATGTATACGAGTTCCCTTCGGTTATCGAGGTGCTACTGAGTACGTTGGTAAAGAGTCATCCATAAATGATTCGAGGCGCGACTTCGACATAGCATTATTTCTCGTTGATCGGCCCACCTTACTTCCGATTCGGAAATTATTATATTCCTAGGATCGGAATGATAGAGCCGTCATATGAATTGTTGTATTAACATGCTAAACGTTTGTTTCTAATAATTCGTGAATGTTTTATGAATTCTCGAATGTAGGTTGAATTGTCTACGATTTTTGTGCGACAATATTACCATCCGTTAAGGTAAATAGGTGTTTTATTTTTAATATAAACTGGTTTGTAATAAAACTGCGTTACTTTAATGAGCAAAAAGTCGAGCTTGCGCGTAATTTTAGCGTATACTTGATCATTGCTTGCGATTTGATCAGTTACATATTGTTATATGATGTGACGTGTGCTGTTTATAAAGCATTTTATCGACAAGGTTGTCGATACCGACATGGCGTCACAGAAATGCAGTGCGAAATTATAATTAAAAGGGAGGAAGCGGTCGGCCGGACGTATAGAGACGCGAAACGGCGCCCGGCCGATGCAATCTGTCCACCACGCCTGCGCCCGCGCCTGCCCACGGTGAGAAAACCGCGCTAAAAACGTGCACGCCGTGAATCTTTAATGGGTCAAATTTCGCGTGAAACTTTTTGGCAAAAAGGCCTTAAGAAATTCAATTTAAATTTTAGTTGCCTTTAGCTTTTTTTGAGTCGGACATAAACATTAGAAATGATAATACAACAACTCAAATATTTACAATGAATTAGGATCATTGACTTTGCATTAAACCCCAATAATTCAAAAGAGGAAGTACGAAAAATCAGTGCTAACCATTTGCAGGGTTTACGAGCACGTCAACGGAATACTATAGCACCTCTTACAGGCTCTCATACATAAATCAATAACATCTGCGTAGATACAAACGCTAAAGGCATGCGTCGACGTTAGGCTTAAGTTTTATTGGCATTGGTCGACCGCAAGCTCCGTCCGTTCATTTAGAGCGACGCGGCGGGCATATAGATGTGGCCGCGAATACTACGCGATCGCCTCGTGCACAATCAATGAATGAAAGCGAAGAAAGGCCTTCGGAGCCCGGACTCACGCTTTTGTACTTTGTTTTATGCTCTGGAAATTTTCAAGCGATATTTATTTTGACATTCTACCTTAGTCACTGAATGATGAAACGACTATATACGCTAAGGTTTGCCTGTTCTTCTAATTTGAAAATGACTACAGGGTTGAAGGGTATGAAGAATAGTATTTGAGAGAGGTTACTTAAGTCCAAATTTTCAGCGTTCTCTTCTGGCTCACTGATTAGAATACTAAGTGGCAACAAGTTAGTGAATTTAGCTTTAATAGTAATAGTGTTGTGTACTTACAAATATTTCCTTATAATTCGCGGTTGATGTGAAAGTGTTTTTTGCTTGGTTAACGAGATTCTCCGCGGCTTTCCTTTCTTGATCTGGTGAGTAGTTTGGTTTTGACTGTAAATAAATTGATTTTGTTAGATAATAAGTTATTAACACCGTTTCTTTAACAACTAACACTTTTGCTACTACATCTTTTCTGTTTGCATTTGCGGTCATACATTATTATGCGGTCATTTAAGCCAACCGCAAAAGCTTACATGAATACGAAACACCTTCTTGTTAATCTATGTGTATCATTATCTAAAGCTTGAGTTTTCTCTTCCTAAATATTGCCTTTATTGTTATAATTTCGAAGCTCATTCTTCAATTAAGCTTTTCATACACTTGTTGAAACATTCCATAACAAGTTTTCTATTTCAATCAATGTGGGTTAATTACTACAACAGCCATCAAACATAGCTTGTCTACCACTACCAGCTTATTCTTCGTCACCGTCCTCAGCTGAACTTTAATTTTCTATTTGTTTTTTGTTTGTTTGTTTATCTATTTGTTAAAAGACTGCTGCGATTATGATATGTTCTAACGTACAATCATCAAACATTGCTTTCTACCTATACTATCAGCTTTTTTTTCGTCATCTTCCTTAGCTGAACCACAATGTTTTATATCTGCCTGTAATTTCAAAGGCTGCTGCGTTTATGAAATGTTCTATAAACATTGCTTGTCTATCTATACTATAAGCTATAGCTTTAGCATCTTCTTTGGCTAATGTATCTATAAGTCTGTATGTTCTTACGTGAAAATCTGTGTAATCGCAGGGGTTAGCCCACAGGCTGTTCTCCTCATCCGCGTCACGTCGTTCTCGCTCCATGCTGGCCCGGCTCCGATGTGGCGCCGCCGACGACCTCGGTGACAGACCGCACACCAACAGTAGCAGGCACACTGCCGCGCAGACGTTGACGTATCCTGGGTGAGGAACATGGATTAGTATTGAGATATTGATAAAAAGAAGATTTTGATAATGTACAGTTATGGTAATAATGTGAATATTAATTTGTTTAGAGGTCATGGTAAAATATATTTTATATAGTTCGATGTTATTAGTACATTGACTTAAACGTTTAATAAAAGAGTCAAAGTACTTGTTTCAATTTTACATATTGTAAGAACTGAAACTGTGTTATTTAAATTTTAATGATGTTAATTTATTTGTAAAATAGTAATGACACCATCTGCTGAAGCTAAAACATGCAAGCAAAACCTGCGTCCGTTTTTTGAAATTGAAATCCCGGCAATGCATCGTAGTGATTCATATTCATTTCTGAATGAAAGCTCTCGTAATTTTTCGATGCATCTCATTAAATGAAAACGCTCAAGAGTCACTTGTTCCGTATGCGGCACGCGCGATGGTATCGATTATGGTAATCGATGAACATCCGATGAATAAATACATCGCGGCCCAGAGGTGGACAGCCTTTGCTAATTGTCCAGTGAACCTGTGTGAATCACTAATGCGGCTCTATTTAACGGTGGCGCGGTAATCGGACTCACATTCTTCAGATCGGTTACTCCATCGAACTTATTTATCGATAACTGAAATCGAATTGTTATCCACGCTGGTCGCTTCATGTAGTTTTCTATGGCAAAAATAATTGAGCTTCTAAGCATGTCGCATGTATTTACTTAATTGAATATTATGTCACGGGCGGTATGTAAATGATAGTTATTTTCAGTTTATTAGATAAAGAAATATTAATTGAAACTAACAACTGTCACCAGCAGAAGGTGTCCATCGATGTCGCAGTATTTATTGACTTGACATTCGTTTTACTCGTTAAAATGGAATAATATTATCCACGTTAAAGGAAATAATTTGATGTGTGATTGACATAATTTTTTATTTGAATGTAAAGTTAACGCGTATCAGCTGTCCATTATACCCGAAAAAATATGAATTTGCAAGTTATTTGAATAATTGGATATTGTTAGTATGATTTTTTCAAACGCGATCATTTTAATAACGTTCATGTTAGGAGTTGTGTCGATATGAATTATTATAAGCTGTCATCGGAAATGTCATTGGAAAGATCTAGGTGCACCAGCATGGCAGTTCACAAACCTTCCGAAGCTAACAGCGGTAAAGAAAGACGACAGCCCGTCCTATAATAATGACAATATAAATTAAGTTCAACCCTATTCTAATAGTTGATAGCACTCAATTACGTATACCGATAAAACATTACGTGTTAAAAAACCAATATGTTGTCAAATCAACAACAACATTTCCCTGACGTTTGACGAAGATAAAACAATTTGCTTATTAAAACAGATAATGAGTTGACTTTGCTCAACAATTAATTAAATAAAAGTAATCAGGTCTTCCATTGTTTATGTTTTTGTTTAAATCAAGCGGTGATCTTCGACATTGTGCTGTTGTGAATGTCGAGAAATTATGACTTAATTTATATCTTGAGGAAAATGAAAGCGATGTACAGATGCCTTTGCACTAATGATCACCTACATTCAGGATTCTTTTTTAATTAAAATAAATTACGAGATACGTTTTAACATTTAGTATTCGCTACCATCTGTAGATGGTTGCGTTTTTTTATAGAAAGAGAACTCTAATGCATATTTAGTTTAAGCCTTTACTGGTACCGACAAGGAATTAGTTTATCCAAAGTTACGAAAAAATGGCATCGAGACTGCATCTAAAGCAGATCGACAGTATTGACATTAAATAAGTTTTATAAAATCCCTTCGATCAATCAAGGGTATATAAACTCAAAGCAAAATTATGTCAGAAGGAAGAAATCGACACAATATCAAAGTTGCACCGACTCACTCACATAGAATGTTATTTATTTTTTCAGTGTTTTGACTCAAGGTGTGAATCACAAGTGTTATGTCTGGCTGGTTAGTGACTAACGTAGGTAAAGATCTCACTGTTATTTGCGATGATATTATAATATCTGAACTGTACGAAGATCGTTTTTTATGTTCTAGTTTAGCCAATTTTTTTTTTTTTTTTTTAATCTTTGCAAATGTCCATGATTTCGGTAACAGTTTTTGAGGATTGTAAACAAATATTTGTGTCTTACTTGTGATCAGGTCAATAATTTGATTTGCTTGCGTTCAAACTCGATCAAGCACTCAAAAGCTCTAAACATCTCAAACGTTCAATTGGGAGTTATTAATATTTTGAATGACAAACCGTCGCACGTTCAAAAGGATTTAAATGCAGATTCATCAATACACTCACACAATTAGCACAAATGTGTGTGCGTGTGATTTTTTCATCATCTCGTTAGCGCTGGCGGTTTCGTTCGAGGGCCGCGGGCACCGCGGACAAATAAAACAAAATTATAGTTATAGGGCGCTCTGCCGCTTATTATTTAACTAGACCCTGTGAACTGATACCGATTACCCCCTCCTTGTAAAAAAAACTAACGTACTATCTCCGCACGAAACATATAAAACGAACAATTTGCATAAACAAACCCCACTCATTAAGTATGCAATTCGTATAACTAGCCATGGTTTAGATGTAGATTATATTGGCCTCTAATTGACACGATATAATAATGTTGTACCAATTGGGTTACAAAAGGCACCCGCAAAGGTGGAGTCGGGCAATAACGATCATGTCAAAAGGAAGGTCCGACACACACAACACGCGTTAAACACACGATCATAACATTTTATTAGTGCTCCGGTCAAAAGCAACCGCGAGACCGCCGTCAAAAGTTCATGTACAAAAAAATAACAGGTCAGCTCGTAAAAGACGTAGAGTCACTGTGAGACAAATATTTTCACTGAGTAACCATGAGATGGAGATAAAAATATAAAGCTAATTAAATATTTGTATCTTGACAGTAAGAGAAACGAAAGCGTTTTAGTTTAACAGTACATTGAAAAAAAAAACAATCACATAAGGGAAGAATACGTGCAAAAAAAACTAGAAAATATTTTTAAACCAATGTCAGTAGCCGCCTTGATTTTCAGATATATGGTACTTAACTATAATTAAAACAAATGAATGTTTTTTTTTTCTAAAAGGACGGCGAGTAATTGATATCCTCTTTATATCCCCAACCACCTTACGTGGAGATATTTGAGATGAACAATGAGACTCGATCGAATTCCTTAGCCCATTGAAGAACTGACCGGGCGACCATAAAAACCGTAGATACCTACACGTAGGTAATACACAGGTTATAAGGGGGCATAAAAAAGTAGGGACCGCGTCGGAGGTCGGGCCGACTACCCGAGAAACAAAGACTTCGTTTATTTTTTAACAGCTCGCCCGTTCACAAAAGAAGGCTTCGCGGCACGAAAAACGACCCAAACGAAACCATCTTGTTAACCTTTTTAAAAAGAAATCGCGCGCCCGCTAACTAGAATTTCGACTCGAAAACCGAGAAAAGTTCGCCGCGGCGTTGTGCGCACCGGACGTCGCAGGCGCCTGCGCAATCATTATGTAAATTCAGATTATTATTGTTATTAATGCGGTAAAAAAATTGGGATGAGAGTCGCGGGCATCATCTTAGCGGCTCGTTACAAAATGCCCGTCAGTATAATTTGACGGGTTATCTTTTTCGAATATCTGTGTTGTTTACTTGAGAGTGGAGCGCAGGCGCGATGGGGTTGCAGCGCTAGATCATTAACGGGATTACTGATACCCGTCCTCGTGACATTAAATAGAAAAGGGCGTCATGTTTTAGCTATAATAGAGGTTTAATTTGAGTCCGTTCATCATTTTGTTAGTAGCCGGCTAACAACCGATGCGCTCGTAAAATTTGACTGCGCATAATAAGGGCGATTATCGCTCAGAGACGCGCGTGGCGGCGCGTATCACAAGATACGCGGTGATACCACTCTTCATTACCTGAAAATCGCTCTAAATGGTAATAGCGTCGCGAAGAAGATCGTTGATCGACCCTGTCCGTTCGAAATTAACGAAACAAGCGCAAATTTTTCTTGAATTAATTTTAATAAGGTAACAAACTGACATTACGCATTTTTAGTAACTGTTTTTTACCGGCCGTACCTAAATGGAATATCTTGTAAAATATTTACAGCGGTGTTATTTCAGTCCTTATCGGCGAACCGGTAAGGGCCTATGTATTATATAGGGTGACTGGTAATTAGTGACCGATCCTTTAACACGTGATTATACTCATGATAACAAACAACTTTCCCAAAGAAACACTTTTTTATACTCATTCACTTTTGTCACAAGCGGCGCGCGCGCGAATTTCATACTGCTGTTGTATTATTGTGATAAAAGTGAATGAGTATAAAAAAATATTTCTTTGGGAAAGTTGTTTGTTATGATAAGAACAATCACGTGTTCAAGCATCGGTCACTGATTACCAGTCACCCTACATGTATCGTGCTGTAAAAAGAGTTAATTAGGCACGTCTTAGCTTAAGATCGACATCTCTCACTAAATGAGTGACAGCTAAACACTGCAATTATGAGGTTCCCGTCTCACTGAAATAACTGTTTATAATTGACGCGGCTGCCTTACTCTGCGTAAATGAACAACGTTTTATGTGAAAATGTTGCTAATGAGTGAGTGGATCGCGGCCTTAATGATGCGCACATAGTTCATGAAATCGAGCTTAGTGCGTGTACTTTGCTTTAATTATTATGGCATGGCTTTCTTATGGATGGATAAGCCCTAGGACAATATGAGAAACATTGAGGTGTGTTGCAGTTACGAATTGTTAGAAGTGAATGTTATTGATTATATTTTTTATTATTATAACCTGTTGCTATTTTATGAATCAACTTTTATTTATAATTTTTATCTATTATTTGAATTGCGAAACAAAAAATATTTTTACAAAATTCTATTGAGTTCGATACGTCAAAAAAATCTTTAAAAATCTTGTAAAAATTACAACTTCCGCGATAATTCAGAGCAAATAATTATGCAGCTCTAATTGTTAATATTTTCCGCCATCGTATCGAGAATAATCGATAATTAATCATTTAGATAGGTCTGCGGTTACCGGCAGTAAGGCAATTTACTATATATTGTATCATTAAGGGAGTATTTACCTTGGTTATTAAAATTTTATCTTTAGGGCTAGGGGCAAAACATGGTCAGTTTGTTTTTTTAATCTACTATTCTAGATGAAATCTGTGTTGATTATATAGGTATAACCTCCTTGATTGAACTTTGTTTTTAATGTTTAGTTCAACACTGTATATATTTCGGAGCTAAATAATTTTCATTCTAAGTTCAAATTAAATAATTCAGCTTTTTTACTAAAAACTTTTTGCGAAGTATTTTTTTGGGATCATTCGATTTATACAACACAAATTTTAATGATTACATCAATCGATTAGTAAAAATAAGAAGACAGCATCAATTAGTTTATATTCACCTACAGGCCAAATAACGTCACCGTTTAAAGCCAGGATATACTTTTTATTGACATTCTTACTCATTATATATAATTTGGATAGTCCTCGTCTTAACAATGACGAAGTCATACATCATAGTGATTATGTCATATTCATGATGTAATGTTTAATAGAATCGGAATCGAATGCGTTTTCTTCTTAAAAACGATTTTCCATATTGGAAAAGCTATGTCGTGATTCAAACACGTCACTAGGTGGGGATCGTCTTGAATATTTTAATTACCTATCATTTTCAAAATTTCCGGCGGATTATTTGATTTTTGTTATGCTTTTTAAGTATCTAGAGAAAATTTTTGGTTTGTTTTTGGTAAATCTTATGAATTGTAAACTGCTGAAATCTCGAAATTATATTTAATTCAACTAAAAGTTCGAACAAATGAACAACCTTCATGAAAAACCTATTATGCACTCGTGTATAAAAATGTAGTTCCGGACGGATTTACCCACTTCTCGTAAATGCAGCAAGATTTATTAGAAGTAGAAGTCGTCAACAATATATAAATAGAACCGCAACACGTACTTACAATGTTAAGAACCTTTCCTGCCCTGTCAATTAGCTCACTCTTAATGAATACTCTTTGTTTTTACTTTTAATTTAAGTACTGGAGATATACTTTCAAGAACAGTTATTAAGACTTTTTCATCTTGTTATGAGGTCGTAATATGCATACAAAAGCAACGAGAGAACACAATCCGATCACAAAAAGGGGAGCTAAAAATGTTCCCTGCAAGGAATCTAATAGACATAGGTTTTTTATTGCACGACACTTAAATCATTTCTTGGCCCTATATAGAGAGCGACCAAGCGATAGTACTAATTACGAAATAGCCCCCTGCACGCCGCTTCGACGTAACTGTCCGGCTTTTAAAGGATAGAAACATTTAGTCAGATATGTCATTCCGGTAACAGTACGTTACTTTAATTACAGTTTAAGCCTAGTTAGTTAGCTCTGATCTTCGTGTTTAACATTGTAAAGGGAGACTGAGCCAAGTTTTTGCGCGTAATGAAATTGTAATCTCTATTACCGCGGTGGACGAGGTACCGACAGTCCGACAATGCGACGAGGATGTGAGAATAGGCGTGCGTTCGTACGGACCGGATACTTAGTTTATAAATAAATAATGCTTACTCTATGGTTAGCTTTTATTATGATAAGGACTATTTATCGCCGCGGGACTCTACCTGTCCTATTGTTATTACGCACTGTGAGCTTTCATTGTCTTATAAAGTTTGTTTGAAAGAGTTATTGAGCACTGGTTCAGATGACATTTTATAACTTCCACAAGTACTAAGTAAACATTCAGTGCAGTGGTTTGATTTGTTAAACTAAGCTTAATTAATTTATGCAACTTTTTAAGGTAGCAAATTTAAAACTTTTACTTTTCGTAAATATACTTAACGAAAGAACGATGGACGATTACATACTTTTTGAAAAATTTTAAGGAGTTTAAATTAATTATTTTTATCACTATGAAGATTCCGGTAACAAAATATTAATTATGTCTGTAAGTTCAGAAAAAAATGTGTGCCAAATAATTTTGCATGACACAAATAAAAAGGATTAAATTAATGTCTTGCAAAAATAAAAAGCACTTAAAAATATTGTTAGTAAATAAAAAAAGACGCTTACTACTTCTGGCTGCACTCGATCTATATGGACGACATTTAACCACATCACTATCACAGTCACTATAATATTGGCTAATTAATCTAGTCCTAGTACATTGTTCACATCCGGACGGCCTATGCACCAGCTCCGGACACCCGGACGCCGGACACTCCTCACGCCTGCAACAACTGGTGCTCACTTCCATCTTCAGTCTTACTATAACAGTGCCTGTATTACAATATAACGGACACGCTGGTTTACTACTGTGATCCATAACAGAAGATCGCACTTGACATCCCCCAAAAAGCTACGATGTCGCACGCGTCGTGTCGTGTGAGAGACTAAATGAATTTGTGTGAACGCGCGTAAGATAAAGGCTAGTGTACACCGAGCCACGTGTTTAAGGCAGTGGGGCACGCCAGAACGTATCAAGGTGGGTTTCTCCAATGTCGGCGCGTCGCAGCCAATGGTGGGCGGTTGCGAAGGGAGGCGGGGTCCGATCCCACCCAGTTGCACTACTATTATGTATGCCGAGGGATCCATTTGGATTGCGTCCCGGTAGATAAGGGTTGACTTTTATTGTATTTCCATTTTTATATACCTTCTCATGATTCTGAGGTCCGGGATCAGTTGGGAGCTTTATAAAATATTTTAACCGTGTGTAATAAATATAGATATCGTGAGCATCTGATCTATCCCTGAAGGACGAAACGGTATGCTAGTAGCTCTGAGAAAGTATGTAATTAGATTCATTCATGCTATAATTGGGTGATTTTATTTTTATTTTGTGTTTTACCATAAATAATATTAGCGATAGCACTTTCTGATATTGCTCAATATTTTTCTATTTTCGAGTCATCTTAACACTTGTGTAAACTCTAAAAATATCATAATGAATTAGGGAAACGGGGTTATTCCCGCTCGGTAACACCCTTTCGTCAAAACTGTTGACGATCGGGAAAAAAAAATTTCGTTCGTTCACAGTGTTGACGAACGCTACTTATTATTTCGGGTAGTTCCCGTTCGGTAACACCTTTCGTTCCTGTCGTCAACACTGTTGACGATCGGGAAAAAAAAGTTTCGTTCGTTCGCAGTGTCCATGAATGCTGAATTTATTTTTAAAATATGGAAATAAAGGGGTAACTACGAGAATCATTTGACGTCATAACGCTTACGTGATCAAGTAATCACGAAATAATACCCGAACCAATTAATAAAAAAACAAACAATAGAGATAACACAGAACGTAACAATAATATTATGGAACTCGACCACGCAGAACATTTTGCTTAATACATCACAACACTTGATAACCTAATAATTAAAACACATTAGTTGATTGATAACTTTTCATATCCGGATTGATTTATGTAGTATATTTTAGATGATAATTATTTTTATTCAACTTTTGTTCAAAACTTTTTTTTCTACTATTAAATGCTATACTAGTTTATCTGTTATTCTGTGTTTATTTCTAAATGCTTACATATAAATCTTAAAGTCTAATCACTATGATAATCTAAGCACGCCGTAAGATCATAGAACGATTAAATGATAATATAATATGTTTACATATTATTATATCATGTTGATGTCCTGATGTCCTTCCTCATATTTTTTTTATGATCGTTGGATTCTATTTTTAAATCTTAGTTTTACGCCGTCGAATGTTTGTCAAAATTAGGGAGTTAAAGAAAATTAATTGGGGAATTGCTGTTGATTTTTCCTGCGAAGAAATTACGAAGCTTCTAAAGATCATATAAAATCTCTATATTAAACAGTCCCATTACTAAGATTTAGTCGTATGTTTTTGGTGTTTCGATCAAGGTCAAGTTTGAATTGGCATCAATGAAAATTTTCTCCAGTGTTTCATCTTGACTCACCCGCACCACACTCCATAGTAATTACTCATTGAATTTCAGTTGAGTCAGATCTCGGCGGATATTAAGTAAATATCGATAGTAATTTTCAAACTTTTCCGGTAAAGGAAAACTCGCAGTACCTATGGCAAATATTACCGTTTTATTAATTACTAGTAGATGAGTCATTGTAATTTATACTAAGTATGCAGTTCAGGAGTCCAATTCGTTCCACTGCTGCTGTAAGGTTTTTACTTTTTCATTTAATAGTAAATATCAAGTGCGTCATATTTTCGGTCCTTTTTTGACAACGAACGTTGTACTTACGTTGTACCTATCAGAAAATTTTGTCTCATGGTTTTTTTGCAATTCCTCAAGTGTTAATTGTAATTCCTCTAACTTTACAACCTATTCAAATTAACGTATTTCTACCGGTCAAGTCCTTTGCAATAGATCAAACGTAAAATAATTAGCTAATTAATATTTTACAGTTATAAGGAGTTTTTTTTTTTAATACTGATAATTTGTACAATCTAACGAGGTTCTCGCAAATGATTAGCGGTTGCTTTGGCAAATAATTGTTAAATATATTCCCAACTTTCTCTGTTAAAAGTCCAGTAGCGACCTGTCCTTCCTAATGGGTTTTAAAACAATCATTACTTAAAAGCATGTTGAATAGGCTTCTGTGTAATATTGGTTTTAAATTACATTCCCATGGAACGTTGGGTAAAATTCCAGAAAGGAATAATATTCCATGGCCTAGTCTAACACAGTATGTTTAACATACTAAGCAAAGGGCGTAGGAAAAGTACAAGAAACTAATAGAATCCGGGATGACGCTATGCAATATCTTTCCAATTAAGACACAGCAAGTAAAACCCATCACCACTGAACGCATGACTCATGACACCATCCACATTTCAATGAGGTCCAACCAACCAACCACGTAAACCATACAATCAACGGATCTAGTTTTCGGTTACAGGATATGACATGACGAGTTCCGTGTAAAGTGAACACACCTGTGCTAAATCAGCGCCGAGTTTCCTGTTGATATCACAGGCATTTACGAGTATGTAGGAGCTAGCAAAGTATGCTGATAAGAACATGGAGTCGTGCTGTCTGCCATGTTCGCTTCTAGTAATTTTTTATCATCGGATTTCGCGAATTGATGGCGTGATTTCGGAAGTCAATAAGATAAAAAAAATACAAACATCCGAATTGAGAACCTGCTCCTTCTTTAGAAGTCGGTTAAAAATAGTTCGTAAGAGAAAGAGTTTTAACCCTAAATCTAAAATACGATTAACATAACTAGGTAATTAAAACCTAATCAAATTGATTGATTTCTTTCTATTCAAGGCTGCTTATTTTATCGACACATATTTTTTTTTAATTTTTACACCGTAAATTAAATAGTCATCGTTATTTCAGCCCATGTGACTGATGAATACATTTTTGGCTTTAGGAAGCTGAAGAGAGCCCCCTCTTCAGCTTTCCAAAGCCGAAAATTTATTAGTTAGCCATCAAAATCATGACGTCGAAAGTATTATATCCTTAACCTTGGATACACCTCTCTCGTATTTTCAATGACGAGCACTGGCTCCTGAAATGTTTTTTAGAAGCTGATAGGATTACGAAATCATACTTTTTAGAAATAATAAAAATCTAAGCCATTTGCGTAAGTAGATAAGATGAAACAATGATAAGGTAAACAGGGACGCAATAAATGAGATAACATTTTCTGCATAAACTGTAAGACCGTTCTCAGAAAATATCTGTCAATATACTTTTACCCGTAATGTTTGCGTTGAAAATATTACGGAAACGCGCAATACCTAAGTATAATGCACTCGATAACGTATTGGGTTAAAAATCAAGTTAGCTGGTTGAGTCATTAGCACCTATTTAAGTATGATTACTGCTATTAACTTGTAGGTATCTATTATAGTTTTATTTACATAATAAAAACTTATTATCCATTTATGTCATCAAGCCATCAAGGATTTTTTTTGATCTGTTATAGTTTTTTAACTATGCTACTTTTCTCAAAAATATAATAAACGGAGCGAACTTTTGACCTATAACTATATTTTCCTTATTTTGATTGTAACCTTTTACAATAGCTTCGTAACAAAATACTTACTAAAGTGAGTATAATTTATTCATTAAATTGGTTCGAATATTCAGAGAATTAAATGACACGAGTCATATATATGTTGTTCAATATTTTTTCACATAACTATGGGGAAGGCACACAGGTAAAAAGACATAGCTGCAAATTCTAGTACCAGGTTTACTCGTAGTCAGAAGATTAAAAATTGACAGCCAGTCTTACCAAGGGGTATCTTGTTGCCCAGTTACTGGGTTGTGGAGGTAAGATAAGCAATCGCTCCATGCGGATAACATACATAACGTCACGCCTGTATCTCCGAAGGGTTATGCACAAATGTTTAGGTCCCATGTAATATGGAGAGCCTATTGCCATCAACTGGGCACAAATCCAGACTCCGTGACTGAAACTGAGAAGAACCCAATAACACTTTGCCGGACTTGGAAATCGAAACCATGACCCCATGTTACATGTATAGTTACTTAAAGATAGACTGGTACCCGACCCCAACAAAGGGGTTTGGGTAAAAGTGGCATGATTTTTTAAGTCTGCGGCCACTAATGAAATATATTTCGTTAGTAAGAACACAATAAGACATTAATTTTCTTCTATGAATAATTATTTCCAAAATGCATCGGAGCCGAGATATACAGGGTGAACTTTTCAAGTGGGTGGAGGGCCAAATCCGAAACTATGAGGAATAGCGAAAAACACTCAAAGGAGTCACGAGCCTGATTTTGATAAAAACTAAAACTGCATCATTGGTTTTTTGAAAAATCAATATTCCTAGCCAGGAACCGAAGCTGTTAGTTTTGAAGAAAAAAAACACCCTGTATTATTACACCATTCGATAGTGTCGCTGCTGAGGATCAAACGTAACAGTATGCAAACTGTTAGTAGGAACAACACAACTTTGACATCAGATATTTCAGCTCCGATATTATTTTCGGCAAAATTGTTTTAGGAGTGATTAATATCATACATTCCACTATACGTTACAACAATTATCTTTATGGCCGCCGTGAAAAAAAATCATGCCACTAGTCCATACAAACTTACCCAATGCCCTTTGGGAAAAGCCTATACTTGTATAGATGATGAATTCTAGTACAAGGTCCAAAGCAAAGTCCATCTTAGACGCAATCTCTTTTGCATACGTGACATATTCGGGCCACTTCTGATCCCAAGCGAATTTTGCTTGTCACTTCATACGTAAGTGTATTACTATGAACCAAAGTCGTATGATCGTGCATAAATATTGTCATCTGGACCGCACCGCTTATCCTGAGTTACGGTCAACGCTATTTTAAGAAGTAATAACAAGAATAACTCACGATTACGGAAAACTAAACTACATCACAATGTATGACGCTATTGACGCATTAGTTCTTAGGTTATAAGAATTTGAGCTAACAGTTGCATTTGTTCAGTACTGATAAAGTTTTTTATGCTGTTATGCCAGTTACTAGACATCTGTGTATGGAGGGTTTCCCCCATAGATCAATAAGGCGAACTGCCTACAGGATCCTTATTATGACGAACCATGATAGGGAAAGATAAGGATTTCTTGACCTTATACTTTCAGCTACGTCATAATTTAAACAAGGAGCCACTGTAGTGTATTTTGAATCACCAATATTGTACTCGCAACATTTTTCGGGAATGCATCGTCGTAAAAAAACCCACACCTTCGAAAATCAAAGGATAAAAGCAGGAAAAAGTTCTCTTCGATTATACGTATACATATTTTATGTTATGCACTTGGATAATTACTTAATTATATAGAGTTAATTGCTTGACATTTATCCTATTAGCATTTGATTGTGCTATAAACAACCATTTTTCTATATATAAATACCATAGAAATCTTTTGCCTGCGGCTGCGGCATATCAATGTCATTTAACTTGCATTATCATGAGTCACCTAATTCTATAAGAAATTAACTATTTCGGAAAGAAACCACACGTATAAACCCATTCTATTTAACAATGTGGGATAAAGACTTTAGAAAATAAATACAAACATTAAACAACTACGTCATTTTATTTAGCAAATTCGTAGCTTATTTGCTACGAACGTAGAGGACGTCGTAGACTTACGTAGCAAATTAAACTATTCGAAAAATATAATAATTTACATTTTTTTCTTCTACTATACTAATTTGTGAAGTCCTTTTAAAATATAGGAGTAATTAACTACTTCCTCATTTTTGCAAATAAAAAATTAAAAAAATATTTTACATAATATGTTGGTACAATATTGGTTCTGTTTTTACTAAAATCAGCAAAAACCTTTTTTTTTAATGAGGTGAATTTATAAGCACGTGTCTGACCTATATGCAAAAACTAGTTTAAAATATGTAGATTAATTTATATACATGCTTATAAATGCTTACAAACTGATAGCTTGAAAGCTGATAGATATTAGCTAGAAATAGTAGTAAGTAGCTCATATCGTTCCCACTGCTGCTGCTGTCAAAGACCTCTATGTGAGAGGGAGTGGATCAAAGTCCACCACGCGGCTGCAGTTAGGTTGGTGATTGTAACGTATTATCAGTTTATTTGTCCCAAATATGGTGTGGACGGTTTCAAGTCTAATGAGATGCAGCTGAATACCAGTATTTTACATGTAGCGACCGCCTAACTGACCTCCACAACCCAGTTAGAAAGACCCCTTTGAAGAGACTGGTTTTCAGACTTTCGGGCCACTGACTAAAGACTGTCAAAGATCTAAGATCTCCTGCTCTAAATGTTTAAGAGGCTATTGGATAGAACTTCCATCGAAATCCTTTTTGCAATTCTAATGTGTTGATGACTCAATTTGTGCATGGAATATGCAAACAGTTAAAAAGAAGCTTCAAGTGACGAAGAACAATATGAATGTATTTGTAAAGGTGAAGGATGGGAATACCTGCTGTGACAGGATTTCACGCAAAACTAGCATAAAAGGCGTGTTTTTTTAAAGGATACTGACTAATAATTGGTTGTCATCTATATCATTGAGGTGTTTAAAGAAGCTGATGAGGTTTCCTAGTGGTCATTATAAGTCTAATTATGATGTTGGAAGTTTTGTTTTATATGCTACGCGATAGACAACAGTTTGGCTGTGACACATGATTGTCGATATTGTTATAAATAAAACCCGATTTGAATTTAATTCAGATTAAGATTTAAAAGATATAATGTAAAATAGGTGTTTGAAATATACGTCTGGAAAAATAAATTATAACGAGGACGACCCGTGAAATTTATAACGCGTTCCATTGCGTTCCATAAATATAAAGTCCATAAAGAGCCCATTAAAATTTCGCAAACTGTTTATTGGCTTGTAAAATAGCAGACTTCTGTACAAGGACGAAACCTTTGTCCCGTTGCCGAATCGTTTTGTTTTACCGTTAACGAACCAATAGAGACAATAACTCGTGCAACTTTCACTACGTTATATATGACGCAATAAATTGTATTGTCAACTTAGACCCATTTAAAAGGTGCCATCTTAAAGTTTTGTTTTCATCTTAACGGTAGTAGATCTCGGAGCGCTCTGAGGAGGTCCTAAAGTGACAAAAACTAGCGTGCGACTGCCTTTAAATTTCACAACTGTGACATTGTTTAGCGTGCGCGGCGGCTCTATAAAGACGCGCGCACAATGAGCGCAGTCCGTACGCAACACAATTAAACTTGCAACAGAGGAGAGCCGTGAAATTTCGTTTTGTAACGGCGTGAATAGACGTATCATGGGATGTTTGTGTTTGATAAATAGTGCGTCAACAATACGCCCCCTTTTCCGGTGCTACAGAAGAAGGAAAAAAATTAACGCAAGTTAAGATGTCAAACTTGTTACGACATGCGGCGATAGATGTCATGGTTAAGGTTGAGCGGCAATTTCAAGGCTTTTAGGCGCGCCGGGCTTCCTATACGCAAAAAATCACGCTTTTGCATCAGATCACACAGGTTGCGAAAAGCGGAGAAATGATAGTGACTATTAGTGACTCGGCGAAATATCCCATTTACAGTTTCGAAATATATTTTTTTGGTAGTAATAAAGATGCTTTCACAGTGTTGCACGACGTGGTGTAAATTGTGAGACGATCCGTGATAATGAACTTGTGAAACCAAAGCAACGCGGATTAAGGAAATTCTCAATGAAATTGGGACGGATGCCAC
This sequence comes from Cerastis leucographa, assembly GCA_963082945.1. Classification (NCBI taxonomy): domain Eukaryota; kingdom Metazoa; phylum Arthropoda; class Insecta; order Lepidoptera; family Noctuidae; genus Cerastis; species Cerastis leucographa. The sequence goes on along the minus strand of OY720358.1, from coordinate 6,302,511 downwards.
AATTATGCAAGCCTTATTCACCTTGTGATACAACTTGTTTGTTTGTAGTACGCACATTATTCGATTATTTGAGCGATGATTATTCAAACCGGATTAGTTTGATAATTGTGCGTTGGTTTTTACTTTTATTGTGTCATTCATTATTTACTTTCACGCAATAGGTTTACATGCATGCACAATATGCACATCCTTTTCAGTAATATTTCTAGAACCTTTGCGTATTGTTTGTAAATAGAAGAGTATATTGTGTAGATGGTAACAGTTATAACTTTGACATCAAGAGTTACAATTTTAGGGCCTGATATATTACAAAAAAAAATACGATCACCAGGTGTCCAACAATTTATTATCAGTATTAGGAAAAGTCGGGCAACTACACAATCAATCGCAATAATTTCGAGGTGAAAATAAATAAAATCGGTATGAGGTCAAGTGAATGACTCAGCGGCCGGAATCCGCATCTCAATGAACTATTATAACATAACCTGTTACTACGCTCGGTGTGTCACGTACCGTAGCGATCCAAATACAGTGAGACTATCGACCTCCTTCGAACACATTGCGTGTAACACTTGATTTTTTATTGAAAACTCGAAATCTCAAGTGGCAATGTATTACGCACACGGCAATCGTACTTACTACGCTCTATCTATATTGACACAATTGCTAATAGTGACGTCAAAATGGAGGCTGGGTATTGCTCAATTTAGAGGTCGTGTCTTAAAAAGTTTTAATGTAAAGAGTTTATTAGTCACCCGCGTATGATTATGCAGGATATATTCTGGTGTTTCCCTGCTTGGCGAATCTTAGGAAACGTCATGGTCGTGGCTATGAGGTAATAGTTCTTACGATCATATACTACTCAAACTCATGGAACTACTCAATAGGCAACCGTCATTACCGATTTAACATGCGGGGATATTTTCGTTTCTGATTAACTGCTCATTAATAATTCATTATCATCTTCAATTAAATGACTCATTTTATAAATGTAATGTTCAATATTTATATAATGCCACGTGCCATTTTAGGCAAAAACTATCAGTCATCTTAATTTTTACGAAATGTTATGTAAATGCGGAGATATTTTTAAAACACCTTAGAATGGCATCCACAATATTGGTAACTAATTATACCTACATGAGTAAGATGTGTTAAACTAATTAAATAAGTACAAGGAACTCTTGGGCCAGTGATCTACAATCAGGATCGCGAATGAATCAAGATCTCGTATGGAGTACCTCCTCAGCGTCACGTATTCTTTTGGTAGCCTTGAAGTGCTATTCACCCAATGCCACAGAAAGCTATGTCTTAAAGAAAATTATATCTTTAGGTGTGATGCGAAACTGTTGCAACATGATTATTGGCCCAGCTGTAAATCATTTTAACAAGAAGTTCGACATTCAAAGAAGTTTCGTTCGTCTAGATGATTTTGTGTTTACTAAAAGGCTGGTTAACAGAGACAATATTAAAAGAAACATCATCGAAACACGATTTTGTGGAAACTTTCCCCAACCTACTGCATTGAAAAGAAAATTTAATTGCTCTGTGCAAATGAGTCTCAAGTTAACATATAAAGCTTTAATTGAAACATTTGTGTTACTTCAGTACCAATTACTGGTCCTCTACGTCAACAATACTTTGAGCTTTTGCGTGTCCCCTATAGATATTTACAGTACCGTTTTAAGTAGAAACAAAAATGAAAATTCCCGTAAATCTTTTGCAACAGAAGAAAATATTTTTAAGGAATCCATTAAAGGAGAAATCTCACTTGGGGGTATCCACGTAGGTATGTACGAGACAAACATAAGCGTACCGTTAAACAAGATATAACAGCATAATTTCGTTTGATTTGACATGCCGAAACAATTTAATCATTATCTCTGTCGGAAAATTAGTCGAAATGTGCGCAAGGGAATATGGTTTTAAAACCTGGGGGTATAAAGTGTAGATTGAAAGGGGGTCAGCGGTGATTATAAGTCTTGTGGGCTAGGGAGAGGAATGACGAAGGAATTGGCGGTATTCGCCAACGACCGCGGTGGAGCGATGTAGCGAGCCGGTACCGCCGCCGACTGGGTGGGCACGCCGCGGCGGTTGGCCCCTCTCCGCTCTTTTTGCCATCCATTTTCGAATTTCAAATTTCGAACTGTGCGAAAACAATGCCCGTTCGGGAACCTTTGTTCCCCGGGATGCACGCGATGGTCCAGATAAGCGCCATACTACCATCATCACGCCATTTAATAAAGTTTTTAAAACTATCCGATCAATAAGCTCTTCTCAATAAGTTCCCTAACTGTATAAGCACAGATGATATAATAATTAAATCCTAATTGGCAAGAAATATAAAGAGAAGGGTGTACAATTAAAACATTACTTTGCCATCGTCAAATTATGTCGTAATTAACTGGACAATTAAAATCGAAGGTCATTATGGTGGTAAAAACTGGAGTGGGAAGTGATCCTCTTTTTGCTGTTATTATAGATGAGTTAAGATACAGAGAGAATAAGGTGAATTATCTTGCCTACAGCTTAAGTTTCAGTATAAATATTTACAAAACGTTTACATTAAGTGCCCCCGCGCATTAGGCGGCCAGGCCGCGCGACCACGTCGCTGCGGCCAACTAATTCTTCCATGATATATGTAACTGCGCGCATTAGGCGGCCAGGCCGCGGGGGCACATCACACTAGTAATCAAGTCATCATCCACTTCTGCCCGAAAAAAGAACTTGGAGCTTTTGCCTAAGTTGTGACTAATTAATCACCACTAACATTTTAACTATCTATCTATATTTATAAAAAAATCAATTGCTGTTCGTTTGTCTCGCTAAAACTCGGTAACGGCTGGGCCAATTTAGCTGATTTTGGTTTTGAAATGTTTGTCGTAATCCAGGGAAGGTTTAAAAGGTGAGAAAGGTAGGGTAGGTAGGTAGGTAGGGTATGGTAATGTAGGTAGGTAGATAGGGTAGGGTAGGTAGGGTAGGGTAGGTAGGGTAGGGTAGGTAGGTTAGGTAGGTAGGCAGGGTAGGGTAGGAAGGGTAGGGTTGGTACCTACCTAGATAGGGTAGGGTAGGGTAGAGTTGGTAGGTAAGTAGGGGGGGTAGGTAGGTAGGGTAGGGTAGGTAGGGAGGAAAAAGTGTATTGCAACGCATGCCGGATACAGCTAGCTATCAATAAAACACCTCATTTGTAAGATTAATTCCACAATTTAGGTACCTACATCATTGATACAGAAAACTGTTAACATAATGTCGTTCCATCCTCTAAACGGAAAACACGATGCAAATCACCTAATATTGAAGCCTAAGCAAACAAACCGAGTTCCGTTTCTAGCTGGTATTCGAGGAAATGTGCACTTATTATTAATATTCATAGGAGCAGAATAGTCAATAAGTATGTACGCTGCTTTATTGACCATTGTTAGAAGATTCGGGATATAAATAAATTAGTTTATTAATATATTTTTTAGAGACATTTAAATAGAGCTGAAACGGCGCAATCGTCATGATTAGAATTGAGAGAAACCTTCAAAACATGTTTTATATGGTTCGGATGTCTTATTGCACATAATTGCGATTTTATTAATAAGTACCTATCATGTAGTCAATTGAGAAAAAATACCTAATACAGCTACTAATCTAAGCTATGCTGAATACGGGGAATGACTTAGATCGATCGAAAAAATGTTGTACTGGAAAAGCTTTGTGCATTTTTTAAAAACAACAATTTTTATATCGTTCTAGTTATATTTGTTTAAATGAAAAAGTGACTTTATTTTACTGACTTCTAAAGTTTTCACAGCAAAAAATTGTAATTGCTTTTCCAGAAGACTAACTTGATACTTGAAAATTAACGGAACTTTCTAGACTTTCTTTCTTCAAATGCAGGAGTAACATGCGCTTCCATTATCAAACAAACATTGTAGACCTAACACTATAGCCCCTGGAAAAGACTGGTTCAGATTTTCGGGCTTATGCCTACCCTAATCGACTGTCAAAGATCTATAAATAACATCAAGTACCGAAGGCTACTTCTATTTCCCGTGACACAAAGGGATCTCGGTTAGATAAGGATGGTTACCCATCCATAAACCCACCTCGGCAATCGTTGCTGAACCAAGAAGATCAGTTCGTGCAGCTGTCACTTTTTAGGCAAGAGCTCTTCTTTTCATCCTAACAATAAGTTACGTGTTATAAATAAATAATATATTATTTATTCTAATGTAGCCTCACGAAGGCCGATTTGAGGTGGCGTAGAAGAAGAATCCCTGGAAGGATATGGGAGACTTTTGCCCTGCAGTAGGATATAAAATGATATTAACTAAAAATAAAATATGTTGCCTCTGTCAGCAGCATACTCTATGTTCTCAAATAGCAGAGCTGTGTGAAAATACCCATCGGTTGCTTCGCTTGTCGACATGTGTGGTGTCATTAGTGTAACGGTACCGACCCGGGAAAATACCCGGTTTCCCGGCTCAAGCACTGAATTGTGATGTTAATATTAATTAGTACTCAATTAAATGGCTTGGAGAAATTGTGTGAGTTTTAAAGAGGATTTACCTGTTAGATGTTTGTTTTGAAATTATTTTTTATCTGAATAAAAACGATGAAACTGTTAAGTGATTTTAGGTGTTACATAATTATATTGAAATAATAAAGAAACGATGGATGGACTGTGCAAAGGATATAAAGGCCAGAAGGAAGGCGACTGTCAAAATGATGAGTCATAGAGAAGTATGTAAGAAAATACTCAGTTGCACCGACCCCAAATCTATTGGGATAAGAGCAGGAGAATTATGTTGACTGTTAAAGTTTTCAATCCAAATACTCGTAGTGCATTAAATATTACATTAATAAAACGACTGTATCTAACTGGCTTAATAGTTTTTGCGACGCACCCTTTAACATTGACCGGTATTTGCTTAAATTGTATGGTGTAATTGATTGATAAAATATTGATTAAATCTTATGAAATATGCATCTCATAATATAAAAAAAAAACACAGTATCAGACTGTAAAGATATAATCACGTTCCGTTCTAATGCGATAACGCCAAATATGAAAAGCAAATACTAAACTAATAAAACTTAATGCTTTACATTTTCACAGGTTGCCCGAATTACAATGCTACCTTCGTTTTCTGCTTCAAATCTTTTGAAACTTTGAAACGAACAATGATTCCCCAAATTATAATCCGTATTAATAATTTAATGAAAATACCTGAAAATGCTCTATGTAAACTTCTTTTATTCTTCGCTGAAACCATTCGTTCAACATGATGACGACACAACGATCTCCCCGGCACATCTAACCAAAGATCCAAAGTCCACTGTTTCCGATGACAATTTATAACACATGATATTTTACCATGACCTCACATAAATAAATAATTTCTTCAAAAATAGATGCACGAAAAATATTAAAAATTAAATTCGAAATTTCACATTTACATAAAGTGATGTGAAAGCAAATAAAGTCAGCGTGTTATGTCACATTGATTTAGTCCATAGACAAACTAGATGGCCGCAAACCAATTAAAATAAGAAAAAAAAAATGTCTGGCAAAAAGGATGCATTGCATACTTAAACTTAATTTAAGAAGCGTTAAGTTTTTCTATGGAATTTTTTTAGGTATGCATATTTTTTTGATTTTTCGATGATTGTATTGAATTGATTCAAAATAGTTAGTTTGGACTGAATTAAACTTATTAATATTCTTAATTTCATGCAATAATGGCGTTTGTGATGCGAACGCGAGAAATACTAAATGCAGACTCTGCCTTGGATTATGATACTTACTAGAAATCTAATGATAAAGTTTACTTTTCGAACTCGAGGTTTGAGTTTGCAGACAAAAATAAAAAATATATCGAAAAAAACTTCTTACCTTTAGATTACGGCGCCTTAGAAGCCCCACCGTCCAACCTGCAAATAAGAACAAAAATGTTAAACAAAATACTCATGACTACACAAGACAGTGCCGCATTTAAAAATCTACAGTCAATTTTATATTTTAAATATGTTTTTGCATCCTCAACTAATGATTAGTCTGCATTTGACGATAATTTAGTATTTAGGTCCGATGTTTAGGCCTGGGGGCTGCAAGCAATGGTTTTCGTGACCTAGATCTTTTTGAACATACAACCATTGTACTCAGATCTCCGGCCAAATTGCCTTCGTCAAAGGAGCTTAGGGATAATCAGCCTTATATGGACACGTTATAAGGTCGCATAAATTTCGTCAGTTATAAACGATGGGGTTCTTGTAGTTTTGGTCAGTAATATCGAAATTACAACCTGTCATATTGCAGACACGATCATGAAGAACAAGAGAAGGTCATAACAAATAATTGTTACTACGAGACATGAAACAAAAAGTAAAAACAATAATCGCAATAATTTTTACATATTTAAGACGCAAAAAATTACTTGTGATATTGATCCCATTCCGAACCTACGATATAAAACAATGTATTGTAAAAAATGACAAAAAACTTTGGCAAGCTGAGGGAGCAATTATATTTTTGCTCACTATCGTCTGAGATAAAAGTAGACACTCCAATGAGAACTTATACCTAATAATTCAATAGATAACCAATGTATGACAAATTCGTAACCCAAGCTTAGAAATTCGAGCTTTAAGCTCTAGTGCACGGATTATACTTATCAAACAGATAACGATATTTTTATTATATAGAAGAAAACTGAAGGTATTGAAAAACAGAACCGTACATTATAAGTGCACGCTTTAAAAAAAGGCAAGTTATGCTTTGCAGTAGGCTTAAGCTGTCATCTAGACTTCCTTAGGTGTTAATGGGTACCAATACTTAACAAACGAAAGAGATACAGCATAAAATTATATTCCCTAAATTCATTTTTTTACACATTGTTTACATTTTTTTTGTACAAAATGACATAAATATTAAAAACATTTTAAAATATAAAAATAGTAGCCCACCGGCGTCGGGAACAGGGTCTGGGCTACCGGTGGTCAGAGCTCTTGAGAGAGGAACCTCTTAACAATATGCGCCGTGTAATCTGGATCAGCCCTGATCCCTGCCCCTGATCCCTGAGCCCTGATTGGCCCTTGATCCAGCTGCCAAGCGAAAGACTCCTCAGATGTTGGTCGAGAATTTTGGCTATTAAGCCATTGTCCGACACGACTATCTACACAATTACTGCTGTACTCACGTCCCACATGTCGACAACCTCGCAAACGAGATCTAGATATTTGAATTGCTTATCTGCATCAACTTTATTATTATCTGATTTGATTCTATATGTATGATGTTATCTTAAGAATATTCCATGGAACTTCACCGAACTTACTAAGCCAATCTCGCTACCACTTTGCAGACTTGCTGATATTTTAACAACATGGTACGATCTATCTTCAACTGAAACTCACTGTCAGATAACGCACAGTCTAAACAAATTAACGAAACTATTACGAGGGAAGAAAAATATAAAAAAAATACCTGAAAAATACTTTACATATCGAATTATCTTAGTGATAGCTTTGGACTATTGGCATGCTCTCAGTTTGTAGTTCTATAGTAATAATCCTAATATAGCAAAGAACAACGTCATGTTCACGCTTAAAGCGTGTGATTCTGTAGTAAATAAAGTAACGTGATCTGTTTTTCATTTGCAGATGTACTATCTCGGATGTACTGGACGGGATAGTAGTTATTAACGTCATACTCCATTCAAAACACTATTTGGTGCCAGGCACTGGTTAATAGGTACTGATAAATAATCCTAATTATTAGGAATTATAGACGCAGTTGTAGGTCATGTTCGTTTATAGTTTAAATTTATTTTAAGAAAGAATAGAGACTAGGTTTTATTTAAGTTGGTTTATTTACCAATATTTTGAAAGCTTGAAGAGCAGGCTTTGATCAAAAAGTGTTATTCAAAATCAAAATCATAATATTTTAATTGACATAGGCTTACATGGGCACTTATAAAACGTCAACAAAAGATGCACGGTTCGGGTTGGTCGTTTCCTATGGAGAAGAACCGGCAAGAAACTCCATGGTTACTCTTTTAAAATCATTTGGTTTTACAATATTTGAAGTTACAGCGTTAGTACTTAAGTATGGGAGGACAGCATAGGCCCGACAAAAAGTCGTTGCTTACTAAAAAAGGTAGAACAAGATAACAAAAACAAAATTGTGATAAAGACCAAATGGTGCAAAGAGGCATTACCAAACAGGTAAGTACTTCCATGGTTGTGACAGCTCAATATTAGATCACATCGTCACTTGTTCCTATTCCCGCATTGCCGAAGTGCATACTTTTACTGGCTACAGCAATGTAAAAATCTCTGGCCATTTCCGAAGTTCATACAGACAAATTAAAACAGACTTACCTACCGATTCAGGCAGTAACTGTAAACAGGTCCTACATATAATACTGTGCCAATGACATTGTGATGATGTTATATCAATTTATTATCCGATCCTGTGCAAAGTCCGAGTATCACGGCGCTAACACTTATCGCCATGTTTTGTTTCATTCGTTTGGGTAGGTAAAGTGCAGCACAATATTTTACCTATGCAGTTGTTTATTTATAGGTTTAGGTCATGGATAGTTTTGCAAACCGAGTTTCCTCCGTGCCTCGGAAAGCACTTACAGATCTCTGACAGTCGTAACAGGTAGTCAGTGGCCCGAAAGTCTGACAACCACTCTTACCAAGGGGTATCGTACTACCCCGTACTGCCCGTACTACCTGGGTTGGTAAGTCGCTCCATATATGTATAATACTGGTATTCTACTGCATCCGGTCAGACTGGAAGCCGACTCCAACAAAGTTGAGAAAAAAGGCGAGGCAGATGAGGTTGTAGATATTTTTATAGGAATTAAGTGTTTTTTTAAGATCTAGTAATATACTTATGATTAGTCTAAAATCTACAAGCATATACAAAGATTGAAGTCAATTAAGTATCGACGTGCATTGCGGGAACTAAACATAATATCCTGCAGCATTTAATTTAAACTCAATGCAAATACAAAACATTGAAACAATCGATCATTAGGCAAATCATTGTCGTCTTCGATCCGATCAGTTCCCGCGCGCGTGATGAACTAGTATGAACCAGGATTTCCGATGATTTAAAACTCTTTAAGCAATCAGAGCACAGTGTGCTTTATGCGTAAAGCCGTTTTTTTGACTTGGCATTGTTCTTATTCAATTAACGAATTAATCAACAAAAACTGAGTCCAGTGGCAAGAACCTGCTTACGGATCTTGTCTGGGGAGCCAGTCTGCACGCCCATTTTGCCGTTGTCGCTTCCTATTCCGGCTATTGTTGAGCGTCCTGTCACCAACAGGCATGCGTATACGCACACATAAACAGCAACGCTAGAAATTCATATAGAAATGTACTTACGCACGCACACGTTTCCATCACACACATGCGTGCAATCGCGTATGCGCGACGCAACACGTGTACATTGAACTGCGTGCGTGTACGTAGTTACCCATACTAACGCAAATCATCAATGAACTTGACGTATACATCGCTCAATGAATGAGGACCTTGAGTGCGTTTGTTATCGAGGCGCTAACGTTCGATATCGAACAATGAACTTCTGAATGAGAATAGCTATTTGATTTGTTAATGAGGGAAAATATTCCGCTTTTAAGTTTCTTGTTGCAAGTTTATAGAAGTGCCTACAGCTTTGACTTTTTTTTATTATTAAGGCCAGTGCTAGGGTTACAAAAAGCTAATTGAGGATCTACTTTAAAGTTAAATCCTTCTTCCCTATTCCTGTTCCCTATTAATTGTGCCACGTAACTTTTAGAGGAGTAATAATATTAATGGACAGAATGCAATTAAATGAACTTATATCAGTGGAGCCTATCATATCACTAATGTATGCCAAAATGTGGCGAAATCAAAATCCTATTGATTCACGAGTTCGGAATCGTTAGTCTGAAAATATGGCAAAAATGTTTGCGCGTGAGTCATTTTTGCGCAAACAAGTGATATTGTTCTATAGAGATCACGGCACGAGCCGTACATTTGTCATCGCGTGAACTAGCAAATATAATCAAATTTCTATTAAACAATTTGGTGACTATTCTTTTCTATTTAGCAAGTGTTGGGTCAAGACGCTCTTCATCTGTGTATCAATTGCGCAGGGGCATTCCATTTAAACTATTTCATAGAAACTTTGTGAATTTCAATATTTTGATGTTTGTTTTTGATGACTAAGCTCGAAAGTAAAATTCTGAAATTATTTTATGTAAGTACGGGTATTTTGTTTTTTTTTTTGTCGGAGTTGGCAAACATTGTAATATTCAGTGAGTAAACAAGCAATGAAAACACTTTTTTTTCGCATATTCCATTCCATTCACAACTGCATTCCAAACTCGTGAATCCACGGCGCCAATGCCAATTCCTGAGGCCAATTCATAATTTAAAAAGTATGAACCTCACTATCTTCTATGACTGTATAATACATACCGATACTCGTATCTATGGAATAATACATCACTAAATAAGGCCGCGTACGCAAGAGCATCGGATATGACGTAAATAAGTACCAATAGTTCCGTGAGTCGAATCCGCTGAACTTTCGCTGTTCGCACACACTTACACACATACGTATGTATGTAAGTATGTACAGTACGCACAGTTATCTAAGTTAATGCCTTATAAAGTATTGTAAACAGAAAAACGTCTGGCACACGGCTCTGTTTACTAACACTCCTATAGGATTTCTGACGTCATAGGCATACATTTTTGGCTATATTTTAGATTACCAAAGAAATGAAGTCATGAACTTTTTTGCGTACAAACCCAAACTGTTATAACCGTTAGCTCAGGGATAAAGTGTCCAGCTCAAAGTTCAGTGCTTCTATTTTTAACAGAGGGGCTCATGAGCGACTAGCTTTAAACTTCCTTCCGTGATGAAAATTGGTTATTGAAATTTAACCCTAATATAGGCTAAGCAGATGCTTCTATTTTCAGTGTTTTAGGCAAATAAATTAACCATAAAATCCTGGCTTTATAAGTACAGAAGATAAAACCGGTTGTTTCATAGTTTCTGTAAAATTGTAATTATTAACAATCATAATGATAGAGCGTTATTATCTCAATTAGAATATGCTCACATCAACGTTTGCTTTAGATAAAATTCCTTAGAAAAACGTAATGCTTCTAGGGATTTCATTGTTCTTTTTCACTGTATTTATAAATTTCTATTTATGTAAAAGAAATTCATTAATGAAAAATTACGGATATGGAAATCTCTTAAGAAAATGGCAGAGAGGTGGGGGCGTTTTGTGAAGAAAAAAAAAACGGGCCAAGTGCGAGTCTTACTCGCACACAGGGTTCCATAGCCCCAAAAAATATAATAACAATATTTTGAACGGTCATTCATTTGTAAATTTCCACTCAACCGCAAAGTTAAATTTGTTTTTCATAGTAAGTTAATGAAAAACAAAGTTACTGCTGCATTTTAGTTAAAAAGTCCCATATCTCAAAAATCAAATATCAAATCTTATTCAAACCAATTTTCGTTGAAAGTTTTTTTTACGTTCTACATCCCAATATTTTTTTGAAAATTTTTCTCCACTTACTTTAGAAATTAGACACACGTTTTACCACTTTGGAAGTGTCTATCTTTCAAACGATTGACTTTGAAAAAAAAGTGGTTTTAGGAACCTCAATATCATTTATAAAGACCTATCTATAGACACCCCGCACGTATAGGTTTGACGGTTTTTTTTTTAGTTTCTGTTCCGTGTATGGAGGGGTATCCTTGATCTATATATTTTTTTATTTTTGTACAAAAATCGTAAAGCGGTTCACAGAATACATCTACCTACCAAGTTTCAGCTGTGTAGTCCTAATAATTTAGGAATAAAGTGGCTGTGACATACGGACGGACAGACAGACAGACATGACGAATCTATAAGGGTTCCGTTTTTTGCCATTCGGCAACGGAACCCTAAAAAGTATAAGTGTTACGTAGGGACTAATTAGAAATACGTTTGGACGCTACTGATGAAGAAAATATATACCGGCCAAGCACACTTCCTTTTATTGCAGGATGACCTATATTTTCACACAATCCTGTAACAAATTATATACGTGATGTGCGGAAAATAGAATCATAAATCTGATGAACAACTCTGATGTATTCGATCAGCATTTGTTGAGTTATGCAAATATAAATTATGGAACAGCAGATTTTTGTATGATTTCAAATTAAACATTAAAATTGCTAAGTTCTGAATAATGCTGCATTTAACCGTACCATTTCAGTATCGTCCAGACATTTTATTAAACGGTCTTATTGGACCTTTTGAAGTCTTAACAAAACTTATAAAGTAATTCAATATAGTAATGATTTAACGTTTTGCACACGGTGACACATCGAGCAGTAAATTTCCAGTGTAGCATGGCCTCTTTTTGCATAGGATTCCTGTGAATGAGAGATCCGTATAAACTGGTATATATATATATATATAGTTTCATTGGTCGCCCTGTATACAGTTTTTTCACATGAGAAAAAAAAGTAACTATTTTCTAAATATTCGAAAGGTTAAAAATGCAAAGCTTGGCGAAGAAAAGTATATATAAATATCGACCTAATCGATGACTACAACAATAGGTCAAGTATAATAGATACACCCCTCAGAAAAGTAGTGTCTATAAATAGATAGTGTAACAATAGAAAAGCAGTTATTTTTACTACACATACAACGTTATTGATGAATAAGAAGGACAAAGATTTTCTAAGAAAATGTCGCAAGGTCACATATGGGGCATTTAAGAAAAATGTCCTGGTTACTATTTTCTGATACAAAACAATGCCTTGGAAAATGTTGAGGTTATCACCATCTATGTTGTTTTAGGAAACGGAACTCATTTTTACGTGTAAATAGTTAATCAGAACTTTGCAACGTCATGAAATCAGATTTTCCAATAAACGCAAAAAATCGGGAACTCTGTATCAACGATAATAAAAATATTATCACACATCCGCTTAGGGTAACAATAATATATCGCAAACCATGACCAGAAATTACTGAGCGCAACGTACTAACAATGACGTCACTTTATCGATCGAAAACTCACGATCTGGGGCACCCTAAATCTAAAAAACCAATGACGCAAAACCTTTCGTTCAGAAATCACGAAGCTATTCCATTCAGTTCCGTTCCATGAAAACTATAGCGATATGCATCTGTACTGAAATCCCCGGTAGACAATAAAAGGTTAAAAAATTATCGAATTTTTTGGTAGTACGTCATCAAAATTGGTCCAGATGACGCATTGGTCGTGACTGGAGAGAAACGAACATAATATGGTGTTCCCATGAAACTTTCGCGGAACTAGGATGAAAGTACCATAGACTTAAATGAGCCAAATGTTCCTTAAAAACAAATGCCTCATCTTCTCACGGAATATGTCCTCGAAAATGTTTGGTCATACCAAACATTTTTATCCCTCAACGCGCACTAGGCCCGGGTGGTGGATCATGGCCTGTATCTCGTCAGTTAGAATTTTATGGCCCACTCCTCATCCATAGCAGATTAACTTAGAATGCGGTACTTTTGTTGCAGTGTACCTCACTGCGAAGTCCAGTCCACCACAAGAAGAGGTCACTACAGTCAATTGAAGTAAACGCAAATTAATTGCACGAGTTTGCGCCGTCTATTGCTCTATCGCAGACGAGACGGCTTGCAGTGGTAGGTACATATAGAAGAATAATAGGAACTGTAATTTCATAAATAGTTAGAACATTTTAAAGCCTAGTAACTTTTGTTAAACGTGTACTTTGTGTTATCTCCACAGTATCAGCACCAGCATCGCGCTTGGACTAGGCGTCGCCGTCGTTCGCTGTTCGTTGATCTTAAACTAGTACAACTAACGCAATTAAAACAATAATGTAGTCAGTACTTCAGTAAACATATAGGTCATCCCTCAACCCCATCGTTTGGATAACTACTAATTTCAGAACATCAGTAAACGTCATGGCTTTTTGCCAACACCGGGCGCTTGTTTTGAAGAAAATGTTCAAAGACTGAAACGCTTGTTTGCATCGTGTGATACAGTTATGATATGCATGGTCATGAATGATTTCAATTTCAATAGGAACCCTCCTAAGTAGTGTTGTTATCGCAGAGGCAAAACTCTTGAAAGACAGTTCTTAGCAAAATAACACTGCGTTTACTTATATTCCCCATATAGCGGGTTCCACTCTCGCAGGAAACCGTGGGCGCCCTATTCTAAGCCATCAGCAAGGCTACTTATTACGGTTATACTTTACCCGTAAAAAGACGTGATATAATAACACACTTTTAGACGGAAGTGTACCTTTCAAATTATTTATTCAACCAGAATAAGACCGTCGTCGCCCTCATATTATTTACTCCTACGTCCGATCTAAAACTGTACCTGACATGCGGACATGTGCAGAAAAATCTATCATTATATCTGCGTTTTAAGGCTAGTAGTACAAAGATACGGAATATCTAGGAATGCAACGCAATATCTACAGAGGCGACATATTTATTTTGTTCATATCATCATAAATGCTTGTCTAATGATCTCATTGTTAAGCCAATTAAAGCCTGTGCCAATGGAACCGTATTCAGATCAGATCAGATCAGACCTGAGTCACGCGTGCCAATGTTACATTATAATTATTTGTTTTTGTATGTTTGTTCGGCCGCGTGGCGAATGTGAAGGTCACTTTCTAATGATTCACCGTATGTTATGCGGAATGTTATGAAATGATGAATGGAAGCTAGAAATTCACGCGAACTCCACGTGGGTAAATGCACGCATGTATTACGGACAGTCTTGAGTTTTGGACGATCATCGAACTTCTGACTCAAGCGCAAATATTGTAACGGGCCTTAGTTTCTTCCTCTATCGTTTTGACTTAGCTAAGGAAGGAAACTATTATTTTCTTCTACAAAAATACGAGTACTATTGAACCATGCAGTGTAGATTTTTAAGACAGTGCAGTCAGGGCAGGTATTTCAGAGGATTTATAATGGACGACGTTCTATTTCGTTGCAGACATGCAAAACAGTCAACTACGTAAGACATCAAAATGAGGAAGACAAACGAAATAAGGAGACGATGCTTTGCACTTCACTTGCATGCAAGACCCTGAAATTTGATGTAGTCTAAGTGATAAGTCCTGTACTACAAAGTGCAAATTGACAATACACCAAGGTTAAAAGTACACTCGACGCTAAAGAAAATCTCAGAGCTTGCATGCAATCTATTTCTGAACATAATAATGGTTAATACTGTTTATTGTGACAATTTAATTGTAATTACACATAATTATTTACTTGACAATGTCGTTTCACATTTCTACAAACTTTCCAAGTGCAACCTTACGGGGTTTTGCGAAGGACACGACCTTAAAAGGGAACAAGGAAAACCCGTGAGAAAAAAGTACCCGAATCATGAAAGAATGTTGAACAAACTTTCATTTCCGTTCTAAAATGTTCACACACAACTTGGGAAATTTGTGGACACATGACAACATATAACACAACCCAGTAAAAGCTGTCCTTTCATTGCGCAGAAATTCTATATCGATGCAAGGTCAAGTTATACTGGAAATGCATAGCTTCATATTGTGGTGTATTATACGTACGTGCAAATAATGTTAGTCAAAGCTCGAGGTCTAATAAGCCTTTATGAGTTACTCTCAAAATATTTTTTATGATTTTTGGAATTCCCTGCTCTGAGTAATTTTGGACATTCTTGAACCCTGAGAAGGGGCTCATCTAAACGATTTGCGGTCGAAAGTCTACACTGACGCAGCTTCCGATGAATCAGGGAAGGTGATATTGTCGCCTTTTACTTATTGCATGTTTAACTAATGACACTTGTTAGAAAGCTCTGACTGGGAAGGCTGTGAGTCTTCCTGCCGCTTTATCAGATGGGTTTAATGATCTAATTATATGATCGGATCGTATGGTACACTCTAATAATTAGTAGTATACGAGCAGTGAATGAAATTATTATAATAGTTTTAATATGTCATGAAGTTGGCCTACCTATGAATACTTATTTGTTGTATAAATATATTTTCTTTCTTTCTTTCTTGTTCAAGTACTATCATGTACGGCCATGGTTTTTGCCACTTTATTTTAACGTATAAAATATTTTATCTCAATACAACAATATGTTGCATAAAAAGTAATATCTTATCCCCTTTCTCAAACATGAGTCAATTATAATTCAGTTTTTACTGACCTTACACATAGTAAAATAAATATTTATTACTTTCGTTTCTTAAGAAAAGCCATCACTGACATCATCATCAGCCTATAATGTTCCTTCTGCTGGGACACAGGCCTCCTCTCTATGAGAGAAAGTGGGCTGTAATCCACCACGTGGGCCCAGTGCGGGTTGGTAGATGTCACATGCCTTCGATTTTTTAGATCTAAGACATTTCCTCACGATGTTTTCCTTCACCGTTTTTAACAGCAGCGGTGATAAAAAAATAAATTACACAAATAATGCGCCTGCCTGGGTTCGAACATTCGGCTTACTACTCGTAAGTCGGGCCACCGCTGCTGTCACTGACAACAATTGCAATAATTACGTAGAAATAGATTAAAAGAGTTAAATTTTCCTTATCCTTATAGCATGATAAGGTATTTACAATAGCCTTACATTTTAGGATACTGTGAATCAGATTTCTCATTAACAATTGTTTAGGAATTATGTGACTTAATCTGAAAAAATAAGAACGCAAACCCATGACGTGATTGTTCGAAGTTTATTCGCAGATAAAATATACCTATGGGTAGAGGCCCTGTGCCTTTTTGCTTTGTCACGATATGGAGACTGCGGTCATCCATGACGTCTGTTCTCCGTCATCGTAAGTTCTACGAGTAACCGGAATAGGAAATAAAATACACTTTTCTGTGGTTTAAATATCACGACGAAAATAGGATTTTTCGTTACTTTGTTAGTCAGTCATCAAGTTCTTGTTAATTGATTCGTTTTTAGGTCCGTGTCAGAGGTTACGCATCTTCTTGCGTGGGATGTTTTAAAGATGCTGCACGAATAAGGCATGGAACAGGATACAGTAATGAAGAATATAATAGAGAAGATGTTGTCTTCAAATATCTACAATAATTGTGATTGAAAACAGTTTAGTAGATAAAAAAAAAACAATTTAAAATTAGGAATTACTGAAGAACTATCTTACGCATCACGCCTGTTATCTGTAAAGGGTTAGGTAGAGCAGGTTTACCAATTACCTATAGGTTGTAAACTCGATTTTGTCATTTACATAATGTTTAATTGAGTTTCGTAACACACACACCTTATCATACTACTACCACCAAAGTCTATCTATTTAGGGCCTATTCCCCAATAGTATGAACAATAACACCTTACCGATTCCGATACTATAGATGTCTCTAACTATTCTCTATCTTATTTTTATTTTTTCATTCTTTCTTTTTTTTTATCAGACGTTTTACATTACTTTTTAAATCATTACACCTTCTGTTTACAATAGTTACAGCACTGATGTATAACCTTGGACTTTCTTGCCAGTTCTTCTCCATAGAAAACGACCAACCCGAACCGAGCACCTTTTTGTCGACGTTTTACAAGTGCCCATGCGAAATAAAAATATTTTGTTTTTTATTTGATTATAAGAACTAACATTGCCGCAAAAAGACAGAAAGATTTTCCTTTCATAAAAGTTCAATAAACAGATATGAGAAATTGAGTCATTTTACTTCTATTTTAGTTTCTAATTTTACTGATAATAATTTAATAATAATAATAATAATTTTCAGCGTTGATCAGGTAAAGTTTCCCAACAGACGTTTATTTGTAAACAATGTGAAGTATGATTAGTAGGTACTGTACAATCGACCGTCTATTTGAAATCATATAAAATGTATCAGTTTTTGTAAAAAAAAGTCGTTTTACGTGATAGTTATGAGCAACTACTTTAGTAATGATAACTCAATACTTATCTTCTAAGCGGACTGTGTGAAGAATGATAAGGCAAGAAAGGAGGTGTCTGATGAGATGACAAGTACCTAATAGAGAAGAATGTAAGAAGAAGACATGCTGCGCCGACCCCCGAGGAGGATCAAGATGACTTACTTGCTAAGTTGGGTTTTATTCAAAAACGACACCCCGTCTTATAAAGTTTTATGCATGACGGCTACGGGATTTTACATTATGACAGAAAAGTCTTCCAAGAAGATCCTGCAAGAAGGTTACAAATGCAATATAGTTTGAGCGAAGACGTAAGACTAACAAACTAGTATGCAATTAAACGCAGGTATTTAGTTTCCACACGAGCCCCCTTGTTTGTACAGTTAGTCACAAATTACATAAATATTTGTCACCATCGCGAGTCACGACTTCATCTTAGGTTGCGATTTGCGTGCCATTTTCACGTAGACATTTTGTACCTTGAGAGAAGAAAAAATACTGATGAAAAATCCAATAACACTTAGCCCGAGCCGAGCTAAGGACCTCATTTTCAGAAGTCGCGCTTGGGACCACTAGACCAGGCAGTCTTGAAATTAAATTTGGTATATCAAGGATCTTGTTCGAGGACACACTTGAAAAGAACTCGTGGAAGGAATTGGGGGAGACCTTTGCCCGGCAGTAGAACAGTACAAGTTTCTAAAAAACCGGACAAGTGCGAGTCGGACTCGCGCACCGAGGGTTCCGTGCAAACCTGGGTAGTAAAAATTTTTATTATATGATGTAACAAAAAATTTACGGTTTTTGCAATTTTTCCTTTATCTGTTTCATAAGATGTTGCTACGTGCCAAATTTCAAGATTCTGAGTTAACGGGAAGTACCCTGTAGGTTTTGATTCCCTTGCAAGTGTCGAAAATTTGCGGAAATTTGCGGCATAAACAGCTGTATCTTTTGATTGCGTTGGCTTAGAAGTATGATTTTTTCACGGCTCTAAGGGACAGTAGATCTGAGTATTTGATATAAATTCCAGCTTGATACCTCCACGCGTTGAGAAAAAGGGTCTAGACAGACAGACAGACGGATGGACAACAAAGTGATCCTATAAGGGTTCCGTTTTTTCCTTTCGAGGTCCGGAACCCTAAAAAACAAAGATCTTATCCGACACGGTACCCCGTATTTCTTAGTGTTTATTTTTTAAGATACTTGTTCTGTTCTACTAATAGAACTTCAAAAAGTGATTTTTAGATTATCACTTACACAGTGTACTTCAGTGTTTATGTACTAAACATTAATTGTAAAAGAAAAATCGTATCCGTGGATTACAGACACAATTAAACTAATGATGCGTTTACGTGATGAAGCACTAAGTAATTATAGGAAAGCGAAATCACATTCCAAACAAAAATACTACAAAGACTTTAAGCGCTTGGTGATTGAGTCTCTGTACAATGAAAAGACCGCATATTTCAAACACAATATTAATACTAAAATAAAAAACCCTAAATTGCTCTGGAAAAACCTTAAATCTACCCTATTACCTTTTAAACTTAAACATGACCTCCCGTCGCATTTTACAGATCCTGACCTTATCAACAGAAACTTTTTGATTGTTCCCGGTAACCCAGAGCCAAGCGCATCGATTATAAACTTTTACAATACTCACATACACGATGAAGCAATTTTTACAATCACTCCAGTGGACAAGAACAGTGTCTCACGCACTATCGCTAGTCTCAAAAGTAACGCTGAAGGCTACGACAACATTACACTGGACATGATTGACATGACTTTGCCACACACGTTGGAAATTGTAACGGACATAATAAACCGCTCGATCTTGACGTCGACATTCCCTGACCAATGGAAAATTGCCTCTATTAGGCCATTGCCAAAAAATTCGAATCCTTTAACTTTAAAAGATCTACGCCCTATTAGTATATTACCATGCTTATCCAAAGTACTAGAGAAAATTGTCAGCCGCCAACTTACGCTGTTTCTGGAACAAAATAACATTATACCAGATTTACAATCAGGGTTTAGAAAACAGCGAAGTACATCCACTGCTTTACTAGATGTAACTGATAATATATTGACTGCTCAAGATAATGGAATGTGCACATTATTGGTTTTACTCGATTTTTCCAGGGCATTTGACGCTATTAGTATCCCGTTATTATTGTCGAAGTTAAAGCATTACGGTTTCGACCCCCAAGCCTTACAATGGTTCCGCAGTTATCTCAGTAATAGGAAACAGCTCGTTGACTTGCGGCTTAGTGACGGGACTACACTTAGATCGGCCCTTATATCTGTAGAGAGAGGAGTGCCGCAGGGTTCTATTTTAGGTCCCATTCTTTTTATTTTGTACTGCGCGGACATAATTAGATGCCTACAGAGATGCAAGTACCATATATATGCCGACGATGTACAACTATATATTTCCTTCAAACCAGACGAGTATGACAGCGCCATTAAAGATATTAACGAAGATCTTAAACGAATCGCCGATTGGTCTGAGGAGAACTGCCTGTCACTCAACCCTTCTAAAACTAAATATATAGTATTTGGCACCAGAAACCAGCTGGCTAGACTACCTTCGACTTTTAACCTGAGACTAATGGGCAAACCAATTGAGCGAGTTTATGAGGCGCGAAATTTGGGTCTTGAGATGGACAAAGACCTCCGTTTCGAGAAGCACGTAGCAGACTCTGTCAGAAACTGTTTTTATCGCCTGAAGGTTTTATATAAGATGAGGAATTACTTATCTGAATCACTGCGGGAACAGCTTGTGGAAACCTTGGTACTATCAAGGTTAAACTACGCCGACACTGTATACGGCCCGCGCCTATTAGCTCGTACAGACCGGCTGATCCAAAGAGTACAAAACGCTTGTGCCCGGTTTTGCTACAATATTCCTCGGCGAAGTCACGTAACACCTTTTCTTAACAGGCATTTCTGTCTGAAAATGAAGTCCAGACGTAAGCTACACTTGGCGTGCCTACTGTTCGGTGTGGTTAAATATCAAAAACCTGACTACTTATATAATAAACTTAGTTGGTTAACTAGTAGACGCGAATGTGGGAGAAGACAATGCGCGCAGCAGCTCTCGACTCAGTCTCATAACACAGCAGCCTTCAGAGGTAGCTTTCGCTATGCGGCGTCTAAAATATGGAATAACCTGCCACCACCTATTAGAATGTTAAATACTATACAAACTTTCAGAAAACATTTACGGCAGTATCTGATTGAATCGCAACGTAAGTTGGACATGGTCACTTTAAATGTTTCAATAATATAATGTACGAACTCGGAACCTACCTGCATATCCAATTTTTGAAACACACATTTCTTTTTTGATCCAATTTCATTGAAAAATAATAATTTGACGTAATATGTAGCTAATTACCTACAGTTTTTACAAATTGTATTGTTAGTCCGTCGCGTTCGGCTGCTTGCAGCGTATTGTACTTATTAATTTAAAATATGACAAAGGTGTCTTTCACTTTCAGATTAGATACATGACATTTTTAACCAAACATTAAACTAGCTTACCTTTTTTATATTATAAGCTTTGTTTATCTACGGTTACATAATGTAGCTCCACTTCCGTCAAATATAATATTGTAACGTTTTATGTACCCACACTTTTGCCATCGCATCACAAAGTTTTCCATCACAAAAATTTCCGTTATTTCTGACAAATTTTACTATTAGTCCATCGCGCTCGGCTGCTTGCACTATATTACTATACTCTTTGTTGCAGCGTATTGACGAAGTGCACGGATTAATTAAATATTGTTAGTCTAGTAGTTAGAAACTAAACGTGCGAAAGGTTTGTTTACATTCGTCCGTCCCATTTACTGTGGTACCTATCGGTTTTTGTTCTGCACTTTTTTCTTTTCTTTTATTACCTAATATGTAGTTTTATTTTATTTTATTATTATTGCACTGATATTTATTCTATATAAGTACATACCTATTGAAACACATAATTCACAACACATTCACAAAGCACCTACATACCTACTAAACTGTTTTTCGTCCGTCACGTCATTATCTTGGGTCCAGTTGAAAATCAGCGTCGGGCACTAGCTGTTCGGCAGTTTGCTGAACTGGGCCTTTTTGGCGCAGCCGTGAGACACACAATATTATTTATTTCTTTCTGTTTAGTTTTAAGTTTTAACATTTTTTTTTTTTTGTTGTGTGCGCTTGTGGCATGTGCCAAATAAATATGTTTTCTTTCTTTCTTTACCAATGTATGTATTGAGCCATGGGGGTAGGCAGAACGTAAAGAACCACATGATCACATTTTATCCACTATACTTTATTACATGATATACCATACAAAGTGTTGTTTTACATCCTCGTCAAAATTCAGGAGGTTGTCACAAAAGGCATAAATAATCAATTAAAATTACGGTATCTAGTTAATTATTCATCATCATCATCATCATTAGCCTATAATGTTCCCATTGCTGGAACACAGGCCTCCTCTCCTATGAGAGGGAGTGGGCTGTAATCCACCACGCGGGCCCAGTGCGGGTTGGTAGATGTCACATGTCTTCGAATTTTTGGATCTAGGACATGCCGGTTTCCTCAGGATGTTTTCCTTTACCGTTTTTGAGGGCAGCGGTGATGAAACAAATTACGCAAAGTAATGCGCCAGCCTGGGTTCGAACCCACGACTTACTGCTTGTAAGTCGGGGCTGCCACCACTGGGCCACCGCTGCTCTCGAAATTATTTCTTAATTATTTATTATTAATTAATTATTACTAAACACTTATTTTTTTGGTTTTTTATGTTTGTCAGTATTTCAGAATAACCCCCTTAACGTGGTTTAGGGAATTAAAAATTATTGAATAAACGTTTGATATTGTTTGTATGTGTGCAAGCGAGGTTATAGGGCGGGAATCAGACGGCCCGCGTTTAAAGCACGGGTGTGTTCACACTTACCGATTACCGTAAATAAGAAAAAAAAAATTACCTACCCATTTTATTATTGATTCGGGACGAGAATCATTAGCATAGTTACCTCCTTGAATTTGGCGAGGATGCAAAACAACACCTTGTATATCCTTACATACTGTTTCTACTCATCCCATTCATATCCCCAGACATACACGCATGCCAGATGCAAGTACTGGGCACCTGACGTTTCTGAAGAACCTCACCAACAATATCAGTGTATTTTGGGTTCTGTTGGTCACTTGGTCGCAAAACCTGACTGCAATGTGTTCACATAATATTTATGAATGACTGTTACTACCAGAATTACATAAAAAAAAATCTTTTCTTAATTTCATTTACTAACATTTTCATTTACATACTAGGAGTGCCCGCGACTTCGTCCTCGTGAAATTTAACAAACAAGTTTTGTTTTTTTTTTCGTTTTATCATATAAGAATTTATTTTTCTAGAATTGAAGTAGCTTCAGTTACTCCTTATTACATCAGCTATCGGCCAGTGAAGTCCCGTCAAAATTGGTCCAGCCGTTCCAGAGATTAGCCGGAACAAACAGACAGACAGACAAAAATTGTAAAAATGTTTTGTTGGTATATGTACCGTATATACATTCATATGCATGTAGTAAAAAACGGTTATTTTAATATTACAAATAGACACTCCAATTTTATTTATTTGTGTATGTGTTTGTGTATAGAGTATAGATTGTTTTACTGTCTCGTTGGTCAAGAGGTCGCAAACGCTACTACTGCGCATGAGATCCTGGGTTTGATTCCCGGATTGGGCAAAGTGGGTTTTTCCATCAGGATTTTTTTAGTAGCAGCCTCGGAGCCTCGATTTGTGACCGGTTGATGGCAATAGTCTCGCCCCCTATTCCATGGGACTTAAACATAACTGGTGAAATGTGGGTATTAGGTACACCTCTGCTTTACCCTCCGAGGATTACAGTCGTGATGTTATGTTATATTATTATTACTTTGTACCACTACATTGTTATTTTAACTTAATTTTTAAATAGCAAAAAGTTATTTATTTATTAAAATAATGAACCGGAAAAAGGTTTTTTTTTTCCTCGTTATTAACTAAGCTATGAAATCATTAATAATCCTCAGCGCTTCATAACTTCATGATATAATAAATAACTAGTTTGTAACGGTTACTGGTTATCACAATATTAATTTGAATCATAACATTCATTATGTAGTTTTATTTTCCCTTAACAAAAGCAATTAACCTTTTTAAATATGTTATGATAAGTTTCAGTTATTATAATTTCATGATGTTATGCAGTATTTATTTATTTAAAAGAGAGAGCATATCCACTGGACTGCAAAACATCCCTAAACAACGAAGCATTCCCTTTTCTTTACAACCTTTTTTAACCACACCGTGAAACACTATCTTTAGTAAAATTTAAATATCCGTAAACGTAATTTATTATCATATAAAGGGTGTAAAACACCTCTTAACGAAGCCGAAAGGCACTGGTTCTCCCTGTCATTGTGATCATTTTTTTGTTCTACACCATACCTGGGAACCTTCTAGTTACGGAGATATTAGGGGTCAAAGTTCCAACTTTTTGACCAGTATTTTTTTAAATACAAGTTTTTAACGTAAGATTTTTACTTTAAACACCTCCACGACCCCTGTACTATTCAATCCGTCCATCAGCACAATGTTTTGAGTGCGTTACATTGAGTTCCACCATAAAACATGATTTTACACCCCCCAAAAAAAAGTCGTTTCCCAGCAATAATTTTTGCGTAAAGTTAATTAGTTTCATGTACAGAACGCTTGGTTGACGGCTTCGTGATGAGATGATTTACACGGTGTATATCTGCAAATACATATTACATTTCAGTAGTGCCGTCAAAAAATATCGCATTACGAACCGGGTTACGTTCTCATTCAGAACAAGAGATGAATGAATGAGTAATGGCACTTGAGTCAGAGAAACGGACTTTGGAACCATCACCTGTTAGTGTTTACCTATTGTGTGGTCGATGACCAATGTTGGACAAAGCTTGCCGACGTCCGTCCGTGATGGATGAACAACCATCACATGGAAGCCTCCCTCAACATATAAAGGGGGAAATGACAAGGCAGATGATGGACTCGAGGAATTGGCATTATAGTCTAAGGGACTGACTGGAGGAGGCAAGGGGAGAATCAGGCGCAGTTGTGATGCAAAAAAGAGATCTACGACCAAGTGTCTCACTCTTATAAGCTAAGTTGATTGATAAGGAATACGGCTAATATTTGTTTTTGTGGAAGTACTAATAGAGAAAAATAATATAAGAGAACAGAAAAGCGTTAAAAGAAATCGATGAATGATCAAACAAGGAAAATAAACAAAATGAATTAAGCGACATTGAAGTGCAGCACGTGGCGTTTAATCATTTGTGGCATTCCAGGCTGTCATTGGTATTAAACATAATTTTTAATGAATAATTTAAAATTACACTAAAATGCTGACAGTCCATCACGTCAGACGCAGACGTTAGACTGTATAACATTCTATTAATTCGACGGCACTGTTGGCGCAGTGGCAAGCGAATGACTGCTGCGCTGCGTGTCGCGGGTTCGATCCCCGCATGGAACAAATATTTGTAAGGCCTATAGATAGTTGTTCCGGATCTGGCTGTTTGAGTATGTGAGTTCAAATGTTTGTAAACACCCACTACCTATACAGGAGAAATAAAAAGTGTGGGGCAAAGTAAAAAAAAAAAGGTTAGCGTAGCACCAAAAATATTTATTGATAACGTATTTTTTTTTATATTGAAAAAACACTAAAATGACCCATATAATCTACGTAATCAGTGATTTCATCAGGGAAACCCAGTGAAATCACAAAAATCAGTAAGTAGCTGCTTAGTCATACGTCATAACATCATCATATGTTTAATTGTTCAAACACCCGTGACGAGTACAATGAGCTACTTATGGCGATGTTTGCGATACATTACATACGATGTAATCGTATCATAAGTTTGGTTTTCCCATATAATAGTAATTTACTAGTTCATTCTGGATGCCACTGAAACGATGAATGGATAAGGGGTTTTCAGAAGCATGCGTCAAGAGAGAATCAATGATATGACATGGTGATTGATAATTAAAAACGCTTAGTATACGAGGTATTAACAGATCCTCCACGAAGCCAAAATAAAGTTTTACCTACGGTAAGACACAATGTAACGCACTCAAAACATTGTGCTGATGGATGCATTGATTATTCATTCATACAGGGGTCATGGAGGTATTTAAAGTAAAAATATAACATTAAAAATTCTTTGAACCACATCTCCTGCCAACGACGTCGCGCTACGGTGACGAAGTTTTGGGCCTAATAAAATATAAAATGTGTAGTGCCGGCGACAAGAAGAAGAAGAATCTCCTAGGATCGAAATCCACAAGTCATAATGACGCAACGTGATGCCTCGCGGGTGCACAATGCTTTAAATCTGCTATGAGTTTTATGGTAAAGATTTTAGAAGATAATAAACACCAATCAACTTATTATTTGCATTCATTTAAGCAGTTAGACATTCTGATTTTATTATTTTCGAAATATAAACAATTATTATGTTTGTTTTTTTTTTGTTATTGTTGACTAAAATAGTTTTTGAGGACAATGTTACTAACAATTGGGCCTAGATTCCAAAACTAAACAAATTTTTAAATAATAAAATAAATTTCGTATATTTTTTTTATGTTATGTTTTTTTTAATGTTAAGTTTTTCTTTTGAAGTTCTGTGATATAATAAACTGTTGTTTTTTCATATGAGAAATCCCAATGGGAAAAGAATTCTAATAATCCAATATCTTTTATGCACTTTAATCCCAATTAACGGACATAGTTTAAAACCACTTTAACGCTAATAAATAGTTACTATTATAATAAAATCAAACCTACGTAAAGAGGATGAATGAATGACATAACTTCATTCATACAAACTGGGGCTGATTATGTTGAGTATGTTTTCCTCGTCGCATTTAATTAAACGGAATTGTTTGTTTATAATTCCAAATGTAGTCTTGCAATATTTTACCAAGACCTACTGGTAAGCTGCCTCTGGTCACGTATGGTGAGGTTAGATTGGATGCTAATCCCTACATAGTTGAAAAAAGACCGCGAATTTAAGTATTGTGTACCTATTTATTAGTAGTGCACCCTCGATGGTCTTTATGAAACTTTAATATAAAAAAAAAATTGAATGGCTTCTCGCAGTTCAACCTAGGAGGTTGTCGTCTGCTTAACCGGGCACGCTAGGGCACCCCCTGTGGGATACGAGCCTCCGCTTAGGGCGTCGCTGGGGAAGAACAGCATAGGGACAGGCTGGATCTGAGTAATGTCATTGCTTAGGGTCTCATTTAAAACTACTAGCACAGCATCGCGGGCTGGCTCAAGTGAAGGTCGGGGAGGGCAAGGAACTGGACGTCGCGATAGACCTCGACGGCGAGGTCGGAAATTAAACATAAACTTCTGAACTTTTTAAGAGTGCTAGTCTCTTTGCTACTCTCCTGGAGGAGGGTGATAGCATCATCGGGAGTGGCGAGAATATGCCTCGTACGGCGTACTGAACTAATGCGCGAGGGTTCATAACGGACGGCCTATAAAAAGGGGGTAGCAACAGTAGTCTTTTTATTTAAAGTTTGTGAAGTGAAGTTGAACCTAATATTATGTTCAAGACGAATTTACCACCATAGAATTTGGAATATTGTAAAATCAAAAGTGTTCTACCAATTTTGGTATGCAATAAAGTATAATGTTCTTTTCTATCTATAATATATTATAGATAGAAAAGAACATTATACTTTTGTGTGTAAAGTGTTTTAGAGTGTTTAAGTTTTGTGTAAAGCTATAGCTTTACACAAAACCAGTATCCATTGTGAAGTTAGGTCCAACTTGAAACAGTGCAAGGTTTTCTGAAAATTCACAATTTTAAATATCACACTACAATTAGTTGTATTTTGTCGATCTTTTGACCTACTGCCTTAAAAACTTAAAACCTTGAGGCTACTAGAAACATAAAATGACTAAGTGATATCAATTTTGAGAAGAATCTCATTTAACTTTATGAATGAACTTTGAACAATCATTATGTATGTCATTACGTAGATAGTACGTCATACAATTAATTAATGGAAACCAATGGCCCGTTCAGCTGCAGTTAAACTTCATCACATTGTAAAAGTAAGTCATCAGTACTTATAATCAATGTTCGGTTAGTACACACAGTACAGTTTTTCTACTAGTGGAAAAATATTGAAGACGTAATTTTCAATACTTGGTTTTCAAGGGGATTGACGTATTTTTTGAATTTTCTTAACAAGCATTATAATTAAAATGCGATAAATTTGTACCTACTCCGATTAAAATGTGGCGAAAGTTATCTAGACGCTTGCAACGCTAAGATATTCGCTTGAAGTATTGCCACACTTACAGACAAACTTGAAACATCGCGATTGCAAGCACCTACGCCCACACGCAAACAAGCCACAAAAAGTCACTGTCGATACATTTTTGGAAGAATAAAAGTCATTCTTTTGAATACCTACTTACTTCCTAAAACACAAATTTAAAGCAAAATACCATTATTGTGTAATTTAATTTACATAATTATAACAATGATATTGGCCTAATATTTACCTGTTAACTTATAATAGTAACTACAATACAAATATAAGCAACTGAGCAACTTTCCTGTCAAGCTTGGTTATTCAATTGATATGGTGACAACTCATTGTAGTCAATGTCTGATAATGGCATCGATTAGCGCAGCCTGATATTGTTATGTGAAACTTCTCATGCGACTTCCAACAAGTTTAACACTACCATGGAGGGGGAATATTTTCCAAAACTCACTAAGAGATGGCAGTCGTACAAGATTTGTGACTACGTAGTTCTACGAGGTACGCTATATGGCGTGCAAACAGTCATGTATTGGACTCTTCGGTGTGACCAGCTTTCGCTCAATTTCCATGAGTAGAATAACCTCGATAAACTTATGTAATAATTATGTAATAAAAATAATACAACAAGAAAACAAAAAAATATATTACTAAGAAGCTCCATAAAATAACGAGAGTGAATACGTGGCACTCGAACGCATGCGTGTAGTATTACGAAGTTTTACTTCTTCCGCGCGGAGGGACTCCACGCACTGATGTTTTTAAGTATACTCATCACTCAAGACTTTAACAGCGAACATTTACAACGTTACATCACGAGAGCAGCGGTGGCCCAGTAGTGGCAGCCCCGACTTACAAGCAGTAAGCCGTGGGTTCGAACCCAGGCAGGCGCATTACTATGTGTAATTTATTTCATCACCACTGCTCTCAAAAACGGTGAAAAACATCGTGAGGAAACCGGCTTGTCTTAGAACTTAAAATACGAAGACATGTGAAGACATGTGCCCAATGCGGGTTGGTAGATCCAACCCGCATTGGGCCCGCATGTTGGATTACCCCTCTCATAGAGAGGAAGCCTATGTCCCTGCAGTGGGAACATTATAGGCTGATGATGATTACATCTCGCCTGTCTTCCCGCCCACATTTCTACTAGTTTAAGTTCTATGGGACAGGGGGCGAGCCTTTTGCAATGGCACTGGTCCAGATTCCAAGGCAGAAACTGAGATATTCTTGGAAAATAGAAAATCCCCAAACACTTCAACGACGAACCATCTATAACAACAACGAACCCAGGAAATTATGCTCAGCAGTAGCGCCTGCGTCCGCTAGACTTGCGAGGGAGCGACATGGATCTAAACTTAATCTGTGACGGGTAGAATGGTCTTCGGATCATTTACAAACTTCACGTGCAAAAATAAACATAGAATTCCTTGGATAGTATGTATAAATATGTATGTCAACATCTTCAATCGATGTCTTACCTATTTAATAATTTATACCGAGTGTATACTTTTATATCACTACATAGTATAAAACAAAGTCGCTTTCTCTGTCCCTATATCCCTATGTATGCTTAAATCTTTAAAACTACGCAACGGATTTTGATGTGGTTTTTTTTTAATAGATAGAGTGATTAAAGAGGAAGGTTTATATGTATAATAACTATATATTTTATACCCGTGCGAAGCCAGAGCGCACCGCTATGTTTTTAACCGACTTCTAAAAAAGGAGGAGGTTCTCAATTCGGATGTTTGTATTTTTTTTTTTTTGTTTTTTTTTTTTTTTTTTTTTTATGTTTGTTCGCGCATTACTCCGTCGCTTGCCAACCGATTTGGAAAATTCTTTTTTTGTTGGAAAGGGTATACTTCCCAAATAGTCCCATAGTCACCAAGTCGGGATCTCATGATGGAATCTTGGCGAAATCGAGGGAACTCTTCAAATTTTATAGGAAAACGTACAGTGATTTTGGTATTTTCTACAACAAGTGAAGCATTTGCGTCCAATAAGAACCATTCTACCATCAGATCTGATGATGAATCCAAGAGACAAGCTTCGGAACTCCATAACAAGGCAATGAATCTTAGCTGTGTTTGGGCTTGTTGGAATTGTAACGGTATGCTCTTTCCAGGTGTATACACCGATTACGCTGAGATTTATGATCCGATTTGCGTGATTCTTCTTTAGTTTGATGTGGAATAGCTGCCATTTGGTCCCATAAAAAAATAATATAGTTTGGCCATATAGTTTTCATTTCAATAACATTTTTTTTTATATGTAAATAAATGTAATTTTTCCCGTATGTACACCGATTTCTCCATGATTACTGGACCGATTTAGACGATTTTTCATTCATTTGGTAGAGAAAGCTTGCCCTTGCTTGGTGGAGTCATATGAATTTTATTATGTTTGCTTAGGTAGTTTTTGAGTCATCCTCTTTATTATGCATTTTGACCTTTGTCGTATGTATGGACGATGTGCTGGTGTCTAGTTAAAATGTAAAAATTATACTTGACTAGGATTAAAGTGAGATACCACAACTGAAAAGGCTAAAATAAAAACTTTTTTACAAAAAAAAAATAACCGACTTCCATAAAACACTAAAAAGTGGCAAATAATTTTAGTTTCGGAAGTCGGTGTCTTGTTTGTTTCATTTACATTTTTGACACCGACTTCCGAAACTCGGAAGTCGGTTTTTTTTTTTTGTAAAAAGTTTTTTTATATACAACGTTCACAGTTTTTCTGTAGTGTATTTAGTATCAGCATTGCATCCGTGCGAAGCCGGGGCGGGTCGCTAGTTAAAGATAAGAATTGCAAATACGAAATAGAATATTATGAAATTCCTGAAAAAAATATTCTTAAAAATTAATTGTTCAATAAGAGATTCTCATTTACCTGACAAAAAATAACAAAAAAGGGTATCAGCATTTGTTTCAACATCATTTTGTAAAAGTATTGTAAAATTCACAGAGTAGATTATATTTTTACGTCAAGAAAGTTTTAGATTATTCCTAAACTATCTGACCTAAAAATTTTACCACGGCGCATTTTCCACATAGGTCCTGAAATTCGTCATGAAATGCCATGACGTCGTCTGGAACTACCATGTAGCAGGGGCATAGGTTAATAGAGCAATGCCATTAAAAACGCTCAAAACCATCAATCATCGGAAGAATGACTTAGAAGTGACTAAGGTTCTCAAGCCATAAACGTACGTACAATATATGAAATTGTAGGAATATCTCCATGTTTTGAAAAATATTTTCCTGTATGATTCACTACAATTTATGAACTTTAGCTGTAAAATAAATAGACAACAGCTGAAAACTCAACCGTGCTTAAGTCACATTTATGATGGACTAATTAGGTAGTACTTAGCTTCCATGAAAAATCAACTAATATGACTACTGTGTATTCCCGAACATCGAAATTACAAGGATAACCTTGTCCTTTTTTGAAATTGGTTTAAAATCTATCTTCTTTTTTGTATAGACTTTTTTTTCTTAGGAAACTCCTGAATTTCTAAAGTAGCTTTTATTTAAGTTCAGGCCCGTCTTAGAGTGGAGGTGGCCTAGTGGTGGCAGCCCCGACTTACGAGCAGTAAGTCGTAGGTTCGAACCCAGGCAGGCGCATTACTTTGTGTAATTTATTCCATCACCACTGCTCTCAAAACGGTGAAGGAAAACATCGTGAGGAAACCGGCATGTCCTAGAACTAAAAATTCTAAGACATGTGACATCTACCAACCCGCACTGGGCCCGCGTGGTGGATTAAAGCCCACTCCCTCTCATTGAGAGGAGGCCTGTGTCCCAGCAGTGGGAACATTATAGGCTGATAATGATGAGTCCCGTCTTAGCCAATCAAAATGACAATTTAATGTACAAAACATTACATTAGATTGGATCAGGGCATACAGGAAAACTCAACAACAGCTGTCAAGTCAGGATGATATAACTAAACTGACAAGGATTCTTATAGTGTAAAGGTTTCTCAGAATCGGTCAAGAAAACTATAATAATTATGGTTTTCAGTAGCTGGATTTTAGATTTGGGAAATGCGATTTTACATTTTAAATCTTAAATATCTGAACGTTAAACTAGTGTATTTTAACAAAATCATTATTTTGTATGATTGTATGGCTGTGTTCGAATGTAGTGAAATGTCAACAATGTATAATCTACCTTATCAATGTTATTACCACATAATATGCATAACTAATTTTCAGGTGAAAAAGATGACACACTTGGTTTTCTGCACTAGGTTTGTATTCTTATTTCATTCCCCTATGTCTCATGGAATGGCTTTTCCTGCCATTGATTTATTCTACTAATTATAAGAAGTTCCGTTTACCACAATATCCGTTTTTTTCACCTATCATCGATTACTCAAAAAGGCCCCAATAGGAATATTACGAGCGAAGAGAATTCCACAACACAAGTTGTTGGGAAACACGTCGAACGTAAGATTCCGTTCGATTTTACTCACTGATGCAAATCTTAATGCATATTATAATTTGAACTATAATCACACGTGAGTCACGGTCGTTAGCCAAGACAGCCTTTGTACCTATCAATTTATATTTTTCCATTGTTGGTCGAGGGTCGAGTGTCTCTTTGGGCATAAGGTCCTGGTTTAGACTCCCAGGTTGGGCTAAGTGTAATTTAGTTTATCCACCAAGAATTTCTCAATGGCTGACCGGGATTTTCACCTGGTTGATGGCAATAGGGTCGCCCCGGATTACATGAGACTTATTCATAACTGGTCAAACGTGGGTCCTATATTAGCTAGCTAAGATTACATTCTTTATGTTATGCTATGTTTTCTATCGACTACATTCATTCATGCTTCTCTGGAAAAAACGATGAAGGGATCGTGGATTTTTCAAGTCTTTAAATTCCCAATGAGGTTACCGGGTTTTTATATTCTCGAAATGCGCAGTCATGCGAATTCCTTTAAATTTATTTCATGTGCGGTTTCCAAGACTATGTTTCCCATGCACAACTAATATTTAGGTAAATACTGCAACGAATTATACAGTCATGAAATATTTTAAGTTTCTTCCGCATTTTCCAGTAAAAACCTTTTAAAATAAGTGCTGATAAATAAACTTTTACCTTAAGTAGGTTAATAGGCATAGGGTATAAACCTTTTTTCACCGATAAAGTGCGTTAAACATAAAAAAATTGACCGGATTAAATCGATAGGTTTTGACATATTCCGGTATTTCCAAGTTAACATGGTCTACTTTCAATAACCTCGACATTTTATTTATAGTTACAATAATGAATGCAGTAATTGTGTCATAAAGAGGAAGGAAAGAAGTGAAATTATAGTTGGTTTATTTTTATACCATTCACACCATTATCCTTATTTATAGCACTCAGGGCAATGACCTTTATGCTATTAATAAATTATTCATTGATCGGATATTAATAACCGAGTTAATTGAGATAAAAATAAATATTGATGATGTATTTTTTTTCCTTTAATTATATGTATAACCTATCAAATATTTAGAAGGCGTTTTTAGCAAAGTATTTTTTTTAATCGTATTTTTTCCCAATCACCGTCCCATAAATGATATCCCATCATTGGAAGAGTGAGAACTTTTCGGTTTCCCATAAGCTAAACCAAAAAATCGTCACCAAAAGTTTTTTGCGTCAATGAAATCAAAAGTCCAAAATCAATTCGGAAACACAACCCAAACATCCAAGTTTATAAATAAAACTACAACATTATATAACGTAACCGTATAATCGTAGTATGCTGTATAATCGACTGACCTTGGCCGCTACGTCTCCGCAACACGTCATGCAGTTACGTTTCGTAGGACCGCAGCGTCATTTTCCGCGGAATCGAAACGTCACGGCTACAAGAGCGCCGCCCGTGGGGTTTTACGGTATTAACTACTTCACCATCATCTTGATTACGATTCCGTCACGCTTTGATACTGAGAAGTTATAGAATCCCATTGACTGGGATGTGGAATCTTTTTGAGATTTTGAGTCATTCATCTTATAAGGTATGGCCCCTGCCTCCTTGCGTTATGATAATTATTGTTATGGGAGGTAAGGAGGTTCTGTTGATGAGCTTTTTCATTGCCTTTGCATTTCTTTACATTGACATGTACCCAGAGATGATGAACCTATCTAAGAAAGCGAGATACCTACCGACACATTGATGTTATCAGTTAAGTATATAACATTAATATCTATCTAAATGTGTGAAGGCAGGATATAGATAAATATAACGGTTAATAATCATTATAAAAAAAAAAATGAGATATCAATAAACTTAATTTGACATTTTTAAAACTTGTGGGCAAAAAGAGCAGCAAAGCTTTAACTTTGTTCAAGTTAGATAGCAAACTTTCAAGGTCTTCTTGAAAAATTTTATTCTCATTTTGCGAGTTAGTAGCGACATCTACCTACAATTCTCTAAAAACAAAAAATCGGCATGTTTAGTGACATCTATTATTAAGTAGTTCAAACTCAACGAAAACGTTAGAAAATGGTGGTTCCAGAAATTTTAAACATTAGATTAAATTATGAACGATGCAAAGCCATTACCTTGAATTTATTATCTATGAGCAATTAAAGTTGGACAAAAAAAATGTTTTGATTATGCACAATCTCAAAGTCTCACTAGCGACATCTATCAGCGAATAGCAAAACTAAAAGAAGCAAACTTTTAGCACGAAGCCGACCGTGCCGCCTGTGGTAGCGAAACTTATTTTAATTTTAGCATTGACCTACAGAGTACACTAGTAGCAGGCCTGCTTCGATTTTGACCAAGCTTTTCGTGATGATGGGCTTGAAAGGTTTTTTTTTTCTTGAATGGTTTTCTTAACATGAATGATGTAACCAAGATTTTGTAACATATTTTGATTTAAGAGTGTCCATGGAGTTTCTTGCCCATTCTTCTCCATAGAGATCTACGCTAAGGAATGGGAAACTACAGTACTTTCATAAGTTATTATGCCTTGTGACTGGGACTGTAGCTTCGCGTTTTTTTTTTTGACTTTCAAAAGTTCCTGTAATGGTCTAATTGAAATAAATGCTTTGACTTTGACTTTTTCAGGCTGATTAATTTCAGCCAAAGATTGACTTATGGCACGTCAATTATTGAAAATACATTTTCAGCTTAGCTTTGTTTTAAAGTTTTTTGATTTCATGCTTCGCAGTATTTACCTTGATAATAAAGATCACTAAAGTCAACTATCTTACTAGATTCAAATAATGTGTCAATAAAAACCTTTTTAGACAATTGTTTAGCAACCCTGAAAGCTAAAATCATGATCAGCTAAGCTGATCGTGTTCGCTTTCATAGGCCTCGTTCTAAGATGATGATTTAACTTGTTTTCTAATTTACTACCTATCGATCGATCTTATGACCTTTGTTATTAAGAAAAAAGAGATTTAAATATTTTAAGCAACACACGCCCACAAATTTGGATAATACGTTTTTTTGTAACCTTGGTGCGCCTTGAATGTGTGATAATTGGTTATTTATGTAATAATGACTTGCTAACCCACTTGAGATCAGATGATCTACCTCATGGTGCCGTCAAATAATAAACACATGTACCTAAAGGTAAATATTTGCATTACGGATTAGAATAGTAATTTATTATCACTATGCAAGGAAGCTATCGGTTGTAGTAACGAAAGTAACTACAAAAAACAGAACATTTTTTGTTATAAGAAACCTTAAATCTAACATTAATAATTTATTGTAATAAGTATGATAACTTATAAGAAGGGAAATAAAAAATACAATAAAACAAATCTTAATTTATTGCTGATTTTTCATAGACCAGTTTTAGCTCTGCGGTCGTCGAAATTATCTCGGGAAACTGGAGGATTGCCTGTGTCGGCGCGACAAATCCTTCAGGTTCTCTGAATAAAAATTTAAGGACGGCTTTCGCGCCTCGATCCCTTTGGGGACTTCGAATCGCAGGACCAAACCCGTGTGGGGCATGCTTACCGCAGTTATGTAACCGCACGCAGTGGCGTACCTCGGGTCTAACAATACTGCAAGCCCCTAGGGCAAGCTGACTGTTCAGAAACCCTTACATCATTAAGAGTAGTAGGTTAAAGGTAAGGGCAAGCCGAGCTTTTAAGCTGGTATGAAAGTACCGCCACTACCACTCGGTCAGTCATGGTCTGAGGTCCGTAGGTAGGTTTGCCAGGTCTTAAAACCGAAAAGCCGGACCGTCCAGCTAGTTTAGCCTGACATTTGGGTAAAAAAGGCGGACACCCTTAATTTTTTAGCAACACAACAATATTTAAAAAAAAACGGGCCAAGTGCGAGTCTTACTTGCACACAAGGTTCCATAGCCCCAAAAAATATAATGACAATGTTTTGAACGGTCATTCATTAGTAAACCTTCACTCAACCGCAAAACTGAATTTGTTTTTCATAGTAAGATAATGAAAAACAAAGTTACTGCTGCAGTTTGGTGAAAAAGTCCCATATCTCAAAAACTATCCAATATATATCAAATCTATCTATATATATCAAATCTTATTCAAACCAATTTTCGTTGAAAGTTTTTTTTACGGTCTACATCCCCATATTTTTTTCAGATTTTTTCTCCTGTTACTTTAGAAATTAGAGGGGGGGATTACTTTAGAATTAATTTTAGAAATTACACACTCGTTTTACCACTTTGGAAGTGTCTATCTTTCAAACAATTGACTTTGAAAAAAAATGGTTTCAGGAACCTCAATGTCATTTTTAAAGACCTATCTATAGACACCCCACACGTATAGGTTTGATAGTTTTTTTTTTTTTAGTTTCAATTTCATGAATGGGGGATATCCTTATCTATATTTTTTTTTAAAAATGTTGTACAAAAATCATAATGCGGTTCACAGAATACATCTACCTACCAAGTTTCAGCTGTGCAGTCCTAATAGTTTCGGAATAAAGTGGCTGTGATACGGACGGACAGACAGACAGACAGACAGACAGACAGACATGACGAATCTATAAGGGTTCCGTTTTTTGCCATACGGCTACGGAACCCTAAAAACAGGGCATTTTCGTCATTTACTATAAAATTTTGTTGAATTCTAAAGACAGCAAAAAAAAATGAATCAGTCTTCTTTATTACTAATCAAATTTAAAAACATGACAAATGTAACAAAACTGACCAAATTTAAAAAGCCTCACAAAAGCCGGACAGTCTGGACACCATGTAATTTGGCCGTACACGCAACCAAAAAACCTGACTGTGTCCGGCTTTATCCGGGCGCCTGGCAGCATTATCCGTAGGTCATGACCTGAGGTCCGTAGGTCATGGCTGACCGCAATGTCACTTACACCTACACAAACGCCTCTGCAGATAGAAGCTCCTGCGGAAGCGTTCTCAAAGAGACACAAAAACTAGTAGTGGCTCTGCGGTTGGCAGCCTAAGGTCGCCATCGGCATTTTACCTTCA
This sequence comes from Cerastis leucographa, assembly GCA_963082945.1. NCBI lineage: Eukaryota > Metazoa > Arthropoda > Insecta > Lepidoptera > Noctuidae > Cerastis > Cerastis leucographa. Next base: position 6,264,739 of record OY720358.1, on the reverse strand, counting down.
AAGCTAAAATTCATGGTTGACGTTTAAAAAATTACTAATTGGCAAAAAATCAATCAACACACAATAGTGTATGTAATATGTTGTAAGAAACGACAGGAATAAAAAATATTTACGTCATCACAATAATTATTATCCTAATCCTAATAAGTATTAAAAGTTTTAACAAGCCACGTCTAGTCAACTTACTGAACTAGACTTGAAAATTAAAAATAAAAAAAAAACCGACTTCAAAGACACAACAAAATGAAAAATAGGTTTAGCTTCAGAAGTCGGTGACTTTTGTTTCATTGATTCAGTTTTTTTGCCAAACTTCTGAAGCTAAAGTTATTTTTGATTTTGTTGTGTCTATGAAACCGGTTTTTTTAATTTTTTCTGTTGTAAAATCCTATAGGAATATTTTCTATGCAATTATTTCACATTGTTAATAATACATGTGATGGTAATAGACTTATCCCCAATAAAAAGGAACTTAACAAACCTAACTATCGAAATGTGGGTGTAGTTACACTGAGCACATCTGCGTACCCCTCAGAGCATACAGGCGTGATGTTATGTTATGATATTATCTTACAATAAACATCCAAGTGATTGCAGTAATCACGACAGATTTGCCGTCTATTATTAAAGAGTTCCATTGTATAAAATAAAATTCTGACTTCCAGTCATACTAAGGAGTATCGTATATCCCAGTTACTGTGTTGTGGAGGTCAAATAGGCAGTCGATTCATGTATAATACTAGTACTCAGCTGCATCCGGTTAGACTGGAAGCCGACCCCAAGATAGTTTGGGAAAAGGCTAGGCAGATGATAATCGCGGAACATACCAGAAAACCTTCAGACTAATTGATGACCTTTCTCCTTTTGGAAGGCGGTAAAAAAACATTGTAAGTGGTCCTAAATCCATACATCATCAGATCCCGACTTGTACGTTTCATCAGTAGGTAGCTCAGAAACATGAGATGACGATTACCAGGCATAATGCCTATGAGTGCCTTTAAAATTTGGAGTTCCCTCGATTTCTCGAGGATCCCATCATAAGATCCTGACCTACTGACAGTATACTTATTGATCCCATCACATGGAAAGTATACCCATTAAAATCGAGGGTTGCCATTAATTTTCCTGGGATCCTATCGTCAGATCCTGACTTGTACCTTCCATCATCAGCTCAGCAACATGAGATGATGATTACCAAGCACAAATATCTGAATTACGTTAGATAGTACATGAAAATCATTATATGTGTCTATAAAATTTGAGGGTTATTCTCGATTTCCCTGGGATTCCATCATCAGATTCTAACTTGGTGACAATGAGACTACCTCGGGAGTATAATCTTTAGAATAAAAAAAGAATTTAAAAAATCGGTCCACAATTGACGGAGAAATCGGTGAACATACAAAAAAAAATCAAACATTCGAATTGATAATACTCCTTTCGGAAGTCGGTTAAAAATTAAGGTTTCTGTTTTCGAATATAATATTTACTTAATGAATATAACATCATTTTCGTACGTTTCAGAAAAAGATGATGTTAATATACCTACCTATCTACATATTAAAACAGGTGAGCGACCCAGCTGCTAAAACATGACAGCTCTTCAACCATTATTACCTCCGATAATTTGTATGCAAACTCGACTACTAATAGATTTCAATGTGCTCGGTTACTCATTCCACACATTGTGTCTAATGTATGCAGCGTTACTTCAATATTGGAGTTCGGCACTTAAACGGCGAGACCTTCAAGTAATCTTCCTAGGTATATTTACATGAGTAGGTACTGTAGGTAGTAATAATAACGATCTTGTAAGTATGGGGAGGTAATCAGTTTGGAACAAATGGGGCTACCATAAAGACTCGGCGCCGACTTCGCTTAGATTCGACACAATCTATGTTTAAATCAATACAAATAAATAAAGCTGAAGTGTCTGTTTGTAATATTAAAATAACCGCTTTTTACTACGTGCATATGAATGTATATACGGTACATTTGCCAAAATAATATTTTTATCTATACATAAAGGGTGCAAAACACCTCTTAACGAAGCCGAAAGGCACTGGTTCTCCCTGTCATTGCGATCTTTTTTTGTTCTACACCATACCTGGGAACCTTCTAGTTACGGAGATATTAGGGGTCAAAGTTCCAACTTTTTGACAAGTATTTTTTTAAATACATGTTTTTAATGTAAGATTTTTACTTTAAACACCTCCACGACTCCCGTACTATTCAATACGTCCATCAGCACAATGTTTTGAGTGCGTTACATTGAGTTTTACCACAAAACATGATTTTACAACCCCCAAAAAAAAGTCGTTTCCAGCAATAATTTTTGCGTAAAGTTACTTACTTTCATGTACAGAATGCTTGGATGACGGCTTCGTGATGAGGTGATTTACACGGTGTATACATTCAAATAAATAAAATTGAAGTGTCTGTTATACTGTAACCTAAATGGCAGTTACAGTTTTGAGCTATTTGGGGTCTAAACGCTCGGCTCATGGGGCCCAAGTGCGCATTCTCTTTTAAAGGAAATATCTCGTCGACTGGTTGACACTTCGCGAGACCACAGGGCTGGCTATTTCTTTGGGAAAAGAGTTAGCATTGCCATTCAACGTGACAATGCTGCCAGACTTCTAGGCACGTTTCCCGATGACAGCGATGTGGAGGCGTATTTTGACGCCTAAGCGTCCTGTTGTTATTAAGTTAATTTTATTTTTTTGCACCCGTTTTCGATTTCTTAGTTTATTCTTTGGGTTTTTTTTAATCTTTTAATTGTAGTTTATTATATTATTATTATTATTATAATTTTATTCAGTAATTTTACATCCCAATTTCTTTTTCTTTATTATGTTGTTTAAAGTACCTATTGAATGAATGACTTGATAGTTTTTCTTTATTATTGTTTTAATTTATTTTTTGTATGTATAAGTTCTAATGGCAATAATATATAAATATGTTATGTTAAACCGTTTTTGTGCATGTGGTGTTAACCTGTAATTAATTGTTGCACTTGTAAATGTTACTCTAGTCATTAAGTCTGAAATGTACATCGTGTAAACAATTGTTGGTTAACCTAAATAAATAAATAAATAAATAAATAAATAAATAAATAAGTTAGTTTATGTAAATATTTAGTTTTAGAAAATAAATAAATTTCTTCATAACATAAATAATAATATAAATAAATAAATGAAATTGAAGTGTCTGTTTGTAATATTAAAATAACCGCTTTTTACTACGTGCATATGAATGTATATACGGTACATATACCAAAACAACATTTTTTTACAATTTTTGTCTGTCTGTCTGTATGTCGGTCTGTTTGTTTGTTCCGGCTAATGTCTGGAACGGCTGGACCGATTCGGGACTTTCACTGGCTGATAGCTGATGTAATATGGTGTTACTTAGGCTACTTCTATTTTAGAAAAAATCTAATTCGTCGCGGACGAAGTCGCGGGCACATTATAGTAAAGCATAAAAATGTTCAATATTGCCACATATTTTAAAAATTGCCTTACATGGATAGAAACGAATAAATCATTTAAACAAGTATGGCATAAAGAAGTTCAGTCTTGAAAGAAAACTATTACACAATCTTTATCTAGTGAAAATCGGGAACGAATGATTTAGATGTGTTTATGGTAAATAATATTATTGGTTAAGATGAACGATAGAGGAATCGGGATCGAAGAAAACGTATCTGACGACGAGGTAGAAGGAGGAAATCCCAGGCCGTTGCCCAACAGTGGGACACAAAAAAAAATGTAATAAGGGGATATACAATATTATACACTGGTTCGTGGTTAAGAACGGGCACTGCTTGTAAAATATTAAACCAAAAATAAACTTAAAGCTGGTGCTAGTAATATCTCAAATAGTGAAAATTTTATGGTAGTCGCATATATAAGGTAGGTACAGGAGTTTTTCAACTTGTACTCTGCTTTTAAAATAAATTTCAGCGACAACACCGCCATAATATGACTTTACTTTTTAGGAGTATGAAAGGATTGTAGCTGGTGGCGTTCTGTGGTTTCTGCCTACCGTTATGGGAGAAAGCGTAAGTTTATGCTTATGTTTACCTACATACTACCTACTTTAAAAAATCACATCATCTCTCAATTTAACTAAAAAATAGCCTATTTACGCGAACACTAACTACAGAATCAATCACAGAGTTTTGTTTAGTTCCAAGACAAACAAACTAGGAATCCGGCGCGCGGCGTGAGGAATTCTACCATAGATCTTCTTTCATCCACATGGCTCACATCAAGAACTTTTCGGGATATTTTCGGACAGTGAAGCACTTCGTTTGATTCACCTCAGGGTCAATGGCTTATTTTAGTTTAGCTCTCGGATCTGTCTTTTCGTTTGTAAAAACTTAATAAGAAAACTGTTGTTAGTTCTTCTGAAGTCTTGAAATTGAAGCTTATCTGACTTTTTCCAACATACCGTGACCGCCCGACTTTTAAACTTTGTATTCAATCGAATTTTATTTTATTTTTTACCTCATGCTTATTATTCAACTTAATATACCTTATTAATTAATAGCGATTATTTTAATATTTAAACCAATAGATTATTATTTAATCCATCCTTATATTATAAATGCGAAAGTCACTCAGTTTGTTTGTTTGTTTGTTACCTTTTCACGACTAAACGGCTAATCGGATCTTAATGAAATTTGGCATGAAGATAGATTTCAACCTGGGGAAGGACATAGGCTATATATCATCACGCTACGACTAATAGGAGCGGAGCAGCAATGAAAAATGTTGCGAAAACGGAGAAAATGTGACGCAGACGAAGTTGTGCCGGACCGCTAGTTGTATATATAACCTTTTTTTTCCGATGGGGAATCATCAAATGGGGGTAATTTAATGATTTCCCATCGGATAGAAATCCCGCTCTGGGCGGAGCGGGAGGGAGTGTCAGACTTGTACTGACTTAAACCAATCCATGTTCCTTCTTAGACCTTTGTGTTCCTGGGCCGCAGTATCTTTTTCGAACAGTCCCGTGGCCCCAGATTGTAGGTATACGTTATTATTTAATAGCAAGTACAACATTCATAATTATTGAATAGCCAAAATCTGGTCATAAAATGCAACTATCAACTTTGCCGCTACGTGCCAATTAGTAATTATTATGTATTTTGACAACGCAAATCATTCCGTGCATTTCAAAAAAATTTCTTCATTTGAAAATGTTAACACACATTTCACTAAAGTCCTTAAAATTAAATATACCTCCTTTTGTTCAGAAATTTTATATTTCATAACATTCAGCAATAAAAGAAAAACTGCTACAAAACAAGCTCATTATTATGTTTATCTTACATGGCAATGAAAACCCATTTATCGTGTAGAACATAATAACACCATTTGCTACATAAACCTTATTTGAACAGTTAATCATTAAAGTAATCGTGAAGATACTGATAAGAATATTGTAAAGATGAGTGCTACCTACCTGTAATACATAGTAGTAATACACGATCCAATCCGATACTTACAGTATCGATACAACATGATACGATATTAGGTATGGTTTTTTGGATCGATAAAAGCGGATACAAATGATACGATACATATAAGGTTCAAAAGTTTCCGAGATTAATATACAAACTAAAATGGATTGAAATAGAGGGAGACTATAGTAAACAAAAATATTGTATTAAAAACTAGAGCAAGTTTTGAGTAATTTAGTAACATGATGGTTTTGTATCTCTGAATAATCTAATGTGTGAGGCCGAAACCTTTTGTATCTACGTTTTACAAGGCTTACATCTCTACAAGAGAATGAATCGATTATCAAATTGTTTTAATTTGCATGATTTTAAAGAAGGATACAGATGAAGTACATAAGTATTCCTGGAATGTGGCATAAGTGCCTAGACTGTTAGAAGAATTAATAAGGACGATACTTCCCCAAAGGGCAATTTGAAACGATTTAATATTTGGAAGAAAGACAAAGAAGCTGACACGAAACCGCCAGAAGTGGAGATATTTGGAAGAGACCTACATTCACCAGTGAGTGGGTAAAGGTTGAAGAAGAGAGATATTTAGAGAATCGATCCAATCCTAAAAAAGTATATCGGATAGTTGCGTTCCGAATTGATTCAAATTTATCGTACAACCCTGCCACAAAGTAACTATATGCTTATCTAACGTTTGAATGAGTATCATTAGTTCCACCTATTGTATGATGTCAGGAGTAGCAATTGTGCATTATAATCAATATGAAGACGTACGTACTAGCGTAATTACTTAAAAAGACCTGTTATGGGTTTAAGTACTAAAAAAGACCTGTTTGTGATTTTCGTAATCGGCCTGAACTACTTCGAAAAATATTGTTAGTGGCCGGCAAATAAAAATCAGGCGGTTATCCATGTATAGCAGCACAAATCTATACTAATATTATAAAGCTGAAGAGTTTGTTTAGTGTACAGATCCTATTTGAAAAATTCTTTCAGTGTTGGATAGCCTATTTATCGAGGAAGGCAGGCTATATATCATCAAGAACAATAGGAGCGGAGCAGCAATTAAAAATGTTACTAAAACGGGGAAAATGTGACGCAGACGAAGTTGCGCTGGATAGCTAGTAGTATAATATATATTATCATCAATATTTAAGTCGTTTACAAATATATTATCACATTTACACTTAAAATAAATATGTTTATGTGTGCATCTTTAACATATACATAACATAACATTTGCTTGTAATCCTCGAAGGGTTAGGCAAAGGCACCTCATAAGTACACCCAGAAGTATCATTGGGTCAACCTGGGAATCGAACCCAGGACTTCATGCACAGCAGTTGCGCTTGGAACTTGAGGTTACATCAGCCTATACATTAGGGAGTGGAAGGGTGAGAGTGTGGCAGCCCTTACTTACGAGCAGTAAGTCGTAGGTTCAAACCCAGGCAGGTGCTACTTTGTGCAGTTTCTTAAAAATATATCTTGAGGAAACCGTCATGTCTTAGAACTAAAAATTCGAAGACAAGTGACATCTACCAACGCGCACTTGGCCCGCGTGGTGGATGTAAGCCCACTCCCTCTCATTGAGTGGAAGCCTGTGTCCCAGCAGTGGGAACATTATAGGCTGATGATGATCATTAGGGATGTTTCTGCTGCTGCAGCTGGGACACAAGGTGACACAAGGGAAGGTGCTGTTTGGTGGATGTTTTGAAATGTTTGCTTTTAAGATAACAAGATATACTTCCTAGTCCTACATTTTCTTTAGGCGTTTTAACAGCAGTTGTAGTGTTGCCTTTCTGAGTTCTTAATAAGATGATGACCCACTATTTTAACTTCCACTGCACTGGGCCATCAGTGGAAACTATACGATAGGCGGTTGATGAAAACTGTCATCTTAAAAGATTTAGCAGTTTCAGTAGGTAATGAAGTATGATTTTATCAATCACTTTTTTTTTTTAAATTGTACATAAAATAAATTATCTATTCTTTAAATTTACTGTATTCTAAATACGTCGATACTCAAAGAGCGATGTCATTTGCCGAAGTGCTTTTAACCTTGGTTGTTATATCTTTCTTTAAATCGCAGACTAACTGTTACACGCGCAAGTCAGATAAAACGCAGATAGTATTTGCTATCGTTTTTATCTGTATGCATTATAAAAGGCGTTTTAGTAGTTATTTTAAAGATACCCGTAAAACCTATTGCTCGTAGATATGTATGCACCATTTTCATTTTCCGAAACCGGCTTTAACAAACTCAAGAAATATTTAGACGTCCGCGTCGTTAAAATATAATTAAATACTAGCTTATCCGCGCAACTTCGTCTGCGTCACATAAGCCTCGTTTTTGTAACATTTTTCATTGATGCTCCGCTACTATTGGTCGTAGCGTGATGTTATTATATAGCCTTCCTCCATAAATGTGCCGTCAAACACTAAAATATAATTTCCATTCGAACCAGTAGTTTCTGAGATTAGCGCGTTCAAACGAACAAACTCTTCAGCTTTATAATAATAGGGATGGTGACTAATTTTTTTTTATTTGTCTATCGGGTAGATTATTAAAAAGTATTTGAGACGTATTTTTTCATTTTTTCACGTAATCGTAAAATTAGGGAGATATTTTGAGTTGAAATGGCGCATGACGTCACGGCTCAGTACATTTTATACCTAGTTGTGACGTAGTGAGCCCCCACTCTCCAACTTTAATGCGTTTTACCTAAGTATTTTTTTGTTAACTTGATAAAACAAAAAATACGTATCTAATATTTTTGTATTACCTGCTTGACGGACAAAATAGAATTTCGTTTTCTTTACCCAGTCATCATCCCTATTATGTATTATAAGTTTAGATTTTTGCCTGGCTACCTAGTAAATAAATAAATATTGATTTATCTCGCATAAAAAAATTGGTAATAAATGTATAAATAGGAAGATATTTGCTGCTTTTCTAATCCGGGTTCTAATTAATAGCTTAAACTGCACACACACACATACACATGGTATATCCATGTGTCAAGATGATGAATTTAGTTAATTAATAATTATCATTAAAATCCCATTTAACACTACAATTTTATTAAACTTGGTCAGAATGTTAATAAAGTACCTAATTAAATACTTCTAACTACAACTTAAAAATTTAACGGGTTTTAAATAGCTACCTATTTTACATGAAGCGACTGCCTATCTGACCTCCACAAGTCAGCAGTAGTGTTAACCAGCGGTAACACATTATCCCGTGGTAAGGCTGATTGCCTGACTGTCGGGCAACGACTGTAAAAGATAAATACAAATGACAGCCGGGACCAACGGATTTTTATTATTGTTTTATTCATGGATTATTATGTGTGCTACAGATAATTTTTCGCTATTACGATGTTTGTCCGATGGAGAAACATGTCATGTACAGTTCGATGGTCTGTAGCACACCCTTAAGTATGTAACATATACTCTTTTCGTTACACCCTGTATCTGATCATGGCATAAGTAGCTACTTATGCCATGATCATGATTGAGGAAAACCAAACAAAATAACAAATCGCTACTTAAGTTAGTACTATGTTTAAAAAACCTATTGTGTTCAAGATACAATACTTCACGGTATTGACTAGGTACTCATTCATTATTCCAAATATGTCCTTGTACATACAAACTGCGGCAAAAACTCTTCTGAAGTTGAGATGCTGTGCCCATGTACTTAATCTTCCACTCGGGCGCAGAGCCTGTTGGTGGTTGTAACATGTTTCAGATTATCTTGGTTCTACAAATGGATGAAGATGAAATACATTCTAAAGAAATCGTATGCATATACGATGTCTTTAGAATGTATTTCTTCAGGTTCCTTTATTATTAGTTGGGTTGCTTTGCATTAAAGAAAAGAACGAAGACCTCAATGCTCATTACACAATTCTTCTTCGCATCGCTGTCAACATAAAATGTGCCCAGCCCCCGTATTCACAAACGCTCGGATTCTATTTCGATTCGGAAAGTCGCATGTCTATCTCGCTCGCTTTTGTAATACCAAAACAACTACGACTTATCGAATCGAAATCGAATCCGGGCGTTTGTGAATAGGGGGCCAGGTGGCCCTAAGTATAGGTCCTATCAAGAACATTTTATATTTTGTTTTCCTTAGTTATGAATTAGTCATTGACCTCCGAGTCAATAACTGTATTTTCTCTGTTGACATAAAAATTCACAAAAAAAAAAAATGAGTAGACGTTAGATAAAAACCAACTCGACAATTTCAAACATCCTAATAGAAGATGTAAATAAACTTCAAGATCTTCTAATTGCTATGCCAGTTAATAAAAAACACCGACCGCGTGCGAGTAGGACTCGCTCACGAAGGGTTCTGTACTACCGTACAATAATGAATACTACTAAATACGTAATTATTAAGGTCGAGAATAACACGTCGAAAAAACAATCTTGTGTCCCCTTTCATTTAGAGCTTTATTTAAATTGCTGTAAGAGCGGCAATATTAATACACACTCTGTGGTTCAAGTGTCTACCTACGACGGGTCAAAAGATACAAGCTTAGTGTTAGACGGATGTATTTTTTTAAGGAATTAAGGTTAGTCACAACATGAAGACTTGAGGTCTATTTTCACTTTAACTTTTGTAGTACATGGTAATTTGTGAGTTAGCTCACTAACTTACATAAAAAAAAAACAGTGCCTGGAGTCCCTCCGCGCGGAGGAAGTGAAACTTCAAAATACTACACGCATGCGTTCGAGTGCCACGCATTCACTCTCGCTCTGTATCTTTCTATTCCCCCTCCCCAGGAGCGTTAAACGTTTAAGCCAAGCTTGTTGGAAGTCGCATAAGAAGTTTCACTTCAAAAAAGTTAACGGTTGGGTCATGCAGTCAAAAGGAGTGACGTAATCCATCGAAATAATCTTATCGGACAGAAATAAACCTGTAGGTTATCAATAAGAGGAAATTGGTAATTAAAAATAAAAAAAAAACCCATACCTAATAAAAGTTGAAAAACCCATACTTACCTAATTAAATTTTATAACGTAAGAATTTATCATAAAATGCCTAATTTTATGACCAATTCTTTTATTTATTAAGAATATTAAATTATTCTTATTTAGGCATTTTATGATTTCCAAATACGGACAACACTTCTATGCCAAAATTGTTTTTTACATTTAAGGAAAATTTTATTAAAAACAGCTTATTCATAGGTATACAGAACAGGTACCTACATAATTATTATACTGTACAATTTAACAAAGTTTCTCTTCCGAATTCAAAACAAAATCTGACTGAATTATTATTATGAAAGGGTTTTCATAATTATCTCCAAGAATAAAATATTCAGTCAATTATCTCAAGTTTCATTTTGAAATAAACGTTTTTATTGTAAAATGAGTAGGAAAGGAGATATGGTCGCAAGACTGCTATTGGGCGCCATTTTTTCAGTATGGCGGCAAAGATACGAGGTTGCAAAGTTGAAATTCGGAAAGAGAACATAAACTGTAAAAATAGCAATTTTCAAAACTCCCGCCAACTTTCCAGGTAAATATACCAAATAACTGTAAATATACAAAAAAACGGCAATATGTGACCTACCTTTTGACGAATTGACGTAACAACTACCAAGTCACTTGCGTTAATCACCACAGAACAGTTACTATACTGACCGCGCCGACTCTTCAAATACATCCTTCTTCAGAGGCGCGTGGACTTTTATATTTACACCAAGCATCGAGATAGGCGGTTCTAAGAATTTTACCATTGGCTATTCTGGGAAACCATATCGATGACTCGATGAAAAATTGATTGTGTATCTTAAATGCGGGAACGCAATAGCAATAGTTGCGTGCAGAATTTCAGAGTTTCGTAACCAAATGGTAAAAACGGATCCCTTTGGGCGTACGCTGAAAAACGTACGAAAATGTACAAACACCGCTAATGGGTTTTCCTGGGTGCAACCGCGCGTATTTTAGTGGCCGCCCTTATACAGGACTCGATACGTGGTTGACGCGTTGTAGTGTGTTGATGATTCTACCGTACAGAAGAAGATATAAAGCTCACATTCCAATGTTTAACTGTGAACCAGAGTTGCCGTCTAGTCAGTGTAATGTGCGCTGTCCTTACTTTCAACATATCTGTCTGTCTAGGTGCACATTCCGACATTTTTTAACATTTACTCGGAGACTATAGCAACAATATCAATGAAAATCGAGAAGTTGTATTATAAGCACCGCTAAACAATGTAAAAATACATACCTAAACAACCTAGAAATAAAAAATGCTTGTTTTATCGTTGGATCCCATATTTCAAAAGATGATGACGTACCAAGACTTTTTTATACGAGATGTTTTCGACGGTAACAGAAGTAGTTATTTTCTTTATTTTACAGAGAAATATTATGCAATACAAACATTGCGTGAATATTCAGCCCGAGTACGGAACCCTTTACTGTGCGTGGTCTGTCACTTAGGTACTCGTTGCCTCGTCTTTTTTTTTAATTCAATGGTTTGGTCGATAGCGCGAGGGCTTGGTTGATAATATTATACTGATATTATTTTTGCGTTGATTGTACATACGTACGAGTACTTCCTGGTAAAAATAATGAACTAATTGGTATTTTTTTATTTTTGATAATGCCGAATAACAAGGGCAATTTTATCAGTAATTTAGTTGCCACCTAAAAAAATAATGCATTTTCCTTATAATATGTAATTATTCTGTATTAACTTCTCAACATTCCGTATTCCACCGCCGCCGGAAAAAGGCGAAGCCGGAAAGATACCTAATTATTTTAGCTATTACCTAACGCTGTTTACTTGTTATGTAGGTAAATGCGAGTTTCTTCAATTTGTGTTTATTGAGGCAATCCTGTAATTTTAAACTGCATTTTTCGCGACGATGCATACTTCCGTGCTAGTGATACAAGACGGCTAAATAAAATCTGCTCCAGAAGCAAAAAAAAAAGGAAAAATTTTCGAATATTCAAAAAATAAATTTTACTCGTGTATGCCAATAAACGTTGTTTAGTTGGTTTTAAAACTACATTAAAAAACAAATGCCAGCAGAAACCCGCAATTAAATAAGTTTATTTTACTAGAAGAATCGAAGTATTCTTCCATAGTTACTAATTATTATTAAGGCGCTCCTTCACTTGGAGCATTCGCCTGTAAATCATAAAGCTGTTCAAATTCGAAAATAAGATCAGTGAATGAAGAGCAACGAGCATTACAGGGTGCAACCTATAACCATACAATTTGTAACAATCACTTGTTTCTGTACAAAATCAAAACTTGGATTGTTACATTACGAATGCTCCAGTGAGGGAGCGCCTTTAGAATAGGACATTATAATGATGTACGAGTATTGACATCATCTTATCATCTGCCTTAGCTTTTTTTCTACTATGTTGTTGTCAGCTTCCAGTCTGACCGGGTCATCATCTGCCTAGCCTTTTCCCAAACTATCTTGGGGTCGGCTTCCAGTGTAACCGGATGCAGCTGAGTGCCAGTATTTTACATGAAGCGACTTCCTATCTGATCTCCACAACCCAGTAACTGGATAATACGATACCCCTTAGTAAGACTTGATGTTAGACTTCTGACTACTCGTAACGACTGCCAAAGATCCACAAATGACAGCCGGGACCAACGGCTTAACATGCTTTCCGAGGCACGGAGGAAGCTCGGTATGTAATTATGGTCACCCATCCACGGACTAACCTCGAGTACGGCTTAACCTTTGAAGATAGACCCATCATCATAATCAGCCTATAATGTTTCTACTGCTAGGACACAGGCCTCCTCTCTATGAGAGGGAATGGGCTGTAATCCACCACGCGGGCCCAGTGCGGGTTGGTAGATGTCTTCAGATTTTTAGTTTTAGGACATGTCGGTTTCCTCACGATGTTTTCTTTCACCGTTTTTGAGAGCAGCGGTAATGAAATAAATTACACATAGTAATGCGCCTGCCTGGGTTCGAAACCACGGCTTACTGCTCGTAAGTCGGGGCTTCCACCACTGCCACCGCTGCTCTCAAAGATCGACCCGTGCCGCTGTTATTATTTAGCTACAAGTCTAACCGGTTGCAGTCTCACAGGATGCAGCTGAATATACGCGGAACGACTGCCTATCTGTACACCATATCCCAGTAACCGGGTATTACGGTAAAATCCGCCTTGGGGTACCACTGCTACTGTTACTTCTGGCTGTCTGATTTTCATCCTACTGAGAACTTGAACTCGGCAAGCATGCATGACATTGTTTAGCCACAAGCATAACTATTTCCTCCTCCTCCAGTCGTGCTCCTTATTACTGAGGGTAATGATCCACCGTTGCAAACATCTTTTTCGTGGCGATGTTTCGCCATAACTGTCTTATTCTCGGCTAAGTGAAGCGCCTCATGGAATTTCGTTTCAAGAGCAGAGCTTATCAGCACGCGTAGCATGACCGCCGTACAAACGGGCTATGGCGACGGAAGAATCGACAAATTGACACATTGTCATTCGTCGATTCATCCGTAGAAAAAACTCGTTTCTGCAGTTGTCATGCTACGCGTGCTGGTCGGACTATCGCATTGGGCTGCGACCTCTTGGTCGTTTACCATCGTTGTCGGTCGTTTGCCGGTAACCATCAGTTGTTCGAGGTTATTGCCATATTTTCTTGCTATATGGCCGAAAAAATTCAAAACTCTACGAAGACGAGTCGTAGAGAGTCTGGCCTTTATTTTGAGCTCGCGTAGGATGGACTCGTTGGTGCGAAATACCTATTTACGAGCTATATTTTACGTGAAGACTGCGGAGATGACGAGTAATATCGAGAAGTATAAGGAAGAAGAAGATATGCTGCGCCGACCCCAAATAAATTGGGAACGCAGGAAGAAACGCAGTGTTTTACCATAGATCAAATAATTATTAAAGGACACGATAATGTCATAATGGTATAAGAATCTTGATTCTACACTATTCAAGTTAATATACTGTTGACAACTGAATTGGAGTTTGACCCTATCAACACTGGAGTAATTATAATAAATTACTCACTGACATACAGATAAATGTATTCTGGTGAAATTGATAATGAAGGGCAAATTAAATAGATACCGGTTAGCGTGATTTAAAAATAGTCTGAATTGAAATTGTAATTCAAGCATTTGGGGTGTTGTTGCAAAATTATGTTGTTTTTTTTTGTAGATAAATTGAATCGGTACATTTTAATATAAATAGTATAATCTCGAAGAGAGCATTGAACAAAAAGCTTTCCTGTCCACATTTCTGTCTACATTTTAAATAGTGTTTAATTCTATGTGTGGAATATCCAGTTGATACATAAATTATGTACGTTACGGAATTACCACCAAATTCCGATTTCCAGACGGCACGCGGCGTAGTAATTAATAAGTTCAAGCGAGAACAGAGCTAAAATTTCTCCGTGACCACAGAGAAAGTTTAAGGAAAACTGAACTTTTTTCCTTAAAATTAACAAACTATTAAGGTAAAGAGTAATGTAATTTTAGCAGTGGTACAGGTATCGTAGTATCGCGAAAAACGGGTAGTACTGAGTTGGAAGTTGAATAACTCAAAGTAAATTAAAGTTTAGCAGTGACAGTGAACTTTTGCGCTTCCGACAGTTTGTTGATAATCCCTACTGACTTCAACGTTACCGTCAAGTGTTTGACACAGTAAAATTCCTGAAATATGGTTAAATTTTATGAAAGTTAAATCATGCAGATGATATTACTACTGCTTGCTAGATATCCATCAAATTAGTACTTAATTAATTCATTTAATGTAATTAGTACTGACCCATATATTAAATCATACCCAAGTCAGTCGCCGCACATTAACAGCTGTAATAAATAAGGGAGCCAGACACTTCATTTAATGCAACATTTACGTGCAAAACGTGAGAACATAGTAACTATTATGACAAAGCGATAATTTATTCGTGTATAGTAGGTACATAATCCGTACGTAATTATCATAAGTAGTACATAGATCAAACAAGTTTCTTACCGTCTGAAATCAATCACCGATGATTTCGATGCAAACGGTTCACTTTCAAATTACACGCACAATTAAAACTATTTAACTGGCTTATTGAACTAGCATATAGCAGGGCGTAGCGTGTTCCTTCCTTTATGTATTATTCATATGTCGGATTAGCGATATCGATTTCAAAACACTTAGTATACAAAGTACAAAATCTTACGCGTGTAGTTTAAATACTTTCACAAATCCTTATCACTGTTGCGTGACACTGATAAGAAGTTCCATTCACCTTATCTAGATCCAGTTTCACACTGTCGAGGTTAAAAATCAACCTCTCACCAAAACGCACGAACTCACAACACTACAACTGTCAAACTCGAAAATGGAATCGGAGAATGTCAAATTCGAAATTGTTGTCACTTCGCGCGCGGGAGAAGCGGTTTTTCCGAATCTAAAATTCAAAACACGTCGTCTACGTTTTGTTATCGCAGCTGAACTAACATAGGCGTATTAATTTTACACTCACACGTCCGTAATCTTAATGACCGACCACAATTGTAGCGAAAATAGGCGCCAAAACCAGTTTTATTGTATCTCTGTTTGTAGTTTTGTTAAACAGATTGTTGCGTAATGCAAACGAGAAGCGGTGTGGGCTTTCGCTCCAATACTACCGGCTTGTGGCACTCACACTATACGTCATTTATTTTCGTCTGACCGACTATAGTCAACCTATAGTGAATAAAACACAGGTTCGTAGCGTTCCGCGGTCGTTAATATACATCGTGTAGTGCGACGTAGTAATTTTGATGCTCGTCAAGCATACTAGATCGTTGCCGTCACTTGAGCTATGTTACTTATGTTGAAGACAATAATTATTATTGAATTTAGTTCCTTCGTAATTATTTATCTGTCTCATGTGTCATTTTGTTTTGAATGTTATGCTTCAAGTACTTAAACACAATTTGCATTTTTACCGTTTTGTTAATTTAGAATGCATTCTGCAGAGTACACCATCTTATTTTTCTTTTTCTTATAAGCGGTTACATATGTAATACTGACTGAGTAATTGTCTAACTGACAGGCAAGATAATGCTGCGTAGCTAAAATATAGTAAAAATAAAATGTATTTCCTTTTTACTAATTAAAGTATCAACATAATAAAATAAGACACAGTCCAGTTTTTATTTCTAAGATCCACTCAATAGGATCTAAAGGTAGTATTTAAATTTGCACCGTTCGACAGGTTTTGCTTTTTTTAACATCCATAGTGCATGGCAACCAACTATCAAACAAGTTTGATTGCTCTCATGTATAAATAACCCATTATTTTATATTTTTGTAAAGTGCCAATTCTCGGATCGGATCGGATTCTTGCTTTGTTTTCGCTAAAGTTTGTGGGACATGCTTCGAATATAGATTTGAGAACTGTTCGTTCTAATTTGAGAGATCTTAGAAAGTTTGGAACACTTAACAAAATGATTAAATATTACATATTACATTGATATTGGTGATTTTCTAATACACAATGAATCAATTATGTGCCGACATAAATAATAATGTCCTGTAATTATTATTTATAGTGAGCTCCCAGATATCCCGTTACTGAAGTGTTAGTTTATTATAAACCGTGAATGCTTAAAACAGTGTTTTAATGTCCTCCCACCCAATCAAGAAACATTCTTGTAGTCATTTGCGTATTTTCCTTAGACTATGTAAATGAGATGAATAAACTGAACTTGAACTTGTCTTTCTAGAAGAGAGATAAAGTAGTTCTGTCTAGGTAGTCCTCATTTTGGTTGTACCATTTTATAATACAAATTGAAACCTCAAAATTGACTTACTTATGTGAATAAAACTAATATGCCATGACTGTAACAAATCGATAACTTTACGTTTTTCAGAACTGACTTTGGTAGGTACTAGTAGTTTCATACAAGTATTGTCAATTTACACAATTTTAATTCAGAAAGTCATAAAGAGGAAATGGCTTGTAAAAAATGTAGTCATCTATTTCTAGCCTCGCGTCTGGTATGAAAATATCACACTAGCTAATGTGTGCGTTGAACTCATAGACTATATTTAAAATTAAAATTACACAACGTTATTGTGTGAAGTTGATTCCAGGGAATGTAAACAATGTCAAGACCGTTCAGTCCAACAAAAGATCAAGGCTAACGTTAATACATGACCACAAGATCGTACATGTCAAAATTACGTGTCAAAAGTCAATAGAGGTTCAGTTTGTGGTTATCAAATATCCGTACGCGTCCCCGTATAGTGAATTTTGGTTCATTATTATTGTAATCATAGTTAGATTTTTTTTAAATGTCTTCACCAACGTAGTTAATTGGTACACAAATAATAATTCAAAACACATAGCAATAAAGTTTTAATAAAATTATGAGAAATTCCATAAATTATCAAGATACATGATCTCAATATATCCCCGATGATGCTATCACCCTCCTACTACTCTTAAAAAGTTTAGACACAATCCGCCGTCTTTCCAACCTCGCCGTCGAGGTCCTACGCGACGTCCCGGTCTTTGCCCTCCCCGACCCTCGCTCGAGCCAGCCCGCGATGCTGTGCCAGTAGTTTTAAATCAGTCCCTAAATAATGATATCATTCAGATCCAGCCTGTCCCCATGCAGTCCTCCCCCAGCGACGCCGTAACCCGAGGCTCGTACCCCACAGGGGGTGCCCTTAGCGTGTAGTCGCATAGTTAGTAAGTTTTTATGCCCTGGCTGGAGGCCTTACTCTCAAGGCATCCACAGGATAATCCGGTTAAGCAGACGACAACCTCATAGGTTGAACTGCGAGATGCCATTCACAAAAAAAAAAAACTCAATATATGTATTTTAGGATAAATTCAATACGTATTATTAATTTTCGAAAACGAGGCCTATCAAGTATCAAGTCTTGCAAGTCGGTACAGAGGTGATAATAAGACAAAGCAGAGGCCTTACAAGGCTGAATGCAAGGTTGACGTAAATACAATACTAATGTAGCGTAAAAAAGTAGACGAATAATTTGAATGTAAGAATCGAATTTAATCGATTTGATTGGCATTGTCATTTGAATATCGATTGTCATCTTTTTTTTGTTGCGATTTTTAAACTGGCTGGAAGATCGTGATAATTAAGTCTGGGTAGACGTTTTATTTTTAATATTTGTATTATTTTAAATATTCAAAAACTTTTCGATAAGCGTTTGATTTCTTATTTTATTACTATTCTTATTGATACTCCGGCTTGCGTGGCAATATTAAAATCTATAACTGCTTGTAAATTATTACCTATTGACAGTGTTCTTTATTCAAAATAGATAAATTATAATTTATTTATACAGCACATAGATATTATAATTTTTCAGTTTGCTAAGATCGTATTTATTTTGCATAAAAATGCAGTAAATTAAAAACAGGAAGTACTAATCTGTTCGATAATTTGACACTACGAATGTGATGACTTAGATGTTCCTAATTTAATTTTTACTATGAAAATGATGATTATCTCCAAAGCCTCATGCTATCCGCAATGACTTAAGAAAGAGGTAACGCACTACGTTTTTGAAAACATTTTCTTGTCAACTTCAGCCTCCAAGATATAAATAAACCGCAAAATAAAGTTGATTTCCTATGACACAATGAAGCAATTAGACATATAAATAATGTCATCTAACCTAATCAAGAAACATTCTTGTAGTAATTTGTGTATTTTCCTTGAACTATGTAAATGTGATGAACAACCTGAACTCGAACTTGTCTTTCCAGAAGAGATAAAGTCGTTCCGTATACATACATTATTCTTTTTTTTAAATACTAACACTTAGTACCTACCTACTATTTCTATGTATTTATTAATTTACGCCTGTGAATCTTAGTTTCCTATTCTCTTTTTGAAATTGTTATTTTTTGCTATTAAGTTGCCAGTTTCGAAACCATAGATATAATGTTCGAAACTGTTGGCTAGTGTGTTTATGAAATAAAACCCAATATTTAGGGATTTAAGGACGACTTTTGTTGGGTTTTTGTTAGCATGATATATATGTTTAGATGTGTGTTTTCCTCTTATTACGCAGTGTGTGTTATTGATGTATTGAAATGTCAAGATTGGTACTCGAATTGTCTATCATGTGATAAATCATAACATGGTAGATACTATACCGAGATAATGCAGTCTTAAGAAGGTTCCAAGTACCAAGATATTATTATGTTTAAAATACCTATGCATTCACCCACTTTTGCGATAAGCAAACTACCGTCAAACAAGTGATTTATTTAAATCAAGTCTACAATCTATTTATGTAAAAATGAATCCCTATTTCCCTTGGTCACGCCATGACTTGAGAACGACATAACCGATTAAATCAAATAAAAAAAAAAAATTGACATAAACACATTGTGTACGGTACGTAGGATTCCCTGACTCCTGCGATTGTTACAGGAGCCAGTGTCCTCTCCTAATAAAATGTTACAGCTAGTTCTACATAAATCTGAGTTCCATTTATGAATCTACAAGACATTCTTAGACATTGGCTTTATTGCAGTTGCAATGCGGTAAAAATGTGATTGAATCTAAGCACTTCGTTCGGTTCTGGCAAAACATAGTTGCTTTTTGACTCTGGTTAATTGAAAATAGTAAAATATGTAAATTTTCCGTAAAAGATATTTTTTTGTTCTAACTCTTTTTAAAATTTTATTAAAAGGATCAAAAAACTTCATTATCTTCATACCTTTATTTCAAAATATTTGAAAATAATTCATTTATGTAAAAAATCAAAAAACAGGCTAGGGACGGCTAAAGATTATGTATTTTAGATACCTAGTAAAAATCTAGTTTTATTTTCTAGGGAGAAAACAGGGGAAAACGTTTGTTTGCGATCAACGCCACAAACTTTTCTTCTTAAGTACTTCAAGAGCAATACATTATTTAACTTGAAACGTATCCAATTTGATTTTTAAATAAAAGTACATCCTAAATGTTTTAAAAAATTCACCACATTTTTTTTTATTTACTCTGTCATTATAACACTCACCTATAAAACCGCCACACACGCGAATCAACCCCCAGGTCAGGCCAATGAGGCTAACAGCATATAGGTTAGGTTAGATTGTAATCGTTCCACGAACGCCCTTCAACGCTGCTTTCAACTAAACGGTCAAGTGCGAGCGTGTTGTTGACGTCATAATAAAGAGTAGCCTCACGCGATATGAGAATTGGGTGTATCCGTTGTCTGTTGTTCTGTATGATATAAAACCCACTCGAAGCCGGTATAATAACATGAAGGCGTGAAAGGAAAAAAAAAACTAGAGGAGTATAGAAGACGAAGACATACTATGCTGTGCCCAGCCGAAATAAATGTTGAAATTATGTTGAATAATAATAATCTTTGAAATTAATCTCGTATCCAATCATTTTTTTTTAAATTCTTTTTAGGATATTGCGGGTTTTTATGTAGTTTTTCAGTGACTAAGTCCTGTTTTACTAATAGGGGTGCGGACTGGGTAAAGAAAAGGACATTCTATTTTGTCCGTCAGACAGGTAATACAAAAATATTAGACCTTTTTTTTAAATCAATATATCAAAAAATTCCTTATTTAAAACTCATTAAAGTTGGAGAGTGGGGGCTTACTACGTCACAAGTAGGTATAAAACTTACCTACATGTGACTTCATGCGCCATTTCCACTCAATATATCTCCGTAATTTTAAGAGCATGTGAAAAAAGAAAAACCGACGGACAAAACAAAACAAAATTGGATTATCCCCTATTGTAACGCAAGTTGGTTATTAAATTCAATTTGGTTTACAATTAATTCACGATTTTGACAGGTATTATATAGTACATTGTTACCCTAATGGTGAAAGTAACTGATTTAGTCCCGAGACTTCGTTCGGGTGCCAATAGTTCGAGGGACTAAATAAGCCTTTAACCCGAGGTAAACACTGTGCTTTTCATTACGAATACAAGGAAAGTAAAAATAAAAACATGAATTAGCTAAAGAAAAAATTAGTAAATTTTATTTTACATAAATCAACAACTTTTCCCGCCTATTTTGTTTTTTTTCTGTGGCCAGCCAGCTATTCAACCATTACTTCTCATTTTCATCATTGAAATAATGGTAAATATTTTTCCCAAATCTATGTTATTTTAAAGAAATTGTTTAAACAAAATTTTAATAAAGTTATTAAAAAATATGGATTCTTTAATCAATACTTAACTTTAAATTATTTCAATTTTACATCGTGGCTGCATAGAGAGTTGGAACATGGTTCAATAAAAATGTGAAAATAGAACTATTTTTTTTTTTATGATTTGGCATTTGTCAGTTGAAAGCGATTCTCCCTAGGGATGAAAAGTATTAACTTTCAACCCGCTCATCAGGCAACTTCAGACCTACTTTCAGAGTATGAGTAAGAGAAAAAACACTTTTAGCATTGCCTACGCAATGTAGAAAAAAAAAATTTCAAGAATTAAAAAAATAGAACCTAAAATCAATTGGAAAATTGGTCAATTTAAATTTTGGTTAATCACCTTTTTGCCAATTTCTAATTGATGAATATATTTATAGCGCAGATACTAATTTCCTAAATCAATTTGTAAGGAACAAACACTCGAAACTCAAGATTTCCAAGATTACGCACAACTATTACATCGTCATAATGACATAATTATTACACGATAGTATGTGAAATAATATGTTGACTTGAACTTGTCTCTGAAGGCAGTCGTCGATTGGGGTGAAGTCAATCTGGTCAAGTTCAATGCAGCCAAGACCCAGTCGTGTCTTTTCTCCGCCAAGAAGATGCCTTTTAACTTGGCCCCTACTTTCCGACGTTTAGTTCGACGAACTAGTGAGTTTTTTTTTTCTCATTTTTTCGACCGTCGAACTAGTGAGATTTTTTTTTCTCATTTGTTCTTCCGTCGAACTAATTAGATTTACTTTATTGGTATTTGTAGAGCTATTTTACTGATACTCGACGTAGCCCCGCTACGTGGGGCTCCTATTTCTGTCTGCAGTGTTTACAGTTACCTAACACGAAGGGCCCTTCGAACCTAACCTGTCCAAGTCCAGAGCTCGCTTCGCTCGCTCTTGCATCCAAGTTCTCTGGGACCAGTTAACCCCTATCGAAAAAGAAAGAGAAGACTATTTTTAAATCTAATTATTTCGACGGTCGAACAAATGAGAAAAAAAAAATCTCACTAGTTCGACGATCGAACTAATGAATTGAACTAGTGGGAATAAGCCCTTTCCGAAATGTATCCGTCCCGATTACTCCGCTCACTCATTACATCTCGAGCTTACTGGTGTCACTCTGACCTCGACTCTCAAATTCGGGTCTTATATTGAGTCCAAGGCCGAATTCACCACTAGAAAACTGGGTGTTCTTGCAAAACTGCGAAAATACTTCACGCTGGAAAAGCTGCTCTCAATAAGTATATCAAGCAAAAGTTCGATCGTACCTGGAGTACAGTTCGAACCTTTGGAATGGATCGGCCAAGTACCAGCTGCAAATCTTAGAAGCTATTGAGTGACATGCCAAGAGGCTCATTTACAACAGTTTCCTTGTCGGCTTTGGAGCTTGGACCAAAGCCTTGAACATCGTAAAGTGCCAGCCTATTGGTTGTTGATCGGTTACGTTTGAAAGAGTGTGCTTTCGAATTACACAATCGAATTCCTCCATCCTCATTATAATATCATCGGACGAGCAGATGCGGCCAAGTCACCGTTCTATGGTTGAAGTCCTACTAGAACCCGAACAAAGCGCTTTGCTTTTATTTTCCAAAAATGAACGGTCATAGCCAAAATAGGCTCGTAACCTCATGAGCAATTTTTTTCCGCTCATTGCTTGACACAATTTGTCAAATCACGGAATGATATTCAACTATCTTTTTAATATTTCAGACTGAACAAAAATGAGACACTCAATATTTTTGTCATATCATGTTTGAGGGACTAACATGGCCAGTGATTGCAAAAGATAAACAGGTATTGAAGGAGGAAGGGGAGGCCTTTGCCCAGCTGTGGGACATGACGTAGGATATTACACCCCTCACTCGCACAATATGTGTGCTTAACGAAGTGCATGAGAGACTTGACCTATTCTCTTGCAATCTGAGTGAATTCGCAAAAGTTTTGTTGAATTATGTTAGTTACATTTAAATATTAATTTTCTGTTTTGATTTTTAATTTTTAAGTATTAGTATTTTGTTTTGATTTTTAAGTATTAGCCGTAAGTTTATTTTTTCAATTTATTTGGTGTGTGTTTGCAAACCACTATTGTATTGGGGTTATCCTGTAATGATAGTGTGTAACATAAATAAATAAATATTAAATAAAAAAAAGTTGGCCCAAGAAAAGTTTTCCTTTGGACGTCGATCCAAAGCAAGCCTTACTCTAAGAGTTCGTTCAACAACCTCATGTATATTTGAAGAGCTAAAGATTTCTAACATTTTCTATTGGACGCCGCGGTCGCTTCTTAAGGTGCTACCCTGTTTTATAAAATGGCCAGGACATTTAAAAATGATTCAGATAAACGTCAACTCGATTACTCAACATGGGTCAAAGACTTCTGGGTCTAACTTATCAAATAATTATTCTGTAAACTTTCAATGCAATAATCTGATTGCTTCGAAGTGCTCCGTAGCTTCAAAATACTTGAAAAAGAATTTGAGAACTGACGAATGTATAAGACTTGACTATACCGAGTTCTTCATTTCGAGTTGAGTTTGAGAGTAAACTATTTGACATTATGCCAAGAATACTCTTTGAAGTTAAACTATAAATAAAGACAATGTTGATAAATAGGTGCTTCATTGAGCTAGAAGCAGTTTCTATAAATGCTCTGACTGATTGATAATGTAGTGATGAGGATTCGTGGTTAAATAAGAACAGCCGCATGGCTAGGTTTCCATACCGCGACCCCAGAATGCTTCGGAAAGAATAATAAGCCATTGGTCCCAGCAGTCAGAGATTTTTGACATTCATTTTTTTTGGATATTTACCATGTTTATTATTAATATAACAATAATTTAATAATAAAACAATGGTATAAACAGTACTTATAAGTAAACTATAACTAAAACATATTCAAAAGTCGCAAATAATGATAGTTCAAATCAGATGTTTGGTAGCGACATTACATGATTACAGGTAGTCAGAAGCCAGAAAGTGCGATAGCCAGTTTTACCAAGAGGAATCTTGTTAACCAGTAATTGGGCTCCGGAGATAATCAAATGCATATTATTCGTTCCTAATGCTGGAAGCCGACTCCAGCATAGTTAGGAAAAGATGCAGATGACGATGACATTACAAACCTTGCATCACACATAATCTTTATAAAGATAAGATAAAGAATGTTTAGTTTCCATAACGATAAGATTTTACTTATCCAACTTTCCTCTCGTAGGTCGGCTGGAAGTTAAGTAAGGAATTTTCTTCAGCAGTCTTCGTCGTTGGTTTAGTTGTGCTCGGTTCGATTCCCAAGTCAAGCAAAGTCTTATCCTGTTTTTCCAGCAACAGTATCTCAATAGCAACTGTAGATGTGCGTTAAGTACACCTTTGCCTAACCTTTCAGGAATAACAAGCGTGATATTATGATGTTATTTACAGCTTGTTCTATGTCTACTTAAAATTAGAACGCTGATCATATCTAATATTAATTAAACTTTTTGGCAAATGTACGAGGAAGATTAAAGAGTGGCCGAAGTAATAACACCCGTATTTATAAACACGACAAAGTGATTATTTGAGTAAAAGTAATAATATAAGATACAATTTTTTTTGTGTAGTTTCCTAATTGCTTGAAGTAAAATCTGTCAAGAGAGGCGTTTTTAAAGGCGGAAACACACTTACGTGTCGTGACGCGCCAGAAGCATTCGGTTTCATACATCGTTGCGACCCCTAACCATATTAAATGTATGAAACCGATTTGCTTCTGGCGCGTCACGACACGCCACTACACGTAAGTATGTTTCCGCCTTTACGTTGTTTTTTTTTTTGTATTATTGTTAAAACAGATATACTATATTATCATATATGTTTAAGTTATAATAATACAAATAAAAAAATAAACTAATTTATAAATTACCTTTTGTAGACTCCTTCGTCGAGTATCAAACCAGTCAAGAAGGTCACACAAAATTTCGATCACATTTTTTTTTTATAATATCCCCGACTCCTTTTTTAAAACTCGCCATCACCATTAACAGACACCACATCGATTAAAAGAATTAAAAACCATTTTTACACTGCTTTTGCCTACGCAAACTCCTCAGACACTAAGATAGCAACCATTGGATACTATTAAGCATAATTAAGAACGGAATGGTAAAAACATCAGTAGATTCACATTACTAATTTACACTCATTAGATGGGATTCCTAGAATTAATGATGTTTTAGTACTTTCAAGTTTTTATGCTAAACACAAACACTAGTACGTGTAATATACATGAAAATGAACATTAAATCGCAAAAGAAATAACAGTGAGTGAGATTTTCACCCTGTATAGTGCTCTATACAGGGTGGAATGAATATCGACTCATAAACGGTTACCAACTTACCACGTATTCAGTAAATTCAGTACTAAGCTCGAATGAACTTAAACTTTTGGACCTTACTGATATTTATTTCTTTACTAGCTGTCCCGCGCAACTTCGTCTGCGTCACATTTTCCCCGTTTTCGCAACATTTTTCATTGCTGCTCCGCTCCTATTGGTCGTAGCGTGATGATATATAACCTATGTTACTTCTAGTACCTCCAAAAATATGTGTACAAGGTTTTATGATGATCGGTTGAGTAGTTTTCGCGTGAAAGCGTAACAAACAAACTTACTTTCACGTTACTTACGTTTTATATTGTTTTTTTTTTTACTTTCAAAAGTGCCTGTAATGGTCTAATTGAAATAAATGCTTTGACTTTGACTTTGACTTTGATATTTTTAATATTAGTAGGGATTTGTTGCTGTCTTCATCTGTCGAGATGCCATAGGGAACGTCATCAAGCAAACCGAATAAAACCTTTAGACCTCATCAGACTGGGTGGCGTCACAAAAAAAAAACAAAAGCTTATCTTTTCCATCGACATTAAATACTTTGTATCGATCGCAATCAAAGTAACAATAGAAACAATTACCAACAGTTGCGGTAAAAACGGGTTCATAGTTGGTTCACCTTGATAGTGAGGTAGTGGTTTCTTGGAATCTCACTGGCCTCACTTTCAATAGTTGGCGTCTACATGTCTGAGGAACTTAGTAACAATGGCATCGTAGTTCGTAATTACGGTGAAAGAAAATCGATATTTTGTAAACAGTTCAGTTAATAGGTCATTTAGAAATCATAAAGGAAGTTTGTTCTGTGAGTCAGCTAGAATTGAAACGATTGATTACGAGGCGTTTTAAGATAAGTTTGTAAAAGTTATGCAGTGTGGTTTTTGGTATGAGTTTGTATCATTAGATTGTCTGGATTATTCTAACGATGAAGATAAAAGTAAAAAAAAATCGATTATTAATTTTTCGTAGGGACCTAAGTACCTAACGTGTATACAAAATTACAAATAAATAAAATAAACATTAGATATACAAAGCATAACAAATGTTAAAAATGCAATAGGACTAAGCAAAAGAAATTACATCTTGCACGTGACTGTGACAAGCAGGTTACCATACAGGAGGAGGAGGCCCACAGCAGAGCGCTGGTTTTCAGTGATCACCCGTGGAAAAACAAACGGAAGCCAATATCAATATCATTTTTCGTAACTCCAAGCGGCACCAATAAGAAAATTTATCCCGTGGTATACTTAATTCGAAGATAATAATGAGAAATTCACCAACACACACTGGGCCTACCTGATAAATAAAACACAACATGAAGCCTGTTTTCTTCTTATGTTTCCTTTTGCCTGTGATGGTGGCTGCGGGACTGTTCGAAAGAGATGCCGTGGCCCTGGAACACAAAGGGCTAAGAAGGAACATGGATGGGTTTTAGTCGGTACAAGTCTGACACTCCCTTCCGCACCACCCAGAGCAGGAGGGGTCATTTGGAGATTTCCTATCTGTAAAAAAAAAGTTAGTTTTCCAGCAGTGCGAACAATCTAGGCTGACTACTCTATCCCGTGGTAAAACTCGCCAGCTAGGTTACTTTTTAAAATCGTTACACGTGGAAGATATTTTAAACGCAGTCGAAGCAAGGCCACGACTGTCTGAATCCGACAAGCGAATATAGTAGAAAGATAAATAACAATTTCTTATTTATGTTTCTTTTTATCGTAACGCGAACTCACATTCATTATTTTTTAATAGCACTATAAAAAAATTTAAACTCACAATCATCTTCAGTTTGCTTTTTCTTGGCTAATTGCCAGAGTTTGTTTTAAACACTTATGATCCAGAAGTTCTGTCTGTAATCCATGTGAACTATGCATCACAGATAGCCTATACTTCTTATATATTTTAGTACCTACCTAGGTTGGAATACCCTGAGGCTCAGTGGATTGACGATTTTTGCTAGTTGACAATTAATGCCGACGACTTTAAGGGGCCAGCGCCAGGGTAGCTCGCCGAATACGTTTTTTTGCAATTTGCAGGTCATTGTCAAGCTGTGGGTATGTTGAACCAAATATGATGCGCGGGTATTTATTTGCAGAATTGTAATTATTAAAATCATCAGTACAACCCTCTAAGTTAATCCCATTGAATTACTATTTCAAGAAAAACTGCTACTTTGATATGCTGGCGCCTCGAATGACGTTTACTGAAGGGCGATGATAGTAAATCTTTGAAATCGTTTCATGAAGTGTATTCAAAACACATACGACGACCCGGTTCGCGCAGTGGCTGAGCGATTGACTGCCGCGCTGCGTGTCCCGGGTTTGATCCCCGCACGGAACAAATAAGTATTTGTATGGACTACAGATAGTTGTTCCGGGTCTGGCTGTTTGTGTATGTGACTTTAAATGTTTGTAAACGCACCCACGATACAGGAGAAATATCAAAAAAAAAAAAAACTTACCTAAGAGGGGCGTTAGTTCTGATATTGGCCACGCACCGAAATATTTTACACGTCATTGGCGCTCTCTAAAACTACCAACACATCATCGACCATAAAATAACAGCTATATTGAAGAAGTCGTCATCATCGACCTAGCCTTTTCTTTTTACTTTTTTTCAACTATCTACTACTACTAGGGTCGGGTTCCAGTCTAACCGGCTGCAGCTGAATACAGTAGGTATTTTACATGGAGCGACTGCCTATCTATTGAACAAGTATCGTTTAGTTAATGATTGTAGAAGATTTGGTCGTGCCATAGTGGAGTGAAGTGATTAAATTGAGTACCTAATGATCTTTTTTATTACCATCAACGATGTCGGAGGTTTTATTTTTATTAATTGTGACGTTCAATTAATTATGTTTTTGTTTTATTGTGGCTAGTCATGCCTAGGGTTTTTAGTGTGGCGTGTATTGTGAACTTATAATATAATTATATATTTCTATGGTTCCTGTTGTAGATGACAGTGATAATCAAATTATGAATACCTAATACGACCCCTTAGTAAAAGAACTAATAAAAAAATAAGAATTTCTAGTAAAGTCCTTCTGAGCGAATTTTTATAACGACTGCAAATCTCAGCAGAGACTAACCATCGACCACTACAGTGAACAAGTGCGTGTGCAGACTAAGTTGCGTTAATTTTTTTCCTCACTCTTATAGTCCGATGGGATTACAATTCGACACGACCGTAGAGAGATCTAGCACAGGAACAACGGCTTAACGTGCTCGCCGAAGTATGCGGTTATCACTAAAAGGTATCACAAACTCCAGGCTGCTCACACTGTGAAATACTTATTGGAAATATTCATTATAATCATACTGAATATTTCCAATTTCACAATTTCAAAGTGTGAGCAGCCTGGAGTTTGTGATACCTTTTAGTGAGCCAAATCTGGCTCGACCTGGGTGTTCGAACTCAAGATCCCACGCTACACGACTTCATCAACAGGGCAATCAAAAGAATTCATATTACAGAGTCGGTAATCGGCAAAACTAAACGACCCATCCAAACTTTGGAAATAAATATAACAGACTACAGACAAAATACATGGTCAGAAATTACTTGAACACCACCTTCTCTGCACATTGCAAAGCGGCTCCCAAGTCCTAATCAACAAATCCAGAAAATAACACACAAAGCGACATCTAATGAGACAACCGACCGACATTCCTACCACTGCGTGACCCTGTCCAATTACCACAAATAATAACGCACAATAATTTACAAAATGACATTCCGACCGATACGTGTCATTTGAGGACAGAATTACCGAGCAATTTGCCTCAGGCTAAGATGAGGACTAGTTTCTGTTGGCTAATGAGGGGAGGGAGCCTTTTGAGCTTAAGGCTACTGTCTCCAAACCGTGAGATGAAGTTTTTTGAGGATATTTTTTTGTAGGTGACAAAGTGGTCAATGGAGCAGTACAGTGAGCCTTAAGCCAAAGCTTTAGCAGAAGTGCAGTGGTACCTACCTTTCAGAAGTAACATCAAGTGTTTTGTTGCCAAATGTTCATCTTCGCACTCCAAGTGAAAAGAATAATAAAGAATGACGCGACTTTCTTGAATTTTATATTGTTTATAGGTTTACGTGAGAAGATGTTTTGATAAAATTAACCATAAACACATCATCAGATATTGTGTGACCAAGTAGACTTTGCCTGATAATTACCTAAAATTTACCTCACAAAGGCAAAGTTCAATAAATATACCATGTCATGCCAATTCATTGAACAGAGTTCACGTTTATAGTTGTTTGCTATGTTTACAGCAATCCTCTTATCTAGTTGCTATGCCATTATATTATTATGTTTAAACTAAATCACATCCTGGTATTCGCAACCAACGCCAAGAGTCGCATTTTACAAATAATGCCAGACGCCACTTCAGGTGGCAATATCAATCTTCCAAACTTATTTATTAGTATGTTATTAGATATTATGGATTTCAGATATGCATTCGCAGACCTCATAT
Organism: Cerastis leucographa; assembly: GCA_963082945.1. Classification (NCBI taxonomy): domain Eukaryota; kingdom Metazoa; phylum Arthropoda; class Insecta; order Lepidoptera; family Noctuidae; genus Cerastis; species Cerastis leucographa. The sequence goes on along the minus strand of OY720358.1, from coordinate 6,234,257 downwards.
AAATAGAAAGGGTAACAAAGATGTTTACAAGTCTCTGTCTAGACTGATGACCATGGATTTGGTACCTATGTGAGCACCATGCATCTCTGAACATATTTAATTGATCTTTCATTACTCAATAGTAGATCCTGTTGTGGCATCATCATCACTATTGTGCACAGTCCGACTACACCCACTGCTGCGTATAGGCCGCTCTTTCCTTCTGCCAAGCTTCACGTGCTGGTTATGGCTGGTACAAGCCAGCCATAACCAGGATATTCCCGCGACGGCAACAATGTCGTCTGCTCATCGCGCCACCGACGCCCAACACTTCTCTTTCCAGTCGTTTGCGCCACTCGGTCACAGCTTTACTCCACCTACCATCACTGCACCTTGTCATGTTGAGGCTGTTGTGGAATAGTAAATTTGTATTCTGTATACATCGGTCACAATTTTTTTGGCGGTTCTTGAGCATACGATAGATTACCGTGCCATTGGCAATGCGTAACTGGAATCAATTCTATGTATTTTCTAGTGGAGTCCGTGGTATGTGCCTGCAGCAAGTTAGATAAACCAATCACTTAATAAAGGCTGCTGCGACAGACTAGCAAACAGGCGTAACCAGAAAATGCCCAGAAAAAAAGAAATAAGTAAATAAAGTAGTATTTTCCAAGCTTTTCAGACAAAACCACACTGAACAGCTAGTGTGTATACTTTAAAAATACAGTCAATAATTTATCACTATTAAAGAAATAATTATGTATTATTTTCCAAGCTTATAGACCCAAATACATAACCATTTCACCACCACGACAGCACATAACAGAGGTATAATTTAGCGCGCGGTCTTTTTGCTCGAAAGGGTAATTTTGCATGTCATTACCTATGTACAAATTGCGTCGCCTGCGCATTGGTCGCCGCTGGGAGGCGGCGCAGACGCAGATATGGCGGCTAAGATAATTGACTCTTTGATGTGGCATATTTATTTAAATTGCTGGTATTTGGTCGTACGTTGATGGTGAACGGTGTGGTGGTAGCATGGTGTCTCTTGCGAAAGAAAAACTGTGTTAATGGTGTGCTACAGCTTCTTCTACCTATGTATTGAGATGTACATAAACGTAGTGAGTGTCTGCGTTTTTGTAAAGTCTGCCGCCCTGGAACAATATAATGTAAATACAAGGTGTTGTTTTGCAACCTCGTCAAAATTCAGGAGGTTGTCCCAAAAGACATAAATAATCAATTAAAATTACGATACCTAGTTAGTTATTAATAAATGCTGATTTTTTTGGTTGTCTAAGTTTGTCAGTATTTCACAATATTCCCCTTAACATGGTTTAGGGAATAAGAAATTATCGAAAAAACGTTTGAGATTGTATGTTTGTAAGCGCAGTTATAGGGCGAGAATCAGACGGGCCGCGTTTAAAACACGGATGGTTCACACTTACCGATTTCCATAAATACATGAAAAAATAAAATTTACCTACCTATTTTATTATTGATTCGGGACTAGAATCATTAGCATAGTAACCTCCTTGAATTTGACGAGAATGCAAAACAACACCTTGTATAGTAGATACACAGAGTGCCTTGTAATGTTGGCCTAGTGGTCACAAGCGCGACTGCTGAACGTGAGGTCCTGGGTTCGATTCCCGGGTAGGGGCAAAGTGCAATTAGTTTTTTCCATCAGGGATTTTTCTCAGTAACAACCACGGAGACTGGATTTGTGCCCGATTGATGGCAATAGGCTTGCCCCTTATTACGCGTGACTTAAACCTAATGGAGAAATGTGGGTGTACCTACTATAAGGTAAACCTCTGCCTAACCCTACGGGGATTACAAGCGTGATGTTATGTATGTTAAGTAGATACAGAGTACTTAATAGATGCTACTAGTTCAGGCAGGCGGCTTCGGTCACGTGGATGCCGGGTATTATCCTGTTGGAACATACTAATTAGGTAGCTTAAAGTAGGGTCTTATTTCATATCCCGGACATTATCTATCAGTGTGCAACTTTATCGAAACCTTTTCAGCAGTTACAAATAACAGTACTTCCACATCGTCCTTTTTAGAACACCCAAAAAAACCATTGATTCATGCATAAAGACTAGAAGCGCTGAGTTATTTCTAATTCCTACCTTGATGGCGAAAAAAAAAGCTGAACAAAATAATTTGTTTACAATAGTTGTGTACACTGATAGCGCCATCTAGAAGGGAGTAGCAACACAGCAAGCACACTATTAAGGAAACCAGTTTTATACCGTGATACAGCAGAGGGTTTGATAATATAAATGGTCTTTAATGTTCAGTGTTGCATTAACAGGTATGCCATCTTACTTGATTTTGAAACACTAGAATACGTAAGTTTAGGTTGTGTTCATTACTTGTTTTACTATTAACCACTAGAGGGCACTAATATGAGATCCTTCTAGTAAATGATGGAGTTTATAAGAGATGGCGCTTACTTAGATTTGCGGGTTTCTTAGTTAATCTGTTTTATTATATTGTTATGTATAGTTCAACTTTTTTGTAGTATTAAATGCTTTTATGTATTGTATGTGCTGGGCACATAGCTAATATTGCAGAAGAGGTACTTGGATACCGCTAGGTACACTAGCTAAAATACTAGATACTTAGGTAGCAGAAATTAAATGACTCATGGGCTATTAAATTTCAATTTTTTGTAGTAGTAATCGTAGAGGTAACTAAACTATCAACAAATAAGTACTAAAATTATTAATCATCATCATCTGCCTAGCCTTTTTCACAACTTTATTGGAGTCGGCTTCACCAGTCTTACCGCATGCAGCTGAAAACCAGTATTTTACACGGAGCGACTGCCTATCTGACCTCCACAACCCAGTTAGTACTGGGAAATACGGTAATACTAATATTATTAGGTATATTTTTATTAAATATTGAAAGCGGTGTTCAGAAAACGCGTCACCTCGATATGATTTACGGAGCCTGAAAGTAGTTTCTTAATAATAAACTCACACCAAAACAGCAATGTCCTAAGGCGTTCTAGTTTCTCTCAGTCCCGAAAACACTTGATATCAAGGACGTCACTGCTCCCAAAAGACCCACAAGTATTGTGTTGAAAGATAAAACAATGAAATTTTCCTCCCAGCGGTAGACTTCGCGAAATTGATTATTTCTTATTTCCACTCCATAATTCAAGTTTTTTTTCTTTTTATCTAGGTGTCAATCTATTTTTCTAGAAAGATAAAGTGAAATACTTGGTTCGGAGAAATTGGAGAACTCGTTTAAAGTTTAACGGCTAATATTGAAAAAAATTGGATCTGAAAATTGAGGTTGTACGAACACTTTAACTGTACCAAGAATAAATATTTTCATATTATCTTTACATTACTCGACTACCTTGTTCTCGCTCTAGTCTTGGACTACCTTGGTGGTCTAGTGGCCGCAAGCGCAACTGCTAAGCATGAGGGCTTGTGTTCGATTCCCGGGTCGGGTATTTTTTCATTGGGTTTTTCAGGAATTTCTCAGTAGCAGCCACGGAGTCTGGATTTATGCCCAGAAGATGGCAATAGGCCCGCCCCCTATTACTTAAACATAACCGGTGATATGTGGGTTGACTATTAGGTACAACTCTGCCTTACCCTTCAGGATTACAGGCGTGATGTTATGTGTGTTATGTATCTTTACATTTACAGACTGACGAGAAACGCGTCGCTTTTACGTGCATTTTTAAACTAAAGTTAAATTTTGTGCGAAAAAATATTACAAATCTAACTGAATACAAATTAAGATCGTCCCCAGTAAGTTCCAGTCGAAACGTTTAAGCATTCATGGGTAATCGTCGGGAACGCTGACTCAGCGGCTGAAATAAATTTGCACACGATCGTTTCATACAAAGTTCGATATTCATTAAATAATGGACTGGGATAACCGAAATAGGGCAAATTTTACTTACGAAAAGAAAATGTAGATGTGGTCACATTCTGATAAAATATCACGAGGAACAGCCACTAATCAAATCTTCCTAAATATCCTGATAATAACTGTTCCAATTATCAATGACGATGATACATAATATTTGCATACAATAAATAAATGATGATTGGATTGGATGGGTCAGACAGGCTCGAAGTGTCTCCATGAAAAATAACAGTAATCAGTGGTATCCGATAAGACAGGAACCGGCCATAACACAGTTGGAAATTAGCTTGGCCTATGATGACAATAATATTTGGATTAAGCATGATAATGCAAAATGATGGGGTATATTGTAGATTCACCACAAAGCAAGTTCACCTCGGAAAAAGGTATGTATAAATTTGCCAAAACTCTATTTTCATGAAGTAACGGCAATACTGTAAATTAAAAATTACTTAAGAAAAACACTTGACACAAAAAAAGTTTTTTCTATTTGAATATCGTTCATCTTTCTTTGTGTAACGTTTATAGAACGCGTTCGTGCTAGTTCCGCCCACCCAACACGGCCCGCAGTTTTGTCAGTGATCCCCGTGGGCCACACTTAAATCCTTTTGTGGGGCTATCTGTGAAGCTGCAGTGCATTTGGCTATAAGGATTAGCCTAGAACCGTTTCAGAAATTATGATAGAACGTTTGACCAGGATTTTGAATTTTGGAAATTATTTTGTGAGTTTTTTAATAATAAGTTTAATTTTTTTTAGCCTGCCTCGTTGGTCGGGTGGTCGTGCGCGGGTACAAGGGTTCGATTCCCGGGTCGGGCAAAGAGTTATTGGGGTTTTCTTCAGGAATCTCTTAGTAGCAGCCCTGCAGTCTGGATTTGTGCCCGGTTGATGGCAATAGGCTCGCCCCCTATTACATAGGACTTAAAACCTTAAGTACACCTCTGTGTAATCCTTCGAAGATTAGTATTATTCGATTCGAGTGAACCATGTGTCATTTGAAGTTTATTTCTTTCGAAAGCCAAAAAGCAAGTAACATTACTAATTACAAACCTAAAAGACACTCGTACACAACAAAAAAGGGTTCCTCTAAAAGCGTAGCTACTGTTAACACTGAAATACGGCTTTATTTATGTTATAGGCGCTGTAATTAACTAACTTTAATTAATCTCTTCGTGGAACTCCAAAATTTCAAACTACAGGGAAAGGGAGTATTTACTTAATTTTCAGTTACCTGCCGGACTAAAATTAAGAGCTTGTTGGAAACGAATCATTATAAGATGAGGCTAGTAAAAAGTTAAATTTTACTAAAGTAAAGAGACGTACGAAGTAGAATTATGATACCTACAGATACCCTTATTCCAATTCATTGTTTTGGTTATATTAATATGGTTCATAAGAATAATGAAGGAAAAACGGGAAATAATTTTGTTTTTTTTTTTTTATATATTATACAGGTTATTTCTTTCACATGACTACTCATCATCTATCAACTATGTTGAAGTCGGCTTCCAGTCTTACTGGATGCAGCAGAATACGAGAATTTTACATTTAGTGACTGCCTATCTGACCTCCACAAGCTCTTTCTTTTTTTCTTCAGTTATAACCGGGTTTTACGATACCCGATGGTAAGACTGTTTGTCGGACTTTCAAACCACTTACTACCTGTAACGACTGGCAAAGATCAACAATTAACATCCAGGCCCTATGGCTTAACGTGCTTTCCGAGACACGCAGAGAACTCGGTATGTAATGTGTGGTCACTCATCCACAGACTAACCTAGGCAAACACGCAGGTTGGTAGCTGCTGGGGTCGGTCAGCAGTATCGGGTTTAATTCATCATCATCATCATCATCATCAGCCTATATTGTTCCCACTGCTGGAACGCAGGCCTCCTCTCTATGAGAGGGAATGGGCTGTAATCCACCACGCGAGCCCAGTGCGGGTTGGTAGATGTCACATGTCTTCGAGTTTTTAGTTCTAGGACATGCCGGTTTCCTCACGATGTTTTCCTTCACCGTTTTGAGAGCAGCGGTGATGAAATAAATTACACAAAGTAATGCGCCTGCCTGGGTTCGAACCTACGACTTACTGCTCGTAAGTCGGGGCTGCTACCACTGAGCCACCGCTGCTCCGGGTTTAATTATTTACCCATAATCCACTACTGAAAGTAGTTACCTAATATACATAGTTTAAAAGGTGCTTACTAACAGTTGATACTAAGCCTAGTCATAATTGCACATGAAAATAACCACTATTATGAATGTACTTGATTAAATTTGCTGTTACAAATTGAATTAACTGAAATAATCGGGAACTAGTTAGAGTATTACTAGCCACCAGCTTCGTGATTTTGATATTAAACAATGCATACTATTGAGCTGTCTATTATATTAAAGTACCTACCAAGTGAACCAGAATTTTCAGCTTTTGATACTGCTATTAGATTCACAACAAACATTATAATGTTATTAGAAATAATATTTTGAATAAGTTTTGCAAGTTGTCATTTACATGGGAAATTAAAACATGGTCTCTTCATAAAATACCCCCGAGTTTTCTGTTTCCTCTTTTCCAGGGAATATTTTTGGCTGATTTCCTCATTTTAAAACCTTGCTGAAGCTGAGTTATGGGCAACAATACAACCAACAGTTTCAAGAATATCGAAAAAAGATAACTAAATTTAAATAAAATCAGCCATTCTGCTTCTCATTTTAAAGCAGGTTTCTAGGTATGACAACATCACAGTATCTTTTAATAACACAGATATAGAACTGAAACCCTAAACAAATATTTACTGAAATAGTCTCTATTTCAAGAATACTGAACATTTTATTGCCAGTGTATTTTCATTCACGAAAATTCTTGGTTCGTTGATGTCATATTAGATTTGTGCTATGTAAAGACTTATAAATTATTCATAAGATACATTCAACCTTTTCTTTGTCATGGAATATAATAAAATAGTGGTCTCAAAGTCACACGTGGATGCTTATTTTTATATGAAGATGCCACGCGACTGAATTTTTGAATCAAGCTGGAGTAGCTTCGCACGTAAGGTTTTAGAAAATGAGCAACAGTTAGGTTAGGTTAGTTTACTAGCGACCCGCCCCGGCTTCGCACGGGTGCAATGTTGATACTAAATACACTACAGAAAAACTGTGAACGTTGTATATAAAAACATAGCGGCCCGCTCTGGCTTCGCACGGGTATAAAATATATAGTTATTATACATTTAAACCTTCCTCTTCAATCACTCTATCTATTAAAAAAAAAACGGATCAAAATCTATATGTTTTAAAGATTTAAGCATACATAGGGACAGAGAAAGCGACTTTGTTTTATACTATGTAGTGATACAGGAATGTATCTGAAAAACTCAGATGTTTCGAAAGAAAATAATATTTTGTGTTACACATAGACACAACAACTTAAATAAATAAAGCCGTTGGTCCCAGCTGTCATTTGTAGATATTTGACAGTCTTCCCAAAAGCCTGACAAACAGTTTTACAAAGGCGTATCGTATTACCCAGTACTAACTGGGTTGTGGAGGTCAGAAAAGCAGTCGCTCCATGTAAAATACTGGTATTCAGCTGCACCCGTAAGACTTGAAGCACATTTGTTGGGAAAGGCTGGCAAATGATGATGATTCATAGAAAAATATATCTTGCACGGCAAGAATATTTTTTCTGCGTTGTATTTAAGGGAGTACGAGTACATTCGTTCTTTCTTGTATCGTTGTTTTTTTACTCTGTCACAACACACAGCTTACTTACTTTCTACATATCCTTTCAAGGAACCAACGATTTCTGTCTGTAATTCCGACGTATATTCCTAAAAGATCTACAATGTTTGCAAAGAACTCAACAAATAACTAAGTTGCCAAACGTGGAGGATCGCATTACACAAACTCCTGAACTCTTCACACACTAGCGGACTTTTCTTTAGAGCCAACTTTTAGCATCACAAAAGGTATTCATCGAGACGAGAGTACCAGTCTACTGCCGACTTGAGAGTGTCAAAGAAAAATGGAAGGTAAAAAGAATGCAGAAGTCTTTTAAAACGACTGTGGTAGGTAATTATGTCTTATTGTGACGGCACGGTTCGATCTCTGCACGGAACAAATATTTGTATGACCTACAGGTAGTTGTTCCAGTTCTGGCTGTTTGTGTATGTGAGTTTCAATGTTTGGAAACGAATCCACGATACAGGAGAAATGCCTAGAGATGGAGAAAGGTTTAAAAAAAATAACAAAAGTAAAGAAATACGAAACCTATTATTCAAACATATAAAAATTAATAATCATAATCTTATTTTTTATCAATTGGCTTTTGGAAAATGTTGTTTTTTTTTTTAAAAAAAAATACTGTTGCCCCATACTAGGAATTTCTCCTGTATCGTGGGTGCGTTTACAAACATTTAAACTCACATACACCAACAGCCAGACCCGGAACAACTATCTGTAGGCCATACAAATATTTGTTCCGTGCGGGGATCGAACCCGCGACATGCAGCGCAGCAGTCGATCGCTCAGCCACTGCGCCAACCGTGCCGTCAAAGGTAATCTAGCATAAGTATAACAACCAACGCAGCACGTATAGATTGATCCACGGAACAAAAAACCAGGATCAATCTATGTTCTATAAAATGTGTTATTGAAAAATAACCGGCCAAGTGCGATTCGTACTCGCACACACTGGGTAGCTCCAAACAATATAATAACAATATAATTTTTCAAGAGCCATCGTTAAACACCCACGTAGTTACGTAGATATTTTTTTAAACCTTAAGATACATATATGGAATGCCACCTCTTTTTTATTCTTTTCATATTTTAATTTTATCATATTTGTGTAGCGGTTCATAGAAGGCTACTCTCTAAATTTCAACTGTGTGGTGCCAATAGTCTCGTAGTAAAATATCTGTGACATAATTATTCCAGTTGACTTTATCTCTTGTCAAAACAGCCAGTCTGGTGTAGGCAGCTAACTAGCTCTGTAAAAGACGGATTTATGATTGCAGATTGCTATTACGGCGACATTGTTGTCCAAGTTATTTCTACCCAGTTAGACATTTCACTGTTCCACAAAAAAAATAGAAAAATACCTACAGAGCATCGTTTTTTCTTTATACCGAGAGAATCACGTAGGCTTACGATTCAATACATCAATCTAAGGTGTCTGGTATTTTCTTTGATGTCTCGAAAAAATAAATTGCCACAAAAAGTGACATACAATTTAATACATTTCTTATAAAAATCTTTAAAAAAAGACCACTACGTTATTTATCGAGACAAATAATTTAAAAGAAAATAGAAAAAGTTTTCTCTTTTTTTTGGCAATTACATTTAGGCATTATACAAGGTGTAAATTAATTGCCCAGCTTGTAACTAAGATTGTATACATCGTGCATTCAATAAATAAATAAATAAAGTAGTATATAATAAAAGTTGGAACTTTGACGACTAATATCTCAGTAACTAGAAGGTTCCCAGGTATGGACCAGAATAAAAAAATGATCATAATGACTGGGAGAATAAGTGCCTTTCGGCTTCGTTAAAGGTATATTTAAACCCTTTATATAATTGAAAAGTGATACACAATTTAATATATTTCTTGTAAAAATCTTAAAAAAACGTCCACTCATTTTTTTACCCAGACAAATAATTGAAAAGAAAATAGAAAAGGCGTTCTTATTTGTTCGATGACATTTGGGCATTATAAATAATTGAAAGTCGACGTCAGCTGTATATTTCAAAATCACATTAGGGATATTTACTTATTTATTTCGCTTAGCATTTGGATTGAATATTCATGTAGAAGACAGGTACGAGAAAATTATTTTATCATGTATTCAATACTTTTCATCGGTTAGGCCAGATTTATTGCAGCGTAGCTAGAGGTATTTCCTATCTTTAGATTCAAATTATAATGAAATAGGTTTTGTTTAAAAGTTAACAAAAACTGTTCAAAATTAAAATAGTATTAATATTCAATTAAACGTTAATAGGTACGTACAAAGGGTCGTCGATAATCAAAGGCTTATCCGGTATTAATTCGAGATAATTATGCCAAGAAGAATATTACCTACCACTTTACGCGCTGCCAGCTTTCCGGACTAAATCTGTTTTTATCTATTTCTTCTAACTATGAAATTAGTGATAATCTACTTATTATACAATCTGTTTTTTTCATCCCATAGCTCTGGGGTTCTGTAGGTAAAAATAATACTAAAACTTCTAGAATAGGTGCTCCAAAAATGCATAGTTTCGGAGATATCATCAATCATAATTAAATTAGTTCAACAATTTTCACCTGTATGACGAATCTTTACTTTTGCGAGGTTGCCAAACTTTGCAGTAGTGTAGTAAAATAGTAGTAGTTTCATTGATAAATACGAGTAATTCTTTTTATTCAAACCAATAATTCATATTTAAAGCTAAGAAAATGCGAAAAAACAAAAAAAAAAGTATGATTGAAACGTAATTCATATGCCAGTTGATTCTTTGATATGGTCTCAATCATATCCTAGAGTTATGGGATATAAAAAAAAAACAGGTTGTACCTATATATTCTTACCAGTAACTTCAAAAATGACCAAGGAGGTTAAATCTCAACACCACATAATCTCATCAGTTCTCAGGTCACTAGAAAGACAGGTATTCAAAATATATTTAGGTTTCTCTCTCCATGAAATCGAGCTCAAAACTAAAACTATAAAACAAGTTAATAAATCGTACCGGACAAACAAAACCATAAAACATTTATGAAACGACTTTAAAGTAAAAACTATGTCACAGGTATTCTTTGCAAACAAACTCGAAATTTTAGCCATTTATTACTTATACGTGTTTCAAAACATTGATTTTAAACGGTTATCTCTCTTCATAGTTTCCAGTTTTCTTACTTTATTTATTTTACTGGACTTGAGTAAGCAGAAATTCGTGAAGCGTACCCGAAAAGTGATCCTAGTAAATTCTGAAATGTTTCTAGAAAGACAATGTAGGTATTATGTTTCTATTCTGTGAGCGAAGTAGTAGTAGTTTTGTCAAAATATATAAGATAAGGATTTTCTTGTGCTTCTAAGTAAAAATAAAAAAAACCATTCTTTAAAAATATAAACTAAAAAAAAAAAAGTTTCATTACAGTCAAAACCAACGTTACTATTAATAGGTACCTAGGTCTCGTTATAGCTTTATTGAAAATCCGTTTGGTAAGTTAACACAGGAAACTACTGAAAACAAATATTATTTAAATGATAGATTTTGCACACGTAATAAGTATGACACAAAAGCCGCAACGATTCAAAATAAGTAAAAACTTTTTACTACATGTATATATATGCATATATATGTATATACGATACATATACCAAAATAACATTTTTACAATTTTTGTTTGTCTGTCTTCCTGTTTGTTCCAGGCAAGTAACGGCTGGACCGATTTTGACGTGACTTTCACTGGCAGATAGCGGATGCAATAAGGAGTAAGTTAGGCTACTTCTAGTTTTGAAAAATACATAATATTAAAATACAAATGCTAGGTAAGTTTTTTGTTGAATTCCACGCAGACGACGTCGCGAGCACAGCTAGTAAATCATATTTTAGCCAAAACGAACAAATTTTCAACTCCACCAGCTTTCCCTAAACCTAACTTAATACCACAGCAATTAAAGTCCATTCAGCTTTTCACAAGTACGCAACGAGTAACATCAGGCGTCCAAAATAGTCACATATCTTACCCCAGTGTTGTGATACTGTACATCACTGAAGAACTGTTTGTGAGGCTTACTCGTTTACTAAGTGCACTGCAGCTGCTACTAAATGTCTTCTAAACGCTGTTCATGTTTGGGGAACAGCAGTTCTTTGTTTTGTCCTGTCTTGTCGACGTCGTCAACGATGAGAATATATGACTTGCAAGATAGAATGATTATGTCGTGCAGATGACAATCAGCTTTGTCGAAGTTAGAATAGTATCTAGGTTAAGAAATTGTACGTTCAGCAGTAGAGAGAGATTGAATAACAAAGATGAAGTTCTTTAAAACGCAATTCCCGATATTCCAAAATAAAGGCAGGTACAGTACGGGGTTGATTGCCTAGGTTTTCTATTCGTAAGTTTTGGAATTCAAATACTAATGTGTACTAATATTCTCTTTTAAGACAGAAATGAAAATAAAAACAGAAACAAAATACTTAACAGGACAATACATTAAGATAGAAGAGCACAAAGGTACTGCTTATTTCACAAGAAGAAATTTCTTCTAGCAGACCTGCGAGAGGAAACTCGGATTAGAAATAAAGACTCACATTATTTTGTGTCGGATCGAAGTATGTATTATTATGTGAGTACTTCGTGCGAATTTCACCAATGAAACTAAATGGAAATAGCTCATCTAAATCGTGTCCAAGAGCTAAACATTTAAATCGTGTCCAATAGTTGTCAGTATCAATATTTAAAATAAAATAAGTTCTTGAACACAGTTTAGATGTGTTGCATTGCTGATAGCGTTCAGTTTCATTGCTGAAATTTTCTCTTTGTCAACAACTAACATACTATAAAGAAACACTTCACAACATTATTCCCTGTAATTTAACATTAACATTGTAATTAAACACAACAAAATGAATCACACATTTCAACCCTAAAATCATCATTGCTAAAATAACACAACATAATTCATAATTGCACTAAACTAAGACTTGTCAGAATCAGCCAACAGCACCCGGGGGGTTGCTTGGCAGAATTATTTGAGACAAGACTCCTGTAATAGCTTGGCGGATGACGTTTTATGCAATTAGCGTTCCGGGATTTGAATTAATTGAATAAAGTTGTGTGTTTATCTTCTGATGACATGTTTAAGAATTTCAGTGGTTTTTTTTTACCAAAAATGTCTCCAAAAAATGCGCCAGTCAGCTTCCACACCAAATCACAGCACAAAAGCCTCCAAACTCAACATAACAAAAACACAGACGTTCAGTGGAACAAAAATAACAATTTTTTTTTCTGAGAGAGATAAATGAAGGTATATAAAAGATTTTGAGGATCATTGTAACAGTTGTCGCGCCGTATGGCAGGCGGTAGTGAGACGGAAAAATGTATGACGCCGAGAATAGAGAATTTAGATTCTAAGCTTATCGGCGCTACTGTTTTGTTGTTGGTTTTTTTCCTTTTTTTTATTGATTTAAATTATGTAGTAGAAAATTACATGTTTTGTGGTAGCCCTTTTCAAAACTGAATTTGTCTGTACAAAGTACTTAACCTGTACTGTACGAAATGTTCATGGATGTTTTTGATGACCTTTTAAAGCAAAACAAAGAAAGTATTCTTTATCAAATTGGATAATAGAACTTTTTCTACTCTTCTGACCTAACATTCAAAGTTTAGTTTCCGTTACTCTAAAAACATTAAAATTTCAGTTTTCAGTAAATTGAAAGTGAATGCAGAAACTATTTTCAATAGAATCACAAACATTCGGATATTGCAACATCCATCTAAATATTATTGTCTCACAAGCCCATTGAACAGTTAACACAATCTACAGTAGTACATTACAAACAGGTTTGATTACCGGCCAGAACCGGTTTCAAGCGGATCGATTAAGCTCGATCCGGTAATGGATAAGTTCAGTTAGTTGTGGATTGTTTCAGAACTTTGTCAGTAGTACCTTCTGATAATCCCTGGAACTATTCACGGCATTCGAACTTGTAACAATGCTTGATAAACATTTGAATGTAATACTGGGTTTCTAGTACTAATAGTACTTGAAAGTTTAGACTTAGTTAGGAAGGATAGAACTTTGAAGGTTGATGGAAACAATTTATATAATTGCCTTCCTATCGCACCTCTGTAACTAACTGCTGTTTCTTAGTTTTATTAATTCTAATTCACGTATGATAAAAAAATGCGTTTTTTTTTTAAATACCTACTTGAGTGTCGAAGTGAATATCCAGTATGTTCAATCCTTTATGCGCGATTGGTCCAATTTGCGATTGGTCCAATTGCAATGTTTGAAAAAATGTCTAATTCACCGTTGGTCTAATTCGCGATTGGTCCAATTCACAGTTCGCGGTTGGTCCTAAATAGTCGGTTTTGCGGCAGGGAGAACGGAGAACTTAGGATTCAATCGCACCTAAAGGATATTTAACTTGTTTACAGCAAAACTCTGTTGGTTAAGCTCCATGGCACGTTCGCCCGGTGCACTTGTCCTCGCCATAAATTGTGAGAATCGACCACAAATGGGCCACGTAGGCTATAGGTTAGCAGGCTAACGCTCATAATATATTTTATTGGAAATAATCTTACGTCACTTTATGGGTTTACGTGACTTCCTTAGGTTTTAGTTTGGTTTAGGACTCTCCGCAAACTTGAAGTGAACTTTGAGGACTTTTTATTTTAAGAATTTACATCCAATAATGTGGAAGGATGCTGGACATAACAGCCATTTAAAAAAGAAGTTTAAAGAAAAACGAAATATCGTATGTATCTAACGCTTGATTAATTTAGACGACGAAGAAAAATAGCCCACGGTTGTAGAATGTTGATCAGTACGACATTTTACTGCACAATATAAGTGATCATTAATAACCACACCAAAATGAAGGATAAAAAAACATACTACACCGCCCGTGTTGACCGTACAGATAATTCTATCTACTAGTTTGAGTAGTAAAATTGTCAAATTATTTCGTAGAGCAACGTTCTACGCTTACACTCGCACATACACACTTATGTGTTCATCTTTTGTTTCACGCGTTTTATTCTATATTTTCTTCCTTTTTTTATTTCAACACACGAGTTTGGTTTCTAATACCTGATACAGTTCCCATTGTTACGTGTGCAAGTGAAGTAATGTATAAACATAAGTATTATCGAGTCTTAAATGTTCCCACTGCTGAGAAACAGGCCTCGGGACTCTATGAGATGGAATGGGCAGTAAACCAAAGATGAACCAAAAACTTCTGGTTGCTAGTTGTTACATTTCTTCAATTATTTGGTTCAAGAACACCCAAGGACCTATTATTAAAACGTAACAAAATACCCTTTCAGAAACTTATAACTCTACACAAAAAGTCTTAACGGAATTAATAAACCTTTTCTTCCCTTTAGAACTGCCGTTAGAAAACAATTAAATATGAAACAGGTCCATAAAATAAATTCAACCCTCAATTGTAAACACAAATAGGTATTATTTGCCTTTAAAGAGGGACAAGGACGAATGTTTATTCATTCGAAGTTGGAGACGTTCTAAGTTAAATGCGTAACTTGAACAATTTTATCGGTGGGGGTACTTCTCTCGTTAGTACTTCTCGTGAAAGTGGCTTTAAGTTAGCAACGTTGAAGTTAGAATCAGATTGTTCTGTTTTTGGGATGTTATCTAGAATATTGTAATTCTCTTGCCCTTATCCATATTAATTTGGGGTCGGCGCAGTATGTTTTCTTCTTCCCTACTTCTCTATTACTCACCATCACAACAGACACCTCCTTTCTTGCATTATCATCCTACAAACAGTCTATCCTTCTGTGGTCTTCCTCTACAAGGTGTTGTTTTGCATCCTCGTCAAATTCAAGGGGGTAACTCTCGTCCCGAATCAATAATAAAATGGGTAGGTAATTTTTACTTTTTTTCTTTTACTCGGAAATCGGTAAGTGTGAACCACCCGTGTTTTAAACGCGGCCCGTCTGGTTCTTGCCTTATAACCTCGCTTACACACATACAAACAATCTCAAACGTTTATTCGATAATTTCTTAGTCCCTAAACCACGTTAAGGGGGTTATTCTGAAATACTGACAAACTTAAATAACCAAAAAAATCAGCGTTAAATAATAATTAACTAGGTACCGTAATTTTAATTGATTATTTATGTCTTTCGTGACCACTTCCTGAAATTTGACGAGGTTGCAAAACAACACCTTGTATTAACCCTCCATATTAATAATCAAAACTTTCCTCACGACATTATCCTCATTTCTCCGCATCATATGCCTATTCCGGGCAACCGATTACCACACAGTTAAAGTTATCTAGAATAGTATGTGTTTTATCATCTGCCTAGCCTTTTCCCAACTACACTTGCGTACAAAAAAATGGCCCGGCGTGGGTAAATTTTTTTATCCTTTCATTTTTTTTTTACTTGGCAATTAATTTATGCTTATTATACCGTTTTTTGTTTTAGGCCAGTTAACTCGGAGAACAATTTTAAGTTACAATTTCCAATAAGGTTATTAACATTTTCATTTACCACACGGTATTAAAAGTATTTTTTTTCTGTCAGATTTTTTGAGTTATCTAGTTTCAAATGAAAGAGCACGGAGCGGGTCGTTTTTATTTGCACGCAAGTGTATTTTGGGGTCAGATTCCAGTACCTACGAGTATTTAACATAAGAGAAAAACATACAACGATAGCGAAATTGTGCAGGTATCTTGTTGATGACTAAGCGCCTGATACTTTAGGAACAGCAAATCATTTTACTACTCAAATTGACTATCAGCTGTCTGACATCAAGCAATGAATCCATTAGAATTGCGACTACTAAAGAGGATGTCTTCTTTCCTTTCTCTCCAAATATTATAATCAGATTTGTAAAGATAACATTGCTCATGAATAAATCTGAGGTAGTTCCGAGGTCTCTAAATCACATTAAAAACTTTTGGGCCGTTTGGGAAATTCTAAAAAAATATTCCTAAATGGCCGGAAATACTGGGAATCTGATTTGATTTGTGCCCAAAGTGGCTTCGGAACTAAGGGAATTTAATTTATTTTATCTTTCCGAGGTAAGTAATTTCATATTTCTGGAATAAGTGAATGATGACATCTTTGTCATGTTAACAAAGACTTTTAAATGGTTTAACTGCAGGAGTTTATCTATTGTTCTGTCCTGTTTAGCTTATGGATGATTGCATAGAACATTTACTCCTGCAAAATGATATGTCAAGAAAGGAGGTGCCTGATGAGATGACAAGTAATAGAGCAGTATGGAAGAGGAAGACATGCTGCGCAGACACAAAATTGGGATAACAGTAGGAGAATCATGATTTACTCCTGCAATATTAACTATAGACCCTTGTACAAACTTTTCACGTTTAATCGTAATACAAAGAATATAACCAAGTAAGTACCTGGCCATTCTAGTTCTAAGTTGAGTGTCTGCGTTTTAATTTTCACATAATAAGAGATGTGGTAGAAGAAGATGTGAGCAGCGGTGGCCCAATGGTGGCAGCCCTGCCTTACCAAAGCAGTAAGTCGTAGGTTCAAACCTTAGCAGGCGCATTACTTTGTGTAATTTATTTCATCACCGCTGCTCTCAAAACGGTGAAGGAAAAAAAACAACGTGAGGAAACCGGCATGTCTTAGAACAAAAAATTCAAAAACATGTGACATCTACCAACCCGCACTGGGCTCGCGTAGTGGATTAAAGCCCGCTCTCTCTCATTGAGAGGAGGCCTTTGTCCCAGCAGTGGGAACATTATAGGCTGATGATGATGATAATAAAAGATGTGCAAAGACCCTTAACGAAGCCAAAAGGCACTTG
The DNA here is from genome assembly GCA_963082945.1 of Cerastis leucographa. NCBI lineage: Eukaryota > Metazoa > Arthropoda > Insecta > Lepidoptera > Noctuidae > Cerastis > Cerastis leucographa. Next base: position 6,216,851 of record OY720358.1, on the reverse strand, counting down.
TTCTTCTTATCATTGCGATAATTTTTTGTTCTATGCCATACATATGGAACACATGTGACTAAAAGAGTGATGAATATAATTGTGGATGAATGGAGAGGGAGAGGAAGACCAAAGAAAAGATGGATGGTTTGTGTGAAAAATGATATGAAGGGAAAAGGAGTAAATGATAGCATGACAAATGACAGAGGAGAATGGAGGAAAGAGACGTGTTGCGCCGGCCCCAAATGAAATCGGACAAGAGCAGGAAGATGATGACCGTATGGTCAACATGTTCTTCTGGGAACATTCTAGTTACGGAGATATTGATCATCAAAGTCCCAACTTTTTCATGTTTTTTTACTGTTTCAAGTTTTAAAATGTTGTTACTTTCCTTAAATACCACTTTGACCATTATACTATTCAATGAATCCATCAGCAGAATGTTTTGAGTGCGTTACATCGAATGTTACATTGCCATTATAACCATAGAATTAACAATACGTACTGTAAAACAGCTGTGTTTCAATTTAGGTATACAATCAAGTATATTCTATTATATTCTTACCGTATACACTTATACAGTGCTTTTTCAACCCTAAAAAAAATTGATTCCCAACATGTTTTTTTGTATAAAGTTACTTAGTTTAATGTACAGTTTAGTGTAAAGTTGCAATAATTTTGGAGTTATATTGTAGGTTGTTCGTAGGCCTTTAAAGAATACAGAGATGTCATCAGCGAATAACACACATAGATGGTCAAATATTTTTGACAGGTCATTTATGTAGATCAGAAAAAGTATACATCCTATTACACTTCCTTGTGGAATAGACCACTTTGTGGTTAAAAACCTCGAGCGCACGTTTTGTAACTCACACGTTTCTTCACCTAGGTGTTCCATCTGTACATACTGTTTCCAATTCAGCGAGATACGATTTTAACCAGTCAAATGCGTCTCCTCTGATGCCTCCTCCACTTGATTTTGTTAAAAAGATCGAGTGTGAGACTTTGTCATAGGCTTTAGTCATGTCGAGCAGCGGTGTGATTCTGTAAGACCTCACTTAGAACTTCGAATCTTAATCCACTGTGAGTTTCTTGATTGGCATTCTAAAAACCCGGTTTATAATTCGAATTTACACTAGCGCCACCATTACGAGGGTGTCAGCGAGTTGAACTAAATTAACAGGGAGATTTTGACAGATAAAGTATGAGATGACGTAAGAAGTGGCATTCTGTAAGGTAATTCCCCCGTCACTTGGACGCTCCCTTGGCTATAAAATCAAGGTTATTTGGAACCTTACGCGAAGTGACATTGGATAGCGATGTGAGATGTGAGTTATCGTCTGAATTTTACTGAATCGACGTACAGGAGACCTATTGCATAATTTTTTGTCTTTGATATTCTTACTTCTAAATTTTATAACTGTATTTTAAATACCTCTATGACCCGTTGACTATTCAATGCATCCATCAGCACAATGTTTTGAATGCGTTATATTGAGTTTTAAAACCGTAAAACATGATTTCCCCCCTAAAAAAAAAGACGCCAGCAATAATTTTTGCGTAGGCTTACTTAGTTTGATGTACAGAATGCTTGATTGACGACTTCGCAAATGGTCTGTTTACATCTTGTTAAGCATACCACTTTGTATTTGCCCTTTAATCACCTATTACCAACCTAATAAATAATTCACCCACAGCATTTCCACATTTTTATACCAACATAATAAAATGTATGCCCCGGAACAAATGCTCAGCGTTGAGGAGCCTTGTCCTATGACAAAGCGACGAGATAAGAACGGAAGGGGCACGACGTATACAAATGCAAGTAGTTAGAGCAGCGTCTGGACGCCCTAAGGCTGACCCCTACTACGTGAAGTATTTTCATTAGCTGGGACTTTGACGTGAAATAGGTATGTTTGGAAGTACCTAAGTATGGCTAGCTAGTATGAGCTGTGTGAGGTGTCATGTGATATCAGCCACCGTTTTTATACAACACTGGGTCTGAATTGTATTGATTGTGGGTTTGAATTGAGTGATTTGTCGTATTTTGGTGGTCCGTATTAATTTGCAGACATTTTATTAAAAATGCGCGCGTTCCTGCCTCTTTTCACCAACATTAAGCGCCAGAATTTAACTGCAATGTTCTTCAACTCCTGGCACTGAGCTGGGGTTTACCATGATTCTTTTAAAGCGGAATTGTTTTAATATCACTCCAGTGTGGGAAAGAGATGAAGCTATAGATAGGGACGTCTGGCGCCATCTCTTTCCCGTTCTGGAATAAACTTAAAATAAAAATGCTGTAAGATGTCATGGTAGGCCACCTGGGCATTGAAAATGATGATGAGCTTTTGTTGTGAACATTCGTTATGAGTAGGTACTGTTCGACAGCTTATACGAATTAACTAAGGGTTTAGGTTTCCAATCTGCAAGGAAACTTAAATGAGACAGAAAATGAATTTTGTTAGATATGGTTCGTAACACAAGCAATATTTTTCAATGAAATTCACTGTCTGGCTTCATATCAATCAACACAATCATACTATAGTGATAACAACAAAGTTCGTATCTGTATCAATCACCGTACGATTGTGAACATCGTTATTTCTAGATAGATTATACATAGCTGGTGTAAGAAGACCCTGAACGACCCCGAAAGGTACTTGTTCTGCTGAGACATTGCGATCATTTATTTTTTCTAGACCATACCTGTCCTGACCATACATAGTTTGAAACTTTCTCACACGTTTTTTTTTAATACTAATTTTTAATAATAATCCATTTACTTCAGGTAACTAAGGCCCATAGATAAATACACAAAGTAATCTTATACAATAATAAACTACAAAAACCTTATAAAATTCTTCTTTAAGTCTTTTAATGGTGACTTTACTATAAATACTTCTAAGACCTCTGCACTATTCAATGCATCCATCAGCACAATGTTTGGAGTGCGTGACATTGACAGCTACCGTAAACCACGATATTAAATAAAATTTAATAGAACTTTATATAATTGGCTTTGTGACAGATAGTTTTATTCAATTGATGACTATTTAAATTTTAAGCCGACATGATTTAGACAACTATTAATGTGCGAGTACTTATTTAAAACAAAATTGTTGACATTGGTTATGATTTTAATAAATTTATTGACTATCTTGATTGTAATAATCCGAAAATCATTATATATTTTCTAATTAAATGTAATAATGTATATAGCTGCAATAATTGTACAATAACTAATATTTTATATTAAGAATGTAAATTATGATGTGCATGGTGACATCTTTGTAATTTTTAACTTTATTAAGCATATGTAATTGTGTCCCTACTTGAAATATTTGCACGACTGATAAGTCTAATGTAGTGAGTCATATACGAATTATTTTACCACGTTATTGTGGCAAATAAATTAATTTCATTTTATAGTTTGAAGAGCAGAATGCTTGGTTGACGGCTTCATGAAAGGTCCATTAACACGTAGACTAAGGGTCAGCTCACAACGAGATGCGACGCGACGCGACGCTGCGCGCTCTTGTGAGAATGCAGAATACGTTGCGAATGAATGTGAATTCTCACAACGAAATGTGTATCTTTTCGTGCAGAAAATAAAGTTAAATTTTGAATCGCTCTTTATAAGTGTGCGCGCAGCGTCGCGTCGCGTTGAGTCTCGGTGTGAGCTGACCCTAACGGTGTTCACAATCTTACGCTAAGATATCTAAATAAACTAGGTATCTTCTTTCCTTCTCCTCAATACCAGTTATATATTAAATTAAGAAACAGTAGTAGGGAGTACTGTTTGCATAACAATCGCTGATGTCAAACAAACGCTGAATTGAAATGAGGATCTCTTCAAATCTCGTCTTTCTTAGGTACAATAGAAATCTCCAATTAGCTTCATTGGTTAACGAATGGTTTCGATTAAGTTCAAGTTATTTTATTTACACTTGTTTTTTTTTTTTCTACGGAACTATCCACGTTTATCCTGGCATAATGATGAGCTGTTTTTTATATCTGTTCTAATTTATTTATATTTTTTAGTTATTGTAAATTAATATTAAGATTAAACGCACAACCAATTTTTGCGTTCATAACAAACTTGGTTAAAGTATAACGGGCCAATTTAATATCGCTTCAGTAAATTTGTGAAAAGCTGGTAGTATACGGTTGATTATCTTTTATCGGGAGTAAAATATTGATAAAAGCAACGTAACTTATAACATTATGATTTAAGGAACTCCTAATGAAAATGAATAAGCTACATAACGTATGCAGTTTTTTGAAGACTTTATATTTCTAAAACTACTGACTTATTTTATTAAATTAAATTTATTATTGTGCCTGAATTAAAACACTATTTATTTATTTATTTTTATTTAAATCTGCTTGTCCTATCTCACAGGGAGAAAACCCGTGTTACAGCAGTGATAATATTATAGGCTGATTGACTTAACCCTAGATAGATAACCATACTGCGAGTTACATAAAAAATAACCATGAAGCAAGATTTTCAAATGCGTCTATTTCAGAAAATAAGTTAGGTAGATTTTTAATAACTTCATCGTTTTAAAGTCTTAAAATAATAATCATCATCATACTAAATAGGTTTATAGACAGTCATGACAAACGTCATTCTTGTGCTCACCTTTCGAGCGCTTCAACTCTTCATGGCTACTAAAGTATTGTATTTACCGCATAGAAACAGCCGCCCCGCGGTAGAGTAGACCGACGCGACGTCTGAGTTTGATCGTTATCTATTAAAACCCATAATTATGTATTCTTACCGAAAGCAGGGCCGAAAATCAGCTAGAAGTTACCAAGGTTACTCTGACTGCATCAAACATACGCAAGCATTATCGTTACTGGCTTGTTCAAACGGATATAAAACCATATCCATAGTGACTATAGTCTACACTGTTAAGTCAATATAAACGGTAACATTATTTTAATTAAGTACAAACAAAGCCGATTACGAAGGTCTGACAAACATAAATAGCGTGACGCTTTCATTACCATCGTTACGGAGCATAAATTGAATATAAATTGACGTATGCATGTTTGGTCATCTGCTGGAACGTGAATAATTTGTTTTGCTCCACTTGGTACTCAAAACATCAGCCAATATCAAATGAAGCCTATCGTTTGTAGTTTCAAGTGATTGTTAAGAGGGACTTGACATTCTAAGGCCTACTTGCAATACCAATCATAGATTTCTGGTATTTAGCGCCAAATGTCAAATCTTATCATGACACCACACCACTACAACACCACACCACACAACACCACACCGCACCACACCATCATTATACCTGTAATCCCCGACGGGTTAAGCAGAGATATACCTACCTTCTAGTACACCCACATTTCACAAGAAGAGTTTAAGTCCAAGTAGTAGGAGGCGAGCGTATGGCCATCAACCGCCAACAAATCCAGATTTCGAGGCTGCTACTGAGAAATTCCTGAAGGAAAAACCCAATAACACTTTGCTCGACCCGGGAATTGAACCAATGACCTCATGCTCAGCAGTCGTAATAGACCAACGAGGCACTCATCTGTCATCATCTCTCTTTGCCGTCTTTTTTTCTTTCCGCAAAATTTTTGGCAAAAAGAAAAAAGTGTTTTAAATTCGTTTAGTCACGTACGAGCGTAAGTATGGCTGGCCTATGGGGTCCGTTAAAAAGATTGGAAATATGACATAGCATTGCGTCTCTAATCCACTAAATATACATTGGATAAAGTATAAGTCCAAGTAGCTTGCATGCCTTGTGACTCTCACCGATCTGAAGCAGTTACGGAGCAACATGCTACCTACTTGAATACTTTTATGCAAGTTACAGGCTCGAGTATATCCTGCTTTACTATTAGTTAGGGTAAGGTACACAATGCTGGAAACTATAACCAAAACCGCCCGATCGCCGTGACTCTTCTGATTTTTAGAAACATGCCTGAACTACTGTCGTTTTTTTACAATTAAATTTAGTACGAACTCCAGTTGTTTCACTGCAGTATGTCTTCGGTTAGTTCAGACAGAACGATCCTCACAATTTACTGGCTACATTGAAAATAATACCGTAACACTATTGCTCAAAGTCGAAAATTGTATGAAAATTGATTCGAGGCGACGCCGACGCTTGACGTCCGTCAAGCGTCGCCTCGCGCGTTCTCGCGACTCAATTGTACGCCATTACACACACAACGATTCACTGTTATTATTCTTCTATTAGTCTATAGTAGGCAGTTATTACCTAAAAGCAACAAGATCTCTAAGTCAATAACTTAGTGCTTGAACAAACAAATGTAACAAACATTTCCATAATTTGTTTTTTCTAACTTGTATTCCGTCTCTACCGCGCCACAGAAAACAATAAAACTGTCGGCATTCTTTATTCTTTATAAGCTACGTTAAATAACTAAGATCTTATTGTGAAAATGCTCTATTGTCAAACTATATTTTGAATTAACATCAAAGTGCTCAGGAAGTGGCAAGCCGTACTCAAAGCGATCTCTGCACTTGCGTCGTGGATGCAGCGAAGTGGAAATGGCCCAAGCCAATAAAATTACGTATCATCGTCGTGAAGATGAAATGCCACTGAAAGGTACAAAAAAACCTGATATACTTTTTAGTACCAAGAGAAGCGCACCTTAAACCCGAATCGCTTAATTAATAATTAACTCCGATGTCACAGTGCACCTTAACAACGTTTTTAAGCCTTTTGTAAACTCAAGCCACGAATTAAACGCAGAAGCAGAATGCTTATTAATTGCAGAAAAACAAGGTTAAGTAATAAGATTACTTATTGATACGTAATTTTCTTTGTGTGCACGTGGCTTCGGACTGTTGTATTATAAATGATGCATTCGACTTGAACCAATGACTTTTTTGAGGTGCACGCTCATTTGTTCGTAACATGCAACTGATTTCTGAAAAATTGTCTGTTCTTAAAAATTCAACGTTGCCTTAACCAGAGACTATCGTTTTCCTGGTTTTTCGCGTGACTACTTTTAAATGGGACTGTGATAAGCTTTTCATTGGCTCATGTCAGTCCCATACATTTATGTGTTTTTGATAATCAAGTTCTTCTTGCATTGTCAGCGGAACAGTTGCAACTGTTATGAATGAAGCTTTTAAAAGAAAAAGGATTAATGTAAATAAGACGAAGATGGATGTATCGGTGTGTGATGTGAAAAAGCAAGTGAATGAGTTTGTATATTTCGACAGTCTACAAGAGATGAAAACATTGATGCAGATGTAAAAGGAAGTAAATGCGGGAAATATAGTGATCTGAATTTCACTTGGCCCTAAATGTTACTTTTATTTCTCATGTGCCAATCATTGTTGTCAATGCAAGCATAAAGTTGTATCAATGCAAAAATAATGTTGAGCGCCATTTTTTTTAGAAATGCAATCTTTTCTTAATTTCACTTAAACGTACACCCCACTTTTGCAAATTTATAAAACCTAAACCTATAGAAAATTGTACTACCGATCTCCAAAAAACCCGTAACCCTAAAAATAAGAAGTGAATTCCACATCGTCGCGGTTTATTCGAGCCCTTAATTTGATATTAAATATTTAATGCTTCGGCACAAGGTCTTGCTTACATCTCACTTAAGGGGTCGTTAAGTGTTTTCGAAAGTCGCCATTAGAGGCATTAGAGTGAAATATGAATTAATGGCGGAGGAGCGACGCTGCGGCGTCATCGGTATACGGCGTCAAGAGGTGTCTGAGGAATAGAGGGTGCGGTGGAGTATGCTTGTTTTGTTTTAGATGGCGCTTGTAATTTTTTTGCCCTGACAGTTGACCAGGGACCGAAGTTACGTTGTTCAACATTATAGTATGTTTATAAAGAGAGAGCTGGGGTGGCCCAGTGGTGGCCGCCCCGACTTACGAGCAGTAAGCCGTGGGTTAACCCAGACAGGCGCATTACCTTGTGTAATTTATTTCATCAAACCAAAAAATTTAAAGATATGTGACATATAGCATCATCTGGCGCAGCATGTCTTCTTCTTCTATTCTTCTTTATTGCTCGTCATCTCCTTTCTAGACATATCAGCCTACACAGAATTCAATTTGATAATATTAGATTTTCTAAAGTTCGTCCTAATAGTGAGACAGCATGTAAGTGGGTGAAATAAAACATAGTGAAAAAATAAGCATGGTTGAGAGATATTTCTCAATGGCATGTAAAGTCAAGTCAGAAGTACGGTAGGTAGTCGGGCGGCATACAAACTCTGACGCCAGATTAGGCACTAGACACACACACGACAAAGAAGAAGATTGGAGGAATTCAGTTTGTTATAACAAAAAATAAACTGATTATTAGCCAAAGATATTGCATAGTTTCCTGCCTCATAAAAAGTAGCATTTTTGTCATCAAGCCAATGTCTCAAGACAAAAAAAAAATGAGAAAAGAACAAAAATAATTAGCTGCAAAAAATATTGACCCAAAAAAAAACAGAACACACGCCGTCTCCACCCCACTTTATTGACAAACGGGCATAACCAAGTAAGCTGAGACGGTTGGTTGGTATGATTGATTATTACCTACCCATTCTGTAGCCAGAGCTTTCATAAGCCTCATTCTGTTCGGTCGTAGTAAGGGGCTACCCATTTCTATATTTGAGAACAAAAGTGTCATGATGAACAAAGAAGACCATGGGTTTCGGCTTTACAATCCCAATTCGGTTAAGTACAATGAGACCCGTAAGAGGGAAATGTTTCAGAGGATTGATGAGAAGGATGGTATTAAAGGTAAGTTTACCTATATTACATTAGTCGTGTTTTTTTTCGAAATTAATACAGAAACTAAATCATAACGCTCGTTTGCGACAAGGATTTACAGAACTCAATATTTTTTTATTTTTGTTTCGTAGTTGAATATAAAATTAAAGAAAGTAAGTACCTAAGTATTAAATTAAGTAACGAAATACGTAAAATATCTTTTGATAAAAGGTTTTCATACAAAAAATATTGGCAAAATTTTAAAAAACGTCCTGTCCTGGCCTGTATTTCTTATTTTTCGCGATATGACATAATTGACGCAAACAAGCGAAATAATATTTATTGTTGGCACTTTTAACTTAACACTTGCAAGAGTTAGAAAAAACAAATCTCTTTTGTGTTTTATGGTCTCAGTCCGTTACGGGTAAAGTATAAGTGAACATTGCAAATCCCCTTTCATTTCTAGAGCTAGAGATAGTTATTTGTTTCATTATTAAAGAATTTTAAGACATTTTATGATAATTACAAAATATTAAATTGTTGCTAATTTAGCATAGCATTTCATAATCTTCACTGACCCTGTTCAAAAACCCTCAGTCTTAATACAAACCACAAAAATAAAATTATTAAACAAAAACCCTATCTTTTTAAAGGAAAACCTTCCCGCTTAATTTTTCACCATCGAGATAAATGATGGCCCGCATCTTAATCATGGTAATGAATCTTTTATTTTTCTTAATTTTATTTCTTTCCTTCAGAGTATGACGCTAAAGATCTTTATGGTCCAGAGATAACTGATAAGGATGGGGCTCTTCTTGATGATCACGACAGTTTCTATATCACCACGAAGAGCTTGCTTGTACTGTTCCAGATTATGGGGGTGATGCCGATCATGCGAGTTCCTAAAAGTAAATGTTTTTCTATTAAGAGCGTTTACACCATACGGCATTTCATACAAACTTTCAAGTCCATATTTTCCGAAATGACTGAACCAATTTCAATGAAACTTAATACGCATGAGCAGGATACATAGGTCTAATAAGTTACTAAAAACATTTTCTAAAAATAGTGTTACAGCTAAATTAGACCGATTATAAATTATCGATAGAAACAGAAATTTCCAATTGTCTTTTTTAAAAGACTTTTCGAAAGTGTTGCTTATGCGTATTAAGTTTCATTGAAATCGGTTCAGCCATTTCGGAAAATATGGACTCGAAAGTTTGTATGAAATGCCTTATGGTATAGCCTTTTGTGTTTTGTTAAATGAAAATGGTGAATCTAAGTGCGGTTATAAAACAAGTCTATTAATTTTCTTTTGTGTGTTGTTTGAGGTTTTCTCTATACACTACTGCTAACACTGTGGATACATTAATCTCTTAACAGTAGCTTCCATTCAAAGATAGTGAAGACTGGTTGTTTTAAAAAATCCATTTTAATTGTACCAATTTTACAAGTAATATTAATTTGTAAAATAAATAAAATTGAATTGTTAAAAAAAATTAAACGGATTGGATACCTGCATTAAATGTGAAAACATAGACAAAATATTTATTTATCTCAAGAACGATATCTATCTGTTTAAGTAAGTGAAACAACAATATGTCTGGTGCTGAATATAGAACCAAAGAATTGAAAAAGTTTAAAAACATTCTCGGTTTAAAATTTCAAAATGTCGGCATTCATCTTCATCAGACGGAATGCGGTTGTGAAACTTTGTGCTAACTTTAACACATATAAAGTTATCAAACTTTTCAAAATAAAATGTGTTGAAATTTTTCAGAGAATCCAATAACTTTGAAACAATGTTTGGATCGTTAGAGTGCACACTTGTACTTGGTGAGCCACAAAGCCTTCAAATATAATAAACTTTGTCCAATGAAACCGGGCTTTTATATTATTTTGTTACGTTTTTGTCGTGTATAGTTTCGAGAGAACTTCGAACTTGAATTTATGAGTGTTTCAAAGGAACCGCACACACATTCAATCATTCTTGCGTTTCAAAGATATCTTATTTTAAATTGGTTTGTGTTGTCCGGGTCATGGATACAATAAATTTTTCAATACACTTCCTCGAAAACAAGCTCTTATTGCACTACGGTTAGGTACATGCAACATATTTCACACGCGTGCGGTAACAAGATTACAGCACGCGTGCGGTAATTCGATTAAAACATAAGAAATAAAAAAAACACCACTGACTATTATAGAGCAGGCGTGTTTTTTTTTTAATCTCGTCATTTTGATTTTCGTCTTTACGATAGTCTGTTGCCATCTAAATCTAACGTGAAATATATGGCAGCTTTGCGAAGTTTTCTTCAGTGGAAAGTTACTAAAAAGGTAAAAATACGTATCGTTTTATTATTTTATTTCTTCGAAAGTGTATTGAAAAACGTCGTTTGATACACGTGGGAATTTGTTATTGCGTTTCTCGGCCCCATAACACCCTCGCCTTACGGCTCGGGTGTTTATTCAGCCTCGTACGCAATAACAAACTTTCCGCACTTTTATCAAAATGTACTATTAATAAACAGTAGTTTTTTGTTTGAGTGAACTATGGGATTCACTTCAGCCTAACCCACCGCGCATTACAAGCGTGATGTTGAGCTGTAGTTCTTTTACTCTTTCACTATCAAACAGATGCACAAACAACTAAGCGGACAACTTTCAATTGGATATCGAAGGCAACAATATGGGCTTATATTGTTTGGAGCTTGGAATGCATCATCGTTGTGAGAGGTAAGAAAACTTTAATACGTGTAGGATAACTTTCCTGCGATTTTACCCGACCAGTGGGACATATAAGCCTTGGGTCGAAACAACTGGAATTCATAGGGAAAGGTTCTGCCCAGCAGTGGGACGACGCAGGCTTACAGTATCAGTAGAGTAGGTAATTTGCGGTTAATTTTTTCTTGCTTTCATTGACAATTCGAGTTGATACTTCTACTCAAATATGCTGTAACTTTATTTCTATTGTTTCATCAAAGAGGGCGAAAAGTCAAAGCATTAAGTATGTATAGGTCGAGGCTTGAATGTAGCAATCAGTTTTAATTGCTACTAATTTCAGCAAAACCTTTGTGAACCTTTTGAAAATTCAGGAAACAATTTTCTATAACTGAACTCCCTTTTCAGTGGGTAGAGAGCGCTTAGCGAATTTTCAAAGCAGTGCAAATAAACGTTTTGACGAGGTCATCTATAATATTATATTCTTGAGCATTTTGATCCCGCATTTTCTTTTACCCATCGCGTCGTGGCGGCATGGCCAGCAAGTAGCCATATTCAAGAATATGTGGACACATTATCAGGTGAGTAACTGGATATTTGCTTATTTAACACCCTCAGAAACTATTTGGACTTTAATCACAGAGTCCAATGAATACATTAGACTAGGACATTAACTTGCCAAAATAGTTTCTACAGAATACTGAAGAGACTATTTTGGCAAGGTCAAGCAGTCATCAACATCATCTGTCTAGCTTTTTCCCACTGCGTTGGGGTCGGCATTCAGCCAAACTGGATGGAACTGAATCTTTTACTTCACCTCCATAGTAACTGGCTATACAATATGTCTTGGTAAGACTGGTTTTCCGACTTTCGGACTTCTGACTACACGTTCTAAGATCTACGAATGACGCCGGTACCAAATGCTTACCGTGGTTTTCGAGGCACGCAACGGTTTCGGTAAATCATGAATAAAAAAAAATACTACAACTAAAGTCATTATTCTCTAGTTTTAATCCCAATTTATTTGGGGTCGGTGCAACATGTTTTCGTTTTTCCTGTGTAATCTGTAAACTTAAGTTGTTCCAAATAAACTTTTATTATTATTATTTCCTTTATTCACTTTTATAAACAAATTTGATACATTTTTAAATATTTCTCATAAATAAAAAAAATTAAAAATAAACATTTAAAAATATAAAAAATTGGAGCCCACCGGTATCGGGAACAGGGTCCAAGCTACCGGCGGTCAGGGCTCCAGAGAAAGGAACCTCCTAACAATACGAGCCGTGTCCAGGAGTACCGCTTTCTGAATCAAGCCCTTGATCCAGCTGCCTAACGAGAGCCTCATCAGATGTTGGTCGGGGCTCTTTATTATTATTATTATTAGTTATCTATTACTAATGAAAACGAAAACACACAATCTCAGCACTCACTTCCTTTCTTGCCATATCATTCTTCACACAGTACATCCATCGTTTCTTCGGTCTTCCTCTACTTTTATAGCCATCCAAATTCATCCTCAGAACTTTATTCACGACAATTTCTAATCTTTTGATGATGACATCAATAGTAGGTAATTGTATCTTTATTTACACATCTCTTTCACGACCAAGTAGCTCAAGAATTCCAGTCACTTAATCTATATAACTATAACTCAGCCTATTGTTCAAGACCGATGGTCCAGACATCTTGTATCGACATCTCTCTTGTAAATAAAGGATTCTCTTTTATTGAGAGCTAGACTAATACAGGTATTAGGTTTCAGTTCTTTCACAATACTTCCATTAGTGAGCCTTTTAGAAGTCTGTAATTCTTAGAAGTTAGTGAAAGTAAATAGTAACGTTAGAAGTTTTCTGATTTTGTTACCGGTGTAGGTTAATGGGTATTTCTGCACGCGTAGGATGACCACAGTAGAAACGAGTTTCGTCTACGTAATCAAAATTATGACGGATAGAAATGACATCATTCCGTGGACGTAACCTGATCCTACAGTGGTCATGCTACGCGTGCTGGGAAGTACAAAACTCTTCTGCGTGGAGATGCTGATAAGACTTTTGTATTGTGTATTAGCGTGAAGAGCTATTAATTGGATTTATCGTTTCCTAGTTTAGTATTAAAACTGTTAAGCTGCCTTATTAGTATAGAGGTTGCAAGCGTAACTACTGAGCCAGTGGGTTCGATTTCCAGGTTGGGCAAAGTGTTATTGGGTTTTTCGATCAGGTCTCAATAGCAGCCACGGAGTCTGGTTTCGTGCCCGGTTGATGGCCATAGGTTCGTCTCCAATTACATGGTACTTAAACATAACCGAAGAAATGTGCGTGTACTAATAGGTGCCTGCACCTTTGCCTAACTCTTTGGGATTACAGGTGTAATGTTATGTTACTGATAGGTACGCTAGATTAGGTTTTTTAAACACGTGTATTCAGTTTTGCCCTTCTGTTGAGTATTTGTTTTAATTAATTTCCTGACTATGTATCTCAACAATAATCATACTAACAGGCTCAATAAAGCAGTTTTAAAAGATCGTACTAAAAGGACTGACTTTGCAGAAGTCTATCATTCTCTATGAACAAAGTTTCCGGCAAAGCTAGTACTGTAATTATACTCGCCTTTGAAACACAAGTCCATAATTATCACGTCAGGCAATAAATTTCCAGTTCACCTTTACAATAACGACTCTATTGGAATCGAATTGAAGTATTAAATATTTGAAAAGCTCGCGTGTGCCTAACCAAATCATTAAATTTGACCTAGAACATAACTAGCGCGGAAACAAATGAATAATGCACCCTAAACGATCGGTCGGATTGTGGTAAATATTATTTTTATTTTGAGTTATAAACTTCGTATTGAATGTTATGACGCATTTGAAGAGGTCACCTCACCATAGTTTGTTCTAATCACAACCTGTATAAATATATAGGTACTAGTCATTCTACTCCTGCATTGCACGGAAATACGGTCTCCAAGTTATAAATTATTGCATACGAACGACACGATAATGTCATTTGTTTTAAAAAAAACCTTTGCCACGAAGAAAGTTCCGAAAGAAGTATGTTTAAATCGATGACTCTTATGACTTCTTCGACATTCATATGTTTCGGTACAAGAAATACACAGTCCGTACTTTATTAGGTCATTCATTGGTCACGCTCGTAGTTACAATAAAGTTAGAATCACTGACCTACAATCTTGCCTCACACGTATGATCCTCTTAAACATATCCAGTTTTACAAAAGAGTATCGTATTACCCAGTACTAGCTGGGTTGTGGATAGAGGCAGTCGCTCCATGTAAAATACTAGTACTTAGCTGCATCCAGTTAGTCTGGAAGCCGACCCCAACATCATAGGTGGGAAATGGCTAGGCAGATGATGAGAAACTTTGGAGGTAGATTTCAACAATTTTATTTATTTATTTATGTACACAAAAAAATCTTGAAAGGACAGTACATTAAGATAATAGAGCACAAAGGTACTGCTTATTTCAAATCAATCAAAAATCAATCCAACTTTCTTCCAGCAGACCTGCTAGAAGAAAGTTGGATTAGAAAGGTAGAAACAGTGTGTAGAAAGGACGAAATAGGAAAATTATAATTAGAGCTTAAAACAAAAATATACCTTATAAAATAAACATACATACAAATACAAGGTGTTGTTTTGCATCCTCGTCAAATTCAAGGAGGTAACTATGCTAATGATTCTCGTCCCGAATCAATAATAAAATAGGTAGGTATTTTTTTTTTTTTTTTCGTTTTTACGGATATCGGTAAGTGTGAACCACCCGTGTTTTAAACGCGGCCCGTCTGGTTCTTGCCCTATAACCTCGTTTACACACATACAAACAATTTCAAACGTTTATTCGTTAATTTCTTATTCCCTAAACCACGTTAAGGGAATTATTCTGAAATATTGTCCAACCTAAACGACAAAAAAAATCAGCGTTTATTAATAATTAACTAGGTACCGTAATTTTAACTGATTATTTATGTCTTTTGTGACCACCTCCTGAAATTTGACGAGGTTGCAAATCAACACCTTGTATATACACATAATTATAAAAAAAGGTAAATATATACCTATAATATATATCAGAATATTACAGTATAGAGGAAAGGTAATGCTCTTTAACTTGCTTTTCACAATTCTTTTTTATTTTCTTGCCATCACACATTTTTTTTGTTCACTTCCAGCTTAAGTACCTTAAGATCACAGGCACACCGATTGTGTTCCCGAACCTGTACTCTCTAACCTGGGGTCTGTGCATCTTCTCCTGGGGTCTCAGCTTTGCCGTGATCTTGTCTCAACATTACCTGCAGGATGACTTTGAGCTGTGGCATTCGTTTGCTTATTATCATATTATTGCCATGTTGGATGGATTTTGTTCATTGTGGTAAGTATTGAAATGAAATTTGTTCATGTTGAAAACAGAAAATATAATTATTAATTAGCTATTGACCTTTGCTATATTGTTGAGCCACAAGATTAAGCTGAATTTCTTGGTTCAGTCAATAGGACAATTAAATCATTTGTAAAGACTCGATATAGACAAAAAATATTTTTCTGATTATAAAAAACAGAATATACCTATTGTAATTACCCTTATATGTCAACGTATAAGTCCTTGCTTCTTTCTACAGATCACTTTACCGTCTGTGTTTTGTGGTGTTCAAAAGACAACGTCAGCGTCAAATGACAGGCTGACATTGCTACTCTTCGTTTCTATAAGAAGCTTTTAAATGCACCGACAGCATGCCACAAACAAAGCTCGAAAGCATAGCTTAGTCTACACTTTCACTGCTGAGTTCAAATAATCCATTTTTACTTCGTCTGCGTCGTCTATAGCTACGTATAGCGACGACTCGGGAGGCTGGTTGTGTGCACACGAACGGATTATTGTTCGACCCTAATGTTAATATTTTCTTTTTTCCATCTTTATCCCCAAACCAGGTACATAAACTGCAACGCTTTCGGCACAGCATCCCGAGGCCTCGCGACGAATCTGCACAAGGGGCTTGAAGCCGAACACCCGGCGCTCAAAGTGGCTCAGTACCGACATCTGTGGCTCGATCTCTCACATATGATGCAACAGTTGGGTACGTGGAGTTATAGTTTTATTAGTTTCATGAAACGCTTTGGGAGATAGACGTAATGTAAGGTTTATTTATTTATCTGACAGTATTAATGCTGTAACTATCACTCATTAACGAGTCTTTGGTCAACTGGACCCGCTGGCTACTGAACGCGCGGGTCCACTTCACTACATAATTTTATTTCTGTATATTTATTGGTTAAATGCAACCACTTTCGAAATTAAAAAAGCATCTATTGTTTAAAGCTACTAGCAGATAGGTACAGTTGAGCGCAAAATTGGTTAGTCAAAATATACTAAAACGCAATTCAATTAGCGTTAACCGTTTAATCTCAATCAAAAACTAAAATATTTTTTATTTAGGATCATGCAGCTGAAATTAGGTCAAACCTTAAATCGAGAATATTAACTACATGTAATACTTACTAACCTAACCCAATGCACATTAGACAAGTAAAACTGAAACCAACTTGTACATTAAAGTTCCTTTTTTTTATTTATTTATATATACAAGTACTTGCTGCACTTAAAATTTGCACCAAAGCGTGCAGCTTGTATACAGACGCCAGCAAGTCAAGCTAGAACAAAACTGTCAAATTTTCCCTATCAACCTTGCACCATATTCTTAAACGCTAAGGTTGAAAATCATTTAATGAAATTTGACAGATTGTTGTAGCTTGATGTGCTGGCGTCTGTACTTGGACTTTCTTTCTTCAAACATCTCTCTCTACACACATTTACCTACCTACATATGTCATAAATTTATTAGCACAGCACAGCAACCTGGAGTTTATGCAAGCCTAGTACTTTGATCACAACTAGGTCCTACCCAGATTTTGTGTGTGCAGACGGAACTGTTAGAATAAATACCACATTGAATTGCAAGCTTACTTTTGGTCTTCTTTTTTGTGATGATTTTAGCGGCACTAACATCTTCTTCATGATTTTGATCTCCTAGTACTTTCTGTTCAAATTTAAATTAAAATAAAACTGAAAGATACGTGATCAGTGACTGTACTAATTATGAAATGAGTCTAGATGACCAATTCAAAAATTTACTTTGGCGAGTGGTCCCGCGGGTCCATTTCGAGTGGTTGAGCAAAGACATCATTAACACTGAATACGGGACATTTACCATGTTTACTATTTATATCGAGTTTCCAAACCTGGTAAATATCCCGTTTTCAGTAGTAATGGTAGTGGTAGTGACCATGTCTGTTTAAAAACTTATTTCATGCTGAAATTTACTTCGATTTCTGTGGGTCGACCCCTCGCATAAGATACAACAGTAGGGTACGTAGTTTTATGGAAAACTGGTGAAGATAGATGTAATATGAGTTTTATGCAGGTTTTTTTGGTCCATACTTTTTTATGTTGTTATCAAAGAAATTCATGGTAAAATTCGCGTTTTTGTACTGATATGAGATAGATAAATTGAGAAAAAAAAATAAGGCAGACAGTAAGGTCTTAATTAGTGCCGCGGTCCATCAGTATCATCAATTCGGGCCCGAATCACACATTGCTGGGTAAAGACTTCCCTTTTCGTCTGCCATACTTCTCCACTCCATGCGCTCATCATATAAGTTATTCTCGTAGAATGGCTCCGTGACTGTAGCAGATTATACCTTTACTATAAAAAATCTATTTAAAGTTTTTAAACTGACATGGACACTAACACTATTAATAACACTTGTAACGGGATATTAACCATGGTGTATTATTTGTCTTGAGTTCCCGATATTTCGGCGCTGTTGCGAACGCCATGATCACAGATAAACTGATCCATCTGTTGAGCTAACTGATGTTAATCCGTAATCATGGCGTTTGCAACAGCGCCAAAATATCGGGAATTCAAAACAAATAATAAACAAGGTAAATATCCCTTTACAAGTGTTATTGATAATATATTTAAAAAAAAAACAGGTCCATGGAGTTTCTTGCCCATTCTTCTCTATAGAGATCTACGCTTTGGAATGGGCAACTACAGTACTTTCACAGTTATTATGTATTATGACTGGGACTGTATCTTCATTTTTATTGTTTTTCGACTATTCAAAAGTGCCTGTAATTGGCCTACTTGAAATAAATGATTTGATTTTGATTTAATAACAGGTGCATGGTTCGATCTTCAAGGTTAAGCCACGCTTGCCAAGGTCGGTCTGTGATAGGGGGTCTATGATGGGACCATAATTATATACCGAGTTTCCTCCGTGCCTCGGAAATACCGTTAAGCCTTTGGTCCCGGCTAACATTTGTCGAAAGTCTGACAACCAGTCTTACCAAGTAGTAGGGTTGTGGAGGTCAGCAAGGCAGTCGCTTTATGTAAAATATTTGGTATTCAGCTGCATCCGGTAAGACTGGAAGCCAATCCCAATAAAGATGGGAAAAGGCTAGGAAGATAAATGAGATATTGTGGCTGAACTTCCCAAAAATTGTTCAGAGAGAAAGTTTTCAAATTGATGGGATCTGTCGATAATTTTGTAATTAATGGTGACGCTGTTTCGGGGATTAAAGAAGACTTGAAGAAGACTTTCTCCTTTTACGCCAAAACAATTAAGTAAAGAAACTTGTTACTTGAAGTATATTTACCTACTTAATAACGTAGATATTTTGGGTTTAAAGATATTTAAGGGTAATGAATTATTGCTCAGAAAGTTCTCGCCTTTGTTAGACTATTTTGTTTATTTGAAAGGAGTCCTTCCTAGTGGGATATATATGATGTCAAAAGGTATTTAGCACTTTATTTTATTGTGAAGTAAAGACAGAACAATTAGAATATTTATCAATCTAATAGAAAAAAAACAATGCTAGTTTTGACAAAATAGCTCAGATTTTATAACACATTTTTTTACATTCCAATGAAATATATTGTACTGCAATAAATGACAGTTATTTTTTTCCCAATTGATTGAATTCCCAACAAACATTTATATGAAAAACTGCCTCGTCATACGTCCTACAAATATTAGTATGCATGGAATTATTGGTAAATAAATGCGAACAACCTTTTTGCTCTCACAGAATGAACGACGACCAGCTAATTCATCCAATATTTTATTTTCTTCTTTATTAACACGGCTGAAGTATTGTTGTAAATGTAGGTATGTTTTTTTTCACACCAGCAAATACTGGTCTTATAAAGTATTCATTTCACCTTTCGGAAGTCCCATAAAATTGCGTTTTCTGTTAAAGCCCAATAAGACAGTTTGCAAATCATAGTGACGTATAAGAGTAAAATGGATGTATGTGTAATTATGATTTTAAACCGGTTTCTAATAAAGGAGGTTATTACGTATTCGGCTTGAATCGTTGTTTTTTTCGGCTCAGGGGCAAAATGTCTCTTTCGCAAAATGTCTACTGGTAGTAAAATGTCTCTTTCTCATAATGTCGCTTTCGCAGAATGACACCTTCTCAAAAGGTCGCTTTCTCACAATGCCTCTTTATCTTATCTCTCTCTCTTTATCTCTCTCTTTTCTTATGGACCATCATGTTTATGTATCTATGTTATTTTCTGTGATTTCTGGTCCGATTTACGTGGTCCTATTTTTTCATTTGTTACAAACTTGCGCGATGGTCTCACATAAATTATATTTATTAACTTTGCTGAGGTAGTTTACGAGTTATCTTCTGTATTACGTATTTTTCTTCTGAGTCTATTATGATGATCTCCTAATATCTTCAAGTACCAATGTAAAATGAATACCTTCCAAGATATTTTATGAGATACCACAACTACAAAGAATAAAATAAGATATCCATCTTTACAAAAAAGTTTTTTTTAGTTAACCAAGTCTGTCTAATGGGTATGTATGTATGTATGTATGTGAAACACCTAGGTGAATCAGGGGTACAGAAAGGTAACCGTGGAACACCTAGGTGAACCACTTTGGTGTTCCATGGGTCAGTAACCCGTCATGGGTCAGAAAGTTAACCGTGAAACACCTTGGTGAACCAGGGGTTCAGAAACGTAACCGTGGTACAGCTAGGTGAGCAAGGAGTACAGAAAGTTAAATGTGAAACACCTAGGTGAACCAGGGGTACAGAAAGTTAAATGTGAAATACCTAGGTGAACCAGGGGTACAGAAAGGTAACTGTGGAACACCTAGGTGAACCACTTTGGTGTTCCATGGGTCAGTAACCAACGTTTCTCTCATAGCTTTTTAAACTTCCAATGACTGTGATGCCTTTAAGTTTTCTTCTTCAATCTATCTATCAGGACTTTAGTACAAGTTTTTCTGTTCACAGGTCGCGCGTACTCCAACATGTATGGAATCTACTGCATGGTGATTTTCTTCACCACAACCATTTCTCTCTATGGCGCCTTATCAGAGATCCTTGAACACGGTCTGAGCTACAAAGAAATGGGTCTTTTTGTCATCGTGGGGTACTGCATGACTCTCCTGTTTATTATTTGTAATGAGGCTTATCATGCTTCTAGGAAGGTTAGTTATTTGTAATATTTTACGAGTAGGTGTAAATATTTTCGACGGTAAAATATTTTAAGTAGAATAGAATAAAAAAATATATAAGTGAACAAATAGAATAAATCGCAACTGTTTTACAATATACACCGTGTAAATCACCTCATCACGAAGCCGTCAACGAAGCATTTTGTACATGAAACTAAGTAACATTACGCAAAAATTATTGCTGGGAAACGACTTTTTTTTGGGGAGTGTAAAATCGTGATTTGTGGTAGAACTCATTGCAACGCACTCAAAACATTGTGCTGATGGACGGATTGAATAGTACGCGGGTCGTCGAGGTGTTTAAAGTAAAAATCTAACATTAAAAACTTGTATTTAAAAAAATACTTGTCAAAAAGTTGGAACTTTGACCCCTAATATCTCCGTAACTAAGAGGTTCCCAGATATGGTGTAGAACAAAAAAATGATCGCAATGACAGGGAGAACCAGTGCCTTTCGGCTTCGTTAAGAGGTGTTTTACACCCTTTATAATGCTTAAAACGTAATGGCGGATATAGGACTTTTCAATCGCACGCTAACTCAATTCTCGGCAACTGTTATCCAGTTGCTACCAGCCACGAAGCCACACAGCTACGGGTCACTCGGCTCGGCACTCAGCTCGGGAAATTTGCACGTTTTATGAGAATAAATCGTGCAAATTTCCATGGTAAACAGCAGGTTCATCAAAGTTCTCTAATGCCTTCTGTAATGGACAATCATTACCAGGCCTGCAAGGAAAACTTTCCTTGATGACCCGCTCTTTTTTATTCCTAGGTTGGACTGGAGTTCCAAGTCCGTCTTCTGAACGTGAACCTGGGAGCAGTAGACAGAAGTACGCAGCGTGAAGTGGAAATGTTCCTCGTGGCCATCTCCAAGAACCCACCCATCATGAACCTTGACGGCTTCACCAATATCAACCGAGAACTGTTTGCTGCTGTAAGTACAGGAATCTATATTTACTAATATTATAAAGCTGAAGAGTTTGTTTGTTTGTTTGTTTGAAGTTGAACGCACTAATCTCTGGAACTATTGGTTCGACTTGAAAAGTATTTTAGTGTTGGACAGCGCATTTATCGAGGTAGGCTACTATAATATCACCCTACGAACAATACGAGGCAAGCATGAATGAAAAATGTTGTGAAAACGGGGAAATTGTGAAAACGAAATTGCGTGGGCCAGCTAGTATTAAAGAGAGAAAAGAGGGGCTCGTGGCTAAATATTAACAGCCGCATGGGTCGATCTTCAACGTTAAGCCGTGCTTGCCGAGGTTGGTCGTGGCATCAGCCACCTAAGTGAAGACATCGTGAGACAGTCGTGGCACTCGTGGCCCTCATGGATGTACCAAAAGGCATAATTTATCGCTGTCATTTTATACTCCTAATGAATTTAAATTTCTCTAATGTATTTTTTTTTATGAACTTTGCCCAATACTAGGTGCGCTTACAAACATTTAAACTCGCATACACAAACAGCCAGACCCGGAACAACTAACTGTAAACCATACAAATATTTGTTCCATGCGGGGATCGAACTCGGACACGCAGCGCAGCAGTCAATCACTAAGCCACTGCGCCAACCGTGCCGTTGAATGCATAGCGATCATAGCAAGCAATGTCTTAATATAAATCATATACCTCAAATAAGCACCTATATTGAGAACCCTGCATGCAAATCAATATAATCCCCATTCACCAATCCATCAAAATAATTGGTGCATCTTCTAGTACGAAACGCAATCTATTTAATCAACTTTGTACAGCTACTGCAACACAAACACCGGTTTCGGAGCTAAAACAACAGGTAGTTTAAAACTTTTCTCGTCAAGTAAACATTTGTCTGTGGGGACCACAATGCTGGCTACTTTGGGGTCTAGTGTTTTATTTGTGTGTTTCGGTGTCAACAATTTGTGTTAATGCTGTTGTAAAAGTATACATTGCGCCTTTTGTCAATTACTAGGCATTTAGTTACTTATCTAAACCTAATTTTACTTCAAAACATCATCATTGTCGTCGAGTTTTTGTGGACTTACTCCATTCACTGCTGAGTATTAGATACTTTCTTTTTATGCTATGCTTTCCTAGTCTGTGCGATTATATTTTTCATTTTTTTTTTAATTGTTTTATTGTTTTTTCCTTACTTTGTACATTTTTATTTATTGATTGGATCGCTGACAGAGGCTACACAATCACATGCATGTTGACATTTACACGGACAATACAAATGTGCGCTTCCAATGACAGGCGACCACATCATTAACTTATTATCTTGGTAGGTACAACAAGTTTGATAAGGAAGAATTTTAACAGTCCTATTTAAAAACGAGTCCGTGTCCAGGTACAGCGCTTTTTGCATAAAGCCATTGATACAGCTGCCTAACGTGCGCTCAGGTATTGGTCGAGGTTCTTGGCAATTATGTCACTGGCTGATACGACTATCGGGCCCAATGATTGCTGAGTCTGAGTCCACATTAACTATACTTTTTTTTGTCTCCTTCACTTGTCTAGTGGTCGCAAAAGCGACTGCTGAGCATAAGGTCCTAGGTTCTATTCTCGGCTCGGGCAAAGTGTAATCATAATTGTTTTTTTCCATCAGGAATTTCTCAGTAGCAGCTATGGAGGCTCGATTTGTGTCCAGTTGATGGCAATAGGCGCCCTACTACATGGGACTTAAAAGTAACTCGCGAAATGTTTGTGTACTTGTTAGGTACATCTCTGGGATAACAAGGCGTGATGTTTTATTTAAGTCATTCCTGTATATAAGAATAAATTTACTAAGCCATAGTTACAAACATTTTCTTAATCTAACTTAGCGCTATGAATAATCGTAACTAGTTATATTATATTTTAATATAGTTAAAAAAAAACAGAGGAACCCAAAGGGTATCTGGTGTATCTTGGGGGCCGGAGACACATATTTGATGATATGGTAGTTAACAAGGCATAAGTAGGTAATTGTGGATTACTTTTGAACAAAAAGAAAAAAAAAATGATGTTAACTTTAAAGTACTTTGAAATTTAATAATGTCGAGTGTGTGGCTGTGTGTGTGCGAATATATGAAAGTCAAAAAGGTATTGGATGTCCTGTTAAAAGATTATGCAGAAACACGCAACTCTTTGAAAACGATGGCCCCTCTGTCTGGATCCTCGTACACACGGCGACACACGAAGCTGTACATGTGTACTGTGATTTGTATAGATTTCCTGTACTGTGAGAGATCCGCTTACACTGGTTTGTATAGCTTGATTGATCGCCGTGCGTACTAATGACGTCACGCTGTTCACTCAATGACCACGTCATTTGAGGACTGCAAGTTTCAAACGGCACGCTTATAAACGGAATAGGTATGCCGTTCATGACCCCTTTTTGGTGAAGCATTTTCCATTTCTCTTAATTGATACTATTACTGTCAACTTTCACTTTCTCTTTGATCTTTTTGATATAGCTTGGCTTCAATCCAACCCTCCGTTTTTCATCAATCTAACCCCGTCGTCCCCACGAAAATCGTCAATGGTTTTGAAAACAGAAAATATTCACATAGTACACCATACACATATTCTTAGTTTATTAACCACAAAATTTGTTATCCCCGACAATCAATGACCCGATCAAGCTGCTTAAAAGCAGTCAATAAAACAAGATTACTCTATTTATAGAACCGTTAACTTATATCGGTGATAGTACAAAAAAAAAGTAGATGTCATCGATAAAGTCGACGACCCGTTACTAATGCGCCATCTATTCGACATGAGCGCCATTCATTATATTCCAATTAGAGTCAGCTCTATAGTTTCCTTATTTTCTGCCGCTAAGCTGAGCTGTTTCCTTGTTTGCGGAAATAGATGAACACAACCTGCATGTTGTCCATGGCTGCTTACTAATACAAAGAGCCCAGCTTTATTACAAACTAAATCGAATGCTTTCTGTAACATTAGCTAAGCCTGAACTGAAGTAGCCTGTTTTTGTGAGAGCGTAATAACAGGTACTCATGATAAAAAAAACTTTCCAAAAAAAACATTTTTTATACTCATTCACTTTTATTACAATAAAACAACAGCCGTATAAATTTGGGGCGCGCGTGCGCTTGTGACCTATCAGCTGCTAGCCACGTTACGCTGTTCTGTCTCTTTACTGTCGTACTGTGCCACAGTGGGTAGGCAGAGTACGGCTCGCACCCCCGAATTTCATAATGGCTGTTGTGGTATTGTGATAAAAGTGTACAAGTATAAAAAAATGTTCCTTTGGGAAAGGTCTTTGTTATCATGAGCACAATCATAGTTTTAAATATCGGTCAATAATTACCAGTAACTCTATTTGTGGCAACTGTAAACGATATCAAATAAACGTTAGTGAATCGGTTTCCATGCAAGCCTGCTTCCACCCTAGGCCACATCATCGCTTTATATCAGGCGGGTTGCGGTCAAAAGCAAGCCTGTTTCGGGAAAAATACCGATCACCTCCGTCCATCCTGAAATAATTACGTAGAAATATCTAATGACATTTCTAATAAGAAATCTCAGTAACAGTGTGGAATCTGGGTTCGAGCCCGTTTGATGGCAATAGGCATCTCCCTAGTTTGTAATTAAATAATAATCTTCTATTTTTTCAGAACATCTCTTTTATGTCAACCTACCTAATAGTGCTGATGCAGTTCAAGCTAACCCTACTTCGTCAGAGTGCCAAGAAGACCATCAAGGCTGTGATCAAGACACTCTTCAACACCACCACAACTGTTCTGGATGATGATTTTACTGCAGATGGTGATGACAAGTGAACAGTTCTTGACTAGCTCTATAGATCATCAGTAATTAGAGAATTAGGTTTAGAATCACGATTAGTAGGTATATTTTTATTTATATCAATTGACTTATTTTAGCTTTTCTAGAGTATCATCTTTGTATGGCAAAGTTGGTTTATTTATTAGTACAAGCTTCAAAAAAGCTTTTAGTTTAGATATACATAAGTAGTTCTGATAAAATTATGCTTAGATTGGCGCTAATACCATAGATAGATTCACAATATCCTAGTCTAAAGTATCGCTATTTCGGTACGATTTAATAATGTATTAAAAATAAGCCTTTTATCATAATAAAATATATATTTCCATCTTTTTTTCTGCCTTGTTTGTCGACCTACATCCTGGCCTATCCACCCATTTTCTAATACTTTCGCCTAATCTATTTCACTAGCGTGTTTTGTGCCCCAAATGACATAACGAGCAATTTGTTAATTACACTACGTAATAATGTATTTTTTTAATTTAGTTAAGTCTCATTTTACAATCCGCGAGGGTACACTACGAGTAGGAATTAGCTGGTGTTGCTGTTGAAACACAGCGTGTAACAATTGTTTGCTTATAATATCTAAAGGTGGCTTTAAAATAATAATTACATTTACAAAAAAATATGAGTTCAAATGTAAATATAATATGTACTAGCTGAGCCCCGCATGCTTTGCAATGCACTTGTTCCTTACCTACTACCTACCTAAAAACCTTCTACAAATTATTAGAAACAATTTAAAAAAAAGATGAATGAAATCGGTCAAGTCGTTCTCAAATTATGGCATGACCAAGGGAAATAGGGATATACATATAGAAGATAGATTTACTCGTATAACTCTCGAGGTTTTGCTCAATACACGACAATAATCTCAGACAGTCACTGTGCGATCTTTTTCTTAGCGTACGATGGCAAAAAATTCAAACGTGTTCAGTCCAAACCTCCGCTCACTGATGCAGTACAATATCAATCATCACGAACGCAGGTGATATGGCATGCGGCGCAAGATGGAAGGTGGGCCATTCTTTCCGATTGTAGTAATAGTCTCTCTATCTGGGGTCGGTCCCTCATGTCTAAGGATCGTGGTCAGCCTGAGGGTTGCATCGGGAGCGGATGATCTGCCTCCATCGGTTTATGTCCATCGCGTCTCTTACGACCGTGGAGGACAAAGAGTCTTGACTTGCTCGGTCCATCTTGTTGGTGAGCGACCGCGCGATCTCTCGCCTTCGGTGTTTCCAACCACTATCTATTTCTCCTGACTTTCGTCGCCTCTATGCACCATGTGGCCGAAATATGACAGGATGCGGCATACGGTGGACAAGCAAGTTTTAATTTGGAGCTGGGCTGAGTTGGTAGTAATAGTACAGATAGGAAATCAGAAGAACTGAAACATATAATGTATCGTCACCGTTAATCGTAATTCAAGTGGTACCTAATGTTTTGCGTACTCTCATTTCTAAGCGTTTGTTATTTGTACTTAATCACTTATTAAGATAAAGGCAAGCGCGATGATAAGCGCAAGCAGTCTTCCTGGGATGGTATTAGGACCTCAAGAAACCCAAAGACATCAAAGCGAGAATCAATAATCGATTTCACGCCCAACACTCAAGTACTTGTGTTATCTATGGTCTATGCAGCGCAAGCGCCTCACTACTCGTCTTGCACGAACTTTTGAAGATGGCGACGCCGCTTCTTAACTAATCGGAAATAAATATACATTCTGTGTCTAAAGTGTTGTGTCCCCCATAAAAAGGGCTGCAATAGTGCGTGGAAACCTGAACTGGTGGATCTAGCTGTGGGAATCAAGGTAAGGCTGCTCAATACTGTCTTCATCTTGTCAGTGTCTAGTGCTCCTACAAACGCTTGGAAGTTAAGTTTGAATTTCCATCCCTCATGTTATCCGAGAACTAATCCTTCTCGTAACATATACTATAAAATTTCAGCAATCATCTCATTCATACAATTTTTACTCAACAAAAACATTCTACGAAAAATCACAAGATAGAGCTTGGAAAAGCTACTAAATAAAACATTGAAAACAAAATTATTCCACGAGGTAAAGTTAGCTCCTAAAACAACATTGTAGGAAGAAAAGTACCTAACAAAATGTGTGAGGATAATTAAAGCAAAACATTGCACTGTTGTTTTATACTAAGTGGAGCTAATCTCGGCATTTCGTGTGCACTAATTTAAGTATTTTACAAGGTTTTTATTTGAGTGTTAGATTATCATATCGGGCTGAGTATTATTGAGCTATTCCATCAGAAATTTCTCAGTAGTAGCGGCAGTAGCAGCAACACACCAAGCCTGTAGTCGCGGATTACTGGCGTGGTTTGCCGTGATGTTACAAAAAGTTATTGTCAAAGGACGTCCGATTCACAAAACATCATGTTGAAAAACAAAATCCAATTCAAAGAATGTACCATTGCAGATCAGTTGGTGAGATGGTCTGATTTGCCGAACGTCAGATTTCGAGAATGTTTGGTTCCCTAAAAATATTTTATTAACTTGCTTTTAGACTGCATGCTGAAAGAAGAACGTATCTAGGTTTTTGTACCAACAGAAAAAAAAAGCATGCGTACTAATAATTAAATAGGTAGTAGATAATAATTATACCGAAAGACAAAACTACAATCTAGCTGTTTTATCTCACACGAAATAAACAACTACGTCGCACTTTTACAAATAGCTGTGTCGGTCAACAAACCTGAAGTATTCATCTTCATTGTAGTAATACAAATACATTTCCTATGAGAAAAAACTTTCTTTATAATTCAGGTTAGGAATCAGACAGAAGTGGCGTTTATAATTATACGCGCTTCGCGGTTACACATCTTCCTCTGTGGTTTTTAAGTAAAGTTCGATATCTTTGAATTTTTTACAGGCAAGCTTGCCTTGCTTACTGGCTTGATCAGTGTTGTAACTTTAGTGGTTGCCACTGGCTATAGTTTTTTTTTGTGCTCTGTTTACGCTTAGACAGCTAGACGGGGTCGCGGCAGATCAAGAAGAAGATGGCGAGACGCCTTGGATGCCTTTCTTGTCAATTGGCGAGAAGAGACGCGACATCGAGTAAAGTGGAAGGAATGGAGGGCGGCCTTTTCCCAAGAGTGCGACAAGTCAGGATAACAAAAAAAAAATATACGCTTAGTATCTGTACAAGACATGGTGATCTCGCTTAGAGCTACTGAAAACTAAAATAAGCCGCATGAACTGAAGGCTGCCTGTTGTGTGCGCCTGCATGTTTATGATGCGAACTCATATTTATGTTCGCGTAACAGTTGGAAGAGACTAAGCGTGAGTGACACATCTCTGCATCTGAAACAAAACAAAATACAATTAAGCTCAAATTAGACACTTCACTTTTAATTTATGTCTGTCTTTCAGTAAATCAAATATCTAGATATGATACTTGATTTTGAAACTTTCATTCGAGCTCGTAAAGGTTGAAAAATTAGAAGATAGGAACTGTTCAACGATTATTCTTAAGGATTTTTACCGATGTCGTGTAAACTCAACCTTTCACTCGAGTGAAGCGTCTGGTATCAGCATAACCGAGGAAGTGAGGAAATACACGACTGGAATGTCAACCTTTGTTTGCCTGATTGCTCAGTATACTGTCAAGAGCAATGTATTCTCAAAATAAATAATTGCGAAAGGCGATTTATTTGGTTTAAATAATTTTACTACTTTTCGTAGAATACGTTTGGTGGTTTACTGTTAAAAACTTGCTATGTTTATAGTGACCGCCCGTCTAATTTGACCCTAAGGCTGTTTCTCACAAACAAAGTAATTTGAAACTATGAATCTTTTTTCTGACTTAAAGTGAGGGCGGCCATTTGTATTAAGCTTCGACTAAATAAATGGTTTTGACTTTCACCTCTCCTTTGAACACTAAAGAGAACTTTTATTTTGTTGTCCGTATTTTCAAACTTTATTCACTTTATTTTTATTACATTTCATTTAAGTCTACTTCAGTTGAGCGTAGGAATAATTTATTGTGACTTATTTACTGCAAAACTTAAAAATATTTTTTTTGTTCGTTGCATTTATGGGTGGAGACCACCTAGGACCTCATGTCCTGGGTTTGATTCTCGGGTTGGGTAAAGTGCTATTGGGTTTGTCCATTAGGGATTTCTTAGTAGCAGCCACGGAGTCGGGAATCGTGTCCTGTTGATGGTAATAAGCTCGCCCCCTATTACATGGGACTTAAACATAACTGGCGAAATATTGGTGTACTATAAGGTACACCTCTGTCTAACCCTACGGGGATACAAGCGTGAAGTTATGATAAATAGGGAGCGAGAGGAAGACCAAGGAAACTATGGATGGATTGGTAAGGAATGATATGAAGGGAATGGTCCGTTTACACCTTGTATATGAATATAAGGTATTGTTTTGCATCCTCGTCAAATTTCAGGAAAGTGTCACAAAAGACAAAAATAATCAATTTATATTATCGTACCAAGTTAATTACTTAAAAACGATTTTTTTTGACGTGACAACGTCTTATAAATTGGTTTGCCGGGTGACACTTCAAGAAACTGCGTTACGCTCCGCTCACGTTATGCGCTCACAATGAGAGCGAGTGAGAGGCACGCGTCCCTTCCACTCGGGCATGGTTAGCCCGCCTAAGAGCGAGAGAGACAGACATAAAAAGTGAAAGGCACGCGCAAATAAATGTTTTAAATTGTTACTATTATTTCATCCTTCTTCCTACTATACGAATGAATATTCACATTAAAATTATTTTACCACTCAAAGTCGTTGTCACGTAAAACTTTCGCCCGTATACCGACTTTACAGGCAACCAATTTTTTTTTTTTTTTGGATATTTAAGTTTATCAGTAGTTCAGAATAACCCCCTTAACGTGGTTTAGGAAATAAGAAATTATGGCATAAATGTTTGAGATGGTTTGTATGTGTGAAAGCGCCGTTATAGGGCATGGATCGGACAGGTCGCGTTTGAAGTACGGTTAGTTCACAATTACCCATTTTCTAAAAAATACCTACCCATTTTATTGTTGATTCGGCACGAGAATCATTAGCATAGTTACCTCCTTGACTATGACGAGGATGCAAAACAAAACCTTCTATATGGATGAAAAATCATTTCACTGATTGTTGTAGTTATTGTGTCTGTAGTAATTATTAAATGTCCTGCGAATGTCTACGATATTTTGTCTACGGCGCGCGGCGTAGCGGTCGTTGACGTCACGGCTACGCAAGTTTGGTTCACTGAACTACAAGTGGCAAGGCTATCCATTTGACATTGAAAATAATTAATTAAACCATGTATCATTTTGATAGACTCTCAGAACATTAATTATTCATAATTTTAGGAGTAGCAAGCACTTTATATTATGAATATTGTTGTGAAAAAGTTCATGTTACGATTAATGAGTTTACCAAAAACTTCGATTAAACGCAGTGATTTGTATTTTGAAATAACTACGTGATATGCTATAGCTGATATAGCTGGGGATTGCTATGACGTCTTAAAGCAGTATTGTTTTTATCTTATTCCAGTGTGAGAAAGAGACGGAGGTATTAAGGACGTCAAGCGCCATCTCTTTCCCAGTCTGGAAGAAGATTAAAACTATACATCTTTAAGACGTCATGGTAGGCCACCTGGAGAATGTATTGGACCTCGACGGCTGGCGCAGTGGTTGAACGATCGACTGCTGCGACTCGTGTCGCGGGTTCGATCCCCGAGCGGAACAAATATTAGTAAGGCCTACAGATAGTTTTTCTGGGTCTGGCTGTTTGTGTATGTTGGTTTAAATAATTGTAAACGCACCTAAGAAACAGGAAAAAAAATGACGAAGGTTAGCTACTGAACCGATATAAAATGATTCATCATTAGCCTATAATGTTCCCAATGCTGGGACACAAGCCTCCTCTCCTATAAGAGGAAGTGGGCTGTAATCCACCACGCGGGCCCAGTGCGGGTTGGTAGATGTCGAATTTTTGGTTTTAGGGCATGCCTTTTCCTTCACCGTTTTTGAGAGCAGCGATGATGAAATAAATTACTCAAAGTAATGCGCCTGCCTGGGTTCGAACCCACGGCTTACTGCTCGTAAGTCGGGGATGCCACCACTGGGCCACCGAAAATACCGAACTACTGTCAAAATTATACAATTCATCTTGCTCACTTAGATTGAAATAAGTACTCTATTTACTAATTATTTTTCAGCCTCACCAAAACATGATTGTTTCATCACAGAAATATCTTAACAAAGGTAATTTGTTCAGGTTTCAGCTGAAAGGAGCAAAACACGCAGAGTTTGACGATTAATCAAATGTCCCGTTTTATCAACGTTACAAACGAGGTACGTAAAAATACTTTGTTTTTCGGTTTTATTGAATCATGCTGTACACGAATAAGTCAAGTTGTTTACTACACCATGGTGACTTTTTATATTACACACGGCATAGGCATGTTGCCGTCAGCAGGGCCGGTTAGATGTTAAGTATTTTTATATTAAAGTTTTATTTTCTTTTGTTATTATCCTTTGTGTGTTATTTGTATTTGTCTGTACTCTACATAAATTTAATATGAGGTTAGATTGCTCGAAATAAATGTATTTTATTTTAATTTTTATATTACTTTATATATTATATATTACTTTCACTTTCGCTAAGTTTTTCAGAACGTTGCTAAGGGCTATTTTCACACAAGAGAGAAAAAAGATCACTATGTTTTGTAACTATGTAGGCGAAATATTTTTCTTCTTTAGTTGATTTTTCTAGAGAAGAATCATCTAAACGACGACGAGTTAGAACTCGTCTGAAGTACCAACTAAATAATAACTCATATAACAATCACAGTGGTCGCAAGCGCGACTTTCGAGCAAGACGTCCTGAGTTCGATTCCTGGGACGGACAAAGTGTTTTTGGGTCTTCCATCAGGAATTTCTTAGTAGCAGTCACGGAGTCTGTATCTGGGGGTCTACTCTCTAAGAACGAAATCCGTAATTTCGGTCGAAGTTACGGTCGTTTCCTACTCAGAATCACTTACGGACATAAGATTCTTTAGGAGCCCGTATTTAAAAACAAAGATATCACAATTAGACAGTTGTCCTTACTCCCGATGTGTTTTCAAAACGTGTACGGAGTAGTGTTCATTTCGAAGTTTTAGCTAGTTACGGATGGACCAGTATTTTCGTTGACGGACTTAGAGAGTAGACCCCCTGTGCCCAGTTGATGGCAATAGGCTCAAATGTGGGTGTGCTATAGGGAACACTTCTGTCTAACCCTTTTTTTTTTTTTTTGCGGATGGGAAATCATCAAATGACTTCTCCCGCTCTGGGCGGAGCGGGAGGGAGTGTCAGACTTGACTGACTAAAACCCACCCATGTTCCTTCTAAGCCCTTTGTGTTCCAGGGCCGCGGTATCTCTTTCGAACAACCCGCAGCCCTGGCAGGCATCGGCCCTCTCGGGCCCCTTCTTGTTTGCTGACATCTCCTTGAGGCGCGCGTGGAACACGTACGCGCCGTCGACACGGCCTGTCGTCATGAGACGGATGGACGGTGAGCTAGCCCATTACTCACCGTCCACAGGCTCGCGCCTACGGTGGCCGGGGGCCACTGGTTGCCCCCCGACGCCCGGGGCGTCTCCCGCGGCGGCTGGGACGTGAGGTTCTCTCCCTCTCACGTTCCGCCACCTCCTTCCACCGCTAGCATGACTGCTTCGCAGAAGGAGGCGACGGCTTCCCATTCCCTCTCGCTCCGGACCATGGATTGAACCAGGGCCGGACGCGAGAGGTCACCGCCGCCAATCGCCGCAACGAGGACACGGTGGTGCTCAGCCCAAGCGGGGCAGAGCTCCACGGTGTGCTCCACCGTGTCCTCCGGCCGATCCTCGCAATGGTAACACCCGGGCGTTTCCTCCCGCCCGATTCGGTGCAGGAACCTCCCGAAACAACCGTGTCCGGTGAGGACCTGCGTCAGGCGGAAGGTGAGGGCGCCGTGCCACCTCTCTAGCCACTCCTCAAAGAGGGGACTTATCGCCACTATTGTGGCGTGCCCTGCACGTGGTTGCGACAGTCGCTGTCTCCATGTCGCCATGAGATCGTGCCGGAGGTCTGTCCGCTGAGCGACAATTTGCCGCGGCAGCGGAGTTTCCCCCCGGCGTAGTGCCTCCGCGCGCCATTCGTGCAGGCGCGCGAGGACTATCGCCTCCAGATCCCATGGCGGCAATCCGGCCAAGAGGCTCGCCGCCTCACCGGAGATCGTGCGATACCCCCGGATCAGCCTTACGGCTATCACCTTCTGGGGCGCGTTCAGGTAATGGGCGGCTCGCCGCCTCAAAGAACGCGCCCACACCGGGGCCCCATAAAGGGCAATGGACCGCACGACCCCCGCGTAGAGCCTCCGGCAGGAGGCGTTTGGACCCCCCAGGTTGGGCAAGAGCCGCTTGAATGCAGCTCCTGCCCGTTCCAGTTTTGGGGCCAAACGTCGGAAGTGCTCATTCTGTCTAACCCTTGGGTGATAACAGGCATAATTTTATATATATATATATAGTGAAAAAAGTTACCTATCTACTCTGAAGATACCTAGTTTACTTGGTAGATTCCTTTTCATATTTTTATGTGAGTAGATGAATGTGATGTTTCGTTCCTTTTAAAAAAAAATGAAAACTCTGTACTCTGAAAAATGCAAAATTTTGATGCATACTCGTAGTTTAGCCATTAATTTATACTGTTGTATAATTGAACCAAGTTTTGCATAACAAAGGGGTGAACGCTTTTTAAATATTCATACCTAATTGAAAAGTTACATTAATGGGTTAAAATAAAAGCGTAAAAATATCCCTGCGGCATCAATCGTTAACCAAAATTAGATTTACCACTCAATATTTCAAACTTTTATTCGATGAAAAATCCAACAGTCGATAGGACTCGGTAAAGTATTTGGCTAAAAACAAATTAATTGAGTTTCATTTAAAAAACGGGAACCATTGAATAAGGGTGCCATTTGGCTGCAATATTGACTTCCATTCATTTTTTTCCACTTTGAGTTTTGCTTGATTCTTGTTTACTTGATCCCGTAATAAATCAATTGTTGTGTATAATTATGTTGTTGTGTATATATGAATGTAGTCGTTTTTGTTCCTAATAAATAAACAGATCTCTGAATTATTGATGTGCACGTCCTATCTAGTTGTAATTATAACCTCATGACGTGGCTCCCAGCAATTTTATTTCTCTATAACCTTTTAACGAGACCTTTTGCTTTCTATTATATTGTTAATCATTGTGTAATGACTGTAAAGAGTGTGAGGTTCGTACTCCTTCCACCTTTCCACGCTTCACCATCATCATCAGCCTAATGTTCCCACTGCTGAGAAACAGGCCTCCTCTATATGAGAGGGAGTGGGCTGCAATCCACCACGCGGACCCAGTGCGGGTTAGTAGATGTCACATGTCTTCGAATTTCTAGTTCTAGGTCATGCCGGTTTCACCGTTTTTGAGGGCAGCGGTGTTGAAATAAATTACAAAAAGTGATGCGCCTGCCTGGGTTCGAACCCATGGTTTACTGCTTGCCTTTCCATGCTTGCTTTGGGCTAAATGATCTTCCACCTAGCTGGGAAACGCTACCTGAAACTCAGGAGTGCCTCGTTTGCGCCTGTTAAAGGGTTTCTAGCTACCGCTAGCCGTCACTACCATCCAACGCCTCTACAAGCATCAGAACCAATGTAAGTGTGCTAACCGCATCCACTAAAACCAACATCTGGGCAGGCCTGACCTAGTACACCGCTCTGCTCCTCTTGGCGGAGTCACGGAGAGTGTTTCAAGAAAGTACCGCGCACCAGACTCTAATCTGAAGCCCTGGCTCACGTAGCCGTTACCAACCGTAGTCCGCACCATTACCTTGTGCAGGAGACTGCGTGCAACTTCTACGGTGTCCACTAAAGGATGCATAGCCCAAAGCAGTACCTACTACCTATATCAAAGACTGAGATCTGAAGATTCTAGAACCAATCCGTCAAGATACAGTGCTCAGTGCTGTCTAGAATCTATTTATTTAATATGTTGTAAATCAGGATCTTGAAACTTGTTCGGGTATTCTTCGTGTCCATGACTAATATA
This sequence comes from Cerastis leucographa, assembly GCA_963082945.1. Taxonomy (NCBI): domain Eukaryota; kingdom Metazoa; phylum Arthropoda; class Insecta; order Lepidoptera; family Noctuidae; genus Cerastis; species Cerastis leucographa. Next base: position 6,181,005 of record OY720358.1, on the reverse strand, counting down.
CCCAACTGTCTAGTATTTTAGGCAACACATATTAATGAAATTCCTGTTTCGGCAGGATCGGACGAAAGTTAGCGGCCGAAACACCTACTAAGCCACAACCAAATACAGAATGCGTAATTTCCACTGCCTCAAACTTAATTTTATCAAAGAGTCCAGTTCTACATTTATCTAAAATGAGCTCATGACTACTTTGCATTGTTTTCGCTCTGCAGTCTTATCTCAACATACTCAGAATTTAAAACTCAAACATAGCTTCCAATAAGCTAACCATAAATTGATACTTGATTAATTTTAAATCAAAACCTTTGTTCCATATTCAAACTTTTTTCTAGTTTGTAAAGGGGTGTGCCCACTTACCTTACAGCTATATCCGCACTGCGGTCTATCCGCATCGCTCAAGTCCTACGGATTTAGTGAATGCCATTCAATATTCTGCTGACGGACTGGCCACTTAGTAAACTGCAGTTTATTTTTATTTCTGGCCAGTTTTGTGTGCCTGGCACATAGTAATGGGTACTTGTAGGCTTTTTGTTTAGCTTAATAAATGCAGGTTTCATTTAGAGGTCGTTTTTATATTAATCTTCAAATTGGATTTGTCATTGATTTATTTGACATACATACATACATATACGAGTACATACTAACTAAATTCATTGAAACTTTTAAAGGTAATAAATACAAAAGCAGAATCAATATAATTATTATACTTATAATTTATGAAACTAGAATGAGCTATTGAAATCCGTTTAGTTACGTTAGTTTAGTCAGTGAAAGGCGAGTAACTAAGTTCAGATATTTATCAACATGATTTACACACATTCTTGAATTAAGATACCTATCGTAAAATAGCCTTAATCGAAGTCTCAATTCAAATTCTTCTTTAACGACGTTTTAAATTGAAATGGCGCTGTAAAAAAGCATTTTAAATACATGAGACCATCAAGTAACATCTTGTATTAAACGATCTAGGCAATAACTCAGGCTTAGCTTGGCTTGAGAATGTAGGGAGGGGTAGACAGCGGTGAGGGAACCACTTGTTGCTATGGTTACGGCAGTAACAATAACCAAAAAAACTTATTTGGAACCTTAAGTAGTCTTGGAAAAGTTCAATGTCCCTTATCCAGATGAAAGCGCGAGTGTGTTTGCTCGACTCGTATGATCTGAAATTATGTTGAATATTGCAATGCGTGCACAGCTGGCTGTGTCATAGAATTATATTTTTCTTAAATATTTTCTTTTCATATTCGTTATGATAGGTGAAAGCGAGGAGCTTGTGGCTAAATAATAACAGCCGCATGGGTCGATCTTTAAGGTTAAACCGTGCTTGCCGAGGTTGTTCCGTGAATGGGTGACCATAGTTACATACCGATTTTCCTCCACCAGCCGCGATCCGACCAGCGATTTTTTTTTTAAATATTTAAGTATGTGTTTTACTTACACGGGGTGTACAACCTTTTGCGCGTTTTTTTAGCGAGAAAATTTTCGATAGCTAGCTTCCTCGTTGACGGTGGGACACGTGCCAGATACTTTGTTATCACTAATGTCTTTAAAATGTGTACCGTCTTAAAGGTACTATGTTTAACAATAAGTCGGTCAGATAGTTTATAATTATTTTAAAAACCCCTATAAATCATTGACCTTTCACACAATTATAAATATTACAGCCATGAAACAGTTTAAACTTTGAACCATGGCCTAGAGTTTCGCTAAGCGCCAGATGAGCGCATAAGTTTAACAACCCTATAATAGTATGAGCGAATTTATACCCTACAAGCTGACCCGCGCAACTTCGTCTGCATCACATTTTCCTCGTTTTTGAAACATTTTTCATTGCTGCTCCGCTCCTATTAGTCGTAGCGTGATGATATATAGCCAATGTCTTTCCTCAGGTTGAAATCTATCTTCTTGCCAAATTACATTAAGATCCGATCAGCCGTTTAGTCGTGAAAATGTAACAAAAAACTTACTTTCGCATTTATAATATTAGTTAGGATAGATATACAATTTAGAAGTAAGTTCCGGAATAGAAGTAGTAAAGTTTACGCGCGTGTAAACTCAGATAAGACACGAGTTTACTTTAACGCGACATTGGAGCGTACATTGACGTTATGCAAAAAACAATTTTCTTGTTTCCTTTGATTGCCGTCTGAAGTCCGAGTACAGCAGTCTGTAGGATTCCACGCATAGTAGGTACGGTCAGCAGCAAAAGTCGCTTTCATCATCATCATCATCAGCCTGTATTCGTCCACTGCTGGACATAGGCCTCTCCCATGACACGCCACTGAGCACGATCCTCGGCCACTCTCATCCAGCTCTTGCCAGCCGCCTTGCAAAGATCATCGCTCCACCGAGTCTGAGGACGTCCTACGCTACGTTTACCGATCCGTGGTCTCCACTCAAGAACTCGTCTACCCCAACGGTTATCGGTTCTTCGGGTTATATGGCCGGCCCATTGCCACTTTAGCGTGCTTATGCGGTGGGCTATGTCGATAACCTTAGTTCTCTGTCGGATCACCTCGTTACGAACTCGATCTTTCAGAGAAACCCCGAGCATAGCCCTTTCCATAGCACGTTGAGCGACTTTAAATTTGTGTACCAACCCTACCGTGAGTTTCCACGTTTCGGCACCGAACGATATGACGGGTAGGACGCACTGATTATAGACTCTCGTCTTTAGACTCTGTGGAATTGGCGATGTAAAGACTCGACGCAGTTTCCCATACGCTGCCCAGCCCAGCTGTATTCTTCTGTTGGCCTCTTTCTCGAAGTTGTTTTTACCCAACTGCATAGTTTGCCCGAGGTAAACATACTCCTTAACAACCTCGAGAATACTGCCTTGAACTGCAATTGGTTCCGGACTGACATGTTCATTGAACATAACCTTGGTTTTATCTAGGTTCATCCGGAGACCAATGCGTTGAGAAGAATCAACTAGGCCATTCAGCATATGTTGCAAATCTTGCAGCGTTTCCGCCACGATGACGATATCATCTGCAAATCGCAAGTGTGAGAGGTACTCGCCGTTTATATTAATGCCCCCCTTCCAGTCCCTTTACATAACCAAAATTATAAGACGTTTTAGTTTTAGAACGATCCATATTAACAGATTGGAGTAAAAGACATAACAATATTTTCATCAATGGTTACACAAATTCGCAAAACAATATAAGATCAGATCACACTGACCAGCACAAAACTTGGAGTAATATTTATAAGTGTTAACCGACTTTTGATGCTGACTGTACCTAGAAATCGTTTTCTGTTATCTTTTTTGCGAAATATACATACGTACATTGAAGATGTAAAAAAAACAACTACCGCACCAGTGCTCGCAACAAATTATCACGATGACAATCTGACGTACGCTTATGATCCGAGTGAGAGCCTTTGATTGTCAATTCAACACTAAACTTGATCTAAGTGGTCTGTTGGGTACTAAAGAATTTATCCTGAATTCGGGCTTATTAGGTATTTTAAGTATACATGGAAACGGAACAGAAATCGTAACTCATAACAATATGGAATCCTAAAACAAAAGTGGCATCTTATTTAAATTAATAAGATTGAATAATGTTATTTCAGTCAATAGATTACAGCAGCTTACATGGAAACTCCTGGATAAGAGATACACAGAACTGGGAAGCGTGGAAGAACAAAGAAGAGCCTTCTACCCAGCTGTGGGTAATTCCGTGCTGATAATATGATGATGATGACATTAGATTTGATAACTTTACTAATCATGCTTCAGAAAGCAAAAGCAAAAGTTTCTTTAGTAGTAATATTAAAGAAAATACAACTACTAAAGAAACTTTTCCCAGTGATAATGAAGACGTCCGTCTGTATGACCACTTAAAGTTCAAAGTTTAAACGTGCTCGCTTAATTACGATATCAGCCCCAGCGATGACGGAGTGGGACTCTTTGCTTATGTGAATTTATTTTTTCAAAAGTGCCTGTAATGGTCTAATTGAGATTAATACATTAAGTTTGAGTTTAAGTTAGACGCCAACATAAAGTTTTTTTATCTGCCACAAAGAAATGTTTAGTGGAAATTAAACTCTAGTCCTTCAAAATTACAAATCAAGTCTGATTTATATATTACATCTTCACATAAAACTTCGTATTTTTTCTACACAACTTAGAAGTATTAGCGACACCTGTTACGCTATATCAAGATTGGAAAACTTTCGGAAACGCTTGTACTGTGTTGGAGAAATATCACTTTTTCTCCTAGTCTTGTAGATACCCAGCAACTGTTCGTGTGTGCAGATAGTTTGTATCTGTTGGAGACAGACGGTTTTTATAATCGTTTTTGTTTTTTTCCAGCGCGCGACAGCAAAGACAGGTTTATGTTTTTCACGCGTATGTACGATATCTTTGCAGTCGTTGGATAGGGGGTTGTTGGTAGTGGGGCCCACCGGGAATGGCAGGCTGATTCAGTCCGTGGTGCGCGCGAATGTACTTGTATCTCCCTTGGCCCCGACACATAATGGTAAGAGGAACAGTGGTTTCTAAGTCGTTTAGATGTCGACATAACCCTCCGTTCGCCTCAGAAAAATTTTATATCGAATATAATTTTATGTATATTGTATATTATAAAATTTATAATATTATTTTATATTGTAAATTTTATAATATACTTTTTTTTTATCTTTGTAGAGTCTGCCTTTGCGGTTTGCGGTTGTTTCTAAACTATGCCTGAATGAATATTGGTAATAATTCACAAAATTAATAAATTCGTTGACTTGTTGGCGAGAACAAACTATCTTAGTACCTACTAATAACACGTATCAAGTGTTACCTACCCAGTGTGGGCCATTAAAACTGCGATGGATTACGTGCGTAATTACTCTGTGTAGAGGAATCAGACAATTTTATTGGTGCTAACGATAGTGACTTATGGATCATCAATAATATTGAAATGGTCTAATTATTAGTTTAAAAACGACTTAAAGAAATAACGTCATTCTCATCTGAAAACATTTTTAAAAGCTTTTTGACGTTTACATTCGGTTGAATGAAAACCGAATTTTGGACATAATTATGATACAGTTTATCCCGATATTCCCTTGGAAGAATTTCCAAGCTCATCGCAAACGAAGCCACGGGCAAAATCTATTGTAGCCAAAAATCAATTTCTAGCTGTCGAAAATTGAGTTCGTGATCTAAATTTCGATTGAAGACTTAATTAAAGGTTATATTAAATATGTATTGGGACTTCTTATAAACCGTACAGCGGAAATCACACAGACAGAAACTGTGCTCAGTGTCATGATTATCGAGTAGCGTAGAAGAATAGAATTATTGGAACTGACCACGACGATTGGGGATACGCACGACTGATCGCGTATATTAGAACATGAGGCGAAACAGCGATGTATGCGTCAGTGTGGCCAAACCAAATAAATCGCATTTATATTGTACTTGCTGCTGCACTTTTTTTTTTAATTTTGATTATATTTCAGGAATAAATAATAAATATAATAAACCTTCCTCTTGAATAATTCTGTCTATTGATGGAAACCGCATCAAAATCCGTTGCGTACTTTAAAAAAACTAAGCGTACAGACGGCGGGAAGCGACTATGTTTTATACTATGTAAAGATTCAACCTGCTACAATTTACTGATCGTTTTCGAAGTCGCTTCCGTCAAAGCCCCACCAGGCAAGGTTTGTTAGTAATCTGTTAAACTTACGTCGCTGGCAGGGCCCCAACAGTTCGCCTAATCTGCATTGTAATTATCCCGGTAGCCCGCCGTGCAATTTGTCCTCTGAACGGACTTAGCTTGATAAGTTAACTGTGTGAGTTCTATTAATTTTAATGCTGGATTTATGTGCGAGGACAAATTGTGTTAGTAGATTATTGGATGCTACGAGTAGCTGTCCTGCGCAACTTCGTCTGCGTCACATTTTACCCGTTTTGGCAACATTTTTCATCATTTTTTTATGCTCCTAGTGGTCGTAGCGTGAGGAGGTATAACCTATATAAGCCTTCCTTAATAAATGGTCTATCACTGAAAGAGTTTTTCAAATCGGACCTATAGTTCTTACGATTAGCGCGTTCAAGCAAACAAACAAACTCTTCAGCTTTATAATATTAGTATAGATATTTATTTAGTTAATGTTTATAATAGATGTTAGACGCTTTTAGAAGGCAATTTATCGCTGGAATACATAAATTAAAATTGGATCTGTCCTAAAGAATAAAAATCTTGTCAAATCATCTAGTGCTTCAAAGGTTTTGTTGGCCCCAAGGAATTCAAGGTGAATTTTGGTCAAACCGGTAAGTACGGAAAAAATGTGGACGAGGCTATGGACACGGTCACCTTCATTAAAAGTCATACCAAAGTATCTGACAAGTGACAGTGTCCGGTGTCCGCAACCAGTCCACAATCTATACTAACATTATAAAGCCAAAGAGTTTGTTTGTTTGTTTGCTTGAACTCAGGAACTACAGGTATAGCCACGCCAGCCACGCTTAGACCAATAGGAGCGGAGCAGCAATGAAAAATGTTACGAAAACCGTGAAATGTGACGCTGACAAATTACAATTTGTGCGAAACAGTTTGACTGATCCTTTAATTGGTGGATTTAGGTAACTAAAGTTATCACCAGACCAAATTATTTTGACTGGAAGATTTTAGTGTACCCGTACAGGACCAAGTATCCAAACCGTTTTGTTTCATAAGCAGCGAGGTATAAGTCTAGTAAGTTGAGTGAACGAACACAACATTTTATATTTAAAAATACTTTTCCAAAGTTACGAAGCCGGTTAGAACATATTTTATTAATATTTCAAACCCATAACTTAATAATGGAAAATGAACTCAAAGTCTGAAGGAGAAAATACTCGTAATTGATTTCCCAAAGGCTGTGTTTTTCTTTTACTCAGCAGCCGTTCAGTGAAAAAAAATTACATGACTTTGATACAAAAGTTTCGCAATAATACAAGGTGTTGTTTTGCATCCTCGTCAAATTTTAGGAGGTGGTCATATAAGACATGAATAATCAATTAAAATTTCGGTACCTAGTTAATTATTAATAAACGCTGATTTTTTTGGTTGTTTTAGCTTTTCAATATTTCAGAATAACCCCCTTAAGGCAATAAGAAATTATCAATTAAACGTTTGAGATTGTTTGTATGTGTGTGAGCGAGGTTATAGGGCGAGAACCAGACGGGTCGCGTTTAAAACACAGGTGGTTCACACTTACCGATTTCAGTAAATAAGAAAAAAATAAATTACCTACCCATTTTATTATTGATTCGGGACGAGAATCATTAGCATAGTTACCTCCTTGAATTTGATGAGGATGCAAAACAACACCTTGTATATGTTTTTGAGAGGGGGGAGTCTTAACAAGTTTTACTTACAATCACAATCAGGAGGAGCTCGTGGCTAAATAATAACACATGCTCGAGTTAATCTTCAGGTAAAGGCGAGCTTGTCTAGGTTGGTCCGTGGATGGGTGACCACCCATCACATAACGAGTTTCTTCCATGCCTTGGAAAGCACGATAAAGCGTTGGTCACGGCTGTCAATTGTAGACCTTTGACAGTCGTTGCAAGTTAGTACACAGTGGCCTGAAAGTCTGACAACCACTCCTAGCAAGGGGTGTCGTATTACTGGGTTGTTGAAGTCAGATAGGCAGTCGCTCCATGTAAAGAAATGGTGTTCAGTTGCATCCGGTAAGACTAAAAGGTGACACTAACACAGTTGGAAAAAGGCTAGGCAGATGATGACATTTGTTTTCCATTTTTGGTTCTAGAACATGCAGTTTTGCTCACGATATTTTCCTTCACAGTTTTGACAGTAGTGGTGATGAAAGAATTAACACTAACTTAACTGCTTATCAAACCCAATCAACCCTACAATCAATCAAACCTACGGACCTGTGGGTCGCAGGCTTTGACACTGGGCCACCACAGGGCATTCGATTACGCTGCCAAGTAAAAGTGTCAATATCTCACGTTTGAATTTTGAACTTATTCCTAGACGCTTTTTGTCCTGAAAGGAATTCCAAGTGATTTCGCCTTTATCCCCGAGGATCAAACTTGCAAATGTTTCGTTTAAACTCACTGTTTCACCGAGCTAGTAGCAAAAAAGTCGATCTTTGTGCCACAGGCGAGTCGATGTAGGAGACGTGGAATCCTTGTTTGACAAGGCAAATAAATAATAATGTAGGCAATGGTATATTTCATTTCTTTTATGGAGTAAAAGGGTGCATTCGCGAAGTTAGAAGAGAAAATAGACCTTCATGTCACAATCTGAAACAATGCTGTCAGCAGTGGATGATCACAAAAACCAACCGTCGTCTGGGATGAATTGAGTGAATTTTTAATTTATTAAATTTTTCTATTGCTTAGATACTCGTAGTACATTATTTAATTGATTGTTTTTTAACCCTTTCATAAAAATAGATAGCAAAGTTAGAAAACATTGCCTAGATCACAAAACTTACCAACGCATGAAAAATACATTGTAGGCATCAAAGTTCACCCATTCGTATCACATGAGCTAAAAGTAAGATATATAGGCGCCTTACCTACCTGAGTTCACAGACGTCCTATAAAGGACGCCTGAGACGTAAACAAATAAATCCCGAATTGTTCTGAACAAACAGTTACCTTCTCAACTTTACGGCAGCCATTATTTCAGACCTTTTCGATTTGTGGAATCATTTTTACGAGTTTTCACGTGCAATTCGGAAATTCTCCTATATTTTAGTGTTACTTGTTTGTCTCATTATCCGTGCGTCGTAAAATATCAACTGTGTTATATAAAACCTAAAGGTCAACGTGTATTTACGATCGATTATAATTTAATGAGGTTTTTATTGCCGGAGGCGCTTTTCTATATGAGTACTGTTGCACGTTTTCTTTCTTTTATAGCAATAATATCAAGTCAAGCAGCATATCATCTTTTGGATTGTTTTATAGACTGGTAACTGGTAGAAGTGGTAATAATATGAGAACGTAAGAGTGCTAATGAAATAGCGCAATGTCTTACGATGAAAATATTCATTAAAAATCACAGCTTCTCATAGAGCCTTCGGCAAATTCAACATAACGATTCTCTTGGTCGAATCATATTGAGCTTAACTTAATAAACAATTTCTAAAACTAAGAATTTTCTTAGCTTTGGAAATTGTTATTAAAAGTATCTTCATTTGCAGATAGTTTTACTTATCCCGCCAAAAAGGGTTAACTAACTTTTATTCTTTGGTATCTCACGCCAAAGTTCAGCTTGCCAAATACACATTACATTTCTCCAATATTTTCCTAACATCATCTCTCTCCAGGTGAATTTCGCACTATCTCGGTGGAGGCCTAATTAGATCGTAGGAGGCCTCCAATTTGTCTCCCAAAGTAAACACTCGGTGGCCAGACTCATCCCCTCACCAAGAAATTCAATTATACCTGGTAACTCTGGTGCATGTCCTTGCTTCGTTACCTATACATACTTGTATATGTAATGTGTATGGCTCGTGGAGTTTTGAGGCATGTGGGGAGGAAATTTTTCATGGAGGACGATCAAACTGAAGCGGACATATGTTGTAAGAGTTGCATTCGTGGCGAAAATCCGAGCTGGGGCATAGACAATGCAAAATTGTATGAGTGACAACGGTGATAGAAAAGTCAAAAATCTTTATGACTGGCGTTAGTTCCCGAAAAATCATGTTAATTCTGTTGGCAGGATTTGCTTAGAAACCCAAACTGATATTTTTATCATTAAAAAAAAGATGAATGAATTGTACAAAGTAGCAATCAGGGGAAAAAGTTTTATTTTTGTGTAATAGGGAGGAGGCCTGTATCCCAGCAGTGGGACTATTAAAGACTGATTTGCTAATACTTATTCCAAATAAGAGGTACGTCATACTCGATTCATATTTCTTTATTCCTAGCTCCTGGACATTCCACATAACGTATAAGTACATACATGACGTAGTGCACGCTAGTCGAACTACTTGGACGATATGAGTCATGCATGCGAGTAAGATGTGCGGTCAAGCATAGCTCTGGTTCAAATCAATTCTGTGTCATTTAGAAAATATCTTAGGAATTCTAATCGTCTGTACATTGAAACTTTTTATACTCTATATTTCATCATCATCACTCTCTTGCCATTCCACATCCCAATTTATTTGGGATTGGCGCACCATGTCATCTTCTTCCATACTTCTCATATCATCAGAGACATCCTTTCTTGCCATTACATTCTTCACGCAGTCCATCCATCGTTACTTTGGTCTTCCTCTAGAAATTATATTTAACCGCCTCAATTCTTAGATTTTACTTTACCCAAAGTTTAGATAAGCCGCTAGCAAAAGAACCGACACAAACTATTTCAACAGGGTAACAAACAGTAACGCTATCGATTCATGTACAAAACATTGTCAAAAAAGAAACATTTATAAATACAACGTATTAGGTAAAATGTTTGTTCTTAGCTTCGAATAAAATAAGCCCGTCACTTTCTGTTAGCGTAGCCACTTGCTACGGCGTAGCAGCCTACGCCTCTCGTCTAATAAACGTCATAAGCGCGATCATCAATTTGCTTTCAAAGCAAAGTTGGCGTCGCATTCACTAAAGTACTTTTAGTAGGATGATTGCAGAGGCTCATAATTATCTTACTATATACTATAATAAAGAGAAAAGTTTGGATGGATGGATGTTTGTTTCTCAACAGAGATAGATTATAGTCTGGAATAACACGGAGGCTACTTTTTTTCTCCCACATTCTCATCAAAATTTCCATGCGGACGAAGACGCGGGCAACAACTAGTCATACATAGTAGCATAGTATAGCGCAACCAAATTAAAGTGCAAGTGATATTATGAACTTCGTCATAATCTTATGATGAAGTCAATCACAAACGCCACCTGTGCCGACAAACATAAAAACCTAAGCAGTTAACTATCAACTAATGTATTTAAGACAAATAAACGTCATGCAAGTTGCATGCGGGTGATCAACCAGATTTTTATATTTATGCAGAAATGTCTTACATTTTTTATCGTTGACGAAAATAAAGGGAATATCTATCGGAATTGGCAAGCGAAAGTAATAATAGAGAACATCTGTCGCAGAACTGACATCCATTGCAATGGACAACGTTGAAAATAAAAAGTTAGTACCGAAATCGTTTCATTCTATTGTTACAATCGAAATTGAACTTTACAACGCGTATACTATTGGTTTGACTTTCACAGTTTTGTTGTTTTCTTTGAAAAGGCAATTAAAATTTACTGGCGTGTCATGAGAATAATTGAAATATTTTAAATTAGTTAGTCTAGTTATGCTAGTTTGAGTTTGGAATTTCTATACCTACGTATACTGAAATAAAAATTATAATTTACATAATTAGGAACAAAGTAGGTACATCGCAGTAATCCAATTAGACGTGTTGTTGATATCATCTATACAAATAAATAAAATTGAAGTGTCTGTTTGTAATATTAAAATATCCGCTTTTTACAACATGTTCATGAATGTATATACGGAACATATACCAAAATAACATTTTTTTCAGTTTTATTCCGTCTGTCTATTTGTTCCGGCTAATCTCTGGAACAGCTGGACCGATTTTGACGCGATTTTCACTGACAGATAGCTGATGTAATAAGGAGTCCCTTAGGCTACTTAGCTACTTAAATTCGACGCGGACGAAGTCGCGGGCACAGCTGATATAAACAGTTACATACGTAGATATTCTTTTTCCGCTCACAGTATTTTTTTCATAATTTCACATCATATTTTTGTAGCGGGTCATAGAAGGCACCTATTCTCTAAATTTAAACTGTATGCTTTCAATAGTTTCGAAGTAAAATGGCTGTGGCATACAAACAGACAGACATTGCAGACAGACGGACAGTACAAATCTGTAAGAGATCCGTTTGGCAACGGAACCTTAAAAACCTGTCAACATCGCAGTAATAGTGTTCAATCCTCTTGTTGCGGTTTCATTGCTAACAGAATGACAAGAAGTTTATTCTGAGTATCCACATGCTACATACAGGACTAAACAAGCCAATTTTTCGTCACAATAAACACAAAGTTTTCAACCACCATCTACAAAAATACAGTCACGCAGTACATATTTTTGCATGCTCAAACACGGAGAGTTCAGCTAAAAAGGGACACCAATCGATCGGTGATCAATCAAAATCTCATTTAAACACGTCACTTTGGCGGAACCTTCTATCCGTCTTGCGTAATTTCGGCTTACACTGTGTCCGTACTGTTTGACAAGATGCTAACGCAGACAGCTGATATTTGTAGGTAATTAAATTCTTTTAAACTTTTGTTTGTTTTGACGCAATATAAATTGGTAAGATTTTGTTTAAAGTCTTAGCTAATTGCTTGTTAGCTCACAATAGTTTTTTTTTTGCGTTCTACTTTGTATGTCTTGGAAATATTTAAGTTTTAGATTTTACAAATGCTTGAGCTTTCGGATTCTTGAGAGCCTAGACATAGTGTAATTTTACCATTTACAACAATGATGGTAACAATAACAAACAAGACATACTATGTCTACAAAACTGCCAAAAATCATATCTGATTCGGGAAATACGACCTTTAATTTAGCATAGGTACTACTGGTATTAAAAAAATAAGAAGTGATAATAACTGTTTAATAGCAAAGTTATTTGGCAACGTTACGCAAACTTGCAATATGATAGACAATTTTTATAGACTTTTAACTTTCTGAACTTACACCAAATGTTTTTGGCAGAAAGTGGACAAATTTCCTGCTTGCTCGCATAAAATGCATTCACAATAATATTTCTTACTAAATGCTTTCTACTTTTTCAGGTCATCAATTTCTATATATAATGTTTCCCTTACTGTTAAGTTTTCTTGCAAACTTGACAAGTAAATTCCTAATTTCAATTTAGCGATATGGTGATTACCTTTCAAGAAAAGAGTGTCTGATGAGATGACAAGTAATAGTAGAAATATAGCAGAAGTATGGAAGAAGAAGACATGCAGCATGTTTCTTCTTCTGCTCCGACAAGGGCAGAAGAATGATGTTGGTGTTTAAATAGCTGTCGCACTGTAAAGAGTTTAAACGCTTGACCGTGCCTGCGCAAGGAGGCTTCATATGATTCACATTTTAAACAAAACTGTGACCATAGACGAAAGCGAAGCGGTTTACAATTCTCTCTGGCGGAACGTCAAGCCATGTTGACTTGTGAGGTTTTTTTTTTTTTTCTGGCTTCGCACGGTTTGTGCATTTAGCCAGTGTCAAGTGACTTGTGTGGTTGTCAAGGAAGCTGCCGCGAAATAAGCCGTTGACGGATCGCCGACGTCTGTTTGATTAATCTAATTAACCCTAGATAGATAACCATGCTGCGAGTTACATAAAAGATAACCAAGATTTTCAAATGCGTCTATTTCAGAAAATATGTTAGGTAGATTTTTAATAACTTCATCGTTTTAAAGGTTTACTATTAGAGTTAAAATAAAAGTACGATTATATTACAGTCAGTGCTATTATAAGTTATTTATTACTAAATGAATAGACTTCTAAAAAAATAACAAAAATCAACAGTTTTTCTGGTTATGGGACTAATTCTCCGAAATTATTATAAAAATCAACAGTTTTTTCTTACTATCTAGTCATTTTTAATACAATCAGTCTGAAAATAACTATCATCATCATACTTAATAGGTTTATAGACAGTCATGACAAACGTCATTATTGTGCTCGCCTCTGGAGCGCTTCAACTCTTCATGGCTACTAAAGTATTGAATTTACCGCATAGAAACACTCCTCTTGCGGTAGAGTAGACCGACGTCTGAGTTGGTTGAAAAGCATAAGTTGATACATGCACGGAATAAAAACTCCTTAGGGGCGTAGGTTATCTTTCTAGGGTTAAATATGGTGCCACATATAATATGTGATTCCGATGGGGCGGGACAGAGCCTTTATGCTTATTAAAAAAAAAAATTGTGACCAATTATTGATAAATCTAAATAATAACTCACTGAGCTCAATCCTATGACCGTTCTCATCTATCCATCTATTCTCAAGCAATAATTTCCATTTTCTTCAATTCCATTCGCTTCCCGCTTTCCTGGCCTGTTTCCCCGTCATTCAACATACTTTATTCAGCAGCAAACTTTGCCAATAGTACTTTAAAACTTCGACAAGCTTCGAAGATTGTATGTGATGTAAATTGCGAAAGTCACCTGAACGAAAGGAATGGTTATTAAAAGATGCGAAGTACTTTTGAAGGCTTATTATTCCGTTTCGATTCAATAATAACTCAAAGAATTGATTCTTTTGTTAAGTGTTGTTATTTGAACGATGTTGGCTTGAATTGGCCGATTGTGCAAAAATTTCGAATCGTTTATTAGAATTAAATCATTTAATAAAGCAATAGCAGATGTGGATCAACAAGGTGTTGTTTTGCATCCTCATCAAAATTCAGTAGGTTGTCACAAAAGACATAAATCCTAACTAATATTATAAATGCGAAAGTAAGTTTGTTTGTTACCTTTTCACGACTAAACGGCTGATCGGATCTTAATGAAATTTGGCAAGAATATAGATTTCAACCCGAGGAAGGACAAAGGTTATATATTATCACGCTACGACCAATAGGAGCGGAGCAGCAATGAAAAATGTTGCGAAAACGGGGAAAATGTGACGCAGACGAAGTTGCGCGGGACAGCTAGTAATCAATATAAATGACAGTCCCTAGTTCAATTTTACTAAACGCTGCCTTTTTTTGTTGTTTTAATTTGTCAGTGTTTCAGAAAACCCTCTTTATGGAATTAACGTTCGAGAATGATTGTATGTGTGAAAGCGCGGTTATATAGGGCAAGGATCAGTCGGGCAGTGTTTAAACACACGGGTGGTTCACACTTACCGATTTTCAGTAAATAAGAAAAAAAAATACATAGGTACCCATTTCATTATAGATTCGAGAGTTCGAGAATCACTAGCATAGTTATCTCTTTGAATTTGACGAGGATGCAAAACAACAGCTTGTATAACAGGTACACTTATTTTTTACCAGTTATGTTTTAGTATATTGTTACTCCTGGTCACTGTGGGCCTGGGTTATCGAACCCAGGACCACGTGACCAGGAATCGCCCGAGAATAGTCCCAGGTTGGGTAAAGTGATCCTAGTAGTATGTACCTAGTGTTCTCTGCAAGCATGAGTGTACAGATCATTACAGATCTGTGTGAACATCAAATTAACTCAACCTGTAATCTAATTCAACACTAATGCATTTACATTACAAGTCTCAATTAGGTGGCTGAATATACAGACCAATGATAACGCCAAACAGTAATGATGACTACCTAGTACCTACCTTGTATCTTACAATAGTATACTTGACCTACATTGTACTGCAAGAACGTTGTCATTTTGTAGTCAAGACTTTAGAGCCAAATAATATTACGAGTAACGATACCAAAAACAAACAGCTTGTTTGAAAGTAGTCTCTATCCAATTAAACATAAAAGATACATTAACTCTTTTGTGGCGCATAAACGATTATTGTCCATGGGCCTGAAGGAAAACTACATAGCATCACAGATGCTATAATCCACATCCATTGCGTCAGCAGTCTGTCAGTGACCCGTTTAGCAGTGATAGACTAGTGGTGTGACCATCAGACTGCCAAGACTCAAGAGCGAGCCCACGATACGAACCTCGGATTTTTTGGATTCATGTGCGTTTTGCATAATTATCACTTGATTTGGCTAAGGAAACAGCGTGAGGAAACCAGCATTCCTGAGAGATATTTCTCGACGTCATGTAAAGCCAAGTCAGAGGCTCAGGGGTGGCATGAAAACTGACACCAGATTAGGCACTAACCACACGATAAAGAAAGAAGAATACCAATCCGTCTCCCGATGGTTGAATCAAAATCAAAATATTTTATTTTACATAGGCCTACATGGGCACTTATACAACCTGTTATTTTTTATATCCCATAACTCTAGGGTTATATTTTGTAGGTAAAAATAATACTATAACTCCTAGAATAGGTGGTCCAAAAATGCATAATTTCAGAGATATCATCAATCATAATTTACTTAGGTCAAAAATTGTCACCAGTATGACGAATCTTTACTTTCGTGAGGTTGCCAAACTTCGCAGTAGTGTAGTAAAATAGTAGTAGTTTCGTTGATAAATACGAGTAATTATTTTTATTCAAACCAATAATTCATATTAGAGCTAAAATAAAAAGGATTGTGTGGTTTTATGAAACCACGGTAAAAGTGAAACTTTTTTTCACATTATAGACATTTAACTAAAAATTTTTGGAATAATATTTCATGAAGGGTATAAAACGCGGAGTAGGGATAAAGTCACTTTATCCCTACTCCGCGGCCGAGCGTCACGCGACATGCAACACACAGACGAAAAAGTTTCACTTTAAAAAAGCGAAAAAACAAAAAAAAAAGTATGATTAAAACATAATTCAAATGCCAGTTGATTCTTTGATATGGTCTCAATCATATCCTAGAGTAATGGGATATAAAAAAAACGGGTTGTATAACGTTGACAAAAGGTGCACGGTTCGGGTTGGTCATTTCCTATGGAGGAGAACCGGCAAGAAACTCCATGGATGCCCAGTATGTACCTAGTGTTACTTTGTTCCTAATATTTTACGCAGCACGAAAATATTATGCCCATTACTTAATTAAAATGCCTTATTTCTAGCCTACATCTTCAAGAAATACCAAACTAGAATCACAAGAAATAGCTATTCCTATAGCGTTCGGTAAGCAGATTAGTATTTCAATTACGTACAAGTTGGCCGGCTGCCATTTCACACAAGTGCTTTATGAAGCTGAGAAACGTTGGCTATTATAGCACTTGTAGACTATACGTTACAATAGCGGCAACTTGTCGCGGGCTATTTATTGTTTTGGACTTGAATTATCATGTTTGTTGGTATGTTATCATCTGCGCGCTGCGGCTTTGAATTTCGTTTGAAGATGATAGCACTAGAATTTGAATCAGACTAAACCTAAAAATGGTAGCGTTTTTAGATGGATCAATGAAGCGGGAATCCGCTAAAGGGACAAAATTTGCTTATTATCCATTGATGGTCGTAAAATCGTGCTCACGAAGGTTAAAATCTCAACCAAATATTGACAAGATATTCTTGTGACCATAATATAGGACATCAAAAAGATTCTAGTCTTAACGAAACTTAGTCGTACTCTCGAGCCAGTTTCGACGAAAATGGATGGAAATGCATTGTCAGTCCGATCTCCTGCACCTGCTTAATAAAGAAGACAACGAAGATAAATTCGATAAATTAATACAGATGGACGATTTACAAGTATTCGGTGTAAGGTAACAAAGAGTAAGTAATACCTATATACTTGCACTATACCCACGAAAAGTTAGTCTAAAACAGATTTTAAACAGACATCAAGTTGTTTCCTAGAACAAAGGAATAAGTTTCTGCAAAAACAGTGCTAGGAACTCCGTATTATAAATAATGATGAAACATCGTGTCAGAAAATAAACGCATTTATTTGTTTCTTGGCCACATAGGCCCTAGAACGAGCGCTTGATGTACCTAAATGTAAAAATTAATTAAGAATACTGGTTTCACTTTTTTTAATATTTTAAGAATTTATTCATTTCTATTGCAGGCACTGATGGTGCTTGATGTTCAGATGTTGCATATAATTTTCAGTTTTTTTAAACTGAACATTAACATAAAACACATATTCACATATAGGATGGGCGTTTTAGGGGACTGTCTCTTGTTATTTTGACGTTCAAAAAGTGTTGATTATCAGCCTAATTTGAATAAATAAGTTTTGATTTTATTTAATCTGTAACTGTACAGTCCTATAATCTTTTAATAAAATAAATCTCGACAGTGACCCGTACTCTGTATCGCGATCGAAAATTTTCGATTCAATAATCGATGTATTTACGTTACGTTTGTACACCGTGCGCTCGAATTCGTGAGGACCTTATAGTATTCATAGTAGGAACTTAGGAAATATTCAACTTAAAATTGTTTAATTCAGCAGATCAGAATTATTTATGTTTTAATTGTTCTTTTTGTTTTTACTATGGACACTTTTTACGTGCACGTCTTGCTACATCGTTCTCAGATAATGTACCATCTCAACATGAATGATGTAACCAAGGTTTTGTAACAAGATTCTGATTTAAAAGAGTATCCATGGAGTTTCTTGCCCATTCTTCTCCATAGAGATCTACGCTTTGGAATGGGCAACTACAGTACTTTCACAGTTATTATGTCTTGTGAATGGGACTGTAGCTTCATTTTTATTGTTTTTCGACTATTCAAAAGTGCCTGTAACTGGCCTACTTGAAATAAATGATTTTGATTTTTGATTTTGATTACTGTTTGTTAGACCATGTTTATAAAAGTTCCTATTAATGTCTTAAATTCTTAATATCGTTAATGCTAAAAGTTAACTTCCTTCCCCCGTTTTACTTTGGTACTAGATTTTCTAGGTTAATACTAAATGGATGTAGGTTTATCCGGATGTTTCAGCTAAAAGTTTTCACCACCAGTCTCTATAGATCGTTTCTCTTAATTAGAAACGTTAATTATCTCCATGTGAAGCTGGAGTCTACACTCAACACATAGAGATTACATAAGGCCATGTAATGTTCAGTATATAGACTTTAGATATGCTAACTCAATTGAGATGAACTGATAAACCCTTGTTATATACACAGGATGTATAGTTACGTGGTTTATGCTCTGATATAGAGGGTGGAACGGACACCGACGCTAAAACGGTTCCCACGTATTCAGTACATCATTCTGTGTGTTCCCCACATAGAAGTTTTAAACCGATTTTTTTAAATTTTTGTATATAAAAAAAAACAATGCCCCCTGCCCCACACTAGAAATTTCTCCTGTATCGTGGGTGAAATTAAATATTTTATTTTTACGTGTGGGAAATAATCAAGTGACCCCTCCCGCTCCAGGGGGAGCGGAAGGGAGTGTCAGATGTGTTCCGGGCCACGGGATCTCTTTCAAACAGTCCCGCAGTCCTGGCAGGCATCGGCTCTCAGACTCCTTCCGATTTGCTGACATCTCCTTGGGGCACGGATGGAACACGAACGCGCCGTCGACACGGCATGTCGTCATGAGACGGACGGGTGGTGAGCTAGCCCATTACTCACCGTCCACTGGCCCGCGTCTACGGTGGCTGGGGGCAACTGGGTGGCCCCCGACGCTCGGGGCGTCTACGAGGATGGCCCTTCTACCTTGAATGTTTTATTCTATTAAGAATAACGTGCAAGAAGTAAATTCTCAGGTTACATTTCATATGTGTGTAGGTTTCTATCTGAAAACCAACTTGACTAAACCTCCGAATCTTTAAATAAATATTAAGGATCTATTTTTGAACACAGTAAAAATAAGGATGACCCAAACCGAAATATAGGATAATATGAAAACAAAACAAAAAGTACCTGAAGTATTACAAGAAAACCTCTTCTGCAATCTATTCCCTTTCTTTATCAGCGATACCGTCGGTATAATTCTACTATACCTAAATACTATACCTAAATACCCATATACGATGTTCGTACTTCGGTATCAACGTCATATTGAAGGTGTACGTCCTTTTTTCTCTATTTACGTCCGAGCACAATCCGATTCGCCTGACGCAATCTCGGCGATAACAGTGTTGTTAATTGCACCGTAGTCGCGATGAACGATGCTCACTTGTTTGTTAACCATTGATATTATAAGTCAAAAGAATTTTCCAAAATTTTCCTTTATGATTTAGGTACATGCACCCATAAATGATTGGGTAAATACTTTTTTCTAGTAATATACATACAAATCAGTATTTGTTCGTTCGTATCCGACTACACTATGCACTACTGAACGGATTATGTTGAAATTTTTCACAGTTGTTCTACATAGGCCAGGGAAGGTTTCTGAAAAAGAGGCATGGCACGCATAGCAGAGCTAGCTCTGCTATGCGTGCCATGCCATTTTTAGCTATTGCTTTTGCCAGTGCCATTAACTTTATAAAATAAAATGAATGGCACTGGCTTTTTATAAAATAAAATGAATCCTCTGGATTTTTCATGTAAAAAACGAACAAAGATGAAATAAAACACATTGTAATATTTCGCAGCTTATTTTCGGAAGAAGAACGCGAACTGAATCAATTCCGTCCACATTACCAAATTGGTTGACTCCCTTGTGTCCCCATTATCATTCTCATACAACCCCACACGTAATGTCTCCGTGATATTCATCCAAACGGCCATTTTGATCGATTCCAATAACATTTCAATCACACACAAATAGCATATCAAAAGCATTTTATCAGGAAATTGCTGAAGAGCTATTACGCAGACAGTAGCAGTTATACGTAAAACTAGGTTGCGTGCCACTCACAGGGCGGCGGCCGCAGGGGGGTAGCGCTGGGTGTCGTATCGTAGCAACGAGCAGCATCCCTCTCAGTGTGCTCCCGACGACCGCGCCGAACGCCCGCGCGCCCCTCCCTTACGTTCCACTCCGTTCAACTTGAACGAACCTCAAACGAACGTTCCATTCAAATTCAGTGCAGTGACTAACAAAATGTTCATGCTATTCATATTACTGACTGTGTACCTCATAACTCTATGTCATG
The DNA here is from genome assembly GCA_963082945.1 of Cerastis leucographa. Lineage (NCBI taxonomy): Eukaryota > Metazoa > Arthropoda > Insecta > Lepidoptera > Noctuidae > Cerastis > Cerastis leucographa. The sequence goes on along the minus strand of OY720358.1, from coordinate 6,160,376 downwards.
TTTAATGTGTTAATTGCAAGGGATTTGAGATTATCGGCGTGAGATAAGCCTGCCACGGACTTGACGGACCGTTGTGGGTCTTTTCAACTGCTTCGACAGTTGGTGAGTTTTGTGTTTGGATTTTTATCTCTTGCATCGTTTTTACTTCTTGATTGTAATACTCTTTTGTACTTGGTTCATACGTCCGTACGTTATCTACATACAAAGTAAGGCGTCGTATAATTTGTTATCGTCCACAATTACCTAAGTACGCGTGTTTAATGTCGTCATTTGTTACGCCCTGTGGAATTAAAATTAATTGCTCGATGTAATTTACTTTTACTCCAATATATCTGTTTCAATTTAAATTTTCTAATATACATTTCATTTCAAAATGTTTCAGCTAAGGTTCTCATTTTGTAATTAGTTTCGGGAGTTGAATTTCGATACCTTGGCGTCTTGGTGATATTATTATATTTTGGCGGAGAAAAGAGGGTAGCATTTTTCCTGTTATTAACCCAAAGGACCTATCTATATGCGTACACGTACATGATTTTTGCGCATAGTGCGGACACAATTGAGACAAAATATGATGTATTGGAGGCTAAGTAATATTGTTCTGTGTGTCACGAGCTGTTTACAGCCTTCCTAGAATAATATTCGAATTATATTTGTTGATAAAGGTGTGACATTATGTTCGAAAACCAAATAAAACTCGACCTTCGTTAAGGGCTACATTCTTTGTTTGCGATACTCTAGAGTCTGGTTGGCACTGCTCGCCACCACACAATCATGCAGTTCTACTCTACCAGCAAAACCACGTTTATGATTAAGGCGTTCATATGTTCTTAAATGTGGACCTTTTCGGCCAGTATCAACAATCTTCTAAATACCAGATACTAAATAAAAAGCATACTATAGTATTTGTAGACGAAGCATCGATCCGTTTTGACTTTATAACTTTACGAGGAATTTCGTTGAGTCATTTTGAAATGAAACTGTTTATTTTAACACAATAATTGGAGGTAAAACATTTTCATTGTTAACCAATGTAAACAAAACACTTTGTGTTAATGGTGGTAGCATAGACGTAAACTATAATTACTACCCAACAATAGATACAAGCCACCTATTCGATACATGTGAAGGGCGAAGATATGGTGAGGGATGACTGGCTGGCTACATGTTTTTATTAATCTTGGTGCCCTTCATTTTCAAATGATGGAACAATAGTTATTTATCCAACATGTGAGGAAAGTTCGTTTTTCCTATGAGTTTTGATTTTGAGTCTTGAGCGAACGAAGGATTGAAAAATAGAATCACGAGCGCAGCGAGTGATTATAAATTTCAATCCTGAGTAAGCGAAAGACTCAACAAAACGAATAGCAAATGAACTTGCTCACATGTTGCATACAAAAGTTTTCACCACTCCCAGCAAGAAAGTATTCAGTCATCATCTATATATATAAAAGAAAGTCGTGTTAGTTACTTCACTTATAACTCAAGAACGGCTGAACCGATTTAGCTGAAAATTGGCAGGGAGGTAGTTTAGAGCCAGGAGAAGGACATAGGATACGGTAGGGTAGGGTAGGGTAGGTAGGTAGGATAGGGTAGGTAGGTAGGGTAGGGTAGGTAGGTAGGGTAGGGTAGGTAGGTAGGGTAGGGTAGGTAGGTAGGGTAGGGTAGGTTAGGTAGGGTAGGGTAGGTAGGTAGGGTAGGGTAGGTAGGTAGGGTAGGGTAGGTAGGTAGGGTAGGTAGGTAGGTAGGGTAGGTAGGTAGGGTAGGGTAGGTAGGTAGGTAGGGTAGGGTAGGTAGGTAGGGTAGGGTAGGTAGGTAGGGTAGGTAGGTAGGGTAGGGTAGGGTAGGTAGGTAGGGTAGGGTAGGTAGGTAGGGTAGGTAGGTAGTAAGGGTAGGGTAGGGTAGGGTAGAGTAGGTAGGTAGGGTAGGGTAGAGTAGGTAGGTAGGTAGCGTCGGGTAGGGTAGGTAGGTAGTAAGGGTAGGGTAGGGTAGGGTAGAGTAGGTAGGTAGGGTAGGGTAGAGTAGGTAGGTAGGTAGCGTCGGGTAGGGTAGGTAGGATAGGGTAGGTAGGTCGGATAGGGTAGGTGGGTAGTAAAAAGTGCATTGCAACGCATGCTGGGTACAGCTAGTAGGTAAATAAATTAAATAGTCACAAAGCAAATCAAAATAATTCTTTTTTCGAATTTTTGCTTCTTGAGTGCGTTCAAAAATTATAATCCTAAATTTGACGATGTAATTTTTTCAATATTTTATTAAACTTTTTTAATGTTTATGAACTTAAACACTTACAATAATTTGATAAATTTTATAAAAAACATTAATCTTAACTTATAAATATTTCTATTCTAAGTATAAAATAATTTATTTTTTTAAATATCTTTAAAACTTAACATAAAAAAATCAGGCAAGGTTAGTTTCTGAACGGGATCATTACTTTCCTCATTGTTCAAACAGTGAGGAAAAACCAACTTTCCTCACTGTTTTCGTAGAGGAAAGACACTTCTTTCGTGCGGGAGTGGTGAAAATTCTATTTTCGAATGCAATGGCTAGCTGATAACGCCTGACCCACTGGCCCCGGTACCACATAGAGATAGGATTTGAAAATGGAATAGGTTGTTCAAACATTAAAATCGTTAACATGATGTTTGGCACCACCAGCTGAGCTGATGATGAAGTCTTGTCATACAGACGAATATAAGTATGCGTTAGCTCATTGTTTGTTAGCGTTCAGATCAAAAAGTCCAGGTTTTTTTACATGTTTAAGAGCGTTTACGCCTTACGACATTTCATACAAACTTTCAAGTCGTTATTTTCCGAAATGACTGAACTGATTTTTATGAAAGTTCGTACACATAAGCAGGATACACAGATCTAAAAAGTTACTAAAAAACATTTTCGAAAAATAGTGTTACAGTTAAATTAGACCAAATTTAAATTTTCTATAGAAACAGGAAATTCCAATTATCTCTTGTTTTAAAACACATTTTGAAAATATTTTTTAGTAACTTTTTAGACCTATGTATCCTGCTTATGCGTATAAAGTTTCATTTAAATCGGTTCAGTCATTTCGGAAAAAAACTACTTGAAAGTTTGTATGAAAAGCGGTAAGGAATAAACGCTCTTAACCCGGAATGAAGATCAATATGGGACTGACAAAATATCTTGATGTTAATATCATCACTTTCTCCTACCCTTATGCCAATTTATTTGGGGTTCCATACTTCTCTTTAAGCCATTGTCTTAGTAGACATCCTCTTTCTAGCTACAACATTTTACACACAGCTTATCGATAATTTCTTTAGTCTTCTCATCTTCCTTCAGTCATCCACATTCATATACAAAAATGTGACCAAACAATTCAAGCGGATTATTATCCGTTCCTATCCATAATGAAAATAATAAATAAATTTTCAAAACCCTATCACGTTTACTAATACTGGCATAGTTAATGAACCTTCATAGTTTAGACAGAGGGCTGTGCCAGTGGTCACCAACCCTTATTAGTTGTGACAGAGGTTAATATTTCAGCAGTGGTTAGACGTGAGCTAAATATTTAAATAACCCGTATTTTAAAGCGAAAATGAACGAATAGAATTTGGACGAACGAATGAAAAAAGCAAATATCCTTGAATGCATTTAAATCTAGAATTCTTAATAAACGAGAACTAAAGTAACGAATTGAATTAATTAAAAAAGGTTGTCGTTATGAAATTTGTGTGTTTGTCAGATAACGCACATTTCGGTTCCTACAGTTTTGCATTGCTTTACTGGCCCTTGTATGACATTAACAGGAGGACACTGTTGGTAAACTTATTATTTTATGAAAGTAGCTGTTCGATATTCAAAAAACAAGATGGCGGCACCGTCAGTTCTGTTAAAAGCAATGCGTTAAAAGATCTATGTGTAACTATACTAACAAAGAACTGATAATCGATATTCCAAATTCAATTCTACAAGGTGTTGTTTTGCATCCGCGTCAAAATTCCGGAGGTTGTCACAAAATACATAAATAATATAGATACCTAGTTAATTATTAATAATAGTTGATTTTTTTGGTTGTTTTGTTGTGTTGTGGTTTTTTTTCGTAACGTAGTTTAGGGAATAAGAAATGATCGAATAAACGTTTGAGATTGTTTGTATGTGTAGAAGCGCGATTATAGGACGAGACAAAGATGGGCCGCATTTAAAACACGGGTGGTTCACACTTACTGATTTCCGTAAATAAGAAAAAAATAAAAATTACGTACCCATATTATTATTGATTCGGGACGGGAATCATAAGCTGAGTTACCTCCTTGAATTTGACGAGGATGCAAAACAACAGCTTGTAGAATGCTCTGTGTCACAACAACCCAAATTTCTTATTTGGTAGTTTTAATGACATTTTAACCATAGCACGATTTCATATTGACCAAAAGTATAGCTTTACTAAAATCTTTTGGCGCTCCATCAAATTCTAAACTAGCATCGCCATCTATTTATTTTGTTACAGACATTTCACAAAACGAAACTTTTACTAATGTTTACTAACTGTAAAAGCACCCCCTGTCAATGTCATACGCGTGGCAAAAGATCAATGTAGAACATTTTTTCTTTCTTTTGTTCGATACTTATGAACTCTCCGGCCGCGAATATAAATGGAAATGTTCTGACAACTTCTCATTGTAACTCGAATATCGTGAGTAGATATTGCGATAATAATACTATTATGATAACGAACATTGTCGAGATCATTTGAATAAAGTTTTCTCTACTGCTGAATAAAGTTTTCATTACTGAGTGATGTATATCACAGAGAGTGATGAGGCCCCCTATTCACAAACGCCCGGATTCGATTTCGATTCTATAAGTCGTATGTCTATTTTGTTTTGGCAAGGGTGCAGGAGTGCCCAGAAGTAAATCGTCAGGGTTTGCAGTTCCCATTTCATTGTTTGCGTTACGTAGATGCGTCTCGAACAACAAGCTCGTGTCTATATAAGAAGTTTGTAATTAACATAGTTTATAAGTTTGTTTTACTGACCTTCTATGGATGTAGCTTGTCCGAAATAAAATTTATTTTGTTTTAATTACTTGAAAATATAATAACTATTAAAATGTAACTTAACGTTATTGAACCCTACTGTTCTGTTCTTTATAATTAACGAACGTTCACATGGTTCGAAGTAAAACAATATGTAGTAAATACGATTCTGTTTAAAATAATAGGACAAAAAACTACACTATCGTTAGTTGTACTGAAAATATTCACCCAGAAGACGCCAAACTGATTACTTCCATACCCCAAGGGAAATAAGCTTAATGATGAGGGTTGTGGAAATACTTATTATCATAATATTACCATTTACACTTTAAACAGGATATTTACCTGTAAATATCTGGTTTCAAGTGTATAATGATAGAGACCATGTCAGTTTAAAAACTTACATCATAATTTTACAAGGGACATAGGTATCTACCTATTTTATTTATCCACACTGACAAGAAAAAAAACCGGCCAAGTGTGAATCGGACTCGCACAGGAAGGGTTCCGTACCATTATTTATTAAAACGAGCAAAAATATCACTTTTTTATATGGGAGCCCCCTTAAATATTTATTTTATTTTGTTTTTAGTTTTTTTGATAAAGTGGCAACAGAAATACATAATCTGTAGAATTTTGAACTGGCTAACTGTCACGGTTCATGAGAGACAGCCTGGTGACAGACGGACGGACGGACAGCGAAGTCTCAGTAATAGGGCCGCATTTGACCCTTTGGGTACGGAACCCTAAAAAGCGCCTCTCTTAAGTGTATAAAAGGTGTGAACGGATTTTTCACGAAGCCGGCCACCAAGTATTTTGTACCTCAAACTAAGTAACTCTACGAAAATTATTGCTGGGAAACGACTCTTTTTTAGGTTAAAATTCACGTTTTACGGTGGGATCAATTGAACACACTTAAAACACTGTTTTGATTGTATAATACCCGTAATATTCAATCCACCATAACAAAGAAATAAGAATATTAAGTAAATATGTGTTAGTACTAGCACTTATTCAATTTTAATTCTGTAGGAGTATTATAAGTACATCTCTGCCAAACCTTTCAAAGATAACAGGAGTGATATTATGTTTTGTTAAGTTGCTAAAAAGTAAACAAGAAGGTAACTATTTATTATCCGTTTTGGCTAGTAGAACAACACTTCAAAAACCAATTCTGGGTTAAGGTCGCCGTTGTAAATAAGCTATATATTGAAATTAGTGTGTAAATATAACTTTGTGTGGTATAAAGAATAAGCATTGCGGAAAACCAACTTTTATATATTCTGTGACACTACTTGAACAAATCGCTTTTAAACATGTTGATACGTAGTTTTACAAAACCTTAAACTTATAAACCATACTAAACGAGGGCGCTTAAGCATTAGAATATTACGATAATTAAATAAACATAAGTACCTCTGCGTTGTACATATTTAATTTAATGCCTGTCAACGCACCTCATACCATTAGTTTAAGTTATAATAAATTAGTTTACTCAACTCGATTGTTAAAACATAGTTTATTTACATGTTTAAAATACTTTCATTATTTGGTACACTTTCATTTAAGTGTATTCAAAAACTTTTGTTTAAAACCACAAAAGTTTTTATGTTCTATTAAGGCACATTTGAGAGCAGATTTGAGTACCTACTTGGACTTTATTTTATTAAAATTTTGAGTTAAAAGGGTTCAAGGAACAACAAGGTTAAACTGACCATTGTAGGTTACGTGACCTTTCATAATAATGTTCCTTAGGGTAACTATCACTCGTTACCTCATAGTCAAAATTGTCTTAGTATTGAAGATGTACCTTCATACGACAATTTTGACTGGACTTTTCATATTATTTCAGCACATGACTGGTGGATGTGGCGATGCTGGGGATCTTTCAGCTAAAATGGTGATGATGTCCATTTCAAGAGTGGTCTATCGTCCACCCTATCGTTAGAGGTAAAGGCACCGTCGGATTCTATGGCCTCATGATACCGGGAGTATCATACAAGTGGCCTACACGAGCTATCTCGCTATCACCCCAGTTATCAAGCATTTTTTTTTATTATTCGCAGCCTAGCTCCAGCTAACCTTTTTGTATGGAACTAGCTGTCCCGCGCAACATCGTCTGCGTCACATTTTCCCCGTTTTCGTAACATTTTTCATTGCTGCTCCACTGATATATAGATTGATATATATAACCAAACCGATAAATGGGCTATCTAACACTGTTTTTTTTTTTTAATCGGTTCAGTAGTTCCTGAGATTAGCGCGTTCAAGCAAACGAACAAACAAACTCTTCAGCTTTATAATATTAAGTATAGATGAGATATTCGTTTAGCTTGTTGTGTAATTTTAGTGGACTTCACACCTAATTCAACATCAACGTTATTGTCCTTGAAAAGCGAAATAATATAAATAGTTAAATTCATCAAATATTTAAATATTATTCGGTGCCTATCTCAATTGTAACGTAACATTGGCAGTGCTTAGGCTCAAACGGAATATTAAAGATCTTAGGAATACTGTACGTCTATCATGAGTTTTAACAATCTATACTAGCTAGCGTCTGTAGTTAAAAAAATGTATGAAAACTTTTACAGCGCCTCTAGCGGATAGTTGGGTACTAAAATACGCAGTATGAGTCACTATAGTTATCTATCCTACGTCACCGTGTAGTAAACTATACTACAGCGACTGCAAGTTTGGGCTTCATTTGCTTAGAATTTGGTAGTAAGCACCAACACAGCTCATGGTACCATTGAAAAAGCTAACTATAGTATTTGCTTATTGACGGAACTATTGCAGTTACGTCAAGCGATCTAACTATGACAACTCATGGTAGACGTACTGCTCAGCTTACAGGCAATAATAGATCCACCGGCTGCTTCAATTAATTATTTAGACCACTACAGCCTCAATTTACATTATCGCAATGAAATAGTGGAGGATTGACGGGGAGTCTTGGAACTTGGAAGATATGGCTAGTTCTGTGTTCGTGATTGGCTGAGTTGGAAATCTTGCCAAATTAACCAAAATACTTACCAGGAGAATCTTTTGGGTAAATTTGGGTGAATGTTTATGAAAATCTAAAAATTCACAATTGGCTAATTTTAGACAATATATAATAACGATTTGATTGTTGAAATTGAAAGGATTATTTAATTTACATCACAAAAAACCATCTGAGAAAAATTTGTCAGTAAAATAATTGTTAAAAATGGAAAATGTCAATCCTGTCGCATATCGGGGTGAAAAAGGGAATAAAGTTAGGATGCAAGACTTGATTAGAAAGAAACTTGAGACAAGCAGGTATCGTAATTAATTATATTCAACTACACCTTTAAGGGTGGGGAGGGGGTGTTGAAATTAGTACAGGAACGTGCGAAATACCCATGGATCAAGTCGCGGGCGAAGAAATAGTCAAAATATGTAAAAACAGAATCAATTTTAACAAGGAGTCTTCGATCCACATGTATCTGAACATCGTGAAGGTCGTGGATTTTCACTATGTATTATTCAATGATGGACAACGAGTTGACCAGAAAGTATAAGTTACCGCAAAACTTCGTTTTTGCTGCCCTTGGACTGAGAAGTGTTGGAGCAGAATATTTTACTAGCTTGTATTTGTTACGTTCAATTACAATGGTTGTTTAAGGTTGTTATCTGTGGGCTGCGGGTTGTTCGAAAGAGATACCGCGGCCCTGGAACACAAAGGGCTAAGAAGGAACATGGGTGGGTTTTAGTCAGTCAAGTCTGACACTCCCTCCCGCTCCGCCGAGAGCGGGAGAAGTCATTTGTTGATTACCCATACGCAAAAAAAAAAGAAAAAAAAAGATGTTATCTGTTTTTGAAGGAAGGCTTTTAATTATAAAAACTGAAAAAAAAAAAGAAATATTGAAATACGTTTAAACTGCTGCTGCGTACTGAGAAATAATTTAGCCCTATCAAAAGTGGTGACACGTAAAATAGCCTCAGTTATATCGTATTGCAACCTGGCTAAATGTGGTAATATATTTTTGGTTTGTGTAATACATGTAGACCTTTGCTTAACCCTTCAGGGTAAACTACCGTGATGTTTTTTTTGGCTAGTGGAGCCGCATTTAAATTTAATACAAAAAAAACCGCGAAGTAAAGTCTCGCGCACGAAGGGTTCCTTACCATTATTTATAAAAACTAGAGGAATATCTCAAAAGCAGCCATTGTGTCTGGATTTGTGCCCAGTTAATGTCAATAGGCTTGCTCCCTATTACATGGGACAGAAATATAACTGGGGAAATGTGTGCGTACTATTAGGTACACCTCTGCCTAACCATTTGGGGATTACAAGCGTGATGTTATGTTATGTCATAGAAATAAAAGCAAAAGAAATTATTTAAGATAACACAAATACATTTAAGACCTGAAAACAAAATTTATTTGGCATCATCCAATCATGATCATCTCCCTAGTCTTTTCCCAAACTATCTTGGGGCCGGCTTCCAGTCTAACTGGATGCAGCTGAGTACCAGTAATTAAACTGAAGCGACTGCCTATCTGACCTCCACAACACAGTAACTGGGTAAGACGATACCCTTAGATTGGATGTCAGACTTTTGGCTTCTGAGTACTCGTAACGGCTGTCAAATATCCACAAATGACAGCCGGGACCAACAGCTTAACGTGCTTTCCGAGGCACAGAGGAAACTCGGTAGGTAATTATGGTCACCCATCCACGGACGAACCTCGGCAAGCACGGCTCAACCTGTAAGATCGACCCGTGTGGCTGTTATTAGTTAGCCACGAGCTCCTCGCAACATTCAAACATTAGTCCTATTTAAATCTTAGCCAGTTTTCCGTCCATGAATGTTTTAGCTACAAAAATCACCAACAGGTTGGTTGGGATCGAACCGACCTCGAATCCCGTTAGCGGCCGCCCACCGAATGAAATTACCAGCTGTGTTACATGGTAGCGTAAAGAAGAATGGGGACGCACTAGTGATGTCTGCTTTTTTTTTGAGTTCGCGAGTTTATTGAAGATAATTAATGCTTATGGTTGTATGCGCTTGCCATACATACTGAGTTTCTCCGTGACTTAGAAAGCATGCTAAGCCGTTTATTCCGGCTGTCAATTTTAGATCTTTTACAGTCGTTATAAGGCAGTCAGTGGCTCGAATGCCTGAAAACCAGTCTTAGCAAGGAGTATTGTTTTACCCAGTGTTAACTGCATGGCATGTGGAGGTCAGATAGGCAGTCCCTCCATGTAAAATACTGCATTCTACTGTATTGAGCTGCATCCGGTTAGGCTGTAAGTTTAAACCAACATATTTAGAATAAGCTAGACAGATATTGAATAATCAGATAATTACAAATAGGTCATGTCCGTTAAGCCAGTGGGAAATACAGGGTTATTTAGAAAATATTATTTATGGATGTTTGACTCTTTCACGCAAAACTACAGAACGGATTCTGAAGAAACATAATTATATACTTAATAGGTTTCAGTTTAGAATAACAGGTTAGAATAATACGTACGCTATATTTTTAAAGAAATTGCGTAAAAAAAAAACGCAAGCTAAGCCTCGGGCAGAAGTTAGTGTTAGGTGTGTTAGTAGATTTTTTTAGATTTAACCTTCATTAGCGTTGTAACGTATGCAGTTGACAATTTTTCATTAAATTACCAACGTGTGCTTAAATAACTGTGATTTAATTAAATATCTTCAAGGGCCTAGTAACTAGGCCATCGAGAATATATTAATTACTTACGGTGCGCGTGTTAAAAATTCTTTGATCAGGACATCAAATAACATTTTCATTAAAATACATAATAATTCGTCTACTAAATTATCGCAAAAAATATCGATGTAATATAATTGGTATTCGTTCAACACTAGGTAGCGAAAGGTCACGTTGACATTTTATAATCTTGTGATATTTGCAATGTCGGCCTACGCCCGACCGTATTCTTTTTCCCATTTCTTCGAAAACCGTGACCACCGATCATTCAATCCAAAATTCAGTTTTCTTTATTTATATTTTTATTTGTATTATTCACTATGATGGGATTATGACACTATTTGATTGTATTTTGTTCTACCATTTTTAAGTATGCTTTACATTGGATTGTTAATTGCTGCTATACATGCTGTGTTTAATGGACGAATTTAAAATCAATTGATGCTGGGTAGCGTCCGACATCTTATATTTTTACGCCGTTCAGGCAAAACATGACTGTCATAATTATAATTTAATGTAACATCTTGCTCTGTGTGTGTATACTCATGTTTTGGACAAATAAAAAATATCGTATCTTATCTTAATCCGTTTAATTTAGTTGTAAAATAATATTGATAGGTACTGAAGTACGTAAATTTCGTAAGTTGTTGATCAATGAGAGCTTTTCTTGAACCTGTACAAGGTGTAATCAGACTCTTCACGAAGCTGTCAATCAAGCATTCTATACATCAAACTAAGTAACCCTAGCCAAAAATTATTGCTGGGAAACGACTTTTTTTTGGGTGTCAAATCTCGTTTTACGGTAAAACTCAATGTAATGCACTCAAAACATTGTGCTGGTGGATGCATTGAATAGTAAATGGGTCATGGAGGTGTTTCAAGGAGGTGTTTTTTTACGGTCCAAACATGTGTCGGTACATGTCACTCTTTATTTTGGTCCTTCGGAATAAATCGCAAATAAATCTCTTTCACTGTTAAGTTAAAACAAGAGATGTGCCGACTATGACTTTGGCCGACAAGCCGATGAGTCGGTTGTAAAAAGACCGATTAGTCGGACAACTAGTCGGCTGAGCTCATAACGATCTCGGGGATATTCGGAAATTTTCGTTACGCTTCGTTTACAGCTGATACGCGCGCAAGTCGCAAGCGCCCGCCTGCGAGCATGTCGGAACGTGTTTTTCAGAGCGGTGTTTTTGTGTGAAATAATAAAAGACAATGTTATTGTACATAAAAGTAAATTTTGTTTAAAGTTAGTGTAATTCCTCCAACACATTTTATGGTCGGCGCTCTTTACCGACTAGTCGCCGACTAGTCGCCGACTAGTCCGAACATCTCTAGATAAAACACTTTTTATACAAGGTAACGACGAATAAATGAAAACACTGCACACTGACACTATTGGACAATTCTAAAAATTAAATGTAAGGTCCTGTGACTAGACTACCAGGACACGGTGTGTTGGAAGTGTCGGAACTCGGAACGGCATGAGGTAAAAGCAGTTTAATTTATCGTTGTTGCCAACCTGTATATTACACCATACCTAATTAATTAATTTAAGTGTGTGGGTTCATACCAACTTTTGTTGTGATATTACGTAATATACGTTCTAACAAGTATTAGTTAGATACTACTACAAAAGCTATATTTTAAATTAATTATTACAAAACCATTAAACAACAGCACATAGGCCCAACACAGTCGAGACATTGTCGATAACTAAGATGTCGTATGATTGTCTAGACAAAGACATGTCCAGAAATATCAGACAGGCGACGACCTGTGGAGAATTGTATTGTGAGACGTGTCTTATAGACGTCGTGAATTGAGGAGCTCGTGGCTAAATAAAAACCGCATGGGTCGATATTCAAGGTTAAGCTGTGCGGGTGATCATAATTACATACCGGGTGTCCTCCGTGCTTCGGAAAGCACGTCAAGCCATTGTTCCCGGCTGTCATTTGTCTTTGACAGTTGTTACAAGCAGTCTTACCAAGGGGCTTCGTATTATCCAGTTACTGGTTTGTGTAGGTTAGATAAGGAGTCACTTCATGTAAAATACTGATACTCAGCTGCATTCGGTTAGACTGGAAGCCGACCCCAAGATAGTTTGGGAAAAAGGCTAGGTAGATGATGTTTTATAAACGTCATTCAACAGAACCTGCACAAAATACGCACGGCGATCAATCAAGTAATACTAAACCAGTTTAAGCGGTTTTTTTTTTTTTTTTGATCTGTCATTGCATTGTAAATCTAAACAAAGTGAGGTTATGTTATACTGGAACGGTGTAGCTTGATGTGCTGCAATGTAAACTCATCAACATATCCATGAGTAAGTTACAAATATTATAAAATAAAAATAATAAAAAATAAAAAAATAAAAATGTTTATTTCTTCACTTAACGACTTAACTATGTTAGGTTTGGAGTCACCTTTTAAGCAAAGATTTGCTTGTATTAGGTGGTTCCGCTCCTCCAGTTTACAGACATTCTACAGATGTGTGAGAAATAAGCAATAAGTTTAATTTAAGACTAATTAACATTTGTAAAATCATATATCAGCAAGGGAGCGCACTGGGTGTAGAATATGTTTGTGAGTGTGTATGTGTGTACGTTTGTGTGTAAGTGTGTTGTATGTGGGTGTGGTATGTATGTGTGCAAGTTATATGTGTTTCTTAGTTATGTGGTCTTGTGTAGGATATTTTCGGTTTCTTCGTAACTTTTACTCTTGAGCCATTCAGTTAGTGTTTTTTTGCAGTCGTGGTATGTCATAGAGTAGATGGCACATTGTTCATTGAGAGCGTTATATATACGGGAAGATTGTTTAATAAATTGCCTTGTAGCAAATGTAGTATTCACTGGTAAATCTGCAGCTACTTTATTTTTTCTCCTAGACTGTGTCTTAGAAGTAATGAAGGGAAGAGATTTGTGTTTTTTTAATGCAATCTGCAGGACATAGAGTTTCCTAACTGACAAAAGATTTGAGATTGAGTATAAACTTTCCGTGGGGAATCTAATCGGTTTAAAGTACATGACTTTTAGTAAAGCTCTCTGTGCCCTCTCCAGCTCCAAAAATTTTGTTTTTGATGCTCCGCCCCAAATTGGCAAACAGTACGTCAGTATAGACTGACCCAGGGAGACATAAATTTGCTGGATAAGATCCTTAGTGGTCACGTGGCGAAGAGATTTGAACGTCCAAATTAATTTCCTAACTCTGTTCATTAATAGTTCTAGGTGCAAGTGCCACGATAGCCTTTGATCTAGCATAACACCAAGGTATTTAGTACTGGATACTTTATTGATTTTTAAACAAGAGCAGGTGGTGTTAGTGTAGCTGGAGCAGGTATGGATTTTAATCTGAATATCTGATGGCTGGGTACGGTCAACTATGGAAAAGCAGATGTAATTTGTCTTTGAAATATTCAAAGTTAAAAGGTTCCGATCGAGCCAGGTAGCTATTGTAGACAGACCACGTTCGGCGATGCGACCAACGCTGTCCCATGTTTCTCCCGAGAAAACAATTGCTGTATCGTCAGCATAAGAAAATATGTGAGCACCTTCGATACTCATGTTACATAGGCTGTTTATATAAATGAGAAACAGCGGCGGCCCGAGCACACTACCTTGTCCTACTCCGTAAGTCACTATTTCTTCGGAACTAGTGACTGATCCTATTTTAACCACGTACCTGCGCTCACTCAGGTATTCCGTGAAAAGTTTAAGTGGTACGCCTCTTATACCAATATCTTCTAGCCTATGTAAAAGCGCGGGGACAGAGACTGTGTCGAAGGCTTTTTTGATGTCTAAAAAGACGGCCAGACACTTTTCTCGATTGTCCACTTTTTGAGTGACGATAGAGGTCAGCGCTAGGACCGCGTCTTCAGTAGACTTTCCCTGTCTAAAGCCAAACTGTGAGAGTGAAATTATTTTATGTTTTGTTAAATACGTAGTTAATCGTTGGTTAATTAGTCTTTCGACAATTTTAGAAAGGGACGGGAGGACGGATATCGGCCTATAGTTAGACGGATCGGTTTTGTCACCACACTTATGCACAGGTGTTATTACTGCTTGTTTCAGGGCCGTGGGAAAACATCCTTGTTCAAAACATAGGTTAATAAGGTGTGAAATTATCGGTGAAATAATAACCTTGGCAGATTTTAAAAAACTTACGGGGATTTTGTCCCAGCCAGTAGCACTGTCAGATTTTAGGCTCGTAATTACGGTTGCTACTTCTTCAGCGTCAGAGTTGAGCAGTACAAACGATGAGACCGGCGGGTTTGGAACGTTCGTTGGTATGCTGGGGTCATTGTTAGCCTGTCTCTCAGGATTGTTTATTATTTCGTCAGCAAGATGCCTTCCCACGGTTGAGAAGTATTCATTTACTTTATTCACTGCTTCGAGAGGGGTAGTGGCTGATTCCAGTAATTCTGTGTTTTGTGTCTTAGGTGGTTTTCGTTGGGTAATATTGTTTATTGTTTGCCATAGCTTTTTAGAGTTTTTGTGTGTCTTATGAAGTTGTTCGCGATCGTATTTACGTTTTTGTTTCTTAATGACGCTGTTGCAGTAGTTCCTGTATCTCCTATAGGTGATTTTTAGTATCTCATTATGAGAATCTAGTTTTAGCTTTTTTTGCATACTGTTGCGGTTATGTATACAGCGCAACAAGCCTATGGTCATCCAAGGTTTGATTAATCTATTTTTAAGGGGGATTGTTATAACAAGTGTACCAGCAGTGACACATTTTTGTAGTAAAGTTATTAAGTTATTTATTAGTATGTTGGGGTTAGTTAGGTCTAAGAGGTCGTGAATGTTGCTACTTTTTAAGAGCTCGAGTGATTTTTCGACGTTAATTGAGGTTTTAGTTTTAAAAGATTTGTGTTTGTTCGTCAATTCAGACAGTTTTAGGAAAATCATAGAGTGATCGGTGATAGTGGTCTCGATAATTGCTATGAAAGCTGATTTATTATTAGGTCTAAGCTTGAGAATGAAATGATCTAGACAGCTTTTGCCGCGAGTGGGATGCGAATGTCCAGGTAGTAGGCCGCGCATTGCTAACATGTTTAAATAATTAAGTCGATTCGATCTTTCGTATGATTGTTCTTCTTGCTTGTGTATTAAATTTATATTGATGTCACCCGTAATGATTACATTTTTATTTGAAGAGAGGGTAGCTAAGTGTTGAGATAAGGAGTTTATGAAATCATCTGCATTTGTCTTTGATGGAGAGCGATATATCCCTATGACTATGAGATCGGGTTTAATTTCAACCTGTAAACAAGAAGCGTGAGTTAATTTTATCTCTTTTATTTTAAAGATGTGCCTGTTACTAACAAAGACGACGACACCGTCAGCTTTATTTAAATGCTTAGTGGTGTAACCTGCCGAGTAGTTTTGTAATTGAGGAATATTTTTATTTGGGTTTAGCCTGCATTCACTTAAAACAATAAGGTCAGTGTTAAAATTTAGATCGGCTAGGTTCAGCTGTAAGTCATTAAAATTTAGATAGATACTTCTGATATTTTGTGAGATAATCGTAAAATCAGAGTTTTTGATTTTTACAGTCGTACTAAATTCTCTAAAGGAAAAGTTTGATACTTGGGCTAATTCTATTTTATCTATTTCAGTTATTGTTTCCAAAGTTCTATCCATAACTGTCTCTAAGAGGGCTTAAGTAAGAAAAATTGTAGTCTTTTAGGGTTTTGAGTGTATGTGTTTTTATGCTTAATATATATGTATTGATCTGTATGAAAGGTTTATTAGTGTATGTTTTAATTGTGTGTGTGTGCGTTATAATTCCAGATTTTATACTCCTTAATCTAATTAGTAATATTACAATGACAACTAATTTCAACATATTAATAGAAAGCTTAGAGCTAATAGAATTTAACAAATAACAGTAGGAGAGACTATTACACTTATATATAATACATGAGACGTAGTGATCAATTAGGACTAGTCATATTTGCTGCATAAGCTTAGTAACTTGCATTTCACTCTTTATTATTATTTTTGGTGAGACATCATCTTTTTTGACGCAGACTTGGCCAAAGGAAGTCCAGCAGTACTTGTATGCTTTGGATTTAACTAGATCGCGGGCGAGAAAGTATAAGCGCGCACCCTTGGTGGTTAGCTGCTCGGATACGTAGATTGGGGTGTATTCATTAGTAGTGAATCCTAGATGTTTTGCACATAATTTATCTTTGTTTCCTCTGTTGTACGTGCGGGTTGATTTCAAAAAGTCACTTTTTAATATGGATGATGATAGTTCGACAACAATCGGACCGTTTTTTACGTCGCTGCGTTTGTTTGGGATTCTGAAAATGTCTTTGATTTCGTTTTGTTTGATAGGGCACTTAGTCTCATTTGACAAATGTGTAACCATTTTTACCAAGTCACTTCTAGTTTCGTTTTCGATTTTTGGTGCGTTTTTTACCTCTATCGTGGTTTTACGGCTTCCCCGCTGAAGATCCTCGATTTTATCTTCTAGTAGAATTATGTACTCCTCATCCTTCTTAGTCTTTGTTTCGATTACCTCAATCTTCTTCCTTAGCTCTTCATTTTGAGAGGTGAGAAAGGCCATAGAGCTTTCTATACTTGTATTTGTAGTCCTAATTTCCAATAATGTAGATGAAATTTGTTTTATTTCCTCACTTTGTTTCGTGATCAACGACGATATGAGTGTTTTAACTTCTTCTTTGAAGTTGCGAAAGTCAGACTCGTAGTCGTGTTCTCGCGGTCGCTTGTTCCGTTGTGATACAAAGTTCGGTGGAGTAAGTTGAGTATCAGTACACATGGCGATGTTAGACTCAGATAATGACTTGTTAAGTGAATGCTCCATTTCCTGTACCAGGGTATAATAACGGTTTGCGGTGTAACAGTTGGTTGTGTCTGTCTCAAGAATTTATAGTTATCTCTGAATCCTTGTTTTGCTTTGCGTAGCTCAGTCCGGTACCAGGAGATAATAAAGTGTAGAAGTATGTTTTTGCCACTGAGGCGAGTTTTTTATATTATTCCTAGTACTTTTTCTTGCGCGACAAAAATATTAGTAACACGGTGAGGTAGCAGGAGATAATAAACTATAGAAGTTTGTCTAGTACCTACGCCAGTTGTCGTCATCTGCTGAGTTATTGTACTCTGAAATATTGCTTTGATACATGTAATTTTGGAGATATTTCAAACTGAAACATTACTTTCATTGGCAAAAACCTTAGTATGTTGTCACTGCTTTGAAAATATCGGCATTAATTCCACAAACGACTTAAATGAACCTTTTCAATAATCCCGACATCAAGTAACCATTCACAAAAATTCAAAGCCAATGTATCAACAGTCCATTCCAAAGAAAAGTAAGAGACATAGGCACAGCATTTTCCAATTTCCTCTAGACAATCAGAATGTTAAAAACAAAACAAGTCTTGTAGTTACAAAGAACGGGGACATTCGCAAACAAAGCGATTCACAAGACTTGCCGGAACTGCTTAGATCTTGTAAAAGAGCTGGGGGCTGAGCTACTCCGTTACATTTTGTAGTCAAACAAATAAAAAAAAAACGCGTACCTATTGGTACTGTCTGTTGAAGCTTTATAAAAATGCATGGGAGCCGAGATTAGCGAATAGATTAGTCGGTTTGCTTGTGCATTGATTTTGGTGGAGTGCAGGAGCAGTGGCATTGCCCTTAGCATTTTATGTACAGTTTAGTCATTTGCATTGAGTAAGTCAGTACCTCATACAACCTCCCTCGCACTCGCTCATTTTTTTTTATTATCACAAAACATTTTGATGTTCAGCTTTTCCAACTAGACAACGACTAGTACATCTGTAATCGATAGACAAAATCATCAATATGACAACATAACAAAGGGTTAGGCAGAGGTGTACCTAACAAGAACACCCACATTTCGCCAGTTATGTTTAAGTCCCTTGTAATAGGGGGCGAGCCTATTGCCATCAACTGGCATGGAACAAATCCAGACTACGTGGCTTCTACATAATAATGAAATTCCTGTTGACCCGGGATTTGAACCCAGAAGCTCGTGCTCGGCAGTCAGCGCTTGCGACCATTAGACCAACGAGACAATTTAATAGTAAAAACAAATCAAAGTGTACAATTTTACATTTTATTAGCCTTAACCGTAGTAGCTTCATACTAATCCGAAACACCAAGTAAACCCATAAAATGTCAGACATTGTAGCACATTACCGTAGTACCAATACCGGACAGCTGGCGACCGAAATACCGGACACGTTCCGGTAAAACGAGTCGTAAACCGTAATAGCGAAAGTTGGGCGACGTTCATTAAACTTGGGTTATTGATACTAAGTAATGTTCGATGGAGATTGGGATCTTCTACGCTGTTTAGACTTGGAAAAGTTCATTAGTTTTGTTGAATAAGATGGCAATATTGTTATAATAAAATCTCTTCCTGGTGATCATTGATACTTTTATGTCGGACATCCAGAAAGAGGCTCCCTGGTGTATGCTGTTTGCTGACGACATTGTGCTAGTTGCCGTGAGTCTTCTTGCCGTGAGGCCTCTAGGCCACTGATGGACCTCTAGGTCCAGAGCAGATTGGAGGTGTGGTGGCAAAGACTGGAGAATGTTGGCCTGAAACTAAGTAGAACCAAAACAGAATATTGTGATTTCGGCGGTCTCTCCAGTCCTGTACCTATAGCCCTTACCGGAACGCCCATACCGATCTGCTCCGATTTTCGGTACCTCGGGTCGCTTGTCCAAGGGTATGGCGTTGTAGACCGCAACGTAAACGGCCTTTTAAATTCACAAATAAACTTTAATGAAATTATGATAAAGGGCTAGTTTGGAGGGATTAGGCTGAGGCAGCAGATGATTATTAAAAATATATATAATAAATAGTAGATTATGCACCAAGGGGATAAAGTAGTGTCTTATGTAACGGGCGCCGTATTGAATCCCGAGCAAAACGAAGGAATTTAGCGTTAACTCCCGAGCGGAGCGAGGGAGTTTAGAGTTAACTCCCGAGCAAAGCGAGGGAGTTAAGACAAGAATCCTGAGTGCAGCGTGGGAATCAAGGTCGCCCAAGACGAAGGCACCTTTATCCCCGAGGTGAATACTGTACTTTTCACACCATCTACGAGAGAATAAAAGCAGTAGTACTAGAATCAAGTATTCCGGAGTCAAATCACAATCGTCACTCAACATTTTTGTGAGAATTTGCAATATTTTAAGTAATTTGTTGTATAACAATGAACAAAGCAAAGCAATTTCCAGTATTCGCGCCTCTTTTTAATTTGTGTTCTATTTTTCTTTTAATTATATTCTATCTCGTGGTGGCCAGTTCGATTTTTGAACAATTAATTTTTTTGTGCAGATAATAATGGTGAATGCGTGAATATTCGTATGCGATTTATGTTCCAAATTCAAATCACATTATTGACCAGCGGGTCATAATGAAATTCAGTACAATATTATTGCCCTGCTAGACCTCAGGTCTTTAATGACTTACTTTAGGTTAGGTTTGCATGACATATAATTTGACATTATCGAGCAGGTGGTGTGAAAAAATAATAACTTACAGCGATCTGCAATTTATTTACACAATAACAAGGGTAATATTTGTTCCATTTGAAATATGTATCATAAAAAAACTTTTATGAAACTCACGTACACAAAAACGGTTTTACCAAACATATAAATATCCACGATATAAAAACCAAATACATTACATTTCCATTCCCCGTTATACGCTACTAATAAAGAATTATGCTCACTAAATCACGATAATATTTGTTTTACAATAACATTTGACTTACACCCTTTTACGCTTAGACCGAAGCCAAAAAAACAAAAGCTTCGTTTAGCACTTCATTTCGTGAGTAGTGAAGATTGGACTTAGAAATGCAGCATAGCACCCAAGTATTTTGTTTCTTTTTATTTAAATTATAAAACTTAACCCAAAACAAAAAAAAAACTTAGTTCTATGCAAATAAGGTTCATTTTCAGATGAAAATCATTTTCGAAAAATAGTGTTACAGCTAAATTAGATGTTGAGATGATGACCAATTATAAGTTATCTAAACAAACAGAAATTTCCAATAATCTTTTTTTCTAAAAGACATTTCGTAAATGTTTTTTAGTAACTTTTTAGACCTATGTATCCTGCTTATGCGTATGAAGTTTCATTAAAATCGGTTTTGTCATTTCGGAAAATAAGGACTCGAAAGTTTGTGATGATGACCAATTATAAATTATCTAAACAAACAGAAATTTCCAATTATCTTTTTTTCTAAAAGACATTTCGTATATGTTTTTTAGTAACTTTCTAGACCTATGTATCCTGCTTATGGGTATGAAGTTTCATTAAAATCGGTTTTGTCATTTCGGAAAATAAGGACTCGAAAGTTTTTATGAAATGCCGTAAGACGTAAATGCTCTAACAGCTTCAAAGCATTACACACGTAGTGTCTCGGGTATTAAATACCTCATATTGGCAACAAATAGTGTGAACGCGAAAGAACAAAATGCGTTAAACATTGCATATTTTCATCTTTTATTTCTAAAGTTGAGACTGTCTTGCTGTGATAAAGGTGCAGAATGAGGTGCAAAAGAACTTGTTTTCTTTGTTGTTTAAAACGAGATAAGTCTCTGGTTTAGACTTTAAAGGTTTGTATTACACATAGATATTGGTTTGACGGATGAGGTGGAGATGACCGCAGAAAACTGTTTTAATACAGAAGTCTGCTGTTGTTAGTTTACTTGTACAACACAAAAATGTAATTAGTAGTATATGTCAGTAAGAACAGGGTTGGCCATGCTACTGGGCTACTCTTCCTTGACCGGACTGTCATTCGATATTTATGAAATCTCTAAGACGAAGTCAACACGTAAAAACATACCAACATTTTTGTGGTCCTACTGGACCACAAAAATTATGGTACCTTCAACCTGTCGGTTGAATTCAACAAAATACATGTTCAACATTATTTATTATACATGGAGGACACAGTAAACTCGGTCGTGCAAGTGTACCCCTATCTTTTCGATGTCGACATCCGTTATGAGAGCGTTCGACAAAATGACAGAAATTGATATCGGAAATTTTAACAACCTCTTCTTGCTTTCGTTCTGACTTCGGCTTGTCGCCACATGAGTTCGGTGTTGCAGAATTGCCCGTACCCCGATTTATGTGGAATTCTTCTTCTCCATTAGTCGACATCTAAGCGTTTGTTCTCACTAGTTCGATTCATCAGTTCGATCGTCGAACTAGTGAGAATTATTCTTCTCATTTATTCGACCATTGATCTACTGAGAATTGTTTTTTTCATTAGGTCGACTGTGAATTTATTTAATCGAGAAACAAAAAACAACAAAAGAAAATTTAAAAAGTTTTATATTTGTATACACATAAATGTGACATCTGTACATCTGTACCCTGTATCCTTGATCAGAAACATAATTGAATGATTTTTTTTCATTGAAAACAAACCCATCTGAGTAGGTAGTCACTTTTAGGTAGTGTTATTTCATAGTCTTTTATTTCTTAATCTATCGAAATCATCATCTGCCTAGCCTTTTTGCAAACTATCTTAGGGTCGGCTTCCAGTCTAACCGGATGCACCTGAGTACCATTATTTTACATGAAGCGACTGGCTATCTGACCTCCAACAGTAACAACCCAGTCCCTGGGTAAGACTGGATGTCAGACTTTTGGCTTCTATTCTGACTCGTAACGACTGTCAAAGATCTACAAATGACAGCCGAGACTAACGACTTAACGCGCTTTCCGAGGCACGGAGGAAACTTGGTATGTAATTATGGTCACCCATCCACGGAACAACCTCGGCAAGTACGGCGTAACCTTAAAGATCGAGCCGTGCGACTGTTATTAATTAGCCACGAGCTCCTCCTATCACGTATACTACCTACATCCTATACTATTTATTGAGCAATATCTGTATAGTATATTAAACGTCTCTAACGATTTCAATGAAAGTTTCTATATAGGAGTTTATGGGGGCGAAAAATCGATTTAGTTAGGTCTCATATCTGGGAAAATTCTTTTTCTCTATTTTCACCAAAGCCGACCTTGGGCACCCAGATACTATTATTTTTATTCATTTAAGTATCGCGCAATTTTCAGTACCAGATTCCGAATTCGTAATTTTTCGCAAATATACTCAAGTTCTGGGCGCTGGATCTCATTATAATATCTATCTGCTTGGAAAGTAAACAAAACTTATCTCTGCATTACTTATATTAATAGGCAGTTCTAATAGTGGTATTATTTTCCTTCTTGAACTTTTTGCTACTTTACTAAAGTAAAGTACAAACTTTATTTAGCGTTTCACGGTTCAAGAAAGAGTTTCAAAGCTTGAGGCTTTCTTTACTTTTTATGTTCAGTGTTAGTACCGCATATTTTCCTTTCAAATTCATGCTTTGTTAAAAGTTTTTCGTTTTTGTTAGTTCTACATAATATATACGTATTCTAAAGGTCTCTTTATTCAGGCAAGGTGAAAAATAACAAAGTTAATTTTGTTGTAAAAGATCTGGGCCATAAAAAAGTACTTTGTTGCATTCATTTGTGTTCACTATCGACGACATGTCTATGTTACAAGCCAAACCCGATGTGAGACCAAACCGGTTCACTGGTTTAAAGTGTTAGGTCAGGATACACTTACCCAAACAAAACACTCCTTCTGCAACATAATGGTTTCGCGGGAAGGCATCATCGCATCCCAGGACTGTGCGCCGCCGACCATCGAGCGAACAACGGTCGGCAGTGACGGGTCTTGTCCCACCTCTGTGACGAGGGCACTTCGTGGCTCAAACAGTTCTAAACTAACCTAACCCATTTTTGTTCTTTTATGATGAGCACTAGTTTGGATCAAAGACAATATTTATAGTTTAAATATAGGTACTTTGGCCTGAAATCAGGTTTGGCCGGTAACATATTAAAATTATAATCAGCTGAGTATTTTTTCGTGATTTAAAAGTCGGTCCCAAAATATATGCGGCATTCGTAATAAAATGTCATTAAGTATTGGACTATAAATTGATTACTGCCAATAATTAATATCTGAGCATGAGGTTCTGGGTCCTTGGCCTGTGGACGGTGAGTAATGGGCTAGCTCATCGTCCATCCGTCTTATGACGACTGGCAGTGTCGACGGCGCGTTCGTGTTCCACGCACGCCTCAAGGAGAGTCAGCAAATCGGAAGGGGTCCAAGAGGGCCGATACCTGCCAGGGCTGCGGGACTGTTTGAAAGAGATACCGTGGCCCTGGAACACAAAGGGTTTAAAAGGAACATGGATGGGTTTCAGTCAGTACAAGTCTGACACTCCCTTCCGCTCCACCCAGAGCGGGAGGAGTCATTTGATGATTTCCCATCCGTAAAAAAAGGTTCTGTGTTTGATTCCCTAATCGGGCAAAGTGTAGTTGGATTTTTTTTGCAATAGGCTCGCCGTCCATTATATGGGACTCAGACACAACTGGCGAAATGTATTATTGGGAAAAATGAAAGCAATGTGAGTGGCTACTTTCTTCAATACTCGCCTTGCAAACACGAATACAAATCATCTTATATCAATGATAGAGGTAAATTGGACGATTATATCGCTGATAATAATGCTTGGCTTAATGCCGGTCCTGCTCCACAAGGACAGGGGCGCATAAAATGATAGCATTAAATAGTATTATTGGAGCTGCTGAAGATTGTACAACTATCTTTGCATTGTATAAATTCAATTTAGTATTATATAATTGCATAGCCCATATTGTGTGAGTACTATGTACTAGCTATCATTTACTGGAAACCTACGTCTTTTATTGACTTGAATGTGCCCTGGCGGTTGA
This sequence comes from Cerastis leucographa, assembly GCA_963082945.1. Classification (NCBI taxonomy): domain Eukaryota; kingdom Metazoa; phylum Arthropoda; class Insecta; order Lepidoptera; family Noctuidae; genus Cerastis; species Cerastis leucographa. The sequence continues at coordinate 6,135,832 of OY720358.1, read as the reverse complement.
GAGTATGTCATGCTCACTCAAATGTCACGCTGATGGTGGCGCGTGTGTCGGGTTATTTAGTTCCCTTCAAAATGGTTGAGTTGAATGATGGCTGATCCATGCGTCATGTTCGTGAACGGGCGCTGTCAGTTGTGCCTGGTCGTCTCTTAGCTGCCACGGCTCATTTTGAACTAATTATTTCATCTTTTAATTGTTCTTTTCGTTTTTACTATGGACACTTTTAACGGGCACGTCTTGCTACTTCGTTCTCACATAATGTACCATCTCTAATTGAATGATGTAACCAAGGTTTTGTAACAAGATTCTGATTTAAAAGAGTGTCCATGGAGTTTCTTGCCCATTCTTCTCCATTGAGATCTACGCTTTGGAATGGGCAACTACAGTACTTTCACAGTTATTATGTCTTGTGACTGGGACTGAAGCTTCATTTTTATTGTTTTTCGACTATTCAAAAGTGAATGTAACTGGCCAACTTGAAAAAAATGAATTTTGATTTGATTTGAAAATGTATGCGGAAAGAGAGTATCGTGGATATAATTATGTCACAGTAACTGCATGCGTATAAATGTTTAGTAGCCAGTAAAACCCTCATCTAAAGAAACCCTTACTCGTGGGAAGAAACACGCATCTTCTACCGAAAAATCCACAGATTCTCCACACACGAGCCAACATGCAAATAAGCAGAGCTTTCTCATTAATATGATAATGAGAACTCCGGCTTTGCCTACATTCCTAGATCCGTACGCGTATTTTAATTAAATTCTTCTTAAAAAACCAGCTTACCGCGAATTTAAGTCGCGCTTTTATGGTTCCGTATCATTTAAACTATTTCTCTATAATTAATAAACGAGGCGTAAAGTTACGCCAAAGTGAATCCTCAAATAAAATATGGTAAATCTGAATCTGGTTGGGTGGTCTGGTCTGGGTAGTTCATCTGGTGTAACAAACTTGCTTGTTCCTATAGATAGAAAGGAATAAGCAGGCTTGTATACATTAAAAAATGTTATAAAGGGAAAATGAATTTAATAAATGATGATATGAAAAATACAATAAATTAATAAAAAAGTGAAGGGCAGGTTAACCGGGAACGTTTTAAATGTCTCCGCAAATCTCTGAGCGTGTTATTAATTGAAGACAAACATCCAGTTGTAGAAAGCTGGCTTGATCAAGATGAGCTTGACCACGACGAACTTGATGCAGGGCGGCTTGGCAGGACCCACCAGCAGACACGTACCGAGCCCCAGTGCCAGGCTCGTCAGTTCAGAGTAGCTTCCAGCAGACACGTACCGAGCCCCAGTGCCAGGCTCGTCAGTTCGCAGAGCAGCTTCCTCACAGCAGCTAGCAGCAGCCACGGCAGCACCAAACGAAGACCGCTCCTTGACTCCACCAGGCTGTGCTCATAACTCAAGATATGACAGATCTTGACTCCAAACTGTAGACTTAGCTGTTTTCTTGATTTCAGACTATACTGATTTCTCGTCTCCAGACTGAACCGAACTCTTAACTCCAGACTAGAACCAGGGCATCCGTCAGAAATCCCTTTTATACCCTGATCTTCCGTTTCTTTTCTTCAAATTTCTTTCTCAGATTCAAAACTGCTGCGCTCTAGTAAGACGCAACCTGCCGTATTCAAAGCAGCCAGTAACAATTGGTCAAAAACCTTGCGCATAATATTTTTATAAATATAACTCAGAATTTCTTTACACAGCAAATCTTAAAAATACAACAATTGAACTGACGAATTGATGATAATAATTTTTAGTAATAATAAATAAATAAAAAAAAAAAAAAATAAAAAAAAAAAAAATAAAAAAAAAAAAAAAAAGCCTTATATTTCCAGTTTAACAATTTAACATAAAGAAAAAAAACTATTTATCTACCTCTAATATCTATTTATACATAGCAACTGAAGAATTTAAATCTGAGTAGTTTAATTTATTTTGATACAAAATTTATATTTAAGCAGGTAGGTACAATTTATTTATATCCACTGGAACCCCTCTCAGGTAAAGGCCTCCTCCAAAGCTTTCCATTTCTCTCGGTCTTGGGCTATTTTTTGCCATTGCGGGCCAGCAATTTTTTTAATATCATCGTCCCATCTAGTGAACGGTCTTCCTCTATAACGCTTGCCCAATGGGCCTTTTCCAAAATTTTTAGTAATATATAATCTAAATGAAACCTTCATAGAGAGTTTGGTTGGTAACAATTAAAATAAAAATAATGATAAAATAATAATAGTAAATGACAGCTGACAAGTTCGATGTAAACAATGTCACAACAAAGAAAACTAAGAAAATATTTATAAAAATGAAACAAATCGTAATATGCTAATGGAAAACCAATAAAAGTATGAATATGGATGATAAGTGTGAGTATAAAGTGTCTGTAGTAGGCAGATACTATACTGGTTATCAGCGTATATTAATAAAGGTCTTATGATTCACTTTATATTTATTTACTATCATTAAGGCCGTATTCCGTAAAAATTGCAGCAATCGATTTCTAGGCAGGCTTAGTAATTTAGTCCTGTTTTCACTCTTCCGTTACGAAACCCTAAAAACAATTGCAGAAGCGTGTTTCGTGCCAATTCAATTTCAGACGAAAATTCGCCTGTTTCCTCTTCCTAAAAATAGTAAGTTGAATTTCAAATGAAAGCTAAATTGCATTGTTAATTTGTCTCGAACATTCCACGAAATAATCTTTCCTGTAAGATTCAATGATATTTTCCGCTCAATTATAAGTAAGATTTTACTTGTCGGAAACATTTTTAAGAGATGATTGGAACTACTGTTGTATGTTGCCGTTTGAAGTTCTTTGACAGTCGTTACGAGTTGTCAGAAGCCTGAAAATCTGGAAACTACTTTTTACAAAGTATCGTGTCACCAATTTTGTGGGTCGTGGTCTATGTCAGATAATGATACTGGTGTTCAACAACAATCTATGAGACCGGAAACCAACCCTAACATGTTTGAAAGGCATATAAAGGCATATAGACTACCAGAAGCAGCCTCGAAATTCCACTCATTAAAAGCTACGCGCTACTGTCTTTTGAACCGTAGCTCGTAGCACGTGGGCGTAGCAGTCATCCGTAGCACATGGCGTAGCAAATTCGTAGCACTTGTAGTTGATACACGTTTGAAATCATTGTAGTAATAGTGGATGTAAAATTATCAATTAACTTCAGTATTTATTATTATATCTATTACATACTTTTACTCTTTCTATGATACAGATTCCATGTTAGATACTTGGTTTTAAACCAACGTCAAAGATTTCTTGCCGATTTCTACTTCATAGGAAACCATTTATTGAAACCGTACCTGTAACTTCTCACGTTATCCAACTGCGACAGTTAATTGATCGGTTGTTAACTTAAACTACTTAGCTATTTACCCCAACCTATCTATTGCAATTAAAATCGTAAAATACAATTTTTTTTTACGAATTTGTTAGTACCGAATCTATTTGAGCCCTGTTATACGCGTCGGTGAATCGTACATTTTCACAATTTGCATATCGTACTCATTTTGTAGTCATTTGAATAATTGTTTAATACCAGCCAGTTGTGGGAATGCATTCATTCGGCTATATTCTGATTTATTAGGCACAAAAACGTTGAACGGAATTTTTAAGCCTACTTTATATCGTTTTATCGCTTTGTAGCAGCAACGCAGCGCCTAAATGTGCTGGATTTATATGACTTTGAATATTGTTAAAAATAAAAGCTGCCGCAGAAAAGCGCGACGCGACACGACGCGGCACGCGGCGACAAAACCAACGCTGAACAATTTCTATGAAATCGCGCGCGACGTTTCCCACAGGCGCAACGCCACGCGACGCATAATAATGGTTATACAAAAAGATTTAAGTTAATAGGACAACTCAAACTTGATTCAGAAAGCGGTTATCCTGGGCACTATTCTAATCTATCACTTCTCAATACGTTAGGATCAAGTAATCGAATCGATTCCGCGCCGCGTCGCGTCGTGCCTGTGTGCGAGGCTTGGCGTTGCGGCAACACCGCTATGCTGCGTCGCGCCCCGTTGCGCCTGCCTGCGGGAGCCTTAAAATTATTTCAAGCCATGTGACAGTTTTTTCAGTGTGAATTCAAACAAAAATACTATCGAATCTACCAGAAGATCTAATAAATTTCAGAACGACATGGGAATCAACAAATAGGGAAGACAAAAATTTAATAAATTTAATATCAAGGATAAATTTAGAAACAAAAATAAGGAACGAAAATAAAAAAAAAACAGAAGAAAAACAGGAACAAATGACATCTTGTCAAAAAGAAAATGAATTTGAAAAGAATTATTATTTAAGAAACTGCTATAGATGTGGTAAACCTGGTCATATTGCAAGATTTTGCAGAAATGATAATGAAGAAACAAGAAAAAATAAAACATAAATATGCTATAAATGTTTAAAAAACGGACACATAAATGCAGAATGTATTATATTATTATTAGATTATATTATTATTATTGCCAGATTATGCGATCATGTGATCATAGCGTTATTTTTTTTCGGTGAAACCGAATGTGACAACACATTCTGTAATGAATGAAATAATGTGTTGTCGTGCCATGCCAGTGACTTATCAACGCAAGGATCGTTTAACCGATTACCTTGGTTATATCGCAGGGTAATAGTTAGAAAAATTAGAAAAGTCCTCTTCAAACAAACAACTAAACATCAAACTTAAATGCCTACTATCATCCATGCGTTGAATATTTTACAAAAAATTATGTATTTTTAATTAAAATCTCCATGCGAGAGCAAAACTATTCCGATACCAAATTAATTTATATTTAGATGTATGCAATCTTTTAATTAGAAACACGTTCGCAATTTAGCATTTAAAACAACGTAGGTATTAGTTAAAGTAATGGGACGACAGAAACAAGGGCATGTTTATTTAATTGGCTACTCTAAATTTACATACGATTCTAACCGCATATCTCATAGGCCCCAGGCCTTTTGGATTCAACACCTAAGCCCTGAAAGTTACACTAAGCCGCTATGAGAAGTGAAACTTTGTAATTTCATATTTATGTATTTCGACGTTTATTTAAGTGTGTACTTGACTCTAGCTTCAATCAATAAAAATAATTTATTTTACATAAGCTTACATGGGTACTTATAAAAAAACGTCGACAAAATGTGCACGGATTGGGTTGGTCGTTTTCTATGGAGAAGAACTTACCGGCAAGAAACTCCATGGTTACTCTTTTAAAATCATTTGGTTTTACAATATTTGAATGTTACAGCGTTAGTAGGTGCTTAAGTATCGAAGCATAGGCCCGACAATAAGTCGTTCTTACTACAAAAGGTAGAACAAGATAATAAAATAAAAAAAATTGGTAATAACAATGACATTTTCTTATTGTCAGTGTAGTCTGTATTTGTTTAATAGCCCTCTTATTAAGCTTCTTTTCCTACTATTTAATATTGTAAATGCGAAAGTTTGCGAGCATGCATGGATGTTTGTTTTTCTTTCACGCAAAAAATACTGAATAGATCTGGATGAAATTAGGCACTCGTCTGGAATAGCACTTAGGATACTTTTTGTTTCGCTTGTAATTCGGTCGGTTTTTCTGTAGTACGATCTTTTTAGATCAAGTTAGGCAACATAAATGCACATTTTGTTTGTATTTGTACATTGTAGACTGTAATCTTCGTGGGACACAAATTGTAGTAGCCAATAATTCTTGTGACCAGTATGTTACACATTTTTCTGGAGCAGATATCATTATAAATAAATAAATTATGAATATTGAGGAGGCTGTTGTTTTGCATCCTCGTCAAATTCAAGGAGGTAAAAAGTTACCTCCTTGAATTTGCTAATGATTCTCGACCTGAATCAATAATAAAATAATGTATTTTTTTATTTTGCCCTATTTACGGAAATCAAGTAAGTATGAAACACCCGTGTTTTAAACGCGGCCCGTCTATTCTTCGCCCTATAACTGCGCTTTTACACATACAAACAATCTCAAAAGTTTATTCTATAATTTCTTATTCCCTTAACCACGTTAAGGGGGTTATTATGAAATACTGACAAATTTAAACAACAACAAAAAAGCAGCGTTAAAAATTAACTGGGTATCGTAATTGATTATTTATGTATTTTGTGACAACCTCTCGAATTTTGACGAGGATGCAAAACAACACCTTGCATTTAATTCATTCAAGATACATCCCATTCACAAACCCATTCAAACTACTTCAACAAGAGGTCACTCTCCGACTAGCTAGATATTTCGCAGTGGCGCCAGAGTTGTGATAGGTGATTGCCCTAGGATATTGACTGACCTAGAAACCCAATCAAGTTACATACGTTGATAATATTGTAAACAGATTGCTGCTTTTGGCTATAAATAGAACTGCCGAGCTTCCTAGGGTTGATAAAGGTGGAAAGTTAAATGTCGATAGGTAGTTACTGGGAACGAGTAACAGTATAGTGAACATTATAATAAACTATGTTTTGTGGTAGAATTCTAGGGTAACTATCACGTTCCCAAACTTTCCGAGCTTCTTATATTTGATTAATTAGAGATAAAAAACTATTATATAACCATTTCAAATGACTGAACTCTTCTCTAGTTTCCCGTTATGAAAAGTGTATTGAAATAAAGGCAGATTATATTCATCATCTGCCTAGCCTTTTCCCAAACTAACTTGGGGTCGGCTTCCAGTCTAACCGGATGCAGCTGAGTACCAGTATTTTACATGAAGCGACTGTCTATCTGACCTCCACAACCCAGTAACTGGGTAATATGATACCCCTTGGTAAGACTGGATGTCAGACTTTTGGCTTCTGACTACTCGTAACGACTGTCAAAGATCTACAAATGACAGCCGGGACCAACGGCTTAACGTGCTTTCCGAGGCACGGAAAGCACGTTGTAGTTCAGGCCCGAAACTTACTTACTTTCTGTGAAAGATCAGAAAAACTTTAGTCAGAGAAATGTAGCTTTTCCCGCGTTGAAGGCCGAAATTATTTCATGGGAACACACTACCGGGATTAATGTATGTGCGAATTTTTTGTATTTTTGTTAACCCTACAAACCTTAGGAAATTACATTCGTTGGTAATATTCTAAACAGATTGCTGCTCTCGGCTATAAATAGAACTGGTGAGCTTCTTAGGGTTGTAAAATAAATAATAATACGGAAATTTAAATGTCGTAAGGTAAGGGGGACGAGTAACAGTATTAATGATGTTTCGTGGTAGTTTTCTAGGGCAACTAATTTGTCAGGTAAGTCACAAAAACTTACTTAAACTAGACTAGTTTTTGCCCGTGGCTTCACCCACGTTAAGATCGAAAATTATCCTACAAGAACGCACTTTGCAGATAAATGATAATCTTGTGTCCTAACTTAATTATCCCAGGCCGTGATTTACCTTGATTGATTTATTTTTAATTTTATGTATGGCATCTCGCAGTTCAACCTATGAGGTTGTCGTCTGCTTAACCGGACTATCCTGTGGGTGCCTTAAGAGTAAGGCCTCCAGCCAGGGCATAAAACCTTACAAACTAAGCGACTGCACGCTAAGGGCACCCCCTGTGGGGTACGAACCTCGGCTTAGGGCGTCGCTGGGGGAGTTGTCTGCATGGGGACAGGCTGGATCTGAATGGTAGTTTTTTTTTTTTTTACCTTGATTGATTTTGATGTGTTTATTTTATATGCGACATTCCATCGCAATTTCAGACAGGCAGCAGTAACTTAGTATAGAATGGATGTATGGATTAGTAATATTACCGCCAAATGTCGACCCTCTGGTTCATTCTCATGTATTTACATTAATCAAACCTGTGACAGGAACAATCCTATTCATTGAACAAAAATATTAATTCCACTTTCTGTCTATTAAGTTTGATCGGAAGCTCATATCACTAGCTTCTCAAGTCCTCAATTATATAGATGTCTGCATGAATATTTTCACATTAAACATTGCGTCAACAAACTCCAAATAAGAGAAATAAATCACAGACCAATAACAAAATTAATCAACGTCGCTTCAATCGAACATGGAGCAATACCGTGTTATTGCTACAAGACGAGACAGATATTGCCCTATATTTAGACGCAGTGTCGAGCTATAAATAGACACTATGTGGCCCGGACTCCACCAAAGCGGACACGTGCAAGGATGTGCAAAGCGGAGAGGAGATGCTTAAGAGCTAGGGTGTATCCACCGAAGCTGTGCGGAGATGCGTACTGGCTACATCGGAGCAGAGATGTGTATACAAGTTACTCACACCCAGTTTAGCGCGATCTAATACGAAAAGCAGACCGCCGCCGCACGCCTCTCATGTCTCTCTTCTGTGCGTTGCTGCCTACTTAGTCACCGAGTTTTGAGGCTGGCCTAAACATTTGTTTAGGGCAGCCATATTTATGAGACATCTCTCCTACTCTCTGTTCAACCATTTTCAGTAAAGCTAAGGGGATACGAGAAGTGTAAATAACGAAATTCTGTTGGTGGTTTACAACACATGTCCTCTCCTCGCGTCCCGTCTCCACTTTGGTGGAGTCTGGGCCTGATGCTAGCCTTTGGACACGTTTTCGAAGCTACTTTACATATAAGTATCGAGTATAGGTGAAACTCGAAATGCTTAGGTGACGCACGAGTAGGGGGCAGTAAACAGATCGAATATTGTGTCATATTCGAACTCATGTTTGAACTTATCTTTGCTGCAGCGCACCATAACCTTATACAGTATGTTAGTTTAAACGAGGGACATATTCAAACCCATAATAGAACATGCTGTCATGATACTAATAAAAATATAAACAAAAAAAAAACACTGATAAATAACAGACAGAACCATATCAAAATTTTCGCAAATGTCACGAAACGTGTATACACCCTTGCGCTAGCGACTTAATAGTTAACTTAGTCCAAAATATCTAGGCACTAAACAAAACATTAAAAATTCTTCTATATACATTATAGGTTTTTTACATATTTGGGACGAGAATCGAATACTGAATACCCTCCCTCAATATGTCCCTCGTTTAACCTAACATACTGTATACTACATTCTTATACACACTACTACTACCACTTCAATATACTTCATTATTATCTATGCCTATATTTAGAGAGTTAAAGAGTTAAAGTTTGGATCATCATCTGCCTAACCTTTTCCTGTGTCGGGGTCGGCTTCCAGTCGAACTAGATGCAGCTGAATACCAGTATTTTACATGGCGCGACTACCAATCTACAACCCAGTTAGTACTGGGTAATACGATACCCCTTAGTAAGACGGGTTGTCAGATTTTCGGGCCACTGATTCCCTAACTGTAAAGACTGTCAAAATTTACATATGATAGCTGAGGCCAACGGCTCAACGCGCTTTCCGAGGCACGGTGGAAACTCTGTATGTAGTGGATGGTCAACCATCCACAAACCAACCTAAGCAAGCACTGCTGAACCAGAAGACTGTTCCGAGCAGCTGCTCTTTATTGAGCCACGAGCTCCTCAAAGTTGCTTAATGATTGGATGTACGGGGTAATCTCTATAACAACAGATTCGATTAAGAAAAATCTTTCATTAATGGCAGGCTACACCCCCGAATGCCATAGGCTATTTTTAAAACTTTTTCTATAGGTTCAATTTTCAACTATTAAGCTAACAAAAGTTGTAGTAGATTTAGCATTAAAAGTCTTTCTATTATTTACTATCTGTTGAAGCCCATCGCCATACTTTTTTGTGGGATAATCCATGCTTACACGTCTCCAGAAGGTTGTGTGCCCATATTGTTTTTTTTTACTGTTTTACTCCCTCAGTATCCTTTTGCCATAAAATTATGACGAGATTTCAGTATATACACAACCTGAGGTCAAAATAAAGTGATTTTTTGAGTCGCCTAGCGAGTGGCGGAGGAAAACCAACATTCATTTGCATTTTGCGCTTGACGCCTTCGCTAGTCACCTAGCGTCTACTGAATAACACAATTGCCACTTGTCTATATCCTCAAACCGCCGTCTTTCCGACCTCGCCGTCGAGGTCCGTCGCGACGTCCCGGTCCATGCTCTCCCCGACCCTTGCTCGAGCCAGCCCGCGATGCTGTGCCAGTAGTTTTAAATCAGCCCCTAAATAATGATACCATTCAGATCCAGCCTGTCTCCATGCAGTCCTCCCCCAGCGACGCCCTAAGCCGAGGTTCGTACCCCACAGGGGGTGCCCTTAGCGTGCAGTCGCGCACCCACAGGATAGTCCGGTTAAGCAGACGACAACCTCATAGGTTGAACTGCGACATGCCAATCAAAAAAAAAAAAAACTTGTCTATATCCTCTGTTACTTCCAAGCAATGCGATCTCGTATCACTGTCGCACTCCTTGGCGACCCTAGTAAAAGTCAACTAGATATCTGTTGGTTGGCCTCCTTTCATAAGTGTTAGATAATAAATAGATTTCTTGAGAAGCTCTCGTGGAACTCCGTGTCACTCGACTCAGAATTAAGGCTAAATGAGTCCAAGTTACAAATATCATAACTCAAAGAAAGATGCGTATGTTGTTTAAGTTATTCAGGTACCTCACATCTGTTTGTCTTAAATCTACATGATTTTACTTTTCCGTTGTCTTGAATTGTCCCTCAGGGTATAATCTAAACCAAGCAGGTCTAACCTTTTGAAAAGTTAAATTACGATAAAGATATTCTGATATTGTAGGGTTCTTTGTGGTATAAGATTGTATCAGAGATATAGTAAAAGGATCTGTGGTCAGCGTTTTCCTTGTTAGACCAATTTTTGGAGAGACGTATAAATGTCAAGTCTTTCTAGTATATTACAAAAGGCAGGTTTAAGGTCTTAGAAAACTGTACCCACAAAGGAACTTGAGAGGGGTGTAGGTACTATATATGCCGTTCTCGTAAAGAACCGTCTGGAAATTTAGAAGGACCTACCTTTTTACAATCTAAAAAGGTGAGATCGATATGCCTTTTGTATATCAGTAAAATCGAATGTTAATAAAAAAACATTACATAGGTATTTAATATAAGGATAATGTAGTAAACGCAAAATCTACTAGTTTTCAAGTAAAAAAGAATGGCAAAATACTACCGGTAACTTATTTTTACCTCAAAATGTTTGACGCAAATTGTAACCTAATCAATGCATCAATGGAGAGCAGCGATGGCCCAGTGGTGGCAGCCCCGACTTAGTAAGCCGCGGGTTCGAACCCGGCAAGCGCATTACTTTGTGTAATTTATTTCATCACCGCTGCTCTCAAAAACGGTGAAGGAAAACATCATGAGGAAACCGGCATGTCCTAGAACTAAAAATTCGAAGACATGTGACAGCTACCAACCCACACTGGGCCCGCGTGGTGGATTACAGCCCACTTCCTCTCATAGCGAGGAGGCCTGTGTCCCAGCAGTGGGAACATTATAGGCTGATGATGATGATGCATCAATGAACTCCGTCTTAATTGACGTTTTCCTTTATAATATCTCGATAAACATCTGATTAAAATGATTGAGGTATATTTCGTCATTAGTTGAGGAAGAAGGAAACAAAACGAATATAATTAAATACTTGTCTTTATTGTAGTGTATATTTGCTGAAAGTGGATTCAAATTAAGAACACGTTTCGTAATAAAATCAAATACAACAGCAAAAAGCCGCAGCAAAGCCCAATCGAAATGACAGCCGCAGCAATGGGGTGGATTCCTATGTAATTCGATAATCTTCAGCATTGTCGATGTACATTGTGTATATATACGAAAACGTTATAAACATAACTGTACCTACCCTTGATGAAATGGTGGAAGGTCACGGGAATAATTTGCGACTCCGAGAAGATTATAAAACCATGGTCAGACTGCAGATCTGCTGTCTTATAAGGATCAGAATGTTGTGCTACAAAAAAGATGAATAAAAGGCAATTGCATTTTACTTTTTATGCGAAGAGGAATTCGCGTTACACCATACATAAGCGAATGGATAAAATAAGAAATTAGTACATCAGAGGAAGTTTGATAGTGGCGTCGGTGACCGAAAAGTTGTGTGGTAATCGGTTGTCTTCAGATGGGCATATAATGCAGAGGAATGAGGAAAGTTTAGAATACGAATGTGGATGGCTATAAGAGTAGAGCAAGACCGAAGAAACGATGAATGAACTTTGCAAAGGATGATATGCCCAGTAAGGAGGTTACTGCTGAGATGACGAGTAATAAAGAAGTATGGAAGAAGGCACGTGGATGGGTGACCATTGCATAATTACATACTGAGTGTCCTTCGTGCCTCGGAAAGCACGTTAAGCCGTTGGTCCTGGCTGTCATTTGTAGATCTTTGACAGTCGTTACGAGTAGTCAGAAGCCAAAAAGTCTGACATCCAGTCCTACCAAGAGGTATCGTATTACCCAGTTACTGGGTTGTGGTGGTCAGATAGGCAGTCGCTTCATTTAAAATACTGGTGCTCAGCTGCATCGGGTCAGTTTGGGAAAAGGCTAGGCAGATGATGATGATGGAAGAAGACATGCTTTGCCGACTCCAAGTTAATTGGGTTCAGGGCAAGAGAATGATGATGTATCTACCCTTAGGAAAATACAGCTGTTCTTTCAGACTATGTATCGCTCTCAATAATTATTATTTAGACTATACACAGTTTCTTTAATACTTACACTTTTGTTTGAATTGAGTGTGTGCATTATTTACAGATCTAAAATAATAGTAAAAATATTACCACGAATAAAAATGGGAAAAAAATTACAGACCGTCAAAAAATTCGTTAACATCGTTGTCAATACGAAAGTTGCCCAGAAAGCTGGCAGCATTACCACGTTGGATGGCAATACTACATCTACAATTTAATTGAGTTTTAATTAAGTTTTAGAAAAACTTACCCTGTGAAATATGACATTTTGATCTTCCAAAGAACAGATGTACGAAAGTTCACCTTGTTATTGGCACGATGCTCAATAACATGTTTTTCTGTTTTCCAGTTGGTTATACAATCCTTAGTTTAGATGCTATGTTTGATGTCACATCGGTATTCCAGAGGTAGTAAAAATATCTATCACATATTCAGCATCTAAGTGTTCTATAAATCAGACCTAAAAATACTAGGATAAAATTATTGTTTATACTGAGTTACGACATTTACTTTTGAAATGTGTGAGTGTGAAAAATCCCTGTTTTCGGTAGCGCGCAAGGTGACACATGCAAGACACTTCGCTTATACAGATATTAATTGCTGTTCAGTGATTACATATAAAGCTTATTTTTGGTAAATACAAGGTGTTGTTTTGCTTCCTCGTCAAACTCAAGGAGGTAACTATGCTAATAAGTCTCGTCCCGAATCAATCATAAAATGTGTAGGTATTTTTTTTTTCTTATTTACGCAAATCGGTAAGTGTGAAAGACCTGTGTTTTAAACGCGGCCCGTCTGATTCTCGCCCTATAAACGCGTTTTCACACATATAGACAATCTCAAACGTTTTTTCGATCATCTTATTCCCTGAACCACATTAAGGGGCTTATTGTGAAATACTATACCTTACCTTCCATCTATGTATTACATTATGGTACGCAATCACAAACGCGATGGACAGAAACCGATGGAAGCAGATCATCTGCTCCCGATGCAACCCTCAGGTTGACCACGATCCTCAGATACGAGAGACCGACCCAAGAGTGAGATGGTACGCAATAAAGAATTGAGAATTGAATTGAGAATTTCTGACAAAATGCAGATAATCTTATTAAAAAAAATCTGCATTTTTAAAAATTAACTAGGTTCCTTAATTTTAGTTGATTATTTATGTATTTTGTGACAACCTCGTGAATTTTGACGAGAATGCAAAACAACACCTTGTATAAAATTGGAACATTTTTTCTTTCAATATCTCCTAAACTAAAAGGCTCCCTAAAAAATGGAATTCCATTACGAAAATCGATTGCAGCACAGTGACGTCAAGAAAAAGTGAAACTCCTGGCTTCATCAAATAACTCATTAGGTCCATTAGCCTCCCTTGCGTGTAACGTAACATTAACTAACAATGGAACTCAGCAAGTATCATCAAAAACATCTCATACTCAAACTCGCTAGTAATTTCAGTATTAATATAAAATCATAGTGGCGGCGTAATTGAAATGCTAAGTAGAAGCGATCTAATTACAGTTGTATTACCTTCAGACAGAGTTGAGAGTTTAATTAAAACCGACGCGTCTCTTACGGGGACTCTGCACACGTTACAGGGATGAGAGTGGAAGTGTAAAGCTGGGTCGTTCAAAGGCGAAATAATTGGTGAAGAAGACATTAAATTTTGTGTGGATATACTCGTATATACCTACTTACCTTTTGTGTGGTGTGTCGTTTTGGAAAGTTTTATTTCTTAATTTAGGTTGGAAGAAATAATAATAAAAGTTTGTTCGCAGAACTACAGACAAAGTTTTGGGGGTCATACGATGTATTTTGATCTTTGATGCAAGAGGGCCTAGGAACACCTAACTGCCAAGTTTAGTTATTGCGTTTTTTTCTGTTCCGTAAAAAGAATCAGGCCTGTTTTGCTCTCCTCCTTTCTAGCCATTTAACTTTATATTTTAATTACTTTTTTTTTTGTTTTTGCCTTCGCATAGTAAATTCATCGTTTCTTTGGTCTTTCTCTACTTTTATAGCCATTTACATTCATACTCAACCTTTTCCTCATTTCCTACATTTTCTAGTTAGATACTCGTACAGTAAACATTGAGAGGGGACTCTAGTGGGCCTTTCTCCATACAAACGTATTCCGCTGTTTTCCTCGTGGATAATGCGTCTAGAGCAATTTTTTTTTAATCTAGGTCTTATTAATACATGCCCCTATCATTTCCTTTTTTTTCAAAACATAATCACTAAAATATTTATGACAATCCCAAAAACCCGAAAAAAAGCCGCCATGTTCAGACGACTATCAGACAAGATTAGATAAGTTTTTAACAAAAAAGAAAATAATAGAAGCATAGATATACTTTTCTTCTAAATTTTGATATAAGAATTATTCAGATCAGTTTAGATTTGAAGAAGAAAACAGCGGAATACAAAACGTCTTTTGGTCACGATTTTTGTAGGTAAAATCAGCGTGAGTTGCGGTTGTCCCTTTTGCACTTTACGGGGTCTTGGTCGGTCGCAGCAAGACGGCAATAGTTTTTTCAAATACCTATTCTTCAAATTCCTCGAGCGTAGAGTCCCCTCTTAAAGAACCGATAAGCCGATTTTAGCTAAAATGTGCATTATCTTACCCCCTTTTTATTTTAATTCCATAATGTCCATCCAAAGGTTGTCTGGAAGATATTGCTATAAGCGATAAGACTGTTGTAACAATAAAATTAGCAGTTTTGTAAACTGTTTGATTTTCGGTGTACAATAAAGTTTTATTCTATTCTATTCTCTCTTCAAAAACATCCATATAATATGGTAATGCTTATCGAAATATGCATTTGCATATAATCCGGTCTCTATTTATGACCAACAGGGACTTCAATAACAACTTTTTGTTGGTACTTTGACAATCAAGTTTAGTCTGATCCATATTTAGAACGTCTTGCATCAGCCTGCGGCCAGAGCTATAATGCCAACGCGTAAAGCACGTTTAATCTAAAGCCACGGTTTTGGCTTACTTGCCTAAAGATATGCTGCTTACCTTGGCTGGTCGCCAAAGTATTATTTAATACAGAGCCCAGAAAAGATAAAATTCGACGGTGCCTGTTGATAACTTGAATCCAAATTGTTTAAGAGCGTTTATATTACGGCATTTCATACAAACTTTGAGAGCAGCGGTGGCCCGAGAGCAGCGGTGGCCCAGTGGTAGCAGCCGCGACTTACGAGCGGTAAGTCGTAGGTTCGAACCCAGGCAGGCGCATTACTTTGTGTAATTTATTTCATCACCGCCGCTCTCAAAACGGTGAAGGAAAACATCGTGAGGAAACCGGCATGTCCTAGAACTAGAAATTCGAAGACATGTGACATCTACCAACCCGCACTGGGCCCGCGTGGTGGATTACAGCCCATTCCCTCTCATAGAGAGGAGGCCTGTGTCCCAGCAGTGGGAACAATATAGGCTGATGATGATGATACAAACTTTCAAGTCATTATTTTCCGAAATGACTGAACAGATTTTAAATAAACTTCCTACGCATAAGCAGTATACATAGGTCTAAAAAATTACTAAAAACATTTTCGAAATGTCTTTTAAAAATGAAGATAATTGGAAATTTCTGTTTCTATAGACAATTAATAATCGGTATAATTTAGCTGTAACATTATTTTTCGAAAATGTTTTTTAGTAACATTTTAGACCTATGTATGAACCTATGATGAAGAACCTTATAACTATTTAACAGTTTAAGTTGTTATATTGAAGCAAAAATTTATTTTATATCAAGCTTTTTAGCTTCATTATTTAATTCAGAACAATAACATAACATGACGCCTGTAATCCTCGAAGGGTCAGGCAGAAGTGTATTTTACCAGTTATGTTTAAGTCCCATTTAATAGTGGGCGAGCCTGTTGACATCAAACGGGCACAAATCTAGACTCCGTGGCTGCTACCGAGATATTCCTGGTACAAAAACCCAATAACAATTTGCCCACCCCGGGAATCGAACCCAGGACCTTATGCTCAGCAGTCGCGATTGCAACATCAAACAGCCAATACCGCTAAAATTCGTAACATTGAAAAGTTATTATACACCAAATCAACAAGCGATAGAACACAATTTGGTTTGTAACTGCAATGCATCACATAAACAATTTGAAGCACTAACCGAAATGGAACCCAGAACATATTAATGAACCGTTTAATGTAGCTCATTGATTAGGAAACTTATTATTATTGTATTAGGGCTAGGTTTGGCTTGCATTTCATGTTATTTGATTATTTAGATTACGGCTACATTAGAATGGGTGATTACTGATTGAAAAGTGGTGATATTTAAGTCTAGTAATATTTTACAATGCTTGGCTTTTATGGCTTACTTACATACAGCCTTCTAAAGTGGCTGTTCACGGAATTTTAGGCCAAATTAAAAACATAGCCTAATCATAAAAAATACACAGACCTTCATGTGCTAATAACTTTTCCACTGCTCAGGCAAATGTCTGCTCTCTGGGATAAAGATGTGGCCGTGATCTATTACCTGAGCCTTGTGATGGTGTGCAGGTTGGCTGATGCTGCATGTCCTCAAATCTCTTTGATTTTTAGACTTATTACTCTTACTCTTACTCTCATGATGTTTGTTTATTCAATTGTATGTGACACTGGAACGCCACTCTTAGCAATTACACCAATGAAACACAAGAATAACTAAACATATTCAGCTGTTGATCTTCCATCATCATTCGAACGGCTGCGAGCCGGCAGCGGCGGTGGATCGCGCTCGCTCACTTAGCGTCAGGTGGCGTACCATGACGTCTTAAAACATTATTGTTCCATTCTTATTCCGGAGTAAAAAAGAGACGGAGCTATACAGGTCGTCTAGCTCCATCTCTTTCCCATTCTGGAATAGGAATGGAACAATAATGTTTTAAGACGTCATGGTACGCCATCAGGTCACCCCTCCTACATCACTCAGCATTACATACTCCATGTTGTGCACATTCTTTATGAATATAATTATTTGAGACTTAATGATTTATCAAATTAAATACAAAACAATTTTAAAAACCTGTAATATTATAGGGATAAAACGAAAAAATTTGATGTGTCATCTTGACAAATTAACAAATAATCTTTACTCGAGTTCGATTATCATCACCGTTTTAAGAGAGTCATAGCAAAACAGTGCAACCACAAAAGATGAGAGAGTAACAAACGGGAAATCCATTCTGCATTCTCTTCGATTCCTCGTGTCTTATCTGGCTATTTTCAAAGTCAAAGTCAAAGCATTTATTTCAATTAGACCATTACAGGCACTTTTGAAAGTCAACAAAACAAAATAAAACGCGAAGCTACAGTCCCAGTCACAAGGCATAAAAACTTGTGAAAGTACTGTAGTTGCCCATTCCGTAGCGTAGATCTCTATGGAGAAGAACGGGCAAGAAACTCCATGGACACTCTTTTAAATCAAAATATGTTACAAAATCTTGGTTACATCATTCATGTTAAGAATTACAAATATGTGAGAACAATGTAGAAATACGGGCAAGTTAAGAGCGTCCAGAGTAAAAGATTAAATCAGTAATAAAAAAAATAAAGTAATTAAAATAAACCGTGGCAGCTAAGAGATGACCAGTCACAACTGACAGCGCCCGTTCACGAACATGACGCATGTATCAGCCATCATTCAACTCAACCATTTTGAAGGGAACTAAACGACCCGACACACCCGCCACCATCAGCGTGACATTTAAGTGAGCATGACATTCACTCAACCACCAGGGTAATTTCGCGTCAATGAAAGATTTAGGTACTCATTAAATGGTGGCTTTATAGTACATGGTACTCACACATGTGCTATGCAATTATATAATACTAAGAGATTGAATCTATACAATGCAAATATATTTTTACAATCTTCTGCAGCTTTCACAATAACTTCACTTTTAATTCTGATGATTCCGATTGCCCCTATGGTTGTGGAGCAGGACCAGCATTGAGCCAAGCATTTTTATCATCAATATAATCCCCCAACTTATAATATGCTTGCCTACATAGTGTGCGTTTTATGCAAGATTTAAATTTCGTTTCATTCAGTTATAGAATGTGGGGAGGTATTTTATTGTAACATTTTAAACAGTACCCCATGAAAGATGAGTCTACTTTAGCTAACCTGAAACCTGGCTGAACTAGTTGGTCTCTGTTTCTGGTATTATAGTGGTGCCGGTCACCTCTTTTACTAAATAAATGCAGATTTTTTCTAACGTACATGATGTTTTCATAGATGTATTGACAAGGTACCGTCATGATGTTAATTTCCTTGAACAGTTCTCTTAGAGAATCGCGCCTACGTAGATTATATATGGCTCTGATAGCTCTTTTCTGCAGAATAAATATAGACTCGATGTCTGCAGCCCGTCCCCATAGTAAAATACCATATGACATAATACTATGAAAATAACTAAAATACACTATCCTCGCGGTATCTACATCAGTAAATTGACTTAATTATTCAACAATAGATGATGTTTTGCAAGCACGCTTAGTTAGTCATTACGGTTGATAGTAGAGCTGTACGTCGATTCTATAAAATTCCGACGACACGAAGAAACACGTCGCGAACTGACAGTGGATAGCGATGTGAGACGTGAGGTCTCACATCGCTATCCACTGTCACTTCGCGTAAGGTTCAAAATGACCTTGATTTTGTAGCCAAGGAAGCATCGAAGTGACGGGGGAATAACCTTACAGAATGCCACTTCTTACGTCATCTCATACTTTATCTGTCAAAATCTCCCTGTTAATTTAGTTCAACTCGCTGACACGCTCGTAGTGGTGGTGCTAGTGTAAATTCAAATTATCAACCGGGTTTTTAGAATGCCAATCAAGAAACTCACAGCGGATTCAGATTCGAAGTTCTAAGTGACGTCTTACAGAATCACACCGCTGACGTGCTCGGGTGCACAAACGTATCTACAATTCTACATAATGCAGCTTAATATCTTCAATCATAGGAATTCTAAAGACTAAAGCTCCAAATAAGTAATAAATATTTCTAATTTTCCTTCAACGTGGCGAACACACACACACACATCAAGCAATACAGACCACTAACGTCTGAGAATTTGAATTTGAAAATAGAACTTCTTTGTTATATCTCGAGTATTATTTCAGTACACCCTTGACCCCTTATTACTGTTAATTCAAACAGTAATTCAATTAACAAACAATCCGGTTAGAGATTATTCTAAACAGCGGTCTATAAATCAAGACCAATAAGCACTGACGCCAAACTTAGGTTTAAACAGCGGTGATATATTGGTATTTGGTTTCAGTAGATTTGGTCTTTAAGATGACCCTTTTAGTATACAACAAAAATCTGAATTATCTTCATTGTTAGAAAGTTGGTATGGGTTAACAGTTTGCAGCGTAAGAGTTTCAAGACAACCCATTTTTAACAATGAATTACGGTAGGTCGAGTGGCAAAAGACCCTTGGACCTTTTTCTAATGGTAACGTTATGTACGAAATAAACCCTCTTTTATTTCGAGCCAAAATTCCATTTCTCCGTTTAAAATAGGAACAAGGTTCATTAAAGAATAAATAATTTATAAGGCTGACAACAGATGTATTAGGAACCCTAACCTAGGGATTTCTCAAACACGTACACTAACTTTGGTTCGTAAACGACCCAAAAAGGACGTGACGGAAAACGACAATTCAGCGGTCCCAACCCTAGAGGGTGACAATTCAAAAATGCTTCCTCCTTCTTTTATTAAAGAAGGTTCTACTTTATGAAAAGAAAAATAATCTTGTTATCGGTGGCGCTAGGAGTGGCTGGAAACATTTTGAGATGCCAGAAAAAAAGTTTTGTTATTTTGACAGCTTTTAAATTGGCGGGATTCCCTTTTTATGTTTTTGTACTTTTATCTACCGTTTTGTTTCAGAACAATATGTTTACTGAGAAAAAGTTCGTCTTTCCGAACTGACTTTTTGTGTCACCCTGAGTATCCTGTAGTGTTGTACCCTGGTAGTTAGTAGTTGGCCCCTGAGTGTAAGGCAGGGGCCTTACACTCAGGGTACTTACAGGATAGTCAGGTTAAGCAGACGACAACCTTCAAGGTTGAACTGCGAGAAGTCATTCACAAAAAAAAACTATTTTTTGTAAAAGAATTTCATTGTTTTAAGAAAGAGAAATTCTAGACCTAATTACACTGTCTAGACGTAACTAATTGCTACTTATGAAACACAGAAACTTAATAAACTTCGACCTTACCCTTCCAATATCCTCGGAGAAAATACTCCTGAAAGTACTAAACCTATTTACATAAAACTTATGAACGTTACTTTTATATTCTTACTACTAAACGTTTATGTCCCTACCGATAACATTGGCCTAGAAATTATCAGGCTTATAACAAAGGCCAGTATAAGTGAATCCATTTAGTAGCTTGGGACTGGCTGGAGGCTAAAAGCTGCTTATTATTTTTGTTAGAAAGCATACTGTAATAAAACATGAAGAAATGACTTAAAAAAACAATACAAGTACTCTTGTAAAGAATAAGCATGAATAACGTTATGATCGAACACTTACTTTTTCAGCAAGGTTCAAACTCATCAAGATAATTATTTTCTAAGATGATTATCACAATCATTATAAGATTATCAATACTGTTTCATAACTTGGACTATATAAATTTTTATTTGACTTACAAATGATAATTTCGTTGCTAAAATATTATGTAAAGAAAGCCAATATTGTAGTTACCTACTAATGTTATTATTCTTTAGATTTGAATCAATCTATAATGTTCCCACTGCTGGGACGTAGCCGTTCTTTCCATGACAGTGGGCGACAATACCCTATTTGATGAATGTCACCCAAGTTTTAGAATTGTTATTTCTAAGACATGATGGTTTTATTTCATCACAAAAGTCTAAACAACATGGATATTTTTGCAAATATTTAATTGCTTTTGTATGTTTTGTCGTCGTAGGTTTCATACATCAATAGAAGCATAATTTAATGTGTCCTCAATTTCGCGTTAACAGCTTCCAACATTTCCACATTTCAAGGCACCCTCCCCCCCCCCCCCGTTAAAGTACCACGTGACATAACGCTCCGAGTTACAAAAGTTACCACAACGAAGCAGTCATTGCTTTTTTAAACTAACCTACAAAAACTTGCTTTTGCTTGTACAAATTGTCCTAAACTGCGACCAAACTTAGTTTTCCTTCTATACTTCAAAAATAATTTGTTATAATTGGCGTGTTGTCTAGACTTTGTCATATATTCAATCGAATTGGATAAATACTTAAGTATCTATCATAATACGGAAGTAAGCTAAAGAGTACAAAGTCAACAAAATATTTTAAATAAATCTAACTTAAAATAAAATTTTAATACAAACAAGGCTTTTTAATAAACTAACTCCTGCTTAGCTAGCCCGAAGTTATCCTGCTTATAACAAAAGCATAGGAACTCATTAAGTAGCCTGGGACTTTGACTCCCCTAGGTCGAAGTCCGTTGTAAAGTCACAAGCTTCAATATCTATACACTCAGTAGAATTCTAGCAATTTCATCGAGAGGACCGCCATTGATAACAATAGGTCTTGTTGGGACGTGTTCGTTGAACATAACCTGGGTTTTGTTCAAATTTACCGTGAGACCAATGCGTATTGAAGAATCACCTAGGGCATTCAGCATCTGCTGCAAGTCGCGCAGGAATTTACCCCGTATGACGATTTCATCTAGAAATTTGTGTTAAGTGTGAGATGTACTCGGCGTTGATGTTTAATGCCACGTCCTTCCCAGTTCAGCGTCTTAAACATATCCACCAGTGCGTTGGTGAACAATTTCGGGGAAATTACGTCCTAATAGCTAATACATAAATGCATTACATTGGCAAAAATTACGAACTAATATTTAAACATTCAATTTAATATATTTGATTAGTTATACAAGACAATGTTGAATAAAAACTCATCGGTTCAGGATAGATGTGCTATATCTGTCAGTGAATAAATAGATGAACATAAGACTTAAACTAAGAAGCGAGGGCTTATCTTAAAGTTCAAATAGTTTTTTCATAAGAGTAAATTGTTTTGATATCGGTATACTTATTAATGCTCGTGACTGTACAACTGCAACCGGATTCCACAACTCTGTTAATTAATATTGGAGTCTGTGGTCGAAAATTGCATAATTTTAATTATTTTCATACTGTTTTGCTAATTTGTTAACGTGTAAGTGAAATACTCTTGTAGCTGTAACGTTTGAAATTACGTTTAGTTGTTTAGTATTTGTTAATTGGAACAATGCCATGGTAATTAGGACTAGTAATTTAGTTTATGGTGTACATGAAGCCTACACTAATTAGTGTAGTAGAATATTAACACGACTTTGGGAGAAATTGAATTGGTTTCATTTGTATGAGACCGGTGTTATTTTATGTTTTCCTCAAAACTTTGATGAAACTAGAAACATACCTAATGAGATTATATTCAAGTATTTAAAAATCTATAAAACGGCGGAGATTCCACAAACCCTTAACCGAATATCGATGCCATATTGCCTTTCAGTCGCTAACATTATTCTTCATTGTTGGTAGATAGGTAGATGGGTAGTTGAAATCACACACAACACTTGACTCATAAACAGATTGTCAAATGAGCCATATTTGCTAATCTTAATTTTAACTAGAGTTCTAGCTAAAGGCCTTTCTTTAATAAAGTACTCTTTGAGTTGTCACAAAGATTAACTATCTAAGCAGTAGTTAATACACAAGCCAATAGAATATGGCGCTTAGTCTCTTGACAATCGATACGTAGATCTTTGTAATAATTGTACTGGCGCTACACAGATGGCATGGCAGGTTCATGAATATAGGTATATCTCAAATGAGATTTATAAGTTGGTTCTTAATTAGAATAATAGTCTTAGCAAATAGATGCTCTTGCGGCGACATATATAAAACCGCTTTGGTATTCTTAAAGACTCCAGACACCTACCCTTTTATGTCAATAGGGGTGCGGACTGGGTAAAGAAAACGACATTCTATTTTGTCCGTCAGACAGGAAATACAAAAATATTAGACACGTATTTTTTGTTTTATCAAAATATCAAAAAAATACTTAGTTAAAACTCATTAAAATTGGAGAGTGGGGGCTTACTACGTCACAAGTAGGTATAAAACTTACCTACATGTGACGTCATGCGCCATTTCAACTCAATATATCTCCGTAATTTTATGACCACGTGAAAAAAGAAAAAATACGTGTCCAATACTTTTCAATAAACTACCCGAAGGACAAAGAAAAAAAAATGGATTATCCCCTATTGAATATCTCCATTATAAGTTGGTTGTAATCATAGATTTTGTTAAAAATCTGCGTCAACATTTTGGTGTGAGTAGTCTGTGTGAGTAGGCTTTAAAAAACTAACCTCATAAAAAATAGTATCGTTCCTCGAAAGAAATTGCTCTCTTTATCTAGATAGTTCTATAAAAAGGGGATAAAACAGGCCCTTTGCCTTTCATTACACAGGCGATAAAGACGACCTAAACTTTGTCCTGAATTTCATCAATGTTGTAACTTTTTAGATACGATCTAAAGCCGCATTCACACCTTTCTTTCTTTTCTTTCTTTTTTTAAAAAACGTTGCCCCACACTAGGAATTTCTCCTGTATCGTGGGTGCGTTTACAAACATTTAAACTCACATACACAAACAGCCAGACCCGGGACAACGATCTGTAGGCCATACAAATATTTGTTCCGTGCGGGCATCGAACCCGCGACACGCGGCGCAGCAATAGATCGCTCAACCACTGCGCCAACCGTGCCGTCGTACCTAAGCGTACCAGAGTAGACCCTCTAGTACAATCTACATTGCAGGCTCTCTGGACACTTCGGTGTGAATGTACATGCACATGATCGTTTTTATTGCGTTTTATATGTCTATAACGAGTGACTTTCAACAGGACTAACAGAAGCTTTTTGGTATCTATCTACAGGGTGTAACGGAAAGGGTATAATATATGTTACCGGCCAAACCCGATTTCAGGCCAAACTAGTTTGTCCTAGGCCAAACTGGTTTACTGGCTTATCGTGTCAACATATACTGACCCAAGCAAAACATCTACAATGCGCCCAACTTGGATGCGGCAACGCTCGGTACGCTCGCTCGGCTCGCGCGTTTATGATCACAGTTCTAACCTAACCTAACCCTCTATATGATCCTGTTATGATCAGCCCTAGTTTAGTAAGACAACCTAGTTTAGCCGGAAATCGGGTTTGGCCGGTAACATATACATACTTAAGGATGTGCTACAGACCATCAAACTGAACATGTTTCTCCATCGGACAAACATCGTAATAGCGAAAAAAAATATCTGCTGCCCCATGCAAATTTTCAATACCTATTCAACACAAATGTATGGGGCAGCTGATATTTTATTTATATTTATCACCCTTAAGTATGTATATACCTTTTCCGTTATATCCTGTATATAATGGTATGTATAACTCCTTCATTATCGTTGTCACTGATAAATGTCACTTTGTCAATGCCAATAAAAAAAATAGCAAAATAAAACTACATTCGCCGACTAACTGTCCTTTTTATTTTTCGTACATTTGGTAGAAACGTGGTGACCATTGGTAGAAACGGGTCTATCTTGTCTAGATAAGACGTTTTGTGCGCATACCCACAAAAAGTTGGTTGTCAAAAGTGTTCAAAAAATGCAAACAAAACACAATTATATTATTATCTATGAGTGACTCAAGAACTAGGTTAAAACTAAGAATGTCATACCACACAATCGTTATAAAATGCACTTTAAAATTGCTCGTAACGCATTATGGTCCTTTTGACAAGTAACTACCACTAAAACTTTTGTACGTTTTAAAGGAAAAATTGTATGGTTATGGTTTCTTTATCGATGGCAACGATATTTTACCATATAGTACTTAATAATATATCCCCGTCCCAGGAGAATAAAATGGTTACTGCCATTATCTTATTTTTAGTGTTATTTCATTTTAGTGGTCTGTGAGTGGTTCACATCTGCTCAATTTTTCCAATATTTTTAAACAGTTTTTCTACGAAGGTACAAAATTTTACACTAGTATTCAAAGATTTTACACAGGCCTTAAATTACGAAAATAAAGTTTTAATATAAATTCTTACTTGTTAGTACGATAAACAGTCATAGAATTATGTTAATTCTTAAAAAATGTTTGACTAGATAATGATAAATGCAGTTATCATTTTATTCCCGTTCAAAACCAACCAGTCGCTTCGTATAAAGATGTGTTAGCAAAACGACTTTCATGGTTTTGAACAGTAAAACATAAATATCACGTTCCATAACACCCCGTCAACGACCTCAAGCGATGCTATTTGCCGAGCAACTTGCGACGCGACTTTAATACAATACTACCACATAAAGTTCAGTTCGCGCTACAACTTCATATTGTGCAAGATGTTCAATGATACCAGTTATTCTGAAATCACCTTAATTTACATTTATTCAGCTTTGATATTTGTTTATTGGAAATAATACCCATTTTAAACAAGGATCTGAGTGGAATGTAGGTACTTAACATCATTTTATATCATAACTACGATACTCGGGGTCGGCGCAACACTTTTTTTTCTTCCATTGTCCTCTGTTAACCGTCATGAGTTCATTTACTCCTTTTTTTTCATATCATTTCTCACACAGTCCATCTATCGTTTCCTTGGACTTCAACTCCCTTTTCAGTCGTCAGTATTAGTATTCATTGCTCTTTTAGACACATGTGTTTCGATAACATCATATCTCGTCTCCCACATTATTATACTGATAAATGCTTGCTTGCTTACTAGACAGGTCCACTCAAATCTGTGTGGTTCTTTCTTCAAAAGACCATATCAGACACTAATCTGCATAGTCCTCATGTAAATTGAGCAATGTCTGGACTTTAAAAGAGTAACAAGTTAACAGAGAACCTCTGAGTTTGTTTCGGCTGTTTCTTCTCAGAGTAGTCAGGTACGAAACAACGGCCCATCTATTTTAAAAAAAAAGACGTGTAAAAGTGTTTTTAAAAACCTATTTGCAGAATAAACATCATTTATCATTAACAAGAACACACTAATATATTACCTTTATACAATTAATCAAGTTACGTATTGTTATTTCAGATATATTACGTAAATGAAAACACAGGATTCCAATTAAAATAAATCATACTACAAGATCTAAATTCATGTCCTGGTGTAACCAGTTATCGATATATAAGATCAGGTTGCAAGAACTCTCAGGGGTCAGATATAAAATGTAAGTGCATGCTTCGATCTGATAAGTTTTCGTATTACAGATAGGAACTGGTAGGAATTGATCAAGATATCAATGTTTGCAATATTATGAATGTGCTCTAACGAAGCAATTCTTGAAAGTTCAGTGGATGGTTGACCGCCCATTAATAATAAACTAAAAATTATTCATAATAAACCCACTAATACAATAGGTAAGTCGATTTATCGAAACGCTTTCGCCAAAATGACTTTTCCAATAGATAGCAGAACAAAGCCGGTCATTAGATTCATTTAGCCGAAAACATTGGACACGAAATACCGACAAAGAATTTAAAACAACCACAAAAACGAAGTGTTTATTATTCAAGTTCCGTAGTTTGTTTTTTGTTTTTGTAATTATGTTCTGTGTTTGTTTTACCGAAATTGTAAAAGGTAAAAAGAATGGGTTGTTTCCAGTTGGTATTATTAAACTGTTATTTCGCAGTTACTGTTTAAAATATACGTGATATGTTTTATGAATAAGTAGAGCTCGTGGCTGAATAATAACTGCGGCTGCGCTTGCATAGATTGGTCCGTGGATGGCCCATTAAACACCAAGTTTCCTTCGTGCCTCGGAACGCGTGATTAGTCGTTAGTCCCGGCTGAAATTTCTAGATCTTTGACAGTCATTACAATGGCCCCAAAGTCTGACAACCAGTCTAACCAAAGGATACTAAAGGGTATTACCGAGTACTAACTCGGTTGTGGTAGTCAGATAGGCAGTCGCTCCAAGACATATCCAGGTATTCAGCTGCTTCCATTTAGACTGGAAGCCAACTCTAACGTAATTGCGAAACTAGGCAGATGATGATCTTTTATGAATAAGGTTTTGCTTCTATAAATATTATAAATTGTATTCACTTTACGTGTCTGTGTGACCGAGTGTGTTGTTCGTCTTAACTACTCAACCAATTTTGATGCAATTTTTACCAACATTTATAGAATTTATTTTGAAAGGTTTATGTATTTATTAAATTAATATAAAATACCATTGTCCCATATTACACCTGGATCGCAACAACTGGAGGGACTAGACTAGCCTGGACTGGATAGATTTCATGGGTAAAGGCATTTGCCCGGCAGTGGGTTCACGCAGACTAACAGTATCAGAAATATAAAATACATCTTCTGTAAAGGGCATGCCACCAGTTTAATATAAATTGTGCGCTTGCTTTTCCTAACCATAAAGTTATAATAACAGTTCCAGGAAAGACGTAACCGTTCCCGTTTGTTCACATTTTTCTTTTCTCTCGGCACAAGTAACATAAAACTGTATCCTCCTATCTTTAAAACAGGTTACAAGCTACCAAATAAAAAAAATATATCAACAGTTTAGTTTTTACAGTTGTCTACCTAAACAGTTATCTTAAGTTATTAAGAAAAAATGAGACATCCGCAAGAGAACCAAGGTTACCGACGTAGCCCGAAGAATTGCCAAACTTAAGTGGCAGTGCGCAGGGCACATTGCTCGCAGAACGGATGGGCGATGGGGCCGAAAAGTTCTGGAATGGCGACCGCGAACCGGATGACGAAGCGTTGGAAGGTCTCCCACTAGGTGGACCGATGACCTGATGAAGGTTGCGGGGATCCGCTGGATGCGAGGCGCACGGGACCAGTCAATGTGTCGTCACTTGGGGGAGGCATATGTCCAGCAGTGGACGTCTTTCAGCTGAAATGATGATGATGATGATTAAGAAAAAAAAGTATTTTATTTATTACATAACATCACGCTTGTAATCCTCGAAGGGTTAGTCAAAGGTGTATCTTATAGTACACCCACATTTCGCCAGATATGTTTAAGTCCCACCTAATAGTGAGCCTATTACCATAGACCGGGCACAAATAGAGATTTCGTGGTAGCTACTGAGAAATTCTTGATGTAAAAACCCAATAACAATTTGCCAGACACGGGAATCGAATCAAGGACTTTATGCTCAGCAGTTGCGATTGCGACCTTTAGAACAACGAAGCAGTCCCAACTAGCAATTTTGCCCTATAAACAAAGCTTATATCTCAAAAAAGCTGGGTAAACGATGTATAAAGGTTTTGGCGGTGACAAATTGTTGTGTAAAAGCGTTTGCGAATACATTTTGGCTCTATAAGTTTATACAGCAAAAACGACATTATTAGGATTTGATGTAAAGGTTTACTTCGCGACTTTTTATAGCTGTTATAGTCAGGCGTTATAGCAACCTCCAATGTGACTATTATACAACTATAGAACTTTATAACAGTGCTTACTGTCGCCCTAATGCGCCTGATTTACGCAATAAAGGTTCGGAACGAACCATAATGGGTCTTTCGTTATAGTAGAGATGAAGACTCAAAAATAGGGCGATATTGTGATATTGTGGGTTTTTAGACCGTCGTTACAGTACATAGTAATATAGTGGGCACAAAAAGTCTACAACAGAGTGATTTGGTGATATAGCTGAGTTTCAAATTACATTTATGTAGCTTAATTGTCATATAAAGGTTTGTTAGCGCTCGTTATAGTCGTAGTGATAAACTTATCACAAAGACACCTTTTTAGAACAGGATTGTTTTTTTATAACTGTTATAGTCCCTCTATAACACAGTAGTACTATAACGAAAATCCTTTCCCTTTTACAAAATAATTACTGTATATAAAGGTAGGCTAGCAATGCTTTTAAATGATAAATCAGTCTTGTAAAGGCATTTCTATCGCTCTTCTACAACGTTGAGTTCAGGAAGCTGGAAGTATGTTTATGACTTAAAATTCTTAATTATTTTTAGTAAAAGCTCAATAATTCGAGGGGGCATTCAAATATTGTCGTAAATCCGTGCATAGTTTATCAGTAAAATTACAGTCGCACGTTATTTTTCCCATAAGAGACAAATAATTCAATAACAAAATATATCCTCCAAGATATCCTCGTCTTCTCTTTTATTATGTTTATCCCTTCAAAAAAAAAAACTGAGATTCTGCAGCGGCGTGAACGAATGTAAACTGAATGAATGACAAAAAAGTACTTTAGCAGCGTTGCGGTGTCTCTTGTATGTCATCGAATAGAGATTGCGTTACTTTTACATCATCTGTAATAGGTCAAAATTGTCATGCCTGATACCGCTACAGTTGTACTTTAGAACTGAATGGAGATATAATTTCGCCACTTTCTTTGTAGGTGCACCTTTATTGGCCTTTTATTTGACTACCGATTAGTTTTTAGAAAACGTTCTATGGTCTTCTATACAACTAACTTTTGTTGGTTGGGGTCTTAATCATCAAATAATGAAGGTTTTACAAACATCGAATCCATGGGCGCCGGCAGGATTATTTCCAGGAACGTGCACTTTCAGTTCCATGAGAACAGAAACAGAACATATTTTGCTTATATTAGATTTTCGCTTGTCAACTCATGCAAAGAGTAACTTTCTCAATTTCCACAAAGCCTATCAATCGACAAAAATATAGAATTCAAGAACGAGCTCAGCGATCTTGAAAGTTTTAGCATTACACCCACCTGTCAAAAATCAAAAGATATTCTCGGAGAAATTTAGTCCTTTTTGTACAACGTATAACGTACGTGAAAAGAAGTAACGAAATTTTATGCTTTCCGCCTCAGATACATTGATTTAGTGGCCTTAGATTTCAGAGGGTTTGAATCCCCCAAAACCCTCCCCCTGCCTACGGCTATGACGGTGAGAGATGCGAGGCTAAGCGGCCCGTGCATGCTCAGTGTTCACGGGAAAAAACTAGACGAGGACAAGTCAAAAGACAAGTTCACCCCCTTGCACTCGGATGCTCCCATGATCGAATCTCTACTCAAGGTCCAGGTAATTTAATGCCTAGTCCAAGACATTTCCACATAGTTACAGGCCAACATAATTCGTCGTGTCGGCATTCCAGGCACGTGCCAGCCCGTCGGCCTACGTACGCTTCACTTCACTAGTTCGGCATTTGTCGATGCGAAGCCTCCACTAACCGACTACCAATTGTTCGTTCTTGTGGTCTTTGTTGAAGTCCATTAAGGCTAAGTGTCATGCAATCTGGTTTTGCTGAAGGCCATAAGTCCAGTAGCATCCCATTGTTCATATTGGCCCGTACGGTTCTGCACATACCTTTATGTGACGTTTGAACGCAAACAATAACACGTTATACAGTGTGACTACAAGACTCAAATGCATGCAGTCTCGATAGACAAAGATCCGATCACGATAGCGTCCCCGCCGAGCAGATTCAAAAGTAGTGCCTAATGTTGTTACAGTGGCTGATTGCAAAATCCGAAGAACATGGGCTTAGATTATCTTCCCATTTGAAATTTAAGATTTTTGACCATATTTTTTTAAGTTCATAAGCACTTCAATATTTCAGGTTTGGAATAGAAAGATTTAAGTAAATTAATGATGACAACCACCCTGGCACAAAATTAAGTATCAATATTAAACATTCTGAGACATTGGAAAGTAAATTACCTTCATCTCAAAGTAACCAGAAAATATTCATGTGTTTTCAATGTAACAGGAAAATGTAATTGTTTTCTTTTCAAATTAAAAATATACATCCATTTCGAGAGAATACGTTCACGTGCCTAAATAAGCTTGCAGACTTTCGAGAACTTGTTATTCTGTGTTGTTATGTTTAATCGGAAACGACTGGAAAGTTTCATCTCATTTTAATACAAATAATACAGAAGTTATTCACCATATTCTCAGAAGATTCTTCTCAGTATAAATTTTAATACGCAGTGATAAAATATTCATGTATTTTCAGTGAAAGTTAACACGTGTGAACTTTATCAAAAACTAGGTCAACATTTTGTTTCACATCCTTACAACATGTTTTGTAGGAGAGTATGTCTAAGCGTGTGTGTGCAACAGTGATGGGAGTGTATGAGTGTGGGTGTACCGTGTGTGTGGGTGTTTCCACAAAAACAACACGATATTCCACTTCCAGCTACGGCGAGGTGGAATATCGTTCACAAGAAAAACAATTACTATGATTTGCATCCCACGTGAGAGGGAAATGAAATGAAATTTCAAGTGTCATGGCGAATATTTTCGAAGTGATAAACATTTTCAGTGAAAGCTGAATTTTAATTATAAATTTGTTAATTGTGTGTGTGTCTGTCATCATCAGACAACAAAGCTATTTTACAGCATGTTTTTATTTCACAATTTTGTTTTTAATCACCACCGCACCAATTTTGGTGTGCAGCTATTTTCTTCATACCGATATATTTTATCGAAGTAATATTCGTAACAACAAACTGCTCAAGAACAAACCCCCAGAGACGTCCAAACACAATTATTATAATGAAACAAAAACATACTTATAAACCTCATTTCTGCAATATCTATTACACGAATATCCAGCACCGTGGATGAGCCCCTAACTATATGGAAAATTATCGCCAAGCTTCTCGCCCGCGGGGATTACAACACGCTACGGTTACATTGCCGCTTTAATTACTGTCTAACTTGTGCTTAATAAACATGACCGGCAGTGTATGCGGTACTAATAGATTGTGTCGCAATTTGAGCTACATTTGTTATAGGATTGGCCAAGGATTTAAATAATTAGATTTGCTAGATGGCAAAAAATGTAATGAGTTTTTTTTTTCATTCTCAAAGTGATTATCAATGAAACTTGTAAAGTACGAATACAATAAAATACAATGGAATATCCTTTATTTCAGGCACCTAACAGCAACTCACGAAGTGACGGCACACATACTCTTATATTTTATGTAGTGTTTATGTTATTTCATGGTTGTTTTATATTATAATCCAAGTACTGTTTATTTTATTTTCTTATTCATGTAATAAAATCACCACAGAAAACCAGCGCTATGCTGTGGGTCCCCCATGGCACAGCATCATGCTGAGTGGTAACCTACCTGTCGCAGTCACGACGTGCAAGCTGACAACTTTTTTAATTATTATTTTCCGCATAAAACGACAAGAAGACACACAGACACTGAGAATAGCGATCACGTTCGACCACTCTTCTTTTTCTAGCAACATAAGCACGATTAGGGCATATCTAGCGATTTCAATGTTCGGGCTTGTGTAAATAAAGATTATTTGTTCAGATAATGTGCTGTCTGCTTATATTCGGTTAGTGACGTGCAGGTAAATAATCCTTGGGTGAGTAGATGTATGAAATAGAAGGGTGAAGGTTGTTCATTGATATATTTATAACGCCATACTCGTAGCCAACATACATAGTGAATAAGTACATACCTATAGTTTATATACAACATGTAACGTAATTAACGCACACCCTCGAACACTCCAATTAGAATATTATGTTATAATCATAATACATACACTGAATTTTTAATTTAACATGTATATGCATTGTTATTTATTAAATTAGTTATACCAATTCTTGGAGAACGTTATGGTCATACTACTACGCACGCTACGCACACATTCGCACAAACAGTTATCGCGCCGCTCGACACAACATAACGAAACTACGTCCATTTAAATTTGTTTTGACTGTACAGAGTTAATATGACAATAATTTCCGTAGTTTTAACTATTTTTGGGATAAAAAATTACCTATATTAAAAATGATAGAAATCGATTCAGTAAACGATTCTGAACAAACTATTTTCAGGATGTGCGTTAATTAGGTTACATGTTGTAGATGACAACTTTTTCCACTAAGCTTCAGTTTTAACTGATAGATCTGTCTTTCACTTGTTCGTCTGTGTTTGTTGATTTGACAATAGATATTCCCAACTTAGTGCAAAAATTAAAATTGATGTATATTATATTTGTTGATTTGCGACCAGGATATTGTAACAGAGCATGCAGAACAAATATGATCAATCCTATTTCAAAAATCATAGTATTTAAATGTGTGAATATTTTACATATGCAACGTATTATTTTCGGAGCATTAAAAATGTGCAGTTGCTGAAAAAACCAAAAAGGACTTCGAAAGAAACTCTAAGATTTCATGTCTCTTTCAAAAACTCACAACATCGTACTAATATTTCCCAACCTAATTATAACTCCAAAATATGCCCAGACAGCACAGACCTATTTCAAAATAAAATTCCCGTACAGCACATTCGTAACATTTCCACGTAAGAGGAGTACACTAAAGGGAAATAATTGGGCACACTTCTAAAGCTTCTGACCCCTTAATGGGTCGGTGGTAGCGTTAGTTAACTCGCTCATTATTACCGAGCGCTGTACGGTCAGCATCGGAATTAAATTGCCAGCTCCTTCGTGGAACTTACCTGGGAGACCTGGATTGTAATTGACTGTGTTATAGGAATTTATTTTCCTTAGGCTGGGGTTGGAAGATAACATAAATTGTTTATTTGTAAGTGGTGTAGCAATAGCTACACAACTTAGAAATAAAAAATTACACTTAATAAAAAAATCTGTTTTTTTTATTAAGTGTAATTTTTCACGTCACGTCAAATACTTAGCATAAATATATGCTAAGTTTTTGACGTGAATTTGGCTTTTTTTTAAGTGTGCTGGGACTTCATTTTAAACAAATTACATTAAAATATAAGTCCATATCAGATGTGTTCTTATATTTTATAATAATACTCCTATTTTTTTTTTCTTTTCCGTCGGGTAGTTTATTGAAAAGTATTGGACACGTATTTTTTCTTTTTTCACGTGGTCATAAAATTACGGAGATATATTGAGTTGAAATGGTGCATGACGTCACATGTAGGTAAGTTTTATACCTACTTGTGACGTAGAAAGCCCCCACTCTCCAACTTTAATGAGTTCTAACTAAGTAATTTTTTGATATTTTGATAAAACAAAAAATAAGTGTCTAATATTTTTGTATTACCTGTCTGACGGACAAAATAGAATGTCGTTTTCTTTACCCAGTCCGATCCCCTATTATAGAAAAATTAAGACTAAAGAAAACACTCTATTTAATTGTGATGAGGTCAGAAGGGAGAAGACGATAATAATTAGCAGAAAAAGTCGGAGCAGAAGCTCCGCTCCCAAATCCTTGATAATTAACTAAAATAAAATGCTGCCATTTAAACTGCCAATTACTATCATTTCAGTCCGCAAAATATTAAATTACAAGTTTTAAACACCGAAGTCTAGACCACATAACCCTTATAATTGCGTAGCTGTCTGTCCTAGTTTTGTTTTATAACATTAAATATATGGAACTTAGCAAGCGTCACAACTATTATAACTATTGATCTGCAAAAAAAGACTAAACGAAAATAACAGAAAGATCCATATGTCGAAATTGGGTTTTCTGTTTATGAGTTACGAGGGCACATTTTTTTTTTAGGATAAAAGGTAAGGGCATCTGGTATTTCAACCTATGAGGTTGTCGTCTGCTTAACCGGGCTATCCTGTGGGTGCCTTGAGAGTAAGGCCTCCAGCCAGGGCATAAATAAACTTACAAACCAAGCGACTACACGCTAAGGGCACCCCCTGTGGGGTACGAGCCTCGGCTTAGGGCGTCGCTGGGGAAGGGCAGCAAGGGAACAGGCTGGATCTGAATGATAACGAGGGCACAAAGAAATAGACATACATACATACTGGATTTGATGTTGGTTCTGTGTGATTCCAATGAAAGTTTTACTCCCCTTTATTTTTTTCCCACTTCATTAAAAATCCAAGTCCGAGTCCTCAATAAAACAGCACAACTATTTGCTGTCATGGATTTCCACAAAGTAGCGCCTGGTTCCATAACTTACAAACACAGTGACGAATTATTATTTGACGGCATGGTCGGCGCAGTGGTTGAGCGATCGACTGCTGCGCTGCGTGTCGCGGGTTCGATCCCCGCACGGAACAAGTATTTGTATGGCCTACAGATAGTTGTTCCGGGTCTGGCTGTTTGTGTATGTGTCTTTAAATGTTTGTAAACGCACCCACGATACAGGAGAAATTCCTAGTGTGGGGCAACGTTTAAAAAAAAAAAAAAAAAAGACTTCACATACCATTTTTGCGTTCAACAACCGGTTTCTGTTAATTGAACTGTTGAATACCTAGCTCATTCTAAATCCAGGAGAAGGGACACATGCACACGTTACTCCTCAGAGCTTCCGCATCTAAGCTCGTTATGTGGAGAGATAAAATGTCTTGCTGTAAACGAACTTGGCTGGTACGATTAAAATGTCGCAGGTACCTTGAAAAAAAACCCGGACATGTGCGAGTCGGACTCGCCCACCGAGGGTTCCGTACAAATTCATTTTTGTTCGTTAATGAAATTATAAAAAATATTATTTAATACTTCTTCATGATTTAATTACAAATGTTGAGTTTTCAGATTTTTCGCTGTTTTTTAGTATAAGACGACATTACTTGCCAAATTTCATAGTTTTAGGTTGGTTTGATTCCCTTGAGAGTGTCAATATGTATACGTTTTTTGCGGCATAAACTTCCGTATCTTTTTTTATCGTAAATTTAGAAGTTTGGTTTTTTCACAGCTTAAAGGGACTGTAGATTTACATATATAGTTTTAATTTCTAATCGATACCTCTATCTGGGATAAAGGGTCTTGACAGACAGACAGACGAACAACAAAGTGATCCTGTTAGGGTTCCGTTTTTTCCTTGGCACGGACGCAACCCTAAAAGAACGTTTATTTGTTCGTTTAATAATTATAAATACGAATACAAAAACGTGGGGTTGTTAAAGACAGATCAGCAAAGAAATATAGGTACTCGGTTTCATCTGGTAAGACTAGAAGTCGAAAACAAAATAGTTTGAAAATATCTAGACAAAGCTAGAGTAAATACAATGAGCAAAGTTAAATGAATACAATAGTAGAAGTAGCTCTAGGCCTCAAAGTAGTAGCAGTAAAGGAAGATTGAATAGGTAATCGAATGTTCAGTGTGACAAAAGTAACCATTAATTAAGGAAATAGTAATTATAAATTGTTCAGAAATAAAAATAAATATTAAAGTCATAAAATTGACGGAAATGAATAATTACAAAAAAAATTGATGATACAATGTAATAAAAGTACGTACTAAGCTCAAGAGGTCAGAAATTACTGTAGAATTAAAAACCTACTTGGTAGGTCAAACAACACAGTCATACAACGTACCTAACATCTTTATCCTACCATCCTTGAGGAAGTAACTTGCTCTGAAAAAGATTACAAGGTGATCGATCGCCTGCAAACTGCGATAAGAAATCGTGGTGACCAAGAATCGTACTTTAAGGGCGCACCGAGGAAACGATACGTAATTTCGAAATAATTCCGTTCGTATCCCTTGCTGCATCATTATTACTTAACCTTTAGTTTTGAAATTAATTTGTAACATATTCAAGGATTCACTCTATAAATCATACACTTTAGAAACACGATTACTTGTAGTTTTCTCGATAGAAAATAATGCCAAAGTAATCTCTAAAAAAGAAAATCAATCCTCAGTACGGCGTAAAACCTTCACGGAAGGTCATCAGCTTTTAAATAATTAAAAAACTACATGCTTTCTATAACGTATAGGTACATTTTAGATTTTCAAAATGTGTATTGGTTTTAATAATATGAAGGAAATACGCGATAAAATTAGCGGGCGTTCCGTCCATTATAACTAGAGCCGCCACTCTTCCCGGAGCGTCGCGCGCGTCTGTCTTACGCACACATGCATGGAGCGCATAGATACCTACCGCCAGAAGCTCGATGCGCTCTTAATAAAAGAAAAGGAATTACGTGTCTTACGTAAAAATTGTTATTGGTATAAAAAATGTCCCTAGCGCCTCCCAAAAGATAATGCTTTGTTACGATTATGACATTTACATTATCATAAAATAAAATTTCGAGAAAAGCGACAGATTTTTAAATTCTTCTTTCCCTGAAGGATTTACGTCTACACGTGCGTGTAAGAAACGTCTTTGAATAAAATAAATTCAGAGCTATCACGAATAAGAGCAATCTCAGAAGCTATTTAAGTTGGTGCGTTCCTAACACTTGGTTTTCAACAGACGTCGCGACACGCCTCCGTGCGCAATGTATTTCACGGCCAATTACTTGCAGGGTTTCTTTGTTTCCTCACGTGAAAGAATAAGTAGAATAAGTATAGAACGCACGTTCTCAGGAAAACTTTTTCGAATTGCATGAATTATTCTTCAGTATCGTGTGAAGGAACGTTATGTCAGTTGTTTACTTAAAACATAACATGTAATCCTCGAAAGGTTAGGCAGAGGTGAACCCCTTTGTACACCCTTATTTTGTCAGTTAGGTTTAAGCCCCACGTAATAGGGGCGAGCCTATTGTCATTAACCGGGCATGAATCAAGACCCCGTGGATACTACTGAGAAATTCGTGATAGAAACAGCTCAATAACACTTTCCCCGACCTGGGAATTGAACACAGGACCTCGTGTTTAAAAGTCAGCGTCGGGCACTAGCTGTTGGGCAGTTTGCTGAACTGGTGGCGTACCATGACGTCTTAAAACATTATTTTTCCATTCTTATTCCAGAGTGAAAAGAGACGGAGCTATACAGGTCGTCTAGCTTCATCTCTTTTCCACTCTGGAATATGAATGGAACAATAATGTTTTAAGCGTCATAGTAAACCCCCTGGGCCTTTTTAGCGCAGCCGTGAGACACACAATATTATCTTTTTCTGTTTAGTTTTAATTTTTTTTTGTTGTGTTGACTGCATTGCCAAATAAATACGTTTTCTTTCTTTTTTTTTCAGTTTTTGTTTGTTTTCACTTGACTAACGAGACAGTCAGATTCATGGAACAGTTTTCATAATAACGTCTGAAGGAACGTTATGTCAGTTTGTTTTTAAGAAATGCGTATTAGAACAGAAATCCACATTATAGATTTGTGAAACATTGTATCCAGTCGCGAATTTTCAGCAATGAGTTATGATGAAGAAGCCAATGCCCAGCTGAGGACGTGACTACATAAAAACCCCTACACTTCACACATGGATAATTTAAATCAAGTCCAGTCGTACAGCACAGCGTTCTGTAAAATTAACTGGTAGGTCCTCAAAACTAATGACATTCCTTCCTTTTCGGGTTTGAGATGTCTTTATTTCCCATAAGAAATTTCACTTACATGAGAAATATAAACTAATTTAAAAATATTATTGATTTAACGTACAGTTTTAACAAAATAATAACAAACATAAAACACAAACTTTTATTTGGAACACTGAAAACACACCACATTTTTCCACTTATCCTGTCATTAAAATTGTTAAACAGTTTACCATAATTTACTATCCAAAAACAACTCTGTAAGCTTAATAAAAATTCTTTGAAAGTTACAAGATCGGTATTTTTTATCCGCCCGCGCCAGCTAGCCAAGTGGGCGAATTTTAAAAATGTATGTAGCACCACGTAGCGAGAGCAAGTTTGGGAGCCTAATTAGCCCAGTTTAAAGCATATAGATAAGGGAAGTTGTGTTTTCGTCGCTGCACAGCACTGGCGTCGTGCAGAAATGAATAAAGTTTGTAAAGGCTTTTTATGCTGACAAAGGTAATGCATTAGAGGCGCTTGGCTAAATAATAACAGCTGTTCAGGTCGAGTATCAGGTTAAGCCACGTTTGTCTAGGTTGGTCTGTGGATGGGTGACCACACATATACCGAGGGTCCTCCGTGGCTCGGAAAGCACGTTGAGCCGTTGGTCCCAGCTGTCATCTGTAGTCTTCGACAGTCGTCAGTAGAAGTCAGCGGCCCGAAAGGCCGACAATCAGTCAGAATAACTGGGTTATGGTGGTCTGATAGGCAGTCGCTCCATGTACAATACTGGTACACAGTTGGCTCCGGTTAGACTGGAAGCCGACCCCAACATAGTTGGGAAAGGGCTAGGCAGATGATGATGATGCTGAAAAGGTTCATGAATGTAGATTCTATACTTTACTGCTTGTACAATATACATTAAGTTTAGTCTTTCTCTCAATTCTGAGTTTCGTGACTCGTAAAATTAGATTCCTGTTCGGATTCTATTTGCCTGTTTTTACATTACTATATCGCTCTGTTCTCATTACCGGTTGTATTAAATTCTTCCGTGAGAAAATCCATTTAGGAGTTTTTGTGTGAAAGAGTAACAAACATCCATCCATCCATCCATACTTACAAACTTTCGCGTTTATAATATTAGTAGGATGTATCCCAACGTGAGAGCAGTATATTGGTCGAAGCATTCCCGCGTCCTTGCGGGTAACCAGACTTAAATCGGATATTAGGACCGAGTCGTGGTTAGCCGACAAGCAAGCCCGACATGATCCTTTGGCACCGTGCCAGAGGTACAACACTTGATTTTCACACATTTCCTGTTAAGTAGGTATATGTCTGATACAATTCCTTCTTTGATTCAGTGAGATTCGACGGGTAATATGAATAATGGAGTTAGTAGACCAGAACAATACCTATGAGCTGTTCGGTCTTTCGAGGCCGAAATGTGTTTTATTTCAGCAATATTTCATAGGTGTAGTGACTGAATAGGTAGGTATACCACACAATACATAAACGCCGACATGGTCTAAGCTAATTTAAGATCCATTGTAAGATATTTACACGTGTAAATGAAATGGAATGCAAATAAAGATATGAATATGAATAATGACCGAATTCTTATCAATTTTTTTTGTCTTTTATTTAAACTGGAATACCTAATATTTTATTTTGCGTACAATATCACACAATATGTGATATATAGTTTTGTATTTTGTATGTTTAACATGTTCTAACCACTATTGATTAATTTTACATTGAGCTATTTTACTATTTACACTTTAATTCGCAATGGAAGTTCTCCAAAATTAAACTTTTTTTATCCCTTGACTATACGAATACAGACAAGCTCTAATTTAATCAACTAAAAGCAAATAATTACTTACATATAGTTCTAATAACACACTAGCACAGTTAACTAATGTTGCTAATTTCATGTTAACAGGTAATAACAATCCACAGGGGACGCTACGTCATGAAGACTCGATTATGGTGAGTGAATTTTCAAAGAATGTTTGTTTACTATAGAAAAATGTTTAATCAAATTGCTAGAGTGAAAAAAAAAAGATCCTAATGAGAGAAATCAAGACAGTTAGACAGGTACAGATGTACTTAAATATTTAAATAAATTAAATTGATGGTCGCATTTCTTCTTATTAACGAATTATATTATTTAAATTTTTACGAATTTCTATGCTATCTTCAACTAGTATTAATTATACAAACCAAAGATACAAATTAAAGTTAAAAAAATTGAGCTAAGTCTCAGTTTAGCCATAGCTTGCCTTAAATTTCCGTACATTTTACCCATTTCCAAGTTCATTTTGTGTAGTTTTCGGCAAGATAACTGATGCCCACCTAAAAAGTCACATTTGTTATTAACTTCCACTCCACGATCCTGGCAATCTCAAAATATTATGAAATATTATTTTCTATAGTCTGCAACGTCATCGAGTTATATGAAAAATTTAAGAGTGTATACGATTCAATATTGTCTAGCTTCGGGGTTATAGTTATTTATTTGTTTATTTCAGATCATTTCGATCACACAATTTAAAGAAACAATTTGTTTCTTTAGATTTTAAAAAATAAGTAAACTTTTTACTAATGTTATTTTGTCCTTATGGCCCTGATATACCTATAGATCAGCAATATAGATATTGAAATAGTCAAAAATATATTCAATTGATCTATGCATCCGAAAAACTTTTTCAATTCTGTTAAAAATATTGTCAAAGCCAACGCCACTTTGCACATACCACACCGCCACAAATGAAATTACTAAGATTTTAATTAACTTTATCTTATACGACCAAAAACAAATTTAAAAAGCTTTTCTAGTTTTTTTATCTTTTTAGTTTATTTCAATTAACTCAGCCTGTCACTATCTGTTCCAGACAAAAAAAAGGACCCAATATGCTCCCTTCCATAAAAAAATTCAAAATTCAAAAAAAAAAAACTTAACACGAACCGCGATTTCTATAAAGATACCGTAATAACTCTCAAAGCAGATTCACCGATAGATAAGTAAGAAATGAAGAGTGCGAAAATATTCATGGCCGTCCGACCGATAACATCAACTTTGTGAGGCACAATAATAATAATAATAAATTTCGGCGTACTCAAATGGACTCAAACAGAACTAGACGCCCTGGATAGGAAGGTCCGTACATTGTTGACGGCATATCGAATGCATCACCCACG
This sequence comes from Cerastis leucographa, assembly GCA_963082945.1. Lineage (NCBI taxonomy): Eukaryota > Metazoa > Arthropoda > Insecta > Lepidoptera > Noctuidae > Cerastis > Cerastis leucographa. Next base: position 6,093,799 of record OY720358.1, on the reverse strand, counting down.
TTCCTCGGTTATGAGACTGTATATCCCCCGGAGTTGTGGAGGTCGAGGCTTTTTAAACGCTAAGACTCTCCACAATCGCGAGATATGCAGTCTCAGGGAATATTTCCTAGAAGCCGACGTGGGGATGCATCGAGATGTGGTCGCGATGGACAAGGCCCTCACCCCGCTCTCCTTGGCTAAAGAGAACTGGCGCAAACCTGCAGTGCTTGACACTAATGACCGCAGGGAAGTATGGCAGAGTAAGGAGCTTCACGGACGCTATTTCAGTGCCCTGCATGGACTTGATGTAGACCATGCAGCGTCCGTAGCCTGGCTACGTTCCGGGGAACTCTTTGGAGAAACCGAAGGTTTTGTTTGTGCAATTATGGATGAAGTTATGATGACGAATAACTACCGGAAATTTATTGTGAAGGATGGCACGGTTGACATATGTCGGGCATGCCACCGTCCGGGCGAATCGATCCGTCACATTATCTCCGGGTGTTCTCGTCTGGCCAACGGAGAATACTTGCATAGACACAACCTTGTAGCCAGGATTATTCATCAGCAACTTGCTCTGAAATACAGCCTTGTGGAATCGGAAGTGCCGTACTATAGGTATGTGCCCGACCCAGTTCTCGAAAATGGCAATATCACACTGTATTGGGATCAATCCATCATCACTGACAGGACTATTGTAGCCAATAAGCCTGATATAGTGGTGGTGGATCGATCAGAGCGGCGCGCAATGATTGTTGACATAACGGTTCCACATGACGGGAACCTCGTGAAGGCCGAGAAAGATAAGCAAATCAAGTATCTTGACTTGGCTCGCGAGGTTGTCGACATGTGGGATGTTGACTCAGCGATCATTGTGCCGATAGTCGTATCAGCCAATGGCCTAATTGCCAAGAGCCTCGACCAACATCTGATGAGGCTCTCGTTAGGCAGCTGGATCAAGGGCTTGATTCAGAAAGCGGTACTCCTGGACACGGCTCGTATTGTTAGGAGGTTCCTTTCTCTGGAGCCCTGACCGCCGGTAGCTTGGACCCTGTTCCCGATACCGGTGGGCTACAATTTTTTATATTTTTAAATGTTTTTTTTTATTTTTTTTTATTTATGAGAAATATTTAAAAATGTATTAAATTTGTATATATTAATGAATAAAGGGAATAATAATAATAAAAATATTTATTAGACCAGAAAAATATACATATGTTCACACAATTTGTCAACAAGCTACTTAATATTAATCTTAAAAATTTTATCCTCTGACATTGTGTCTATTTTTTAGCATCTGCTACCGAACTAGGTTTATAGCCTGTGTTTCAGTACGCAGCGCCTCAAGCCCTCAAAACTAATTAAGCAAGTATGAGCTCACGAACAAAAGTAAACATTATTAAAATACAAACTAAATTAAATTTAGAATATTTACATACAGAAAGAATACTTTATTAAAAAATAGGGTTACTGTCCTCTGGGTGTGTAAGATGAAAAGGGTGTGTGTATGTGTGTGAGAGGGTGTGTGAGAGAGTATCTGATTACTTTTGCTAGTAGATTCTTATAGAATATTGCCACAATACTTAAACAAAAGCCGACAGTAAGTTGTATCACTACCTTAGGATAGTCAGCAAATCCTCAGTCTGATCGTATGTTAGTCTTCCCAGCCACTGAGTTAGGGATCTTTTTATCATTGCCCTATTCATAGAGTACAAATGAAGAGTCTTGTTGATTTTGTCATATAAAAATGGGCCCAAAAAGGGAAAAAATCTGCAAATAAAAGCAGTTCTTGAGTGCGATATCCTCTTACATACAGGTAAACCTCTCCGCCTTGTTAACATGCTCAAACTAAATCCCATGGTAGTATGTTGCTTCTTAATGATGGTTAAGACAAATAGTTGGCGTACAGTCAAGACCTCACAGAATTCATAAAGAAGTGTGGTAGGGTAGCGAAAAGGTTTAAAAGTACTGAGTTTTAGTATGGATCTTTGCGATACTTCGAGTTGCTTTATCGTAGTTTTTGGTGCACCACCCCAAGACGATATACAGTAAGTAATCAGTGATTGACAAAGCGCATAATAGATTTGCTTCAGTAATATAGGGCTAACTATGTGCCTCAATGTCTTAAAAATGTAGGTAAGCTTTCGAACTCTTTTACTCAGTGCCTGAATGTGAGCTTTGAAGCTTAAATTGTCATCAATAATTACGCCTAGATATTTAATGGTTTTTGCACGCTCCAAAGAATTGCATGAGCATTTCAAATCAGCTGAAGTGTCGAATGAGCAGTTATGTGCAATTAAACTTAGATTAACTTGTGAGGACGCACGGATCGAGAAGGTCAGGTATTTAGTTTTCTCAACATTCAGGGTAAGCACATTATCACGAAGCCACCTTTTAACCAAATCAAAACCTTTTTGGGCTAGCTGATAAGTCTCATTCCATGTTTTAGCTGCAAAAATGAGGGCAGTGTCATCTGCGTAAGAGATTATTTTGCCATTAAATGAGTTGAGACAAAGGAGATCGTTTATATAAACGAGAAAAAGGGTCGGCCCAAGAATACTTCCCTGCGGCACGCCGTAGGTAACTGGTAGATCAGAACTAGTGTAGGTACCAATCTGAACACATTGAGTTCTGTTGGTTAGGTAATCTGCCAAAATGCTCAACTGTTTCCCCCTTATGCCAATTTTTTCCAGTTTATGTACAAGGATTGGAACAGAAACCGTATCGAAGGCCTTTGCTAAATCTAAAAATATTGAAATACATTTATTACCTTTGTCTAGATTAGTAGTAATGTAATCTGTTAAATTGCTAACTGCATGATCAGTGGATTTACCACGGCGAAAACCAAACTGATGATCGGATAAAATGTGTTTGCTTTCGAGATAGCTTACTAAGCGACGATTAATAATATTTTCTAGAATTTTTGATAGTGACGGAAGAATTGATATGGGCCTATAATTCTCAATACGGTCTCTGGCCCCACCCTTGTGAATTGGTCTGATCTGGGATTTTTTAAGGTGTTTAGGAAAGCAACCCTTTTCTAGGCACATATTAAAAATGTAGGTCAAGTGTGGTGCAAGAATATCTTTGTTATCTTTTAAGAGCTGATTTGACAAATTATCCCACCCTACAGAACATTGAGTTTTAAGTGTGGTTATCAGGCTCCTGATTTCGTCTTCGTCAGTGTCAAAGAGTACAAGTGAATTATGATGATATTCCATAGATGTTCCACTATGGTTTTGGAACTTTGATTGCACCGGCGCTATTTTTTCAGCCAGTGTTTTGCCAACATTGGAAAAATAGGAATTGATGTCATTAACAGAGTACTGAGGAGTGTCAGATATTGCTAGTAATTCCTTTGGATAGTTCACATTTTTATTTGTATTAGTGATACTTTTAACCGAATCCCACAACTTTTTACTATTATTGCCAGCCCTTTGAATAAGTTCTCTGTCATAATTACGTTTAACTTTTTTAATAATTGAGCTGCAAAAATTTCTGTATCGAATATAGGTTTTTTTTAATATTAGATCATTCGGTAACGATTTCGATTTTTTGTGTAGTTTATCCCTATTGCGCATGCAGCGCAATAGGCCTTGTGTTATCCATGGCTTGATGATCCTTTTGCGACGTGGAAGTGAAGTAGTTTTAGAGTTGTTATTCAAAGCACTCTTCAGTTCACCAATGAGATAGCTGACCGCAAAGTCACAGTCATCAGTTTCATAAATAGGGCCAAAGTCGATTTTACTTATTTCGTGAGATAGACTCTCGTGGTCTATTATGGTTTGCGTTAAAACAGCATACGTACGTGACTGTTGTTTTTTTAAACTAAAAATAACCGATTTGTGATCAGTTACAGTAGATTGTGGTACAATAGTAATCGATGGGAGTCTGGTTTTCAACAGCACATGATCCAAACAGGTACCACTAGCATCACGAGTGACAAAGTAATGAGCCGGCAATAGACCGTGGTAGGATGTGAGAGCAAGATATCTAATAGCAGACGCACTCAAATTCTCGGAAAGAATATCTATGTTCACATCACCCATCACTACGACATTTTTAAAACCCGATAAACTCACCAAGTTTTCATCAAGCGACGCTAAAAAAGGATCGACGTTAGTGTATGACGGAGACCGGTAAACAGCCAGCAACGCTGTATCATTTTTACCTATTTTAATTAAGAGGCAATTTGAATTTAGCAGATTAGGTTCTTCAATACAAAAGCTTAATTCATTTTTTATATACACGACAACGCCATCATTTTGTAGAAGATTTGATGTGGTCGTGAACGCACAATAACCACTAATTGTCGGTATAGAAGAAACGCACGATAGCCAACACTCGGTCAAAATGAGTACGTCACAATCGAAACCGATTCTGGTTAATAAAATCTGAAAATCTGAAAGGTTACAATTTAAACTACGAATATTTTGAGTAACAACTGACAAGGAAGAATGTGGTGGAAATATTTTTTTGCAATCATCAACTTCACATTCAAGTGATTCCGATACAGTAAAGTCGTCTATATTATTTGAAAGATCTTCCAAGTTAGCCATTGGAACGGAAGTAACATAAATGATCAAGCTGATTATATTCAAGGGAAAACAAGTTAAATCCCACCTTCAAACTTCCAAAATGGCAAATTAATTGGTTATTTGCAGCATTAGAATAATAAAGAAACTTATTGGTTTTTATCACAGTAAAATATAATCTTATCGGTACAGAAAAAGTAGTAACTAGTAAGGCGTTAATTCCGAAAGAATCCATAGCAGGTTGGTAATTAAATGTGTATAGTTTTGTATGTGTACTTACGATATAGGAAAACTTTAGTTGGTTAAAATAAATATGAATGTGTTGATAGCCGGAACATATAACTGACGATAACATTAAAACGAACCTTATTAAAATTATACGGAAAGGAATAACTTCTTCTAACAAACAAGATAGTCAGTCAGATTTCCTCAGGTTATCAATATCAATCTCCGAGGTGATTCTGATGTGTTGATCCTTTTCCTTTTTTCTTAGGTAAACAACACCATGTGATGTCCAACAGAAAGAGTAATTGTGTTGCTGCTGGAACGTTCTAGCCAGATAAAAAAGCTTTTGTGCCTTCGCAGTTAGAGTTTCTGATATAAATACAGGTTTTACTGGACCTTGTAAACCGAGGATAGATGTATTAAGTTTTTCACCTGGTTTTTTCGACTTATTAAAATTTTTAACATTCTCCAGAATCCTCTCTTTATGTAATACGGTGGTAAGTTCTACGATAATTGGGTTAGATGAGTCTTTTGCCTTTATTCGGTAGATATCGTTAACATAGTTTGGATCAATTTGAACGTTAATGGCTTGTCCAACACGCTGCAGCAGAGTACACAAATCCTTCTTGGTCTCACCAGCCTTTTTAGGTACGTTGCGAATTTCAATTCCCGTGGATCGCGACTTGCGTTCAAGAACTTCAATTTTACTTTCAAGTAACTCAATTGTTTTTTTGTCCACTCTACTCACAGATTCAAGTTGAGAAATTCTGTGCAAGAACTCATCGTACTTACTTGACATAAGCTCCACACTATGCGTCAACTTACTATTTTGCTCTGTTAGGGCACTTATGGTCGATTGTAATTCCTCAAACCTAGCTGCCTGATCTTGCGAAAACAAGGTAAATATTTCTTTAACGGCGTCTGTGGAACACGTATCGCACTCATTAATCTTCCGCTTTTTGTTTCCTGTTATATTATCCAACATCGACCGCAGATCCGGCGCAGAGTTATAATGTTGAATTCCCACAACAGGATCGCATTCGTTCGGAGTGTTTAAGTCCTTGTTTACATCCGAGTTCTGGGGTAGCGGGGAGGTTGGCAGCGGCGAAGGATTCAGTGGCATCTTGCTAGACGAAAGTAACAAAGTAGCACGCGCGGCGGTAATATTCGGTGCAAACTCGGTACAAACTAGGCGCACGGAGTAAGCGGGAGAGCAATTATGACAACTGTCTTTGTCCCTCAAGTGGGCGGGGCTTGGCGGCTACTGCGGTGAGCGGCGCACAAGCAGCGTGGTGACCCAGTCGAAAATAATTAATATTTTAATTATCTTTACGCGATATTGACCGTTTTGACTTATTGGTTACGGGTTAAAACTTCATGCAACTTTTGTGATTATGATGATGATTTTACACGCTAACCGAACACACGTTCGCTCACTAACAGGGCGATGGGCGAAGGGGACAATACTAGGGGAACTACGGTCAAATAGATAGGGAGCGAAGTTTATCGGGGGTATTCGTCCAAAGAGTGAATTGCTGACCGCTTTGGACTACGTCTCCGTCGTCTGCGCAGAATTCGCTAATGTAATTTATTAGGGTACCAATAAAACCGTCGCTATCACAATTTATAACCATTGTCTGTAACCCGAAGTTCGTTTACTTAGTTCCATAGCTTTTGTAAGGCCTTGAAAACATTTATGAAGTGCTACGATTATGTTGGCTATTGAATTAGTTGTAACAAATGAGGGTGAAGTTTTTAACAGGAGAATGAGTGGTAAGTTTGGAAGTTAACTAATTAGCAAAAGTATTGTTTTTACTTACAAAAGTTATTCTTCTACAACTAAAACACTTCAGGGTAATGGGATTTCTTTCAGCGTAGGTGAAACGCGCGTGTGTGTGTGTGTGTAACTATTAGTTAACTTTTATCTAAATTTCCTTACGGTTTCTGCAAGATATAAGTCAGTTTTGTATTGAATTAGCTGAAAAGTTTATAATTAAGACAATGGTATCTCATATAAACTCGACGAGTTCAATAACGAACTCAACGAGTTAGAAATGCAAACTAACATGATCTTATTTTAAATATGGAATCTTTTGCCACATTCAAATACCAATATAATTAATAAAGCAACTAACAAAACGCAACTTTTGCTCAAGAAACTTTCGCTTGATATTTTAAGCTTCACTTAGTAACAAGAAATTTTATATCCCATTCTACTATACGATAAAAACATTATTTTGGAAAATATTTTCGCAAAAGGGAGCTAAATGTTTGAAGAGAATCTGAGGACAGTTGATAAAATAAGAAGATGGCGCTAATTCCAGTCGACGCTGGAATTGCTCTTAATAAGCTTATCTACGTCTGCAGCGAAGCATTTCGACACCTCGAATAAGTGGAATTTGGGACCAACCTCCCTTTACTAAAGCTGTGACGTTGTTGCTGAAACAAAGAAAAGCTTTTTAATTTAGTGACCCGCTAAACTAAGGTATTAAACACATCTGGCATAAAACAAAATTAAAAAGTATTTATTTGACTTGCGCAGGACAAAAAAAAGAAATAAAATTAAATATAAAGAAAACAATAAAAAAAATAAAAAAATAATTAGACTACTTTAAAGTGGTCCGAGTGTACAAAGCCAAAAGGCTCTATCTCATCATGGTGCTGTAACATTTAAAAAAATGTCATAGCGCTGGTATTATAATAAGGGCACAAGTGAAAACCACTACATTGAAATTAATATCCTGTTGAAATAAACACAAAAAAGATCAAACATAGAAGTCAACACAATTCTGTCGATATTATTAATAAGTTCCAAGTTAAAATTTCCTTGTTAAACGCGGATATCATTAATCGAGCATGTTCATTCAGAGTCCTTACTACGTATATAAAGAAATTTCAAGCTCTGAGCTGCCACTAAGTAGGTATGTATTCTCTAAAAACCCTAGGTTTATTCAACATTTCTTTGAAACTTTTCCATCCGTCATATTCTTTCAAAGTCCGTTCCCTCCATCAAACGCTACAAGTTCATCTGTCTTCCAAACAACGCTCCAACAGTTGCAGAGTAATAGAAACACAATACAGACCCGACGAAGTTTAATATCATTTAATTTAGCGATCCCCATTTTGTTTTTCGGAGAATTACAGTATTTCGTTTAAATATCAGACTCCATTTTCGTAATAGAGACATGGTTCAGAGAGTACGTTCTCAAGGTTGGCATGTTTTGATTATTCAATCAATATTTTTAACTGGCTTCCAAAAGGGAGGAAGTTCTAAATTAAGTGTATTTTTGTAAATTGTATTTTTACCGATTTCTCCGCTAACTGTGGACCGATTATCAAAATTCTTTTTTTATTCTATAGCCTATACTCCTAAGGTGGTCCCATAACACCATGTTAGAATCTCATCATGGGATCCCAGGGAAACTGAGGCCAACCCTCTAAAAGGCACATTCAATGATTTTCATATACTCTCCAACGCAATTCAGATTTTGGTGCCTGGTAATAATTGTTTCGTATTGCTGAGCTGATGATGGAAGGTATAAGTCAGGATCTTAAGATGGGATTTCAGGAAAATCAAGAACAAGAGGATGATAACCTCCTCTTGTTCTTCTGAATGTTATGAATGTTCAGCGATATCTTTGCCCATTGTGATTTTTTATTGTTGGAAGAATAATATTCCGCTGTGGTCCCGTTGAAATTTGGCGAAGATCTGTTGCTGATTTTCGCAGATATACTATGGAACTCTTTTATAATAGACGGCTCGTCATGATTGCTGCAATCGCTTGGATGATTATTGTATTACACAATATCACAACATAACATCACGCCTGTATGCTTTGATCTGATCTGAGGCTTATACCCATTAAAATAGAACTTCACTAACAAAAAATTTGAAGCAAAATACAACTGATAACGGAAAATAAAATCGTTTTGCAAAAAAATTAAATCGGCTTCAAAAACACAAATAGTGGAAAATAACTTTGAGCTTCAGAAGTCGAAAATTTTTCGAAAAAAAGTTTTTTAATTAAAAAAAAAAATTATTATAAAATATCGCTCTGTGTTGCACTAAAATATTGACTAATTATTGCAATTATAACACTGGATACGGTATAATTTTTGAAACTGACTTGGTTACTAATATTATTACATTATGAGAAAAGGTGTTGAAACTGTTTTAGATGTGAAAAAAACATTTGGCAGATTTCCAAGCCATGCTCTATTCCACCTAAAACTAAATATTCAGTTTAACGTATTGTAATTCATAATCAATATTTTAGCGCAACACAAAGCACAATATTATTTTCATTTAGTTATATAAAAGAAATTCATCAAAACAGTTATTTTCGAGCGACGTTTCAAACTTTTAGAATGCGCCCTCTTAAGGGGTACACTGCACATACACTTGTTTTTTTCAACACCTATGTCGACTTGAAGCACTGGATTCTCTTAATTTGACTTAAATCGATTGGCAAACCCCGTTTAGCATTGATCATCGTCCGGTCGGCTCAATACAATTTCAATCAATCAAAATATTTTTATTTCATACAGGCCTACATGGGCACTTGTAAAACGTGGACAAAAAGGTGCTCGGTTCGGGTTGGTCGTTTCCTATGGAGAAGAACCGACAAGAGACTCCATGGTTTAGCATATCGAAACGTCTGTGCTCGAAAATATGTGTAGAGCCCCGTTATTATACACAAGCTTTCGGGAAAGACAAATTGATAAAAAGAACCCTGAATTCATACGTAAGCTTCTGAGACCTAAACCGATTTGTCTTATTGGGAATTTATTGGCAAAAAGGCGTAACAAGTGATGCGCGGATCCGGCAATGGTTAGGGAACGGCTTAAGCAACTCATTTTGATGCCAGAAATATGATGTGGGCTAAATATGTATTTGGGAAAAGTATTAAAGGGAAAATTCTCTTTAACACGAGACTCTTTGATATTTTGCCCTGACTTGACTGAAAACTCAGTTGCTTGAGAATGTTAGTAACTGTGCTTTCAGTCAGTGAGGGCAGCATGTGTTGTATTAGTACTTACATAAATCTCTGACCTTGCAAAGGAAATAGAACGTGTAACAGGGGATCAGATCTAGACAGCACATATTTAGAAGGCAAGAGATAGCGCGAGTGATTGTACTCAAACAGATCTAATGCAAGAAACCGTTTCTGCCCATCTGGAGAAAGACTATGTTAGAAATAATAAAAACAACATTCTTTTCCGTTCAATTCATTACTTGGGTTCTTAGCCCCAAGTAAAAGAAAATTCACTGTGCCGGCAACAAAACATCGAAGGAAAAAATTGCGAGCAGGCTACAATCAATAGCCACAATAGAAAACGAAATACCACCATTGAAACTTGAGGAAAATTCCTCTTGAAAGAACCTACCACACAATACGCGAAGGGTGAAATGTGAAACGCCATCGATATCGGGTGTAAGAAAAAACGTCCTTCGAATGTCGACATGTGTCCCTGATAAGAGTCGACTCTCAATTTGAACTTTCTAATAAATCTTCCACGCTCTCTTGGAAAAAAAGTGTCGTTGGATAGTTGGATATTATTCAATTATTTCGATAACTTCATGTCTGTAATCCCCGAACGGGTAGGCTGCGGTGTTATCTATTGTACACCTCTGCGTAGTACCCCACATTTCGTCAATTATGTTCAAGTTCAAAATATAAGGGTCCAACCTATTGGAATCCACCGGGCATAAATCTGGACTGAGAACTTCCTGAATAAAAAAAACATAATGCTGACCAGAACCTTTAAATGATTATTAACTTATTGCCAGCATTTGTACGAAGGCCAGTGCTAAAAATATTCTAAATGTAGGTTAAGTGATATTAATAGAATGAATGATTACATAATAATATGAGTTGGATTTAATTTAATTGTCATAGAATTCGTTTGACCTTTACTTGTGCCGAACGAAGTGTTGCATAATATCATATACTTATTTAAAAAAGAGGTAAGATGTAAGTATTATCTAAGATATAAGATTACCCTAAGAATTGGAGACACACATCATATTTTCACATAAATCTTCGATCTATCTGCGTGTGTGACAATGGACCTTTGGATTGAATATTCGTACAACACTTTATACTGCTCTAAAGTTGTAGACCCTCTCATATTATATCAATATGAGAGGTTATAGTTATAGGAGGACTTAGTTTCAATACAGACACAATATTAATTTTGTAGAGCGACTCTGAACCGGGAATAATACAATATCTATTAGCGTAATATGTTTAAATGTTTACCCAGCCAAGTGTGCAGACAATATTAAAATTAATATTATAATATAATATACTATGTAAAGAGTAATTCGTAATGTAGATAAAACGCCTTTATACGTAGGGACTTAAACTCAGATTCAGATTTATTTATTTGCCAACAATGTAGATACAAGTTGAAGATGATACAATAGCTGAAGGTTTCCGCTACATTCTACCTTATGGCATGCAAACAGCATACTAGCGGCAGCGTACTACGGCATGCATATTAGTTTTCTAATATGTGTTAATGTTTATTCCACAATTTTCTTTTACTCTTGGTGACATTACCTGAAGATATTCTTTAAAAATTATATTTACTCAATATTTACAACAACAAAAAACTAGTATGTATAAATCAAGCTAATTAACTAAATGTAAAAAAAACAGCAGGACGCTTAGGCGTTTACAGGCAACATTGCCACGTTGGTGACATTCATAAGACGAATTTACTAATACTCATAATATTGGGGTTTTCGAAATTCATGGCATCAACTTATTAATATATTATTAAACGTGTAACTTAATCTATGTCTTAATATTTGTAGAATGTTACAAGGTCAAGTATAAATTATCAGAAATTGTATTTTGCCGTATCTATTTATTTAACGATCTTATCTCTAATAAAATTCAGATCATAATTGAGGGACACATTTTTTCTGATACCGCAAGATAATTTTAAACAAACGCTTAAAATTATCTTGGTGCCAACATAAACTGGATTGCTTTCACGTCGGACAACGGAGTGTGACCGTGTCTTTTGACTGCAATAGTCAAATTTCCGTGGTGTAGCGGTTATTACATCTGCCTAACACGCAGAAGGCCCCCGGTTCGATCCCGGGCGGAAACATAGCTTTTTGTAATTTTAAATCTTGTAACATTTCTCTTGAGAGTAATTTATTGCTCTTAAACCTTATTTTCTTTAACATTTTCTTCATATTACATTCATGCTGTAATTTATTACTAAAATTTTGTGCTTCTTTTCTTTCTATAAAGCAATTCATGTATTAGTTATACAATAAAGGCCGAAAAATACAACATTATTTTCATAATAGAATTCATTCACATCTACACTTTAACGCCATTCTTCAGTAAACAAAGCCATCTCCCACGCAAAACCTTGTTTATCATCCTCAAAACAAAACAAAACACTATCCCGAAAGCCTATAACAAAATCTCAACGATCCCTATAAAATACTTAATTAAAGTCATAAGGTCCTTTCATTACAAGCGACCCGAAACTGATATAAAAGTCTTGTGTTATTGTATGACCAACACAATAGGACTGGGAATTAACTCGTACCACGGTACTGTCGGCGACCTCGATATCATGTGGATGACGTATTATGACACGAACTAGATGGTAACAGAAAGTCTCATGTGGATAAGTGTGTATAATACTGTTCGATAATAGAATAGATTGAAATATTACGTGTCATTCAAGTTTTGAATAAAGACTCAACCACTTGTTCAATTATTAAAATTAAAACAATCATGCTCCGCAATCTTACACACCCTCTCACACTCATTCACGCACACCTCCATCACACAAAGAGAGGACTGGTAACACACCTTTTTTAAATACAGTAATCCTTTTACAATTTTTTTTTCCAATTTAAATAAGATACGTACTGTAATATACTTGGGATCTTTGTAATATCTTAATAAAAACTCGTAATTTGTAACTCAGGGGGATCGGCGTGACGGTGAGTAATGGGCCAGCTCACCGTCCGTCCGTCTTATGACGACAGGCCGTGCCGACGGCGCGTTTGTGTTCCACGCGCGCCGCCTCAAGGAGATGTCAGCAAATCAGAAGGGGTCCGAGAGGGCCGATGCCTGCCAGGGCTGCGGGTTGTTCGAAAGAGATACCGCGACCCTGGAACACAAAGGGCGAAGAAGGAATATGGTTGGGTTTTAGTCAGTACAAGTCTGACACTCCCTCCCGCTCCGCCCAGAGCGGGAGAAGTCATTTGATGATTTCCCATCCGTAAAAAAAAAGAAAAAACATAAAGGGGAATTGGCGATGAGGGCTGAAATACAGGTTACGCCTAGTTCGGCCCCAAATGCTAATACTTTTGTGTTACCTGTAAAGAAAAATGTACAAATTTTTGTGAAAATAAACATTATTATTATTATTTGAATCTTATGTCTCTTCAGACACATTCTGGTGTCCCTTAACAGGGCATTGGAGGTCTGATATTTATTGAACACTTAAAGCACAAAGTATAGAGGCGGATTTAATGCCATAGCTAGGCATTTTCTATCAGTCAACCTTTCGGTGATGTAGAGACAAACAGTGGTAGGCCTGAAACGCAGTCGTTTCATGTAAAATACTAGTATACGGTTAGATCTGTAGCTATTGTAGCTAACCGACCCCACTGGTCACTCACTGGTGGTTACTCGTATGTAGTTGGGACAAAAGCTAGGCAGATGATGATGACTCTTATTTTGGCGAAAGGACAATAATTGGGACTCATGCCAAAATCATAGCAAGTTGTGGACAGCAGCTCCCTTGCTAATACAACATATTAGTGACTTCAAAGTCAGGCCTTCGGTTAATGTATAAAAATCTGACTACTGGACTAAATCTAGTCTTGCATATGTAGAAAAAAATATTCAACAAGCCCTTTTTAGTTATTTTCAGGTACGTATTAAATCAGTTTACTTAATTTAGATTGCCATCGACACGCTAAGGAGAAGAGTCTAAAACAATAACAACGGGCCATTCTTAATTAAAAAGTTAAGGACATTGACGATTCCAACACACTCACATTAACTGCTATCATTGATAGTCTGCATGAAGATAATAACCCAGATAAAACCAACCTACTGCTACTACAACCGTCATGTTCATAAAAATCCTAGTGCATTGTCTCTTTGTTAGTTTTGGTATCGAGAATTTTATGAAGCAAACCTTTTGTATTTCCTAACCATATCATTATGATGTATGCTTGTATGTTCTATGTATGTAGTAACTTTGTGTCGGGCATTGTCTTTCTCTAAGAGTGGCAGTATTATGGTATTAATAAATCTAGTGACTGTAATTTTGTCTTTTTCTTCATCCGGCTCTGCTCAGGGATATCTTTGCTTTTTCTATTCATCCTTATATAGTTAGTTTATTATGAGTTATGTGGCTCAGAAACTGAGCAAAATGCTGTTCAGTCTTTAATTGAGTAAAGGTAGTTTATTAAATAGGTGTACAGTTTTAAAATTGTGTTAATTAATTAATTCGACCTGGACCTTTCTACCATGAGTTTTAACAATCTATACTCGCTAGCGTCTGTAGTTAAAAAAATGTATGAAAACTTTTACAGCGCCTCTAGCGGATAGTTGGGTACTAAAATGCGCAGTATGAGTCACTATAGTTATCTATCCTACGTCACCGTGTAGTAAACTATACTACAGCGACTGCAAGTTTGGGCTTCATTTGCTTAGAATTTGGTAGTAAGCACTAACACAGCTCATGGAACCATTGAAAAAGCTAACTATAGTATTTGCGTATTGACGGAACTATTGCAGTTACGTCAAGCGATCTAACTATGACAACTCATGGTAGACGTACTGATATATTTATACGATTATTATAAAGTATGATTGAGATAAAGTACTGTGGCTCAGAAACAAAGCAAGACAGATAATTTGTATTTTACGAAATGATGCTAATTCCCTTTAGTATCATAATTTTGATCAATCAAGTATCAATTTAGCCTATTGTTATCCACAGATTCATTATAATTTCACTTTATTAAAATCTATCACTGATCTCAGACAATCAATTAAATATCCAATAACGAGTGATTATAATCGCCCGGGCAATTGAACTAACCGTACCATAACATCTGTTCCGGCGCCCGAACATACCTCTAACCCCAATAAACTTGGAAAAGGTTACTAGTCGCCCTATTCCCATTAACCGGAAAGCACTCCATTAACTTTCCCAATACCAGGAGGGACCCAAATGAATAGAAACACTTCAAAAGCAGCCGGGTGTAAATTTAAAAATGCCATTTTTGTGCAAAGTTGGAGAAGCAGACGAAGAAATTAGGTCCAATAAGAATATTATGTTTTAGGACTGAAAAATACAGAGAAAACAATGCTACTCGCAATGTTGCTTTGGTCTGGGTTCTGGCCTCAGTTTTCATACCGTATCTATTAACACATGTGTCCTGCAAAATACATAATATTTTTTAGCTGATCTGACTGCCATCTGATATCACTATACATTGGGAAAACCACAGTGTATCTAAACAAAAGGTCTGTGGGAAAAGTAAAGTTTCAGTTTCAAGAATTTAGGCTTCATAACATCTTCCTATAATAATTGTCAAACAAATCAAATGAATGATACTAATAACTGCCACTTGTTTAATGTATTCTCTGTCTTGCCTGTGTCTTAACAAGAGGTATTCATCCACCGCTTATGCATGACAAACGCAGCTAATTCAGGATCAGAATAATTTGTTTATTTATTAAAAATCTGTATTAACTAACAGACTAGAATATAAATGCACTTTTTAATTAAATTAGAAGCACAATTAAAAACTTTGCACGAGCATTTACATACGCTTTTATGAGGAATTGAGAATAGCGTTAGAGTGTGGCTCACTTAAAGTTGTTTGTATGAGTATGAGCATAGAAGGGTCGAGATGAAAGTGTTCGATAATTTTATGAGCAACTTTGATTGCATGGTTATCATACATATTCATAGATATGTAAATATTCGACCACAGTTTGCATGATGGGTGAATATTTTAAGGGTTATGTGGATTTTGAAATAACTAAAGTATACGTACGTAAGTTTGAGTACTATGAGCGACTTATACAATGTCCTTTCTTTGGTATTGTTCAACGTATCGTGGAGCACCTTGAGTTATGAGTTGAGCTACTGGGCAGGTCCACTCAAATATGTATGGTTCTTTCATCAAAAGACCATTTCAGACACTTATCTGAATAGTCCTCATGTGAGTTGGCCAAGATTATGTCTGGACCTTAAAAAGAGACTGTGACCTCTGAGTTTGTGTCGGCTGTTTCTTCTCAGAATACTCAGGTACGAAACACCGGCCATCATCCAGTTTTCAAAAAAGTCGACGTGTAAAAGTGTAATATACTTTTTTTTTTTTTAATCTGTTTATTAGTTTGGGAGTTTTTATCCACACGGATATGCCAACCCCATTGTATCTTCAAACAATATATCATGCACACACTTACACTACACACTACACTATACTAAATGGAAAAACAAAGCTAAAAAGTCTAAGACAATTCGTGATTCACCACTGCCAAATTACACAGTTGTTTTGCCACATCTGATTTATTTACATCATTTCATTTTATTTCTTTAAATGAGAATTGCGTTCTGTAAGGGTGTATATAGATCGTCGATCGATGTCATAGATCGTCGATCGATGGTAGAATGGATTAGTTGACTATCGGTCAATAGGTTTACCTAGTAGAAACAATCGATCTACGTCAACATCGATAGACGATCGATCGATTGGTGTGGTAACACTGCTTCACCCTTACGTTGCTGTGACTCTTCATGATGTTATTCTTTATACTGTGTATGTAACCTGTTTGGTCTATGGTCAAGGTGACATTTGCAATAATGCGAATATTTAGAACATGTTCTATTAGTCTACAGGGTTCTTGAACGAGAAGATTAGGTACTGTTTTACATAATAACATTTAATCAACTTTCACAAGTACAATCCTGAGAAGCCATTCCCAGTTCACCCTCAAGTCCCAACCTCCAAAAGGCGGGCTGTCATCAGTGTCTAACTGTCACTGTCACAACAGAAGAGATATCTGATATGCTCATAGTCGTATCAAAAATTTTTACCTGTAATCTCAGATCAGTGATCAGTTTTAATTCTAATTTTTTTTTTTTTTTGCCAAGCACACTTGTTAATCTCTTTCACTCGACATTGGCAGAATAGTCGACATCAGCTTCAATTGCCATCAAATAAAAATAGAATAGATATTCTCATAAAAATGTATTATTTAACTCCTTTTTGTCGGTGGTTAAAAAATATCACCATACAGTCGTTGGATGGCGAATTTCAAACGTTTATTTCAATGGTTTTCGACTTTAACTCCGCTGATGTTTGCAATTTTTTTTTAAAGTATAGGAAAGTTCTGTACTGCTGTAAATAGCAACTGGAGATAGCGAAACGAATGTAAATAGCTATGAATGGTTTCATGTGAGCTTTCATAGATAAGCCCACGAGTGATGATCCTGCTTAACGTTACAAACGAATGTTTTTGAAGGTTCCGACATGGGTCGGTTTCTTCAGATGTTTAATAATGTAAACAAAAGACTTTCGTCCCTTCTTCGGGAAGTCAAGCCAGGATCACGAACCAGTCGTGCGTTTTACGAAAGTTCTTTTCAAATTGTTCCAAAGGATCGTGTGGAATTGAAAACATATTAAGCGTTTGGCTTATGATAAGGTCCTAATCTCTGGACCTACAAGGCTCCATCAAAGCTAGTGAACTATTTATCTTCTTGAGTTAAATTTATATGGCTCGCAGGTATCTTGACAACATCTTATACACCGTGCAATATGGATACAGGAATAAGGCAAAAATATGAATGAAAATTCTTACCTATATCGTAAAATACTGGTTCTTCCCAGTCACTGAAAATAACGATTTACACATTTTATATTTATTTAGTCTATTCTGTCTTACTGCTAGGTAACCTATACCTTCCGAACTATCTCGGTGTTTTGTTATCTCTGGCCAAGCAGTCAGAAACGAGTTGAGCCTGCCTCGGTAACGACGAACATCTTCAAAGCTATATTTGTGAGAAAAAAATAAAAAAAAGGTTATAATTTGTCTTCCATCTCATAAAATATTTTCTTTTCAAACTATACTCAATCATTTAGGATTGAACATTGATAATTTTATTTTTTCTTTCATCTCTATTACTGAAATTATTGTATCTACTGGCTTTACTTGTGCTTTTTTTTCATTTTTAATTTGCATGCCTGTTTAGTTTGATAAATAAACACATTATATAATTTTATAGTACGCATTGAATTGTAAGCTAACATCGCATTGTTTTTATAATACGTGGAAAATGTCGTTGGTTATACATTTACTCAAACTACCTGTAATTCTGTGTAATACTGTAATGTGTAACCGTTTGTTTCCCCAAATAAATAAAATATAATAAAAATAAAATAAAAAATATACTACTTGGTCGCTTATTTAATAACTACGAGACTTTAATATACGAACAAAGTTTTATTATATTTTGTATATTTTAACAATAAGGGTTTCCTCTTCACCAACATTCCCTCTCAACGAACAGGCCGTAGATACCAATCGTTAAAAGTTACCATACATCGAGACGAAGTTCATCTCAAACTTTACCTATGTAATTCACTCCACTAGTTATAAAATGAAGTTTTTTCTACTACTTGTCCGAGAGCACGGTAAGTTTTAGAATTAGTTTCTGAACTGTTAGTAGAGTTAGACAGTGTTCTTAATAGAGCTGTAATGGGGATGAGGTAGAGAATGGCTTTCTTAGGTAGTAGAATGGTTTTTAAAATGATAGTATGGCTTAAGTTTAGCTTGTATAACATGATTTTTTTTATTAGTTGTTAAGATTACTTAAGCTCTCTTGCACTATAAATCTTTAAATGCATTTAGAGCAAAATATTGCATGATTTCTTCATTGGTTGTTAAGATTACTTAAGCTCTCTTGCACTATAAATCTCTAAATGCATTTAGAGCAAAACGCTCAAAAATTATATTTTAAATTTTATTTCAAAATCTATTTCAAGTTTTGAATAATATTAAATGTTAACGCATTAAAGGAGTTGTGCTGCAAGTGGGCCTCTAGTGTTCTTAAGATGATACAGGTTTTTAAATAATTATTTTCGAATTATTCAACGTTTTTCTCATTCCAAAACAAACTCAAATGTTTGCCAAACTTAATTAAACCCAAACCGCACAGCAAAATAATAAAACCATATAGCAACATAATATTTCACGAGAAAATGAACATGATTTAAGAAAAAAACCGAGTATTCCTAATTTAAAGCAAGCAAGCGAAAAAACAGTAATAACTCAAGGAGCTACGAGACGTCTACGAAGCTAATTATTCGTAGCAGCTACGAGAATTGCTACGACCTACGGTGTTGACTTTTAATAACGTTCCCCATCGTGACCTATCGCAAAAGTCAATAACGGACTAATTCAAATTCCTTTCATAATCACTTCAAACTTTATTCAAGCGTTCTGCTTATTTAAGCTATTTTTGAATAATTTCGGTTTAATTAAAGACGAAGGTACGGCCGATATTCTAAATTAATTAACCTTAGCCATCAAATAATTGTTAATGAGTAAATGGACTCCAAGTACTTGCTTAACCTTCTTGTAATCTAATTAATACAATGGCGGGTTATCTCATTAATATTTTTTTAAATAACTTGACTTGATTTTTTTTTATTTTCTTTTCATCGTGTCTCTCAGATGGGCAAAGGCTTACCCTTTTTGCTCCCATACCTCTCTATCTTGTGCAGTCTCTGGTCATGTTATACCCGCAATCATGATTAAATCGTCACGCCATCGTCACCTTCGCCGCGGTCGACCTTGACGGCGCTGCCCTTTCTTCAGGCATCCAGTGTGTAACGATCTTTGCCTATCTCTTTGGATGCATTCGAGCAACGTAGCATACGCACTCACGTTTCATCCTGGCTGGTTTTTCTTCAACTTCAGATTTACAAACTGACTTTTAATTTTTAGAGGTAGTTTATACAGGGTGTAACGGAAAGGGAATACAACATGTAACTTAATTAACGCACATCCTGAAAATAGTTTGTTCAGAATCGTTTACTGAATCGATTTCTATCATTTTTAACATAGGTAATTTTTTATCCCAAAAATAATTAAAACTACGGAAATTATTGTCATATTAACCCTGTACAGTCAAAACAAATTGAAATGGACGTAGTTTCGTTATAATGTGTCGAGCGGCGCGATAACTGTTTGTGCGAATGTGTGCGTTGCGTGCGTAGTAGTATGACCATAACGTTCTCCAAGAATTGGTATAACTAATTTAATAAATAACATTGCATATACATGTTTAATTAAAAATTCAGTGTATGTATTATGATTACAACATAATATTCTAATTGGGGTGTTTAAGGGTGTGCGTTAATTACGTTACATGTTGTATACATATTTAAGGGTGTGCTACAGACCATCAAACTGAACATGTTTCTCCATCGAACAAACATCGTAATAGCGAAGAAATTATCAGCTGCCTCCTACAAAATTTCATACCTTTTCGACCCAAATGTATGGGATAGCTGATATTTTTTTCGCTATTACGATGTTTGTCCGATAGAGAAACATGTTCATTTTGATGGTCTGTAGCATACCTTTAAGTAAGGATATACCCTTTCCGTTACACCCTGTATAATGTACTTGCCAAAACATTATTAAGCTACAATTTCAAATCGTCACATAAAATTCACCTAACATACCAGTTTAAATGCAAATGATACATATAGCCTTGAAAAAAATTAAATCGGGCTCACACCCCTCCCATTCCACTTCCAAAATCTCGACAAACTACCATGGGCGCGAAACAGTTTCTGTAACACGCTTGATAACAAAAAACATAATAATTTAGGTCGTAAAGCTTTTTCTTACATAATAGGTTACAAATCTGACTTTATTAACTGAGATGCTACCAAAAACTAAAAGGCTTGCGAGTGAACGAATGAATGAATGGATGAACGAAGAACTGACTTCTTAATAACCGACATTACGTGACTGGCTGATAAAGGATCGTTCCTTTTTATACGTTCAGCTCAAACTTCCTTTGATGGTGAAAGAAAAATACGGTGTCTGATAGTCCGTATTATGTGTAAGTTTTAAAGACTTTGAATGGCTTGTTTTTCCGTTTAAGGTGTTAGAAGTCTTATTTTCATGTTTAATTTTGACTTATTCCCCATTTTCTTGGTTTAAATAGAGGATTTTTTTAAATAGAACCGTAGGTAAAAACATCGTAGGTCGCAAATAATTGAAATGTATCGTATTCTAAAAGTGAACGGATTAGTGTTTGCCACAGGATGCCTCTTTTAGAAGTTATAAGCCAAAAAATTATAGGTTTTTGGAGCACCACGCAATTACCAGGTCTTGCGTAACTGTAAGCTGGGTTTTCGACTATTTCCATCCTTAAAACATCATTAACAAAATCAGTAGAGTGCAATTGTTTGCAACCTCAAGCGACTGTTGGATCCTACGTGACTGGCCTAAGAGTCGCATTTTTGATTTTAATTTTTATGTATATTTTTTTATATATTTTACATACGCGTGATGAAATTAAAGTTTTCGTAAATTAAAGTATCGCCAAAAGATATAAGTGAGCAGAAAATGATTGCCACTGCCAGTAAACTGTCCATGTCATATGGAATAGACGGTTAGATAGATCGTAATTCCATTATGGGTTAGTCATCAGTAGCTACTCCATCAGTCAGCTGAAGGTTGATTGATAGTTTCTTTTTGCTACCATATATGCTCACTGTAGGACGCATAACGAAAACTACTAATACCAAAAATAATTAAGGGGGGGGCATGTAAAGAAAAACTATAACAAATAATAAACCTTATGTACTAAATGCGCTTTTAAAGGTATTTCGTTTTACAAGTGCCTGTGTAGGCCTTTGTGAAATGCTAAATTAAGTTTTCTTTTTTTCGCTGATATATATATATTTTTTTAATGTTATAATAATTTATGGATGACAAAATATATAAATTAATTAAACATACCGTTACAAGCCGTTTTTACCAATACAATTTCGTATGATCATTATAATTCTTTAAATTCCGAACCAAGGCACATTCAAAATTGAATTTGAATTACAAAACACCGCACCCGAAACGTACAAAATTCATATCCATTTAGAAACCGTTTGTCATAGAGCGCAATAGAAAAATAAAGCACAGAACACATGACACGGCAAAAGTATGGAAATGGGTGACACGCGTACTAAGCGTGTCATTTTTCATGATGCATGTCATTCTATGTGACACTACTGTTGTGTAGTCTATCCCTATCGTGGATCTATAGAACACATTTAAAAAAAAATAACACTTGGATTTTCGAAGGTGCTGTGTTTGTTGTGTTCCAAGGTGCAACCAAACCTGTGGTGTGTGGGTAAACCTGTGGGTTTTTCGAGGTAATTTTACTATTCAAGTTGGTACATAGATTAAAAGCTATCTAAAGTTTATTATTCCAGTTGCTCATACAATCACGAAATTTCAGGCCACCTTCTTTAGGGTAAAACCCCTTTAATTATTTTTTCTCTCGTTTTCTTTAGTGTTTCAGATTCTTCTTAAGTGATTCCTTTTAAACACCATTTTCTTCGGAAAACCTGTACTAATTATAGGTACACACGGCTCCGTTAAGTGCTAACCCCCCCAAAAGACATGTGCGTTCAAATGTGTGTTGGACTAGTTGGACAAACACTTCCTATTTTAACGCAAACGATAAAATAGGAAGCGCTAGAAATATTTAAGATTGACATAATGCTAATTTATAATAACTTTATAAAGTCAACGTATGTAAGTAAAATTAATGGACTATACCCTAACATTTTAATATCTACAGACAGAGACATAAAAATAAAGTGACCAGGACGATAGTAGTTAACAATTTCATCGCAATTCACAAAGGCTCGCTGGCTAAATAGTTAAACTGCCAGCTAGATATAACGAAGTTCGGTGATGCGATGGTTCGAATATAAGTCGGTACATTGAACTCTTTTTGAAGTATTCTTATTCGCAACGAATTCAATGTTGTAGCAGTGTAACATTTTGAAACTTGAGGGGTTAGCACATACAATGTTGTAGCATTCAATGTAGAATTCAATGTTGTAGCAGTGTAACATTTTGAAACTTGAGGGGTTAGCACATACTGCCGCTATTTGTATATAGTAATGTCCAGCCTACTCATATTAGATTAATCAGAGATAAAAAACTATCATAACACTGAATCACTGAAGTTTTCTCTAGTTACCCACAGTAAAAAAGTAACATTTTTGTTCAATATAGTCTTTATTTTCCCTTTGTTTTGATCTATTTTTGTTTGGATATTAATCCTTAATGAAACTTTAGGACCTTACTAATATCTATATCATGTTACGACATGACAAACCTGTAACTTCCCCCAAAGGGCGTAAGGGTTATATGGGGTAATGAAAAAAAAAAATAGAGAAAGTACGTCATTCCTACATTTTTTTTTGCGACCCAGACAAAGCTTTCGACCAAAACAGCTCAAGTCAAACCAGTCACCTAACACACTGACATCAGACTGATACTTATTCCTCCTTTGTTACAGCCGCACCTCCTAAGGCGTGTCGTTATTTAATACAGGCTTAAATGGAAGTCCATCACTAGCCTGTCACCTATTGAATTTCAAAGGGACATAAAAGGCGAATTAGTGTGACCGCTGATAGTTTGAGGCGGTTAGTGAGGTAAAGATCGCACCTTGATGTAACTATCATTTTATAAAAGGAAATTTATTTTTAGGTATACAAATTACGGCCTCGATGGTCGAGTGGTCGCGAGCGCGACTGTTGAGCGTGAGGTCCTGGTTTCGATTCCCGGTCGTGTATTATTATTGGGTTTTTCCATCAGAAATTTCTCAGTAGCAGCCACGGAGTCTGAATTTGTGCCCTGTTGATGGCAATAGGCTCGAATCGCTACCTATTACATGCGTCTGAAATCATAACTGGCGAAATGGGAGTGTACTAATAGCCTCTGCCTTACCCTTCGGGGGGTAACAGGCGTGATGTTATGTTCTGTATAAAAATAAAAAGCTTACCTTTTCTTACAATATTCCTAATTAGTATTACATTGACTGGTTTGCAAATTGATAAGATCAGCTTTAGAAAGAATCAAAAGATTTTGAGAATTATTTTCAATAGACTTAACTACTACTAACTTAAAACGTTTACCTACTAAAATAGCCTTTCTGCTTGTCAGTCTTAACTAAGAGGAATATTAAATCGTTCTACTCGTGCAGTTCAATATCAAGCAAATTCTGCTGAACATTGAACAGATTCTAAAAGCATTCGCAGATTGAAAGTTAAGAGAAAACTTAAGAAACCAAGTTTGCATATCAATCGCTGCATAGAGTATTCGAATAATGATTAATGTGGAAGAATATTATCTTTGTATCTGTTAAGAATAAGATTTTTCTAACACTTTTTTTTAAAATATACGAATCAAATCTGTTATCGAACAAAATAACATGATCTTGACCATAATAAATCTACTTAGATCTGTTTAGTTGTAAAACGACGAAATACACATAAAAAGTCTAAGCAACACGCAAACTTTAACAATTGTTTTTTTTAAATCTCGAAATAATTAAAAAAATAATGAAGGTTACAAATAGGACACGATAAAGATTCGAAATTTAAAAAAACAAAAAAAAACGCTTTCTTGAAATATGGAAGGAAAACTAAACTTGGTCTTGGACTTGGTCGCAGTGAAGGCCAATTTGTACTGTAAAAAATGAGGTGTTTTTGTAAGTTTTCGTTTTTTTACTGGTAAAAAGGAATCATTGCTTCTTATTTGAAACTTTGCGACTCGGAGCGTTATGTCACGTAATTTAACGCGGGGAGAGATGTCTAGGGATGTGGCTATGTTGAAAAGTGGCCTCAAATTTCAGTTCGCCAGCTAGTCGGAAGTCTCTAGTCCCTGTATCAAGTTATGATCAGTATCAAAACTACCAGGAGATGATAACCGAAGGGCAATATATACGCTCGTATACCGTTAGCTTTGCGACGTAAAAATTTAGGTCGTCGTAAATTTTGGGTATACGCACATTTGTACCAGACCGACACACAGTGTTCATGTGTTCTGTTTTCCGATGATAAAGGAGAGTGCGTGTTTGGCGAGATCTTGGTCACTAGGGCCGATTTCGGAATCCTCAGGTACTTCATTCTTATCAAGGCAGAACGCTTCTAGTCTGGGCTGGAAATCACCCGCGTAGAAGAACCGATCTCGTTTTGATATGTGGCAATTTCCATGTAAAGCAATACCGTGATGAGAATGCACCACCTACGGCCATTCCTCATCGATAGCAGTTTGGCTAAGATTTCGTGTAAATGAGAAAAAAAGTGCCTGCACACATCGCAGGATCAGTAAAAAAATTGTTCAACGAACACAATATCACTGAATTAAACCGGCCTTCCCAATTTTCTGATCTCAATTCCATTGAGCATACATGGAATTTGCTTGAAAGAACAGCTTCACGTCGTTAGTGCCTTAGGAGGTCCAACTGAATATTAGAAAGCTCCCAGAAATGTTTCTTTGTAATTAAATTCTTTGCTAGGCCTCACATTTTCTTAATTAAAAAAAAAAAAAAAATCGCATCGTTTTACTTTTTTTATGTTTTTACTTAAAGTTTCCTATCAAAACACACAATTAAATTATGCATTAAATTACGCTTCTATTGATGTATGACAATTACGCCAAACATTTAAAAAAAAAATGCAAAAATATCAGTGTTGGTAAGACTTTTTTGAATGTATATTTAAAACAAAAGTAAAAACACAAAACAAACCTCCTGACAAGTAGGAAAGAAAAAAAACTAAAGAACAACATTCAAATAAAGAGGTCTTCTAAAAAGCTTGCAACCACAACACAATTAAGCAGTTTCGAACACCAGGCAAACAAAACAATTTTACAGTCAATAATTTAATGAAACTAACCAGCCTGCCTGCCTATAAATAACACATGCCGACATAATTATTAATTACCATAGTAATTTCCACAACCACGTAAAGTAATCAAGCCAATTACTTACTATGTTATTAAATGTATGCATGTATGTAAACAAATTACGTTCCTTGCCTATTAACATAAAACCGTCACACTGTCAGAATTAATGCTAAAGATTTTACGTGCAGCATGCAAAACTGAAGCCTTAACAGTGCGAACCTATTATGCTAAGTCGAGGTCGAGACTGAAATAGAAATAGAAATCTGTGAAGCAAATTATACTCAGTTTTATGTGCACAGCACACGTCAGCTATTCTTTTAAGATAAATAAAGGGACCCAAGAAAAAAGCCGTTAAAAGCAGAAAAAAGCAGACGCTTTGAAAGTATTTTCACTTGTGGACCAGTAATATTTTTTTAAAAGCGTTTTGTATTTTAAAACGCTTTTATTAGTTTCACCTGTAACTAACGAACTTACTATGCAAAAAGAATCTTAGAAGTATAATTTGACCCACTTCCAATATGGTGAATTCCCAACGAAAGAGGGCTGACCTGTTATGCACTGACAAATATGAGAAATAAAATGACGTCACTCTAAAGCGTGTTAAGCTTTTCGGTAGCTTGTGTCAATCTGATTATTGTTTACATTTCCATCATTGTAAGCAGAATGTCACTTAGTATAGCCGCTCCGATTTAACCTGATCCTGACCTCAAAACATCATATCACATAATCTAGAGAATGACATTACTGACATGACTCTTGAACTCCGTGAAAATACCAATGAAACTAAGGTAGATGGCATAATCACGATATAATTTATTATTAAATAAAACACTTGAACCGTACCGTAATGGTATTAATTATAGAATTAAATGAAAATTAAGTTATAAAAGCAGTAACAGATTGCTTGCCTAAAACTAGAACACGTACGTTCCAAGGACATAATTTCAACCGACAAAATTCCAGAGTAACGAATAAATTAAAACTCGTATCTCGTAGCAGGCTTATTTGTAAAACGGATGACTGAAAATAAACCCTTCAACGCAGGTCCTTTTATAGGTCTGAAAAGTCTAATTGACGCATTACAGACCTAATAAAAGGACATTAACGTCCAAATTGCCTTCTTAAAACTCTTATTTTTACGACTACCCATTTTTTTCTAAAATTATTGGTTTAACCTTGTAAATTAAGTTAATTACCCAAAGCAAGGGTTAAATGATAAATGTTGCTCTTTAGAAAACACGTCGTGCGAAAGGAATTAAAGGCCTTTGGTGTCAGCTGTAAAGAAAAATGTCACGTCTGTGACGTAGAGCATGGAATCTCTTAGAAAGGACAGGGTAAGTGAAAATTGCAGCTTTGTACAATCCACAGCAATAAATTTCCATTTTACTTTTGTCACTTTATTTTAAAAAGAGTGAATAGTGAATCTTAAATCCTCGACTACAAAAAAACTGGTAAAATAATATTACATTAGAAAGTATGTATTAGTAGAAATATACCCGCGGAAATATGAAATAAAGAATGAAAAATGAAGAATTAGCGTCACATTTTTTTCCAAAGTTTGCTTCACCTTTGCTTATTAATTTACGTGCAAATGAATCTTGCTGGTATTAAGCAATACTTTATTTTCATTCAATATACATACACGAGGCTTCTTCTCATTATTTTTATTCATTCAACAATATGGGTATTATGCAAATGGAATTTTGATTCCCATCCCTCATTTTACTGGCAACGATCAATTTTTAGTGTAACATAAAATTTTATTGAAATAGCGGAATAAAAACTTTGTAGATCGTAATAGGTGGGTTATCTTACTTACTAAGCTTAAGGTGCTGGTGTTATAAAATTAGAGTACACACAGATGTGAATAGCACCGTCATCATCACCACCCAGCATTTTTCTAACTGGAAAACATAGATTTAGTTCCTACTTCAAGTTTATTATTATTTTATTTAGTGTTGAACTCCCTACATTAATTTTTTCTCTACTGGGGTTTCCAGTTAAAAGACTTTCCTTGATTCTGACTGAGGACACATGCTATTGGCACATTTAAAAGTGGTGTTGTTTTAATAATTGTATGTAAGGAAGTCTATTACTTCCCAACTCTATATTTTCTCGCAACGGGATGAAATATTGACGCGGCGCGGTGTCGTCGAATATTTCATTAGGGCTCGTTATATCTCCCCCTGTATATAAATATATACATAGATATACGCCTTACCCTGTCTCCAGCTTTTGACGGCATTACCACGTCTTTCCATTTTGACGTAATTTCTGTAATAACGCTTCGTTAATTTAATTGAAACGATAATTAAACCTCGGATTTCCTCAAATTTAACTGGCGGTACTATTTTAGCTGAGTTTTGATTTAATTATAAATATAAAGATGATGAAGATTGACGGCAAAGAAATTAAATAAATAACAATAGGGGTCGAGTTCGTTACCTTGTTAAAAAAATCTTTGTGGGGACCTACAATATAAACGATTGAACTGTTTATTTAAAGTGCTTTTACAATAATATTAGCTTATTACTAAATAATAATTCAATGACAACCATTTCATCGCTTGACTGGAAGGCAATGCCAAATGCCAATGCTTTCTACAAACAAACTTTATAAAAATAATTAAAAGAAACAAGAATGTCATAAAAAAATACTCTGTCATCATTAAGTCAGCCATGCTTATAATCCAAATCCGGACGTACCGATTTCAATTGTGGCTTCTCTTCATTTTCATTGTTCTCTTCTCTTAGGATCTGAAGAAAAGATAACGATGATTTACAGTGAAAATAAAATAAACACAAGACCACAGACATTACTGGAACTGTCCAACATGCAACTTCCTATCACCCGACCACAAAGAAAAACTCATAAAATTTCAGACAGCCGTAAAAAGCGACTTTATAAGTACTTATTCACCCCCACTACACTTCTATAAAAACAAATTTCGGGTAAAAGTAATAAAAACAGATAAAAGTATACTAACGAATATATTGAAAAAGTTAGTTGGTAGGGCCTATCAAGATTCTCGTCACGTTCGCCTCAGGATTCAGTTAGATGGCAAATGAAAGCTGGATGTAATCTCCAATCGATGGTGTGAAATTACTGGAGCACGGTGTCGATTGAAAACGTAATCTAGGCAGTTGCAACAGATTTGGTTTTTGTTTGTATCCTTCGGCTGTTTGATTTTGAGATAAGGATGGCACGTTTCCATTGATTTAATGACGTATTTTATCCGATGTCGACGTCGTTTATCTAAGGAGCAGCTGTTATTGACATGAGTTAATCAAGGTTTTTTGCTATTTAACTTCCTCCTTCTCATTTGCTACGATATTTATGTATTCATCCACAAATTTACATTTTACTTGGTTGTTAGTTACAAACTCGAATTACTTTTTTGAGAATTTACAGCTGTCCTTAATACCAAAATATTAATAGATAAATCTGCTTATCACGAAAGCCATCCAATTATTTAAAACTAATCTACATAAAATAATCAAAACCAAAATATTTTTATTTCACATAGGCCTACAAGGGCACTTGTAAAACGTCGACAAAAAGGTGGTCGGTTCGGGTTGGTCGTTTCCTATGGAGAAGAACCGGCAAGAAACTCCATGGTTACTCTTTTGAAATCATTTGGCTTTACAATTTTTCTATGTTACACCATTGGCACTTTAGTATGAGTGGACATCGTAGGCCCGACAATAAGTCGTTGCTTACTACAAAACGTAGAACAAGATAAAAAGTTACCAAGGATCAAACCAAGAAAAAGTTACCGATCGCACAAAAACTTTAATTTCCACCACCCAAATTTGCATACAAATCCATTTATGCGACAACCTAATTTGCTTTTTAAAACACGCTTTCATTTCTACGCATAATACAAAAATATTATAATTTTCCGCAAAATATTCTTACTTAACATGCCTCCATGACAAAGAGCTGTTAAATCCGCATGGCTCGTGTTTTTAAAAGCGACCCTGATGTAAATGGTACTTAATGAACAACAGACATGGCTACGTATGTAAACACAAGACATTAAAAATACTGGACGAAATAAAGAGTGATGGAACAACTAGGGGTGGAAAACATGCAAAACAGGAGGAGAGACAACGGAAAAGCAATTCTTTTTTCAGTGAATTAGTGTGCTTTGTCATTTGTATACTGTATTTTTTTTGTAGTAGCAATTACGGTACATATTTCATTTGAATTTTACATAATAAACTTTTAATTCACTTATGAACATGAACTTCCTAATTAACAGGCTTGAATATCCAATATTCACACTAATTATTATAGATGCAAAAGTAATTCTGCACGTATTTCTGTTACCTTTCACGCCTAAATTGCTGAATGAATCCCGATGACACTTGGCACTTGTTAGACCGTGGCCTGGGTAAGGACATAATTACGATACTTTTTCATCATTAATCCATTAGGAAATTCAATAAAAAAAAGCTCATTAAAGACGGAGATATATATACCATATTAAGCTAAAAGCCCACCAATCTGTACTCCAAACAGCTCATAAAATATTCCAGAAGCTTTAAAACGAGCTAAGATTCACTTAGCTCAACCAAAATGAATCGGCTGATTAATTTAAATACTGTTAGTATAAGTTAACTTTCGGAAGCGCGCTAATTGGCCTCTGAAACTGAAAGTATTCAAGAGTCTTCAAGTTTAATGTTCCTTTTTATTCAAGAAGTTCAAGTTTCATTCAGTCTTTCATTTGGATGAGTTTTTGATGACAGTTACACTTTTTCGTCTAATTAGGTGACTTTATAGTACCGATTCATTTATTGAAATTTACTATTTGAAAGAAGACTGGTGAATATGATGGCTTTGTTTTAAAAGTGTAGGGGATCGAGATACTTAAAACAGGTAGGTATTTTTAATTATGTTCTGAAATTATATATTGCTTATAGAAGAGCAATATGAACGTATAACTCGCTATGTACTTTACACAAGAACATAAAAATAACTAAGCGGAACAACATAAAAAAAAAACATAATTTGGATTATATAAATATTTAAGGGGAAGTTGGGATGGAAGCATTAATTTAATTAATAATTTCTTTATTGCCATAAAAACAGGTTACAGTTTTTTGAGACCCTGACTCAAGAGCTAGGTTAGAGTACCTGTATTTCAGGAGCCAGTGACTTCTTTCCATTTAGGTTACAATTCTAAATCCCAATTACAAAACCCGAGTGTCAAAGGATATATTTGGGATAATTTCCAATCCAACCATAGCGCGAACAAAACCGCGGGCAATAGCTTGTTTAAATCAAATCAAATAAAATCAAAATCATTTATTTCACGTAGGCCAGTTACAGGCACTTTTGAATAGTCGAAAAACAATAAAAATGAAGATACAGTCCCAGTCACAAGACATAATAACTGTGAAAGTACTGTAGTTGCACATTCCAAAGCGTAGATCTTTATGGAGAAGAATGGGCAAGAAACTCCATGGACACTCTTTTAAATCAGAATCTTGTTACAAAACCTTGGTTACATCATTCATGTTGAGATGGTATATTATGTGAGAACGATGTAGCAAGTGCGCGTTAAAAGTGTCCACAGTAAAAACAAAAAGAACAATTAAAATATAAAATAATTAGTTCAAAATGAGCCGTGGCAGCTAAGAGACGACTAGGCACAACTGACAGCGCCCGTTCACAAACATGACGCGCCCGCTCTCGAAAATATGAATCACGCTGTAATTAAAACATTTATAATCCCAAAATAAACCTGGTAATTGAATTCAACCAAATGTTCCGCAAAAAGAAAATTTTAACACTGGGTTTGAGTAAGCTGAATTTGCAAAAGTCTCTTGGTCAAAGTGTGTCGATGTAACTAACCTTGTGAGTGAGGTGAGTTTTGCAGATTCACCATTCACCGACTCGACTGGACCCTAATTAACTTTGTACTAATTTGAAGGATTGTTTTTCTTTGAATCCCTCTTAAAAACGGAGGCTGCCTGTTTTGTGTTGTTTCGCACTTTTTGAGTTTCTTAACGATGATGAGGATATTTACTGAAACTTGATTATTATAATAAAAAATAATTAATTTAAAATAAAGTTTATTGAATTATATAAAAAAAAAACCGTTCATTCAATGATTTTACAGCAAGACGCCAGAAAAATTGCGTATTCCTTACCTCAAGACAAAAAATGATTAATATAGAATAAAGAGATGCTCAGAAACGAATTCAAATCGTCACTCATTTTTAACGACTGTCTTATTTAGTGATCCCTTTTTTAAATGTCCTGTACTAGTGCGAAACTAATCGTAATTATCTCAACCGTACGGCGGTGTCCACTGCTGGACATAGGCCTCCCCCGTGCGTTCCCATGATAACTGGTCCTGCTTCACGCACCCAAGATTCTTACGGTCTTCACAAAGTTACCAGTTCACCTTGTGGATGCCTTTCAACGTCATCCTAGCTTTTTCCCAGCTATGTTGGGGGCGGCTTCCAGTCTAACCAGATGCAGCTGAGTACCAGTATTTTATGAAACCACAGCCATGAAGCGACAGCCTATGTGACCTCCACAACCCAGTTACTCGTAGTACTGAGTAATACGATACCCCTTGATAAGACTGGTTGTCAGACTTTCGGGCCACTGACTAACTGAACGACGGTCAAAGTCTACAATTGACAGCTGGGACCAACAGCGTACATACCGAGTTTCAGTATGTAATAAGTTGTTACCCATCCTCGGGCTTAACCAGAATATCAAGCCGAGTGGCTGTTATTATCTAGCCACGAGCTCCTCTCTACTTATAGTAAGTATATCAAAACAATTTATTGCATAGAAACCTCATCTAATAAATTCTAACATTGCATTGGACATAATCTCGACATGGTATCTCAACTAGCTTTACAGTCAACCGGAGCTTTAAATCCTGAACTATTGTCGCAAACCATGGGACCGAAACCAGTGTTAGACAACCTTGATAGCATACCAACACGTAAGTAAAGTCGAACATACTCGTAAACAAGATCTAATCATAACAACATACATATCATCAAAGTAGTGTTCCTCAGCTTTTTATTATATTACATTTGTACAATTATTTACAAACTACAAATAGATATAAAAT
The DNA here is from genome assembly GCA_963082945.1 of Cerastis leucographa. Taxonomy (NCBI): domain Eukaryota; kingdom Metazoa; phylum Arthropoda; class Insecta; order Lepidoptera; family Noctuidae; genus Cerastis; species Cerastis leucographa. Next base: position 6,060,938 of record OY720358.1, on the reverse strand, counting down.
AAAATATGTACATACAAGTAACAAAATATCATGTAATCATGCCTGCTTACCTGAAGGGTGAGACTGAGGAGTATTCTACACCCATTTTTTGCCAGTTTTATTTAAGTCCCATTTTGTAGGGGGCTAGCCTATTGCCATCAACAAGGCGATCAAAACTCCGGGATGCTACTGAGAATTCCTAATGATAAAACCCAGTAACATATTGCCCAACCAGGGTATCGAACTCAGTACCTCATGCTCAGCAGAGCGCCTACGACCGATAAATCAACGAGGCAGTCTATATCTAATCTCTGAAGTCTTAAACTGACCAACAATTTATAACCAATCCATATCTCGCAGAAATAAAGGAAAATTTCCCGTTTGAAAGCCGAAGCATACCCGAAGCTTAGACAATAGGTATTTGTACATTAATCTTCGGGACAAATCCTTTAAGACTTCCGATCGGTTCGATCCGCGGCCAACCGCTGTGTCGATAAATCCAGATTAGAATTCTTTGTCCCTGCCCACAATGAAGTTGAAATCTGCTATTAATTTATTGGCTTCTTACCCTTCTTAGACGTCATTATTGTTGGTTTGATTTTCAATGCGATTTTACTTGCATGTAACATCTTGTTATGCATCTTCAAAAAATATGTTTCCCGGTTATTTTTTTACCTCTCTTACTTGTTTCGTTTCGTTTCGTCTTATCCTTAAAACAATGTCCCACAAATAGGTCCAAAACTTGTGTTTATGTGCCGAGGTTGGTCCGTGGATGGGTGACCATAATTACATACCGAGTTCCCTCCGTGCCTCGGAAAGCACGTTAAGCCGTTGGTTCCGGCTGTCATTTGTAGATCTCTGACAGTAGTTACGAGTAGTCAGACGTCAAAAGTCTGACATCCAGTCTAACTAAAGGGGTATCGTATTACCTAGCTACTGGGTTGTGTAGGTCAGATAGGCAGTCGCTTCATGAAAAAATACTGGTACTCAGCTGCATCCGGTTAGAATGAACGCCGATCCCAAGATAGTTTGGCAAAAGGCTAGGCAGATAATGTTAAATGGTGTTGACACGATGCAATATGTGGCAGAAGATAAAATTCTTTTAAATAGCCACACGAAAATACATACAAGTCAGACCACTCACAAACAAACATCCCATCATAATGACACGGTACCTACGTTACATTTATAGAACAGCCATAACAACTGTCATAGCACACACAAAGACCACACATAAACACACAGACACATTTTAACAACTATCCACAGTTCCAAATGCAATAAACAAACGGAAACGATACATCTCGATTTTTATACCGATTTCTTCGTTCGAGTCAAACAGTTCCTAGTGCACCGATCTTAGAATCGGTTCTATAGCTCGGGACATTTTGCTTAGTAATCGATTCGTGGTGGTGTTTCATCGATTCGGTATGTATACAGATTATTGTTTTGTTTTCTACAAATAATTTTCGTGGTGTTCAATTTAGTTTGCCTTGCCTTTTGATCTGTGGAATAACAGAATTGTGATTATTATCTACTGTCTTCCAGTGGAGTTTGCAAAATAAACTAGAGATTTTTGATAAGGTATTGGCGTTTTTTTTATATATTATTCAGTGCTATTTTGTTTTATATCATCGTTGCTTTCTTTGTCATGTTGTGCGTTCAAGAAAAAGTCTCAAGAAGGAAATACACACTTATAAAATCATATTTTCATTCATATGATAAGTATTTATTTAACACTAAAACCAACCTGAGCGTTGAATTTAAGTGTGCTCTTGAATTATATTGTACATACATATTTTGTTGTTATTCATGAACAAAAGCTCTGCCTTACTCGCTTCAATTCTCCTTCGTTTTATTCAAAATAGTTTGTATGCCAATCCACTGCTAAGTTCAGAGAGATCGGAACACCGAACTCGTAAAATATGGAATACCTATCTTCGGAATATTTCAGTTTTATAAACTTTGAAATGACGCTTCTAGTTGTAACTTGAAGAATCTATGAATTTTTGATAATAAGGCTGGAAGTATTGACTATTGGATAACAAATATTCTTACCGTCTCATTTGTACGTTGATAGCAAAGGTCTTCGTTTCAATTCTTAAATTCGCACTCTGTTTTTGTGTATTAGGACTTCTATGGGACTAATATTAGGGCTGTAATGTACCTAACATACGTTTTATCAGTAGATTGATTTCCGCTTACTGGATCGAGATATTGAAGTTTGGGAATTCTTAAACCCTAACAAGTTCACAACACTAAACAACACACCAACAAACTATGCAGATTGAAGCGATTTGATTTGTGGAAATTAATGTTTAAATAATGCTTGTCACATTCCGCACCTTAGAATTTTGGGTGCAACATTCCATTGAAAGAATAAAAAAAATTTACCGAACAAAACCATGATATTCACTAAAGTTCATATCTAATATAGATTCGTTCGATTACTTTTGAGCATCAAACTGCAAAATCCGATGTTTTTAATTAATAAAATTAAGTAAAGACTAATGTAGTCATTAGTTAACAAAGAACACATAATTTCATCAGCAAGATTTAAATACTTACCTCATATTACTATTCGAATACTTATAATCATCTCCTTGTCAAAATATGTACCCAGTATCTAATACTCTTTGCTTTCAGTGCTTGCGTCCGCCAATATTAGTCAGTTTCATTACGATGTTGATTTCAGTTCAGTCATAAAGGCGCTCCTCAGAAATAAACGAGTTCCATTTCACTTTGACGATACGAATGCTACTTGCAGGATTTAAAGTAAAGTTTTTATCCTATTTTTCATTTCGCACAGAAACTTATTCGTTTAGTCCACTGTCGGTTCCTCGATCCCTATAAAAAGATTTGTTTATGTGATGAAGATTGTATAGAATCGGATAGATTCACATTTTTTTTAAATCTATTAAGTAAGTAGGTATATCAGTTAAGTACATTATCTGAATAGTACAACATAACATCACGCCTGTAATCCACGAAGGATTGGGCATAGTTACCTCATAGTGCGGGTAGCCTGTGTTTCAGCCACAGCCAAAAGGCCTACAATGCTCTCCGGATCCAGTATAACAACGCGTTTAGGGTGCTGTTGCGTCTGCCTCGTAGCGCGTCATCTATGTTCGCTGAGGCTCGTACCGACTGTTTCGATGCTGTGCGGCGTAAGAAAGCGGCCTCGCTGCTAAACAGACTCTGTGGCAGCCCCAATAGCATTCTGAACGCACGTCGGGAGGCATGACAGCCCGTTGGTGAGGTCGCTAGTCACCTGTAAACTGTCTGTGTTTTAGTTAAGTACTAACATAGGTTAAGAATATTGTTACTAACCCAATGGATCTTAGTCATCTGAATAAAAAAATAAATATAATATGTATATAGTGCACCCAATTTTGCCAGTTAAGATTAAGTCCCTATTTTCCGAATAGTTTTCTATGTTTGTGACAATAATGAAAGTCGTAAAAATCAAAGTACCTTCTACGCCTTTTGACCAAATATTTTTAAAATACAACATCAATCTAACCCTGTCAAAGCCGACCACGTTGAAAATAGACCCCGTGTTTTGTATATAAAATTTTGTCATACAAGTTTTCGTTTCGTAAGCTTTCATATTTTGTCTGACAAGTGACAGTTAATTTGAGCCCAAGGCCTGCAGCGACATCAATCACGCTGGCCGCGATGCGGTCCAGATTACATTTTGTAACCTTTACTCAAATTACTCCACAACGTTATTTTGCCCGTACTCCTGTTTATGGCCCGATTGAGGCGTAAATTTTAGGTTTATTTTTTTTATATTAAAATATACTGCACGTGTTTTCTCTTCGTTACTGGTTTCGGTAACAAATTGGATTCAATGAAATAAACTGTTTGGTGATTATATTTTGCTTTTCTATTCTGTTTTTTTTTTTAATGAAATCCTGATGTAACATGTTTTAAGCATTTTTAAATTATGACTTTGTATATTTCATTATTTTGTTTATTTTGTAAATTGGTTTTTACACTTTTTTTTTAAATAAAACTAGATGAGGTTTATGTTTCATATCCGATTATTCTAAAAAGGCACACCGAAACAAACTCGGAGATCGCACAGTCTCTTTTAAAGTCCATACTCTTGGTCAAGTCCTAAGAGGACCATGCAGATTGGTGTATGAAATGCTATTTTAAATAAAGAACAGATTTGGTGGTTTCACATTTTGCACTGACGTTTTACTTCACAAAATAATCCTACAGCTCGAATAAACAGCTGCATCTTGAAATCATTAATCACAATTACTTAACTCTATATTAGTTACTCATATAGGTACTCAACAGTACTTGACCGCAAACAACTTTACATTATTAACCGATCGATTCCGAACGGGTGTTGTATCGACAAAGGGTGGCGCTTACATCTTGTGGTGACATTCCGGTCCATTGTACCACCCCATATCAACTGAAGATAATTTACCCCCAATAATGACGAGGTAATCAGGTACCCCGATCGGGTTCCGTATTAACTGTATTGAGGTTAGGCAGTGGAAGGGTTAAGTTGGAATTGAAATTGCTTTGTTTTGTTTTCTGTACCTATTTGTTTGTTAATGGTTTCCAGTGTTTGGGACTTTAGTGTATTGAAATTGTTTGTTGAACTATGATATTGATAAGAGAGGACTGTTGTTCGACCTTCAAATCGTCTATTTTGATATTTAATAAACCTTAGCATTTATTCCTAATGTCTATGCATAAATGATCGAGACAGCTCCAATAAAATGAGAAATAGCTATACTTTTTTGTGAACCTTTTTTTCCTCAACCTTCGACTACTTTTACACGAACACTATAATTCAAAGAACCTAGACCTAGCTGATAAAAGCTTTTAATCTATATCTTTTAAAGTAATATTCAAGTCCTAACAAAGAATAACCTTCAGACAGTAACATAGTCTGTTCTGACAGTAAATTAATAGTCCACTTGGACGTTCAAGGGTTAATATAAGCGATAAGTAATTACGGTCAGGTTATCATTACGCCTTGCAATAAATTGCTGGTTGAGATTTGACCCCCATAAAGAAGGTTGGGAGCTTGGAAGAGGTCTCGAAAATATTACAGCTATATTTTTTATAGTCCTTAGTATGAAAACGTATGTAGGAGTACGTATGTGAATGCGGTATAATATTATCATTAAACCGCATTCACATATGTACCACCCTACCTACGGCAAGCGGGTTGATTTTCAAGGTTAAGCAACTCTTGCCAAGGTCGGTCCGTGGATGGGTGACGATTACATATCAGAACTTCTCCTTGCCTCAAAAATCACATTAAGCAGTGGCCAAAATTTGGACAACCACTCTTGCCAAGAGGAATAGACCTTATCTGTATTGTGGAGGTCAGACAGGAATTCGCTCCATGTAAAATACTGGTATTCAGGAGCATCCAGTTAGACTGGAAGTCAACCCCAATTAAGTTGGGAAATGGCACCAAGTTGGCCATGGCGCTAAGTTCGAGTGAATAGGCTTTTTCTAGGCAAGCGTGCTCCACCCTGGGCCTCATCATCGCTTCACATCAGACGAGCTGTGGCCAAACGCAAACCTATTTAGTATTAATAAAAAATATTACGAGTATGAAAATGGACAGTCAAGGCAATTCATTCGCTTGATAAATGAATGCAAAAATGTGGTTTAATTAGTTAAGTGGCGTGACCTCAGTGCGGTTTAGCTGAACCAGTGGCCGATCTGGTTTGTTGTTTTAAATGATCAGTTATAATTACTGGAACGCGTGCTGTTCAATTTATTGTTCAACTGAAAACACGGGCACGATTTTATATGACGTGTAACGTTTTCTTCAATCTAAAGCTCTTAAGCGCTTTTCCGTTTAACCAAACGTGATCTGTAATGATCATTGTATTTCTGATACACTGTCTCTTATAATAGTATTAAAATAAAAGTTGGAACAGTTTTTATTCATCCAACGGTAAAACCATTAAGAGAATCGACCTTGAATTCATTGTCTTACTACGTAGTTTAGTATGATAAAAATGTGGAGGGATGGGACGCGTGTGACTAAAAGAGTGGAAATATAAATTTTGATGGATGGAGACGGAGAGAAAGACCAAATAAAAGATGGATTGATTGTGTGAGGAATAATATGAAACAAAAAGGAGTAAATTATAGCGTGGCGATTGATAGTGGAGATTATAAGAAAAAAACGAGTTGCACCGACCCCAAATAACAAGGGCAGGAAGACTGGAAGATGATGATTAAATAGTTTAGAATCATCCGAAACTTTATTTAGCATTCAACAAAGAGTCCCCTGAGCTCTGCAGTCCTTAAAACATAAATATCACCTAGGTAGAAGGCACGATAACAACTTTATCTAGATCCCCGTAAAAATAAAGTGGTTATTTTTGTAACATTTTTAAAGCAGAGCTAGTAAATCACGCTTTAGTCAATGTGGTAAGCGCTGGCCACTCGATAAATCCACGTCGGTTGTGCTACACGTTTAACTAGAGACATGGCTTTCAGTGCTTATACGAAAAATATTGTACAGTAAAATCAATACTTACTTCTAAACCTTGACACTGCAGTCAGCTCTTGAACGCATTTTAGAACTGATGGCGTACAGTTTCAATAATGAAATTGATCCTTAATTATTGAAATTTATACATAAAATTTCACATTCTTGTTCAGAAATAGCTCGGCTTATATTTGCCTTGACTTTTTATTCGACGCAACAGTGATTATACTTGAGTCATAGTTAACATGATCATCATCTGCCTAGCCTTTGCCTGCACCATACATCAACAAAAAGCAGTCATCGTTAAGAAATCATTTTCGATTTGAAGAACATACTGATCCAGTAAAAACACTTACATAACTATTTCTCACTTCATTCACGTCACGAATCTTTGTGAAAATATATTATAATTTCTAGTGAGCCTGGCCTTTCTTCTCATCTTGATTAAGATAGGGGAGCGTTCAAGAGTCACGATCCTTTGTGTGGTCGTCCGGTGGTTAGACGCAAGCACTATATATTATCAAGCAACGCTTTTCGTAAAATAAGTAACCTACCCACTTTAATAAAAACAACACGTTACGAGTAGTCACTTGCAGGTAGGTACCAACAAAAGTCAGTGACTTACTTGTCATGTTTTATGTTTTTTCCTGTGTTCTCTACTGTGTGTACATAAATAGTAAAATAAATAAATAAATATAAACTTCCCAATGGTGGGGACACAGGTTTACTGAAGAAGATGTGGGGGCCCAGTGCGTGTTGGTCGATGTCACATTCCGACTTCGAATATTTAGTTGGACTTATGGGTTTCCTCATGTTTGACTTCACCGTTTTAAGAGCAACGAGAGTGAGTTTCTTACCTATAAATAGAGTGACTGGTAAATAGTGGCCGATACTTAAACACGTTATTATACTCATGATAACAAACAACTTTCCCTAAGAAACTTTTGAAGTGAAACTTCTTATGTGACTTCCAATAAGTTTAACGCTACCATGGAGGCGGAATATTTTCTAAAACTCACTAAGAGATGGCAGTATTACAAGATTTGTGACTACATAGTTCTCCTAGATACGCAAGATGGCGTGCAAACAGTCATGCATTAGACTCTTCAGTGTGACCATTCGCTCAATTTCCATGAGTAGAATAACCTCGATGAACTTATTTAATACTTATGTAATAAAAATAATACAACAAGAAAACAACAAAATATTATTTAGAAGCTCGATAAAATAACGAGAGTGAATGCGTGGCACTCGAACGCATGCGTGTAGTATTACGAAGTTTCACTTCTTCCGCGCGGAGGGACTCCATGCACATTTTTTTTTATACTCATTCATTTTATCCAAAAAAAACAAAAAAAAGCTTGTTTCCAAAATCAAAAACACGCATCCAAAACTCGACCTACATAGGCACCTTTACACCTATTAAACTTCTATCCTCCATTCATGTAGTTAGCTATGCTCATCCACTGCGATATTGCATTGTGTCGTTATCTGCCCCGGGTGATAACTGGGGCCATTGTGTGGGGTCACAAACCGCCATTGTTACCCAGCGCAGTCGACTAGCAAGGCTGGTAAATGCTCACACCTGTAGGGCAGATCAAACGTAAATGAACATAGTGTACGGTCCATTTCAATTTGGGTGTGAAAGTAGAGTAATGCGTATTTTTCTCTTATAGGAACACTTTTGGGGCACATTTCAAACAGTTTGTTTTTCTTTTGATGCTGGTTGATGATTATTTAATGTTTTGTTTTGTTTAACAATAGTGCTTTTAAGCTTTTATTGCATATATATACACTGATAACCAAACTTGTTTTATTTAAGAGTTTTCCGAAGCTTCAAAGAAACTCACTCATTAGAACTGACTAATCTTTACAACGCAAAAAAAAATATTTTTAGTCTTCAGCTGAATCGATAACTAAAGTATATACAATGTTTAAACAGCCATCATACTGTAATTTAGGCACTTACAACTACTTAAAATATGCGCAAACAATATTCGAACAACGAGCCAAAACAAGTAGATTAATGATGAAAAAAAGTTATAGGTAAAGTAATAATATGAACTTTTCTTTTTTACTGCTAAGAATTTTTACATCGGCAACACCTGACTTTATTTTTTATTCGTTCAGGAATAATCGTAACGTAACTCCTCCCGTCTGCGTAGTGTTTTATACCTTACTCTAGTGTCGTGAACGTTCTTAATAATTTATTATTTTAAATGGGTTTTATACAGACTTTATTCATAAGAGAAATAAAATTGTCAATTTTGTCAGTTTCTTGGCTTATTGGAACTTCAGGTTTGAAACTATTGTAGAAAACGTCATTTGGAAAAATTCTTAACTAACCTATTTGAAGCTGCAACCAACATCTGGTGCACTGAACCGTACGCATTGCCCCGCTACCAACCTTGCAGCCTAGCAATTCTTCCACAAATGTTTGAACTATTCTTTTAAAGGACAAGGCGACGCGGGACAAGAACACTCAAAAAATAATTTCATAAATTATCGGACGTTTCCTCCTTCGTATGGCGACCTCGTCACTCCGACCCTCAATATGCGACCTCCGTCTCACGTTAAGCACCAGAGTGACCGTAAACCCACAAGATCCTCTGAGTGTGAAACGGTGAATATTTTATTCATGAACACCTGAAATTCTTCAAACAAACACTGAAGGCTTAGCGGATCCCTGCTTGAGGTTTAGCAAATAAAAAAACTTTGCCGAAAATTGAGTATTAAGCTCTTGCTCGTATAAGAAGTAAAGAAAATAATCCTGCAAAAATAATTTAAAATGATTTAGTAACTCAACGCATGTAAAAACATGTCATGTATTTCAACCTGTAAACATGCGAGAAACAGAGTTTATTAGTATTCGAATTTCTGAATACCACGAATTTCATCAACAAGCTTTCATACATAAATTAAAACACTCCGCTACTGAATGTCGAAGTTTGAAATGTTATTTGTATGTTAGTTCTAAAGTACAGGATCTCGATATACGCCAGTTCGAAAGTTCACTGGAGCGAAGTATGCAAGGCCGACGTATCGTTAGTCAGAAAGCATAATTGTTAAAGAGCCAGCGAAGCGAGCTCTGGACTTAAAGCACCCCGACTCGGACAGGTTAGGTTCGAAGGGGATGGTGGGGACCAGTGAGCGAGCGGAGCGAGCGAACTAAGACCCCGACATCCCCTTCGTGTTAGGTTACTGTAAACCCTGCAGACAGAAACAGGAGCCCCGTAGCGGGGCTACGTCGACTATGCTTTTAGGGTTTCCAACTAACGATACGTCGACCTTGCATACTTCGCTCCAGTGAACTTTCGAACTGGCGTACATCGAGGTCCTGTACTTTAGAACTAACATACGTCGACATTTCAAACTTCGACAATCAGTAGTGGAGTCAAATTATAACAATGCTCGTATCAAGTAAATTGAAGCCAAGACATGTACCTACGTACACCAAATTCTGGTAACTAAAGTTCCAAAATCCACTTACGTTTCGCACAAACAACTAACCCTAGATAAGCGATCACCGTTACTAAATATCCCGCACTGTAATTCATCCCATTTGTTTGTGAACCCTGCAAAGCTTTTAATCTTTCATTTATTTCAATTCGACTGAAAAAATGTTTTCGATTTCCGCCAACGTGTGTTTAAAACTGTGTGTTTGTTTTAGTCGTTTTCATTGCTTGTAGCTAAAAACTGTTTGTGACGTACATGGCGTCGGTAACAAAAGCGAATGTTGCATTCGAGTGATATGCGTTTCGTGTGTTTTAAACTGTAGCTTTCAATTATTTCGACAAAATCAAAAAGTGATAAATGTTGCTAAGTGTAATTTATATAAATACTGCTCTTAAAACTGTGTATGGAAACATGGTGAGGAAACCGACATGTCCCAAAACCAATTATTAGAAGACATGTCTTTCACAGTCACGCGGGTGTGATGGATAATGGTTCACTTCCAATCCCTATCACAGAGACAGGGTCTGTGTTCCTGCAAAGCAAAGCAAGCTGAAGTAGCAACAGGCAGACCATATGAGCCGTGAAATAAATTACTGTTGCGGTAAACCTAGACGTGTTTTTGAGTGGATACCATGGATCGGCAAACGCAAGGAGGGATGTGTTCGGAGTAGGTCGATCAATGATCTTTGTAAAGTCAAAAGTTTAAGTTGGTTGCTGATTCTCAAAAGATGGACGAAATGAATGGCGTATGATTGGATAGATCTAGCTGCAGACTTATATGAAATGTTGTCAAGGATTCCATGAATTAAAAAAACGAGTGATCCAATCAAACAATTACGACGAGCTACACGTTTTGCGGTCCGTTTGTGGATGGGTAATCAAACACCGTGTCTCATTCCTCAATCGTTGGTCTTGCTTATCTCACTCACATATGTGAGAGTCGACACTGCTCAGCCATCCAAAACTCTAATAACCTTATTTCACCAGAATGACTAATTGACCAGCCAAAGAGTACCTATCAACACGTTACCAACAAATTGTCAGTATCATGTCTCTTTCTATTAGTCAGCTCTCAGGTCCAATTATTCCTAACATTCAATTACTAAACAAATATTGATTGATGTATCTTTTTTCCCAGCTGAGCGTCCATTTATCATAAATAAAAGAACATCATTTATCAAAGTTCTATCGCAAATTACTCCCGAAATTGTTTGCTCTTTATTTTCTAAACTTGCCTGAATTGAAAAGAGATGCCTATCTTATACCTATAGACATCATGAAACGAAGTCGCTTTTGGTGTCCATCTACACGACCGCACTGGTTCTTTAAATCAAAAAACTTCATCATCAGCCTATAATGTTCCCACTGCTGGGACACAAGCCTCCTCTCTACGAGAGGGAGTGGGCTGTAATCCACCACGCGGGCCCAGTGCGGGTTGGTAGATGTCACATGTTTTCGAATTTTTAGTTCTAGGACATGCCGGATTCGTCACGATGTTTTCCTTCACCGTTTTTGAGGGCAGCGGTGATGAAATAAATTACACAAAGTAATGCGTCGTAAGTCGGGGCTGCCACCACTAGGCCACCGCTGCTATCCTTCCTCTCCTTCCTCCTCCAAAGAACTTATCCATAAAGATTTATGTAACATAACATCACGCTTGTAATCCCCGAAGGGTTATGCAAAGGTGCACCTAATACTACACCCTCATTTCGCCTGTTATGCAAGTCCCATGTAAAAGGGGCAATTTTTTTTTTTACGGATGGGAAATCATCAAATGACTTTTCCCGCTCTGGGCGGACCGGGAGGGAGTGTCAGACTTGTACTGACTAAAACCCATCCATGTTCCTTCTTAGCCCTTTGTGTTCCAGGGCCACGGTATCTCTTTCGAACAACCCGCAGCCCTGGCGGGCATCGGCCCTCTCGGACCCCTTCCGATTTGCTGACATCTCCTTGACGCGCGCGTGGAACACAAATGCGCCGTCGGCACGGCCTGTCGTCATAAGACGGACGGACGGTGAGCTAGCCCATTACTCACGGTCCACAGGCCCGCGCCTAAGGTGGCCGACGCCCGGGGCGTCTCCCGCGGCGGCTGGGACGTGAGGTGCTCTCCCTATGTAATAGGGGCTGAGCCTATAAACCTTCAACCGGGCACAAACCCAGACTCCGTGGCTGCTACTGAGATATTCCTGATGGAAAAACCCAATAACACTTTGCCTCACCCTGGAATCGAACCTAGGACCTCTTGCTCTAGACCAACGAGGCAGAAATATTTTTTCGTTTAAACCATGCGAATTAAATGGGCGGGTCTCGGGCTTATCATTTATAAATTCGTCGAAATTGGAAAGAGATGCCTATGTTTGATAAGTGGTTTCATTTAGAATTTTAATGGAGTCTAGCTTTTAAGGGTCATGTTTGGGTCGGGATACCTAAAATGTCATTGATAGTTCGGTTTTAATAATTTAGTGATATCATTGTGCGTACACGGCCGATCCTATTTGAACAGCCTTCATTATGTGCCATTGTCCCGTCTACATTATGATCCGCATTGTAAATTTCCACGTTTGGGATTCGCATAACACTAAACATTGTCATTATTATTGAAAGCCTAACAAAACAAGCACGATAAAATTGACGGGATATTGACATTATAATTTCAGCTTGTTTTACCAGGACATGGCAAAGGTATGTCCAGCTATCAATAATTGTAATACATGTTACATCTACCAAGTAATCGATGGATGGATTGTATGAGGAATGATAAATGAAATAAAAAAGGAGATAATAATAGCGTGACGGTTGACAGAGGACAACGGAAGAACAAAACGTGTTGTGCTAACCCCGAGTAACACGAGACAAGGCCAGGAAAATAAGATGCATCAACCCGCACAGGGAAGGCGTGGTGTGTTGTGGGCCTCGATTTCTCGCAGAAAAGGAAAGGATATTATACGCTAAATATCGCTCCTTCAAGACACAACTCTTTAACGAAGAAGGACAACTCTTTCTTTTCTCCTTTTCTTAGACGCAAGCACACGCAGTGTGCGAATGCTTGAGCGTGATATCAGATTACTGTTTCTGAGATTCCCCAACGATGTACGCTTTTTTTACGGATTGTTAATCATCAAATGACCCCCCCCCCCCCCGCTCTGGGCGGAGCGGGAAGGAGTGTCAGACTTGTACTGACTAAAACCCATCCATGTTCCTTCTTAGCACTTTGTGTTCCAGGGCCACGGTATCTCTTTCGAACAGTCCCGTAACCCGGGCAGGCATCGGCCCTCTCGGACCCCTTCCGGTTTGCTGACATCTCCTTGAGGCGCACGTGGAACACGAACGCGCCGTCGACACGGCCTGTCATCATGAGACGGACGGATGGTGAACGATGTACCCTTCACCATAAATTTATGATTCGCAAAATAAACTTAAAGATTAACGCAATTTATTTCAATATTTTAAAAGCACCTACACCGGTCAACATCATAATCATTCTCCGGCCCTTATTCCAATTAATTTGGGGTCGGCGCAGCATGTCTTTTTCTGCCATCCTTCTCGAAATTCTGCAGGTACATTATCAAAAGTGTCACACTGACCCAATTCATATTTCAACCTCGCACCTTTCAGCTTAACTTGCTCCCGACAGAACGTAAACAACATATCTGAATGCTAAACGTTTGAAACAAGTCACAATGACAAATGAGCCCAATTTGTACCAGCGCGTGAAAGCTTAGCCGTAAGTGGCTTAAACACAAGGTTGATATTGTCATTACAAAACGCGGCATTAGCTGCTTAACGGGTGAGTGGGCTCATCACTTGAACGGAGATTTCAATTACAGGAACGATTGTTTAATGTTCCGGTTATCTGAATAAAAGTGGTGCAAAAGAAGTTTGCTCTGAGATTTTTATCATGCAGTGACGTAACATATTGCCGCAGAGATTTTAAAATGTTGCGTGATTTTAGATGAGTCTGGAATTAGCTTAAGATAGTTATTTTATTCCGACAACTGTGACGGGATTTATACGAAATTTCTTATTAGCAGGACGGAGTCCAGTAACTTAATCAATTAAATAAGATGCACTATATATGCACCTCTGCGTAACACTTCGAAGATTACAGGCGTAAAAATAATGTTTTTTTTTGTGACAATAAAATTAAAAACTCAATAATAATGATTCTAGTTAACAAACATAACCCAAATATTAATCGTAAAACAACAAACAGCCCAAATGACATCACTATAACACGAGCCAACACGTCATCTCTTCATAAATAATAAATCGTACGCAAACAAAAGATTAAACAAAACACAACTCGATACTGTGTACTCTGTAATTTGTTCGTAAAATCGAATGGTTTTGAATCGATATCTAATTATAAAGACACGCGAGGAGACGGGCTCACTCGTTATTCTTGTTCATAGATGTGGAAATGTATGCAATAATGACGAGTTTGCTGTAAATTTTTATTCAACAGGACTTGTAAAGCTTTCCTTTGTTTTATTGTTGCATAAAGCCGTCTAGCGGCTGTAGTGCTTATCTTAGCGTGTTTTGTTTTCGCTTTATCTTCAGATGTTAGGATTTTTATTGTATTGCTTGTACTTGTTTTGGGTTATTTCATGGTTTGTTTGGGTGTTGTAGGATTTAGTACTAGATCGGTTTTTATTGTGGTTTACGTCAATACGTCTGGTAGAAATATAGATTTCTTGGTCAAAGATAAGCGCGTTATAGCTTCCACGCGTAACACATCTATTAGTTTACGAAACAAATATTTTGGAACCAAGCTGATGTGTGAATGTACTCTAAATCGATATTTGTATTTCTACCATAATTAGTGAGAAATGTCGCTGAAATACAGGAATCATCTCAAAATCCTACTTTTACATTTTGATCTCCTTTCAACCAAAAAGTAAGGACCTCTCATTTTTCGGATTCATGAGCGTATTCTTTTATTATCACTTGCTTCGGTTAAGAGAAAAATCGAGAGGAAACGAGCAAGCTTGAGAGATCAAGCCTGCCTGAAAGACCAATTAAGAGGCCGGGGGGAAGCATAAAAACTCTGACACCAGGTTAGGTTAGTACTAACCACACAAAAAAGAAGTAAACCTAAATAGTACAAAACAACTCGATTTTCACTAGACACTATTTTAAAAGGCTCATTTCTAGTTTTATATTACTAACGTAGATATTATTCATCCTAACTATCACTTATATCTCTCATCAGTAAACAAGATGATAATTATTCACAAAGCAATAACGTTAACGGCGCGATCATAGCTCAGGTTCATGAATTTTCATCACGCGCTAATCTGTATGCATCTTCGCTATTAACTATTTACAATATTAGCTTCAGTGCTCGCGTAATAAGCGTTTGAACCAATTTAAATTAACAGGATGTTACCTAAAGGCTTTCTCAGTAATCTTGCTTGTTTTAATTCTTATTCATTATCTGCCTAGCCTATTCCCAACTATGATAGGGTTGGCTTCCAGTCTAACCGGATGCAGTATCAGTATTTTATATTGAGCTACTGCCTATTTGACCTCCACGACCCAGTTAGTACAGGGTCATACGATACCCCTTGTACCTTAGACTGGTTGTCAGACTTTTGGGCTACTGACTACCTGTAACGACAGTCAAATATCTACAAATGACAGTCGGGACCAATGGCTTAACGTACTTTCCGAGTCATGGGGGAATCCGCTATGTAGATGGTGGTCACCCATCTACGGACCAACCTAGGCAAGCGCTGCTTCTCATGGCGACATGGTGAGAGCGACTGTCGCAACCCCGTGCAGGGCACCCAGGTCCTCACCGGACACGGCGGTTCCTGCACCGAATCGGGCGGGAAGAAACGCCCAGGTGTCACCACTGCGAGGATCGGCCTGAGGACACGGTGGAGCACACCGTAGAGCTATGCCCCGCTTGGGCTGAGCACCGCTGTGTCCTTGTAGCGGCGATTGGCGGTGGTGACCTCTCGCGTCCGGCCCTGGTTCAATCCATGGTCCGAAGCGAGAGGGAATGGGAAGCCGTCGCCTACTTCTGCGAAGCAGTCATGCTAGCGAAGGAGGTGGCGGAACGTGAGAGGGAGAGATCCTCACGTCCCAGCCGCCGCGGGAGACTCCCCGGGCGTCGGTGGGCAACCAGTGGCCCCCTGCCACCGTAGGGCCGTATTAATATCACATGATTATTTTCAGCGCGTAACGCAGTTCACACCAGCTTTGACAATCGGCCGAGCGGAACAGCCCAATGAGTCCTTTGTCGTATATGCTCTCCATACAGAACCCAATTTCTGCGAAATTGGCACGAGTGGGAGCAGAATGAAACCTTTCTCTGTATCGTCACCGATTCGAACGATAAGTGGTATTGGACGCAATATGGACCATCCGATTTTTGATTTCGGTTTTATGGTCTTGTTTTTTTTTTGCCACTTGCACTTTTTACACTTAATTGGAAACTCAAACTACTACTTAGTAGTTTGGTTATGTCATTGTTATAGACTAATGTCATTTTGAACTGGTTCCGTCCTTCTAAATCAAAACCGTAAGGACAACAACAGACCTATGGACAAATTACAGAACGCTGCTGACATAGATTTGTAGCTGTCCAAAAAGGAGTGCTACAGCGGCATCTATGACCCAAATGTAGAACTAACATCAAAATTCTAATAGGTGCTATTAAAGTTAGCCGCGACTTCAGACGATATAGAAAAACCCGACAACTGTCAGGCAGAAACCCACCAGACACCACAAGTCTGGTCTGCTGAGGATCCTCCCTTTTATTCCAGAAGAAGGACAGATGAAAAACTTTATACCCTGTTCTTCATACCCCTATACATTCAAAGTCCGGTGTTCACACCTGCGTCCGCGTTGTGAGTCTAATGTTTTGACCAAATCTTAAGATGAGCCAAGTAAATACCAAAAATGTTCCGGAAATTAAAATATTTCCGTAATGTAGATGTGCAGTGCTAATACAACTCTTTGCCAAAAGCAATATTCACAAAAATTCGAAACTTACTTCATTTTTCATCATCATCATCATCATCAGCCTATATTGTTCCCACTGCTGGGACGCAGGCCTCCTCTCTATGAGAGGGAATGGGCTGTAACCCACCTCGCGGGCCCAGTGCGGGTTAGTAGATGTCACATGTCTTAGAATTTTTAGTTCTAGGACATGCCGGTTTCCTCACGATGTTTTCCTTCACCGTTTTGAAAGCAACGGTGATGAAATAAATTACACAAAGTAATGCGCCTGCCTGGGTTCGAACCCACGGCTTACTGCTCGTAAGTCGAGGCTGCTACCACTGGGCCACCGCTGCTCTCACTTCATTTTTCATACACAATGAATTACTGTTTCTGACTTGAACCCACCCCACAAAGGAGACTGCCGCAAGAAGAATTTTCTTTTATAAATTGTTCTCTTCATAAAATATCTTGCAAGTTTCCTTGCTATTTCTATTTATCCCGGACAGTTAGTTAGGGGTTCCCACATCCATTTTAGTTTCATCGAAATACCAACACCTGAGACAAAAAAATATCGCCATTTTTCCAAAACAAAAACGAAACTGTCAGTCTCCATTCAGTTTCGTCGACGAAACAATGAATGATAGTACAAAGGAAACTTTTCAAGGCAGTTATCTTTAAAAGCTCGTCAAATACTCATAAAATATTATTATATCGTTTGTGACAAGTGTAGGCGTTTTTATTAAAAAAACAGCTTTATTAATAACACTTACTACGGGATTTTTACTACGTGTATTATTTGTTTCGAGTTTCCGATATTTCGGCGCTGTTGCAAACGCCATGATCACGGATAAACATCGGATACATCACAACAAACATCAAACATCGGAACATCGGGTAATATCGGGAACTCGAAACAAATAATACACATGGTAAATATCCATGTCAGTTTAAAAACTTATAAAAACAGCTTTGTTTTCTTAACCACAAGTTTCATTACAAAATGCAGCGGTGTTTGTAATAGTTGCATTCATTTTGATGGAGACAGCAAACCATTTACTGGAAGCATAATTTTATTACATCTAGTAAATATAACTTTGCTTTGTATCTACATTGGTAACAATTCGTTTTAACATTGCAGGCTTAGTAGATTGCTTCTGTAAGCTTTCAGGGTAAATTGTATAATCTAGGAAATGTCTGAATGAATTTGTTGAAGTCTTTCATAAATGACTGTGGTATTAAAACAGATGAATGAAAAGTTCTTCTAATAACATAATGTCATCTGCCTGCCTTATTCCCAATAATATTGGGGTCGGTCACCAGTTTAACTGGATGCGTCTGAGTATTTAACATGGAGCGACTGCCTATTTGACCTTCACAACCCAATTATTACTGGAGACTGCGAAACCCTTGGTAAAACTGATTGTTAGCCTTTTGCGCCAGTGACTACAAACGACTGTACTGTAAGATCCACAAATGACAGCCGGGACCAACGACTTAACTTGCTATCCGAGGCACAGAGGAAACTGGGTATGTAATAGATGGTCACCAATCCACGGACCGACCTTGCCAAGCGCGGCTTAACCTTGAAAATCGACCCGTGCAGCTGTTATTATTTAGCCATGGGCTGATAGCTAGATAGCATGATAGTAGCACCTACTTGCATGTTCGGGAACAGCAATACCTACCTACCGCAGACTCTGCTGGTAAATTAGCAATCGCTGTAATGACATGTCAATGCTTTGACGTGGTCTAATTGAAACTGTGACTTTAGACATTGGGACTATTCTAGGTGATATATGCCTTACTACCATCATGCGTAATTACTAATTGGCAGCTACTATGATAGGGTATCATGTCCAGCATTGAAAGAAAGAAAGAAAAGTATGTACCTATCTGTCGCAGGGATATCACATGCAAACCAAACGACCAAAAAAAACACTGGACATATGTGAAATAAAATGGATTATTATTATACAATACAACACGTAACAAATATTTGCATTTACATCGATTTATTTAAAAACAAACCTACTAATAATATTGTTTTTCAACTTTTATTCTTATTATTTACAACACAGAACTACATATTTTAGTACGTAACAATAAAACGTGATTAATTAAACACAACAATTATATAAATTCTCGTATTATTCGGATGACTGCTGTAATTTCAACATGTTTTAACAATAAGAATAATCATTTTGATACTGACAATTTACGAGAAAAGGGAAGAGCATACAACTAACATATATTTTGTCGATTAAATCGTGAGTAACAAATCACTCCAATTGACCATCAATGTATCATCCAGTTTTTTTTTTCCGCGAGAGAAACTATTACTAAACCAGTACAACTCCTGAATCCCAGGATTAATAGTGGCGACAAGAAAAGCGCCGAGACTATGAAGCTCGACAAAGTCTCAGAGAAACAGTTTAATGGTCTTGGATCCCGCTACTAAAAGAATCAGAAAAGAATAGCGGAGGAGTAAGAAAAACATAGTTTCCACATACCTCATATCCGCAAGAGACAGAAAAAATAAGGTCAATAGTTATCCAGTAAGTAAGTGGTTTATAAGTGGTTTGTAAGTGGTTTGTAAGTGGTTTGTAAGTGGTTTGTAAGTGGTTTGTAAGTGGTTTGTAAGTGGTTTGTAAGTGGTTTGTAAGTGGTTTGTAAGTGGTTTGTAAGTGGTTTGTAAGTGGTTTGTAAGTGGTTTGTAAGTGGTTTGTAAGTGGTTTGTAAGTGGTTTGTAAGTGGTTTGTAACTGGTTTGTAACTGGTTTGTAACTGGTTTGTAACTGGTTTGTAACTGGTTTGTAACTGGTTTGTAACTGGTTTGTAACTGGTTTGTAACTGGTTTGTAACTGGTTTGTAACTGGTTTGTAACTGGTGAATAACTGGTGTGTAACTGGTTTGTAACTGGTTTTTAACTGGTTTGTAACTGGTGTGTAACTAGTAAAACCAATATTTTTATGGGTAAAGTATTGGTTTTCAGCTATGTCCGATAGAAGCTGACCCCAACAATTGTGTCAAAAGTGATCTGATTAGCCCATACCGCGAGTAAGGCCCATCAACCCGCACTGTGCTCGCGTGGTGGATTATTGCCCCTCCCTCTAACAAGAAGAGAAAACTGCGTCCCAGATGTTAAAACGTTTAAGACTGATTATGCTATGACAGTCAAATACACCATCCTGTACAAATGATCAGCATTACCCTAAATAGGGCAATGCATTCAGCAAGGAAAAGAAGCGGCATTTTATCTACACACACTTCCAAGGCGTGCATGATATCCCGCGCACAAAATGGCGTCACATTTTTATTTTATTAAAATGCTAAAAGGATCGTAAGGATTCCGGGTTTAATTTACCATGCGTGACTGGATAATGCTGTTATCATAAATATTGTGGTGTGAGAAAATGATCTTTAAAATTATCTTTGTGAGGGATATTATTTTGTTTATTATTATTTTTTTATTATTCATTTATTCTCAGAATCAAAAGAAATATTCCATACATTGTCAGTAAATCATACTTATAACTATGTTAGTATATTCATAATAATCAATATCAAATCAAGTTTAATCTTGTGTATTTTACAATGTCCCTACTTCAACAAAAATTGGTTTTCTACTAAATCGCATATTACCCGATACAGTGCTTCCAGACAGAGTAACTTCCTGAGTATGCAGAAAGTTCAATCAAAGATTCAGCGTCAAGAAAATAGTGTATATCTAAATTTGGAAAGAAAATTTGATGCTTAAATAACTAACACAATAAAATGAACGTACCTCGCTTGTTAATAACCTCATTTACAACTTCAATGGAATATTCAACAAATAAACGAACATACAACTATTCGCCAAACATTGCTGTTATTGAAATTTCATTTTCATATCCTCTAACAATCAAAGGCTACGTCCCCGAACTTCTATATTAGTTCTAATGTCAACAAAATCGCCCTATTTCAACACGTAGATAATATTGAATCTTACTCACAGCGCCCGAAGCAAACTCCAAGTGAATTTGCGAAGTTAAATTGAAAGTGAGCGTTCGGGCCGGACGATTGATGAGTGGACCATTCCAGTTTGCACTTCACTGTTCACGTCTACACGTCCGTACCTTCTTGAGTTAATGTTATTGGGGAATGTTTGTGGGTTTTATCCAATACATAACGCTTTTTCAAAAGATTTGGGAATTATATATGCGTAATAGAAAACTGTAGAGATAAATTGAAAAAGTGCGTTTGGGCTATTCGAGGTTGTCCTTCACTGTCCATCATTTCCATAAGACATTTCATGCCATGGTTTTTGCCACCTGTTTCAAGGTTTTAAGTAATTCATCGTTTTTTTTTTTACGAAAATTAGCTGCTTGGGTTAATGTTATTCGGGAATGTTTATGGCTTTAATCTAATAGTTTTTGCAAAGATTTACAGATACCCCTTGGTAAGACTGGATGTCAGACTTTTTTTTGGCTTCTGACTACTCGTAACGACTGTCAAAGATCTACAAATGACAGCCGGGACCAACGGCTTAACGTACTTTCCGAGGCACGGAGGAAACTCGGTATGTAATTATGGTCACCCATCCACGGACCAACCTCGGCAAGCACGGCTTAACCTTAAAGATCGCCCCGGGCGGCTATTATTATTTTAGCCACGAGCTCCTCGAGCTCAAGCTCGAGCTCGAGTTTTACTGACTGATATGCAGCAAGTTATAAAACTGTGAAGTGAGAAGTTATTGAAAGTGTGAGGCGGATATTTCTGTCTGCACTTCACTGTTAACTTTGTACATTAGGGCATTCTGGTCTCGTCGTAGCCACTTCCCGGGTTTGAATTGGTAGTGGATATTCTAGTTTGTTTTCATTGCAAGAACATCGTTTTTACGTTTGGTAAAATCGGTTCTAGGGAAATAAATGTAGTCTGATACTTAATCGGGCATGAAAGCCACCAAAGAGTTATGATTTGCAATTCTTATTTCTAACAAGATTAACTAATACTTTAATTATCGCCCTGTTAACCTTTTATTATTATAAATAATGAATTGTTCTCAAGTTTGAGACCTCACTTAGAATGCAAGCCAACACTAAATGCCGGTACATATTCATCTTCAATTTAAATATTAATGAAAATATATTCGCAAGAAAGCCTCGTTTTGCATATAAATTACGGTTGCTGAATATAAAATGTTGTGCAACTAAAACTTGAGAAATAACAGCCAGTTCAATAGGGCTTTTTCTACATTAATATTTATTTGAACTCTACTGTTAGGTACATAATTATATTCCCCTGTTATTTGCAAAGGAAGTCTTATAAGTTTTTTACCCTATTTCAAGCTTACAATTTTATTTTTCTTCCAGCAGCTGTAGTAACTCTTAAGGGAAAATGTTCAGTATTTTAAAGTGGGTTTCAACTTAATTTAAAGTTGATATTAAGTTTGACTTTTGATATAATAATAAAACTATGACTTAATGGGTTACCAAGTATGCCTTATTTGGACATTATAATATGAAAAAAGACCATTGCCAATATTTGGAAATTTACCATTATAATCGATCGCGTTTTTTACAAAGATTTGGACAAAATAAACACTATAATATTTTAGGTTGTTTCGCAAAAAGTATAAAACGGAAAGTGTTCCAGAAACAGTTTAGAAAACATAACGCCTGCGATGGGTGTGCTCTTGACCTTACTTACCAGCCCGCACTGGGCCCGCGTGGTGGATTACAGCCCACTTCCTCTCTTAGAGATGAGGCCTGTGTCCCAGCAGTGGAAACATTATAGGCTGATGACGTGCTCTTGACTCTAGTCTAGGTCAGAGATGGCAGAGACAAAGTCGACGATGGTACGAGCTTACCCAGAAGAACTTACTCTAACTTTAAAGAGATTTGGGTTGTAAGCGTGATTCTTGATGTAAAAACCCAATAACACTTGGCCCGACCCGGAAATCGAACCCAGGATCACATGTCCAGCAGTCGCGTTTGTGACCACTCGACCAACGAGGCACTCAGTTTGAAGAATATAGTTAGAAAACACAAACAACCTCATAAGTAAAAACCTTTTTAATCAACAAACTATGTGGGTGCTGAGTGGGACTAACTTAGTTAGTCTAAGAGCTATCCATATGATCGACAGTAACGCTTTATTTGTTACTCAAAACATTCGAAATTCTTGCGGTAAACAAACATGGTTCCCTTGCTCTTTGAGGAATATATTGCTGAGTTTTTTTTTCTGTAATTAACTTTGCTATCCTGAGTGCTTTGGCTTTATATTTGAACGTATTTTTTTCGATATTATGTAAAGTAAGTACAATTGATTATTCTGGATGTAACGTTAACTTTACCATGATTTTCAGTTCACTCTTTCCAAGAATAAGTTCTTGCGTTATATTGGCTTATTTCGAGCCGTGTTTTTCATTTATACAGTTTTGACTATGTTTTGTATGCACGTTTGGACTAACGATAGAACACCTAAAAAATGCCTAAAAAGATGTATAAGTAATAAGAAAAAAGAATTAAAAGAAATGGATTTTCAAAGCTCGATGCTGCGCTGAGAGTTGATATACTTTCTACACGGTGTAAATCACCTCATCACGAAGCCGTCAAACAAGCATTCTGTACATGAAACTAAGTAACTTTACGCAAAAATTATTGCTAGGAAACGACTTTTTTTTGAAAGGTGTAAAATCATGTTTGGTTGTAGAACTCAATGTAACGCACTCAAAACATTGTGCTGATGGACGGATTGAATAGTACGGGGGTCGTGGAGGTGTTTAAAGTAAAAATCTTACATTAAAAACTTGTATTTAAAAAAATACTTGTCAAAAAGTTGGAACTTTGACCCCTAATATCTCCGTAACTAGAAGGTTCCCAGGTATGGTGTAGAACAAAAAAATGATCGCAATGACAGGGAGAACCAGGGCCTTTCGGCTTCGTTAAGAGGTGTTTTACACCCTTTATATACGCATTTATTTAGCTGTCACCTATTGTTAGTGAAAACAGGTATAGGAGAGCGCCCCTTATGAATCCTGGGCCAAATTTGACTACTGTTAGCCATCTGGGCCGCATATGACACCTAGATCACATTAGACACCCACGCCACATATGATACCTGGGCCATATTTGACACCTGGCCCTATTAGACACCCGCGCTACTTATGACACCTGGGCCAAATTTGACTCCTAGGCCTAGGCCACATTAGACACCGAGGCCACATATGACACCTAAGCCACTTTTGACACCAAGTCCACATATTACAACTAGGACATATTAGACACCGAGGCAACATATGACACCTTGGCCACAAAAAAAAACTAGGCTATATTAGACACCGAGGCCACATATGACACTTAGGCCACATATGATACCGAGGCCCTATATGACACTTAGGCCATATTTGACACCAGGACCCAATAAGACATCCGGGCCACTTTTTACACCTAGGCCATAATTTACACCGGTGTCCTCTACCTCAGTGTCTTATATGGCTTAGTTGTAATATGTGGCCTAGGAGTAAAATTTGGCCCAGGTTTCATAAGTGGCCCAACTGTCTAATAGGGCCCAGGTCTAATATGGCTTAGTTGTAATATGTGACCTATGTGTGAAATTTGGCCCAGTTTTCATAAGTGGCCTAGGTGTAAATTATGGCCTAGGTGTCATAAGTGGCTCAGTTGTCTAATAGGGCCCTGGTTTCAAATATGGCCTAAGTGTCTAATATGGTATAGTTGTACTATGTGGCCTAGGTACCAGATGTGGCCTCGGAGTCTAATATGGCCTAGTTATATTTTGTGGCCTGGGTGTCAAATGTGGCTTAGGTGTCATATGTGGCGTCGGATTCTAATGTGGCCTAGGCCTAGGCGTTAAATTTGTCCAATAAGGGGCCTAGGTTTCCAATTTGGCCCATGTGTCATAAGTGGCCTAGGAGTCTAATATGGCCAGGTGTCATATGTGGCCTAGGTGTCAAAAGTGGCCTTGGTGTTAAATATGGTCCAGGTGTCATATGAGGCACTCTCCTATACCTGTTTTCACTAACAATAGGTGACAGCTAAATAAATGCGTATATAGTATATCAACTCTCGCCGCAGCATCGAGCTTTGAAAATCCAATTTTTTAAATTCTTTCTTATTAATTACTTATACTTCTTTTTAATATGTGGCAAGGGTTTCAAATTTGGCCCAGGTTTCATAAGTGGCCAAGGTGTAAATTATGGCCTAGGTGTCATAAGTGGCCCAGATGTCTAATAGGGCCAGGTGTCAAATATGGCCTAGTTGTTATGTGACATAGGTGTCATAAGTGGCCCAGATGTCTATTAACACCAATAAAATCTTACATGAGATACAGTACAGTTTCACCAAAGGACGTTCTACGACTGACGCCGGTGTCACTTTAATAAAACACATATAGACCCAAATGTCTAATAGGACCCTGTTTTCAAATATGGCCTTGGTGTCATATTGGGCCTCGGTATTATGTGTGGCCAAAGTGTTATCATTGTCCTCGGTGTCTAATTTGACTAGGTTTAATAAGTGGCCTAGGTGTCAATTATGGCCTAGGTATCATAAGTTTGACAGGTGTCTTACAGAGTCCAGGTGTCTAGTAAGACCCAGTTGTCATAAATGGCACAGGTGTCATATATGGCCTAGGTGTCAAATATGGCCCAGGTGTCAAATGAAGCCTAGAGGTCAAATTTGGCCCAGGATTCATAAGGAGCACTCTCCTATACCTGTTTTCACTAACAATAGCTGACAGCTAAATAAATGCGTATATAGAAAGTATATCAACTCTCGGCGCAGCATCGAGCTTTGAAAATTCATTTTTTTTAATTCATTTTTTCTTATTACTTATACTTCTTTTTAGGAATTTTTAGGTGTTCTATCGTTAGTCCAAACGTGCATACAAAACATAGTCAAAACTGTATAAATGAAAAACACGGTTCGAAATGAGCCAATATAACGCAAGAACTTATTCTTGGAAAGAGTGAACTGAAAATCATGGTAAAGTTAACGTTACATCCAGAATATCAGCCTATAATGTTCCCACTGCTGGGACACAGGCCTCATCTCTAAGAGAATAAGTGGGCTGTAATCCACCACTTGGGCCCAGTACGTGTTGGTAAGTAAGGTCAAGAGCACACCCATCGCAAATAAAAAATAAAAAGATCTCCGTAGCAGCCACGGAATGTGCCTGATTGATAGTTATAGTCTCGCCCCCTATATAACTGGCGATATGTGGGTATAGAATTAGGTACACGTCTGCCTAATCCTTCGGGGATTTCAGGCGTTATGATTTTTAAACTGGTTCTAGGACACTTTCCGTTTTATACTTTTTGCGAAACAACCTAAAATATTATTAGTGTTTATTTTGTTCAAATCTTTGTTAAAATCGCGATAGATTTTTACAATGGTTAAATTTCCAAATATTGCCAATGGTCTTTTTTCATATTATAATGTCCAAATAAGGCATACTTGGTAACCCATTAAGTCATAGTTTTATTATTATATCAAAAGACAAACTTAATTCCAACCTTAAATTAAGTTGAAACCCACTTTAAAATACTGAAAATTTTCATACATCATACATCATGAACACACAGTATAATTACGAATCTGCAGTTAGAGACGGAAAAATACCGCATGGAGTTATATGCTCCAAGCAAATAAAGTTCCATTTTTCTAAGAGGTGAAGTATGGCTGGTATTTTTGTAATTATTCTTACAAAACCGCAGTCGTAAATCATGCTTAATGCTGAACTACTTCTGCAGTGGAATTTTTAAGCATTTTGTTCTGATTGAGGAACGGTTTGTAAGAAGAATAGCAGAAAATATATATGAGGTGTTGTCTTCAGATAGTGTATGTAAATTCAGGTTTTTTTTATGAGACACATCTTGTCAAAATAAACTGATTTTTTTCCATGATCACAGCTCTTGTTGGATGATGAAGGTGATACAGACTGTAGGTCAGCTAACTTGATAATAATCTAAAGCAACTGTAGCAAGTTGTAGAGTAACTGTCTTTAATAAAATTACATTAAAACACACAAACCTAATATTTCGCGATCCAAACAGAATTAGATATTCTAAACCCATGTCATATTTTCTTCTTTTTTTTGATAACCTTTTCTGTCCCACTCCTGGACAAAGGCCTCCCTCTCCCTCCGCTCTTTCAATTATCTGACTTAACAATTATACCTACCTACCATTCACCAATAAAACAATATCCTTATACCAACAAGATTAAATATGTATCTCTTCGTTACGACTAATTGCGAGCATAGGAACGTGAATAGATGACGTGTCAATAATAACGTTACACGTTGCTCTTATATCTGTTACATTAACGGAGGTATCTGTAACGTTATAACGTACATACGCTACTTGTTGTATCAAAGGAGTTGTAATTAATTTATGTCTGTATTCTTGATAGAGATACATGTCCGGATGGTGTCGTATTACGCAGTAATTGGGTTGTGAAGACACGTTTCTAAGTTATTAATAACACTTGCAACGGGATATTTACCATGTGTATTATTTGTTTCGAGTTCCCGATATTTCGGCGTTGCAAGTGTTATTAATTGTACGTTTCTAAGTTTGTATGAAGGAGGTAATCTTTAGAACTACTAATCCGATTGCATAAATTCTTTAACTAATGGGAAGGAACATTATTCTCGAGTGTTATAGGCTATATTAAAATGTGCCCCTGGGACAATTTCCGATCTTAACACGTGTAAACCGCGGGCAGAAAGCTACTATAGAATACTGGTATTTAGTTGCATCTGGTAAGATTGGAAGCTTACTCAACTATAGTAGGGAAACGGCTAGGTAGATAGATGAGTCAGATGATGTTCATCATAGACATGGATATTGTTATGTTGAGCACTGTATTTCTATTCATGGCCTCATTTTTATTATACTGTCCTTAGATTCAAGCACAGACAGTTAGTAAATTTTACTACCGTCTTGGTCGTAGTAAACTTCCTAGAGAAAATGCTTTTCCCGACCAGCATTTTCACAATATTCTATTTCTGCTGTCGCTTGCACAAAGTTTATTTTGATTGAACCTAGAGCAAACAAATAACACAATATAAAATTGTGAAAGCGTACAAGTTTTTGCTAAAATATTTCGATGTTTTTCAGTGCTTGGAGTTAAAGCAATAAATAAACTTTTTGTATTTTTAATTTAGAGAAATATAGGTAAATACATTTTATAAGCTTACACAGTCTGAAAATGGCTAGAATGGAGGTGACTGCTGAGATGACGAGTAATAGAGAAGTATGGAAGAAGAAGACATGCTGCGCGGACACCAATTAAATTGTGATAAAAGCAGGAGTATTATGGTGAGTAATGGGCTTGCTCGCCGCCGGTCTTGTCGTCTTATGACGACAGGCCGTGTCGTCATGTGTAGTGTCGTGTTCGCGCGCCTCAAGGACATGTCAGCAAATCGGAAGAGGTCCGAGAGGGCCGATGCCTGCCATGGCTGCGGGACTGTTCGAAAGAGATACCGTGGCCCTGGAACACAAAGGGCTAAGAAGGAACTTAGAAGGGTTTTAATCAGTACAAGTCTGACACTCCCATCCGCTCCGCCCAGAGCGGGAGGGGTCATTTGGTGACTCTCATCCGTCAAAAAAAAACGGCATGAGAATGATGATGAAAGTAAGAAAGGGGGTATGAGTTAATCGGATACCAAACACTTCTTCCGCATCGCTGTCAATTACTAGTTTAAACAATCGACGTCTTACAAAATTAAAATACAATGCCTAGCACCTTTCTAGTTCTAACACAAAACAAACCAAAACAATCTACTTCACTCCAAATCGACGCCAATACAATGTTCTAACCTCTGTCCAGCCCCCGTATTCGCAAACGCTCCGATTCGATTTAGATTCGACAAGTCGTATGTCTATCTTGTTTTGGCATTACGCAAGCGAGCGAGATAGACACACGACTTTCCGAATCGCAGTGTTTGTGAATGGGGGGCCTGAACTCTATAGTCATAAACATAGATGCCATACGACTGAATAGCAAACCAGCTCTAATTTCAGTCCGTGGTACCAATTAGCCCTTAATAAATGGGCTCAGGAGCACACAGCTCGAATTAGACGCTGCCATTGGCTGTCGTAATTGTAATGCATGGGTAGACAAAACCGGGGTTCAACTATTAAGGAGTACCTGTATGACAGGGTAATTGAAATGGCCGTGTTCGATGAAGTGGTCTTAAGTTTTAGATAGCTGTTGTTTGTAATAGGTGTTTTGGTTTAAACAATTATTTTACTGGAGTGAATTCAAATTTAAAAAAAAAGTTGTGTAACTATACAGAATATCACAAATAATGATATTCTGTACATTTTCAGTTAGCGTTCCAGGATTGGAGGTCAGGGGGGTTACTATGACTTCTTAAATCATATTGTTTCATTCTTATTCCAGTGGGAATGAGACGGTCGACGGTCGACGGTCGGTGATACAGGTCGTCTAGCTCCATCTCTTTCTCAAAACAATATTTTTTTAAGACGTCGTGGTAGGCCACCAGATCAGCAGTCGCTTCATGTAAAATACTGGTATTCAGCTGCATCTGGTTAGACGGGAAGCCAACCTCAACACAGTTGGTATAAAGCTAGGCAGATGATGTTACAGGATTGATTAACTAAGATTGTCTAACATTGAATGGGATATCCTAAGACCTTGGAGCACTAAAACATAAAGTCAAACAAGATAAATAGTAAAACAACCAAGTCGTTGACACATATAAAATATATACAGTATGTTAGTTTAAACGAGAGACATATTCAAACCCATAATAGTACATGCTAACATGATACTAATAAAAATATAAACAAAAAAAAAACACTGATAAATAACAGACAGAACCATACCAAAATTTTCGCAAATGTCACGCAACGTGTATACACCCTTGCGCTAGCGACTTAATACTATCGCAGAACATGTGAGCGGGTCAATGACTCTTAGGTATAATCCATTTTCCCTTCATACTTTAAACTTACCTGGCTTAGGACAGTCCACAATATCTAGGCACTAAACAAAACATTAAAATTCTTCTATACACCGTGTAAATCACCTCATCACGAAGCCGTCAACCAAGCATTCTGTACATGAAACTAAGTAACTTTACGCAAAAATTATTGCAGGGAAACGACTTTTTTTTGGGGGCTGTAAAATCATGTTTTGTGATAGAACTCAATGTAACGCACTCAAAACATTGTGCTGATGGACGGATTGAATAGTACGGGTGTCGTGGAGGTGTTTAAAGTAAAAGTCTTACATTAAAAACTTGTATTTAAAAAAATACTTGTCAAAAAGTTGGAACTTTGACCCCTAATATCTCCGTAACTAGAAGGTTCCCAGGTATGGTGTAGAACAAAAAAATGATCGCAATGACAGGGAGAACCAGTGCCTTTCGGCTTCGTTAAGAGGTGTTTTACACCCTTTATACGTTATAGGTTTTTTACATATTCGGGACGAGAATCGAATACTGAATACCCTCCAATATGTCCCTCGTTTAACCTAACATACTGTATAACCATACAGAAATATATTTTAAAGGTCGAAACAGAAGCATTTAAACTGACTTTCAAATAAATTAAGCTGTGTTGTTTAAACAAATTAACTGTGATTGAGCCAATAAAGTTCAAATTAATTTATATAAACAAATAAAACAAAACAAGGAGTCAGATAAAAGCAGATTTATTTCAAAAACGTTCACAATACTTAAATCTGTTTGAAAATTCTACCACAACTTTTAAAGTAATGCGATAGCAGGATAAGCCGATGAAACAAAAGATTGTCTCTTCTCATTGTCTCCAAGTTTGGCATACTTCGTACTTTTATTGTAAAAAGAAAGTAAGTTGGCTTGTTGCATTGTGAGCACTGAGATTACAGCAGACTAGCTGTGCCCGCAACTCTGTTCGCGTGGATTTTGAAAACAAAATTCAGACGCAAGCCTGACATAGTAGGGATGATGACTGGGTAAAGAAAAGGAAATTCTATTTTGTCCGTCAATCAGGTAATACAAAAATATTAGATACGTATATTTTGTTTTATCAAGTTAACAAAAAAATACTTAGTTAAAACGCATTAAAGTTGGAGAGTGGGGGTTCACTACGTCACAACTAGGTATAAAATGTACTGAGTCGTGACGTCATGCCCCATTTCAACTCAAAATATCTCCGTAATTTTACGATTACGTGAAAAAAGAAAAAATACGTGTCAAATACTTTTTAATAATCTACCCGATGGACAAATAAAAAAAAATGAGTCACCATCCCTATTTATCTATAGCTGATCGATTCTGAGTAGAATTTTTTATTCTGTAACAAAACGGCAAAAACGGATCTCTTTTAATTTCATCCTATCCTTCGTGCTAATGCTACAGAGTCAGAGAAATTGGCATATTTTTTCGATTGTCTTTAAAATCAATATTTCGTATATTATGTAAATATTGTTGTTTTTTTTAAACTAACAAACCAAACAGTTTGATTCGCCGAAACGATGGATGAAAGTGGAAGAAGGATGAAATAGCAAGTAAAGGAGAAGTATAGAAGAAGGAGATGTGCAGCGACGACCCCAAATAAAAGGAGATAAAGAAAGGAAAATGATGATTACTCAGTTTGATTCGAAATATGTTATTAGCTTGAACTGCTCAGTTTATACGCCTTGCTGTGGTATCCAATGTACCGAAAAAAAAAGGAAATCTTCCTACAAAATGTTAAAATGGACTTCAGATTTCGATATCCTACAACAAGATATCTTGGTTTAAGATAACGTGAAACCGTTCTTTATACTGGAAGAAGTAAATTTATGTTGCAAAAACATAGATGCATTTGTTAGTTCTCAAGTTGCTCGGAGAATCGAAGTCAAAAGTAGTTGCGACTTTCCGAAGCACTTCCACGCGCAGAACATATTTTTTGTTTCTGAAATAGAATAAATATTCTGCGCTCACGAGAAATCTTTTGGAAATGTAAAATAGTGAAGCACTTGATAGATTTAGAACTAATTCTTAAATATAACTTCGAGTAGTAGATGCCTAATTTCTCATATTAGTGATTTTAATAACCCTTAATTTATGATAAAGTTAATAAAGTTAATTTATTTAAGTAATAAAACAATTAAAACTAAAATAACAACAAGTTATAAAAGGGCGACAAAAAACTCGTCCTCAACGCTGTCAGCTGGTAACGTGCCCGGGTGCCGTGGCGGGGTGGCCACATTGTATGGCAATACTTAGCCTCTGGCCAAGGTAAAACCTAGCCCTTGGGTCACGGAAAGTGTTTGGAAATTTCCTTAAAAAGGCTGTGAGCTGTGGGGTCCGAGCCCCACGTCAATAACAAAATATGTCGATCCTGTAGGAATAGGAAACGTTTTGAAAGCAATTACCACTTGTACGAGTATACGCCCTTTATGATATAACAATTTGGGTATGAATAGTACTATGCTTCATAAATGAGCGAAATATGATGAAAATGAGCTCGGTGAGCTTTAACGGCTCTATTCCAAAGCAAAAACAATGTCTTAAAAAAACCCACATCGATTTTTCAGAAAGTCGTTGTGTGGTTAACCTTATTATGGCCAATTCTCCAGCATTTTCTCACTTTTGATTACAAGCGCTGTCTAGCAAGTCGGTGGCATAATTTACACCTTAAGAATAGGATCTTTTGTGTGTAAATATCTTACATTTTGAATGCATATCGTCCTAAGAGACGGGGATGCAGTTTAAAAGCGATCTGATCGAGTTCCGTCCTCTCGAGCCATTTTGTAGTGTGTCAACGAATGAAATCGCTACGGCACTTTAAAAGCTTTACTTCCGAGAGATTGTCGGTAAATTTTCGTTTTCTTTTAGCAACATGAAATATAGAATAGGGACGATATTCCAAGTATTTCACAGTCACCGATCTTTGAGTGAAACAGAATTTAGGTGCTTCTATTATCCCTTGTAGTCTTGAATTTCGGAGTGAATATTTTACTGAGAAAGTGGAGTTAGTATGTACCGCCCGAATATAGTCGCAAAGGTAAGCAGAAAAGGGGCGGTCTGGTCACAAAGTCGAGCAAACTAGTGACAGCAAAGCCTTTGACACTGGCTCGAGTATTAAAACTGGCAAAGCTACATACGTGAGGGGGATGTTCCGATTTGTCGGTCAGTATGAAGTGAATTAGGATGTTCCTAAAAGCATAATTTCATCCGTTTGATGAAATTGCTCTACAGAGATAATTTCACTCGTAGTTCAAGATAGATTTATAACACGACTTCAATCACCAGTTGTGTGCCTTAATTTAGTATCCCTATTTGGTTGAATACCTAGTGACATAACAAAAATCAATCTTACTCTATAGTATGACTGCTTTAAGTGTGCAGTTCAAAGTGGCGTTGCTTGTCAAGAAAATTTGCACCGTTATGTCAACTTAGTACATTTATTTTAGTTCTGTGTTTTCTCGCCTGCATAGATTCCGTTCAGGGGCAAAATGTCCAATTCTCAAAATGTCCAACGGTGTCAAAATGTCCAAGTCCCAAAATGTCCAATCGTTGGTTGAAGTGTTCAAGATACGGCATAAGTATGTTACAGTTTATTCGTCTCTCGTGCACGCACACGCAATTGCACACACATCCTCAACATAAGTAGCTTAATAAATTTTATTTCAACCTCAGTTTTTTTTTTTATAACCTCATTATTATTTAATTTTGTTTTTTTTTATTTTGCATTATTTTTAAATGACATTTACTGTTTGTTTATTTAGGAGTTTGTTTGTTTATTTAGTAGCACGTTTGATTTATTTTTTATTTTTTTATGTACACATTTTGGAAGGAGCTGGTGTCTGTGATTCAATGATTTTTATTCATTAGTACAGGCACCAACGATACACTTATGTCTGTTATGCTTATTTTAGATCGCAAAATTTGTATATATATGTGAACCTAAAAATGTCTTTTTTCTGAAAAATAAAAGTTATTTATCATATTATTTCCTTTATTCATTTTTACAACCAAATTTTATACATTTTTAAATATTTCATAAAAATAATAAAAAATTGAATAAACACATTTAAAAATATAAAAAATTGTAGCCCACCGGTATCAGGAACAGGGTCCAAGCTACCGGCGGTCAGGGCTCCAGAGAAAGGAACCTCCTAACAATACGAGCCGTGTCCAGGAGTACCGCTTTCTGAATCAAGCCCTTGATCCAGCTGCCTAACGAGAGCCTCATCAGATATTGGTCGAGGCTCTTGGCAATTAGGCCATTGGCTGATACGACTATCGGCACAATGATCGCTGAGTCAACATGTCACATGTCGACAACCTCGCGAGCCAAGTCAATATACTTGATTTGCTTATCTTTCTCGGCCTTCACGAGGTTCTCGTCATGTGGAACCGTTATGTCAACAATCATTGCGCGCCGCTCTGATCAATCCACCACCACTATATCAGGCTTATTGGCTACAATGGTCCTGTCAGTGATGATGGATTGATCCCAATACAGTGTGATATTGCCATTTTCGAGAACTGGGCTGGGCACATACCTATAGTAGGGCACTTCCGATTCCACAAGGCTGTATTTCAGAGCAAGTTGCTGATGGATAATCCTGGCTACAAGGTTGTGTCTATGCAAGTATTCTCCGTTGGCCAGACGAGAACACCCGGAGATAATATGACGGATCGATTCGCCCTGACGGTGGCATGCCCGACATATGTCAACCGTGCTTATGAAGGATCTTCATAATAAATTTCCGGTAGTTATTCGTCATCATAACTTCATCCATAATTGCACAAACAAAACCTTCGGTTTCTCCAAAGAGTTCCCCGAAACGTAGCCAGGCTACGGACGCTGCATGGTCTACATCAGGTCCATGCAGGGCACTGAAGTAGCGTCCGTGAAGCTCCTTACTCTGCCATACTTCCCTGCGGTCATTAGTGTCAAGCACTGCAGGTTTGCGCCAGTTCTCTTTAGCCAAGGAGAGCGGGGTGCGGGCCTTGTCCATCGTGACCACATCTCGATGCATCCCCACGTCGGCTTCTAGGAAATATTCCCTAGACTGTATATCTCGCGGAGTTGTGGAGGTCGAGGCTTTTTAAACGCCAAGACTCTCCACAATCGCGAGATATGCAGTCTCATAACCGAAGAACGTGGGTGATGCATTCGATATGCCGTCAACAATGTACGGACCTTCCTATCCAGGGCGTCTAGTTCTGTTTGAGTCCATTTGAGTACGCCGAAAGAGTACATCAAAACCGGCATGACCCAACCATTGAAGGCACGGACCTTATTTCCACCTGATAAAAGACTATTAAATACTTTTCTCAGGCGGCCAAAGAAGCGCTCCTTCAACGATTGCTTCATGTCGGCAACGTTGATGCCCAGCGCTTCCGACATACCCAAATACTTGTAAGCTTCGGTTGCTGGATCAGGGATCTAAGATTAATGGAATCTGAGAGCTGGGTTCCCACAGATTCCACAATCTCCCCTCGCTTTACATGCATGACCGCACATTTGTCGACACCAAATTCCATCCTGATGGCGCTACTAAAACTTTCAGTTACTTTCAGTAGCTCCATCAGTTGCAAATTGTTGGGGGCAAAGAGTTTCAGATCATCCATGTAAAGAAGGTGAGATGTGATCCGACCACCTCTCCTCAACCGAAAGCCCAGACCTGAATCCCCTAGCAATGTGTTTAGAGGATTCAAGGCTAGACAGAACAAAAGCGGACTCAAACTATCGCCCTGAAAAATACCACGCTCTATCCGTATCGGTTCGCTATTCCTCTGGTTATGTCGACATCCTGGATAGCGAAGGACTATCATCCATTGCCCCATACATGACATCAGGAAGGTGCGCAGAGTTGCATCAACTTTATTATTATTGTATATTATTTATTAAAACGTGTGATTTCTATGTAACGCAATTAGATACCAACATGCCCACGTCGTCACCATATATTCCCTTGCGTAGGTACCAGGCGTCCAGAATCAAGGGAGAGCCACTAAGTGCATTAGAACTATGAATAATACATACGCGCTGAGAGATTGCAAGCCAATCGTTTGCGTAGCTACTCGGTTAACCCTCATCGCATCTGGTTGTGAAGTCAGCAGATTTAAAAGGTTAGGTTTTATGTACCGAATAACGTACATTATATCAATTTTTCAGAAGTAAATTTCATCTTTTAACGCACAAATCTTTGCGTTGTTCTAGCACTTTTGCTCACTCACACAAGAAGACTGCGCAGTGCCTGTTATTATAATCTTATATTATCCCATTGCAGGGCTTAGGCCTTCCTTGGTTTCATCCCACGTTAAGGCATCACACGTTTCTTGTCTTAATGTAACTGGATGCCAATCCATTAAAAATAAGTCTAGCACATACCACCACCTCGTCCTGCCGCGAAGGCATTTTCGGCCAGTTTGAATTCGTTGAGTGCTTTTCATATGTGGTTTTCTATTCAAATGGTTTTATTAATAGTTCCTGATAATAATCATTTTATTACATAGTTATGACGTAGCCCGCACCTGACCTTGTTTCAACTAAAATAGTTTATCGTTAACGGCAAAATCCATTGTTCATTTAATTATAGAATAACAATATATTGCAGCTATAAACATCCTAGTTACCGCCGTCATTAAAAATAATAGTACCACCTGTTTACTTTGTAAAGCCAGGTTTTCACTGGGCAAACTATTTACGGCTGGGAGAGTTGAAGAGTGAACTGAATCTTAGGACCAGCACCAAGGATCAGCAAGTCTGTTTATGCAGTCAGCACTTCCAAATTATAATCTCGCCACCCAGTCTACACCTTTCTAGTGCACACTGTTCTTCGATTTTCAGTGGATACTTTCAGTTTTGCTTTAAAAACCAAATACAAATAAGTAGTTAAACAGTTTGAATATCGTTGGGATTGTGTCAGAGTTATAGCAATAAAATGTAGTTATTATTCCAGCAAAATCCTGTCCCTGAACGTGGTGCGCCACCGACTCCCTTGACAACATTTGTCATCTGAAGACCTTAATCATGCTTCCATTAACGCGTCGCTTCTCCAGGGAGACAGTCATCAGCCAGTGACACTCTGAAGACCTTAACCATGCTTCCTCTACCGCGGCGCTTCTCCAGAGAGACAGTCATCTGCCACTCTAACTGATATTATCGATGTTTGATTTACTTCGTAAAAAACATAGAGTTGTACAATGGTCTTTTAGCGCGCGGCCCGAACCGCAATTTATTTTATTTTTCAATACTAATTCTCGAATACCCCTCGCTCTAAAAGATCCATCTAGCTTTGTAAACAGCACTACTCACTGCACCGTCATACTTTTCATAATATCTAGTTCCAAAATCGAATACTAATTAACACCAGTCAGTACTCGGTTCAACCCAACGATTATAATAACCGGCTTCCTCTGTACATGAACACATAGATGCAAAGTTTACTAGTAGATATATCCTCATTCGTTATAGTGTTGCGTCATCCTTTGTTGTCACGGACTGTAGTGGGGCGAGCTGCTGTTATTACCGAGCACAATTGCGCTCTTTGAACGCAAAATGCCACTTGAGCTGCGAAAGGTACGCAGCGCCGCTCGCGTTGATGTCACTGAGAGGAGCTTATTTTAAAATGAAGATGTTTTTATTGTAAAAAATTGTTGCTGGTTTTATTTTTAATCCCTGAGGCATTGAGTGGTTTTATATTATGGATTTTTATCCGATGCCTTGGCACGGAAAAGGATGAACTGATTTTGAATAATCACTTTTTTATCTTGCGGTTTGTGCCTTCCCTGCCCCCCTAGCATGACCGTTCTATCTCTATTCTACCAAGAAACGACAAGAAATCTTTTATAAAAAACTTGACATTTCTTCTGGCCGAGCATGGCGCGCCCCGTCGACTCGCGTTTCTACGAAGACAGACAGAAATTCTTTCCATAGCAACGGGGACGTATCACGTGATGTGTATATTCCCTGAATATTATTACGTTTAGTTAACAGAAAAAAGTTGCCAATTGCACGAGTTTTTCATTTTTCGTGGGCGGGATGGTGTTGCTGCATCCTGGATCCAGGCCTGGATCTTTTTCGCGAAATTAAACCTAAATATTTTACATAACATTTCAACCTTTTGAACGTAACTCAACGCAACCACGAAACGTATTTCTCGTAGTTAGTTTATAATAAGACTAGTTTGACATTTGCCAGAAGTAATGTTTCTACCCCCAAATGTCAAAAGAAGACAAAATGTGGTCGTCATGCTCGACGTTGTAGACTTGTGTCGACTGAAGAAAAGAAACATTTCTTTTCTACATTCTTAATATCGCCATGCTTGGGACGATAGAAATATCTGTTAAATTGTCGATTCTTCCGTAGACATAGCCCGTTTCTACGGCGGTCATGCTAGGCCGGCTAGTGTCTAAGTTTTCATGCCACCCATGGGCCTCTGACTTGACTTGACATGCCGTCTAGAGATATCTTTCAGACATGCTGGTTTCCTCTCGATGTTGTCCTTCACCGAAGCAAGTAATAATGATACAATACGCTCATGAAACCGAAGAATCAAAGGCACGTGTCTTGGGTTCGAACTTGAAACCCATAACTTGGCAGTTCGATGGTCACACCACTACACACACAGGTTATCACTGCTTACCTTCACTGAAAATCGTACATCTAGTCCATATTCTAGTCGAGATTCAAATGTAGCTTTTCTGTAACATGGTTTGTTTTGAAACAGTATACACAACACAGTACATGCAACCTTTGCAACCCGACCTCCGTAGTCTCCGTCTTGTTACAATACCGCGGGGGCTAATTGGAGCTATCAGAACTGAGCTTGGAACAACACACCACACAGTTGAAAATAAATGTGCATGCAACAGCGAGGAGTTCCTTTTCCTTTACAACGCAATTAGTGGTCAAAGAGCTTGACTAGTAACCTGATGAAAACTGCTTAATATGTCTTTTTTTTTTATTCTCATTTACATACTCGTAGATGACCTTTGTCCGGGAATAATGGAAGATTTTTTATCGGACGATACTTCATGTTAGTATACTCAGATAGAAAATTAAAATCGCCAAAGCTAAAAATCGTACTGCCCTTTGTTCGATGTATGCCACGGACAGGATGGGAAAAAAGTAGCAGATTTGAAGTACTTTTTATTTATGTTTGGAATTACAGTGCAGGGATAAATAAATGGGGAACCTACGCTCAAACGCTTCCTTATTGACATAGAAACACCAAGATCATTGCGAGCCGTGGTACCAATAATATAGCACTTAAAGAAACTTTATTGTGTTCATACAAAACTGTAATAATACCAACAATTCTCTTAAATATCTACTACATAATTCGACAAAGCGGATTACACTGCCGATCCGATATATAAATACGGGCACAATAGATTGCCCAGTAAATGGGAGATAAGTCCCAGATAACGTCCAGATGGACTCACGTTTTGCGTATTCAGCCATTTTCTATTGTCGATGATCGTACCTTTGGTCCCAAGAAGATTATGTTCAACTTTTTGTGTGAATACGCTGAAAGGGGTATAATACTATGATTGGTATCATGGCCGAATACATTTTTGATAACTGTCTTAATTGGTTATTCAGCGGTGGGATTCTGTAAGACCTCACTTAGAACTTCGAATCTGAATCCGCTGTGAGTTTCTTGATTGGCATTCTTAAAACTCGGTTGATAATTAGAATTTACACTAGCGCCACCACTACGAGCGTGTCAGCGAGTTGAACTAAATTAACAGGGACATTTTGACAGATAAAGTATGAGATGACCGTCATTTTGAACCTTACGCAAAGTGACAGTGGATAGCGATGTGAGATGTGAGTTGTCGTCTGAATTTTACAGAATCGACGCGCGACGTACAGATCAAAAGGAGAGATTCACAAAGGCTAGTCAAAATAATTTTCCATTTAACAAAATTAACTGTTAGACCAAAGGTATAACCAAATAAGGACTATTTTCCTACTTCTGATGCCTGACCCATTACTGAATTATTATATCAGCTCCGTATAATTCTCTTTGTCCTTTACGAGGTGGAACAGTTCTAGAAGCCTGGGGTAAGTAAATTTTTCGGGTGCCGTACCTAAGTATTATTATTATAAGTATGTATTTATAATTCAATAGGCGACTATTCTTACAGATTTTCGTTCAATTTTCGAAAGCACTTTAAGCCGTTAGTCCTGGTTGTCTTTTCGAGATCTTTCACAGTCGTTACAGATTGCCAGTGGCCCGAAAGTCTGACTACCCGTCTTACCAAGGAGTATCGTATTAGCCAGTACTAACTGGGTTGTGGAGGTC
This sequence comes from Cerastis leucographa, assembly GCA_963082945.1. Lineage (NCBI taxonomy): Eukaryota > Metazoa > Arthropoda > Insecta > Lepidoptera > Noctuidae > Cerastis > Cerastis leucographa. Next base: position 6,020,793 of record OY720358.1, on the reverse strand, counting down.
AGATAGGCAGTCGCTCCTTGTAAAATACTGGCATTCAGCTGCATCCAGTTTCCAGTCTAACCAGATGCAGCTGGAAAAGGAAAGGATGAGGAGAGCATACTTCCAAAACAAAAATCTTAAACAGATTTGTCCCTCAATCTCTTTCAACAGAACTCACAAAAACTTCACTTCCGAGTACTTTTCTGTTTTAAAAGTCGCGAATAACAAGGAGGCTCTCAAACCGAAACATTCCTAATCATGTTATTAAAACTTCGGCCTTCCAACGTTGCTTAACAAAAACTCGATGGTTCTGACTAACGCGTCGATTCGTAAAGCTTGCTGTGATTGGTACACTGGAGAATCTTTGGAGAAGTTCTTGACACAGATCTTTGGGTTTACTTTTAGTGATACTGCTGGCGTTTGGATGAGAATGAGAAATGGGGAGAGACAAATATTGAAACATTTTTGTTTTATACCTGCTAAAAAACTTTACTTACTTTATTTTAGAGTAAATAGAAAGAAGCAAGGAGACGAAGTTTTCTGGAAAACCCAATAATTATGTACATCAATACAAATTTTCTTGCTTTATCTCATACAGTAAAGGAATATTTTTCTTTATGTTAGTGGTAGCAGATGATGATGTAAGTGATCATGAAATCTTAAAGCAGTATTGTTTTATTCTTATTCCAGAGTGGGAAAGGGACAGAGCTATACAGGTCGTCTAGCTCCATCTCTTTCCTACTCTGGAATAAGAATAAACAATACTGCTTTAAGACGTCACAGCAATCCTCCAGGCCACAACCACGGATCGAAATAATGTATTAGTAAGAAAATACTTTGAACTTCAAAATACCCACTTTTAATAATTAATTAATTACCTGCCTAGAGAAAATGTGTTTTAAACTAAGAAAATAATTTAAGAAGATGATATAAGTAACTTAAATTGATCTCAATTATTTAAAAAAATATCTACTAATATAATACTTATTGATCTCAATGATAAATAATTTTGATATACATATTGATGTTGTTTTATGTTATTACAATGTCTATGATTTTATTTTTATCGTGTATTTGTAATAATAATGTCACTAATAACGTTATGATTGTAACTTATAATTAGAAATAATTATTTATCATTAAATAGATAAAAGTTAATTTTAATAAATAATTATATTTAACCTAACCTTACCTAACAGGGTCTATATTGTTCTTTTATAACACATGAATAACATAAAGGAATGCAAATAAAAAGAATATGAAAGAATAGGTTGAAAATTCTGAGGAGAGGTGTTTGTCCATCAGTAGGATGTCATAAGCCCAAAGTAACGTTAATCTAGGTTTCATTACGCTACTACGTTTATGTTTGTAACACTCATGGTTATGACATTGGAGAATTCGCAGAGCTGCTATCTTGACATGATTTGAATCTTCAGCGTAGTACTTAAACGGCTTCAAAAGTAAATCGCTGACCTAAAACTATATTATGATGTTCAAATTAATATCTTGGAGAATATTTTGTCAGTTTAAACTCCACACCACATAAAATAACGTGAATGCAAATGTTTTAATAACCCCTGGACAAAACAATTGTGATGTCAAGTTTTAATTTTCAAATTGCCAGCATCTCGTAGATAGAACAGCTTTTTAGCTCCAAGAGAAATATACACCGCTTCAATCTCCAGCTGAAATAATTAGAGTCTTCACGTTAACGAAACTAGTCAGGAGGTCTACTCTTTAAGTCCGTCAACGAAAATACGGGTCGATCCGTAAATAGCTTTATACTTCGTAATGAACCCTACTCCCTAATATTTTCATGAGTTTTGAAAACACATCGCGAGTTAGAACAACTGTCCAATTGTGTTGTTATTAATTTTTAGTTCGGACCCTAACGAATCTTATGTCCGTAAGTGATACGGAGTAGGAAACAACCGTAACTTTGGCTGAAACTACGGATTTCGTGCTTAGAGAGTAGACCCCCTGTTTCGCGTCGATCTCGGCAGCTGTGTAATTGGGCGCGGAGTCGAGAAGAAGTCGCTTGACACACATCCGTGATACGTCCTTACCTGAACTGTACGAGATAATGGCTCTACAAGTTTAGGGTAACTTATAGTCTGTTACCTTGGTGAGGTTATTTTTAGCGTTATTGTGTTGAATTTTCGTAATTCTTTTCTTATCGATAAGTTAGAATATCACGCCTGTAATCACCGCAGAGTTAGGCAGAGGTGTACCTAAAACTTCACCCACATTTCGCCAGTTACGTTTAAGTCCCAAGTTATAGGGGGCGAGCCTATTGCCATCAACCGGCTACAAATCCATACTCCGTGGCTAGTACTGAGAAATTCCTGATGGAAAACCCAATAACACGTTGCCTGACCTGGGAATCGAACCAAGAACCTCATCTTCGCTCAGCAGTCGCATCGATGAGTCAATTTCTATATTTTATTAAAAAGCATCGGCCACTGCCACGGCGATGGCATAGCATGGTAATCTTCTTACTTTACTTTCATAATAGCTATATTGTCTGACAAAACAAAAGTAAACGCTTACCTATTTTTGTTACTACAGTTTTGAAGTACCGCCAAATATTAATTTTCCGAGAAAAGGTTTTTCAGCTATACGTGCTGATAACGGTCGGGTTATCCTAGCGGCAGAACTTGTGTGCTGCTTTCATTGGAAAAAATGTTTGATACTTCAAAAAAAGAAATAAGTAGAAGTAAGTAAAGTATAAGTAAGTACATAAGATAGAAGCTTTATTCTTTCAGCACATTTCATTCGAAAAAATTCTTTCCTTAATGTTGGTACTCACTTAATAGTGTAATGATTTTCCAAAAAAAACTGTACCTAAGTACCTTTGTCTCAAATTCGTCCAATTAGTGCAGCCATGTAAGAGATGTTGCTCGCATCTTTAGTATGCCAAACAACGTTTTAACAAAAAGTAGCCGTTTCCGCATTCCAGTCGATTCTGCGCAAGTTCTTCTTGTAATTGGACAAGTGCGGCTCGAGAGTTCCAAAGTTGGAAGACACATATCCCGGGATACAGGATACATACTAATGTGGATACTTGTTCAAGTATGTTGGAGATGTACGATAATGTGTACAGGCATGTATATAAATAAATTCATGGGATTTTTCCACAGTAATTAAGTGATACTCGCACGAACCGGTTGTCCGCGCGGTCGGCGGAGGTGGTAAAGCGGATATGTGGGCCGTGAGCGTCTTTCGTCCGCGCGGTTCAGCGGTGCACGTTTGTTAGGCATCAGCCTATTTCATGCAAGCTAATGAGCAAGACATCCGCGCGGACTAGCGGAGTCGTGTGATAACCACCTGGTCAAATCTCATTTGCAATTTTTACGGATATCTTTTAATTAATTATCCTAGGAAGAAATACTTCCGAAGATTAATGGATTAATGTTATAATTCTTTGTATGACGATACTCCTTACATTTTTATAACACAGAGGTTTGAATTGAATACCCCTTGTTTTAAATAATTTCAATGTCAAAAGTTTATATTCAGTGCGTACTTTTCCATTTTATATAGCATATTTTATCACAATGATAAAATTTAAAGTATTCAGTAAGTCCATTTTAACTTCTGACGATCCGTCCGTAATTGGTCGGTAGTGGTTAAAGTGCTCCACAGTGGCTTGACACAGATCTCGGGATATGTTGTTCCTTCAGAAATTTATGACTTAATGCCACTACATTTTGTGACGTAGTAGGCCGTATATAGTATAAAATAATATCACGTCTGTAATTATGCAGAGTTGTAGCTAATAGTACACCCATATTTCACCACTTATGTTTTTAAGTGTGTTATAGGGGGCGAACCTAAAGACCTGGAGAGCAGTGCTGGCAGCCCCGACTTACGAGCAGTAGTCATTTATTTCATCACCGCTCCTCTCAAAAACGGTGAAGGAAAACATCGTGAGGGAACCGGCATGTCCTAGAACTAAAAATTCGAAGACATGTAACATCTACCAATATGCACTGGGCACGCGGGCCCAGTGGATTACAGCCCACATTTATCCCAGCACTGGGAACATTAAAGGCTGATAATGATGAGGGGGCGAACTTACAATTGGGCACAAATACTTGACTCCTTGGCGCCTTGGCATCTACTGAGAAATTCCAGAAAGGAAAATCTAATAAAACTTTGCCCTACCTGGAAATCTATTCCAGGGCTAGACCAACGAGGCAGTCAGTATTGAATCGATCGTCAATTGTTCAACATTTGATGCATCGAATGGTTATTGGTGCTAAACTTGGCATGCGTGCATCCTCAATCTGCCAGTCCCCTAGACAATAACAGGTGTCTAATTGGGAATACCTAGAATTTCAGCCTACATTCTGGTATGCAGCGGTCCAGAATAGTTTGTTATGTCAATCAGTGGTTGAAAGCTGATATCTCGGATGTGTACAAGGGTGATTTGATGTGATATATGGTAGTCGTCTGTGAATGAATTGAATGTAGGTACTGCCGAGTTCAATATCTGCCACTTTTATTTAATTTAGTGTTCTTATATTGTTTTATTTTTACTTTTGTATAGATTCTTTTTATTTACCTATTTTTTGTGAATGTATGGACATTGTAGGCTTTGTTTTTTTTTATGTTTTTCTACCTTCTGTAGTAAGCAACGACTTATTGTCGGGCCTACGCTGTCCTCCCATACTTAAGTAATAGCGCTGTAACATTCAAATATTGTAAAACCAAATGATTTTAAAAGAGTAACCATGGAGTTTTTTGCTTGTTCTTCTCCATTGGAAACGACCAACCTGAACTGTGTACCTACCTTTTGTCACCGATTTATAAGTGCCCATGAAGGCCTATGTAAAATATAATATTTTGGTTTTATGATTTTATTTTGAATTCTGACTAAAACGTCGATAAAAATACAATCAATGAAAAAACTTAATTCACGAGAAGCCAATGTATCATATTTACTATTTATCGATACCAATTTTGCAATTTCATACGAAAAAACGCACTAAACAATATAAACCTTTTCTCTAGATATAAAAACTCATGCACATGCAATACCAACATTAGTTTTTCACAATCTTTCCCAGAATAAACTGTAGTAGATTTATATTTAGTTTTTTATGCTGTTATTGTAATTTGGTGTACATGCTCGTGGAAAAGTTAATTGCTTTATTATTACTAAACGAGTGTTTACAGCTTGAATAATACAATTTTCTACATTGTTTATTATAATGAACCTGATATTGTACACCTATAAACACGAGCTGGTTACAATTCTAGTTGTGGATGCAATTTTTCAATGTGAGCAGGAAAAAATCGATTTATGTTTATATTCTTTGGAAGACTTTTATCTTTTTTTAATATTTTTTTTATATTAGTACCTACTTATTAGTTCTATGCTTACAACTATGACGGCACGGTTGGCGCAGTGATTGAGCGATCGACTGCTGCGCTGCGTGTCGCGGGTTCGATCCCTGCACAGAACAAATATTTGTATGGATAGTTGTTCCGGGACTTGCTTTTTGTGTATGTGAGTTAAAATTTTTGTAAACGCACCTATGATACAGGAGAAATCCTCGTGTGGGGAAACGTTTTAAAAACAAAAAAAAAATAGTATGACTGCCAACTAGTTTAATTTGCACGATTGTACTAATTGCTTATAAAAACAGACTAGTGAATATGAGTCTGAATATTGAAACAAAATAGACTAACTATAGTATGGTTAACAAAATCCCTAATAACTTCAACTTGAACATAAAATATAAAACTAAACCCTTTATAATTTCGTTCGCATGTAAACAAAAAATTAACTTATGAGCAGATTTTTTCAAAATAGTAATAAAAAAACTTTTGTAAAATTTCCAAGCCAATGAAGCTTGTCTGTGCTTACTTGGCCGATACCCTATCAAAAGACTCACTGATCCCGAAATAGCTCAGCATAAGTTCCACGTCGTTGGATCAGAGCTGAACAGAGCAATAAGGCAATAACCGCAAAGGTTATATGCATAACGACCGTCCGATCGACCGCCGAGAGCTGCCGAAGTGGCCCGAACGCGATTGACACCAATACCGGCTTCATCTGGATCGAACTGCTTCCGAAGTAAAAATGTTTGTATTGATGAATAGCAGTTTGGGGAGGTTTATTTATTGGGGTTGATCGGGCGATATGAGATTTTCGCAGATTTTGTCAGAAATACAGATATACCTTTTTGGTAAATTTTAATATGGTTTCCTCAGCATAATTACTTTTATTTATTCCAGAAAACCCTCCAACAGATGTACTAATGAGAACAAGAATACAAAATCTCGACATAAAATTAATTATTTTTCTTTTGTTTCAGGTTTCATAAAGTCTACAAATGAGCTCCTGTTACCTTGAGTGTAAGTAAAAAACTTTTTTTTCAAATTAATAGTTTTTTATTTTCACTGCCTCGAAAAATCTTAAGTACCTACCTACTTTTAAATTTAAAATTTGGCTTCGTCTGAGAAGTTTTGACAAGTTTGTCATTTCGCTTTATGAAACTGCACGTTTTTAAATTGGATTCTCGAATGGATGAAAACTGAAAATAATGGATATTTTTGCGACGTTTAGGCGTAGAATGTCCAATTGTCGTTTTCACCGGTGTCGTTTGAATCACATTTGTCGTTGACAGCTTATCTAGATTATCCTGTAAGTTAACGACATGTTGACATATTACCTATCGTATTTTTATTATAAAAAAAAGATTCACTCTTGCAAAATTTGTCTTAAATCGTAATAAAAGTTATCGAATTCCGTTAAAAACGAACATAGAAGTAGATATACTCTACATTTTCAAATGACTTTCTGATTTAAATTCCATACATGCATTTTTAAATAACATTTAAATGCAAGTTCAAAATGTAAATCTAGTTTTTTTTTTTGGCTCACAGCAGAATATAAAAATATACATAATTAAAGCTAGAAACTTTTTATCGTCAAACAGAGAGAGAAGAGACGCCAAAGTCATGCCATCTCATACATAATGTATAAAGAATATTTAAATAGTTTAGTCATACAGCTAGAACTTTAATTATGAACAAAAGAAAATACAATTTTACCGTCCGCTGCATTTTCTTTTATTTACTTTTTAATGGTGATCTTAAACGAAACGTTAATGGGTTTCGAAATTGGAAAGACGTTAAGGCCAGGATTTCTTTCATTGTAATGTAAGCAAATGGTTTTCTAATAGATGAAAGGAGTATTGTACCTGCATTTAAGAAGGTCGTAATGGCTTGGGTTTTGGCCCTATCATTATAATAACATTATACATCGGTTTTTAAACTGGGATCTCCCATATCCCAGATCCTAAATTACAAGTTTGTACTAAATAACAAAGTAAATGTCTGGCCAAAAAACCACTGGTTCATATTAACGACACAGCATCGCATATCTCCGAGGACCATATCAATAAAACGTTGCCAACATAAAGTTATTTCGTATCTACGTACAAAATACACCAGAATTTTATGAACACGTTATTAAAATCACTCGTCATACTAATATCACAACCGGGCAACCCCACATGAACTTAATCGCTCCATACTTTTTAAAGCCCACTTTTATAAGGGTAAGCCATAAATTGGAGGGTAACAAGGGTTTACCCTGTGCACAGAATCCATTGTGTAACAGATCGTAATTAAGCCAGTAACATTTGGTGCTCGTTCCTTATATTAATTTTAATTAAAACTCCTAAAACGTTTTGTCTTCGGGTAAAGAATGGAATTGGAACGTAACGAGGGTAACTGGAGGACTAAGCAGGATTATATTTTTTGTAAAGTCAATTAGTATGCACGTGTAGTGAGTTTTTAGAAAGAATCATGAGTAAAAAGAACGTCATTAGTTTGGGAAAGTTGGGTTATAAGACGTTGTTAAAAATTATGAGCTTTCTGCACAGTGGCTAAAGCTGGCGACTTTTTAAGGTATATTGCCAGGCAAAGTAACGTTAAAAAGTTATATTGTGACCATAATCATTATCATCATTCTTCTGCCCTTTTCCCAATATATTTGGGGTCGACGCAGAATGTCGTCACGTCATGATCAATATCTAATATATTACAATGTCTTTCTTGTGCATGAAAGAGTCTGCAGTCATTTTAAAAATCTATTAAAATCTTGCCGAAAAACTTCCCTTAGTCTTTTCATCTGAATCTCAAAAACCCCAACCTTTATAATTAACTAGCACTTCGGCCGTGACTTCGTCCGCGAAAATTGTGATAGCTCGGCTAATTTGCATGATATAAATATATTCTATTTCACCCGCGTAGTTTCCGCTCCTGTAAGAATACGAGGATAACATAAGGCTTATGTTATTTGCTGATAACGTAGCTTTTTATCAGTGAAAGAATTTTTGAAATCGGTCGAGTAGTTTTAGAGTTAAATCGTTACAAAAAAACAAACAAAAAATCTAATCTTTACTCTTTATAATATTTGTTTAGACAATACTAATTTAAATACCATTAATTAAAGTCCCACTTCGTCCATTTCAAGTTCTACATCAACAATGTATTCTCTATCTACAATGTTACACTCCGAGTGTTATAATAACCCAGATTTAAACCGCAGTCCAGCGCCCAACGCTGTGAAAATCACCTCTAATACAAGTAATTGAATCAGAATTCTCATCGTACCAGAAGGTCGGTAGATAGGTAATGAAATCAAATAACTTTAGTCGGATCCTTGTCCCAAGGGAAACCTTTATCTTTACATAGAGGACTGCTTTCCATAATTTTCTACAATTCACTATCTTTCGCGAAGATTTACGACTCTCAATTTTTTTTCTACCTTATCTTCTTCGGCGAATAAAGTTTCGTTTGCGTCTGTAAATATAAGTATAATAAAGACTATCTCTTGCATTATGCAGACCGAATACAGGAGTTTATTTAGGACGAGCTGATCTGGGAATACAAGAAAAATGTCGTGAGACAGCTTTATTTCATGAAACGAGTTATGCTGAGAGAACGGCATTATTTTGAGAAAGAGTTATCTTCCCACAGTGATGGCGCATAGATCGTCATAAATTAACATAAAGAAAGTTGGTTTTGTTTTGTATAAAGGGTGTAAAACACCTCTTAACGAAGCCGAAAGGCACTGGTACTCCCTGTCATTGCGATCATTTTTTTGTTCTTCACCATACCTGGGAACCTTCTAGTTACGGAGATATTAGGGGTCAAAGTTCCAACTATTTGTCAAGTATTTTTTAAAATACAAGTTTTTAATGTAAGATTTTTACTTTAAACACCTCCACGACCCCCGTACTATTCAATCCGTCCATCAGCACAATATTTTGAGTGCGTTACATTTAGTTCTACCACAAAACATGATTATACACCCCCCAAAAAAAAGTCGTTTTCCAGCAATAATTTTTGCGTAAAGTTACTTAGTTTCATGTACAGAATGCTTAGTTGACGACTTCGTGATGAGGTGATTTACACCTTGTATAAATCAACTCAAGCAAATCTTTTTCTGTACATAACATTACATTCAATCCTCGAAGGGTTTGGCAGAGGTGTGCTCAATAGTACGCCCACATTTTGCTAGTTATGTATAAGTCCCATGTGTTGGGGGCGAGCAAGCCTATGGCCACTTACTGAGTACAATCCAGACTCCATGGCTCATCATCTTCCTAGCCTTTTCCCATACTATCTTGGGGTCGGCTTCCAATCCAACCTGACAATGCAGCTGAGTACCAGTATTTTACATGAAGCGACTGCATATCTGATCTCCACAACCCAGTAACTGGGTAATACGATACCCCTTGGTAATACTGGATGTCAGAGTTTTGGCTTCTGACTACTCGTAACGACTTTCAAAGATCTACAAATGACAGCCGGGACCAACGGCTTAACGTGCTTTCCGAGGCACGGAGGAAACTCGATATGTAATTATGGTCACCCATCCACGGACCAACCTCGGCAAGCACGGCTTAACCTTAAAGATCGACCCAGGTGGCTGTTATTATTTAGCCACGAGCTCCTCCCATTCATCTCCAGACTCCATGGCAGTTACTGAGAAATTCCTGATGGGAACACCAAATAACACTATTGCCCGACCGATGGGAATTCATTCCAGGACCTCGTGTTTGGCAGTCGCGCTTACGGCCACTAGTCCTACGAGCACTAGACATGTAAGCAGTCAGAGTGTTTCTGATGTACATTTTCATCAAATCATTATCATTAAATTATCACACAACAGCTAAGTCAAATGTACACAGAGGTGGTCAAAAAGGTCTTATCTGCTTCTATTTGGATCAACAGTTGTTTATAAAATAAGACGTAACAAACCGTTGTTGTAGAATATGTAAGTTTTACCATAACAACGATCTTAGGTATTACTGCCAACCAAACAGCAATGCTGGGATAAAATAATGTACATAACATGAATCTTACAAAGACTTCCCTTCACAGCAGAACTTTTGATATCTTTTGGCATTCGAGACCGCGACCACAAAGCTTATGCACAAACATAAACTTTAAATCCTTTATTTTGCTGCTTGCGGTTATACCGCTCAGTTGCATACAAAACAAGGTTTTAGTATTGTCTAGTAAATAACAATAACATAAAATGTACTAGTTCTTTATTTTTATTTATGATTCTTCTCCAGTAGATTCTCAAGTCGGGCAAAGTGTTATTGGGGTTCTTCCTACAAGGTTTTTTAACAATATTCTGATTTTAATGATTTTCTTGCCCGTACTCCTCCATGGAGATCTACGCTTCGGAAAGAGCAACTACAGGACTGTCACAGTTATTATGCCTCGTGACTAGGACTGATGCTTAATTTTTATTGTTGTCTTAGTTTGGAAAGTACTTGGAACTGACCTGCTTGAAGTAAACGCTTTGATTTTGATTCCATCAGATTTTTTCAGTAGCAACTTTGGGTCTTGGTTGAGTAGTGTAGTAGTAGTCTAGTGCCCAGGTGATGGCATTGGCCCTGACATGGGACGTGAACATAACTGGTGAAATGTAAATGATAAATGATGTTTATTTTGCAAGTAGGTTTTTACAAACACTTTTACACTTCATTTTTTTTTAAGCTAGATGGGGCCGGTGTTTCGTACCTGACTACTCTGAGAAGAAACAGCCGAAACAAACTCAGAGGTTCTCTGTAACTTGTTACTCTTTTAAAGTCCAGACATTGCTCAATTTACATGAGGACTATGCAGATTAGTATCTGAAATGGTCTTTTGAAGAAAGAACCACACAGATTTGAGTGGACCTGTCCAGTCAGTGCAAGCATTTGTCAGTTATCGTGTAGCTCGACTTATAACTCAAGGAGCTCAACGAAAGTAGATTTACTACATAGATAGGTACGTACACGTCTAACCTAATCCTAACATGAGCGATGCAACATATTATATGGAACGTGAACTGGTAAGCCAGGTTTTTCGCGCCCAAGGTGCGGCGAACGTTCAAAATTATCGCATGGAAACTCTTTTAACGTGCAACCATAAATTAAATGCTTTCATTAAAATTACCTGTAAATGTCCATTTATCACCTCATTTATCTTTTGTAGCATGAAATGACAATGAAAGACATTAAAAAGTAATTTTCAATTTGGATAGTTTAAAACGAATACAGAAAACTGAAACAATTTGAATGCTTCATTTTAAAGCATTAACTTACATCGTCATGAAGTGAATTCAATTCGTAGTCGGTTTTAAATGTTCTGATTCTTTTATGAAATTTATTTTCTTTTTTGTCGGATTTTACTGAGCGATAAAATGCTTGGAGCAATGAATCATTCATAATTGTTGCACAATTAATTAATTAATATGACATTGGGCAGTGATGTTTTTCTTTTCGTTGTTATAGTATCTGCTTACTACAGATACTTTATACTCACACTTATCATCCATATTCATACTTTTATTTCATTTTTATAAATATTTTCTAATCCTTTGTTGTGACATGTTTACTTCAAGCATATTTGTCAGATGTCATTTACTTTTATTTTTGATTGTTACCAGCCAAACTCTCTATGAAGGTTTTAATTAAGATTATATATTACTAAAAATTATTATCAATTCGTGAGTTCAATTATTGTATTTTATATTTAATAGCGAATATTTGCTGTGTAAAGATATTCTGAGTTATATTTCTAAAAATATTATGTGCAGGGTTTTTGACCATTGTTACTGGCTGTTTTTAATACTGGCAGGTTGCGTCTTACTAGAGCGCAGCAGTTTTGAATCTAAAAAAGACATTGGAAGAAAAGAAACGGAAGATCAGGGTATAAAAGGGATTTCTGACAGATGCCCTGGTTCTAGTCTGGAGTTAAGAGTCGGTTCAGTCTGGACACGAGAAATCAGTATAGTCTAAAATCAAGAAAACAGCTAAGTCTAGTTTGGAGTCAAGATCTGTCATATCTTGAGTTTTGAGCACAGCCTGGTGGAGTCAAAGAGCGGCCTTCGTTTAGTGCTGCCGTGGCTGTTGCTAACTGTCTGCTGGAAGCTGCTTTGCGAACTGACGAGCCTGGCACTGGGGCTCATTACCTGTCTGCTGGAAGCTGCTCTTCGAGCTGACGAGCCTGGCATTGGGCGGTACGTGTCTGCTGGTGGGTCCTACCAAATCGCCCTGCATCAAGTTCGTCGTGGTCAAGCTCATCTTAATCAAGCCAGCTTTCTACGACTGCAAGTTTGTCTTCAGTTACTATCACGCTCAGAGATTTGCGGAGATATTTAAAACGTTCTCGGTTAACCTGCCCTTCACTTTTGTACTAATTTATTGTATTTTTCATTTCATCATTTATTAAATTCATTTTCCCCTAATTACTTTTTTAATGTATAAATCTGTTTACTCCTTTCATCAAGGAATAAGCAAGTTTGTTACATTTTGGCGCCTAACGCAAAATCAAGTCTTGATCTTAAACATATTCTCTAAATTCTAAAACAACTTCCACAAGAGATTATATTTGGTAACTATTTTCATCATATTTTCATCTTATTACGTCACTTAATCTACTTATACTCTTAAACACTTAAATCATATATTTATCTATATCATCTAACAATCTCATCAAAATAGGTTTAGTGTCGTGAGCTCGACTCGAACTATTATCGGTGCTGGTTCAGCACAAAAGTATAGACTATCACATATGACAGTCCTTCAACGCTCTTGAATATATCAAGTAGGCTATTTTAGAATCCTTCTTAACAATAACTCAGACTCTCTTGACTCTCTCTCCCTTTTAATTTTATACACTTTATTTTTAACTTTTTTATTTTATACTTACTCATGACTCATCTCTATCCTCTTCCCTTCTTCTAACTGTAGAGTTTTATTCGGCCTTTTTAAACTCTATAGTTTTTATTTTCTATGTTCTTTCATTGGTTCTTAAACCATTAAAAGGTTATTTTTAATCTTCTTCTATATCTGTTCTTGTCAGATAACTCTTTGAAGTACTTTTAGGTACAAGTTACCTAACTTTAACTTTCTAATATGCTAACTATAGTACAAGTTGGTATAACTATTTTTGTCAACTCTAAAAGTTGACTGAAGCGGGTTGCGACTTCCTTTAAATAAGCCTTCGCTAATCTTCAACTCTAAAGGTTGATTGAAGCGGGTAGCGACTTCCTTAACATAAGCCTTCGCTAATCTTCAACTCTAAAGTTGATTGAAGCGGGTTGCGACTTCCTTAAAATAAGCCTTCGCTTATCTTCAACTCTAAAAGTTGATTGGGGTGGATCCCTTATTATTATTTTTCATCTTATTATGGGTTTTAGACGCGAGCGGATTACAACTCCAAAAATAAGCCTACTGTTATTGATTTATCAGGTGGAGTAGTGATCATTGAATGTGAATCCTACCTGGCCTAACTTCGTAAGATGTCGGTGTGTTTGAATGAGTTATGAAAGATTTGTGAATGCTGTAATACTTTAACCTTACCAAAATTTTTGTTCTAGGCCAAAAATTTTCTCGGGGTCGTTGGGGAAATATAGTATCTGCTTACTACAGATACTTTATACTCACACTTATCATCCATATTCATACTTTTATTTCATTTTTATAAATATTTTCTAATCCTTTGTTGTGACATGTTTACTTCAAGCATATTTGTCAGATGTCATTTACTTTTATTTTTGATTGTTACCAGCCAAACTCTCTATGAAGGTTTCATTAAGATTATATATTACTAAAAATTATTATCAATTCGTGAGTTCAATTATTGTATTTTATATTTAATAGCGAATATTTGCTGTGTAAAGATATTCTGAGTTATATTTCTAAAAATATTATGTGCAGGGTTTTTGACCATTGTTACTGGCTGTTTTTAATACTGGCAGGTTGCGTCTTACTAGAGCGCAGCAGTTTTGAATCTAAAAAAGACATTGGAAGAAAAGAAACGGAAGATCAGGGTATAAAAGGGATTTCTGACAGATGCCCTGGTTCTAGTCTGGAGTTAAGAGTCGGTTCAGTCTGGACACGAGAAATCAGTATAGTCTAAAATCAAGAAAACAGCTAAGTCTAGTTTGGAGTCAAGATCTGTCATATCTTGAGTTTTGAGCACAGCCTGGTGGAGTCAAAGAGCGGCCTTCGTTTAGTGCTGCCGTGGCTGTTGCTAACTGTCTGCTGGAAGCTGCTTTGCGAACTGACGAGCCTGGCACTGGGGCTCATTACCTGTCTGCTGGAAGCTGCTCTTCGAGCTGACGAGCCTGGCATTGGGCGGTACGTGTCTGCTGGTGGGTCCTACCAAATCGCCCTGCATCAAGTTCGTCGTGGTCAAGCTCATCTTAATCAAGCCAGCTTTCTACGACTGCAAGTTTGTCTTCAGTTACTATCACGCTCAGAGATTTGCGGAGATATTTAAAACGTTCTCGGTTAACCTGCCCTTCACTTTTGTATTAATTTATTGTATTTTTCATTTCATCATTTATTAAATTCATTTTCCCCTAATTACTTTTTTAATGTATAAATCTGTTTACTCCTTTCATCAAGGAATAAGCAAGTTTGTTACATTGTAAATTGATAATGAAAATAAATTGACTTTTGTCAGAAAACTGAAATAAATGCACATACGAATTATATTATGAATGTTTGTATTATTTTAAAAATACACACGAGTCAAAACAATTAGTAAAAATTAATTGTCATCGATATCAAATCAAAATGGCGACTATAATCAAAATTTTCTCAAACCAAGACAGTAAAACAAACAATAAATCTCTATTCAAAACCTTACGCTCTCGTCAAATCAACACCCAAATATTCGAGCATAGTCACAAATACAAAATATACTGTATACACTTTAGGGTGTATTCAGACTCACAGATTGTTGGTCGTAATTTTCAGGCGCCGTCAATTGTTTCGCCTCGTCGAATTGTGAACATTAACATAGAAAGCAAGCAAGTTTGAACAGCGCTGTGAGTGTACTTAGTTCTTATTTGAAGTGTTCTGATAGTGTAAGATATTGCGTTTTGTTTTAAAGGTATATGGAGGTTTGAAAGAGTCAAATATTCAATGTTTCCGAAATGAACGAGAAAAGATGTAAATGAAAAATCCTGACCCTTTACGTGTGTTTGTAGTGTTTACTCACTTCAGAGATCCAAAACAAATCAATAATAAATTTTTGAGTGTTCCTGTTAACCTTGTCTGCAATACATTGCAACGTACCTTCTTTGAATCTTATCGTTATGGTGATGACAGCTTCGCATTTTCACTACAAACAGTAACTACAAATCAAATTCTGCTTACACTCCCATACACTAAAATCCATCACAGACATTGTGAACAGCTCAATTATGTCAGCAACTTTCCCTGATATCTGGAAAATTGCTATCGTTGGGCCATTGCTTAAAAAAACAAATCCAACTGACTTAAAAGACCTAAGTTCTATATAATTAGTATTCTGTCTTGCCTTTCTAAAATTTGTGAAAAAGCGGTATGCCAAAAGCAATAGCGTAACTCGTAACTACATTACTCATATTTTCAAAAATATGAGCATTGACTATTAACTATTATTCTTCATTTCTTTCAAAACCCTTCCAATATATAAGGGGCGAAAAACTAAGCGGCATAACTCTCGGAAAGAAACATGTTGCAAATTAAACTCAATTATAAGATGCTACGATCAAAAGAACAGCGAGGACGAGTTAAATTTAATTTTATTGAGTAACAAAGTTTTGCAAAATTAAATCAAAGCGCTATTTGTTCATCGACAGGAGTTTAATGTTTATTGTTCTGACGAATTTAATGTTATTCAGGGATTTATATGTACGTGGGAAGTTGAGATAAAGATACCATCTTGATTCACCAAACTGCGTGAAGAGTGTCAATATTCCAGAGTAATATGACACGAACAGCTCTTGATCCTGGTTTTAACGTACTGATCGCGTTTAGTTTCATTGGTGAAATTGGTTCTTAGATGTTAATTAATAAATAACTTGTGCAACAAACTCAAACCTCATGACAAAATCAATCAATCATTTTGTAATTAGTTTTGTTTACTTGATTTTTATATATGTTTGTGTGTTCCAAATTATGAGGATTCAGCATATTTTTGTCAGTTAGTTTTCTGGCATACCGAGGACATAGCAATTTCATTAATGCAATATGATTTAGTTTAAATAGAAATTACCATTGATGCTTGCTACTCAAAATCAAAATATTTTCATTTCACACAGGCCTATATGGGCACTTGTAAAACGTCGACAAAAAGGTGCTCGGTTCGGGTTGGTCGTTTCCTATGGAGAAGAACCAACTCAACTAAATCAACTCGAACTAAGATATGACATATCACTTCAATATTTCTCCAAAAACTCTCACAATTAACCCTTCGCCATAAATCGAGCAACTTGAATTGCACGTGATTTGCCGAAGCAATTATACGGATAACTGAGAACTTCTATGGCCTGGCTCGAAGTGGTCATCAAACGTTCATTTCACAGGTTATTACGAGCCATCCTTTCGTTTGCCGCTCTGCCGCGACAGTGACGCATGATCTAATTTATATACTCACAACATTTACTTTGCACAACTAAACATTCTTCGCCCCACTGCATAAAGCCTTTTTCGTCTGTTTACGTGGAGGCAAAAGTTTGTACGCCGCTCTCAGCCAGCCCATTGTCCCCGCAGATATAAAACTGCGACAGGCGGCTAGTCGAGTGAGTTCTTCACGCCGTGATTTATATTAAGCCACGCATGTAGATAATTTAATTTTTTGGTTACAGGGCTCATAAAATGTACGATACCTATAAAAAAAAAATAACAACAAAAATCTGTTCAAGTAATGAAGGCCTACGGCGTAGCAAGTCAACCTCAGACGTCTACGCCGTAGGCGTATCTACGAGCATTACGTAGCAAATTATGTAGTGCCTCTAGCAAAGTTATTATTTAAATGTTTACTTTTTACTACGTTTGCACAGTCTGTTATTATTATTGTTATTGTTAACAATAAACCAATAAAATAATTTAGTAATAGTAGGTACTCATTCAAAAAGACATGATACTTGCTGCTGCTAGATAATGTCACAAAACCAAAAGTTATTTATGCAAATTAGGTCAATAATCAGCACTTTTTGAACGTCAAGCGACTTACAAGAAAATGACAAGAGACAGTCATCCAAAACACCCGCCCTCCACTACTACCTAGTGTTTTAGCTGGAAAGAAGAAGTGGCGGAACAAACTCCCCAGCAACTAATCTGTCTGTTAGGTTAGAAGTTCTATACAAAATTCTATACAAAGTAAAGCTTTTAATATAGATTGCCTCATAAAGCATTAACCCTGCTGCATTGCAATCGATCACCTAAATAGAGAAATTAGGTTGAAAGCATATTTAGCAGCTATTTAAAAATTAAATTCGGGTCAAAGGTTAACTATTCTCTATCGGAAAATTATACGAATGCCAGCACAAATTATGTAATTGAAATATTTTCATCAGCCCTACGTTGTGAATTGTATTTTCTGCCGTTTATATTTCTGATGACAGGTTTTCTGATAGTGTTTGGCACAGCTGTTCATTTTGCTTTTCATTCTATTAAATATAGTTTCTTTTTCAAAATTCCTTCGTTAATAACCGAATCGTTGATTTTTTGGTTGTTCAAGTTCAACTGCCAAGCATGCATAGTTATATTGGATTTTCCTACGAAGAACTTCTCGGTAAAAGCCGTAATCTGGGTTTCTGTACTAAACTGAATATACTCGCTCTCTACTACTTGGGCTTCCACGTATCTGGCAAAGCGTTGGTACTGTACATGCCTGCATACCGATTCGGGTAATAGGGGGTTTATATTGTCCTTGTAGCACAATCATAACTAGCCAATTCTCCCACTACAGAACCCCTCCTCTCCATGAGGTGTGGACCGTAATCCACCACGGGGAACCATTCCAGATAAATATCTTCGGATTTTCGGTTCTAGAACCAGTTTGAGGTCTGTTTCTTCAAACGAAGTAGTGATGAAATGAATTTCTGAAAGTGTTTGCCGGGGTGCGAACTCATGACATGTGAGTTGTGGCCGTTACCACTGTTGCTGTTTTATTAGAAGCTTTTATTTTTCTTGGGCCAACATAGCCAAAGACAGAGAAAAATTGAAAAAAAGAAAGAGAGGCGTTTGCCCTGAAGTGGCACACATCAGGTTCATCATAAAAAATTGTATTCATTAATCAATTCTTGCAACAGAACTTCAAACCAGTTCCACTAAACCGATTGAGCATTTTGCTCACGGTTGTGCGTTGTTTCGTCGCTAATTGTTTCATCGAATCTCGTTTCACATAAATTGTTTCTCATATTATCATTTCATAGAATAATCAATACGCAGAATACTTACTTTGAAGAAATTTAAATCATCAATTTTTGTTTCAAATAAAGTTTACTGTTAGAATATTCATATCATAGAATAACAAATCAAATATTCTTTGTCCACATATTGTTTGTTTCACATAAAACCTATTACGAAGAATTACATTTTATCGAGTGACAGTTTCTAAAACTCATACCTTTGAAAAATACATACCCTCCTATAAAATTACAACACCGCATTCACAAAAATAATGCGGTTAAATTCTTGTCAAGTAGGAAAGCAGTCTTTTTATTCTTACTAATGGTGTTCATGCCTGTTGCATGCAGCGTGCAAGCAAGCATGCAGCATGCAACAAGCATGGTTTCTGTCACGGCTCCGGCGCTGCGGGGCTCTGGCGGCCCCACGCGAAATCATCGTCGCAGATGGTATTAACGCTCACCACCGCAGCTTCGGCTTGCTGGCCGGCAAGCCGGCCAGCCTCAGCCGCGGCGGCAAGCGATAGATACCACCTGCTCCTCAGCTCGCGGGCCGCCTCATCCCTCCGCGCCTACGCGGGCTTAAATTACACTCTAGGGGTAGGGCAGACAAGACTACGTGGAGTCTGATTTGCAACCATTCGTTTTTGTCACTAACTTTTGTAGTACAACATTTTGTAGTATAACATACTTTTAAGGACAATATTTTAATTTAAGGTTAATAATTTCGTTGAAATAAAATACCATGGAAACATACATCGAACAAACAATATTCGTTAAAAAGTAATTCTACTGTTTGATAAATTTGTTAAATAAAAAAATGTGATTATAAAATTCATTGAAGTGTGTTTCTGTAAAATATGTTTCATTCAAGTAAATAGTAGTTGAAACAAAAATATTCGAAATAAAAATACGAGGACCAAATATTATGTGAAACATTTTATGGGAAACGAAATTCTGTGAAACTTCTGTCTGCGAAACAAGGTGACACCTTTGCTCACACCTTTGGTTCTGGTGACAATACATTTTTATGGAAGACCTGACTTGGTCCTGCAGCTAAGATCGTCTACTCACGAGAGAACTTCTCAACGGTTATTAGCACGCAACATTGATCTAAGATAAACCTAATTTTGCTCGTGTTTTTTTTTTTTTTTTTTTTTTTAATTTGTGTTAATATTATTTCACTCAATTTCAAAGATCTCTTGGTTTTCACTATTATTCAGTTAGACCAATGTGTCTCTACTGAGTTATATTCCCGTGACAACGATCTGAATAAACACTCTCTGTGACGTCACAGTATATGAAACAGTTGATCATCACGTTTCGATAAACCTCGATTTATTTTTCTCTCCCACGGGTAAAATAAATACACCCACACAATAAAACAATATTTTTGCACTCGCATGACTTCCACCTCGAGCGATCCTGAAGCATTTGGTATGTAAATATATGAAACGAATATTGTGTGGTGATATCTACAATCTGGAATAGATAGTCTTTCATTTCTTTATCAGGAAAACATTAAATTAAGTAAATAATAAATTAAGTAAGTGAAAAGTACTAATACTTATTTTCTTCAGAAGCAAATAAAAGTTGAAATCAAAAATTAATAATATCTCAAACACTGTTCTAAGCTTTCAAGGTTTATAACTAAACTTACACTGTTAATAAAGGGATATATCTCCCGCGATTTAAATTAAATTACGGTACTAATTAAATTTTTCAAGTTCTAAATAACATCTATCAAAAAATATTAGCATAACTAATGCAAATATAATAGTAATATAAATCCAAAGTCAGCGCACGTACCAACGTCCTAATTCATGACGTACTAGTAACTACAGCGGAATGAAACTCCCCTAAGTTTGTGTTGAAGTTTCAACACCCTTTGTATGGGATTAAACTTTGAGTTCAGTTCGCAAGTCAACCCACTAATAAGGCTGGATGAAATTATTGTATATTCATTTGAAACTAGGAAGGACTGTATGATATTATGTCTGGTGTCAGATCATTAGGTATTATGGACCAAAGTTGCCTGAAAATAAATGTATGTTGTTTTTGTTAATACCATCATCATTTCAAACCGGAATCTCCCACTATTTGGTATAGGCCTCCCGTTTTTTCTGCTACTCTTCTCTGTTCTATGCGTCCCTTATCCTCAAATACCTAAACTTATTCCAGAATCATTTTTTGATTGCCTTCAATAAAATAATACTTTAGAAGTTTTCGACTTGTTATTTTATGTGAACGCGTGTTTGGTAACTGGTCCTTTTATGGATGGTCTTAATATTTACAGGTATCATCCTATTAAATCTAATTCAATAGTTCTAATCGCTTTTGGGATGGTGAAGCAATATATCGTGAGGAAACCAGCATGTCCTAGAAGACGTGTGACATTTACCAACCTGCATCAGCCTGCCTGGTGTACTATAGCCCATTGCCTCTCATAGAGAACAGGCCTGTGGCCCAGCAGAGGGAGCATTATAAACTGATTAGGCTCAAATACGTATCACAAGTAGAACTGTGAAAGTTCAGTAACATTATCTTGTCATACTGGTTAAACATAAATGACACGACTATATTATTTGCAGATAGCATCAAAGCTATTAGAGATATTAAGATTAATTTACTCGTATCATCAATCATTATTAATTATAGATTGAAATCAAATGTCACAGATAACAAGATATATCAATTATCTCTCCTAGAAAGGTATTCTATACGCTACGCTATATAACTTTCTTAGTATTCTCACACATATTCCATCAAGAATGTTTTATCACATCTAACCTAAAGCCATAGTGTCAATAAACTCAATTGCCACTAAAGAAAAGAGATAAAACTCCTTCGTCATTGAAAAAACAATAAATGTTCTATCAGCAGCAGTAGCCTTGTCTTTATTGTGTTATAAACTGGTATCGTTCAGACAATCGGCTAAAAACTGATCCCTCTTTTAACTTTTTCCACTTTGGCTTGTAAGCATTTCAAACGAAAAAAAAGAAAAATAACTGCAAAAAAAGAAAAGATTACGAACACAAAAAGATTCAAATAATCGACACATAAACCTACAATAGGTACAAGGAAAAACTGGCGCGATAAATGTAAATAGAAAAGGACGAGATTTGCAATTTTCCTCCGATTTCCTTATTCGTGCCCAACTTATCTATAAATAATAAAACTGACGGACGGACCGAGCGCTTGCCTAACGAGGACTAATTCACCCTGTCACCGGCTACTAACAAGACTAACAATCGTCCTTTCTTTGTTCACAGATTCCCGGCTTCTTCTCTAACGCTTGCTTTATTGGAAAACTTAACAAAAAGTTACTACAAAGTTAAAACTGCTCTATTAATTACTTTTAATTCGTCTTCACAGAGAGTTGTTAGTAGATGAAATTCCAAACTAATTTCTCAAAGTTCGAAGATTGAGACAAACGTAAATATTGAGGAGCAGTTTAGTAGACGCTTAGAACTCGACCGCTAGTTATGGATGCCCTCTGAATTATTAAGGAGGTCCTAATATCAACTCCAAGACCCTCAAAGCTGCGGCTGAAACATTAGTGCTACTAAGTTCTAACATCCTTACTTAATGGAATTTCATCGACACTAAAGTACCAATAACCGAAGAGAAATAATAACTCGACAGTGTTCAGTGAAAAGTGAAATGCATGTGAGTGTTCGGATTGTGTGCGTAAGGGTGCGGTTTCACTAGCGCAGCGGGAGCGTTTTGAGTAAAGCTGGGTGTGGAACGCCACGGCGTCGTCGGTGGAGGGTCGTGGTGCGGGCGGGGCGGACGATCCCGCGCCCTCGCCCGCGCCCGACGCGGAGGCCCCAGTGCGCCGGCGCCGCCACCGCCCGCTTTATCGCCGCCTCTTCCACTATGTCCGCACTGCGTGGACTGGCGTCAAGTTTGCATTAGGTATGCTTTTGTCTCTAACTTTTAACAGCATTCACTCATTACTTATACATACATTACTATAAAACGTCAAACCAGCTCGAACATATTATGGACGTGGCTCCGGACAATGGATAATGTCCCACGTGCTGTCCGGACTAGTTTGGCTGTACGTCGCGTAAGGTATGCCATGCCCTAACTCGTTGGCATAATAAAAGCTTAATATGTTACTTGAAGCCGCTCTCCCGCCCTCTCCAGTGAGGAAATTGGCTTCGCGCAAGATAAGCATTACATCGCATTATAAACAAAATCAAACTATAAACTTTTCGATGTCATTAAAACAAGTTCACAGAATAGAGTGCATACTCTAGGGTTATTTAATTTATGCATTATTACATAATACTTCAGTATTTCAGCTTAACGCAAAACTTCCTCTCTATCTTCACCATAACCTGAGTTTTAACGAAGCATATTCAGAGAAGCTCGTAAGTAACTTAATACCTACGCCTGTTTATAAAACTCAGGCGTACTCTTAGGCACAAAACTGCCTCTGAACAAAAGTTATTCGGGGCGTCGCCGTAATATAGGGACAAAGCTGAGCATTTAGTCGAATTTTGTCGAAATGAATTTTCAACTTTACACTTGGTCGAATATTCGTAAGGTCGAGACGAACATTAGCGTAAGAATCGTCGCCGTCTTTGATGTTCCGAGCGCTCCCTTTTCTGCTTTTACTGTACGCTTGAGAATAAGGACGAATAAGTTTTTGAGGAGCTGAAAGTTATACGGAATAGGTGAATTTGACACGTAACTCGAGGACTTTTATGTTCTTTTCGTGGAAATAGTGTTTGGGACAATATGGAACTTTTCCATTGATAAAATATTGGTTTTCATGCAAAAACCGACAACAAATATTTACGGTGGTACAATGGCGAACAGTTGCAATTGATTTTATTTACAAAAAAGCTCGTGTTACCTTTTTGTAATTATAACTTGCAATATTTTCACATGTCGTAGGTGTATTTGTACTTACTTACACATTAAGAGCAGGATAGAATCACACCTGCTTTACTTTACCTATACTCTACTTTACCTATAATATTTACCACTATTGAACATGAAGTTTAAATATATATAAAACAACAAGCACTTTATCTACTCAGGAATGAAATAAAGAAGTTAGTATGATTAGCAATATTAAGACGACTTAAAAACGTATTTACATATTATCACTAATTCTTTAATGTTACTATACATACAAGGACGCCTTGATCCGCGTACGGTTTTGTAATTTGCAAACATCGTAGAATTATTACGAGATGGTACACCTCAAAATTATATTTATTATCAGGTTGGAAGCCGAGAGGAAAATTTATTATGCGTACATAATCCAACGCGTTAAATGTCCCGCAAAGGTAGATACGGTAGCGTTTCTCAAGTGAGATATAAACTAGCAACAAGGAACCGTTTAATGTTTGCTGTTGTAAGAAAACTAGTACAATATATTTCGGAATCAAATGAAATACTGGAATACTATTCAGGGATACACATCGTACTTTATTTCAATCGTGATGAGATTGTTTCGATAGGTACTCCATTAATTATTGGTCAATTAACTATTTATTCAAGTAATAATGCAATTAAAACTAGATAATTAAAACTAAAATAACAAAAAATATATGAAAGGGCGTCAAAAAATTGTTTCGATGCAATAGTTACTAGCCGGTGCAGATATACAAGGTGTTGTTTTGCATCCTCGTCAAAATTCAGGAGGATCTCACAAAAGACACATAATTAATCAATTAAAATTACGGTACCTGGTTAATTATTAAGTAACGCTCATTTTTTTGGTTGTTTATGTTTGTCAGTATTTCAGACCAACCGGAACCCCATAACGTGGTTTAGGAAATAAGAAATTATCAAACAAACGTTTGAGATTGTTTGTATGTGTGGAAGCGCGGTTATAGGGCGAGAATCAGACAGCCCGCGTTTAAAACACGTGTGGTTCATACTTACCGATTTTCGTAAATAAGAAAAAAAAAAATACCTACCCATTTTATTATTGATTCGGGACGAGAATCATTAGCATAGTTACTTCCTTGAATTAGACGAGGATGCAAAACAACACCTTTTATATTGTGGACGCGGTTTCAACCATCAGATTCTGATAGGTAATGCTTGTGGTTATGTTAACCGAACAGCAATCGATCCGTAACGGTTTGATTAAACTTTTACTAGTAGAAACCAAAATAAAATAAATAAATAGTGTTTTATTTCAGGCAAAAATACCCATACAAACAATAAGAAATCAATTTTTCATTGAATTGAATAAACAGTGAAAACTTAAAACATGAAAACTTCAGCACCATAGTCTTCAAGAAAAAATTACATTATTCTTTCGTTATTTCTTATTTACGTACTAAGTAGGTATTGGACTAAAAGAGTACCCAAAGATAAATGACAATCAGCAAACATCTACAGAATACGTACAAAACGTTCAATACCTATCAAACGTTCCACAAAAAGATACAAACATAAAATTTAAATGTCAAACTCACTAACCTACACGAATAGAACTCTATTCTTCTTATAAAAATAAGATATCTCAACGGTTACTTACGATTGGGTCCCTTGTTATCGCAGAATCCGCCTTTTATTATATACATTTCATTGCTCAATAACCGGGTAGATACGGTTATAAGAAATAAACTTACTAAAATATGTTCCTGTAGAAACTTGCGAGAAGGCAAAGTATAAAAACATTTTTTCATCCCATCTATTCGAAAAGGACGACTTGGTTCGCCTTTAAGTGCACCCAAAGGTAGTGTTTTCTATAAGGAACTTTTACCGGGCAGTAATGAGTTTTTATTCCTCTTTATTTCAAAAAGTGCGCCGCAAAGATAATTGCGGCGCACTTTTTGAATTTGGAACATCTTAGTGTTCAGCGCCAAAGAAATCGAACGCAAATGTTGTTTGAATAAAGACTGGCTGGTACGACGGCCCATAGCCGCGCCGCCAGCTGAATAACAATTCATAATTGCGAAAATGTCTTAAATGTTAATATAAGTTTTTAGTTGTTTTATTATTAGATACCATTTAATTTAAATTTAGTTGTT
Source organism: Cerastis leucographa (assembly GCA_963082945.1). Lineage (NCBI taxonomy): Eukaryota > Metazoa > Arthropoda > Insecta > Lepidoptera > Noctuidae > Cerastis > Cerastis leucographa. Next base: position 5,995,092 of record OY720358.1, on the reverse strand, counting down.
ACTCTATGTTTTATTAAATAATAATATTACAATAGAATATGAGGCGCCTGTTTTCTCATAGTGGGTGATGAAAAGCAGAGTGTATCACTCGGGGCAAAATATATTTTTGGCTTGGGCGACGTAGTTTGAATCCCTCGCTACGTTCAGGATTCTACTCTAGAATCCCTCACTTCACTCTGGATTCAAAAAAGCGCCCTCGCCGTATAAATATTATTTTGCTCCCTTATGATACAATCTACTATTCCTGTGTTTTCTTTGTCGTTCGGTAAACGGCGTAGTTTACTCTGTGGGATCGATACAATTATTTTTAAAGGTCAGAATATAAAGTGTTTTTCAACAAACGGGTTAGAAACAAGAGAAGAGCAGGACAATAATTATTCTTTTGTAAAACAAACAGGTTTTTTTAGACTTTCAGCATCCATTCTAATTTTAAGGACATTAAAAAACAGCTTCACGGTGTGTAATCGATGTCACTCGTACATTTTGTGTCAATTAAGCCCGGAACTCCTACTTAACGCCCCGTTTGCAAAAACCACGCCCTTCGGCAATTTTCAAGGTTTTAACGGAAAACGGCGGTATCGCCACCTGTTACTTAAACCTCGAAATAACGGCATAGGTCGCACACATGGAACGCCAAGCGATTAGACCGATAACCGTTATTGGCCTACGTGGCCATAACGCGTTATTACCGAACGTAGTCTAAAGTATGCTGAATACTTCGTCTTAGTTCGGCAAAAGTCGTTTACTTCGGAGGCAGAAGTACTTAAGGTTAATGATTCGTGTGTAGGCACAGTAATAAATGCCCTCATAAATAATTTTCGTTGCGAAACTAAGGTGCTTGCCTAAAAATGTTGTTTTGGCTTAGTTTCATTATCTGCATCCACGGTTGTTAGGGCCTGGAGAAGACAGAATCGCTTTCAAAGCGTTTCTTATTTCTACAAAGAGGATCATCGTTGACAAATACAGCAGTCCACTGCTGGACATAGGCCTCTTCGATTGCACGCCACTTAACGCGATTCTCGGTAACTCTCATCCACCCTGCAAACATAGTCGCTCCACCGACCCCGAAGACGTCCCACCTTGCTCTTGCCGATTTGCGGTCTCCACTCAAGAACACCTCCACCCCAACGGTTATCTGTTCTACAACTATTATCGCCAGCCCAAAACCACTCCAGCTTACTTATTCTATGAGCTATGTCGACAACTCTGGTTCTCAGGCGGATCAGTGGCACCTCGGATTGGAACGAGATTCGATTCGATATCGATCGATTCTTTTACTTATCTGTGTTGCGGTTGATCCAAGATGTCTTAATAATAATGTCAATGTCTCTCAAGAAATATAAGTTCACCCTTCGTCTCAGACCGCCAAATGAACGACCAAAAAAAAACCAATATAAATTATAATACGTACAAAATTTACAACCAAAACGATTACCTTTATGCTTATTCTTACAACCGCTACCATAAAACGGGCTTACTAAATATCGACGTTACATGAAGTATTAAAATAACTCTATATTCAGCAAACGTAGCGCTTTCATCATTGTTACATTAGGCCCTCGTAACCATAAAAAGTGTAAGTGAAATAGTACAGTCGGCAGACCTAACTAGCTCGTAATTTTACATGTTATTGGCTGATATATTATTAATATACTGCGAAACGTTGGGTAGTTAATCAAGGGGATTTTCGGGTATTATGGGCAATTTTGCCCAGGTGGCCTCCCATGACTTCTTAGTACAATATTGTTTTATTCTTATTCCAAAGTGGGAAAGAGATGGAGCTATATAGGTCGTCTAGCTCCATCTCTTTCCCACTCTGGAATAAGAATTAAACAATAATGTTTTAAGACGTCATAGTAACCCCCCTGATGGCATGGAACCTTTCTGCTGTACGGGAGGCGTAAACCTCTAAACGCCATTATTAGGCATCTGAACCAGTTACCTTAACGTATTCCTCTTGCGTCTTTCGTGCTCACACATCCTCTGTAAATTAGGAGTTCACTATTAAAACACTGTTGTGCTGTTTTTAATAGAGAATCCCTAATTGACAAGTCCGATGGAAAGCTATGGAAATGGTCACCACCGAAAACGTTAGAGTACAAACAAGAACACTAAAATGGAAATGGACTAGTCATATGATGAGGGTAAAATGGACCAAGAAAATGATAGAATATTAAACGTGAAATGGAAACACTTAAAGAAGAAGACAGGTGAAAAGGTGGCATTATGACCAGCCAAAAGGTTGGCGAAGAATAGCTTTGAAGTGGAATACCATTATTAGTTTATAGAAGGGTCAAAGATAAAGGCTATTTTTATTGAAGCCGGAGAGTAATAAAATAACAAAAAAAAATATAAGTATAATATAAGTTTCTCGATCCGAATCAATAATTAAATGGGTAAGTATTTTTTTATTTACTGAAATCTTTAAGTGTGAACCACTCGTGTTTTAAACGCGGCCCGTCTGAACCTTGCCGTACAACAGCGTTTTCACACATACAAACAATCTCAAACGTTTATTCGAAAATTTCTCATTCCCTAAACCACGTTAAGGGAGTTTTTCTGATATACTACTGACAAACTTAAAAAACCAAAAAAATCAGCGTTCCCCAGGTACCGTAATTTAAATTGATTATTTATGTCTTTTGTGACAACCTCCTGAATTTTGACAAGGATGCAAAACAACACCTTGTATACGCGTCGAACTGAGAACCTCGTTCTTTTCTTTCGTCAGTTAAAAAATAAGACAGATTTAACCTCGTTATCTAGCAATTTCTACTAACATCCATTTAATTAAATCGAGATACAAAAAAATACACACAGTCGAACGTGGAACCTACTTCTTTTTGAAGTCGGTAAAAAAAGAAGGTGTAATGTGTTTTAAGACGCATTCATTGGAAAACGGAAAGTACTCGTTGCTGCCAAAATTTTTAATTAAAAAAAAAAACAGTTTGTCACATTTCCAAGAAAATCACTACCTTTCAAGGCTCTTCAAAGTCACGAGAGTTTGAGTCACAAGTAAATTTATCAAAATGAAAAAAATGTTTGAAAAGCCTGGCAGGCTACACAGAGTAACAAAATATCTAGGTTACCTTCGACGCTTCAAGGCATAGATCTAAGTGATTACTAGATTCACTCGGCAACTTGAATCAGTTCTAGTATATTGGGTTTCCCCTTAATAGATTGAGTCTGATAGAAATCATCAGATTTTGTTGTTTCATCCTTCATTTTATATATTTATTTTTTTTTCGGGATATCGCCAAGCGGTTGGTCGACGCTTCACGGGACCAGAGGGCTGGCCTCCTTTTTGGTCAAAGAATCAGCATTGCCATCCAACGTGGCAATGCGGCCAGCCTTTTGGGCACTTTTCCTGTCGACAGCGATGTCGACGAATTTTTTGACGCTCTGTAATTTTAATACTTGTACATATTTTATTTTTATTTTATATTTAATTGTAGATTGTAAATAATGTACATATGTTATATACAAAATAAATAAAAAAATAACGTTTAATAAAATATTCCAGAAAAGTATCGAATGAAACGAGTATTTATTTATTTATTTATTTTTGTACACAAAATACAAATACAATATTGTGTGTACAAAAATAAATAAATAATAATAATACATTTCAAGTATATGTGCTATAAACTAGAGGGTTTTTAATATGTTCGTCGGTATTTCAATCACATATGTCTATGGCGCAGTTACGGCAAACAACTGCAATGTCTGCCCTGATTCATCGCATGTTGTCAATGCCAATCTTTATGAATATGTGACCCCAGTGCACTATCATTTTCTTGCAGTGGTGTCACGCTTTAAACATTGACAGCTGTGAAATTGGAAGCATCCCACGGCGAAGTAATCAGTAGTAATCACGTTGTAAGACTGTAGATGCTCAGACTGTGGCCATGTATTATGGATGAAATAGATTTTTTTAAGGTTTCGTTCCTCAAAAGGAAAAACGGAATCCATATAGGATCACGTCTGTCTGTCTGTCTAGACCCTTTTTCTTAAGAACGCGTGGTGGTATGCAGTTTTAAGTAAAATCAAATACTTAGTCTGCGTTCCACCTGTAAAAAAGTGGTCATTTAAGTTGCATTTTTGCTAATTCGCTTGTAAATCAAACTAACGGGGTTCTTCCCGTTAAGAGAATCTAGAATCATGAGTAAGAAACATAGTCGAGAAAAAATGCGAAAATCTTTAATTTGTGGCGACTCCAAATTCACATTTGCAGAATTTGGAAAATTGAACGTGACATATATACGTACGAGAGAGTATTATTTGTACTGTAAAAATTAAATTGGTTTAATCCGACTTCTGTTTTCTTAAAAGTTTAGTAACTTGAATCTTTGAAACCTGATTTCCAAACACAAACTAATAAAATTAACCTCTATAAAATACTATATTATAATAGTATAGATTAATGCTTTATCAAGCCTTAAAAACCACGAGAAGCAGGAGTGGATCGCTAGTTTCGTATGATGATACAGGATCCAATCAAAACTTTAAGAGCGTTTTAGAGTACAAATTTTAATGCGAGGATGATATGGCCCTCGGCACTTTGAAACTAAAGGGTTTTACGTGTATATCAATCAGATAGTTTTATACCAATCCCAAACAAACAGAAAAGTTTATTTAATCGATTTCAATGTGTACAATAAATACAGATGTGGGATACGTTTTGTAGTATTCGCGAGATAAAAATAATAAATCTACAATACATTAGCGCTAGCGTTTCGCTTAGAAACACGTAAGCGAAGACGGTTTCTTCAATTTATTATTGCATTTTATCAATGTTGCGAACGAACAAAAATCAATATTTTCTCTCTGTTCTTAGAAGGTTGTTTGTATTTCTGAATAACGTAACAATCTGTTAGTTTCTACGTAGAGTGAGCAAACATGAAGATGCACGGTGTTTTTTTTACTTCATGAAAGCAAAAACATAAACAGCAATACAAGAAGAGTTGGCGTGAACACAAAAAAAAACAAACACTTTCACACAAGAAGTTGTCTAGATCAAAACCTCGTATATTAATTTGAAAACACATCACATAGTTTTTTTGTACTCTTATTCTTACAGACATTTTACGTGTATGACTTTCACGTAGGGACTTAACGTTTCGCGGACAACAGGCTTGATGACATGATTGATTGTCAATAAATTAGCTACTTCCAGAAAATCGTTCGAGGTCTTCAACTACTTTCAGTGCCACCGCATTGCATTTACTTTAATTAAAGACTTGACTTAACTATTCTCCTCCCACGTCTCTCAATTACTGTTAAGAGCCAGCTTCAAAAGACACTTCTTGATTGGGCAGTTACAAATTTCTTAATTCCGTACTAAGTACGTCAGACTTTCGATGTAAATTACCCGACAATGACAATATTGCTGGTATATGAAAGTAATTTATCACTAACCGAAACTTGGCAACTTCTCAAAGGCAGCAAGTATAATAAAGTTTGTAAATTAAGTATCTACCCGCTGTTGCAAGGACATCGGGGAAGTTGTTTACCTGTTCTTATTAGTTAGTTATTATTTTATTTAATAATCCTTTCGTCTGTTCCATGAGAACATGGACTTATGAAAACGTAGGATTGTCATATGATCCTAAGATCGATTTTGACACATATTTGAGTCGGCATGATGCACGGCTTTATAAAATTATATATTCTCTCAAATTGAAAATGTTTCAGTCGCTTTTAGCAATTCAGTAAACCAACCTAAATTAACATCTTTAGAACATTTGACATATTTAGAAAGTATGTCAAATCAAATCAAATCATAATTTATTTGTTAACATAGGTAAAAAAGTACAGATTTTATGTTTGATGAACAGAACGCTATGTTACGCCAGGAGGCGTACAAATATGGTGTGCAAATCTAGCTCAGGATTATCAAATTAATCATGCATAATTATGGTATTACATTTGAAATTAATTAAACAATTACATATTATTTAATGCTCCAACTATGTCAGATCTTAATGAGGAATTATTAAAATATCAATATAATCTATGTCAAAGTAATTAAGAAGTCAAAATAATCAGTCACTTAGCTCATAATCATATTCCTATAAATGAGTATCATTATCTTATGATAATGATACTCATTTATACCTGAAATAACCGTCTTGTTTAAAAAATATTTAAGTTTTTGTTTTCTGTTTATCAAACTATGCATCCGTACTATCGCTGCATCTCTTATGGTAATTTTTCAAAGCCCTTCTTGATGAAGTCAGAAATCCTGCCAAGAAGTTGTCCAAATTGAGTATGATGTTACTCACTAGACCTTTTGCTGATAACTTCTCCTGTTTTCAGAATTTCGACATACTTTCAGTCGTTATTAAAACGGGTTTGTCGACGAAAATCAACGGCGTGTGAGCACTAATGGATGTCACTTTCACAACTGGTCCGAGAAGATAAGCAGTTTACCTCCCGCTGTAAACTACGTTTTACGTTGTGCCCGATTCAGCAAACTATCAAAAAAATACCACAAAAAATAATTCTTGTTCTATGTTCTGTCTTCTATTAAATTTAACAATATCTGTCCTGAATCTCCTGAAAGCATTATTCTAAAATGTAAGGGACTTTGCTTTGAGCAATCATTTGAACATCGTCATCCGCCTAGTCTTTTCCGAAACTTAGTTGGGGTCGGCTTCCAGTCTAACCGGATGCAGCTGAGTACCAGTATTTTACGTGAAGCGACTGCCTATCTGACCTCCACAACCCAGAAACTGAGTAATACGATACCCCTTGGTAAGACTCGATTTCAGACTTTTGGCTTCTGACTACTCGTAACGACTGATTCGAGTCTTTTCTTTTCTGATTCGATTTTTTTCGTTTTTCTGTTCCGAGGCACGGAGGAAACTCGGTATGTAATTGTGGTCACCCATCTACGGACCAACCTCGGCAAGCATGGCTTAACCTTAAAGATCGACCCGTGCGGCTGTTATAATTTAGCCACGAGCTCCTCCATACATGAACGTAATGATTTAAAATGGTTGAAAATTTTACCTTAGGGCTTCTACATCAGAGTAACCTCGGCGGGTCATTAGAAATCAGTTAATTTGCTATTAGTATGGTTTAGCTCTCTAAAGTATTCAACGGTAGGTACGAAAATTGTTCATTTACGAATTCCTTGTCGGTCCCTTTCAATTGGCAGACGATTTCGATGTAAAAAGTGCCTTTATCGCAACCGTCGAATCTTCAAAGAAATGAAAGTTATAAAACGCCGGTGATTTTTTTCATCAATTCTGTCAATTTGTCGAAATTCCCTTTCAAAGTGTTTAATTGCATTTTTATCGCGAAAAGTCATTAGTGTTTTTCAATCGTATTTTTCATTAGTCATCAGTTGAATATAAAATAGGCAGTAATGTACCGGATAGCAATCAAATTGGTATGTAATGCAAAACGTTCGCAAATATTACGACATACCCTATGAGTTCATAACAAATGTGGTTCTATTGGGTTCGTGTATTTGCCAAATGTTTGTCGAATATTGTATTGCATCGTGTTCCGTGAATGTGAATGGCAACTATGAGCGACATCGTGGAGATGTACAGACGCTACCACATCAAGCTACAACAATCTGTCTTTAATAGATTATCAACCTCATCGTTAAAGAATACGGTTCAAGGTTGATTGGGAAAATTTGCCAATTTCGGGTTGCTTTACCTGCTGGCGTCTGTACTTGTGTGCATTTACACACACATCTGGTGACGTGCACCAAGCTGCTTCCACAAACATTTGCCAATCCGTTAGCAGATCAATTACCTCGACGTGAACTGTTTCAATATGCAGATTCATTTAAATTAGTCTAGACACATGTAGGTACACGAACACATAAACAGCATTACTGAACATTATCAGCACCGACACGTTCCAAACCGATCGTGACAGATGCTGTTTAAACTTGCTATTGCAAATGCACAGCTATTTTCGTTCACACATTATTAAAGAGGTTGAATGACAATCAGACTGAATTATAATTGGAACGCATCGAAAATGTCTCTTAATAAACTCTGGCAGGTGACCAAACACGCTTCACTTTTGCTTCTAAACTTCTGCAGTTGTTGAACAAACCCTCTAAAAAGACGTAATTAACATAAAATTTAGTGAATAACCGTATAAGTAATCAATTCGTTTATTCGTACATTGATGTGCAGCGAGTATGTTTCGTGTTTGTGGATATTGTAATGGTTTCATAGTAGCAAATTGAAACTAAGCCAAGTGTCGCGTAGACTAACCTCATCCGTGCAAATCACACGCGACATAACTATAAAGTACTCTCAGTGTCATTGTGTGCCGCGTAAACAAAACACACTGTACAGTGTAAATATTCGTCGCGCTCCATAAAACACAAGTACGGAGTTGAAAGAGTGGAAGCGAAGTAGCGGAGTCAGCGTGAGACCGTTGAACGTTGAGACCCAAACACGTAAAAATGTAGTCGACAAAGAGTGCGATAGCAAAAAACACGAACAAACGAGCGTCGAAGTCAGTGTAGTGGTAGCAAATGAAGTGAAAATTATGAAGTCTAGCTTGAAGAATAAACGGTCGGGTAAAACGAGTAAGGGCAAACGCAGCAAGAAAAGGGTTAGGTTCTCAGACAGTGAGCCGGCCCCGGCAACCGAGATCACCCTGTGCGAACGTTTCGGCCGCTTTTTTCATTTCCTTTGGAAGTACACGCGGGGATCCGTGAAAAATGTTATAAGTAAGTTTCCCTTTATTGTTTAACGCCCACCTTTTAGAATATCCTGTTTTTGCGGCTCTTTTTCCGATGTTGTTCTTTTTGTAAACAACTTTTTTATTTGATGTTGTTTTTTGTAGCTAATAGGATTTTTTGTCACTGACTTTTAATCATAACTATTTAGGAAGGTATTGCGGTTTTCAGAGGCTTGGGACATTGTTTCTTATGAATATTAATTAGGTATGTATATACACGTTTTATTGAACAAACTAGCTATCGGTGTGTAATAAGTAGTGATCGGATAATCGGATGCATATTTACCTAAAGTGTAGGTGTTGGTTATTATGGAATGCACTTTTGTATCGAAAAAATCCCGGGAATTCGGAATCAACCAATTTCGTTTTTTTACCATAGAATCAAATCGGGTGTAGGAATATTTACTTGGTTTAAGGTTTTGGATAGTATTATGGAATGCACTTTTGTATCGAAAAAATCCCGGGATTTCGGATTCAACAATTTTACTGTTTTTATTATAGAATCAAATCGGGTTATACTTACTTATTAATTAAAATTAACAACAAGTAAATACACATTAATAATTATGTAAAACCCCTGTTTTTTTTTAATATATACCTCATGCTAAAGACGACGTTTCTTCACCATGTTACAGAATAGTTGCGTTTTCCCGAATTGTCTGGAATCCCGGGATTTATATTAAAAAAAATATGTTTTAAGAAGCCGCTTCCATAATTTCCTAATCAAAAATGAACTTTAGGTTAATATGCATCCGATTATCCGATCACTGGTAATAAGTATTCACATAAAAAAAAATACTTATTTGAAATGAACGCAACACAACAAAAGAACAAGCAACACAATAACAATACGCACTAGTTACATCAAGGCACCAATTAAATTTTAATGAAACATTCGAGTTATTGAACTACATAATGCTATATTCCAGCGTCGAGTTGATCAACATTTCGGGACGAAATTCAATGAAACCAACTTCAACGGAGCAAGTTTCACTCTTTGAAGCATTAATGAAATTCTCGATAAGAGAAATCGATTACTTTAGTTTTCAACGAATGAATAGTCGGTGGAAATACATTATAGGTACCAGACAATCCTCCTTATATTATAAATGCAAAAGTTTGTGAGGATGTCTCTATGTATGTTTGTTACTCTTTCACGCAAAAACTCCTGAATGGATCAGGATGAAATTCGGCACATCAGGGTTAGATAATAGTCTGGAATAACACATAGGATACATTTCTCCGGGTAGTACGATCTCGTGGGATAATTACCAAACCTAACGCGGGCCAAGTCGTGGGTATAAACTAGTTTAAAATTAAACGACTAAATATGACTATGTAGGTAATTTGCCTTAGCCTAAAGGATTAGGTATTATAATAGGTGTAGACCTACTTGGGTATACACCTACGCAGGAATCCTTATGACAGACACCTAGCTCAAGGTTCACGTGCAGGCTTTATTGATTTTCAATCTCTTCAGAGTCAATGACGTATACAAGGTGTTGTTTTCCATCCTCGTCAAATTCAAGGAGGTAACTATGCTAATGATACTAGTCCCGAAGCAATAATAAAATTAGTCGGTAATTTTTCTTTTTTTTCTTTTTGTGGAAATCGGTAAGTGTGAACGACCCGTGTTTTAAAAATAGCCCGTCTGATCCTCGCCTTATATCCTCGATTACACACAAACAAAAATTTCAAACGTTTATTCGATCATTTCTTATTCCCTAAACCACGTTAAGGGGGTTATTCTGAAATACTGACAAACTTAAACAACCATAAAAATCAGCGTTTATTAATAATTAACTAGGTACCGTAATTTTAATTGATTATTTATGTCTTTTGTGACAACCTCCTGAATTTTGACGAGAATGCAAAACAACACCTTGTATAATGCAGGTACTGGTTTTCACTAATATTAGGCGTAATCTCATCCCAGCATTATCACGTTCATCATTCTCATCACATTCACATTTCTCAGTGGCAGCCACGGAGCCTGAATTTTGTGCCCGGTTGATGGCTATAGGCTCGCCCCCATTACACAGACTTTAATATTACTGGCGGAATGTGGGTGTACTGTTACAGGTGTGATATTATGTTATGATAAGTTAAGTGACATCTGAACAAAGGCCCCAAACATTACTGCTACTTGTTAAGAGTGAGATGTAGTAAGTACCCGAACCTTTTGTGCTCGTCTATCTTAATGTAATGCTCTTTTTTTACGTATGGGAAATCATTAAAGGACCCCTTCTGCTCAGGGTGGAGCGGAAGGGAGTGTCAAACTTTGTAGTGACTAAAACCCATCCATTTTCTTCTTAGCCCTTTGTGTTCCAGGGCCACGGTATCTGTTTCCAACAGTCCCGCAGCCCTGGCAGGCATCAGCTCTCTCGGACCCCTTCCGATTTGCTGCCATCTCTTTGAGGCGCGCGTTGAACACGAACGCGCCGTCGACACGGCCTGTCGTCATAAGACGGACGGACGGTGAGCTAGCCCATTACTCACCGTCCACAGGACCGCGTAATGTAATGCCCTGTATTACAAATGTTCTGTACATAAATAAAATTACCATTCTGAGATTGGTTCCGAAATCGATTGCCTGGGGTACCTACGATAATTCACACTTCTAAATTCTCCTTTACTGTCTCCCAATGGTACAACTAGAAGAAGATCAATAATCAAATAGACCAATTTTTGTCGACGCCCAAATGAATTATTTATTCATCTTTACCGTTTTAACGCCTGTAACTAAACGTGCCTCTACATCAGAAATGCCTCCTATTTGCCCCATTAATATCCTTAAACATCGCTGAAAGAACCCAAAAATACTGACCTTACCCTCGTTCTGCAAACGGGACTTATACCCTATTTTTACGAAAGTACATAATTTATTAGGGAACGTATCCGAATTTCCGAATATACGAATTATCCGAATACCCGCGTCTCATTTTTCACGTCACGCAAATTGAGTCGTTCCAACTCCCTAGAGTTTGTGCGCGACGTAAATTACAACGTTCGACTTCATCTCGGCGGATGTGTGTCTATGGCTTTAGCGTGCGTGTGTAAAACTACTCACGTGACGTCATGAATTAACGCGGGGGATCGGTCAGGAAAAGTGATGAGGGCTCGATCATAGACTTACCGTTAAGGAGGGTTTACATGTAACAAAAGCACTCGGTATATTGAATGAGGAAAATGTCGTGAGTAAACGTTTTGAGTTCACACATTTCCTCTACTCTTATACCAAAGACCAAAGAAATTATGAGTGGACTATGTGAAGGATGATATGACAAGAAAGGTACCTCATGAGATGCCAAGTAATAGAGAAGTATGGAAGACGAAGACATGCTGCGCCGATCCCAAATAAATTGGGATAAGGGCAAAAGAATGGTGATAAAAAGCACTCAGTACAGAAATTGAAGTTTTTACAGTCATTCGCTTTTAGGAAATATAAAGATCGAACTCTACAAGAGGTTTTCTTTCCTATTTAATTACGCATTTTTAGGGCGTTCTAGATTGTAGGCATACCCTAAACCAATAACCCCAGACCTATACAAATATAGTATTAACCCTTATCTGCTGCCTTACTCACGCATAAAGGCCTTTTTTAGCAAATAATAGGCTTTGCTCTGACGAAGATCTTCTTTCAACCCTTCTTACATCTTTACCAGAATTTCTCTCGGTATAGCTTGTTTGAGTCCCATGTAATAGGGGGCGAGCCTATTGCCATCAAACGGTCACAAATCCAGACTCCGTGGTTGCAACTGAGAAATTCCTAACAGAAAACCCAATAGTACTTTGACTAACCCGGACCTCAGCAGCCGAGACCTCAGCAGCCGAGCTTGTGACCACAACAAAAAATAAAAACAATGTATAAGTAACAAACTTCCAGCTTGTATAACCCCTCCCTTACGCGTAGGTAGCTATTGCCCAGTCTCCAGGGACGTGCACATAATGCTACAGGGGAAATTGCCCCGACTTCAAATTGCTCAGCAGTAGTGTAACTAGCCTTTACAAGCTCAAATGCACAAGGTTTTCTTTCTTGTCCGGTTTTTTTTTCAGAAAAACTGGTTAACGTAATTGATGACGTATTGTGTTTTGTTTTTTTATTAAAAGAATACGTTGCAACTGTTTTTGGGTGCTTTTCTTAGGTTCAAAACAGAGGTCAAAGTTTCACTAATACATATACAGTAACCACATCATCATCATCAGCCTATAATGTTCCCACTGCTGGGACACAGGCCTCCTCTCTATGAGAGGGAGTGGGCTGTAATCTACCACGCGAGCCCAGTGCGAGTTGGTAGATGTCACATGTCATGTCTTCGAATTTTTAGTTCTAGGACATGCCGGTTTCCTCACGATGTTTTCCTTCACAGATTTGAGAGCAGAGGTGATGAAATAAATTACACAAAGTAATGTGCGTGCCTGAGTTCGAACCCACAGCTTACTTCTCGTAAGTCGGGGCTGCCACCACTGGACCACCGGTTCTCACACTTTTTTCGTCATTACAAGCCAGTTTTGAAACTGTAGTCTGATAGTCAGTCAAATAAAACCTTCGTTGTACTTATATGTATGTATGTATGGAAGAAACTTGGATAGTACCTACCTACCTTCTACATAAAAGGCCTCCAGTCCTTTCCTTAACATAAAAGGTTGCGTGAAAATATGTGTGAAAACTTAACCCCGTAGCAATATCAAAAACGATCTAGTTTTACTATTAATAGAAGCTTCTACACTTAGACCTACCCTATGGTTTACCGCTAAACCAGACAATGAAATTCCTCATAATTTATTCAGCAAGCCTATAATTTTCTTAACTCTTTTAGAACTAAATGACGGAGTGAGAAAGGTGTTAATTTATAAAATAATGCTTTAAAATTAGCGGAGTATAATGACTGTGTTAAATCATTTTTACTACGCCTAGCGGCATTACGCAGAATTTATTACAACGAATATCTGCTTCGCACCGTTCTCGCGAATTAAGGAAATTATTTGCCTAATTGTTGTTTAATGTATTAGAAAGACGTTGTTTTTGTTGCTGCTGTTAGCACCATGTTTTTCTAATATACGTACCAGGAAAATCTTGTTTTCTTTGTCCAGGTGTTTTGTGAAAATATCGGAATTAAGAACTTAATGTGAATTCGTTATTTGAATTACGCTTGACTAGCTTAGAATGCCTCATCTTTCCTAACTATATCGCAGTCGATGCAGATGGGCTAAATGTTAATATTTTACAAAAAGTAATAACCATCTGACCTCCACAACCCAATTACTAGCGATTATTTTTGAAACGCCTAGTTGACTCTTTCCGTGACCTAAGGGCTGGCTTTGACTTGGACCAGAGGTTAGGTATTTGCAACTACAACGTGGCAATGCTGCCAGTTTCTTGGGCACATTACCAGCTGATAGCGTTGAGGAAGAGTTTTTTGACGCCTTTTTTATAGTTAATTGTTATTTAATTTATTAGTTTGTTAATCATTACTAGCCATCAATCAGTACCGATGTTCAAAGGATAAATCACTTGTTAAACTTTCGGGAATTCTGAATTTCTATCATATTGTTTACTTGAAATATTTCTTCAGAAACTTTTATCAATCCTGTAATTTGGTCCGAAATTTAACCAAAAGCAGCACTAAAGTCGATTAAGTCAATAGCCTTTTTTGTAGTAAAATTTCTAGAATCTCTGTTTTAGAATCATGTACAGAAATTACATTAATCTAGTCGTCGTTCGAAACCCAGATAGGATATGATAGGTTCCTAGGTATAGTCCAGAACAAGACAAATATCATAATGACGGGGACAAAAAGTGACTTTCAGCTTCATTAAGGTTCTAATTACACTCTTTATGTAAACACCCCACACATAAATATTCCACTCATATCGTCAACATCAGGATTAATGTTCGCAATCACCAGTCAATTACACGACGGAGCTTAATCACTGTATATTGGCACAAATGAGGCGATCTCTATGTGTGCTAACTTACCCCTCCACTGGATGTATTGCTACTCGTAAATGGAGATAGTTTACATACAAAGGGAAAAAGTATGGCTTAGATAAAAAAGCTGTAGCGGTTTTTACTGCAAAAGGATTTGTTCTAAATCAATTTAGATTATTAATATAAACAATACAAGCTTGTTTCTTGCCATATTTAGGCCATTGTTTTCAATCCTCATGCCTTCTCTTTATGAGAAGACGCATTTCCCTGTCACACTTGGTCCGAGTGCTTAATCCGATCGATGGACAACATAATTTTTTTTTCTTTTTTGGTCCGATCAAGTACTGGGACTACGAGGACATCGTCATCATCGTCATTTTAGAGTATTTGGTCGAATCGATTTGACAACGTGATTTTCAAAAGACGAGAACTTTTTTCCAATTAGTTTGATTTTAGAATGACTGACTGTGAGGACTATTCATTGACAGTGTCATCTGACTGCTAAGTCGTGCTAAGATATTGTATCGACAAAAAATCGATGTAGTACATCTACATCGATTTTTTGTTGGTACAATATTTATATGTCGCAGTAAGATAGTTACAGTCGTGATGTAGTTATATCCCTAGGAATATAGCTATTCCAAGCAACTATCTTCCGGGAAATAGCTATATCCCTAGAGATATGAAAGCCATTTATAACTATCTTACTAGACTAATCTAGTAAAATGTTTACAAGTATTATATTTGATGCAAGAGCGAGTGAAACGAGCTCGGGACTTGAGACACCCCGACTCGGACAGGTAAGATACAAAGGGGATGGCGGGGTCTAGACAGTGAGTGAAGCGAGCGAACCAAGACCCCGCCACCCCCTTCGTATTAGGTTACTTTAAACCCTGCAGACAGAATTAGGAGCCGAATGATGAAATTTGATCAGTAGTGGGACTATAATTTCCTGGTATTATACATAGAAACGAATAACAATTTTTGAAGTGAGTTTCAAAGGACGACATTTTTTTAGGCTTTACGTGTACTTAGCTAAGAAACAAGCTGACGAGAAGCGGAGCAATAAGGCTTAATCAAGTTAATCTAAGCAAGAAACAGAGTCAGTCAACTAGTTTGTTTACAGACCGAGAAATAAGAGTACGCTATTCGTTGGATTATCTTGTCAAATCATATACGCTTGACTTCACGTCTTTTCACAAAAAAAAAAAAAACTTGACTCAGTTTTTGGAACAGTGTATGTAGTTACAATGAAATAATCTAAATTACTGTCTAACGTAGGCCATTACGATAACAATGACGTGAGAGAGAATACACATAGAACATCCCCAATTTCTTATGGTAATTGGGCGCAAACTACTTCCCCTATACATAATAACAGTTATTTCTTCGTGGAAGTAATTTTGTCGCAACAGTCGAACTGTTAATGCCTATTATCATAACGTTTCCTGGCACAAATCGAGCCGTTCCAATTTCCCGTCTTTGATATCATAGGAAATCGAAATACCGATGTCATCTTAATCATTACCCTTTGAAAAGTGTTGATAGGAATGATTTTTAAATTGTGTCTGATATAATTATTTGAATACAAGGAAATAAACAAGACATCTGCACTTAACTGTATCCGGTAAGATTTGAAGCCGAATTAGATTTGTACATGTTTTCACATTCAATTTGTAAAATTGTTGTAACAGCTTAGAAACACATATAATATAATCATTACATATTTTTCTGATATTATACGACTTAATGTTGCTTTTGCAACGATTTTTAAATTCCGTTTGACGGAACACGCCGAAATTATGGGTAGGTACATCCCGTTTGATAACTTTCCTTTTTTTTTTATCCTGAGTCCTAACTGTACTTGCCAAACAAAAAGTTTACTAAACGGAAATGAATACACGCAATTTCAAAAGGTTACGAAATGATAAAGATTAAAATGGTTACCAAACGGCACTTTTGTGATGGCATTTTATTTAGTTGGCAAGATGGGAAAGTTACCAAGTCGGATGCAGCCGAAAAATATCGCTTAGAAAACAAAAGCATGTGGTAAGTTAGGTTTAATATACTTTATTCTCAAAAAGACAAAAGAGCCACTTACATGAAAACATATGATACATAATGTAATAAACTTATTCTAGGTAACGGTCACCATTACAAAAACAATGTGTAGTAAGTTCGATAGTTTTGACGTTACACTCAGACAGACACATAGACTATTGATAGTTCTGTTAAATGAGTTTTAATATGACTATTATGAAACTTATGACAAACAATAATCAATGTACAGTCAACCAAGTTCGATGTTGATCACTTGTCAACCTTATGACTAAGGGTAAAAAGAAACTTTTATTTGACAGTTAACTGAATCTCCAAATCCAATTCTACAATCCTGATCTCAACGATCGACTTCCGTAAACCTCAAACAACTAGACACTAACATTAATAGTCCGATCTCAAGGAAGAAGTCTTTCTTTTTCTAAGCCGAGCAAAACCGAGCTTTTTAAAAGCAGTATCCCCGGGAAAGTGCTTCTCTGAATCATGGAGAGCTGTAACCGGTCACTTTAAGGTCTGAGACTATACGACTTCTCGACTAGGAAGTGACGAAATCCACCTAGTTAGTGAAATGGACTGAGAATGGATTAGATAATTATGTAGGCCCATCACCATAATCTAAGTTTAAAATCTATAAGGTAATATAAAAAGCACAATCAATAAGAATACTAAAGAGGTATCTAATTTAGCAACGGGAAATAAAGCTGGACAACACAATTTATTAAAACCATACAAGAAAACGACCATGTAAATGGTACGGTCAATTTAGGCACGGTATGTTGGAATATATTTCAAACAAATTATGATCATCTCTAACCCATTTAGAACAATGGTCCATTCGCTAAATTCGCTCCTAAAATAGACAAAGCAGAGCCCCAAATCCGGCCATTACTAAATACATTGAATTCCCATCGAAAATGCGGTTAGAATTAGCCGTGGTCGGTAAAACCCGGCGCGGGGTATTTGACAACAGTAAGCTTGCCCAATACGGATGTATGGAAATGACGTCACGAACAGAAATCCCCCTCTGACAATGACATGTGACGTTTTAATAGTAATGTATTTCAGTCAACACTTTCGTCATAGTATAGAGTTTTCCAGTAAACCAACTACGTTTTTTTATGAAATCAAACGCGAGTGTTAACTTAACTTTTTGGTATATTGCACACACATAAAACGTTAACTTTTAACTCGATGTTCGTGTCCCAACTTATTCACGAGGAACTTGTGACCTGAAGCGTGCTTACAAATCGTGTAAACTATTTCTGTAGTGCAAATGTGAGATTATTCCCACTATTTGCTGCCAGTCGAATTACTGTATTTTAATACTGTAGCAATATATTTCAGTCAGCACTTTAGTAGTTTATGTAATCAGTGCCTCGGTGTTCAATTAGCGATGACGTCAATGTTTGTGTAATTTGTCACTGTCAGTGTCAGTGACACGATAAGTGTCGTGAATGACGTGACGTGCGTCTTATCTCTTGTCACGTTAGAGGCTAGGTCAAGAGGACAGTAGTCAGCACGTATAACACTACAAAGGGCAAAGAGAACCTCGACACCCGGTTTTAGAGGCGGCTATGTTACCATACAAATCAAAAAGAGTCATTCACTCGCTACGACAGGAATGACGTATATAGGGTGACTGGTAAATAGTGACCAATACTTAAACACATTATTGTACTCATGATAACAAACAACTTTCCCAAAGAAATATTTTTTATACTCATTCACTTTTATCACAATAACACAACAGCCGTATGAAATTCGCGCGCAAGTGCGCCTGTGACCTATCAGCTGTTAGACGCGTGACGCCCTTCTGTCTCATTACTATCGTACCAGTAGGTAGGCAGAGCACCACGGCTCGGAACCCCAGTATAGTGTAGAATAAAAAAATGATCGCAATGACAGGGAGAACCAGTGCCTTTCGGCTTCGTTAAGAGTTGCGAAACTGGTTTTTTATCATGACCACAGTCACGGTTTTAAGTATCGGTCACTAAGTACCAGTCACACTATAGAAAGAGGCACATTTTTAGGCGATCCGTGATAGAATTTATCTGCGTAAAGACTGGCGCCTCTAGACGTTCTCGACGATTCCGAGTTCTGACGGTTTTGTGCATCATCCCTTGTAACCAGATGGATTCAGGCGACAACATGCA
This sequence comes from Cerastis leucographa, assembly GCA_963082945.1. Classification (NCBI taxonomy): domain Eukaryota; kingdom Metazoa; phylum Arthropoda; class Insecta; order Lepidoptera; family Noctuidae; genus Cerastis; species Cerastis leucographa. Next base: position 5,976,228 of record OY720358.1, on the reverse strand, counting down.
GATAGACATGCATAATTATATTGCACCCCCCATGTTGCCATAATTATTTAATACCCATGCTTCATTTTCATTCTGTCACACATCCATCAATATTCACACTCTTCTGAAAGTACACAGACAGCGAGTTTTAATTGCCTTTTTCACCAATTCCGTGAATTAAAACCGTATCAAAGGCATTGCAGTGACGACGGACTGAAACGAATTTATTGACAAACAAAAAATCAGGAAATGAAAATGCAGAGCTGTTAAAGCTATTCGTCATTTCCACGTAATCTACTTTTGACTGATGCGGTATTGTTCGATTCGTTAATCTACACAGTGGAAAATGGACGTTCTCTTGATGTTACAAAAAAAATGTGAATCAAGGTAATAAAGGAGAGAAGAAGAGGAAAAGAGATTACTTAATTTGCAATTGAAAAGAATATTGCTGTATCCATATAATTCATTGTGTCTGAAAATAAATGAATTATTATTATTATTATAATTAAGTTTGTGTGCTATTGTAATGTGTTCAAGTTTTCAAGCTTCACTACAGTGTATTTGGAAGTACCTTAAATTTTCTAAAGATGATTCTGATGATTAAAAAAATGATCATTTAATTTGCTGAGATTATCAGCCATTACATGTCTGACTTACCAAGCTGAGGTAATAATCAACCACCAAACACACGTCAACGTTTCCAAGCCCATTGGAAAACCTAAATGTATTTTATTAAATGTAATCTCCTACGGAAAAGCCTATCTTTGTATTGCCAACGACCAAACAACATCTACAAAACTAAGCTTTACGAGTTTATCACAAATATTTCAAAGTGGCACTTCACCAAGAGAACAAGTCTAAAAGTTTATACAAATATAGATTTACAGCTCATTAACATACAGTTTAATTTATACTTCAGAATACAGCTACCTCGTACAATACGCCTCATCAATCATATTCCGCACACCAAATGCAAATTTAAACCCTAACATTATGCAAATACGATTTATTTCCCAAATGGCGGGACAGTTTACCTCTAAATATTATGCATTTCACACAAATTTCATATTAGCTCAATGTGACACAAAATAGTCATTATTCATGCAGATTTGTGTCCAAGGTATATGTTTAAGCGATACTGTTTATATTTTATAGTCGAAATAAAATGTATGTTTAGCTTCATTACTTCTTGGTAGTTTGAGTTTACCTTCACGATAAAGTTCTGGTGGAGAGGTTATCATAATAACATAACGTCACATTAGTATTCCCTGAAAACAGACATGGATCTATTAGTGCACTCAAATTTCCCTCGTTATGTTGAAGTACAATATCATAGAGAACTAGCCAATTGCTATCTACCGCCCAAGATTCCTAACTGCTGCTGAGGAATTCTTAACGGAAAACTCAATGACACTTTCACGACTAGGGAATCGAACTTGGGACCTCATACTCTCCTCTAGCACCTGGTGACTACATGACAAACGAGGCAGTCAATATTGCATGTGGCAAAAAGTGATAATTCCGTTTTAAATGTCACGATTTAAATGTAAAGACAAGAGAAAAAAACTTAAATTTCAACCGAAGTCTTAATTCGACTACCAATAATGGTAGACGAATTAAAACATCGGCTTTCAGATGAAGTACAATTTATAAAAATTGTATTTCATCTGATAGCCAATTCGATAAAAATACACAAGCGTTCTTTAAAATTCTTAAATTCGTTTACAATAAACAAATTCTAACATAAGTCACGTTCTTCGCAAATTTGATGAAGAGGAATTGACAATAATTACATTGAACATGAACGAACAAAGACATGAAAGAAAAATAACGGAACGTCAAACAAATTAAGATTTGACGAATTAAATGTAAACAGGGATTTAAAAATAGATAAAACAGGAAGGACATAGCAGATATTTATAAAGTTTTACCTCCATTACAAGAATCACGGTTTGATGTGTCTGTTTTACTTATAATTAATCAGCTTCATACAATTACCTGTCTAGTAAGTCTTCTGTTTTATTTTACTCCTGCCAAACATCAAGGTCGTCTTTTGAACTAGACATTTTTCATTGTTTCTGTTTTGTGTATCTTTAATGGTTACTTTGTCGTTAGATTCTTATTCGCCTTTCTCAATAAATCCTATAATAACTTTATCTACATTATCGTCGTCTAAATCTTCTAATTTGATTTCACGGCAGTTGATTTCTGCTTCCTAAGGACCATTATCAATGATCAGACGAGTGTTATTTTCCAAGCCACATCAAAAACAAAACAAATGAAAAATGCTTCACCACGTTATATATTTACGACATCACGTCCCCCACAAACGAGGATTTCATCCCAACCTTATGAAAACACAACAGAATCGTAATGTGTTTCATCATAAAACCTCATTTGATTGTTCTTGTCAATACGGGATCTCGTAAAGTCGTCTTTTGTTAATGAACCTGATCTCTGCCGGCTGTCTGGGTTAAGAATAGAAGTTGTTTACCACATCGTCCATTGTATACGTTGAGCGTTACTCTCATCTGTCGGTGATGGGCCTTAAATTTATCTGGTGCTAATATGCTTATGAATTTTGAAGCTTCGGGCCGAGGTGTGAGGAGCATTTAATAAAAGCGCGTTGAAAATTTTTAGGTGAAAAACCATGGCGTAGTTTCAATTTTGCGGAAAAACGAGTTTCTATTAATAATTATTTTCCAAGATATCCATCACTTCATCCTTCTTCTTTTCATGTGATTGTTATTTGAAAGATCATTGAAATGTATGAAAAGATACGTCATGTTGATAGACAGATGACGATATTTTAGTTAAGCTAAACAATTCATCATTCACTGACTATTTTATGACGATAAAGAAACCAAGGCATGGTTCAGAAACTTCTGCGAAAATTACGTCATTCAGACATAATATACTTCCGAACTTCAACGCCAATAAACACAGCATGACACGACTTTGGCATAGATTCGGTAATCGCTGTTATTCTACTGAATTATTACGAGGAGAACCGTTAGTATTTCGTCTCCACACATTCCACTGTTCGTTATAAAGTCTTTAGAATTTGCGCGTGGACTGACTGTTACTGATATGCATTTACGCGCAGTGTATTCCGGGCTCCCGAAACAAAAGGTGTTCAGTGCGCAGTGTTGTGCCAAAACACGGCAAAATAGCTGCTAAAATCAACAAAATAAAGTGCAAATCAAAATGTCGGTGAATATTGATATGGAGAACTTTTCTGCAAAGAAGAATCTGAGGCGTCGCACTTTGAATACTATCAAATCGGCTGTGACGGCGCTCAAACAAATCGCTAGTGAGTGCTCCCAAATTCTATTATTTGGTGTATAACACTTTTGTGAATCCAATGATATTTTTCTCGCAATGTCGCCATTCCCGAAAGGAGCGGATAAATCAAGCAATATTTTAGTGTTCGAGACAGATTCGAATCGATATCTCGACTACTTTTGGTTATTGTGTTTATACCAGTAGTGAATAGATATTCTAAAAACGTACTTGCTGTATAATATTGTTATCAGTGAATATCGATGTCGCGTTATATTAATGAGCTTAATGATAGTGTAGGAGGAGCCCGTGGCTAAATAATAACAGCCGTACAGGTCCATCTTCAAGATTAAGCCGTGTTTTCCGAGGTTGGTCCGTGGATGGGCATCCATGTTTACATACGTTTCCTCCGTGCCTCCGAAAGCAGGTTAAACCGCTGGTCCCGGCTGTCATTTATAGATCTTTGACAGTCGTTACGAGTAGTCAGAAGGCGAAACTCTGACATCCAGTCTTGCCAAGGGGTATCGTATTACCCAGTTACTGGGTTTTAGAGGTCAGATAGGCAGTCGCTTCATGTAAAATACTGATACTCAGCTGCATCCGGGTAGACTGGAAGCCGACCCCAACAAAGTTTGGGAAAAGGCTAGGCAGATGATGAATTATCATATGTGAAATGTTGTGAATGTTTTAATTACACACGTTATTATTTTCAACTTAATTTTTGATGATACATTACTTCGATTTACTCCTTCGTATACCAACACATTAATTATTCAACATTTTCACAACTTTATAAGTATTTATTCAGCGCCTGCTAGTCGGAACCTATTATTTTTCCTGAACGTTTATTCAAATTCTAATAAAGCAAATTCAATATTTACATATCGTGATAACTTTGGAAAATAAACTCGGGAGACCATTAGAGGCGCGGCTTACTTTTCATAACACTTGCTAAAGTGCGCGGTAACAATTCGTCGAGTATTTGCGAGACGTCAGCTTCTATAATGAAGGTGTCATTCAGGGGCTCAGAAAACCCATTGTGTTTGTCATCTCGCGCCCAAACAGTCTCGTCACTCTCCGAGAAACTCTCAAGCGCCTTGTTTGTCAGAACCAGCGATCGTTTGTTTTAGACAGAAAACACTTCACAATTCGTTACGTTTTATCTTCCAATCTTTTGTTACACCTGCGTTTTGGTAACTAGGCCATTCTTGACGTTTATAAATGAACCGCGGCTTACCATTGTCTCTCCACATTGATTTGATGCTACACAGGCCGTTTCTGATGAATTATGGAATGAATTTGCATAAATAAACCTTGTTTACTAAAAGCTTCCTTCGAATGCTGATGCATAATTTAATGTAGACCTTCTCTTTGGAAACTGGCAGATGGGCATGACATGTAACATGGTAAGCTATAGAGAATTTATAATTTGGAATACTTGTAACCTAGTTACAGCTGTTGGGAATGGAGTTTTAAGTAATCACAAGTGTGTAAACTGAGTTGTGATTTAGCTACTCGCAAACTTTGTTTGACAAATACTGGCGCCCACCGCGGGACTGCAGAGATTGAATTATAAACACGCTTACAAGCTTTAATTACATAAATATTCATGTGTATTCTGTTACTTTTGTGACATATGTTTGTATACAAGAAACTGCAAAATATTTCGAACTTAGACAAGGTTTTAATAATACCTCTAACTTTCACATGCTTTTATTTTCCATACATTAGGTAGCAAGGTATTTAAAGTATAATTACACTCAAGGGACAAAGCAATGGGTAGTAGGTACATGTATTGTTATTATCGATTTATAAATCAGTGTAATTTTTACAGTTGTTAACAAAACATATAAAACACTAACTGAAAGGTTCTTGTACTTTAAAACATCTGTCCAATTTCACACTCCATATACACAATAAATACTTCATCTAACTTTCGTTTTTTCTACTCAATGATAATCGTTGAAGCTCGTAAATAGCCCCAAGTTTCCCCATTTCCCGCCAATACGGGTCGAGGCCCGCTTTTATTTGGCGCGTTTCCTGACCGCCATCTTTTCAATGTGGAGGCCAAACTTATTACCTTAGGTCGATCATTCACCGCATAGTCTGGTATCTATTGAGACATACAAAAAACTATGTACACTTGCGAAAATAATGGCATAAATCGAAAAAATAAGAAATACAGGACATGGCGTTATTTTAAGCTAGACTAGAATATTTTCATTTTATTGCCTACTTTTTTGCCATAGAAACCGTTTATCAAAAGATGAAAGATTTTTTTTATGCATTTCCTTACTTAATTTAATACTTATTCGTATTTCGTTAATTTTGGGTATACTATACAAACAAAATCGTTTTTTTTTTGTTTATTATTATTTCATCTTTGTCACATATGAACAGTATGCTATTAATTCAGGGTTTTTTTTTTAATTTAGCTATATGAAAACATAAAACGTGATCTGTCTGCCGCATTTTAGCATTTTTCTTTTATGATTCTATGATCGTTTTTACCAAGAGGTGCTGATACTGCTACTACACTTCAGATACGTACTAGCATCATAAAAAAAAAAAAAAAACTATTCAGTCTTACAATACTCAGCATTTTAAATCGATAATGTTCAAAAGTAAACTCGCAAAATAAACAAATCGATATTATGTTGGAGACAATTCAAACGTGTCTTTTATTTCGAGCTGTTATTGAGGTTTTCATACACCTGTTTGTTTTTTATTTCTTTTAGAATACCATCTGACTTTATTTCGTCCAGGAATCGTTACACAGAATTGTGAACTTGCAACATTTAATTCTACCACATCCTTGATTTGTTCCAGATTCGCTCTTAGGGTGCTGTTACCATACTTTGACAACCCATCAAACAATATTGATGACTTTTTTTTACGTAATTGGGAAGACTTGCCCAGCAGTGGGACAAAATGGATAAAAAAATGTTTTGATGGAAGTTCTTACTAGGGATTCTGTGGATTCTTTGTTCACTATATTCATCAGGTCAACGTATTTTTAGAACTAACACTGGGAATCATTATCGCTTTATTCCGCAATTAAATGGTGGATTAACTCGTATTCATGCATAAATAGTCGATCGTAATTAGGTAACCTTAAAATTGGGTGTTACGAAAACCATTTGCGTGGTTGAGTCACGGGAATTGCCCTAAATAAAGTGGTACATATACACATAGCACCCATGATGATTTCATGAATGTTATATGCAAGCAAAAGCTGAAAATGTTTTTTTTTCTTTGATGCCTATTTGTATAGGGTTAAGGGTTGTTATTCTAAATACTGTCGCTTTGTAGCATGTACGGAGAATATTTTAATTTTCATTACGTTCATTTTTTACCAGCTTTTATTTTGTGAATGGCATCTCGCAGTTCAACCTATGAGGTTGTCGTCTGCTTAACCTGACTATCCTGTGGATGCCTTGACAGTAAGGCCTCCAGCCAGGGCATAAAAACTTACAAACTAAGCGACTACACGCCTAGGGCACCCCCTATGGGGTACGAACCTCGGCTTAGGGCGTCGCTGGGGGAGGACTGCATGGGGACAGGCTGGATCTGAATGGTATCATTATTTAGGGGCTGATTTAAAACTACTGGCACAGCATCGCGGGCTGGCTCGAGCGAGGGTCGGGGAGGGCATGGACTGGGACGTCGCGACGGACCTCGACGGCGAGGTCGGAAAGACGGCGGTTTGAGTCGGACGATGATGAACTATAGACTCTTTTTCTTATTAATGTGTGGATATTGTAGAAAAGAAGAGATACCGCGGCCCTGGAACACAAAGGGCTAAGAAGGAACATGGATGGGTTTTAGTCAGTGAAGTCTGACACTCCCTCCCACTCCACCCAGAGCGGGAGAAGTCATTTGATGATATCCCATCCGCAAAAAAAAAAAAAAAAGGGCGCCCCCTTTGGGGTACGAGCCTCGGCTTAGGGCGTCGCTGGAGGAAGATTGCATGAGGACAGGCTGGATCTGAATGATGTCATTATTTTGGGACTGATTTAAAACTACTGGCACAGCATCGCGGGCCTGCTCGAGCGAGGGTCGGGGAGGCAAAGACCGGGACGTCGCGACGGGCCTCGACGGCGAGGTCGGAAAGACGGTGGTTTGTGTCTAAACTTTTTAAGAGTACTAGTCTCTTTGCTACTTTCCTGGAGGAGGGTTATAGCATCATCGGGGGGGAGCTTTTTTTTTACCAGCCTTGAGTGATTAACTTTACACGAATTGCTCTTGAATTCTTGATAGACTTAGTTGCTAGTACAGTACAGAGACCATTTTCTACAGTTCTGTCGGTAAAGTCTAAATACTGATGATTTTTAATCAATATTCAGGTCATCTATCACCATAACAGCACATTTGACCCAATTCCTTCAAATCGACTCAAATAAAGAATTCGTTTTAAAATAATAAGTGCCTTTGCTCCCAATACATACAATTTGTAAGCAAAGCAAAAATCCGACGGGTGTACCGACGGAATTTAAATGACAGAAAGCCTGTTCGAGAGGATTACAGCGCTCTATAAAAGAACAACTTTCGCTACGAGCGGGGACTCCTCGGGAAGTATTCGACTTTCAGCCCTTAATGCGATCCTAAAATATTTTCATTTGCACTGAATAATATTTTATTAACATCCATTTATATTTTTTGCTTTATCTTAATTGTGTTTTTGTCTGTAATTTCGTCATCTTTCGCCTAGCTCTCTCGAACTTTGTCGCGAAGAAAAACATATTAAAAGGAGCGACTCCAAAAAATAAATACTGATACTGACTGACCCAACATTTTGTCCGGCATTTTGCTGAACTGGACCTATTTGGCGCAGTCGTGAGGAACACAGTGCCACATTTTTTTCTGTTTTCTTTAGACTTTTTTTGCTTTTCTTTTATTTTACTTTGTGCACTTAAAGCATTTGGCAAATAAATGTGTGCATGCAATATATGTGTGCATGAATATTCAATGTTCTCCGCAATATTATTATCTCTACCATGATCAAGATAATGATGTGGCTAGCCTTTCGCTTTAACTCCACTATATTGTAGGTGCGTAGCTTAGAATTTGTTGGCGCCAAGTGAAGTTTGGTATAATTGCTAGACAAACACATAACTTGTGTCCATTAACCAATTCTCCTACAACTTACAGCGCTGGAGAAACATTTTGTTGTTTTACTCCAGCGTTAATTTCTTGATCCAAGAGTAGTTATGTTGGTACATACAAATGTACAGGCAACTGCACTAATATGTTTGCACTTGGCAAAAAACAAAAGCCATTTTCTTATGACATAATTCTTGTAACTTTTAGATTAGACCTACTTCATAAAAATCTAAATCTAATCTTCTAAAAGTATATAATTTAAATTACTAACAATACTGAAGAAGGAAACACTTCTTAATGATGTTAAGTGTCTGTGCAGATGAGACGACTGAAAGTACTAGACTAGATGCATTACACATGTAGTTTTAAGGTTATATTTACTAACACAAATTGTATCTTTTTAAATATTTTTATTCATAGTCTGCCGAGTTTTGATCCACTCGCTCATAAATTATTATCTAGTAGTGATCTAATGCTGACCTAGACGTGATTTGCCTAGAATAATCTAGGTAAATTCTGCCATAGTCTTTGACAAGTCGTTAAACATAAATTATACGCACGTACGCTTCGTGAAAGACAAAAACCTAGATGGAAAAAACATATTTTCTTACTCTCAGTATTATTATAATTGAGCGTCTTGTTCGTAAATAATGGGACTTGTTCGCGTATGCTTTAGTTTTTATACGAGTCTTTATTTTGTATTCCAAGAATATGACTGAGTAAATTGTGTGATTTTAGCTCTTTGGCATAGAGAAAGCCGGATGCTTTCAGTAAAGGTCTGAGAAAATACATAATCAATTTACACTATACGAATTTTAAATAGAGTTAATGATAGCGTGGCGGTTGACAGAAGAAATCACGTTACCTGAATATAACAATATATTCTTAATAAAAATCGATTCTTATACATAGAAATATTTTTGTTCGATTTAACCACGATATTATTACACATAGCTAACAGACAGTATTCCTATACACAAATATTTGTTTGACTATTTGGCCGATATAACCACTATGCGACGACTCATCCGAACTTGCGGATGATTCGACGCCTTACAATTTTAAAAGGGTTACGTTTCATCCGCGGATGAAATATTTTGCGGGTACAGTCACCTAAGTCGTACAGTACGTTCACGCTCGCGTCTTTCTTTTTCGCTAGGTTTTATCTAATATTCTATCCTATCCAATGAAAGTCGAAAAACCCTCATAGTTTCATCCGTGGACTTGTAGCCAACCAATTAAAAACCAGACCCGATCGTTTGAGGACTCGGCCCAATTTTGGGACGCCTAGCACTTATTTTTTTCGTTTTACACGGTTCCATGGACAACCATTTCAACTACGGATGAGTGAAACTTAACGTTAGGAATTTTAAGCTATTTTCGGCTTGACCGCTTTAGAAACCTTTACTTTAACGATCCACTGAGAGGGTGTAATGGGTTTCAGTGGTAGACTGCGGGCAAAACTAAACCCTAGTTTGAATTAAAACTTTTTCGTTTCAAACTATTTCGTCGCTGTCTAGTTTTGATCCTTTTTTTTTTAGTTCTCTTTTCGAATTTTTCTTTTTGGTGCAGCGCAGACGACAGACTATCCGTGACGCACTTTTTAGTCTGTGAAAATAGAACCTATGCAATTATATGCAGTAACGCACACGACGCGCAAAAAGTCCGGCGCACAAAAAATCCGTGTAATTCGGGCAGACCGCACCGCGCCGCTCGGCACAAAAAGTGTGTGAAAAAAATTGAACGTTTGCTTCAACGCGCGCTAACGCAGACGGCGCAAACTTTAGTCGGCAATCTGCATTTGCTAGGATTTTTATATTTTATTTTTTTGATTGCATTTGCAGGCGATCTATTTATATAATATTTATTGAAAAAAAAATCCGGATGTTGTTTCAGAATTGAATGTTTAGTATGGAACTGTCCCTTCAGTAATCTTTCCGAAAGTATAGGATGTACCCAAAATTCTCTATTTCTTCTTCTTTTTCTGTACTTCATGTACAATATAATACTTCGCGATCTCTGCACGATTTCCATAGCGTCTACGTCCCTACAGCTCTGCCGACAGAATGATCGAAGTTGTGCGTCGTGTGCGTTGAGTCTGTCAAAAATCCGCGACCGACTTTTTGCGCGCCATGCAGACTTTTTGTGCGCCGCAGACTCGATCGCACAAAAAGTGTGCCGTCTGCGCTGCACCTTTATGTTCCATAGCTAACAAATAGTAGAACATCCATCCATAGATCTGCCCCCTCAAGATCTCGTGCACATAATTACCGAGTTCACGCAGAATTAATTGCTCGGCCTTCCTTCTGAAGGATTAGCCTCCGTTGCGTGTTCACAAATAACAAATCAGACGCACCTTTACACAAGCTACCTCACGGATAACAGGAGAGAAGAAGGGCCTCCATTAATTTTCATCCGCTTTACTTAAATCACCTCGAATTAGGGATTATTTAGGCGTTTATTGCTTACAACTGCTCTCTCCTCTCGCGGGAATCGATCCGGCCATGTTGCCGACTTAAGATAGATTTAATTTGGCACACAATAACGCCGACCAAATCGGCTTTCGACCTGATTGGTCAAACGTTATTTCTTGTTATGTCTAGTCGGTGAAAAGGTTTAGCAGATAGGTTTCTTCTACGATGCACAGCTAAAGAAAAGCTCCTTTGATCTCCAGTTTCTGCAAGTTATAGCGAATGGAGTGCCAAAGGGAAAGCATTGAACTGTACGCTTATATTTTCCTCTGAATCTACATCATAATTTCGCTTATGTTGACGTTTGTCGCTGTTTCAAGGAAAAATGCGCATAAATATGTACAAAACTTTGCTTTTGTTCGACTGCTAGCGCCTGATCCTTTAAACCTTCTTTGAGACGAGAAACAATCCCAACGACAAAATTAATGAGTTCTTTGCGAATACGCCATCCGCATAAGACATCATTATATGTCTAACGTGCCTGTTTGATATTTGCAATTCATTCTATTCACAAGTATAATTGCGCAATAAACATTTTGACTTTGACTTTGTATCTGAGGCAACTATAGAACTATAACATACACGAACAACCTTACAATAACACAAACAGCAATCAAAACGGACATGCAGTCAGCCGCAAGCCGATCAAATATACAGATCTCAACTGATTTCCATTCCGCATTATCGAAGGAGACAGGAATGGATGGTGGAATTTATCAGACCGGATGACACTGCATTTTACAAGAACCAGGGAACCGATGACGTAACAATCTTGTATAATATATGAGCCTGTTGAATTTTTACGAAGAAACGAAGGCTTGAAACAATTCGTAAAGACTCTCATGAAAAGTTATATAATTGACTCAAAGACATTGACTAAAAGGCTCATGAAAAGTTATATAATTTTTCGGATACGTTTCGAAGTAACATGAACTTTTGTGCTTGTTTTATTGGCACTTAAGTTGATTCCATTTATCGTATTGGTAAAATGGTTGTGAGCAGTCAAGTTTAGGAAGGAGTTAGATACTCGGCAGGTTAGAAATACTCTTTAGTACACAATGTGTCATACTCTCAAAAATGGAGTTGCTGCAAATGAGCACTGACACTTCTTAGTTTAATAAAAAAGTACTGGTTAAAAAGAACTGCCTTCTCCTTACATCAAGTTTAGGATGGGTTAATCCATCTGGAAAACCAGGTCATACCTGGAAATTTCGCGGCTGCCAGTCCATTTGGTAGACTACCGAAATGGACCAATGAAACTTCCGTTTTCCATGAATACGTTCCACGAATGGAACATGAGACAATGAATGTCGCCGGATTCGATTCCCGAAACTAGGCCAATAATTGTAAAGCCTTTACATTTGTGCTGAGTCTGGATGTTCGGCATAAGTCGTTAGGAGGAAGCCACACTGTACTGCATAGATTGGCTCGGCACTGCCATCATGCAGGCTAAAAACTGATTTTAGTTTGATTCGATCTGTCGAATTTAGAACCATTTTGAAAATTATAGGACGGGAGAGTCGGTTGAGTGTATGTTTTGAGAAAGTATTTTTTTTCTTTTTTGGCCGATGCCTGCCAGGGCTGCGGGACTGTTCGAAAGAGATTCCGTGGCCGTAGAACACAAAGGGCTAGGAAGGAACTTGGATGGGTTTTAGTCAGTACAAGTCTGACACTCCCTGCCGCTCCGCCCAGAGCAGGAGGGGTCATTTGATGATTTCTCTTAAAAAAACAAAAAAAGGGTATTTAATGTTGTTGAAAAACTAAACCGTAAAAATCGTGAAACCGTATTGCTATTCCACATTTTTTTTTCAAAAAATAACTGTGTGCTTAGACAAAGTAACATAGTAAAGCAAAAAAGTTTCCTGACCTCATTTGTTGTAAGCAAGCGTGTGCCGAAAATTCTTTCGTTACTCGGCCGCATTTTTGAAAGAAAAGAAAATAAATAGCTTAAAAAAACACACTGCTCGTTTCTTCTTAAGTTTGTTTTTCGAAATGAAATGTTTACTTGACTGTTTCTTCAAAGAAAAATATATTTTTGAAGGTGATTTTTTTTTTGGTCTTTTACTCAAAAAATAACAGGAATGAAATTAAAAAAAAAGAAAGGAGTGAATGATTATGTCATGACAGAGGTGAATGGAAGAAAAAAATGTTTTGCACAGACCCGAAGTAGAATTGCCCAAGGGCAGATGATGACACAAAAAATACTACCAAAAGTCATGTGACCTATTTTAATATGGAAGCACATCCTGTACCCCATACTTTTTAAATAATGAAGAAAACCAAGGTTTTTTTTTCATAAGTCACTCTCTAAAATGGGTCTCAAAAGAAAACATCCTCATCGCGTTGCGAATTTTCTTTCATTTTCCCCGCCACCCGTTTTTCATGGGTAATTACCCCCGTGAGCGAAATGACGTCATACGTGATTGATAACGTCCCTGATTAATATTTTATGTAATCTTATAAAATACATTTCTTATTTACATATGAACCTTTTTGGCGCTGGATATAGAATATGGTGTAAAAGCAAAAGCTTTAACCTTTTGGTAATTGATTATTTTATGTTCTTTATTGAGTTTAGTTCGGAAGTTTTTTTAAAAGATCTATTATTAATCACTTTGTGTTATTGTACTTTTTAGACAGACGCGGTATAAATTAACCTTTAGATGATGGATTCAATTTCTTTGTTGCTAGTTAATTTTAAAGCAAAACGTACCTATTTTAACAACACAAAGAATGAACGTTAAACAAAATAGCAAAAAATCCTCAAACAATTCCCTTTAGATATGGGTATGTTTGTTTCTAATAATTTGTTATAAACCTTTGTTAATAAAGTAAGCTCCTATACTGATAGCGCCATCCCACTGCTGGACTAAGACCCATGAACTCCAGTTGTTTCGATCCAGGTCTAATATGGACCGCTGGCTGGTCCACACTGGACCACTGGTGCCTTCTAAAAATCATCATCTGCCTAGCCTTTTCCCAAACTTTGTTGGGATCGACTTCCAGTCTAACCGGATGCAGCTGAATACCAGCGTCTATCTGACCTCCACCAACCGGTAATTGAATACGAAACCCCTTGGTAAGACTTGATGTCAGACATTTGGCTTCTGACTAATTGTAACGACTGTCAAAGATCTATAAATGACAGGCGGGACCAACGGCTCAACGTGCTTTCCGAGGCACGGAGTAAACTCGTTATGTAATTATGGTCACCCGTCCACTGACCTACCTCGGCAAGTAAGGCTTAACGTGGTGCCTTATTAAATATTAGTTCTTAATTCGTAACTTTTAATAACAACATGCGGTTACATTAAATTCCGTAGATAATGAAAACATGATAGAATAAGCAAGCCACGTAAATTAATTAGCTTCTTAAGAACAACTTACTTATCGTTTTCCTGTGAGTCATTGATAAACTAAGACGTAGCTTTCTTTTGCATTTTCCGACTGTGAATTTTATTAAACATAGTATTACGCCTGTAATCCCCGAACGGTTTGGCAGAGGTGTCATCATCATCATTAGCCTATAATGTTCCCACTGCTGGGACACAGGCTTCCTCTCTGTGAGAGGGAGTGGGCTGTAATCCACCACGCGGGCCCAGTGCGGGTTGGTAGATGTCACATGTCTTTGAATTTTTAATTCTAGGACGTGCCGGTTTCCTCACGATGTTTTCCTTCACCGTTTTTGAGAGCAGCGGTGATGAAAAAAATTACACAAAGTAATGCGCCTGCCTGGGTTCGTACCCACGGCTTACTGCTCGTAAGTCGGGGCTGCCACCACTGGGCCACCGCTGCTCTGTGCAGAGGTGTACCTACTCAATTATGGTACACACACATTTCGCCAGTTATGTGTAAGATGGCGTGCCTAGATCAACTGGGCACAAATCTAGACTCCAGAGTGTCATAGTTCATCAAAAACATTTACAAAACAAAGGCATAAATTAAAAGTTTCACCTAGTGTTGATGTTTGTCTATGCCAGCTCAAACACACAATGCTTAGGTTTGTATACTTTAGCCGATACTTAATTATACATGTGAATACATTAACGGCGCAAAGCTAATATCTACATTACATTACTGAAGCAATAACGCAATGGAATTAAGTTTACGTGTTATGATTATGTTTAGGTGTTGAATTTAGTTGCTATGTTAATACATTTTTTTTCAATCGTTCATGAAAATCACTTCTTGGAAAAAATAATAAAGCTTTATTTTTATTTTATTATTTTGTTCGTTTTCTATTTGGCCAGATGATACACATTTATAACCAGACCTAATAGTGATAATGTATGATTAGTTTTATCTGTTAGTTCATTAAAAAATAAAATGATAGTGACGTAAAGACAATGACTTTTTTTCTCTTTCCAATGATTATAGGGCAGAAATACTCTGCCAAGTTATAATACTTGTTTAGGTGAAAGGCACTGATAGAATAAATATACAGTGTGAATTTTCTGAAAACTCTGCAAAACATAGTCACAGGATCCCTTTGCAATCGATTATAGGAGAAGGTCTGTCCGTATATTTTCAAGCAAATGCAGCACTGCGCTACGCTAGAGCCGGCTTACAGAGCTTACCGAGCAACAATACAGGCTACTGTCTCGAATATATTGCTGAATACAGCCGTGTTTTCAATTAAAGTGAACTCTATTCACCTGCACTTTCTACAATGTGTTGTTTTGCATCCTCGTCAAATTCAAAGAGGTAACTATGTTAATGATCCTCGTCCCGAATCAATAAAAAGATAGGTAGGAAATTTTTCTTTTTTTTTTCTTTTTTGCGGAAATCGGAAAGTGTGAACCACCCGTGTTTTAAACATAGCCCGTCTGATCCTCGCCTTATAACCTCGCTTACACACAAACAAAAAATTTCAAACGTTTATTCGATCATTTCTCATTCCATAAACCACGTTAAGGGGGTTATTCCGAAATATTGACACCCTTAAACAACCAAAAAAATCAGCGTTTATTAATAATTAACTAGGTTCCGTAATTTTAATTGATTATTTATGTCTTTTGTGACAACCTCCTGAATTTTGACGAGAATGCAAAACAACACCTTGTATATGGTACCTACTGTTGTGACAGAATCAATGGTTGTATGGCTATTTTTTGATAGACAATTCTTTCACTATTTTAGCATTTTAGTATTATTTTAATTAAAGGTAGGAGCCTAGAGTACCTAAAGCTTATATTATAAATAGCTGATGAATTAGCACAACGGCTTACGGTTATGACAACGTAGCATAACATTATACCTATAACCAATGCACCAAACTATGCTACGCTATGCTATGCTAAGCTGTACGCGGGAATCGCGTGGAGTTCGGTAATTGTCCATCCATCCGTCCATCAATCGTCACAAACTTTCACATTTATAATAGTCTTAAGATAAGATTCAGTAGTCAGAGATGTTTAAACAATCAATTTTCGCCAGTAATGACAGAACTGAAACATAACTAATGAATTATGCATACGGAAGATAGAAATAAAGAAAATACATTAATTTTGAACACGGTATAAAAAAAAATATGCTAAAAGAAAACCAAAACAATATAAAGATAAAATTTAAACAAAAAAAAAATATACAGGGTGTAACGGAAAGGGTATATACATACTTAAGGTTGTGCTGTAGACCATCAATCTGAACTTGTTTCTCCATCGGACCAAGATCATAATAGCGAAAAAAATATCAGCTGTCGAATAGGTATTGAAATTTTGTATGGAGTGGCAGATAATTTTTTCGCTATTACGATGTTTGTCCGATGGAAAAACATGTTCAGTTTGATGGTCTGTAGCACACCCTTAAGTATGTATATACCCTTTCTGTTTCACCCTGTACATTTTTTTGCACACAATATTTATTATATAGGTACAGGATATAATAAATATTGTGTGCCCCACGGCTACGCCAAATATGCACTTCATATTTACCTCTGCTTACTCCTTATTTACCATACCCTTTACATCTACAACGTTAAAGTGAACTACTAATTAAATGAAAACAAATTAACTTAACAACCAATCAATTTCAATGTAAAATTCGAACGTTCAACAAGAACGAACTTGTAAGCTCAGCCGGCAACAATAGAGTTGCTGTCTTAAATATATTGCTTCGACCGCCATGTTTTCAATTACACAGAATTCTGTTTAAAGTGTTCAGATATAACGGCGCTTTGGTACTTTCGTGCCAGAGTTAATAGTTAGTTAATTAAAGGAATAATTTAGTGAAGAGTGCTTAAGGATTTCAATGGGGGAAGGTATGTTTTCGATATTGCGTTAACTCAATTTTGAATTCGTGTTATCGCTTGTTTAGGGATGTAGTAGTTAGTATACAGGGTGTAAAGGACAGCCCTCCGCAAACTGACAGGGTACAATCAGCTCCTTGTTCTGAATCATATTCTACTTGATTTTTTCTCAGGAAGCTTTTCGGGCTCATTTACATTGTATGCGCCACGGACACGGACATGTGAAACCGCCCAGGTGGTCTTGGTTTTAATTTTTAATTTTAGCTGTAGTATTTGCATTAATGAAATGCTGCGCCCAGAGAATGTAATTTTACATTATTAACACGTTGGCCGCCAGGCAATAGACACAATTGAAAATGTATTGTTTGAGGTTACCGGTGACCGGAGCGGCGGTGAAGGTTTATTGGCGTAGTAACAGACAAATCTAAAAAAAATAAAAAAAACCGATAGAATATGATTCAGAATAAGGTGCTGAATGCAGCCTGTCGGTTTGCGGAGTGCTGTCCCTTACACGTTGCCAATAATATTGTGCAATGCTTTTTTCAATATAAATTATCATAAATAATCCATATAAAATACTACACGTTCCAAACATTTAATTGCGATTCGGAATGGCGAGGTTTTTGCAAATATATCTTTATATAATTAGTATAATGGAGTGTAATTAAAACCTGTTACTATTCAATTAAGTACCCATTAATAATGCATCAATAAAAGCAATTAATATAATGTTATGAAATATGTATCACACGTCTGTGTGTTTTATGTTGATATTCATTACAACAATTTTAGGATAATGTTTACAATTACTTTTCGAGTAGGTAGATCTATATACCTACTCTTTTAAGTAACATTGCGTTTAATCAAGTTTATAGCGGTCACAATTCTTGAAAGTTAAAATAGCTACTCCATAACACTCTCAAAATTTGAGTATGTTTACTCCTTACGTTTACGTCCTCCTCAAGTGTACGCCCACTCCTATCAAGATCGGAGACTCTACAATCGAAGTAGTAGACGATTATGTCTACCTGGGACAAACGGTCCGGTTGGGTAGGTCTAACTTCGAGAAAGAGGTCAATCGTCGAATCCGACTCGGTTGGGCAGCGTTCGGGAAGCTGCGTAGTATGTTCTAGTCCAACTTACCGCAGTGTCTCAAGACGAAAGTCTATGACCAGTGTGTATTGCCAGTGATTACATACGGGACCGAAACGTGGTCGCTCACAATGGGCCTCATCAGAAGGCTTACAGTCACCCAGAGGGCAATGGAGAGGGCTATGCTCGGTGTTTTCTTGCGTGATTGAATCAGAAATGAGGACATCCACAAGAGAACCAAGGTTAACGACGTAGCCCGAAGAATTGCCAAACTTAAGTGGCAGGGCACATTGCTCGCAGAACGGATGGGCGGTGGGGCCGAAAAGATCTGGAATGGCGACCGCGAACCGGAAGACGAAGCGTTGGAAGGCCTCCCACTAGGTGGACCGATGGCCTGGTGAAGGTTGCGGGGATCCGCTGGATGCGAGGCGCACGGGACCGGTCAATGTGGCGTCACTTGGGGGAGGCCTATGTCCAGCAGTGGACGTCTTTCGGCTGAAATGATGATGATAAGTGCAAAATAACGTAAGTAATGCAAAAAATCTTCGAATCAAAATGTGAAATCTACAGTCATCCAGGTAAAATAATTGAAAATAAATAATTTTAATTACACAAAATAAACGTTATCAAAAATACGGATTTTTCGGGTCTACTTCTGACCCTAAAATATCCACTTATAAAAATAAATCGATCGAATCGATACAGCCGAGCAGCCCTTACGTTTTACCGTTTCTCTAAACATCTGTACCTACAACAGAATTGCTAAACGGTTCCCACTTGACACCGGGGGAACAATGGCACAGTTCAAAGTTTTCCAAATAACCGACGCGCGTGGAATACTGCCGCAGGCCCGGGATTGCCAGATCTAAATTCAAATATCTGGAAAATGGATTATACATCCAAGAGAGAAGGGTTTCAAACGTGGCAATATCAATTTAAAATAAAATATAAATGAGACCAAGATAATTATTTATGGAAATAATAAATCTAGCAGCAAAATTTTTATTTGTCCACAGAACCCTACCTCTATGTAAGTCACGGGAAAATAAGATGGCTTCTAATAAACTAAACGCGTCTTTTTTATAACGCCAACTAGATATTTCAAAAAAAGCGTCAAATAAAGAGCAACAATTATTTTTCTAGTCTCCTTGATTTATACGTAAAAAGGCACTGCGGCAAGGAGAACATAGGATGCGCGAGGTGGATTGGGTTCGAAGGTGATGGCAGGGTCATGTGATCGAGCGAAGTGAGCGAACTAAGACCCAGCCATCCACTTCGTGTTAGGTTGCTGTAAACCTTGCAGATAGAAATAGGAGCTCCGCGCAGCGGGGCTACGTCGACTCACAAAATATGAATGTTTACCATGTATACCTTAGGACTTTAGGTGAATTTAACACTAAAAAAAGTCTATTCTACTCAAAAAAAATGCTACTATTGTCTTGCTTCTTATATTTAGTGGCTCAATATGATTATTTTAGGTACATTTTATGAGCAATAATTATAGGACTAGTTATGAATTAGTCACACATACATATATATTTTCATATTTAGTTATTTTAGAAGCTTACTGCTTGAATACATATCACAAAAAGATGCTATAAAATAAAAGCCACATCGATGATAAATGGTGACTTTTTAGATGCACATTGATGGTAGCTGAGTTCGTAATTTACAGGACAAGTTATTTTTTTGGACGGCAAAAATGCTATTAAATAGAAGTCGGTTTAATTCCTACCCATTATTTATTTCAATGTGAAGTCTGATCGGTTTTGGTAATTAAGTATGGTCATAACTATCAGAGTAAACGAAACTATAAATCAGGATACGTCATAAAACGTATTTTAAAGCATAATTTTTCAAACCAAAAGGTTTGATATCAAAAGAACGACAGTAACTGTCGCATCATTAAAAACACCAATTTTTTTTTGCCACTAACTTTGTTCCTTATTACTTATTCACTAACCCGGTACTTAATCACTAATATGGACCTTATTGTTCGATATAAATAATTATTTGATTTTATTAAAAAGGTGTCAAAGTTTCCATATTTCAGAACACTAAATGATTCAAACCGAAGAACGTCTGATTCAAAATTCGAACTCGAATTCAATCACTCATGGCGCGTTCGTATTTTATTTTTTTATTCAGGCCGTGACTTATTGGAGTTGGCAACACAACCGGTAGTGTAGGGACGTGAAAGATTGTCGCGACTCTGCTCGGCTCCCCAGTCAATATTTGTAAGTGAATTCGTTCACCGGTTCCATCGTAAATAATGTATCGTTTGTTAATACTTACGTACTTCGTTTGTTAAGGGAAAATGCTTTAATTTTTAAATCGAGGATGTATTTTTAGAAGTTCCAAAAAAGAACTTATTGACGTTAACATCATCAGTCAATCTTTAATTAATTCGAAATATCTCCGAATAAAACACAAAAAGTATAATGATATCAGATACCTCACTTATAAACGGCATAAATCGGCTCTCTTACTTATTTTACATAATCGCATCACATTTACACAAGCCAAAAAATCCGTTGGACTCCTAAACATCTCTCCCAAAGATACAATCGCTTCGCCCAAACTGTGGTTATCCCTCAACATTATACAAAAGCTTGAGAGATTCTCATCCCATTCGCGACATTTAAATGAGCCCCCGATGGCTCTATCAGCTTTTTACACGTCATCAGTTTTGGAGTGGAGCACCCTTCATTTTCCCTTGAATGGAGATTTTTCCAAAGCGAACATTGGCCCCGCCCTCCGTCTATATCTGTCGACAAAGCGGTTCGTTTCACTAAAAACTGCGCGCCATTTTAAATTAGTTGGCGTTTATTTACGAACTGTTTCAGCTTTAAAATATATTAAAGGGTGATAAATTGGTAATTAAAGGCAGTGGACTTTAATATGTAGTCTCGGTTTGTTTATACGGGTAAATAACGAGTCGCAGGAAAGGGTTTTCACTTATTTGCTTCACGCAATTAAAAGAGAAGTTGGTAATATTATTGCAAAAAATAATTAATCGTACAGACCACTTTTATCGATAATATTCAACTAAAATAGGGTCAGTTCACACCGAGACGCGACGCGACGTGACGCTGCGCGCACACTCATAAAGAGCAATTCAAAATATAACTTTATTTTCTACACGAAAAGATACACATTTCGTTGTGAGAATTCAGAATACGTTGCGCCACGCAGCGATGCGCCGCACGACGCCGCTCGACGCAGAGCGGCGTCGCCCTGCGTCGCGCTGCGTCGAGCGGCCTCGTGAGGTAGATTTCAGTAGAAATCCGAATACGTTGCGCCATGCAGCGCCGCGCCGCGCTGCGCCGCGCGGCGCCTCGCGGCGTAGGGCGACGCATCGCGAAATCACTGGCCTCTTCAAGTATCGTCGCGTCGCGTCGCGTCTCGATGTGAACTGACCCTTACACACTCGCCTATGACTGAAATTGTCATTGCTTTTAAATCACGTTTTATTTTGTTAAATTCGTATTTCAATCCTGATTTATTACAACGATAAATCTTATGAATAGTTAAGTTTACATATCGTTATTATAACTACCCCGGAGATTTATGTATACAATAGTAAAAGTATATGTGTAGTACACAGGTGGGGCGAATAAAACTAGCAAACAATTTGCAAACTCATTTATTCATTTTACTCATTAGGCGTACGTATTTTTCTCATTTCTCGTGAGAAAGGAGAAATATTGAATTGAAGAGAAGTTTCAACAAATTGCAGTTAACTTGGAGTAGAAATATACAAACATAATTATCACTTACAGTTAGAAAATTTTCTTAAAGTATTACGTTAGTTCAAATTTGTATTTACGAGACGGCAAAAAAATAATAGTCGACAAGATTCCTAATTTCTTTATATAAAGTCAACAAAAACCTCTAATAAAATAAATTTAAAAATAAATTCCAATAATCGAAACGTCTTTCAGCAAATTGTCTCGTACATTCCACTTAACCCTATTGTTCCACCCCGCTTACTTACACCCAATACCAGTAATTGCACAAGAAACTCCAATTGTTCTCCTTCTAATTGAACAAAAGCGAGATACGGCCACAGCAGCACATTTGTTCTACAATTCCACTGTTTTTCCTTCCACGAGTGAGAAGGTTATTTTTATCCGAAAGAGGAGTATTTATATGGACCTGTAACATATGGTCGGGTTTATCCGTTCAGCAAATAAATTGAGTGTTGATAAATTTACTAATGGACCAGCAGCAAACCTAGCAAAATAAACTCTGCGATTCTATTCCTAAGTATAAATAAATGTTAACCTTTCGATGCTAGAACGATTCGGTCGTGAAGTCGTTTTTGTAATTGTATTGTTGGAATGTATGTTTATTTTTGATAGAGAATACTGTAAACATTTTTGAAATTATAAATCGAACAGCGGGAAAAAATAATAATTTTGTAAACGCCTGCAACATTTTAAACAGTTATGTTTATTTTTGAAATTCATTCATCATCCATTTTTGTAAAACTATTCAATTATACAAATATTAGTTGAACAAAAAAACAACAACTTTAACGCTATTCATTATATTCTACCACTACTACCTACCGTGCCATTATAAATCTCCTCCAAACTATCAACTTATTACCATAATCAAAACATCAATATCACTGCACCGTGTTTGTGAACGACTTTCAAACTGTATCGACGCCATTTTGTCGTTGCGTGCCGACATAAACTTGATGTCATAGTTGCTGTGGATTTACAACGTTGCATGCGATGCAGACATCGCGGGGCTTACTATGTTGTACCGTAGTTTTGTCAGGGTTAAGTTTGACTTTAAAGGTGGTTTAGTACACGTATAATGGTAAAACTAGCTGTTTTATAACAGTGTTTTAAGTATTTACTAATGTAAATTAATTCCAATAGGCATTACGATTTAATATCTTCATAAAGAACGATGCAGCTTCGAAGTTTGAACTGGTTTATGGAAATGTTTACCTAATCAAGTTACAAACAGACAAAGTAAGTAATGTGTTGGCATATTTTGTAAAATAGGTACGTAATTTAAGCGAGCAAATTTATAGTTTAAACTAAAATTTCAATCCGAACCACGCAATTTAAAATACTAACTTTACTTAGGCTGGTATTTATAATTTGTACGTAATTAAAGCAACTTAATTATTCAAAATTAAACTACAGATATGTGTGTATGTTATTAGGTGTATTTGATTTAAACCTAAATTACCTAATATCATCCACACACGCTTCTGGCATCCAATTCTAATTATTCGGAGATTAATGGTTAAACGAAATCTAAGCAACTTATAGTTATGTACTTTCTCATTACAAGTCCCGCCCTCATACCCGGATCATGCTGAAACAATTATTTGAATTTAATTAAGGAAATTGTGGAATTATTATAACACCGACTCCCCCGGACATCCCAATTTTCCGTGGCCAAAGGCGTTTCCTTCCCCTTTGATAATTTCTGCCATAATTAACATTTTCACGAAGAGGGGATTTTTTGCTAAATCAGACGTGGGTTAAGGAGTAATTTGAAATGATGTAAGAACGTCCCCATCTTTTATCTTTTTTGTTGGTCTTTTGTAAAGTTTTGGGCTTAGATGATGTAGTACCAAAGTTTTGCAGTAAAAATACTGCAATGTTCTACAATTTTGGGTAAAACAAGGGGTAGGATTACCGCTTAAAGTTGCAGCCATAACGTGTTGTGTTTATACGAACCGTGTACAAGTCCTGACAGTTTCAGTACCAATAAGAGTACGAACCACTCCGCTAAAAGGACTAAATTATCGTGCACGGCTGCTGTACTCAGCGATATGTTTTCATTTACTTTTGTAAATGTGGAAGTGTTATATTATAATAACGTAAGTAGGTAGCTTTTTGTTCTGAGAACGCAGCAAGGAGGTTCACGCACTTTAAGTCAGAATGTTACAAGAAATATAAGTTGTATTTTATGTTTTTTTTTTTTTATAGTGGGTAGCGACTTTTTTTTGGGACAATCCAGCCACACTATTCCCAAACCACTATTCCAAAATATGCCAAGTGTCTTGGTCAATTAAATAAACTATGAGAAGACACGGCATAAATTAATATTAATGCTTGATACAAAGCTTTTTTACATCGATGAGTGTTATTGTGGTTATTCTTTCATCCTTGTCCATGTTTCTACTCAGTAAAAGAATATTTAGAGTCTAGCTTAAAATAACGATTATCTCTCATGTACTAAAGTGGCGATCTGTTCTATAAAACAAAACAAGATTGGTCTATCCTATTTACATTAATTTAAAATCATAGTTATAATTTGTACTACCTGAAATGGATGACATAAATATTGTTGAATAATTATATTGAATTCATAAACATTGACATTTAATTTTGACTTAAAAGAAAATGTCTCAATTTAATTGTACTGATCTAAAGGAAATAATTAATTAATAATAATATTTTTTGCATGCTAATTTAGGATGAAAATTGCAATGTTTGTAAACGGCTGCTAAGTCTTAAGTAACAACATAAAATAACACCAACATTGTACACTTAGTTCGCAATAAAAATTTGACTTTGACTTTGACCTTGTAAAATTCTTTGTTGATAGTGAAACAAAAGGAGTCATGTAAAAAACGCATTTCCGGAAAAAAATATTTTTATAAACTTGAAGCAAAACCGCTATTTTTATTGCACACCTTTTATTCATAACAACCAAGACTTCATAAAATCACACCTTAAAATCAAGCTCGCGAAAAATCCCTTACAAGGGCAGGTAGAATTATAGTATCTTTCCCGCGGGGAAGCAGTTATCACCCCATCCCTCTAACTTTATCTCATAAGGTACAGTACATAACTTAGATGCGCAACCTTTATTGCTTAACCCAGAACTGTATTAAAACGAACCATATTTGGATCGTTGGAAACTTCTGACAACCAATAAAAGGGCAAATTCTGTAAGGGTCACAATTTCGTACATTTTACTTGTTTTTGTCGAATGAAAAATAAAAAAAAACTTGTGCAAACTCCTCGGTTCAAGTTTAAATTCTTCTTTTATTTTTATGAGTTTGAGGATCATCTTTCGGACTCATAAAAAATGTTAGTTGAAGTGGGAAATTTGAGCACTTTGGAGGCCACTTTGGGGAACAGAATATGGTGTGCAGAAAAAAAATACAGATTTTGAATGTCATTGATGTTACATGATTTAGCGATCGAATGACGTTGGCTTTCGGTAAACATTTGAACGAATAATTCCGTGATATTTTTGTAACGCTAATTGAACTAACGTATGAGAAAAAACAAGATGATAGCGTTTATAAATATTCTAAAGGAAGCTTTTAACGCCAGAATCAAGCAATAACGAGACAATGTAGTTGTTGCACATATTTAATAAACCCTAGAAACGAACCTACGAGTACATCAAGGTTATAAAACAGACCTGTAGAATCTCATTATAAAATAAAAAGTTCATCGATGTAAAATTTGCTTTAGTACTCGCATTTTTCTTCCAAGTTACAACATAGTTTCTATTTAAATCATTAACCAACTTACTGAGTCTCAGCTTGAACATAAACTTGAAATAAAAAAAAAAAAACTTGTTTCTCTGAACACTTGTACAAAGTATTTTGCCCCAGATCTACGGAGATACTTAAACGGGGTTACAATGTGTTAATTATAGGGTCTAAAGTGGTACCCTCTTGGAAAATGTCAGGACCCACTGTTTATTGTGCTGCCAAACCCTACAAAATGAACTGAAGTGTGTTTTGTTCCGGACGGCTTAAATTAAGGCTCATTCTTGTACTAAATATGTACTTTACACTAAGAATATTTACGATTATATTGGGACAATTTACAGTTGGAAGTAAAACAATATACACGTTGAGAGTTAAATCTAATAACTATTTTCTAGTCTGAACTTAATCGAAAATTCGAATTTCAAAAGTATTTTTTTAATAACTACTTGGCTGTTACAGTGCTGATATTGTTTACAAATTAAGGTAAAGACATTTTCGATAATAATAATAAGAAAGGCGCAACATTAAATAGAATTTCTCTGCAAGATTTCACCAAAACCGTGTTTAAAGTTCACACATGCTTTGTGCCTGAAATATAATGGTAATTCAGGCTAATAAATAAGGCTTCATAAAAAAAGCAATAATTAATTTCGTGAAACCAATTGAATAAGCTGACTGCACAGTGTACAGCATCAAAAACATTGTACCGTAAATTTTCGTCTAAAAACCTTTTCAAATATATTTTTTTGTTGGTATTCAGTTTTATGGTCAACTCACACTTCACCGCAACCGCGTGTCTATGACAGGCCCAGGTGAATTATCTGCACGTTTGTAAACCGAACGCGTCAATTGTCGGTCGCGTCCGGCGCGGAACGTATGCTGTGGCATTTATACCTGTCACTATCAGATAACCCTCTGCTACGATGAAATATGAAACGACTCTTATAGAAATCGCCTTTATTGGACTGATAAAGGAGACGTATTTTTTTCTACTTGTAAGTCAGACACGGGAAAACAGTTTCTACTGCTTTTCTGTGAACCTGATAAATTATTTGGAATTTTTTATTTATAGGAAAACTCATTTTCACAAGAATAGCCAATAAAGAAAAAAGAAGGACATACTCTCAGGATACTCGTTGTATTTTTATACATTGGTTTATGGAAAAACTATAAATATTCTATTAAAGGTTCTCTCGTAAATCGTACACAAAGAAAGGGAAACACGTTTGGTGGAGAGCAAAATGTGATAAGTCACGTCGAGGCACAGAAGGGTGGCTCCACCACATATGGAACTTTTGACATATTGCCGTAATGTTTTATACGTTGTCGGTCAAGTTTGTTTATACTGGATGCGAGGAGACCTGTGCAAATGTTCCCTTTATTGTGATTCTTTTCTGGAAATTATGTAGATCGATTTAGTCGGGTTTAAAATTAAGTGAATGTGGGATCTAATCAGGAACAATGCCAAACTCTGCAAAACCGAAAAAATATATAAGCCTGTTGTAAAAGTCAAATGTCAGTCTGGCATCGCATCGTCATACATTTTTGTCGTGTAAACGACATTTTTAGCCGATTTTTAACCATTTACTTATTAAGTGTAAAAAAATGTACCAATTCAATAACATTTCAACTTCAAATCAAATCGATTGCTAAATAATCAAAACTCCTTACTCATTCGTTGCAATAAAATGCATTCGAAATTTAAATTCAATGCTTCGAATAGTGAGCGTGCCAATCACTTTCCGGATTCAATAAGCAAAACACTGCAATTTGCTACTGCAAACGTCATTGGACGTTTATTCTAGAATTTGAATGCATTTTATGATAAATATTTATCAAACTCAGATTTAGATGTGTGAACGAAGCTGGAAATGATTAGAAACTTTTATTTGTACCAGAATATTGTTCTTTTTGGTAGAATTTTAGGTACTATTTCTATAAGACAATGGCTAATATATGCAACAATATCATCCTTTAGGAACATCTTTTAATATCCACAAGACATTAAAAAAAATGCCTGTTGCAGACCAACTCAAATCATAAAAATATCCGAAAAAAATATTATTCAAATTCATTGATTTCGAATAAAACGTCTTGACGTGCCGTTTCCAAACAGTCAACCTTTTGTCGAATGGGCCACTGACGCGGACGAATGATTTTAATTACCTTTGAAAAAATCAAAGACACATATCATGCGGGTTCCAGCAAAGTTAAACGTTTTCACTTCATATAAAATGCGCAATGTTGCTGACTCTAAAATTTATGTACAAAAAAACATTGTTGTTTTTTATGATATTTAAACTACTCGGACAATTGCGGACACCGGCCAATCAGTATGGAAGTGTCCGTATCTGGACTCAACAGCCGCATTTTTTCCTTACCGTTTCATATTCATGATTACTCATTTTATTTGCGTTCCACAATGCCAAAAAAGCTGCAAAAAGGCTTACAGCTAAGAACAATATTATGGACCCTGTTTGAGCGCAATAATACCTATACTCGTACATATTATATTTAAATTAAATTTTATGCAGATAATGATAAATGTGTGTTGTAGAAGTTTTTTTGTTTATCTCTCACAACTTTTTAAATGTATTTTATTTTATGTGTATAAAATTATTTATTCTTATATTTTAGTTATAAATATTTTTTAGTATTTTTTTAGTCTTTGCACCTACTACGTACTGTCTCTGCATCACCCTTAAGGTTGATTCATAGAAAATGCCTAAGGCATTAAGTCCGCCTTTGTACAGTTTTTACTTGTGTATAAAATGTTATTAAATAAATGATCATTTTTAATTACCATTCCGGGTTTACTGGACCGTTGGAAATTCTTTCTACTCACGGATTTTCAGATATAATCTAAGTAGCAGACAAGACTGCTTTGAGTAAAAAGTGAGAAAAGTAGTAGATGTTCTGCTTTTTTTTCCCAGAAAGGGAGCGTCGCTAGATGAAAAGGAGAAAAAACATAACTAATGCGGATCGTAACTTCTACTTTCCCGCTATATGTGTAGGATACGGTACTTTTTAACTCTGTAATCGCAAATTATATTTGGAGTAACTGCGGAAAGTAATACTCGTAGTTGTATATTTCGTTTAAGTTTTGTCTACACATTAGTGTTTCATTTTAAATTTTTTCTTAATAAACAAAAAAAACACATTGAAAAATAAAAAAATAAAAGTTATGGTCCGCCGGTATCGGGAACTAGGCTCAAGCTACCGGGTGGTTAGGGCTCGAGACAGAAACCTCCTTACAATACCGGATCCCGTATTGAGGATTAGTGCCTTCAGAATCAGGCCCTGGTATATTTTATTAAAACTTTTTAACTAGAAACTACACCATTCAGTTACTTTATTCCTTTATACGATCAATTTCTAGGTATTCCTGCAGTCGGACAGAGTTCTGTAATTACTACTGTTGCAAGTTGATACCTAATTTAAAAAAAAAAAAATGGAGAATGCTTTCAATATTCACGTGGTGCGAAACATTACACTTCAGCCCAAAATAACTCACCCATCACCAATCCAAACCTCTTCAACACTTCAATTGAACGCGGTCATTTGATCAGTGATTAATGAACAGGGATCACAAACATTTGATCTATTGATTCAGCACAGGACACTGACGTGCATGATTGATTGACCCACATACATCAATGTTTCTTATTTTCATTGTTATCCGGATAATATTTCACCGTTGGTGGACGATTATCCGGGAGCGTGTAAGTGATGTTCCGTTGACTGATGTAGCTAATAATTCACGCTCTGTGCCGTTTTATGTGAATGGGTGTGTATTTTTATAAAAAGGATTTTGATATTTTGCCACCGATGGCAGAATCTAAGCTTCAGATTTGTATTCAGTGTATTTTCAGATCACAGCATACTTTACAGACTCTGACAGTATTTGAATGTATTATATGCAGTTTGAAACTATAGCCATTCGATGTATCGGTGTGAACTTTAATTATAGAATGCGTGCTGTGCCACTATCAACTCTGTTGACTTTTATTTACGGAGCGAATGTTTTCGCTCCATAAATAAAATAGAACTCTAACTCTAGAACTCTATAAAAATAAAGTGTAAATAATGTAAAGAGTGATGTTACAACGTTAGACTAAAACCAATTGAACTGTGATATTGTTATCTGGACCCAAGTGCTACGTATTAAGTGTAAAAACTAAACAAAGTGAGTTGAACAAAACACAAAATAAAGTGAAGTACGCATATTTAAAACAAAAGCAGTGTCTAGGTACATTTATCAATAATTGGATTTAACATAACGATAAAAAAGCAGTGTATCAATCAAATCACGAAAGAAAGTAAAAAACAAAATAGTGTACAAAGTAAACAGTTCGGACAAAGTTGATAAGTCCGTGTAAAAATTTTCAACATGAATCATAATATAATAACGACTGCTAAAGCTTAAGAATACTGTGACTATTTTGAACTGATTGCCAGTCTACAATGAGTGCAGTGGAAATCGCAAGTGACGGCGATCGCCTGGTCTTAAGTTCGAATCTTAGTGAACTTTGCTCTTTTTGTGATTTGTAGGCATTATTCCACGAATTGTGCAGATGTGATAAACAACAACTCCACATAGATTGCGTCACACCATCTACAACGCCTTAGTAAAACCACACCTATTATATCTGGTTGAAATTTGGGAATGTGCGCCCAAGACGAAGCTAGCAAGTCTCCAAGTTCCACAGAACAAAATAATAAAAATGATTTTCAACTACCCATATCTAAACATCAACAAGCAAAATTTATGAAGAAACAAAAATAATGAACATAAGACAGTTATATATTTACAATACATGTATTTTCATTCGTAAAGCACTCAAAAAAAGTATACAGACTAATTTATCGTTAACAAAAGTGGAACAAGTAACCCAACGTAGCACTCGCCGAGCTAGTTTTTTGATTTTGCCGAAGATGAGAACTAAGTTTGGCAAAAAAATGTTAACATTTGAAGGAGCACAATTGTACAACAAGATACCCCCATGTATTAAAAAAATACACTCATTCAATGCATTCAAAACTCTTTTAGCCGAATATTTGATTACAAATAACACCCTTCCTAAAATGTGAATTCATTGGATGGGTGTATCATACATAATAATTGCTACCGTGACGTCTGTGACGAACTATAAATATAATTTATTTTAAAGCATTGTTCTCATGTAAGTGACTTTGTGTCTTTTTTGAGAATAAATATCTTTAAACTAACAACTACAGGCACAGAAGGATAACTGTCGTCGATAGAAATGGCGTCAGTGTCAGATTTGGTTATAATATGTGGTGGCTGTAAAAATCCTGTAGGAATGTGCAGTGGCTTTGCCTATGTGCGTAAGTCTTCATATTCTATGCGCCAATGCTCCTGAATCTACAATCAGCACTATGACTAAAGAACTAAAGGTGATTTAGATTTGCCTTGAGTGCAAATGAAACCAACCTAGAAGTGACAACTCGAATACTCCGGTTCGATCCATAACATTGGAGGCGGGCTCAAATAAGTTCGGTCACTTTACTGATACTCGAGAGAATCACATCATCCAGAAAAACCAATTTCCTTGCGATGAACAGAACATGAATGTAACAGTTCGTAAAGCACAGTCTATCTATCAAAATCGTAAAAGCACCGAACAAACGAATGTATTTGACGTATTTATAACTTACGAGTTGTAGCAGTGTTGTTGCAGTCCAGATGCCGACATATTTGTGGATACTGTTGGCACTTTAAGTAAATATGTATTGACATTTCGAAAAAGTTGATTTGTAAGTTTTTGGTGAATTGATTATGACATTTTTATGACATACCTATATTTAATTAAATTAAATTTTATTAAATATCATTATTACATATATTTTATAAATTATTTTTCACACCACCTGCTCGATAATGTCAAATTATATGTCATGCAAACCTAACCTAAAGTAAGTCATTAAAGACCTGAGGTCTAGCAGGGCAATAATATTGTACTGAATTTCATTATGACCCGCTGGTCAATAATGTGATTTGAATTTGGAACATAAATCGCATACGAATATTCATTCACCATTCTTATCTGCACAAAAAAATTAATTGTTCAAAAATCGAACTGGCCACCACGAGATAGAATATAATTCAAAGAAAAATAGAACACAAATTAAAAAGAGGCGCGAATATTGGAAATTGCTTTGCTTTGTTCATTGTTATACAACAAATTACTTAAAATATAGCAAATTCTCACAAAAATGTTGAGTGACGATAGTGATTTGACTCCGGAATACTTGATTCTAGTACTACTGCTTTTATTCTCTCGTAGATGGTGTGAAAAGTACAGTATTCACCTCGGGGATAAAGGTGTCTTCGTCTTGGGCGACCTTGATTCCCACGCTGCACTCAGGATTCTTGTCTTAACTCCCTCGCTTTGCTCGGGAGTTAACTCTAAACTCCCTCGCTCCGCTCGGGAGTTAACGCTACAATCCTTCGTTTTGCTCGGGATTCAATACGGCGCCCGTTACATAAGACACTACTTTATCCCCTTGGTGCATAATCTACTATTATTTTATTTTTTGTATCCATTTTTTTTTGTCTGAATTATTGAGATTATAAGATGCAATTTGACATGTAATAGAATGATTGTTAGCATCATTGAGCGCCATGATATTACAAGATATGTTTTTGATTTTTTTAGACATTTTTTTTTTTGGAGTATTGTAATTTTATTTGCTTTCTGAATTATTATGATTATAAGATGCTTTTTGACATTGTAATATGATGATTGTTCATTTAAGCGCTTTGGTAAAAAACTGTAATCTTATAATCAATTCCTGAATTAATAAATACATAAATCGAACAGTATACCTAGTAGCAATGTTGCCACACAATTACAGCAATTAACCTTTCCACAGCTAAGTGGTTTATTGAACCCGCTTTAACATTATTATCATCCAACTCATGTGTTCAAATCTATCAGTTGATAATACATACTCTTAAAACTGTTATTTAACACCCACTATGTAAACAAATTGTTTCCAATAGACTAACATGTAGCGTATCCTTCAATACTAACGCATTGCTATATTTCCCAGGTCTCACAGCGCAGTCAGAAAGTAAGCTCCAGAATAAAACTAAGCATGTACTTGTAGATTTTCAACCATCTACTCGAACTTATACTTCACACCAGACATCTGAGAGTCCATTATCTAGTAATATTTCACTGTCACACATGTATACCTTTGATTGTAGTTTTTAATAGTACCAACAGACAGTAGAACACATTACCCCAAATTACTATTTCTAATACACTTACTTGCAAATCGATAGTGATGTCGTGTTTTACACGCCTACAACATGTGTCCCATTATTTTGGCACCATGTGTATTGTCATTTTTATTAGCACGTAGCAAGATGTGTTTTTCTTTATATTGGCTAAAGTGTACCTATTTATAGTATCGATGTGCAACTAAGTTTGACTTATAGTCGAGTACAAATCGATTTAACCATATTATAATTATTTAACCAGCATATTTTAGCCGTTTTTTACCCCTTTTTAAACTATGTCCTTCAAATCCACTTACTATTCAAGCATGAAGTAGCATCCGATTACATAACGAAACATTTCATTAAATATTTTATACTTAGAAATGACACTAGTCGTGTTTGTGACATAAATATTGTTATTTCGTACTTGCGTAGTTTTACAGCTCAAGCACAAGTAGAATATGCTAATTTAATGGTAAGTGTACGTAAGTATTTAATTAATCGAATGGAGTAATCGGGAAAAGGTTTTTGGAAGGATAAGTAAATTAATTCAGGACTTATGTGGTATGTGCTATATGTAGGTCCACAATTTCCTTAGTGGATTATATACAATATATTTAAAAAAAAACCTGTCCGATCCGATTATTATTGGTATATCAATGACATTACCAAATAAAAAAAAGAAACATAAAGTTTAAAAAACCTGTTTTTTGTACCCAAATTACCACACTTTCCCTAAAATCTAACCAACTTTTAAAACGTGACAACACCTACTTCGGCATTGGTATAGCCGGAAACACACTTACGTGTCGTGGCGTGTCGTGACGCGCCAGAAGCATACGGTTTCATACATCGTTGCGACACGACACGCCATGCAAATATGTCCCTAACCATATTAAATGTATGAAACCGATTTGCTTCTGGCGCGTCACGTCACGCCACGACACGTAAGTATGTTTCCGCCTTATGTTCGATCGTCAGTTGTTTTTTTATGACTTCACCACATGAGAAACGACCGGTTGTTCTGTGTTGCCATGTCAGTTGCCCCATTTTAGTATATTTCAATTCATTTTTAATCAGGGTATTTTTTTTTTACTTATTATCCAAAGAGGACTCACATATATATAATCTAATCTCGATACCTAATACACTTTCAGATCGGACAGGGGTTTTTTTAACATATTATATACAAACCACCAGGAGGAGTTAATATTTGTACGATTTAATTGAAACTGAACGTGCGTAACATCCCGACATAAGTTCTCTTTACAAAGCAAGTACAAGTACCTACATAGTTGAAAGAAAACAACATTTAATGAACAGAAAAAAGTTGACACAAAATAGAAAAACTTTGCAGCACCCAACACTGCTGTTCAAGCAGAATCTTCAAGTTCCTTCTTAAGTTCTAAAATCGAAATCCTCACCCCTCTCTCTCCACTTGAAGTTCAAGTCAAGAAGGTCATAAGTGCGATCCCGAATCCTGTCGTGGATAAATTAAACTTTACTAAGTTCCATTGAAATACATTGTGTGGAAACGGTTGACATTTCTTCGGATGATAGTAGTAGGATTTGCTTGAATTTTATGACTGGATCTTAAATAGCTATAGGTGAATTTATTATATTCTAACTTTTCTCACAGTAGAAATAGCTGAGCCCTTGTATGAACACTCAACTGAACACAAAAAATTGAATCATAACACGAAATACGCAGAGAAATCCATGAACGCTAATTATTGCACCGAATTCTTAAGTAAATTCTGGCTCAATATTGATTATTTTTAGATTGTCATTCGAGACAATAAGGAGGTAATAAGATACTTTGCGTATTTATTTCAAACTCGGACCATATTTTTTGACAAAAAGCAGTTTCAAAGCGAATCGTAAAGGAGGAAAATTCTACCTACAGAAGTAAGCAATTTAAAACTCAGCGATCTCTTGTATTACTAAGGCAATTTCGTGACGTTCTTTCTAAACTTAGCTATTTACAAAAAAGGAAATTGTACGTTGTCCTTTTTTGTCCAAGAAAAAAATATTAAATAGAGTGCTTTCTACGTCTTCATTAGAACCTCTAGGCAGTAGAGCGTTGACGAGAATGTTCGCCCCAACAACAGTTTATTAAGTAAATTTTCTTCACTTTGCACGATGCGTAAAAAAAGTATCATAATCCCGAAAAACTTTATGAAATATTCACATTTTTCTTCCAAGTTTCATAAAGCGGTCTCGTCTTCTTTGGCGCGAATTTTTCTTAAGATATTTTTTTCCCGAAACTTTTCCATACTTGCGCAACAATTCAAGCTTTAAAACCGTATTTACGAAGATTTTGTTTTATAATAAGAGTTCAGTGTAGATTGCCTCAAAGTTTATAATGTTTTATTTTACTCGCGCGTACAATTCTTCGTGATAAATAAAAACATGGTACGTAATTACATTGTCTGGGTTTAATTTTACGAAAAAAAACAGCCTTCTGAAGATAAGTTTCTTAGTTTAATTTAGATCTTTGTCTAAAACTAAGTCAAGATAGATGGTTTCTCTCAGGAATACTTTTTGTTATTTGAAGTGGGATAACTTCAAGTTAATGCTAAAAAAGATATTAAGTAGCCATAAAAAAATACTCTAAGAGCTCGACTCATCATCATCATCAGCATTCTTCAGCCCTTATCCCATATTCATTTACTCTTAAGCTCGAGTATGTATTCGTAACCTAGAATTAAAAAAAAAAAACAATCTTAAAAACCTAGATCATCCAGACACATAATTCTCTTACCTACAAAAATGAAATGAATAAAAGAAGTAGGTACCTTGAATTCATGAAAATACGACTTCAATCAGTCGAGTTTAAAAATCCATTCAATATTGCTTATCATTACGTGGAATCAGAAAAAGAAAAACCACCCTTAAACCAGCCTTTTATAAAGGACATTAAATCCAAATTCAATTAACCAATACCTTAGAAATTATGACGCATACTTGGCACTCCTTTGACATGGAGATAATGGGCGTGTCACGTATTATATTAGCCAACTATGACTTGAGAGCAAAATGGTTGCCACTCTAGAGAACACAGAGAAAATGACAAAGAAATAAAACTAAAAGCAGAAATGTGTGTTGTACTGAAGAGCGTTTACATCTTACGACATTTCATACAAACTTACAAGTCGTTATTTTCCGAAATGACTGAACTGATTTTAATTAAACTTCGTACACATAAGTCGGATACACAGATCTAAAAAGTTACTAAAAAACATTTTCGAAAAATAGTGTTACAGTTAAATTAGACCGATTATAAATTTTCTATAGAAACAGAAAATTCCAATTATCTCTATTTCTAAAACACATTTTGAAAATATTTTTTAGTTACTTTTTAGACCTATGTATCCTGCTTATGCGTATAAAGTTTTAAATTTAAATCTGTTCTCTCATTTCGGATAAAAACGACTTGAAAGTTTGTATGAAAAGCGGTAAGGTATAAACGCTCTTAACTATTTTTTTATCTCCAATTCACAACAATCAGCCATATATCACTAAATATTGCTTATTTAAATTGCAAAAAAGAAAAATAGTCCTTAAACCGTCCCTTAGAAAGGACATTAAACCCAAATTCAATTAACACACTGCCGAAACCACAGAAATTATGACATACTTGTCACCTCCATGACATCACAGTAATGGCCGGGTCACGTATTATATTAGCCAACTGAATCGCTTGAGAGTAGGGATGCTCGAAAATTGCATCGATATACATTAAATCGATTCAGATCTACTATGCTAACTATGCGATACGAGTCTATAGGATAGTATCGAATGGCTTTGATCTGATTCTCACATATCGGATCGTGTCGTATCGTTCTCAGCATTTGTATCGATACTTTGAAATGTACTTATTAATATTTCTAAGAATCTAGGCAAAAATCCAGATTGAGTTACCCTTTTTTACTCCATTAAATTGATTGAGTATTTAGGACAATGTGGCACGAACCAAACCATTCATCCCGATACTTTTGTATCGATCCAAGCATTTTTCGCATTCTTTTGTTTCGATCCAAAATATCGGACTATCGCATCCTATTGTATCGATACTCGATAAAGTATCGGATTGGGTTGTGCGTCACTACTAGAGAGCAAAATGGTGGACACTCTAGGGAACACAGAGAAAATGTCAGCGACATGAGTGGGGATTAAGCTCTTGGACTGGCCAGTGTTTACGATGTGTTTAGGGTAGGTAGGTAGGTAGGTAGGTACACTCAGCCTGTGATTAGCATACGTATTCACGGGCTTACCGCAGCATGTGGGTGGTTAAACCTGGAATGTACTAGTTATAGGTCTTTAAGAAACGTGTGTTAAGTTTACTTAACGAGTAACGTTTAGAGTCTATTTTGTGTATAGGTAAACATAATCAACCCATATTGTTCCCACTGCTGGTAACAGCCTGCCAGCGGGAAATGAGCTGTAATCCACCACAAGAGTCTAGTCGGTAGTTATGAAATCGGAGTTTGATAATATTATTTTTCTCGCTTTGTTAAAAGGTTAAATTCTCTTCTACACGACAGTACGTTGCCCACCCAAAGGCAGTGTTTCCTAGGGCAAAAAATAAAATTAAATGTCCTTCAGCTGTCATCGATTATATTCACCTACCTCAAATTTTTGAATGCGTCAGTCACACCCCACTTTACTTTTAGTCGTTCCGAAGGGTGACCCAAAACCAAGCAATAAAGGCTGCAAACAGCCCCGAATAAATTCACATTCATGAGATGATAATAATACAATCGTGCGGATTCGTGCGATTCCAATTACGACTCCATTGATTTTCTGTTACTCTGTTACATGAATATCAGGCTGTGGTAATTATATAAAGCTCGGTCGGAGTGAAGCAGACGTATTTTCATTTTTATGTTATATTCGACTGTGAGATGTTTATTGTTTCATTTCTGAAGTTTTTGTGTTGATTTGTGATGAACATCAAGATACTTATCTTCAGTGCTATACATGAGTATGAAAATTGACGCAGCTCTAATTCTGTGCACAATGAAAAATTAAGTTCATACATAATGATATAGCACAATCTACCAATATCTCAAATTATTTAATTTATAGACGGTCGAGGAAAAGCTGGGTGGTGGTCCTCTTTTATCTACATTTTAATTAATACGCTTCCTTGAACGTAACATTTTTCAAGTGCTTCCTTCTAACACGGTTTCATCACCGAAAATCCTTTCATCTCAATGAAAACTTCCAAAACACGGCGCCTAAGCATGGTAAATTAAGGCTGAAGCACCATCGTCCGGTTACTGTCAATGTAAGCAGTCCTCGCACCACAAAGGGCACTTCCCATCGAGTGTCCACTTTATGACGTAGGGACAAGCTTTCACGATATTTTTACCCCTAATGTTTTGGAAAAGTAAGATTATGATTTTTTCTGGTACTTTTGATAGAAGAACGTGCTTGCATACCTCGAAGGGATCATCAGAGAAGTACCTACATATGGCTAATTATATTTGAGTGCTATAATACAGGAATCACTATTCAGACATAAAGTAGTCAATGGCCCGAAACTGGTTCTGACAACGACTTACCTAGAGGTAACGTATTTTCTAGTACCAACTGAGTTGTGGAGGTAAGATAGGCAGTCGGTTCATGTTATATACTGTTACTCAGCTGCATGGTTAGACTGGAAGCCGACCCCAACATGAGAAAAGGCTAGGCAGATGATGATGATTACAGAGAATGAGCCTGTTACCAGTAACTTGGCACGTATTCCAAGCTACTGCTGACTTACTCAGGAATATGAAAATCATAGTGCAAAAACTCCAACAACAGTTTTCCCGAGTCCGAAAAATAAAAACATAAGAATTGACCTCCCTGAATGAAAGATCTTCCGAGCAAGACTTCCTCTCTCTTGGTACATCGCAGTCTCGTGAGATTACTATCAGAAACTCTTTTATAGAGGGAAAACTAGCGAATTTTATTGACTCAATTTTAAATAATAGTGACTTATTTTAGAAATATTTTATCAAATCATAAATAAATTATGGTTATCTGAGACAACTAGCTTTGTGTTTTGACTCACACGTTTAGGTGTTTGATACGAATTTACACTTAGTTTAATTCTTTATTTGAATTCAGTATGTACAGACGCCACGCCAGCACTCAAGTATCTTGAGACAACAATGTTCAAATAACTTTATTAGATTTAAACTTTATCAGTAAACAATTAGGTTCAAGGTTGTTTGGTAAAATTTGTCAGTTTCGGCTACCTTGATGTGCTGTCGACTGTATATTATTTACAAATTACAAATAGATCTAAAACATATGTACAAGTAGCAAAATGGAAAAAGAATTACAGGGCGTCAAAAAATTCGTCCACATCGCTGTTAATAAGAAAAGTGTCCTGAAGGCTTAAACATAGTTATGAAATTAGTCCTGGGGCGTTACTATGATATCTTGAAACAGTATTGTTTTAATCTTAATCCAGTGTGGGAAAGACACGGAAAAGGAAAGGCACAAGTTTGATGTACCTAAAATCAATAATTATTTTGGCGACCGAACGCTTGATAAAAGAGTACCATACCTTCTCAACCGATTGCCTGCTGATATAAGAAGTCAGAAAATGAAAAGTAAGTTTGCAAAATCGCTTAAACTATTCTTTCTCAGGAGTCTGTAAACCATTTTTTTTTTTTTTTATTATTATTAAGAAGGTGATTTGCAGATTGCTGGGAGAGGGTATATAAGTAGTTTCTAAGATTTGTTGATTGTTAAGTAATATTAGTTTAACATTGTTTATTTTTATTTTATTTTTTAATATCGTTCCGTTCCCACAGACAAACTGTGAAAACAGTTTTGTGGGGCTTAGTTTTTAAATGAAAGTTTGTATAAAAATTGTTTGATAAATAAATAATAATAGAGGACGTCTAGCGCCATCTCTTTACCACTCTGGAATAAGATTAAAACAATTACTGCTTTAAGACTTCATGGTAGGCCGCCTGGACGCTGTTTTTCGGCAAGCGTAGACACCCTCCAGCTAGATGGACCGATGATCATTAAAAACTCGACTGGCAAGCAAAAAACAAACGCATTTGGAATCAGGCGGTGGAATAATTTGTTATTTCGAATAACCAACTTTAAATCGATATAAATCCTGAATGGCCGTGACTGACTGGATGCGAAAGGTGCTGGTCAGGGTATAATTAAGTTTAATTTAGCGTAGCTTTGGAGAAGCATATGTGAAGAAATGAACTATTTCGTGCTGAGTTGATTGATTGCACACTAAACTTAGTGGAACATGACAATCAGCATCCTCTTTGATCAAAGATTTGTTGGGAGCAAGATAGGTAACTAACGTGTGTAGTTCGGAGAACTTAAAACCTTTACTGCTTCAGTAATTCTTTTCAGAATTCAGATGAAACATCTATTCATGTTTAAATTCAAACATATCTAAGGGAGGTATAAGTTCAGTTAATGTTCAAAGAGGTAGTCAGATCCTTCTTATTTATACAAAGCTAGAGCACAGTACGTATTATTTCAATTATTTAAACAATGTGACGGCACGATTGACACAGTGGCTGAAGGATTGTCTGCTGCGCTGCGTGTCTCTTGTTCGATTCCCACAAATAATTTTTACAGCACAGGTATTTGTTCCAGGTCTGGTTTATTTGTGTATGTGAGTTTAAATGTTTGTTAACGCACCCACAATACTGGAAAATAACGATCCACTATTCCTAATGTGAGGAAACGTTAAATAACGTGTATTTTCAAAGTTTGTTTTTTTATTATAAAAGCTTTTAAACTGGGCGTTCAGACTGTTTATATTTAATTTTCCCCGTGATTTAATTAGGTACTCATTCTCTGTTGCAAACCTGGAATTAAAATGAACTGTTTTATTTAAAAAGGAGTGCGTTTTAATTAGTCAGTAAAGCTACTTCCACATTTTATTATCTGCCTCATAGTTTTTTGATAAAGCCTTAAAAGAGTGGTGTTTATTTTTATTTATCATCTATCACTTTTCATAGAATTTAACGTTTATTCAATAATTTCTTATTTCCTAAACCATGTTATGAGGGTTATTCTGAAATACTGACAAACATAAACAACCAAAAAAATCATGGTTTATTAATAATTAATTAGGTACCGTAATTTTAATTCATTACTTACGTCTTGTGTGATAGCCTCCTGAATTTTGACGAGGATGCAAAACAACACCTTGTATAAACATAAAATTATGAGCAAGACTGTAATAATTAATTTATGAGAAAATTACCTTTCATTATAAGTTTTTAAACTGATATGGTCACTAACACTATCATTAACATTGATATCGGGATCTCAAAACAAATAGTAAACAATATGGTAAATATCCGGTTATCAATATTAATCATAGTGTAACATTTCTTTGTTATCTATGCGTCGGTACATATTTTTCATCCCATCTATTCGAAAAGGACGAATTGGTTCGCCTTTAAGTGCACCCAAAGGTGGTGTTTTCTATAAGAAACTTTTAGCGGGCAGTAATGAGTTTTTAATCCTCTTTATTTCAAA
The DNA here is from genome assembly GCA_963082945.1 of Cerastis leucographa. Taxonomy (NCBI): domain Eukaryota; kingdom Metazoa; phylum Arthropoda; class Insecta; order Lepidoptera; family Noctuidae; genus Cerastis; species Cerastis leucographa. The sequence continues at coordinate 5,934,787 of OY720358.1, read as the reverse complement.
AAGTGCGCCGCAATTAACTTTGCCGCGCACTTTTTGAATCTGGAACGTCTTAGTGTTAAGCGCCAAAGAAATCGAAATTGTTTGAATAAAGACTGGCTGGTACGACGGCCCATAGTCGCGCCGCCAGCTGAATAATAAATTTTCATAATTGCGAAAATGTCTCAAATGTAAATATAAGTTTTTAGTCGTTCTATTGTTAGTTACTATTTAATTTCAATTTAGTTGTTACTCTTATGGTTTGTAAAATCATAATATTTCAATAAAATATGAGGGTCCTTTTGTTTTCTCATATGATGAAAAGTAGAGTGTATCACTCGGGCAAAAATATATTTTTGGCTCGGGTGACGTACTTTGAATCCCTCGGTACGTTCAGGATTCTACTAAAGAATCCCTCGCAACGCTCGGGATTCTACTCTAGAATCCCTCACTTCGCTCTGGATTCAAAAAAGCGCCGTCGCCGTAAAAATATTATTTTGCTCCCTTATGATACAATCTACTATTCTACAATAAATACTGACAGAAAAATTATATTTCAAAGCGTGTTTTCTCTTTATGACAACATAAAGTTGACAGTAAAAACTCTTTGCGAGTTTCATCGTAATGAGTATGAAAAAAACTCGCAAAAACCCATTATATGTCTAAAATGGCGCAAAAGAGGTAATTAAAATATTTTACAGTTTACACCAATTAGACTTTTAATTAAAAGCATCACCGGTGTGTCAACGCGTTATGGTTTTGTTATTTTATTTCCAATTTCTCCAAATTAACGAATAACTCTATTTCATATTAATCACTACGGGTTTGCAAAACAAATATCATGCAAATATTTTTACATAAAAATATTTCAGTACCGAATACCTACTTTCATTGATTGAAACTAAAATATTCATGAAAGGATTTACTTTCGGTGACTAAAGCTCTATTCAAAAATACATATATATTCATAGGTATATTTTTAATTTACCACTGAAATCAAATTAAAACCCCTGACTACAAAATGTGAAAACTAATACATTTATTTCAAAATATTACAGCATTTTGAAATGAATGTATTAATTTGCACTTTCCGTTCATTGCTTTAAATGCTATAATTGCGTTATAAACATTTATTGAACTTTTCATTTTATTACTTGTATTGAAACCCTATTTATGTTATCTGACTCAAGTAATACTTATTTTGTCCTTACCTTAAGTTAATGAAGAACATAAAAAGTCTTTCTCATTTCATTTAACGTTTATTCCGACTCGTTAATCTTCTAAGTAGCAGCTATTCTGATTCAACGAAAATAAAAACAAGAATAAAGGAGATTGTTCAATCCAAAGCTAACAAAATAACGTCAATAGGTATTTTTGTATTTCCTAAAGATCGCACAAACTGAATGAGGACCATTTCAGAGTCAATTTTCTTTTATTGTCTAAATTGCACTATTAGCATAACATTGCTGTGTAAGGTAAATTTTTTGATTATGGATAAACTTAGATACGTGTAAGTAGGTAGCCTAGGTAACAGAGATTTTAACTTTTTTTTTTAAGTGAAGCCTCATTTTTTGCTCCTGTAAGAAGCAAGGATTACAGCGAAACACAGCTCCATTATCTCTGAAAGAAAACTGACAAACAATATTCAAAAACAAAGCTACATTTACAATACCACCACACATCGAACGCGTTCAATAAATTCAGCGCACCTGACATGCAAAAATGATTTATAGAATCCTTAATATTCTGCGAACCTACTGTAGATATCATAAATCAAACCGAATCTTCAAAGCACTCACAATACAAGACAACAAAATAAACATGTATTGTTATGCGGTTGAAGTTATAAAAGACTTCGTATTAAGCGAACAAAACCTGGGCAGCACAGTGGGGGTTAATTTTCCCAATGGCGCCAACGATCTCTATCGTCGCCTTCTGTTGCACCCATTCCGGATATTTTCCTGCGACTTTTCAAACTTGCTCTTTATAAATCTTTGTCGAGTCCGACTTTTAAACGACTTATTCTGGAGTAGTTTTATAAGAATGGCAGGATTCGGGTAAGCAGAATAATTTGTTCAATACGTCGTATTGAGTTATTTGGGTGAACATATTTCTTTTGTACTCTCGTTAAGCTCTATCACAATAGGATTTTATTGCTTTGTCTAAAAATAGCCGCTATTCATATATCGAACAGTAAAAACATTACTTCTGTGGCAAAACGAATATTACATGAAAATATAGAAGAAAATAACATGTTACCCACCACGAGCAAAAACCAAACAAACAAGTAAATTAAATCAGAGCAATTATCACAAAAATGTTCCAATAAATCACATAAAAAAATCTAATTTACCCTTGCTACCCAACTCCTTTTCGCCTCATTTATATTGCTCAAATGGCCGTAAAATTCATTGCTCAATACTTTTCAACCATAAAGGATAAATTGGTGGGTCAAAGCGTAAACTGGACAGGCGTGAAACAGAATAGGGCCGGGCTGTGAGCTGCACTGAGTTGATAAATAGTCCTACTTCTGGAACTTTCCACTATTCGTCTTTCTGAATGAAGTTCCCATAGTAATTGTCGACTAATGATCGGGACTTAGTTTTTACTTTTAAAGTTTCTCCGAATCAAAAGGCTATATATTTTCAAGTTGGCAAACTATCACTAAGTGTCGTGGCATCGTTATTTATGGCCTATTTTCCTGTCCTCTGTAGTTTCTTATCAGACAGGAAGCGATGTAGATTTATTGATAGCCAAACTTGAAGATTTGTGTTTAGAAAGGCATATATTTCTGTCAGTATTGTGGGCCTGTCGCTACTCATTTTCATTAGTTTGCGAAACATTTTAATGTACTTGTGTATTTGTATTTATGGGAATGAAGTCAAGCTAAAATACAACAAAGTCTCAAATCAAAGTAGTTCATATAAAATATAGTTAGAACGTAACTTTAAAGATAAGTTTAAAGAAATAAAATGGCTCCGGGCGGTCATATCTGTGTACAGTTAGGGATATCGTAACTTCAAGATAAACATAGAAGGAGAACCACAGCTTCAAGGATTTTCTTTACTTGCACCGGTTTATACTGAATTAAATATCTACGGGTATTCATAGTTTTATTCTAAAGGTCGATACTATGTTTCAAAATAAATGACCTGTCTACTGAAAATATAATCAGCATTAAAAGCTCCTCAAACGACCCGTCCTAAGAAAAAGTCAAACCATTCCGCTAAACATTTGTCCATTACGATTCTCTAAGATAAGATATTGTAAAATTCCTAAAATACCGTCTTAGACATACCGGTGGTCTTTTGACGAGGATCAAGGCTGTTGTGAGGCGAACTCATCTATTTTTATTATACCCGCAATATTTACGAAAGCGGAAAAACATGATGGCGGACAAAAAAATTGGGACAGCGGTTGAGACATGTTATACTTATTTTAGATTTTTCGAGTAATGTATTGGGACTTGGGAACTTCGAAAAGTATTTCGTAAATCGAATAGGTAGAAAGATAAAGCTTACGTGTATGTTTTACTGGCCAGATGAAAATGATTATGTTTTTGTTAAATAAAATATTACAGCTGAAACAAAATGTCCACATAAATGTTAAATTGTGGCTTTCAGGCGATACATTAATATGAATTGTAACAAAAAACGTGTCATAAATTATTCCACTTAGTGGGAGTAATGAGTTTTTTCACGCCCAGAGTAGTGTGGACAAAGCACGCACTTATAAATTAATGGGCGATGAAAATAATACGTCTCGTTTTTATCGTGGTTGATGTTATACCCCTAATTGGAATAAACCAATTATGGTAGGTAAATGTTTCAAGTCTCGAGCTAAAGCTAAAAATTCCCGCAAACATGTGCAGTCTGAAAAAGAAAATAACACGATTCTATTTACAAAACAACGAACACAAAATTGAAAACATTTCTCACACAGAAACCATTAATTCACAATAATACCCATTTAAATAACGTCTAGTAATAAGTATTCCATTGCTTTATCTCATTAAGTGAGTTGAAAATCTTAAGCGCTTAGCATAAGCTCGTTTCGTAAGAATAATTTTCATTTAAAATAGGGCTTCAAAAAACAAATGGCTTGGACAAATGTTCCTGGTCCGTTCACACAGCACTTCCGCCGTGAAGATTGCGGTTTCGCAATTTACCATTTGAATCTCGCTGCGAAGTGGCACGGGAGAAAATTTATGCGGCCCGCTGTGTATTTTCGTTTTTTTAATGATTATTTTTAACCAGTTGTAGGTTTTTGGATTGATGTGTTTTGCATCATTTTTAATTTAAATGATTTCAAATAAAACATGATAAAAATATATAGTCGTTAGATTGGCAGAAAGTTTTAGGGCTTTCGGGCTTTTGTTTTGTATAGTTGGTGAGTGGTTCAGGTTTTGAATATCTCATTCAAACTAAAAAACGTACCTCCTCCAGTCAGCTTTTAATTAAAAATCTTATTCAAGTTTAAATAATACGAAACATGTTTCTTTTACCCAAGCACAAGTGCAATAAAGAATTTAAACGTAGAGTACGTAAACTTTAGCGAAATTAAATCAAATTTCACGCCAGCAAAACAAAATCCGTTCGCACTCAGTCATGCGAATTCGTACCTATTCGTACGCCACGCCTAAATTATAACGCGGTGGTTATCGCCTCACAAAAGCCTCTCCGCATTGTTCCACTTCCGCGAATTCCGCGCTCGCTCCGCTCCGCTTCCGATCGACGCGTCCGCAATTCGACACTACCGTCTCCCTCTAACATATGAGGAATGTATACCTGTCTCTCTCACATGCTAGTGGTTTTGATCGTTATAGCTTCATGAGTTCTGCGGTTGACTGGGCTAAATATTGCACCATTAGAAATAGTTTAAGTCTTCGAACAATAGCTTGGCTGAAAAGCTGAAAACATTTTCTTTATTTTCGCTGCGGTAAAAAAGACTCGACTTCAATTTTTTGCTATTCAAAAACCACACCATTCCACGAGGTAAAGCTTGCACAAAATGTTATTAATACCTGGAATGTTTTAGCTAGTCGACGAGAATGAACTACTTATCATCCTGAGCAAGTAGTTTCTCATTTGCGGAAAATGGAAGAGAGGAAAGTTTGCTACCTAACTCGAGTACGTCAGAGCTTCACACTGTGATTTTGTATATTCATGTGTAATATCTGATGACCAATCACTAACCCCACGTTAAGCGTAGTGCTCAGTGGTCGAGAGGCTCTTAAATCCCACTTTGTAGCTTGTTCAGACCGCTGTTATGATTTTGAACACTGAAATACTCTTATGCCCTTACTAGTAACTTCTGTCATAAGTGTGAACATGCCTGTAATTTATAAGAGACTCACAAATGAGTAAAAGAATCCTACGTACATAAACTTGAAACAAAAATCAGTACTTTAAAAACGTTCACTTCACAAAAGAACTTTGAGATACAACCACTCTAAGACAAATTATAGACCAACTGCCTACAAACATGACAACTTGAGTCCAACACCCGTCACACTACGTTGAAACACTCAGTCTTACCATGTTTTATTCACGAGTCGAGGACTGAGCGCCAAAGCCGACAAGTCGAAGGTTTATTCCCAAAAGTGAGGGACACATCACTCCGACGTAGCCTTATCGTGGTCATCGGAACACATCGGAAACACGCCGAATTGACGTACGTGTCCCGATTTGAAATTTTCGGTGGACGGTGAAATAAACCGCACGAACGGTCAAGGATGATTGGCAGTGAATTTGCAGGTTATAGAAGGTCTGTTTTGTAACTAGAATGTTCTAGATCAAGCAAAATTGTATTGATTTGTGTGGAGAGATTTGAGGTCTCGTGTTTGTTGTTTGCTCATAGAGCATTCAAGATCTAATATTAAGTAATAACCTTGCTGGAAAAATATGTTTACCTACCTCTCTGGCAAATGCCCAAAATTTTCCCATGTCCGCCAAAACTTTTTACCTGCAAAATGTATGAGCCAGGGAAAATTTAGTACATAGTCATCTTGGCTAACTATATTACTTTTTCTCAAAGAAGTGTCGTTAGTTCTTATATCATCAACATTAAGTCCCGTTATGACTGAGCTCGACGACTAGGCTACCTAACTTCTTAAAGTACTAAAAAGAGAGAGAGAGACGATCTCTTAAATAGCCGTGTTTCATTTTAGTGTTGGCTGCGAAAATTTTGAGCCTTATTTTGTGTATGTTTTTGAATAGGCAGCATTAGTAGGGTTATCATTTTGTTTCTTTATTCAAATAAATGAACCGATTTGTACTTTATTGATGGAAGAACTGTTTATTTTTTTCTAAGCATTCAACGGCCAAATGCTACAAAGTTCTTGGAATACAGTGAGGAGTTATTCAAATATAAATCGCGGCTAGGATCTAGAACTTAATTAAAAATGATTAATGAAAACAGTCTGGATGTTCTCTCTTAAAACAAAAAAAGCTAAAATCTCTGTAACCCAAAAATGAGCTGTACAAAGGACCGGTAGTAATGTTCCCAAAGGAAATAAAGTGCGTAGAACAAATTTCGAACATCGTATCTGCCCATCATCAGGCGGCTAAATGTTTTATTCAGCTAACACTGAGGCCGCTAAAGAGCTATCAGTGCGAGGCAGCGCAGACAGTCCACAGACGCAAAAGTACTGGCTCACACAAAGTTTGATACAAGTTTTATAGTGAAAGTTTTAGTAGTAGCATTGTTAGTTATGTTTACGGGTAAACAGGGGTGACTAAAAATCTCCCACATAATTATTTTCGACCTAAATAGTTGTGAATTTGAAATATGTAGTTTCAACGACTGGTTTTGCACACTAAACTACATTATGTCTTCTCATTACATTTTAACTGTGGATAATACTGACGGTATTAATGACTCAACATACTTGAGAGCTACCTATTGAGAATAGCTGTATACAGAGAATACCTATTGATAGTATCTACTAATACACCGCACAAGATAACACCAGGTTATGTCTCTGCATCACCCAAAGGTTGACTGGTACAGAATGCCGTTGGCATTAGGTCCGCGTATAGGATTTATGTCGGGTCGCATAACTATGCGACCTCCAATATATCACTATTTCCTTTTGCAATGAAACAAAATACTTCGGACTAGTGTTTGGTTCCAGATAAGTAACCTAGCTTACGATGAAAAAAAAGATCATGAAGTAACCTAACAACATACACAAATATGTAAATTGCATAAAGCGCTTCATTCGTTCCCAACAGCTTTGTAGGAATTTAAATATTTTATTTAGGAAGTCTAGTATCTTTGACTTTTTGACCGTTGTTACCGCTGATCCGCTGATCGCGGCCCTCCGGACTTTCGTAAGTATTGGCGACCTAGAAGTGACATATGACATAGTAGTTTTGAAGTTTCTAGCACACCGAGATCATACAGTATGACTACTTTAAGTTTGCAGTTGAAAGTGGCGCTGCTTGTCAATAAAAATGCATCGATGTTTTAAACTTAATACCTTTATTTTAGTTCTGTGTTTTAGTGTTGTGTTGTTTTGACAACAACTAACCATTATCTACTCGTAATTAACCAATTCACGTTATTTATTAACACGCTTTTATTAGCTTCACTATGTAAAAAAATCTTAGATGTTATATTTAACCCACCTCCCGGTTTCCGATTGATCTGAAATTTTGCATACATTGTTGGTTTAGACGACACTGCGTAGTTAGCTATGCTAATGGTGCATACACACAGCCCGGCAGCACGCGCCGGTGCCTCTGCCACCGGCCTAGCCACCGGCTTTGTTGCAATTGCCGCACATAAAGCCGGCGGGATCTTGCCGCGCCCCGCCGGCAATCACTGCTTTCGATGAGACTGTCGTATTCGTAGGGGTTGGTATCAGGATGACTGGATCGCAAATTGACCACGTCGCTCTTAGTCCAAATCTCAAAATGTCTTAATCTCAAAATACCTAAGTTGCAAAATTAGTACATCGCGAAAAGTCCAAAGACTTGTGTCGGTCTTAATAAGTAATTCATCTAAATTCCATTAATCTTCTTTTGCTATTTTTTTGTTTTTATAGATAATATACATCAAAATTAGCAGCAATTGCGATTTTACGAGTATGGTCCATTTTTGTCTCCAGTATCACATGTCAAAGTCACATGACAACTGCGAATATCGATTCACAGCCGCACTCTGCCGGCGGCTTTGCTTGTTGTCAAACCACAGGTAGTGCCGTGGGCTGTGTGGATGCACCTTAAATCTAATATAGCGGACTAGTTATTTTTATGCATTCCCATGATATGTGTATCAAATGAAAGGATTTGCTGAGAACGATACGAAAAATAAAATGACGGCACTCTAAAGCGTGAATTTTAACTATAATATTTCAATTTATTTTATCAGAAGCCTTGCCCTACAGTGGCATAATTATACGACGTATTATGATGACTATATATATAGTCACAGTTACGCTACAGTTTTGACCGACAGTATTAAATATCTTAGTAACTTTCAGACACTATTAATAGTGGAACTTCTTCAAACTTCCTCTTCTTTGATATGTGCAGAGCAACATGCTAGATAAGAAAGGATTTGCCGACGTCCCTGCACTAAGTTATTAAATTCTCCCAGGAAATGCGTTGTGCATGCGGGGGGGATAATAGCTTTTTTATTGAAAAATGTTCATTATCTTGTAAAATAGGAGATGATAATATCGTTGGTTGTTCGAAGAGATTAACCTTTCATGAGTGAAATGAATGTTAGACTTATCATCATCGCTCTCATCTTTATCCCAATTTATTTGGGGTTGATGCAGCATGTCATCTTTTACCATACTTCTCTATTACTCGTTAAATTAGCCCTCCTTTCTAGCAATACCATCCTCCGCACAGTCCATCCATCGTTTCATTGGTCTTCCTCTACTCTTGTAGCCCTACAGCCTCTACACACAAACAGACCCCATCCATACCAAGAAATAAAAAAATAGTGCGAGGAGTCTCTCCGCGCTGAAGAAGTGAAACTTCGTAATACTACACGAATGCGTTCTAGTGCCACGCATTCACTCTCACTCTGTCTCTTTCTATTCCCCCTCCATGGTAGCCTTAAACGTTTAAACAAACTTGTTGGAAGTCGCATAAGAAGTTTCACTTCAAAACCCTTGTGAACCATTAAACCGTATTCTTAAAAGAGTTAGTATGTTAGAAAATTATCAAACTAAGGTACCTTTCATTGGCGTCGGGGGGCAACCAGTGGCCCCCGGCCACCGTAGGCGCGAGCCTGTGGACGGTGAGTAATGGGCTAGCTCACCGTCCGTCCGTCTCATGACGACAGGCCGTGTCGACGGCGCGTACGTGTTCCACGCGCGCCTCAAGGAGATGTCAGCAAACCAGAAGGGGTCCGAAAGGGCCGCTGCCTGCCAGGGCTGCGGGTTGTTCGAAAGAGATACCGCGGCACTGGAACACAAAGGGCGAAGAAGGAACATGGGTGGGTTTTAGTCAGTACAAGTCTGACACTCCCTCCCGCTCCGCCCAGAGCGGGAGAAGTCATTTGATGATTTCCCATCCGGAAAAAAAAAAAAAAAAGGTACCTTTCATTGTGGACCACCGAACACAATCAAAACAAAATAAACCAATCAATAAAACAAAAGACAACAACCCCTCAAATTATTTTCACTAAAAACAAAAGAAAACCAAACAATTTATTATTCAGTTATTACTCAAATTGTAAGTGAAAAATCTGTTCGTTCATTCGCCTTGATAAATTGCAGCGTCTTGGAGGTAGACTGTTTTATTAGGAGATGAAAAATCGATAGTGGTGTAGCAAATATTTGAGATGGAGTGACGTATCGGGTACAGCTAATGGAGCCGGTAAAATGTTAATACAAGATGTTGTTTTGCAACCTCGTCAAAATTCAGGAGGTTGTCACAAAAGACATACAGACAGACATAGTACATCAATTAAAATTACGGTACCTAGTTAATTATTAAACACTGATGTTTTTGGTTGTTTGAGTTTGTCAGTATTTCAGAATAATTCCCTTAACGTGGTTTAGGGAAAAATAAATTATCGAATAAACGTTTGAGATTGTTTGTATGTGTGAAAGCGCTGTTATAAAGCGAGGATCAGACGGGCCTCGTTTAATACAGGGGTGGTTCACAGTTACCGATTTCCGTAAATAAGAATAAAAATAAAAAATACCTACCCATTTTATTATGGATTCAGGACGAGAATCATTAGCATAGTAACCTCCTTGAATTTGACGAGGATGCAAAACAACACCTTGTATATCTCTACACTCTCTCGCGTGCATGTTTGGTTGGTATGAGAAACGGTAAATACAGCAGTATGTGTAGGTCGCGTACGTATAGAAGCAAGGAGTTTTTCGTGAAGGTTTTCCTGGTAGGAATATATCTTCTGTTTTACGTTTTAACATCGGATTATGGAGAGTAATCGCGTGATTTTTATTTTATTACGTCTAAAATGAATTAAACAATGGTATGGTAAAGAATGGTTGGTTGTATTAATTTTATTACATAAGTATTGCATAAGTTTATCGAGGTTATTTTACTCATGGAAATTGAGCGAAGGCTGGTCACACCGAAGAGTCGAATGCATGACACGCCATCTTGTGCACCTAGTAGAACTACGTAGTCACAAATTTTGTAATACTGCCATCTCTTAGTGAGTTTTAGAAAATATTCCCCGTCCATCCATCATCGTTAAACTTGTTGGAAGTCGCATAAGAAGTTTCACTTCGATAAATGGTTCAGAATGGGTCTAAATAGTCCCATTCTGAACCCCCAATAGATTTTTTTATGGATATATTATTTTAAATCATCTATTCCCAAAATTTTGGTTTTATTAAAAAAATCGACGTAAAATTTCATCCACCCTTTATAATGTCCCTCTTGCCCCAGTTTTTAATCAGGTAAGGCATAAATGATTATTAAGTACTTATCTAGCTTCACTGAACGCATACGCCGACGACTAGGCCTGTAAATCAAATACAGCTACCCTATTTCATGTAGGCAAATATTGTATTCAGATCGCAACATCACAAATACAGAGCAGGAGCACAGAGTCATGTCATGACTCCGCACCCATTCCGATATTATTGAATTTTACCATCAGCGTGCATCCGATGTTTTATCACATCTACATTTTAGTTATCTATAATAGACCACTGCGGAGATATGAAATGTAGACCTCGTCAGATTCTGTGAATCAATTGTTTGGTTATTTTTTGGTAAAAAGGGGATAAGATAGTAGTAGAATATCTGTTTTATTTAAGGCTTAATATCCGTAGCCATCGGTTAAGGCAGGATCCAGAACACACCTTGGGAGAGATTTTATGTCCAGCAGTTCGTGGACTGCGATTAGCGAGTTGGTTGATCTGAGTCATAGTTGTAATTTATAATATTATAAACTATTGCCAAATTATTTCTTTGAAAAACCTAAACCATTTCACGATCTCTTTGTAAATAATAATGTTTAACCCAATCAAAGCAACAGCTTCAGTATAAAACAAATTTATGTCAACCACAGAATGTAATAAAATATGTTTAAATGTATGAAACAGAAATACAACAATATTATAATCTATACATACATACATATACATACAAATAAATAAAATTGAAGTGTCTGTTTGTAATATTAAAATAACGGCTTTTTACTACATGCACATGAATGTATGTATATACGGTACATATACCAAAATAACATTATTTTACAATTTTTGTCTGTCTGTCGGTCTCTCTGTTTGTTCCGGCTAATCTCTGGAACGGCTGGTCCGATTTTGACGGGACTTTCACTGGCAGATAGGCTACTACTATTTTAGAAAAATTCTAATTCTAAGCGGACGAAGCCGTTGGCACAGCTAGTGAGTACCTACTAAAATTATTCCACTTACAAACATAGGTACACGGTGCATTTCATTTCATGATTGCGTTTCATAAATTATAGGTTTCGTAATTTCACAGTTTCACACGGCGGAAACACGTTGCGTCTCATTAGGCTTAATAATTATATTTCGTTCATACCAAAATTCGGAATATATCACTACTGTTTTTCGTTTATAAAATACACCGAATTTTGTATTAAAACATATATGGATTCGCCATACTCTTGTGACTAAACTAACAAAATATGTCAGTTAAGTACGTAGAAAAATAAAAACACTGTTCACTAGTGGGTAACTGAAATTCCTTCCGAAATCATAGTCTTTTACCAAAACCTTTGAATTCAGTCCCTTGACAGTAGACCCTTGCAAAATCTTTAAGTGTTCCTGCTACACAAACAGTTTAAATAAACCCAAAGTGAAAACCAAGCGACCAATTTTACTACAGGCCAATTATTTTCACCATATTTTTCATCCTAGCGCTAACGAAGCCTTATTAGCTTAATTTACGGTATATTCTTAATAAAGGGCTGATTTTTAACTTATTTTAAATACGACTTGTTTATACAAGATGTTGTTTTGCATCCTCGTCAAATTTCAGGAGGTGGTCACAAAAGACATAAATAATCAATTAAAATTACGGTACCTAGTTACGGTACCAATAATAAACGCAGATTTTTTTGGTTGTTTAAGTTTGTCAATATTTCAGAATAATCCCCTTAACCTGGTTTAGGCAATAAGAAATTATCAATTAAACGTTTGAGATTGTTTGTATGTGTGTAAGCGAGGTTATAGGGCAAGAACCAGACAAGCCACATTTAAAACACGGGTAGTTCACACTTACCGATTTCCGTAAATAAGAAAAAAAATAGAGATTACCTACCCATTTTATTATTGATTCGGGACGAGAATCATTAGCATAGTTACCTCCTTGAATTTGACGAGGATGCAAAACAACACCTTGTATAAAAATATTAAAAAAAAAACATGAATATTAACCATGGGCAAATCATCATCTGCCTAGCCTTTTCCCAACTTGGATGGGGTCGGCTTCCAGTCTAACCGAATGTAGTTGTTAACTACCTACTAAACAGTATATTACTTAAAACGACTCGAAGCAAATGCTGTGAGGAAAGTTTTGAGTAAGAATAATAGGTGTTTGAGTAGAAGAAGACCAAAGAAATGATCGATGAACCGTGTGAATTTGGCAAGAAAGGAGTTGATTGATGAGTTAACAAGTAATAGGCATGGAAGAAGAAGATAAGCTGCACCGACCCCAATATATATGATTATACTTATACCAATATAAATTGGTATAAGTAAAAACAGTTGTAAAGGAGATTATAGGAAACTATTTAAAATATGTAAAATCCGATCAGTTCTATGACCGATCAGTTATAAACATAAGTATCTATTAGTAGTTAACCATCATGGTACCCAAGAGCATAACTTAACTCTTGTAATCAACACCCATAACACACGATCTATGGCTGCTGGCAGATTCAATGTACCCAGAGTCACTAATTACTTTGGTGACAGAACCCTAGCAAAACGAATACCATATCTTTTGAACAGTCTGCCGGCAAGCATAAGGAGTGAAACAAATAAAAATAGATTTAAAATAAATTTAAAAAAAAAATTTTGGAAATTTTTTAAAGTGCCTTCAACCTATTATATAGCTTTATTCTTTTCTCTTTAGTCTTTTTTTTTTTTTTGCGGATGGGAAATCATCAAATGACTTCTCCCGCTCTGGGCGGAGCGGGAGGGAGTGTCAGACTTGACTGACTAAAACCCACCCATGTTCCTTCTAAGCCCTTTGTGTTCCAGGGCCGCGGTATCTCTTTCGAACAACCCGCAGCCCTGGCAGGCATCGGCCCTCTCGGGCCCCTTCCTGTTTGCTGACATCTCCTTGAGGCGCGCGTGGAACACGTACGCGCCTCTCTTTTCTTTAGTCTTAATTACGATATTTAAGACCATTACTACGGTTTTGTGGGGCTTAGTTTATAAGTATTCATACCTTTTGTCAATACAAATCAATTCATCAATGTCAATCAAATCATTTCACCACAAATCGATACTAATACACTCACAGCTCAATTTAATAACCATTAGGTTATCTTTTACCACCACATCAAATAACTGAGGTGCATAAAAAGTTTATGAATGGACATCGAATAAAAAACGTCCGATAAAAAACCGTGCTCTTTCACATGAATGCTGCTGATGCAACCCGTTGCGCCGCATCCGACTCGTTCCCGGCGCCGTTTCATGAAATAAATCGGAACGGTGCAAATGTAGGTAACGAACGTATAGGTAATTATTTTTATTCTGTCTGTCTGGTTTTTTTTTATGTTTCGTTTTTTTTTTGTTGTTAACCTGGACTATTTGGGGTTGATGAAAATTTTAATGTTCGTTTAAATTAAGTGGATGTATTACAATTTGTTTTAACATTTCAAAACCTGTTAAAGTTGCGTTTATTAGACTGCTTTATTTAATTCTGTAACAGGTCAACAATTGGTAGTCGGGGTTTTATTTGAACAATGATAGGGTGTGTCTAAATACTCAATGTAAAAAAAAACTGAGTTATGCTACAAGAAGATGCAGTCAGTTTGACTGAGTTGTGAAACCAGCCTGCTCTTGAGTAATTATCGACACTCAACGTATAACCTTTAATATGCTTTAAGTAAATCTTTCTTATCTCTATCCTTTCTTGAAAACATAATGTTATGTACAGAACGTATCCAATGTTCAAACGAGCGGAAAGTATGTGCTAAGGCATTTAATACCCTAAGAAAATATCCTTAAAGTGGCAAACAATAGGTAATAATCTTTAACGGCTGCCTTCACAGCCGTAATGCACGCTCGTACGCAGCAGGCCATTACCATAATGGTTTGAGCCTTGTTTAAAAGGAAATAAGGGCGATAACTGTATGTTAAGTTTAGAGTTCCCTTTGAGTTCTGAGTTGAGCTACGCTATTAATGACAGTACTGCGCACTGACTGGACAGATCTACTCAAATATGTGTGGTTCTTTCGCTACAACACCGTCTCAGACACTTATCTGCATGTATGCATATGTCTTGACCAAGATTAGAGTATGTCTGAGCAGCAGCCTATACAGATCACACTGCAAGAGACCGCATAGGTTGGCAACAGTCAGTCCAGTTGGTCTTCACTTTCAAATACTACACGATTTTCTCAATCGTCGTAGAGTGATGCGGACGTGAAATGTACAGCTGCGTCGTAGGCACAGCAGGACGCAGCAGCATGTTAGGTCCACTCAGTGCGTTACCGCACTAGTTACGAGAACAGCGACATACATCCGTGGTTGCGATCCTCAGTGGTGAGGGAACGACGAAGAAGAAGAGGAAGAACTTCTACAGATAATGTGACCTCTGTGTTTGTTTCAATGCTTCTTTTCAAAGTAGTTGAAAAGGAAAGATTTAACCAACCTTATCTATAATAGTTTTGCGTTGTTACGTTTTTGCAAGCTAATCTCATGAGTACAACGAGAAGATTTGACTAGGTTATAAAAATATTATTTTGTTGGTCTATGAAATGGACCCGTGGCTGCTCAATGAATTTTCATTCACTATTCCAGTTGTTAGAACTAGTTTTATTTTAACGTTTTTCTATCATAGACTAGTTTTATTGGTGATAACATGTCACCGGGTTTTGGAACCTTCAGTATATTTTAAAAATAAAACAAAACAAATTGATTTTCTTCTTCTTCACCTTTGGCCATCCAATTCTGAGTGTTTATGAAATACGAAAGTAACTCATTTAAGTAATACCTACAAACTCAAACACAAATATGTCTCACGACTGTTCTACATACATGATAGGTACCTACTCACGATATCTAATTCCGCATATCGCAACATACATAGTAGTAACAAATTAAACTCGGAAACTGCCGTAAACACAAAGTAAACATTAAATTAGATAATAAAATATACTGGTTACGACTAATCTGCACGTAGTTTATTGCTCGCTGTAAAGGCTTACCTTAGCACTTAATTACAAATACTGAAGTTTACACTAAGTTATTGTTCGCAGTAGGTAACTCCGTACAATGTTTTCAGTAGGAAAATCTACTCATAATTTATATTCGTTTAGGTTTTTTTCAGGCTTTTTGTGGCTGTTAGTTGCGTGACCTGTTTTCGTAAACTTCTCAAACAAACAAAGAACAACAGCTGTTTATCATAATTTGTGTGAATGCCAGTCCTGTTCAAAAATGGGTTAGCATGGAAGTTGTGACTAAATTCTATCGCAGATACTAAAATCTCACGATTCTTTTTTTAAATAACTACACATAATTATTTCTGTTCTAATTCTACGTCAAAATAAGATTAATCATACCCCTATATTATAAATCTCTTGGTGATAAAACCGCCCTTTGCCGCCTATTCATATATGTTTTTGGAATGGTGTTCATAATAAAGAATATTCTATTATATGTATAATACCAATATACAATCCCACACCGGCTGAAACTAAAAACCGAAACGAAACCTTTAACATAAACAAGCGATGTACCGAAAACAACTCGAACCTCACTGCAGAGCCGCTCAAACAAACGAGATACGTGCAGATGCATTCAAATTATCAAATATACGACGTATCTTTGACTGTGGTACCGAGGTCCCCAAACAGGGTGTGTTGAATTAAGAGACATGTACCAGAACTACAAATATAGGCTTGAAACAAGGTTTTGTTTCAATTTGTAGACTGCTGTTTGTGGAGTTGGTTAATGTTGGCTACTGTTTTAGATGTATCGTTTCAAAATGGTTGGGACCACCGCTGGGACTGGGCTCAATAAATATCAAACTTCTTCTTTTTACCATTTCATAAGCATTGAGGTAAAACCAGAATTAAAAACGCAACATAAGTATAAGCTTCACAAAATATACTTTGAACTGTTAAGAAAATAACACTTATGTTATTTTCTTAACAGTTCAAAGTATATTTTACCTCAATGTTCTTGTGATGCTACGACAAACGAAACACAAGAAACGTGCTGCGCCTACGCCGACAGTCAATTGCGGCACCAAGTGAGTGGCTACGGCGTAGCTGGCGCTGTGCTACGGCGTAGACCCCAATACATTCTTCAATATTATTACTTGTAAAGATTGCTTATGGCGCTATCTATCAACAAAGATGTTGGCCTATATGCAAAAGAATCTCCGCTATGTTTTTTTTAAACATTGTCCCACAATTTATCATGTATTGTAGGCGTTTACAAACATTTAAACTCAAATACACAAACAGTCAAATCCGGAGCGACTACCTGTAAGCCATACAAATATTTGTTCCGTGCGGGACTCGTACCCGTGACACACGGAGCAGTAGCCACTCATCATCATTAGCACTATAATGTTCCCACTGCTGGGACACAGGCTTCCTCTCCTATGAGAGGGAGTAGGCTGTAATCCACCACGCGGGCTCAGTGCGGGTTGGTAGATGTCACATGTCTTCGAATTTTTGATTCTAGGACATGCTGGTTTCCTCACGATAATTTCCTTCGCCGTTTTTGAGAGCAGCGATGATGAAATAAATTACAAAAAGTAATGCGCCTGTCTGGGTTCGAACCCACGGCTTACTGCTTGTAAGACGGGGCTGCCACCACTGGGCCACCGCCGCTCTCCATTAGCCACTACACAGCTTCATTCATTGAGAGAGTTTAATTTAAACGAAAAACCTCTCTATTATATTTTATACTAGGTATCTACAAGGTTTATCTATATGATCCACTAACACTTTGAGCCGTACATTATCCTATAATGTCTGAAAAATGGTCGGCAAAATTCTCGTTATATAAACTTGCAAACAAAGGACACTGGCCAGCAAATTGTTGGCGCTATTTGCTTCAACCTCGGCCGTCCAACTTGGTCGCCAACTTATAATAAAGGATTATCGCTAATGGGTATGAGAGGACGGTTTGTCTTAACGTAACGTGGGCTGTTGGTCGTACAAAATTAGTGATCGAAAGAAGAACATAAACTTTCGTAACGTTTTATTTCTATTTTAGTCTTCATGGACAGTAGTGGTACTTAGGAAAACTAAGAATTCTGTACTAGTCAGTGTAACTAAGGGTTATTTTTCTGTATTTTTCAAATTAATTCTTTTTTTTTCTTTTAGTAATCTAGTCGAAGAGATTCTAGTAAGCAATGAAAGGGATTTACAATCATTAACCAATGGCCCAATTAACAATTCAAAACTTTTCGATTTTATTTTTGTTTTCCAACAGCAATTGCATTTTCTACAAACGCTACTCAATATTGCATTAAAAAGTTACCACCACACCGTCGAGATTCGAGAACATAATTTAATTAAACGAAAGTCAGGTCTCAAGAGCATCCCGTTAAAGCCGCCATTAAAATCTGTTTATCTGGTACATTATTCAGGCAAGGTAAGGACTTGGAACTAATTAAATTGGATGCAGTAGACGGAAAGCCTTTGACTTCCTTTGCCTTGCAGAAGTAAATAAGCAAAAGTTTTCATTTGTGCGGATTTTCTAAGAAATAGATTTATTTGTGGTGTTGAGGAAAGCTACAAGCTTCTGTAATTGGACTAGCAGGCGGATGCTAATTAAAAATAATAAAGGAATTTTTTAAAAATGTCGCGGTACATAGCATGACGGATGTTGATTACATTTAATTTGTAACCAATATTTTAGGAATATTAGTACTTAAATCTGTACTAAATATGGGTATTTCTAATAAATATTAACCAACCTTTGTTTATTCAACTTTCCTTACAATTTTATAAGATAAGGTAGTTAATTTTCGTTATCAAAACGATTTCCTTTAACCTTTCTTTTCGCATGTAGGTAACACAATGTTTTAAATATTTCATTAAAACAGGTGTATGGATATGGCGCACTTACGTTTTATTAAACGTATAATTCCAGTTCAAAGCTCTCAAATAAATTTCCTGAGGGACGCCAGATGATATTAGAGTACATCACAAATATTTATGGCTCTAAACACGTCCACTGAGACTTAATAAAATTACACAATATTTCATTTTGTATTTTAAAACAATTTTACAGTTTATTTTGACATTTTACATTTTATTAAACAGGAATAGGAAATATCCTCCAGGTGTTAGGCGGATTAAAAACACGGTGATTTTAAAAAGTGAACTTGGAAAAACAAACCTAGAATAATTCGAACACGCGCGAATGAAATAAGGTAAACGCTCAGTAGTGCGGACGATGATGGTGCGTCGTGATATTCTCGATACATTTTATTTCAAAATAAAATTCTTACGCAACAAACGGTGTATTCTTTCTTTATAGTCCTTACACTGTGCCATTCCTGGGCAAAACACTCCCTTAATTTCTTAGTTTGTGATGGGAATAAGACAAGACGTTAAAAGGTGAATTACAGAGACATTTTCAATTTTGAACGGAAATTTAAATCTAAAATCGAATTAAGTTTTTAAAGTCTACCTACTAGACCTACAACTATCTTAAGCATTGGCTAAAATTAACACAATCGTAGATAAAGCCACAAAAATGACACAAATAAAGGTACATGTGTCCTCCAAAATTTATCTATAATACTTTCTATTTTCGTCTCACATACCTGCGACCTCCAACCACGCAACTCTTACAAATAACAAAGAAATAAACTTCGTTTAGAATAAAACACGTGTATCAAACATAGGTACATTCAAGAACACTTAACAAAATATCATATTGATTTCAACTTTTAAATAGACACTTATCATCATAAGCCTAGCCTTTTCCCTAGCTTTTTCCTAGGTAGGGGTTGGCTTTTAGTCTAAAGGGACGCAGCTGAATTCCAGTATTTAACATGGAGCGGCTCCCTATCTGACCTTCGCAGTCCAGTTAGTGCTGGGTAATACGACACCCCTTGGTAAGACTGATTATCAAACTTTCGGACCACCTGACTACATGTTACGACTGTCAAAGATCTACAAATGACAACCGGGAACAACGGCTTAACTTGCTTTTCGAGGCACGGACACCCCTCCACGGACCGACCGACCGACCGAAACTCAGGCCGACCGGCCGACCGGTCGGCTTGAGTTTCTGTTATTATTTAACCACTAGCATACATACTCTATTTACAAACATACTCTATTATCAAAGATGTTCTTTTTTCAAATAGTATTATAAGTTTAAAAGTACTATGTTTATAACAACATAAAATTACAATTTTAAATACTGCTACGTGTAAATGAACCAAATATTTCCTCAATGAATTGCGGCTTCAGCTAATAACTTGGATAATAATATAATAAAACTATAAGTAAGTTGAAGTACCTGCATTGTATAAGTTAAAGCTTTGTACAAGTTGGTTCCCTGTGCGGCGATAACTACGTACTTGGGTAGCGAACTAGACTCTTGTACGCTTTAGTATGTGAAACAGCATAGTTCATGGTTCATGTTACTTGTCTGGGATTATTAATGGGGAGATCGTGTTTTGTTTAGTGGGTTAAAGCTGGGATTATATTCTTGGTTCTCTTAAAGACGAGCTAAGTTGTAGACCTACGTTGGGCGCCAAATATAACTTGCTCGTCTTTAATAGTATAACGATGCGGCTGTCACTTGATAGTCGTTACAGGTAATCAAAAGCCCGAAATTCTGACAACCAGTCTTACCTTGGGGTTTATTACCGAGTTCTCCCAGTTATCGGATGACAGGTAAGACTGCAAGCCGACCCCGATATGGTTTGGTAAAATCCAAAAAAACACAAAGGACGCATGTCGTATAAAATATTTTTATAATATTTTTGATATAATATTTTTTTAATTACCATTCACTGTAGCTAATCACTACTCTGAGAAGCTCGTGGCTAAATAATAAAAGCCGCACGGTTCGATCTTTAAGGTTTAGCCGTGCTGCTTTCCGAGGTCGGTCCGTGGATGGGTAACCATAATTACATACCGAGTTTCCTCCGTGCCTCGGAAAGCACGTTAAGCCGTTGGTCCCGGCTGTCATTTGTAGATCTTTGACAGTCTATACGAGTAGTCAGAAGCCAAAAGTCTCACATCCAGTCTTACAAAGGGGTATCGTATTACCCAGTTACTGGATTGTGGAAGTCAGATAGGCAATCGCATCATGTAAAATACTGGTACTCAGCTGCATCCGGTTAGACTGGAAGCCGACCCCAAAATAGTTTAGGAAAAGTCTAGGCAGATGATGATGTAACTAGTGACTACTCTCGTATTCTGGAATATAGTAAAACTACAGCATCTAACAAAAAAAACATAATCAGAACACCAATATTAATAAAAGCTACATAATAACATCATTTGACTTCACACACACACCTAATTAATACAGGCATGTAAATTAAGCAATACAATATGTGCGCCAAACGCATACATTTGTGTGAGTCGTGCGTTGGCAGGCAACTTAGAACCAGCACAATGTTTAATTAAAATCCGAGCTGAAATAAAGTAAGCGAGGTTATGACGTCAGCAGACGTGAAGCTTGTAATTATATGCCGTATATAATTGGCTAGGTGGCTGGAACAATGGATGCGTCAAGCTTGGTAAGGATTTGTACAGACTTGGAAAAAAGAGTATGAATATTTTTATTTGTAACTAGCCATTGCTCGTGGCTTCACTTGCGTTAATTTAGAATATTCATCTATTACCATAAAACGTTATTGTTGTTTGTCTCGGGAACAGTACTTTTCTTCTGAATGAAAGGTACCCTCCCAATGTCCCTCTCACCGCACTGACTTCATTCACCGATCATTCTTCGTCCAATCAATTTCTCTGTGGAACGCGATTCCCCAGGAAATCAGGATGGCTACGAATCGCCTATCTTTCAAAATTAAAGTACGCGAGTATATTCGGAAAAAGCTAGCAGTATTGTCACAACGTTAATATTTTCCCCATAGTTTTTCCTGTTATATTAGTATTTATATTTTGATATATATTTATAGTATTTTTATATGTTTTTATAGTATTTTATGTATCCTTTGTAGTTTGGTTTAGTATTCAATGTATAATACTTTATAGATATACACCTACCACTGTTTGTCTCTGCATCACCCAAAGGTTGACTGGTAGAAAATGCCTATGGCATTAAGTCCGCCTCTGTACTATGTGCTTGAAGTGTTAAATAAATAAATACCCTATGTCCGTTTCTGGATACTTAACAACAAAATTTAGGATAATCGGTTCTGTGGTTTACTTTTCTTACTTTTGCATTTATAATATCACTAGTTGCAGCCCGTGACTTTCTTCACGTAAAAAATTCTATGAGTTTTTCAGGTATGAAAAGTAGCCTATGCCCTTCCCCAGGATATAAACTATCTCCTTGCCAAATTTCATAACGATTCGCCGTTTTGTCGTGTGAAAAAGTAACAAACAAACAAACAGAGTTCCTTTCGCATTTATAATAGTAATATATATATATAAATACTTATAGGTATAGTATGGATAGTTAGGAAAGGGGAGAAATTTTATTTTGTAATGTAACAATTATGGCAGTTGTTCCCAAACGTAAATCTATTATTTAATCGAATCTATTTTTAACTAAAGATACTCGTTTCACTTATAATGTTTTCTTCTCTATGGACGATACTGTTGGAGCTTGTTGCAAATAATTTATCTACAATCTATAGGGTAACTGTATTTTCGATTAAAACGTTAACACCACGCGCACATAGGGCCTCCGTTGCATTAATACCTCTTAATGAACAAAATGAACCCAAGTACATACCTCCATACACCAACGGCCATATCTGTTACTTACCAGACTTTAAATTTAATAAACCGTTTATAAAACATTAATTGTAAATGTCAGCATTGTATTAATAATACTGAGACCTGCTTCATCAGCTTTTAATTAAACAATGGGTTTATCGTTCACGCTTCACGCTTTGTTCGTTTTCCTTCTAAGCTCGTTATTTACTTTGACGTTCCTATGTATTTATAATTGTATAAGTTTATATAGTTTCTTGGTTATATATTTGTTAGGGCTCATATATAGACCACTGTACTTATATGTAGACAATTGTCAGTTTCTTCAGGATTACAATCTTGTAGCTAATCGGACAAGTTGTAAAGAAAATAGTGACTGGACATTCGAATTTTTAATGAAGACATCATCATCATCATCATTTCAGCCGAAAAACGTCCACTGCTAGACATAGGCCTCCCCCAAGTGTCGCCACATTGACCGGTCCCGTGTGACTCGCATCCAGCGGATTCCCGCAACCTTCACCAGGTCATCGGTCCACCTAGTGGGAGGCCTTCCAACGCATCGTCTTCCGGTTCGCGGTCGCCATTCCAGAACTTTGTGCCCTTCTCACTGCCACTTCAGTTTGGCAATTCTTCGGGCTACGTTGGTAACCTTGGTTCTCTTGCAATGAAGACATACAATTGATTAAATTAATGTTTTTGATTATTTTTTTGTTTTAAATGCGTCTGATATAATTTTATTGAAATGAAGACAAAAATAAAAGCCTTTGGAGTTTTATTTCGGACAAAACAAATCTAGGTATACAATAACAAGTTTCATAAACTCCTTCCCAAAATATGACAACAAATAAAATCTCTTTGGTTTCATCTCTTTGAATAAACAACTAAATATCAGATCAAACAAAGATTTAAGTTGAGCTCAGTTGAGCGAAAGACAGAAATAACCCAATGATAACTGTAAATCACAACTGTTTCTATTTTATCGCTAAAGACACCGACAATGGCCGAAACTTCTTCGTCTTAGTACATAACTGAGAACATTTAAGGGAATTTCTAGACATTTACACAATTTAACGGGACTGTTATCTGGGCAATGATTCTAGCTGTCTTCACTGTAAATCTCTTCGTCCCTAAATAATTGTAGCAACAGTAAATGGAATAGCACAAAACAATTTGAACAAAGTTGTTTATTTCTTTCTTCATAAAAGCTAAGAGTACTACATTTTATTTATGTGTAATAAAATATGTGTGTTTTTATAAACAATTTTCCATTATAATTTTGAACTAAAAATGTACTAGGCAACACCAAAAAGAAATAAGAAAGCAAAAATACGTTTGCACATACAATAGCCCAAAATTTTCATATCAGTAATGAAGGTCCGAATAACGCATAAAAACCGAAATATATATCGAACGTTTTTAATAAAAACCGAACCAGTAACTTGTGAAAGCTTATTGTTCAGCCCAAATGGCTAGGCTATGTTAAAGGTTTCCATAGAAAGAATTGATTAAACTGAAATCCCTTTTGATCGGTGTTATTAAAGTATCTTCACATTTGGATGGTTGGATTTCGTAGACAAAGGCGGCTGTTCATTTTCAGTTTACAATTATTATTAAAATAAAAAAGTTTTTCCTTGAAAAAAAAATCGACGCACAGGACAACAAATGTGTAAAACATAATATCAACTTACCTACACTTAACACGGTAAGTAAGGAATTACGATCAAGGGTCTAGTAGAAGCCCGAAGTCGAAGACTGAAGGCTTTCTGAGTCGAGGTTCGTAATTCCCGTACCACCCGTGAAACATACAATGTTTTTCATCACATTTTCGAGTTAATAATTATGATTTTACACAAGTCAGCACAAATATTTTTACGAAATACGTGAACTGATTTTTAAGCGGATGGCGGGCTGTTTGCCCACACCACAGATTATACAAATGTTTCGTTCA
Source organism: Cerastis leucographa (assembly GCA_963082945.1). NCBI lineage: Eukaryota > Metazoa > Arthropoda > Insecta > Lepidoptera > Noctuidae > Cerastis > Cerastis leucographa. The sequence goes on along the minus strand of OY720358.1, from coordinate 5,910,297 downwards.
GAAACTTTAAGGGCAAATACTTACCTAGGTACAGCCATGACAAAGTGTAAAAAAATAAAATAATTTCGACGTTTTGATACAAAAAAACTATCGATCATTTAGATTTTAGAACATATAGTTGAGTATTTAAGTAACCTGTAGCGAGATTGAATGAAATTCCTGTTTAGATAACATTTTAAGACAATTTTTCAATTGCGTGTAAACTCCTTGCTTAAACTTGACTTGTTTGCTGTGCTATAAATTACTTACCGCCCTTGGGTTTTATATGGAGCATTACGTCCAAGTTAACCTGTATGTTTTGACACTGTTTACGTGCAAATGTGATGAAAAAAAAATAAGACCACACAATTTAGAAATATTATAAAACAAACTTTCCCAACATGTGCCAGAGCAATGTTCTGGATATGTAAACACACATGTACCGTATAGAAATAAGCCGTTGTAACAAGCTCCTCAAATTGCTTGCAGTGCACAAAAATCTCTGTATTTCCTTGCTTCACGGAACGTTCGGCCGATGTAAGACGTGAACAAAATGTAACATGAACGGATTTGTTTCGCATCTCTCTGGATTTTATTTGGCAGGTTGGTTTCGTATGATGCGCTATGAGCATAGAGTTATGAGATTTAAACTTAGAATACAAAGAGGATGGATTGTTAGAACGTGCTTTGGATGTTTTTGAATAGAATCGTCTTTACCAAAAAGTAGGAATATAAGGGTGAATGCGTCCAAGATCAGTAATATAATAATCAATTTTTTCTTTATATGTCTTTCGGGTAGATTATTGAAAAGTATTGGACACGTATTTTTTGTTTTTTCACGTGGTCTTAAAATTACGGAGATATATTGAGTTGCAATGGCGCATGACGTCACATGCAGGTAAGTTTTATACCTACTTATGACGTAGTGAGCCCCCACTCTCCAACTGTAATGAGTTTTAACTAAGTAATTTTTTGATATTTTGATAAAACAAAAAATACGTGTCTAATATTTTTGTATTACCTGTCTGACGGACAAAATAGAATGCCGTTTTCTTGACCCAGTCTTCACCCCTATTGCTATGGAATATTGAAACTCTTGAGCATTCTTTAGATGTGTTGAACGCGGTCAGTTTATGGATAAAATCCGCTCTTAGAAGCTCATCATCATCATCATCATTGTCCTGCCCTTATCCCAACATATTTGAGGTCTGCGCAGCATGTCTTTCTCTTCCATACTTCGCTAGTCTATTCACCCTTTCACTAATGATTACACTTGAGTCACTCTTTCTAGCCATATAATTTTTCACACAGTCCAGCAGTCCAGCCACCGTTTCTTTTGTCTCTCGGTTTATAAAGAATTCCGTTAAAAGTATTTAATCCTTAAAAGACAGTGTAATTGACCAACATAATTTTTTAGATATTTTGTAACACACTAGGTAACATATATTTGCATGTAATACAGGCAAGTTATTTCATTACAACATCTATTTCAATGGTCTCATGACACTTAAACATGGTCATTACACTTTAAAGTGGTTCGTTTAGCCGCTTCATAAAATATCCAGAATGTAACACGTCCAGAACCTTCCATTAAATATGTATCTCTTGCTCTAAAAGTGGTTCATTAATGTTATTTGACGTCTCTTTAGTTTAGAGGCCTTTAGTTGGCCAATGTACTGTCACACATTCACCTTTTATGTGTTTTTTTTTTCCAATGTTTTTTAAAATCACCAAAGTTTTGTATCGTTAATTTTCTTGGGAAACGGAGATCTCCATTGGGATTATGGAGGTTCCCTTGATCCAGCGGTAGCAGGCGCTATTGCTGAGCATGATGTTCCTGTGTTCTGCCTTTAACTGACTGCAGAAATGTATGTGTTGGTATTGGATGACGTTTTGTCTTTAAATGTTTCAACACCATCGAAGTTTTGTTTAAAAAACTCTCAGGGATGTCGACAGGTTTTGAATATGTAATGAAGAACCTCCCGACGGCTATAAAAGGTGTAGGTACTTAACCCACCTTAGCCCGTTAATCACGTTTGCTCCACGGCCGTAATTTTACGCTTGTAAAAGCAACGCAAACAAGGGAATCGCTTTATAACAGTAAAGGAAAGCTGTCTGTTATTTTAGGGGCAAGATGGGAAGAAAAAGAAGTGTTATTTTGGAATACTAACTTCTGCCTGCGGTATTGACCGCGTGGTACTTGGAAATTATCTTAAGGAAACCTATTTCCTGGATAAAACGTAACCTATGTCCTAATCGAAGTATTGTGCCATTTCAATCTCATCAACATACGTTGAGTGCAAACAGCCAGACAAACAAATAATTTATGTTTTGCAAAACTTACTCATTACGTAGAATTCAGAGTCATCAGGACTTTGCTAAAAGCTGCATCTATTTAGCATCAATTGTCGCCGCGCATAGTAAAGACCTTTCCCTTTATTTTTTTAATGTTCTCTTCCTAGAAATGCTGCATTACATAAGAGACAAATACTATTCATTTATTCGACTTAGAAACAAGAAAAAAAATGTTTGCAAATAATGCAATAAGGAAAAAAGGTGTAAATTCCAGTAGATTAGAAAAAAAAGAAAGTAAATAATTCAGCTAACAGCCCGTAAACGACAAAAAGAACCAAAGTTTTAAAAGAAAATAGAAAACGGTTACACAACAAACGAATGCATTTTTTTTTTTCCGTTGGAGTTATCGAGACTTAATTACTTTAGCAAACAGTCCTTAATAGGTGCTGAACAATGGGCTTTTGTATACATCGTTTAGCCTTCAATTGTTCGAATTTGGTACAAATAAATCTCTGAATTTGAATGAGCTTAAGTATTTTATATTAAATAGCCCAAAAATTAATAACCTTTGATATAAACATTCACGACTAGCTCTTTGGGTACAGGTTGGACGGAGAGCCCCGTTACCAGCTTCTTTACCTACTGGCTAATAAAGGGTGTAAAACACCTCTTAACGAAGCCGAAAGGCACTGGTTCTCCCTGTCATTGCGATCATTTTTTTGTTCTGCACCATACCTGGGAACCTTCTAGTTACGGAGATATTAGGGGTCAAAGTTCGAACTTTTTGACAAGTATTTTTTTAAATACAAGTTTTTAATGTTAGATTTTTACTTTAAACACCTCCACGACCCCCGTACCATTCAATCCGTCCATCAGCACAATGTTTTGAGTGCGTTACATTGAGTTCTACCACAAAACATGATTTTACACCCCCCAAAAAAAAGTCGTTTCCCGCACTAATTTCTGCGTAAAGTTACTTAGTTTCATGTACAGAATGCTTGGTTGACGGCTTAGTGATGAGGTGATTTACACCGTGTATATTAGTAACTATGCAGGGTGTAGTGGACGTGAACGCGCAACCTGTTAAGTACTATGATTACATTAAACTTTATAACATTAAGTTTAGAAAGTTTTTTGTTGGATATTAAAAGGAAATCACAATGCAAGAACGAGATAAGTATGAAAAGGTGATTTTCTAAATAAATGACGAATAATGTTTACGTATGATGTCTGGGAGATCTAAAATCATGTCCGGAACTCATGGAAACGTGTTGCATCAATGAACGTTACACCCTGTATAGAAAGTACCGATCGATACGAGATAAGATCAACTTTCTAAAGGACGAAGAAGGAAATCGTTCAGAAAATTTAATTTTACTGCTAACTGGAATGTATAGCCCAATCAGGTCCAATCAAGTTTCCTCATTATCTTTATTAATCCGGTTATCCAGCCGGCCTTCCGTTCGATCGATTTAATCAATTTCTATAAACATGAAACGTATCCGAACTTAATTTGTTTTTGTTCTTTGTTTACGGGAGAATATTGTTTTTGTTTTGTTGGAAGAAATGTTTAAATTAAAAAAAAAAACGTGACATAAACAATAAGTAAGCTCTACAAAAGTTTTATACATTAATTTTCAAAATACGCATTGGAGTAGCTAAATATTGTTTCTCTAACAACCACAAAAAAGCTTATAATATTGGAAAAATAACGCTTAAGCTTACATTAATTATGTACTTAATAATATTGGAAAAATAATGCCAAAGCAGCAGCAGAGTTTTAACATCTGCTCAGATGGACACCAACAAAAGAGACTACAAGAACCTTATAATCATCAACACAGTTTTAAAGGATACCAATAAACGATCAAATCTTTTAATCGTCCATCAAACAGATATTAGCTGATCAATCTTCTATGTAAATCCTTCATTTTCCCATCAAGAAGGCTTACAAAAAGCACCACTGTGCAATAATCGTGAGTGATCGCAAGAAGACGGATTGAGGAAGTAACCCTCGTCACTGATGACGTCACCGGCCAGGCTTGAGTCTCCCGCGGTTCTGGACTATTTAATTTAATTTGGGCACAGATCAATTTGTTACTGCCAAGTGCGTGTTATAGTAAATTGGAGTTTTTAGTTAGGATAAGTTTAGTTTTTGGGTCTTTTTTGGCGTGTAAGGAAGTGGAGGGTCATGCTTGGAATGTTTAAGAGGAAGTTTTTGAGGACAGGGTAAGAAAAATTGTTCTTGTGTAACTTCAACCAGAATACCAGCGCTGTGACATCTGTTGTAAATGTTACAGTACCATGCTGAGATACCCCTCCATTTGAACTCGTACAGGATAAATTTTAGTTTAATATATGTCTTATTTATCTTCGTTTACTTTTTTATAATTTTGTTGTATTGTTAACTAGCTGGACCCGGCCATGCGTTGCAATGCACTTTTTCCTACCTACCTACCTACCTTACCCTTCCTACCTATGTACCTACCCACCAACCCTACCCAACTACCTACCCTATTCTACCTACCCTATCCACCTACCTACCTACCTACCCTTCCTACCCTACCCTACCTTTCTCACCTTTTAAACCTACCCTGGACTACGACAAACATTTCAAAACCAAAATCAGCTAAGCCGGCCCAGCCGTTCTCTAGTTTTAGCGAGACAAACGAACAGCAATTGATTTTTATGTGTATAGATAGATTTCAAACATTTTGTTTTGTTTAGTGCGAGACTAATAAATCCTTTTTTTTTCTTTCTTACATAATAGCTCTAGTCTAAAATTCAGACACAACTGAATAGGAAGGTTTGTATACCATTCTCTACCACATTATCGCTTTAGAGGATAGAAAGTGTCTGGCACGCAATAAAATTCCTGTATCCTCAACATCAGAATGAATAGAACCTTGATCGCCAAACAGCTTTAGCCGCTATAACAGCCGCTACAGAGTCTAAAATGTATGTTTTGCCTTTGGGCTTTCGCCCACCGTAGAATTAGAATACTTTAAGAATAATAAACGATCTTGAATAAATTCTCCATCTTGTGTAATAGTCAATTTATATTCCGAAGTCAACTGATTCTATAAAGGGAGGAAATTAAAATTGATGCAAAACAATAGGTGCCTAATTACAATGTGCCCTTGCCCTACTAAATCTTATTATTGCTTGAATATATCCTAATGCTTCCGTTTTTAGGAATCTTTTTATCTCACGACTTCTCGAAGAAAAGGTTCATTAACTTTTATTAGCTGATTTTTTTTAGATTTATCTTTAATACATGAGTCTGTCTGTTTATGATTAGATGAAGTTACGAAACAAAAATGCTCCAAAATAACGCAAAATCGCGATTCACATCAGCGAGCTCATGCACCTAACTATTGAAATCGCAAATCAAATTACTTGAGATTTAAAACTGATAATGCATATTACCGTGTAAAATAAGTAATTTTCCGTGGTCCATTCACCAACAATGTATCGTGCCCTAGTACCAATACTTTTCACCACAGAGAATTTGGTGTTAAAACTGTTTGCGCAGACCAAGAGCCCATTGCAAGATACAAATAATAACAGGCCAGAGCATTGTACCGATGCCACGCACACGTAGTCAGGTTACACAAGATAAGTCGGGACCTTCCGAGAAACTCTTAGCGGGATTTTCTTGGAACACAAACGAGTTTTCATTTACATAGAGGTCCTATTTTCTCTGATTTCCGCGAAAAGTAACTTCATTCTTTTTTAATAGATTCAAAAGAAATAGTAATTTGAAAAACGTTCAAGCTAAAAAATGTAACCTTCACCACATAATTGATTATTCCGAAAGACACAGGTACATAACAGAAATAAATAGCGGGATCGAGCCATTTTGATCGTATAATAAAATCATTTACCGAAATTGAAAATTAATTCCAAATCCAAAAAAAGTGTAGCATAAAAATTCGACAGCGTCAAATTATTCACAAGCGGCGCGTGCGACCAGTATTCTCCCCTATGTCACATGATGTTAATCCTATTAGCTAAAAGGAGATATTCACCTCACGTCCCAAACATTTTGGTTATACGTGAGTCCCAAACGAGACCTATATGCAATGCTGGTAGGATTGTAATTGATATTGGCGTTTCGATCAGAGTAACCGAACAAATACGCTGTATCCATGTAATTGGGTTCACGTGCGTATGAGTGGGAGGTTAAATCTAGTATTGTATTGGAATACAGGTGGTTTAAAAGGCCAATTTTGAATAAAATTGTCACATATTGATTCTGTTTTACTGTTTCAAGGGTCAGTGTGAATACCTCGATATGGTCAATATGTCAGGGTGAATATCGTAATTTTCATAAAATCATTAAAATGAAGTGCTGAACTATAAATAGCGTATGTATGTATGACAATTTCATGAATGAATGGAAATTATTCAGCTGTTATAATTTTGATAGAAAACAAACTGGGCACAAGAGCTTTTTCCGCACACTGTAACATGCCTAGTCCGTTCCTAGCGCAACTGCACAATCCATGCTCGATTTTAGAGGTTTGGTGTTCCGCATATTTACGACATGTTTACGCCACCAATGCTACCTTTACCTCACAGCAAACCCTGATCAACAAAACTTACATCGACAACCCCGTCTATGTGGAACTCGAGCAAACAAACAAAACTTGAAACAACAACAATAACATTACATTTCACCTCGTGTCACAAAACGCAACGGACAAGAACTTCCGTCGCGCTATAATCCCGAGCTCAGCGGTAAACAAACATCGCTCATTTTTCTCTCACTTTCTCTCACTTATTCTCGCTTACTCTCACTCACTGAAACGCGTACGTGTCTTGATGAGGCGTTGGTAATTCTCAGGCGCCCTCTAATCCCTCTGACATTGGAGAAAGCTGCGTAATGAATCGACTTTTGGTATGATTAGGACTGAGATCTGAATATACGTGTCTTCATTTAAGGAGTTAAGTTGTTCAATCTTAAGGATTAATTACTCCAGTACGTCCTTCTCATACAATGCTACTCACGGTCTATGACATTATATGATTGCAGTCTGATTGCACGTACCTTTGAATAAACCAAAAACATTTTCTAAAAATAGAGTTCATTTAATAGCCTGTTTCAGTGGAAAGTTAAAAATAAAAACGCACGTTACTCGCTCATAATGCGAAAAACAAAATAAATTATTCTCATAGAAATTCTTCATTATTTCTTAAACACGAACAAATCTTTTAACAGTTAAGTACTTTCTCAGTTCTCCTCGCTTAAATGCAAATATTAAAACGAAGCACTCGGGATTCATTAAATTTTTAATTTACTTTTCGTTCTTAATAGTGAAATAGTTGCCTTAAATATTGTTTAAATACGCTTCAGCACGCTTGAAGTTGTTCTGTTGTAAAAGTAGATTGTAGCTTGTAGCAATACAGCATGAAAACAAATATCTATCGTTTTCACTTTCAAACACGTTACTTCGGTTACTCAATACTCTATCAGAATCGTTGAAAGGCTATACATCAATTAAAAAAGCCCTGAAAACGCAATATTATCACATAAGTATCTATAATAAACCGTAGCGAAGTCAAAACTGTACCTACACTGTACATTGTATACATCTACATTCAAGTAAACGTTCTATACATTTGCAGCTTCCCAGCTTTCGACGCAATACAATTTCAAAACCACACGCCACACATCAGTAAATTGAACGCCAACATCTCTGGCGCAAGTGAATTCAATCAAAATGCAGAATGTTCTAATGTACAGAACTTGAGTCTGAATCCAGCAATCTAGGAGGTCTTCCATTCATGCATGCATACGTAGATATGTAGTGAGTGCTTTCCAAGCTTGCGTCCAATCTTGCAGCTTCCGTTCAGCCAGGTCTTACGGCTTTGAATATAGTGGGGATTATTAAAGTTAATTGTATTTAGTTGTGTTGCTATATTAGAAGTAGCCTTTGACAAAATTGAGTTTGGTTTCTGAAAATTTCATCTATAACTGCTCTTATTATACAGTATGTTAGTTTAAACGAGGGACATATTCAAACCCATAATAGTACATACTAACATGATACTAATAAAAATATAAAAAAAAAACACTGATAAATAACAGACAGAACCATACCGAAATTTTCGCAAATGTCACGCAACGAGTATACACCCTTGCGCTAGCGACTTAATACTATCGCAGAACATGTGAGCGGGTCAATGACTCTTAGGTATAATCCATTTTCCCTTCATACTTTAAACTTACCTAGCTTAGGACAGTCCAAAATATCTTGGCACTAAACAAAAAATTAAAAATTCTTCTATATACGTTATAGGTTTTTTACATATTTGGGACGAGAATCGAATACTGAATACCCTCCCTCAATATGTCCCTCGTTTTACCTAACATACTGTAAAGAGGTTTTGTAAGTTCGGATGTAGGGGTAATCTTCGGAACTACTGATCCGATTCCCCAAAATCTTTCACTACTGAAAAGCTACATTATTCCCTAGTGTCTAACGTTATATCTCAAACGTTCTCGTGGGATAACTTCTGATCTTAACGGAAGCAAAGCAGCGTGCAGAAGTTGTCGGTATAAAGCTTTCAGAAATGGCACTTTAACCAGCAATCACACTATGAACCCAACCCACAACAACAAACAACCTACCATCCAATTATTGAGTTGTTTTTATTTAGTAATAAAAACAACTAAGCCTAATAATAATAATCGATTTATTATTTGGTTACAAAGACCCATACATAAATCCATACTTCCATACTTCCATACTTCCATACTTATATTATAAATGCGAATGTCACTCTGTTTGTTTGTATGTTTGTTTGTTACCTTTTCACGACTAAACGGCTGATCGGATCTTAATGAAATTTGGCAAGAAGATAGATTTTAACCTGGAGAAGGACATAGGCCATATATCATCACGCTACGACCAAAAGGAGCGGAGCAGCAATGAAAAATGTTGCGAAAACGGGGAAAATGTGACGCAGACGAAGTTGCGCGGGACAGCTAGTAATAAATAAAATGGCATCTAAGTTCATACAACGAAATCATAATTATAAGCTTTATTTTGGAATTTTCTCTACAATTTATTTCTACTACATATAGTTTTGTGGTTACGTGACACTTTTCTAGCTTTGCAGTCCTGTTATACCTATGTTTGGATACAATTTTCCTCGAAAGCTACATTTGTAGACATTGTTACTAAAAGCTGACTGTGTCACGTCCGCTAGTTTGTCTATTTGTTCATTCAACACGAATCTGCACTCATCATTTCATGGTGCCGGTGCCTCTAACGTAAGACTTACTACGATAAATCGTCTGAAAGAAGAATGTCACTTATTGATTCCGCAGTATCTGTGTGGGATTTAGAATTAGGGTGCTCTCCCGAGCCTTATCGCGTTTCTAAATGGGTTGATAGTGATATAACAACACAACTATTTTATTGTTGTATGTTATTGGTTTTACATAAGATGCGCTTTTAGTGCCTCCTATTAAAATAGATGTAACTATGTATTTATCAAAGAATATTACAGGCCTCGGATTATTGCAATAGCCAATTTAATCTTAAAAACCACGTCCATATTTTTATGTGTGTAATTAGATATTTATCACATATGGAAGTTTATTATTTACAAAATACAAATAGATCTAAAATAATAATAAAATATGTAAAAAGTGTTAAATTACAGGGTATCAAAAAATTTCCACATCGCTGTTCATAGGAAAAGTGCCCAGAAGGCTGGCCGAAGAATCAGCATTGTCACGTTGGATGGGCAATGCTCATTCTTTAGCAAAAAAAAAACCCGCCAAGTACGAGTCGGACTCGCGCACCGAGGGTTCCGTACAAACCACATAGGTACAAACTACATAGGTATATAAGTAAAAGTTCACCCATCACGACAATCGAATCATAGATATGATGTGAATTTCAATTTAATACCTCTACGCGTTCATGAGGAAAGGGGTAGTAAGTCAAAAATTATAAAAAATTACTGCTTTCGCAATTTTTCCTTTATTTGTGCTATAAGATGTTCATCGTTATCATCAGCCTATAATGTTCCCACTGCTGGGACACAGGCCTCCTCTCAATGAGAGGGAGTGGGCTTTAAACTACCACGCGGGCCCAGTGCGGGTTCGTATAAGACGTTGATTCGTGCCAAATTTCAACATTCTGAGTTCACGGGAAGTACCCTGTAGGTTTTCATTCCCTTGCGAGTGTCGAAAATTTGCGGCATAAACGGCTGTATCTTTTGATTGCGTTGGCTTAAAAGTTTTATTATTTCACAGCTCCAAGGGACAGTAGACTTGAGTATTTGATATAAATTCTAGCTTGATACCTTTACGCGTTCCTGAGAAAAAGGGTCTTGACAGACAGAAAGACGGACGGACGGACAACAAAGTGATCTTATAAAGGTTCCGTTTTTTCCTTTCGAGGTACGGAACCCTAAAAAAACCATATTGACTCGAGAACACATCGTAGAGCCTGCGGTACATCTCCGCAGAGCAAGCGACTTTGCTTCAATATTCATTTGCATTTAACATTCGAGCTCTTTCTGTGACGTAAGACAATGGGGCGAGCTACCTGCAACGCCTATCACTTGTTCGTGGAATGCATAGGAATGGGGGTTAACTCGATATCATTCGTTAGCTAGTAATATTGTTAAAGGGTTACTGATTATAATTTACAGTTTTCAGTGAATCGAATTAATTTTGAGAGTAGTGGCATTAGCCTCGACTCAAGTAGATCGTGGGCTCCAAATGACGCTCGCACTTATTTTTTTAAATTGGCCCGTATTGCCTACTCCTGGACTCCTCCCCCATTCCTTCCATTTCTCGCGATGATGTGCTTCTTTTCTTGAATTCCCGAGCACTTTACTATGTGTTATTTATTTCATCAACACTGTTCTCAGAACGGTGCAGGAAAACATCGTGACGAAACCGGCAGGTCCTAGAACCATGATTAAAAGATGTGTGACACCCAACAACCCGTAATGAGATCTCTCATTGAGATGACGTGTACAACAGTGGACATTTTGAAGCCTGATTATGCTTAATCTGACATAAAAAATACACTTGGAAAGGCTCTATGAATTCTTAAAGCCGTAAGGTACCTTGTATAGTCATAAACATGAGAATCCAGGGACAGAAAATAATACTTTAATATACACCCTGTATGAAAAAGGTCGGATGCAACTAATTAACTCTTGACAAAATGAAAGCAGTAAGCTTCTTAATAGGACTTTGCGACTCAAATCCCCTTTTGCTGAAATATTCACATATTTACATAAAAAATGGATGATATTCTTTTAACTTCGATGCTGTTTTCAAGGTGGGAATGACCACAGAAAACCAGTACTGATAACTAGACAAAAATGAAGTTGGGGTAGATTCGTTTCAGTACAAAAAATACCTTTTCTTTTACTCCGCTGAATACATTATAACTGTGTGGGGCGGTAATAGTCGTAGCGAATAATAGACTACTGTTTAAAATAAATTATTCATCATCTGCCTAGCCTGTTCCCAACTATGTTGGGGTCGGCTTCCAGTCTGACCAGATGCAGCTGAATACCAGTATTTTACATGAAGCGACTGCTCATCTGACTTCCACAACCCAATTACCACTGGGTTTTACGATACTACCGTAACGGTACTGTTTAAAAAATATACAAGTCTTTATTCTGGTTTGTATCTTTTCTATATAATTTTGATGTCAATAAAGAGAAAAACCCTGTTAATATATGTCGAATCCTGATTATGCGTAAATGGCTTACCCTAATTTAAGCTTTGAATAAACTGTCAATAAAATTACCCTTAGGGCATTATAATTTTACAAAAAAAATTACTTACCTACCCTAGGTAAGTTTGTTCCATATTATTTATTTGAATAATAACGTCAGAACATAAAAGTTGTTGCTCGAAACAACAGGTTTAATAAATGAAATAACAAATAACTGTGATTACATTTTACCATGATTGGAATTTTACAGTAGCAATAACACTACAAGCAACTTCAGATAAAATAAACTGTTTTTCTTTTTTTGTAATTAACTTTTTAATTATAAACAGTACAGCTATATGAAGAAACTATCCCATAGATAGGTAATAGCTCTTGAAATACATGATGACAAGATGGCGGCATTAGCTGATGGCCAAGCACCATATCATCCATGTTCGACCTACGTACATCATTCCATGCAGATAACAAGAGTGCCAACAAAGCACATGACCTGTCTCTAATCCTCTGCAAAATGTTTCCGTGGCTCAAACGTACGTCGTGGTTGCCGACGAATGGAAACGAATTACTCCCATTAGTGAGTTTGATTTTGATGGACAAGAATTAAGAGGAGTTGCCGGTCAAAGTGTTATATGGTGAAGGGTAAATAGTAGACCAGAGGTCACCACGAATCTGTATCGGGTTATTGATACGATTAAATGTATCGTTAAGGTTAAAGAAAGTTATGACAAAGGAGTTGAAACTAGGGTTGTGTGTTGTTAATTCAGATAGAGTTTGCAGACTTTTTGTATACCACTGTATTTTTATGTAACAGCTTTGCAAACATGCCTAGCATGTTTCATTCTGATGTCACGTTTTTATTCACTAAATTTTAATTTACATTACAATAAATATACGTGTGCGCTGAATAAGTTTTTTTTTTCTTTACGAATTTTCGAATTTAGAACAATCGGAAAACTGTTTGAAGTTTCGAAGTCAGTTGTGTTTTTTTTTTTAAGTTAGTTGTTATTTATTTACCTACCAAACCAAACCAGACTGATACACCTTAACGTCAACTTCGACTGTATCTACGTACATCACATTCGGAACTAAATGTACAATATTCACAGAGATTGCTTCCCAATCAACGTCCATCGTTAGCGGTGTATCATGCAGGATTGCGCCTCCGGTCACCGTGCCAAGACATGTCATCCATCTTGAATTCATTATTCAGTCATACTGGAACACTTTGTCTGTGACTGTTGATGTCGTGAGAGACGGTTGGCAGTGTTGAGAGGGTGAAAGGAGGATTTAGTTGTACACGGAAATGGAACATAAGTACTAGGATTCCCTGCAAAGACCATTGTGGGTTTATCAGTTGAGCATCGTGGGATCTTCCTCAGGAAATATAGTGTTAACTATAATGATGGCGGTTCACTCTGGATTATTAGGACTTTCAAATATGTCACACTATTAGTTACATAAACCGTTTAAACATCTTTTTACTAATAATAACATTTTTTTTAATAGTAAGGCCAATTTTCTACAAATTACATTCATATAAACCTTTAATAACTTTACATTCAACATGGCTATCAAATTCTTTCAGCCGAAAGCAATGGAGGCGAGGAGAAACCCATGTTTCCCCGAAAAAAAGTTACCAGTTATAAAAAAAGAAAACAAAAACTAAGGGTTACAACACACTTGTTGCAGGTATTGTTATCGCTCTATATTACTGCTGATTTACATTTTACTGTACGCCATTAAGCCGCGGGATTTGCATAATGGACGCTTTACGCATATTAACGGGTGATTGCGGATTATTGAATATAAATGACGAATTCAAGGCGAGATTATTATATATTAGTCTGAATGCCATCTTAATTTTTTATGGGTTTTGAACACGCGTTCTGTTGTTTTGGTTTGAACCATCAATTTGTAACAAGCACCTCTTTATTTTGCGTTATTTCAATTATTGTTGTGTCATTTTTTCTCTCCTTATTTTGCCTCCGCCGCACAGTAATCAATTATTAAAAGTTAGCTTCCTATTATTATTTTTGATCAATGTGTCGGTAGTTCAAAAAAACATTATATTAACACTTGGAGGCAAGTTGTTTATATATACTAAAGCATCAATATTATGCAGTCAGTAGTTTAATGGATATGCCAAATTAAAGTTACCTCGAAAGCAAAAATATATGAATAAGACTGATTTAAAATAACTATAAATAGTTATTTTGTGCTCCTATTCAAGACAAGCTGGTTATGTTTTTAGTGTAAACTGTGAATTGAAAAAATTTGTGCACATTAAAAAAGGTCAGTACTTTTTACTGGTACAAAAACAAAAAATAAAATAGATCGGTTTATTTTATAAAACAAATATCTATATTAACGTACTGGTATTTACTAACTTCTCTAAGTTTGTTTTAACTGTACGTTTAAAAGTACAAATTAGTACACTATCATTTTGATTTCATAATACATATAGCAGGGACTATCTATACTCTATACAAATAAATAAAATTGAATTGTCTGTTTGTAATATTAAAATAACCGCTTTATATCAAAATAACATTTGTAATGATTTGTTTAATATTTAATAAAAATTGTTTATAATTCTAGCATAAATAGTTATTAACTCATTAATGATAAGATTAATAAGTAGCTAATAGACTTTAATGGTGGAGAGCGCCAGCAGCGCCAAGGCGGTAGAAATAGGAACTATCGTTATCGGTGGCCTCGGTGGTGGGTGAACTGGCTTGGCGACTGCTGGTATTCGCTCGCGCCATTCTCGATTCAGCAATCAGGCGAAGAGCATTAACTAGTTTAAGGAGAAAGACTGTAGAAATTGTGAGAAATATAAATCTAGATTCTATCCAAGTTTTTAATTTATAAAATCTCAGAAGTGACATCGTAAATTCAAGCCTACAAAGTGGTTGGTGACATCCTGAACGTAAGTACCTACCATGATTATATTATATTTGGATGCTTTGATATAATTTATCAAATAGTATAAGGCAATCATGTTTATCCACCCCATGGTAACTCGAATTGCAATCATGCTACCCGGACTGTTCATAACTGTTCATGAGTTTTATTTTTCGGAGGGTAGTTGATAAATAAAATCAGTAGATTTTTAATGAAATTAAATAAGTCTTAATAATATGATCACAAATTTATTCTAAGGTTTTAAGATTTAGAACCATTCAGATTAATCTATCTATCGAAATACCTTCAGAGAATGAAGGAGATAAGAGAATTTTTATGAAAAGTCAAATCGTGTCTATTTTTTTTTGTTCACTAAATTAAATATTGGTTGTTCCTAGAAATTGATTACTAAGATTATGAACAGTCTTTTGAAATGTGTTTTTGTAGGTTCCTATATAGCTAGGTATGCTTAACGGAACGATTGCATTTGATTTCCGAAATGTAACTCAAACTTTGTACCTACCTACATTTATTTATTACATTTTTGTGGGTGTGGTTTCCATTGCAAGATTTTAATAAAATTATATACGAATGTATTGAATTATTATCAAAAAAAAAAAAAAAAAACATTATTGTGAAGGATAATTTAAAGATTTTGGTTTGATCTTGCATCATGTAGACTACTTATTTAAGCCATGTATGCGCCTCCAATATTATCTTATGTGTTGGACATGTTGTGTTTTCAACAATTTTAATTAAGTATGAAGGTGGACGTGTATGTGTTTACCACAATATATTGTGAAGGTTAAAGTTAGACATGTATGTATTCAACAGTATTTTAAGAAGTTTAAAGTTGGGCATGTAGGTGTCATAAAATATAATAAAACACGAATATTATCGTTGAGACCGAACGTGTTTTTAACAGTATTTTATTAAGTTTTAAGTTGGACATGTAGGTGTCTTAAAATATAATAAAACACGAAGATTATCGCTGAGACCTGTATGTGTTTTCAACAGTATTTTATGAAGTTTAAAGTTGGGCATGTAGGTGTCTTAAAATAGTAAAATACGAAGTTTATCGTTGAGACGTGTATGTGTTTTCAACAGTATTTTATGAAGTTTAAAGTTGGGCATGTAGGTGTCTTAAAATAGTAAAATACGAAGTTTATCGTTGAGACGTGTATGTGTTTTCAACAGTATTTTATGAAGTTTAAAGTTGGGCATGTAGGTGTCTTAAAATAGTAAAATACGAAGTTTATCGTTGAGACGTGTATGTGTTTTCAACTGTATTTAAGAGGTTTTAAGTTGGGCATGTAGGTGTCTTAATATATAACAAAATGCGAAGCTTATCGTTGAAACCTGTATGTGTTTTCAATTATAATTATGTAATTAGTTGGACATTCTATGATGTAGGTATGTCTTCAGTAACATTTTAAGATGTCTAAAATAAGACAAGTACCTAATACGTGCGTGTGTTAAATAATATTTTATGAAGTTTCTATTCTAGACATGTATGTGTCTTTAATATTATCTTATAAAGTTAATTGTTGGAACTTGTATGTCTTTAATGTAAGCTAAGAAGCTAAGTAAGCTTTGAAGAAGTTTATAGCTGATACATGCGTGATTTTTAGATAATATAGACTATGTACATCTACGTCTCTCGTATGACAATAATATTGAATCCTCAAAATCTGGTGTGATTATATATATTCAGTATATTTAGATAACTTAGAATGATTTAGTAACTTACATAATTTTTTAGCAACTTAAGGCTATATTAAGTTACATTATTCTGGCATTATTGTGGTAATAAAAAGTTAATAACGCGACACAAACTTAAATGATGATCTGGCTTGTTCCAGTATGAGTTCCGACGAAGAGTATGTTCCTAAAAGGAAGAAGGGGCGTTACGTCCGATTTCCATCGACATCATCGGAGTCTGAGAAAGAAAATGGTCCTGACGGAATTCAACAAGAAGTCAGCGATCATGAATCTAGTAATACAACACACGTTTCCACTCAGAGTTTGACTGCTGAAGATCTTATGAAGATTATTGCTTCACTGCGAGGTGACCCTAACAAGTTATTAGGTGCTAGCCATCAGCACAATGTAATTCCAGATTTTGATCCCAATAACAAGTCACAAAATGTAGATAGATGGTTAGGAAAGGTAAATGAATGTTCGACTATTTATGGATGGAACGAACGGCAGACGATACACTTCTCCTTGCAAAAATTATGTGGCTTAGCCAAAAAGTGGTACGAATCACTTTCCACACTCACTTATTCCTGGGAGGAGTGGCAGATTAAGTTGCGAAAGTCATTTCCAAGCGAGGAAAATTATGGCATTATTTTACAGGAAATGTTGAATAGGCGTTGTCGTCAAGGCGAAAATGTTAGGGAATACTTTTATGAAAAATTTTCGTTGATAACACGTTGCGAAATTATAGGGCGTAAGGCTGTAGATTGCGTAGTCCATGGCATTAATGATCCATCGATAAGGAATGGAGCCCAAGCTCTACAGTGTACAGAGCCAGAAGATCTATTAGGTTATTTAGTATCTCAACAACCCAAAGATCAGATAGGATTTCAAACGACTAGTCATCTAAGAAGAAAAGACCATCCTAATGCATATGGAAGTAACACATCTAATGCGACTAGAGGTACTGATGCAAACGATTCAGGCCGTAGAGTAGGTCCAATTTGCTACAATTGCCAAGAGAGAGGTCACACTTTTTTTAAGTGCCCTAAGCCTGTGATTAAATGTCAAAAATGTGGTAGGGTAGGTCACGATCATAGTAATTGCACGAAGAAACCCTTATTAAGCTATGATCCAAAGCAGGTAACTCCAGTTAAGAAAACTTTAAAGATATCTTCAACGGTACCGGACATTATACAGCCTAATATTGAAGAATCAAATCAAAAATTCTATAAGATCATTTACGTTGATGATACATCATTGCAGGCATATGTTGATTTTGGTAGTGACTGCACGTTAATCCGATTTTCGGATGCCAAAAAACTTGGTGTGATTGAAGATAGAAATAACTTGCCAACAGTACGCGGTTTTGGCAATACGGCCATTAGACCTTTGTTCAAAACCCTAGTCAACGCAAGGTTAGACGATATAGAAGCCCGTGTAGAAGTTTTAGTTGTAAACGACGAATATTTACATACGCCTGTGCTTGTTGGCCGAAATTTTACCGAGCAACCTAATGTTATGGTATTGAAGGATAAGGAAACCCTATACTTTTACAATAGTTCTACTTTAGCGACGAATGATGTGACAACATACAAAATTGACCTATTCGTTGTCAATAGAACAGTGATAAACAAAGGGGGATTCATAGAGGTCAGTTCAAGAGAAAATGAGACAGTTGACGTTTATTTAGAAGGTGATACTAGATTAAATCCAAACCAAGAGTATAGATTACACAGTGGCTGTTATAGGCTAGAAAAAGGGAGGGGGTTTATTGTTGTTACAGCACTGACCAGTACTCCTATAGTTTTCGATGAAAATGTTTTGATTGCTAGAACTAAACCCGTAACTGAAAGCCAAACCCTCCAAATAAATTCTGAAGGTGCTACAAGTTTCCTACCATTAGATCAAGATGACATTAAGATAGGATCACAATTAGATGAGAAATACGTTACAAAACTGTATGAACTTTTACAAAAATATAGGCCGTGCTTTGCTACAAGCCTTAGTGAGTTAGGGTGCACACAAAAAGCTGAAATGAATATTGAACTAAACGATGACAAACCAGTAGTTTATAGGCCTTATCGTATGTCGTTTTATGAACGTGGCAAAGTCAGGGAAATTTTAGATGAATTGATTGATAATGATATTGTGCAGGAGTCTGAGTCTAATTATGCTAGTCCAGTGTTATTAGTAAAAAAGAAAACAGGTGACCATAGACTTTGTATTGATTTCAGGGCATTAAATAATAAAACTGTAAAAGACAAGTACCCGCTTCCACTGATAGACGATCAAATCTCGAATTTAAGTGGTAATAAGTTCTTCATAACTTTAGATCTTGCATCGGGATACTACCAGATACCGATGGCGAAAGAGAGTCGTCATCTGACTGCGTTTGTTACACCGGACGGCCATTACGAATTTAAACGTATGCCGTTCGGTTTGGCAAACGCGCCTGCAATTTTTCAAAAGATGATAAATAAAGTTCTTGGATCGCGCAGGTTCACGTCAGCTTTGGCCTATATGGACGATCTTCTTATACCATCGAAATCTGTAGAGGAAGGGTTCGAACATTTAGAAGACGTGCTTAAATTGTTGAGAGATGCGGGACTCACTCTTAAATTGTCTAAATGCAGGTTTTTTGACACTCAGCTAGAGTATTTAGGCTACGAAATATCTGCTGAAGGTGTCAAACCAAGTGAAAGGAAAATTATAGCAGTCAAGGACTTTCCTACACCTCGAAATGTCCACGAGGTTAGACAATTTTTAGGTCTAGCCAGTTATTTTAGAAAATTTGTACAAAGTTTTGGAGAAATAGCTAGACCTTTAACAGTGTTACTAAAAAGGGAGTCTACATGGCAATGGAGCGAAAATGAGAATTCCGCTTTTTTGACGTTAAAAGATCGTTTAGTAGAGCGGCCGATATTGGCGTTGTACAATCCTACGTTAGAAACTGAATTACATGCAGACGCAAGTGCTATAGGTTTGGGTGGTATTCTTTTTCAATGGCAAGTTAATCCTAGGGTACTAAAACCAGTCGCATATTTTAGCAGGCAGACCACACCAGTGGAGCGGTTCTTTCACTCTTACGAGTTGGAAACACTAGCTGTGGTCTGCTCACTAAAAAAATTCCGCGTATACCTGTTAGGCTTAAGGTTTACCGTGTTCACAGATTGCAATGCATTAAGGACCACCCTTACAAAACGAGACTTGATTCCTCGGATTGCAAGGTGGTGGTTGCAGATCAGTGAATTTGACTTTGGCATTGAATATCGCGCTGGTAGTCGAATGTCTCACGTTGACGCGTTAAGTCGTAATCCGGTAGTTGAGGATGTAGATTTAGGAGTGGCCAGCGAAAGAGAACTTCAAACCGTTTATAACATCTCCAGTGAGAACTGGATTGTAACACTTCAATTAGCTGATCCTGAACTCGTTAGAATAACTAAAATTCTTAAACCTAAAACAGATAATGAAGTTGTTGAAATAAAAAAGAATTATGCAATGAAAGATAACGTTTTGTACAGAAGAGTTGGGGATCAGTTAAAGTTGGTGGTACCACGTAATGCTCGGTGGCAAGTCTGTAGAATGAATCATGACGATATTGGTCATTTCGGACAGGCAAAGACGCTTGACAGAATTCAAGATCAGTATTGGTTTCCCAAACTTCGACGATTCGTAAAAAAATACGTGGCTGCATGTATTAATTGTGCATATACTAAAGATAGCGCTGCTAAAGTTAAGTCTGGATATTTGTACCCGATCGAAAAGAAAGATATTCCGTTCTATGCTCTTCATGTAGATCATTTAGGACCTTTTGTTAAGAGTAAATCTCGAAACAGCTACATTCTGACTATCGTAGATGGTTTTACAAAGTATTTGTTTGCTAAGCCCGTAAAAGACACCAAAACTAAAAATGTTATTAGAGTGTTAGAAAATGTATTTAATGATTTTGGGGCACCTGAGAGAATTATTTCTGATCGTGGATCGTCATTCACATCAAACCTCTTTAAAGACTTCTGTGTCAAGAATGGTGTAAAACACATCTTAAACGCTGTTGCCAGCCCACGTTCAAATGGACAAGCTGAGCGTTTTAACCAAACCCTTCTCAATGCATTGTCTTCCAAAAATCTAATTAATGACGAGCGAGACTGGGACAAACAGTTAGGTAGCATACAATGGGGTATCAACAACACAGTTAACGCAACGACGAAGAAGACTCCCTCAGAGCTTCTATTTGGTGTAAAACTTCGAAATGCTTCTACGAATAAATTTGGCATTAATAAAGATGGTAGTTCAGAAGATGCAACGACAACTAGGGAAACTCTAAGACAGGTAGCATATGGAAACATTAAAGCATCTCAGGAAAAACAGAAGGCTTTGCATGACGCTAACAAATCTCCTGCTAAAATCTATGAAGAAGGTGATTTAGTAAAGATAGTCAAGTCTAATTTTAATAATGATGGAAAGAGTAAAAAACTTTTGCCTAAATTTGTAGGGCCTTATAAAGTAATAAAACAATTAGGAAATGATAGATACAATATATCCAGCGTTCCAGGATTTAAATCAGCACGATTGTATAATACAATTGTTGCTGCAGATAGAATGAGACCGTGGATTCATGTTGAATCACTTAACTTGAATAGTGATGTTAATACAGTAACAACTAGCGAAAGTGAAACAGATGAGGAGGATGTAAAACGAGATCATTGTTAATTCCAAATTTAGGCTATGCCGGATAAGGTAGACTTATATTAGGTTAGATGTTTATACTTTTAACTAGGTAATGTAAGCAGAATCAGATTGTTTTACGATTTAGTAAACGAATGTAATGATTATTCTGTTATGTTAGTGTAATACCTACGTATATGTATGTAAATAAGCAACGAATGCTGCTTGACGTATAAAAGTATTGTTATCATTAGTCTAAATACTGACTTACTGATTCATGGTTAGTATGAAGTCGACAGTATTATTATTTTGAGTGAGACTTAGAATTTAGTAGATTTAAATATTGCAATTTGGAAATATTGTTTAAATAGATCAATGCAGATGTGAGTTAGTAGAGAAAAGAAAAAAATAATTTGGAGTTGCTTTGTGTTTATGGTAATGAATTATGTAATATTGTTAGTTATGATGTTTTTGAATAGTAAAATCAAAATAATAATTGCCAGAATTACGTACCTAACTATTTAGTAATGCTAGAATTTAGTTGTAAGCAGGTACCTTCCTTTTTAGTTTTGTATTCTTTTGTTTTAAAACAGTTGTCTATTCGAACGTTAGGTTAAATAGTGGACTTAATATTGAAATACTCACTCTTAGTGCACCAGGAGGTAGCACTAGTTCAGATGGCCGAATGTAATGATTTGTTTAATATTTAATAAAAATTGTTTATAATTCTAGCATAAATAGTTATTAACTCATTAATGATAAGATTAATAAGTAGCTAATAGACTTTAATGGTGGAGAGCGCCAGCAGCGCCCAGGCGGTAGAAATAGGAACTATCGTTATCGGTGGCCTCGGTGGTGGGTGAACTGGCTTGGCGACTGCTAGTATTCGCTCGCGCCATTCTCGATTCAGCAATCAGGCGAAGAGCATTAACTAGTTTAAGGAGAAAGACTGTAGAAATTGTGAGAAATATAAATCTAGATTCTATCCAAGTTTTTAATTTATAAAACATTTTTTTACAGTTTTGGTCTGTCTGTCTGTTTGTTCAGGCTCATCTCTGGAACGGCTGGACCGATTTTAACGGGACTTTCACTGGCAGATAGCTGTAATAAGGTGTACCTTAGGCTACTTCTATTTTAGAAAAATAAATAGTAAATAAAAAAAAATGCAAAAAAAAAAAAAAAAAAATTACTTTTTTGTTAAATTCCTCGCGGACGAAGTCGCGGGCTCAGCTCAGTTAGCTATATAAAAATATGCACTATTTTACCATTATTTACCGGTTTCTATACTATAAAATTTTTCTTTTAGGTCACGGTTCCTCAATATTTATTTTTTCAATATTATTTCTTCATTACATCGAGCAGTGAAACCGCTATCAAAGGCCAATAAAAATAAACAACTTAGTTATATTTTACAGACATTAGAAGTATCAAAACTGCCTCGTTTTAACAAAGCACATAAAATATTAATTACCAAGTTAAGTCATATGAAAACGAATTTACAATACTATTTAATGTTATAAATAAACCATTAATTCACGATTTCAGTATTTAATAACTTCGTTCTCCTAACATTTGGAAATTGATCACTGTGCGCCATGTTATACAATGTTCTTTCTAATTTATACTAGCATTAGTCCACGACTTCGTTACACGTCATAGTCAGAAATTATCCCGCAGGGACGTATAAAATATAGTCTCTGGGATAATGTAGCCTCATATTAGTGAAATAATTTTTACTAATGAATATACCTTAACTATCAAGCATACAAACTCTACTTCTTTATAATATTAGTCTGAATGTCACAGTCAATCTGGCCAAAGAGGAATAAAAAAATGGAAGCATGAAAGACCAAGTTTTCCAAGATTAGAAATGAAATCCTCAACAGATATGAACTTGATCAGCAAAACAAACGCTTGTACATTCGGATCATGGACCTACAAAGCCTCCTCATTGTTCCCAGAGGGCTAAGTTCAAGAAACGTTACCAACTTCGGCAGTACCAGGCAACTTGAGAGCCATTTGCGCTGCAGTTTGTGTACAACCCCTGTTTTAAGGAAACCTGTAGCAATCCATTTATTATTATACCCTGTGGCTAATTTTTTCGGATTTCTTAAAATATGGTGTTAAGGAAAACTTTTTACATTTTGTGGGACACGTCAATATGTTAGCATAATGTGTGAATTTAGGTCATTAGTCTAAAAAATCTCATAATTTCATGGGCTATTCGAGAAAAAAAAAAACATTCAGCATACAATTATAATATATACTTCAAAAATCAGAAAACAAGCCGTCTATACCAAGAATTTTATATACTAACTGGAATACGAGCACGAGCAACTCAAAAGCGTTCTGAGCGAGAAAACTTCGAGAGAGGATGTCATCTTTTTCTAATAGGGTATCCATTATTTAGTACTTACATTTGGGACAGTTATTATTGTGTTATAACTTGCTGGCAACCGGTAGTACTTTAATTAAAATTACGGGGTGTAAAAAAACTTGGTGGAGCCGACACCTACTTATTAGGGTGATAAGGGGGATACTGTAGAATGATCTGCGTGGTAGCAAGGCGTATTCTTTACAATATTTTCATGACCCTTGTTTATAGATCTAGAGGATTGTTACCCTAATCGTAATTAGTAAACAAATTTAAATGAAATTACCTGAAAAAAAAGATTCTCCATCTAACCCCTCACTATTACACCCCTTCATACAACACATGTTACTGTTAACTACATATTATATTATATAATATATTAACTTTCAATACGAATTAAGCGCGAAAGTCTATTTGCCAATTATATGTTGCCATTAGAAAATAACCTGATTCATATTTTTTTTACAAATAATTGAATTTAATTCTATTTTGCAAGCTTATTCGTTTTACCTACATAGGTATACTAATTACATTTTTAAATATTTTTACTAAATTATAAAAAAAAACATTTAAAAATATAAAAAAATAGTAGCAGACAATCATAGGGAACAGAGTCCGAGCTACCGGTGGTCGGGGTGCTTGAGTGAAGGAGGTTCCTTACAATACGCGCCGTGTCCAGAAGTACTGCTTTCTGAATCAAGCCTTTGATCCAGCTGCCAAGCGAAAGACTCCTCAGGTGGTGGTCGAGGCTTTTGGCTATTATGTCATTGGTACGACTATCGGCACAATGACTGTTGTACTCACGTCCCACATGACGACAACTTCGCGAGCCAGATATACATATTTCAATTGCTTACAAGAAATGATTATTTTCATATTTATTTGAATGTTAAATTAATTTCGTTACGATTTGTGTGCTAGTTTAGCTATCAACGCGATTTCCGATTTCTATTTATTTTTAATTTTCTTTTACTGGCAATTGCAAGATAAAGACACAATCCAAGGTGGATTGTGTCCCCGTAGCTATCTCACTCTGAAGCTTTTTCTCCCTTTGACATAGAATTCGTATTAATTAAAGTAATACTAACTCTACGTGTTTGAGATAAAGTTAATTTTTAAACGGTTTTTTTGATATTGAAATTTTGTTTGTACACATTCCAGTTAGTATATCAGTTCTTTGGTATATACATTTCCACATTCAAACCTCAAAAAATCCCCATCAGCAATACTAACGTAAATAAAAAACACGCAGTATGTATGTACACATAACCGCTCGAGAATTAAAAAAATAAGAAAAAAGTAAACACAATAACTTTAACGAGAACGTGTATCACAAAAATGTAAATCTGGTGAGCGTGCCAATGAATATTTTCATTATTTTCACCGAAACAACAAGAGGCATAATTTTACTAGGAGGCATGACTGTAGCACAGTGATACATTGTCCATGCCCATGGTTCGATTTCAGGTTTTATGACTTTTTCTGTACCTGTGTTGAGAATATCAGATAATGCTCCAAGCACTCGTTTACAATTTTGAAAAGCGAAGACTGGCCAGTAACTTAAGCGATGACTAAAAAACTACTTATTAATAAATCAAAAATCCAAATTAGAATCTGGTGCGATAAGGAAGCCCGATCTGTCATGAAACCTTTTTGTTGTGGTTTGCACCAGGTTTTTAATGATTTCCTTTTGAGAGGATACTCAGACGAAAATTGAGAACGTTGTCTGTTTTGCTTAAGACGACGATGCTGGGGGCTCTTATGATTGTAACAGGAAAAAAACTCGATTTATTTATCCTCATGCCGCAAGGGAAAACTGAAGATACTTTGATAAGTTTATTTTTTTTACCTACCTACTCGAAATGTTATAAAGGCTCGGAGCTATAAAATCTGATAAGGTAGGAAACCTCAAGGCGATTTTAGTTGAGTGCCTGTATACATATTTTGTTTGGAATCTATACTTTCAAGGTCAGGATTACCTTGGTACCATATCCATAATGTATATCATATTTTTACTATCTTTACTACTTTCCTTTGTTAAAGATTGTGACGTCGAGGAAAGCCGATTGAGAGGCTTAGAGCTTAAGACGTACGATCCGAAAATATTTCATTCATTCTTTCGCATCTTTGTTCAATCGGGAAGGATTGTTGGTATTAAAATTTATAGGTTCCATGCGGCAGGCAATGTCTATTTTCAACCGTAGTCATGTGCGTTACAAGTATGCCATTTTGTAGACTGGCCCAAAATATCTGTCCTTTCTTCAGTCCATAAGAGATCGCCTTGACTGCGGCACCATTGAACAATGAACACTAGTTTTTTTATTTTTTTATTACATTTTGTATACATTAAAGTATACACAATGCATCTACAGTACTTTCACAAGTTATTATGCCTTGTGACTGACACTGTAGCTTCGCGTTTTTTTTTTGACGTACAAAAGTGCCTGTAATTGTCTAATTGAAATAAATGCTGTGAGTTTGATTTGAGTTGAGTTTTGTATTCAACAAATAAACTTTCTTTACACCACGGTTTGAGTGTGAATGAGCTTCTCCTTGTAGGGTCTTCCCATCGCGCACGAAAGGTCTCCCAAGTCGACATCTCGTCCTCATTTTCAATTATTTTCCACATTCCCTTCACAAAACCTACCATGTCTTCAACACGTCATGGCAGAGAAAATGGGTAATACACCATGTCAGTCACGATTCCGTCGGTCAAACAGGGTCAAATCGTAAAAGTGTTTACGGGTTTTTCTCACTTCCCTCCGGGGCTGGATTGAGCCTATAAAGTAAATGTGAATAGCCCCCGAAAGCTAGATTCGAATTTAACTTTCTACGCGGTATATGAATATGGCAACATTTTTATTTATTCGGACAGTTTTGGTTACATTTTGACGGTTGCATTTTCTAAAAATGTATTGAAAAATAAATGATTTCTTAACTTTGTATAGTACGTATCTGTGTCCCATTACAAAAGAAAATAATGGAATAATAGCAATTGCAAAACACTTGAATAACATCAGCTAGTATGTACATACTAGCTGATGTTATTCTAATGACATGACAATCTAATAGGCAAAAAGTTTTTTTTTCAAACTCGTGTAACAATTCCTAACCAACTAATTTCCTTTACCAAATCCCTCTGCTCCACATTTTCTAATAGCTTCTACAACACACGTCGCCGAAAATCAAGCTCGACTCCACATTAGGATGGTTTAATCAAAGGTTTTAATTTCCCAGTCGGTTGTCGTCACCGCGACGGGAAGGACAGGTGGCGACAGGTTGACATCTCTCTCAGGCCGGCTTTGAAATTGGACCAACGACTCCAACGAGGCGTTAGGAATGAATATTGTGGAGCTGAAAGTAGCTTTTGATTCGGTACTTATTGTATACCTTTGTTTTGAAAAATGAATTGGTGCGATGCAGGCACAATAGACACAATCTACGAATGTTCCATTTTGAAATTGCTGTTAATTTAATCTGTGTTTAATTATCAAGATATCACTATCGATTCAAGGTGCACTGTAGCAACAGAAAAACTTTTCTTGATCGCCTTAAAGTTTGTTCTGTCGTTTGGGAATTTGAGCCAATCAATGTTCATTGCCAAAACCTTCAAATCAGGCAGCTCGCTTAAAACACCAATGAAAAACCTGTATAGCTGGTCTCATTCATACCATAACAGAAGGTGCTCTTACTCTCTTAGCTCTCTCAGGTACCTAGGTCTGTACCTATATGGAGTCAGGTTTTCGGTGCTAATTGGGTCGGCGCTGAGTACCTTCAGCTAAATCTACGTTTTTTCTCTTCGAGTATTTTGCTTTCGTTGTGTATGTAGTGTTGAAGAATTTCGTTTTTTTTTTTTTAATAATACTTTTTTTACCTGTCATACGTCCAACAGTTTGAATCGTGAAAAGTCATCATGAGGGGTTTCTCATGATGACTTTTGCATGCGCATACAGCAACTTACTACAAATCGATAACTGCGTTTAAACTAAATATACATGTTAAAAATATCATTGTGTCTGTGTTGTTTTGAAACTATTGATATAAACAGAACGATGTTTTAAGTTACTTTAACGATAAACGTACATATTTAGTCATAATTGTGAGGTAAGCGAGCATAATGGTTGACATTTTAAGTCTCTCCGAAATATCAACCAATACTTAAACGCTATTTGCAAATTTCTAACTCATTAGCAATTTTATAACATCTGTGTACCACGTGTGCACTGCGCTCCATATTTAGTATCTGCTCTTATGGGTATTATGTGCTATTGCTACCCTATATTAAACCGCTCTCAAGGAAAACATACACGAATAGTTTTGATGAGACCACTGCCACAACCCAATAATTTTCTTCGCTTAACTTCTGTAATAAAAGTGAATGAAAACGTAATTTCATTGGCTTTTAAACCAACCACCATCTTTTATGGGGCAATCATTTGTTCTACCGCGGTTTTATATTGAAACATAACTATGCAGAGTAAGGCATCAAAGAAAAACATTAAGGAATAGAGTTATTAAAAGAACGTAAAGTAATATTTTCCTCACAAATGAGGTATTTTCATGAGTTCCTCGTGGTTTTTCATGTTTGTATTCATATTAAAGTAGTTATTTTATATTTTTTTCCGAAATTTGTAAATGAAAAAAAGAAATTAAATTCATTTTAATTCTCCTTCTCAAAATGGCCAAAAAGTGCTTTCATAAAAAACGTCGTTTGACAATCAATACAACGATTATTTGTCCTAAACTCCCAATTCGAAAATCGAATAAACGCAATGGGCGGACACTCGCCTGTCATTAATACGCTCAAAAATGTTCCAACTTTATCAGGCACATATTCACGCCCCAAATAACCACGTACTTTCATACTGTTAATGCCTTTTTTATTTTTATCACAGGTATACGCATATAACTAAGTTATTACCACATTTCACGTGGGCTTTTTCTGGACATGTAAACCTTTGGGCTTCGTAGGCATTCAGGACGACCAATTTAATGCGGATTTTATTGTCCCCGTGATTAGCACCTATTGACCTTTTTGGACCCTTATATAATGGTAAGTTAATAATTTATTGGACACGAATTTTATAAAAGAAAAAAGTTCGTCTTGGCTTTCGCAGCAATTTTAATATTAATTCGTTCCTTTTTCGAATGATGGAGTGAATTTATTTTAAAAACATCATTTTTTTGCGTAATTGACAGCCTATTCGGCCAGTTAGACTGTCAATGACAAAACTAAGGAAACATCTTGGAAATTGTACAACAAAGCAGTTACAGTCCTTGTTTCTGAAAAAAGTTTTTCAATTCAATAGAAAATAAATAACAAAGAAGTCGAAATGACAGATTGATTTGTTTCCAAAATTAAAATCCTGCTTGCTTGCTTCTGCTTTTTTTCCAAACAACTTCACCACGTTTTAGCTGAAAAATTAGGTTCCTCTTACATCCTAATCGGCCATATTTATTTCAAATTTTCTTACGAATTCCTAAGAATGGAAGACTAACATAGTTATAAACACGCGTGTGTTGTCAAAATAAAGTGAAAACTGTCTGCGGGCACATCACAAGTTTTATAACAGACATAAAATGGCCTAGTTTCGAAAGTTGTCGTAAATACGGCCCTTTACGATCGAACCCAAAAGCGAATTAGATCTATGAACGATACTTCACCTACGGGTATAAACCTGAAAGGAGAAGAGGTAGGGAGGAATCTGTATACTTTTTATTTTGTATTTTTTTATTATAGTCACACGTCATTTTCGAAACTGCAGAACGTGGCTTCAATTTCATGTCGTATCGCTTAAAAATGTTTCATTTTTTGAGAATAGTAAAAATGATGATTTCGTATGTACTAACTATTATGAATCAACAAGCCTATGCCCGCGGCTTCGCAAGCGTGTAGTTCGATCACTGTCCCACGGGATTGCACTATCGGGATAAATATTATCCTATATGTTAATCCAAGTTATAAACTACCCCTGTGCCAAATTTCATCCAAATCCGTTCAGTAGTTTTCGCGTGAAAGAGTAACAAACATCCATCCATCCATCCATACTTACAAACTTTCGCGTTTATAATATTAGTAGGAAGTAGGATAAGGAGCAATTTATCTGATAGAATTTTAAACATTGTTAGACCAAATAAATGTAGGTTTCAAAACAATACGAAATATTTTTCAGCTGAACTAAGCTAACTATATATGTATTTAACATACTCGTATATCCTGCGATAGATATCTACAAGCAATTTAATTTATGCCATAACATCATCATCCTAACCTAATAAAATAAACACACCAAAAATTGCAACACTACGAGTATCAAATAGCGTGTTTATTCCAATAAAACAAGTAAACACACTCGAAACAAGTAACATTGCAAGCTCCGTGTAATTTTGGCAACACACTAAACTTTCTCTATCGTCTATGGTAGTAGTAGCTGGTTGTTCGCAACAGTTCGCAATAAATGCCTTTGCCTTTTCATTTCACGACTTCTACATTATGCTTTTTGTTTACGATTTTCTGTTTAGAGGAGTAAAATAAACTTTGAGAGTTTTTTTTGTTAAAATAAAAAGCGTGTGTGCTTTTAGTGTGGGAGTTCAGTATAATGAATGTTAACCACTGTAACTTTACCCAACTGCATGACAGCAAAGACAGGGTTATGTTTTTTCTTTATTTTTTATTTATTATTCTCTTTATTCATGTTTCTAACATACCTACTATTTACATTTTAAAATATTTTTATTATTTAATCCGTACTTTAGTTTTTCGTGGAAATCATTTGTACCTGCAAATTCATTATATTACATATGTACATTATTTACAAACTACAAATAGATACTTATAAAATAATAAAAAAAATTTTACCTGGCAGAAATGTTGTCTAAAAACTAAATTCAATCAAGATGCATTTCCCTTCTGGTATTGTAGGCGTTCTGGCAAAATTGTCGTGGGGTTTTGTGCTAGTGTATCTAGTTTTTTAATAAAACAACGTAAAGCTGAATATTATATTATTTCTTCAAACACGTGGTTGAAAACGTATTTTTTTTGTTATTTTAATAGAATTCAGTTCATGTCTGGAACAAGGTTTTATATTTGCTGGTTTTGACAAATTATATCTCCGACCTTCCTTCGCCAAACTTCTTAAAAATGCAAAATATTTTTAAAGCGGTAGGAATAAGCTTACATTTATTTACACAGCAAGGTCTATAAACACTGACATTATTTAACCCTAGGTATTTTTATATAATAGAAAGACGGAAGAAGACATTAATTAGTTGGCAATCTTCTTTTAGGTACCTAGGTATATTTCGTCATGTTTTTACACACACTGCGCTACACCTAAACTAATGCCATAAAATTATTATTGCAGCAGTGATGGAGTTTCAACTTTCGGTACTAAGCTGAAGGTTGAAAATCCAACTGTGTATTGATTTTAGTGAAAACGGGTATCAGGCAAGACTATCCCTCACGTCAAGTATTTATTGACGTGAACTTAACCCTGAGAAACCAGAGACGCCTACATTGTCCTATATTTGCCAACACTTATCAGAGTTTGACCAAAGAGTCCAATGTCAAGGCTGGAGATAGATTGATCGTCACTCGATCTTATAACCAGCTGTCTTTGCGATTATTAATCGAGATAACGCTTAGACTGTGAAAATGAAAACAAATGTAGCTAAGATTGTCCAATCAGAGCGAATAGTAAGCCACAAAGTCCAGGCAAATATATTCAAGGGCCGATACCAACGTAAACATACTGTCAAAATCTATCCACCCACCAAATAATTTTCCCACAAAAAACTAAATCAACTCAACTAAGATAAAGATCTAATCAGACTCAAGTTCAATGCCAAAGATCAGCACAAACTGCCTGACGCACAAATCTTTCCAATTCATTGACCTAGACATAAACTAAAAGAAAAAAAACGTCCTCAAAAATCCGCATACTTGGCAACGCTAATCAGGTTACTATAAACTCGAGTACAATGTCAAGGGCCCAGCCGGAATCAACGACACGCGATCGCGTGAGCCGCGCCAATTTTATCGCGACGCGTCAATGCGAACGGCGCCTAAACTGACGCTTTTAACAGACGGCTGTTCGTACTTCGAATAAACTTGTTTCTGTGTCCGCAGTGGTGTACTGAATAGGTTTTGTTGAAAGAAATAAACGTTGAAGTTAGGGATAGAAGCGGTTTTGGTGAGACTTTCAGAATGTAGCATTTCCATTGAAATTGGATGAAAGATGATCTCGTGGATCTTTGCCTCCGTGGTCCCGGACGGTACGTTTTCCTCGGGATTTGGTTTCCTTTTAAACAAATATATTATCTTACTGCTACTGTTTTGTAAATACTATGTTCCTCACTGGGAGCATTCGCATGTAATGCAATAAAACTAAGATTCGATTATGTACAGAAACAAGTGAAACAAAACTGTTACAAATGGAGGAGTGCCATTACGCCATCTACTTTTAATAAATACTCAAGCAAAAATATAATCTATTTTAGTTGCACTACAAAATCAAGAGCACGTAGGTACAACGTAACTTTAGTAATAAATAACGGAGCGTGTACTACGCCGCTTGTATCTGCGACGCGCTACCTAGTTACTTTAGAGGGTAAACAGTTCCCGGCTCTTTGCCTACTTGACTCTCAGCCAACACTGACTAGCAGGAATAATAAAGATAATTTCGAAATAGGATAGGGGTAGTTGCAAAATGACCGGGGTTGTAAACTGGTTATTAAATTGATTAGTGCTTAGACTTAAGTAGTAGACTATTGAGTTCGGATCCAGGCAGGCGAATTAATTTATAAAATTTATTTTATCACCACTGCTCTTAAATAGTTCCCTCAATAGGCCTGTAACCAGACATTAAAATGAGACGGGACAAGACGGAGAAAATCGTAATCAAGACAGACCGATTTGTAATAAAAAAGTTACAAGTATTGGACTTGTTACTATTTAGCCACATTTCGGTATTTCTAGTGTCATAAACCCGCTTGTCAGGGAGCTTTTTGTGTATCAAATCGAAAACGTTCAGGATCAGAATTTTTGTATGACAATTTTCCAATGTCAGCGCTAGATATAAGTCTTTTAAATCCCTTTGCCTTCCTGAATTGATTTTTCTGAAAAGAGCAAAATATAGGTAGACGAGATTGTTTCGAGCTGCTTAGACAGTCAGTCAAAATTATAGATAGTTGAACAAAAGTTCTCAAATGGAAAAACTATAAGCTTTAGGTACGCATTAGAAAGTCTGCTGTTATCTAAAGTAATTATGTCCACTCAATTTCTACGGGTAAAGCGTAAAACGAAGCAAGTTGTCAAATTAATTAAAAGTATTAGCTTATTGAGCGTCAGCTTAAAACGACATTAAACTTAAAGCCGGATTAGGTCTCGCCGTTAAGCAAAGCCGCTTGAAGCGACTTTAATCTCCTATTTTAACGTGCCGATAGTAAACATGCTTAAATTTTATCAAATTCGCATTTTGAAGAAAACAATGAGTTCTGATAAATAAGTTGTCTGAGAAAATACTACATCTGCTTAACATATTCCAGTGTCTGATTTGACTGTACCGCGCTATAGTTCTATTTACAATTTAAATACCTAGCTACTAACGTAATGAAAAACACACTAAGTGAAGCAGTCGCTCAAAACTAAATACCTACCAATAT
This sequence comes from Cerastis leucographa, assembly GCA_963082945.1. Lineage (NCBI taxonomy): Eukaryota > Metazoa > Arthropoda > Insecta > Lepidoptera > Noctuidae > Cerastis > Cerastis leucographa. The sequence goes on along the minus strand of OY720358.1, from coordinate 5,876,991 downwards.
TTGGATCCAGACTTGTGCCTCGGAAAGCACGTTAAGCCGTTGTTGGTCCCGGCTGTCATTTGTAAATATTTGACAGTCGCTACTAGTAGTCAATGGCCTGAAAGTCTGTCCGCAACCAGGCTTACCAAGGTATATCGTATTACACGGTACTAACTGGGTTGTGGAGGTCAGATAGGCGGACGCTCCATGTAAAGTACTGGTATTCAGCTGCATCCGATTAGACTGGAAGACGACCCCAACATAGTTCGGAAAAGGCTAAGCAGAGGTTGATTGAAATGCAGACTCGGTTAGACTGGAAGCGGATCCCAACACAGTTAAAGCAAAAGGCTGGGTAAAACCTACACGTCGTAGTAAAACACAATCCTACACAAAATGTCCTCACAAAAAAAGACGCTAAACCACGCCAACCTTACACCAAGAAGTAACAAAACTATTGGCAAAATACCGAAAACAAGAGCCAATCATTCAGAGGTTAATCTAACGCGAATCGTTTGAGGACATCCCAAAGTTATTGTGATGATTTTTCCATTATCTTCGCCACCATACATTTTCCTTATGAGGTGGTAGGGGGAAGAAACTCAAAGGGAGGTGTTAATGTGGTAAACGTCGTATTCACAAATCGTGGATGTTCTTAAATGAACATCGCTTATAGAGCGAGAATGCTTGTGTTTTTATTATGCACTTGATGTAGGTTCGATCACCCATTGGTTATAGTGTAGAGTTTGATTCGGCATAGTAACATCAAAACATCGCGCTTGTATCCCTGAAGGGTTAGGCAGAGGTATACCTAATCCATAGTACACCCATAGTTCGCCATCCCATGTAAAAGGGGGCCAGATTATTGAAATCAACTGGGCACAAATCCGGACTCTGTGGCTAACGTAAAAACACTGCCCTACCTGGGAATCGAACCCAGGACCTCAAGCTCAGCAGTAGCTTGCGACCACTAAACCAACCAGATAGTCATTCAGCTTAGTCATAGGTACCAACGTTCTATATCTGCCTATTGTTACTCATAAATTCAGTTTTTATTAACCATCCCAATATATAAACATTTTAATAGGCACAGCAATCTGAACAAAGAGAGAACCTGTGAAACTAATACCTAAAGGTTTCCAGAAATACTACACAAATCCACAATTTGGCTTTTCTAGGAAAAAGGCGTGTGAAAATCAACAAATCATCCACACAAACGTCGATCCCTAATAGTAACGTGAAAATGTAACATATAAATAATAAGCAAGAAAAACAAAACCTTCGCGGAGCGGAGATAGAGGAAAATAAATAATGAGAGAATCGCTGTTGGGGGAATTACCTCTTTGCTGCAAATAAAGATAAATTGATTTCTGCGTAGAACGTAAGGTGGGTACCAGAGGGCTGCCAGAGATGTGCGAGGATGCGTGACGAGGGATGTGTGTGAAACTAACCAATAATATCGTTACGATTTTTGTCACGTCTAGCCCTTTCCCAATTACTTATGTGGAGGTTGAATGCCAGTATTTTACATGGACCAAATGCCTAGATGGCCTCCAACCCACTTAATACTAATACGACACCTGTAAGACTGGTTGTCAGACTTACAGGCCACTGACTACCTGTAACGACTGTCAAAGAACTACAAATGACAGCCGGGACTAACGGCTTAACGTGCTTTCCAAACTCGGTATGTACGAGATAGTCACCCATCCACAGACTGACCTTAGCAAGCGCGGCCTAACTTTGAAGATCGAATCTACCATCGATTTCTATTATTATTTAGCCACGAGCTGAACTAGCTATGTCATTGGATATAGTTATACGCACATCACACAGGTAGAAATGGTGCCTTACCTTCCTTTCAGCAAAAAGGACTTGGTTAAAAACGGCCTATGGACCAACACGTGTGCAATCTGTACAGTAATTCCATTATTGTTTTTTTGCTTTAAATAATTACAATCGAACGGACACTTTTGCATTTCGTAAAGTTTTTAAAGTAGTAATACGAATGTATTATCAATTGTATCCCGCAGGGCCATATTTGTTTGAAAAAGTCAGCACTTTCCGTGCTTGATTTACGGGTAAGATTTTTTCGCGCTAAAGCGGCCAAAAGCGCTGAGTAGATAAAGTTATGACAAAAGACGTTAAGTTGTGGTTTAGGTTGGTTTCCTTGACGTTTCCATTGTTGACACTAGCCTGACGGTTAACCTTTCGGGAACGTAGTGCATACAATTATATTTAAGTCAGTTTTTTTTTTAATTCTTCATAAGTGAAATAAATAAATACTTTTTCACACCACCTGCTCGATAATGTCAAATTATATGTCATGCAAACCTAACCTAAAGTAAGTCATTAACGACCTGAGGTCTAGCAGGGCTATAATATTGTACTGAATTTCATTATGACCCGCTGGTCAATAATGTGATTTGAATTTGGAACATAAATCGCATACGAATATTCACGCATTCACCATTATTATCTGCACAAAAAAAATAATTGTTCAAAAATCGAACTGGCCACCACGAGATAGAATATAATTAAAAGAAAAATAAAACACAAATTAAAAAGAGGCGCGAATACTGGAAATTGCTTCGCTTTGTTCATTGTTATACAACAAATTACTTAAAATATTGCAAATTCTCACAAAAATGTTGAGTGACGATAGTGATTTGACTCCGGAATACTTGATTCTAGTACTACTGCTTTTATTCTCTCGTAGGTGGTGTGAAAAGCAGAGTATTCACCTCGGGATAAAGGTGCCTTCGTCTTGGGCGACCTTGATTCCCACGCTGCACTCAAGATTCTTGTCTTAACTCCCTCGCTTTGCTCGGGAGTTAACTCTAAACTCCCTCGCTCCGCTCGGGAGTTAACGCTAGAATCCTTCGTTTTGCTCGGGATTCAATACGGCGCCCGCTACATAAGACACTACTTTATCCCCTTGGTGCATAATCTACTATTTTTCGTAGTTCCTGGGAACGCGCGAATTCACGCTATGCTTTATTACAACCTTAAAACCCGAAAGTATTATAGATTTTAAACAATTTTCAGAAGTGTCCGTTACCGTAATTTGATTTAAGTTGAATGTAGTCATCGTTTAGAACATAGCAAGTAATTTTGCATGGTTGTTGTTTCTTAGGCGAATAGGAACTATGAACAATGTTCTTTACCTTTTGTTAAATAAGTACATTGTATGAAAGCAGTGTTGCTCGTAATATTCGATGATGTAAATGCACGAGAAATAGGAAATAGTTCGATTTTCCTGCTTTCAGCGTAATGCTTGTTTAGCGATGCATTGCTTTATTGCTTTTGGCTCCGGGAATTTGAAATTATGACGTTGTGTTTTTTTCTCTAATTTTAGGTACTTTGCAACTGCTACCTAAATAAGTTGCATTAGAAAACCTTACTGAAAAGCATAAAAATGTTCTTCAAAGAAACAAACATACATATAAGCACATTACCCACTTCCAGTTGTGTTAAAAGGAAGAATATTCCAGTATGTGTTGCCTTTTCTCTTTTCTTAAATTTATCTTTCAAATTCAAACTAAATCATAATGATCATATGATTTAACGTCTTATTTATGATACCTTCGCATGTGTGTTCAAGACATTAATTAAAATTCTCAAAGTTGCGGAAGATAAAATTAATTTATTACTCTTGTTTACGACTTTACCCAAGTTTCTCTTTACCCATCTATTATCATTATTTCTACCTGAATGAGTCTAACCAATGAACTAAAATAAAGATACAAAAAGGCGAAAAGGTTTTTTATTTAAAACAAACGCTAGCCACAATTTAAATTAATCGCCCCAGAAACAAAAAAAAAAGTTTATATTTTTAAAACACCGACGCTTGAACAACGCTTTCACGTGCCCCATTACGTAAAAAGCCTTTTACTCCTTGCCAAAATAAAGTTTGTAACCTAGTGGTTACAAACTACGATGTTGTAGTTAACATCTGTCGTAAACCAAAAAACAACATAGAAATAAAGGACATAATTTTTAATCTAAACGATTTAATTCACAGCTGCTTTCGTTGAGCCTGGCTTTAGTCCAAAAAGTATTGTCGATTGAACTAATGCCCCAGAGGGAGTATAGACAAAACGTATTTGGAAGATATTTTGTGCGGTGCTTTGGGGCGTATTATAGCGTCTTCCGGACTAATGCCAATTTCCTGCTTGGAGCCAGATGCTATCGGTCCAGTAAAATAATATAACGACATCTGTTCATAACTGGTTTATACTGGTTCAACTTAACTACGTCATATTTTACTAATATCGCATTTCTCAGTAACTGGGTTGTGGAGATCAGCCTATCTGACCTGAATCTCTCTCTCTCGTATCCAGCTGCATCGAAGCATAGATTTGACAGCTTAGCCTTAGTATTCTTCGGTAGCGTGAAAACTAAAAAGGCTTTCAAATTCGACCCAAACAACCAGCTAGAGAAATTCAATTTTGGTAGGAAATCAGTTAAATCAGGTCATATTTAGCAAACTCGTAGAGAATTTCCCGAAGATGCTCTCATAACTTGCTAACTAACCTAGTTCAGTGTTATGAGGCATGCAGAACATAGAAACCGTAAACACAACCGCCTGCTATGTGTTTAGTGTGCCGTGATAGAGGTTAGATTAACCCGGATTAAGGTCAACGTATAGTTATAAACACTGCACAGGCTCAGGATCGGCACCACTCAAGCTGTTCGGGAGTCTGTTCAAGACTTCAAACTGCAACACACACTTATAAGCACTTAACACCTCCGTGCTTAGGCCCTTGGCTTCGGCCTCAGCCTCGGTTCAGGATCAGGCACCGAGCTTGTGGTGGGCCATCGCCGTGTGAGGGGTGGTTGGCCCACTGTTAACAGGGCGTCGTCACCTAGCTCTTGCGGCGTCTACCCTGCGATGCTGAACCGATTGTGTTACATACTTATCGTCGTTGAAGTTCTAACAAGTCCTTTTAAATAAGTAAATTTTTGGAGGTTTTGATATCTTGTTGCCGTTTACTATAGAGAATCAGAATAAAGCAACTTCTTTTTGAAGTGAACACAAATTGAATTGTGACAATTGAATTTTTTTGCAGTTTTTTCACTCTGTAAAGTTGCTATTTTTTATTTAAGTGAAATCAGAACTTCAACGACGTTATCTTGGATGGACTCCTGGTTCGCATGATGAGCAGAGTCTATGCTCTGATCCCAACCCGTGCGTACAAGTGCACGTTGACGTGACACAGGATTATTCATGTATCATGATCATCTATGTGCATAGCAGCCATGTGCCTATCTTAAGCTCGGGTGACGCTAATCTGGCTTCAAGGTACATTCGGCTTGTCAGGTGACAGTTACGTGCATTAGCTACAAGCTTTACTGCAAACCGATAATGTTCAATTGTATTAACATGGCTATCAATATCCAGGCATAGATTAAAATAGAATACACTTTATTGTACACAAAAATTTAAACGTAGCGGTAATTTTATTGTTACAATCGTTCTTAACTGAGTCATATTCTGTATTTTAAATGTACGTCACAGTGTCTTTTAAACAAGTTGATTACTCTGTGAAAGTTTGCATGAACCTACCTAATGTTACATAAAGTTCGTATTTTTATTTTGCATCTAAATTTTTCTACAAGATAAGAGGAATAGAATAGAACAGAATAGCAGGAAAATAAAAACATGAATTTATATGCGGAATCCTGTCCTGTACGCGGAAGTAGGTACCTAAGAATACGCTGTTTTTCTCCTACTACTAAATTCTACTCGCAAATCTAACTTTTCATTATTGCCGTGGCCATAAACCACAATTAACATGGTCTATTCATTGGTTCTAAACAATGAATAGACCATAAATATCATCCACCAATGTTCATTGATTGGCAAAAGTCATGGAAGCGATTTATTAACTACAATTACATTTCTGTTAAACGGACACCAATGATACAGAACCCAAGGGTTGAAACTCAAAACAAAGGAATAAAAGCAATTAACAAAATGATCCCGTTCTCCGAGAGTAAATCAATATTTGACTTTTAAACCACCCTGTAGAAATAAGGACAGCGCCACTCTAGTGCGGTGTACATTCACTAACATTGTGTAGAAGGAAATGCTCTCGAAAATTCTAAATTTAATTCCTGGTATTCCCCACAAATTCCTGCAAGATTTTTTTGGAACATGCTCGCGTTTTTTTGGATTGCAGGGGTGAAGTTCGCACTTTTTGTAGTAGTGAAAAAGAAAATCTGCATGATTTTTTCCTGGGAAAATTTATATTTTGAATGTACACAATAAAACTGAACGCGATCAATTTATCTGATCCTTGTTCAAGAGTTAATAGTGTAGATATGCTACAACACAGTTTAGATCTACAATTAGTAGATCTAAACTGTGTTGTAGGATATCGACACTGAAAATTTACATTTAGATGTACACCAATAAAACTGAACGCGATCAATTTATCTTATCCTTGTTCAAGAGTTAACAGTGTTGATATGCTACAACACAGTTTAGATCTACAATTAGTACCTAGATCTAAACTGTGTTGTAGGATATCGAAACTGAAAATTTACATTTAATTGTATACCAATAAAACTGAACGCGATCAATTTATCTGATCCTTGTTCAAGAGTTAACAGTGTCGATATACTACAACACAGTTTAGATCTACTAATTGGGTGCAGTATCATCGGTAAAATTAGCTCGTATCCCTTTTTTCAACAATCAAAATATTTTATTTTACATAGGCCTACATGGGCACTTATAAAACGTCGACAAAAAGGTGCTCGGTTCGGGTTGGTCGATTCCTATGGAGAAGAACCGGCAAGAAACTCCATGATTACTCTCAAAATCTTTTGGTTTTACAATATTTCTATGTTACAGCGTTATAATACTTGAGTGTATGAGAACATCGTAGGCCCGACAATAAGTCGTTTGCTTACTACAAAAATGTAGAACAAGATAAAAAATTACCAAGGATCTAGGAATCTATAAAGCCTGCAATGTCCACACATTTACAAAAAATCGGTAAAAAAATACAAATAGACTATATTAAACAAGTGACACAAATGTTGTCATCCGTGCTGTAACTATTCTAAACATAAGGTGTAAGGTGCTTTTTTCACTAACATTACTTTTTGTAGTGACTGGACCGGTGTGTAATTTAGTTGGGAGGGTACTTAATCTGGCTTTCCAAAACGTCACCCACATACGGTGCTCTGTGCCACTGGTGGATAGTCTGACGTTCAACAGACGGTACAATAACGGACTGGAATGACTGTCTCTGTGGTTACCAACCCCCTTGCTTAGTGACTTTACGGTTCGGTAAATCCAGGCTGCAGGGCAATGAAATCTGGTTTCAGTAATCTAAAATGTATATTGTGTTTAACGTCCTCTCTGCTAAGTGTCATTTCAAACTGATTTATTCCAAGTAGGCCATTATAAGGCACTATTGAATGCCATTAACAACTGGCATGTAATAAAAAACTTACACGAAGTGTCCTATTAACTTTGCAGTCTTAAATTAAAAGGAATTATGGCATAAAGAATGATTATCAGTGCTCGCTTCTCGTAATTTATTTATTTCGGAAGAGGCCTTTACCCTCCCTTACCTAAATACGCAACTAAAAAGTTCTAAAATCATTTTTTTTCCTTAAAAAAAAACTCATCCGCAAAAACCCAGTTAAAAATCCGCAATAATAAAGAAACGTTGCATTATGAAAATTTTATTCAACGAAATGCTTAAATCCTCTTGCATATTGCAGCGAAACGCGTGTTCAAGCCGATTTCCTTGCAACCTGCGGTCGGATGCCGTTCGCCCAGTCTTCTCTGGACTGTTCTGAATAAAAGATTCGCCATAATTAGTGCACATGCACCTTTTTGTTTTTGTTTCATAGACGGATATTGCTGCTCCGTTGTTACTATTTTTTAATGTTTTTTTGAGAATGAGTTATTTTTAATGAGTTTTACATCTTGGTCTGCTAGGTGAGACTTGGAGATGCTGAAAATAATTATAGCTGAATTTAGAAACAGGCACTTGTACGGCCATTAAAACACGGATGTAATAGTTCGTTTTATAATTTCCATACAACTAACCTATCAATTATTTAAAACCCAGGTTGAAGGAAAAGAAAGTAGAGGTAGGGGGTTAATTCACGGACTTACCATGAACTGTTATATTCACTTTTATAAATATCTTCGTTCACGATCGTAATTCCTTCACTCTTCATTTTAAAAACTACACTGGGAGAAGTAGATTGAGCTGACATTTTCATTCGACGTTTACAACAGATAAACAAAAAAAACATTACGCTTTATCAAACTTCCCTCAAAAAATACGTTCAATACACGATTACATTATCAGCCTTTGAATAAACTCATACAAAAGCAACAAGATATTATTATTCCCGTTTCATTAAACAGGGTCGTCCGAGACAGTATTCTAGCCTAAAGCTTATTTACTTTGCCACAAAACACACACTCTGCTCGTGACAGCCCTGTGTGTAATTAGTAATTAACACCTACTTCCTCGGCTTTTTCCTACCCTCATTTCTTGTTAGTCTGTGCTAGTAAATTAATAGGTATTATGTAGCATTTTGACGCTAGTTTTTCTTCATAATGGAAAGGTTGATTGTGTTTTGTTTGGCCGTGGATTGTCTATGTAGGTACTTGTATAAAAAAGTTATGAGTGCACGGTATAGACAAGGTTAGACATGCTATAGCAGAAAACTAAAATAAATTATATGTCAATGGAAATACATAATAAAACAGCAATAAACTTTAAGCCCCACGGTGTGCCAAACCACAGTTCCTAGAAATAATTCGAATCGCGTTCAGATATTCCGTTTCGACGTAGATCAAAGACTAGTTTCGGACTGTCAAAAGCTTTAACGAACACCAAGCCCTTAAACCACAACTTTAGTCCGAAGTGACTAACAAGTTACCTAAGCTTGAAGCGGATTCAGCAACAGTACACAATTATAACTTCTAGCCAGAGACATCTAAGCCATCAGTATAGAGTTTCCAAATCCACCGCTGCAACGCTGCATTGCTGCAAGTGGAAAAGCGATGCGGCCGATGTACCGAACTTCCTAGACTGGATTGATCGCGAAAGACTGCGGCGAAATTGAATTTCGTCCAAATCTCAATATCGGATAATCGGCTCAGGCAAACGTGTCGGCGTGAATGCAATCTCGACGCCACTCCGGTTAGATTTGCTACTTCACACGTCTACTATCTATCTTTGCATAGAAAATGGTAGGAATAATAAATTATATGAACCCGTAAATGAGACATTTTCATGGAAACATGACTTTTTTTTTGGCAAACAGTAACACGTGCCGTTGTAAAAGTTTCAGACGACAAACAAGGTATGGACTCACTGAAGAAACATGGAAGAATCCCATATTTTACATCAAAACATTTTCACTCCGCTCTACCCCAAATAAAGCCCCGAAATTCTCGGAATATATTGCCAGAAATTCACTAACAACTCACTTAGATCCAACTTATCATATTGTCGCAAAGCTTATTAAGTACCACAGCATAATAGGCTCACTGCCAACTTGAATGATAAATGGAAATCCTCATAACGACATATGAAAACCTTTCGATGTATTTCTACAGTTCGTAACAATTGTGGCTGGCTCACGGCCACATGCGCCCACTGTGCAAAATTTTCGTTCTACGCCCAGCAAAAGCAATTTCCTTGGACTGTTTGTTGTCTATCTATCACGTTTCTTGCCGTGTGGTGGCAAAGCCGGCTTTGTTCTGTCGTGTGCCAGTAAATTATCGAGACATGTTTTATGTGAAAGCGTTTAAGTCGGAAACGATTCGTACTTTAAAACATACTTTGTGCTGTATTTTTCAATTCAATTCATTTTCTGTACAAACATAAAAAATACACAAAAATACGATGCAAATAGAATTCTCTAGTGATGTAATTATACTTGCAAACTTCAGCCTAATGAGTTAATGGCATGAACTTTGCAATATCATTACTCAATTTGTTTCTGCTTTGAGTACAATGTTGATAGCATTATACTTTACAAAGTTCAATTAGCAAACAATGAACATCAAACAAAATGATGCTTTAAATATAGGTACGCATCAAAAATCTCCTGAACTCTGCACGCTAGGTGAAAATAAATCTTTACAAAATCATTACAACGAAAATCCATTCATTCATTATAAGTTTTTTTTTCATAAAAATTGATAGAATAAGCCATCCATAAATCTAATCATCATCCATAAAGCCGAAAAGACGTTTTAACTCAATCGCTCGATAAAAGCGCTGAAAACCCATGAAAATGGCGCGAAAACTTTACACAATGCATTAATGCAAGCGACGGTGACACATCGAGATCAAACCAGAGACATTATTCACCTAGATATAAAACGTCAAGATGAATTAACCATAGACCATAAATGGTTAATTATTCTCTTTTACAGTAGTGGTGTGCGATTATGGAATATTTGTATGATTAATCGACTAATTTATTAATTCCACGTTAGTAATCTTACCCTTCGAAATGTATACTTGGTAGACTAAACCAATTCATTGCGTCGATAGGTTATTTAGACCGGTAGGTAAACATGCACACAGACTTAAGTTACCCTAAAATTAAAAATTGAAGTAGATGTACTCGGTTAAATAAAGTCTATTAACATTTTCATATACCTAATTAACTAGCTAAATCTAATATCTGTCTAGTCTCTAGAAACATGCAGATTTCTGCTTTTAGCTGTAAGTTGATAATAAAAGTACCTGAATAGATTCTTGATACAAAACAGATCCAAAATTACAAATACAAACATCTACAAATAACATTTTTCCAACAAAACAATCGATCTTGTTAGAACAATGTAATACAACGGTTCTCTAATAGTTGAACAATGCATTTAATTCCCCAAGGAACATTCGCCGTCTAAACTGACCCATTTCATTTCACTATTCCTTTACGATAGACTAAATTCGTGGGGTTGGGCCCGACAGATATTTATGGGATCTTCAATTGATCTATTTCGGGGTTGTTATCATTTAATCTAAGAAACTCGCCCTTCAGGGGTCTGAATGTCGAGATATATAAATTCAAAGTAATATTTCTTTCGGTTCGGTTCACTTGCGCTTCAAAAAATTATTCTGTGGGTGGAAAATGTTTTCAGTACAAACAATGTAGATACGCAGATTGTATTTTAAAAACTGTAAAAGCAATTTATTTCGCTATCGCAAATTCAATTGCCATAATAACGATATTGTAATTTTAACAACAACAATAAGAACCAAATTGACTAAAATAACAAATGGGGTAAGCTCGAAGCAGAATTCACATTTATATTTAAATTGCTGCCAGGAAAGATCGAAGAATCAATTTAGAACAGGCTCGAGTACCCGAAAACTTTTACAATCGCGCCTACTCGTAATATTTCACAGCGCTCCGAAACACTGATAGGCCCTAACTTGGTACCGATAGCAAACACCTGACTTTTGCCAACTCCGTCGATTGTAACCGCAAACTGTTTTCGAGAATTAAAATACCCTCCCTCAATAATGAGACGCAATGCGGTAGCCGTTGGATACAGGGTGGGCTTGGACGCTCAGTATTCGAAAAATCCGCTCTGATAAAACAAAAACACAGGTGGGTACACTGTTTCGCAATCAATGGAAATTCCTACTTCCGTTACGAAAAGTTTGTGGGGAAAAAAGCCTATTTTCGGCCTAACTACAGCTGCAAAGTTGGGTGTTTGCTAACTTTTTTTTTTAAATAAAGTTTTGTTATCCTGTAATCTTCGTGCCAAATTAATGAAGCTGTGATACAATTAATATTTTAGCAGCTAACCAGTGTTGAATGCTATGCTGAAGCCGCTTGTCGCTCACAATTCTTGAATTCAAAAAATGTCATGAACTTTTGTAGCTTATGTTAGCTAACATAGGGTGCTTTCTCCTCGTTTCCGTATTACGTACGGCGAAAAATACGTGAATAAGAAAACCCTTTCCACACAGCCTGACATAAACTTCCATATGTTCATTTTTGTTACGCCCTGACGCATCTCACATAAAATTTATAGTAACTTTATAATTTAGGAAGCGCGGTCGCCCGCAGCAGCAAGTAACGCAAGTCATTTACGAGCATTTTCACGGCATCTGAAGTGTCAAGCGTACGTTGTTGATATTCATGATGGCGGTTGGCATGCTACGCACGTTTCCGCGACATAATCCGAAGTTCCCGACGGCGCTAGGCCCGATAATATCGAGGCATATGAAACCACAGAACCCACAGATTGCTGCCGTTCAATTTCGTCGTGTTCCTTACGCATATTTTTACGATTCCTCGGAACTATTCCGTTGTATCAACGAGATATATGAGTCAGTTTGGGAGATTTATGCGGTTACTTGATATAGTCGGATGGTGGTATAGTTTCGATGCAAACATCTCGTTTGGAGGAAAAATAAAGACGGTATCTATTTCCCTATTCCCCTAAACCTTAATTTTATTTAAATGTAGTAGTCAGGTTTTCAATGATGCTTATAGACGTTGCCTAAGGCTCATATTATGCGCAATTAGAAACGTGAACCGTGTTTCATTTTACTAAGAGCTCATAAGTTGGGCTGCACCCACGCACGCTATGTTAATGCTCAGAACTTTACCTGCATCGTTCAAATGAGAAACTGTAACATGCAAATGTACAACAAGTTTAGACTTACAAGATTAAATAACAGTGTTTCTAAATCTTATAAGCAAAGTCTTACTCCCGGGAATGCTTATCGTAACTGATTCGAAAGGAAACTAATTAGATATTAAGAATTGTTTATGACTCTTTATTTATAAAATATTTCTATCTACTCTACTTACTTGAACTTACAACTAAAAGAAAGAGAAAGGAGAAGACTCAGTCACGATTCCATCGAAGAATCACTGATACAGGTACCCACAGAAAAAACAGTACCCTCACTTTCCACAAAGGTTGATTTTATTCCCTGAATATTGAAATACTTGGAAAAATAACTTTGAATAGGTAAAGCCTGAATTAAAATTCCGTTTCCTAATCCGATATCCAAAGGTTCGGAATGGCACCTTTAATAGAAATGGCTGTAAAATTAAATTTGGTTAGCGGGACAGGATTCGTTGGTCCCCTGGAAAATTGCCTAATTTTAGATTCTGTCCGTCCTGTTTGCTTAATTTAATATTCTAATCACAAACAGTAATGTCGTTGTTGCTACTGGTTGTTGGTTTTGGACAGGAGATGAAGCGATTACTTTTTGTTTATATGACTATTGTTGGTTGCTTGGTAACTTTTTTGCTTTTAAAATTACCTTGATTAAGCTGTGTGACCGCCTTTAATGGAATGGGGGTTAAACTAGAAGATACCGCAAACGACGCTCAAATAGGTTTTGATTAGGAATACGCTTCTGTTGAACAAATTTAAATAATATCAGATTTTTTTTGTAACTTTTTTGTTATTTTCTCCCGTACCGACCGCTGCCATTTTCTCTCTGTAGGATATTATAAATACCTGTTTAATTTTGAACAAAATTTTTAATCTTGTTATCGTAATTTGGAACTGTCACCCACAGGTAGCTATTACGTAAAGTTTTCGCAATTTCAAAGTTAATACAACAAACTTTATGTTTATTTTAGGCGACTGGTCTCTTATTTTAATCCCGAAAAACAACGCAATGGCCTATTCTAAGATATTCAACCGCACTTAAAGAAACTTAAGAAATAAACACTGAGGAAGTAAATGACTTTTATTTTGTTTTATTTCAAGAAAATAATCAGCCAGAGTTTTCGTCTAAATCGATCCTTCTCGAATAGATCAAAGGAAATTAACAAAGAGGACGTTAAGGAAATTAGAAGATACATGGTACAATACGTTTTTGACGTTGTATTCGATATCAAAGTTAAAATCTGTTGATGTTACAAAGTCAGCATTAAATACATGGTTATTATATCTTCCTTTGGAGTTTGGAGCTTGCTTACATTAACATGTATAAGCGTAAATAGGTACTCCGTATATGGTTATTCATATATGTATGTTATGGGTAGCATAATGAGATGTTTGAGTGAGTTCTGAGTAAAATATTATTAACTGTGTAATAATATAGGAACTCTTGTATGAGATGGATTTATTAGGATTTATAAATACTTCTCATATGTGTTGTATAATTCAAATCCTAAGGTACCGTTGGCAAATAAAAGTACCTAGTATGATTTCTATGTATTATGACTTTGTTCTCGCAAAACTGTCTCGCAAGTGAACACTGTTCACAACTTTGTATTCTTACAAGACAGATCGAAAAGTTCCAATAACCCAATAAAAAACCAAACGCCTATAGTATAGTCACTATAGATATTTGTAACCGAACCGATATCTTCACTTCAGCACATATCTGCATGTGACCACGTTCCTATTCACGTTCCAATACCGTAAATGACAGAACGAGAACAATAGAACATTTCATAAATTCTGCAATTATTTGAATGTCCATCAAAATAAATCCAATTATAAAAACCTGCCACATTGTGACACAAAATGTTTCAACACAATGAAAAGGTTTTATTCAAACTTTTGGCTGTGATTCTTAAATAATAGATATCTACGTGAATGTCTCAAGTTCTAAATTTAAAATTACTTTTGAGTTGATTTTAATTTTAAATCTGTAAATTTTTAAACGTGTTTCAAAACTTCGGATCGTTTTTTAAACAAGTTTAGATTTGAAAGGGGAAAACGAAAGAGTTTTTTTTAATAAACTAGAAAAGACGAATTATGTCATTAAAACGGCTTCAATAATAAAACATTAAGAGAAACACTCATACAAAATCTGTAGCGTTCACAAGCTTATGCTTCATCATTCCCGGAAAAATATAAATAAAATGCTCTTTGTTTTCACAGTTACCGATGCCACATAATTAAACATGCACTTTTCATGACGCATTAATGATGCTCGCACATCATTAAAAAGGCTTAAATCATCCACAGTTTGTTCACACATCACGCCATGGAACGGAACCACAAGGCTCGCAATAAATTGCTCGTTTCATCCTTAATTGCAAGGGGATTGGAATGCGAATTCCAGATGAATTAGGGGCCTGGCAATTAGTCTTAAGACACACCGATTACTGGCAGTTTCCCGCTGACGATTTTCATTGTAAGTACGTGGTGGAAAGTTAGACGCAGATGTTAGACAAGAGAATTAGTTATGAATCTTGAATGAGTTTCTGTTAGTTTTACTTTGTTTGATGTTTCAATTCAAGTTATTGGATAAAGCAATTTTTGTATTTAGTTTACATTTGTCTTTATTTTTAATAGCCATGCATTTCAATTTAATAAATATAGTAACAGAAAAGTCACAAAAGTCTAAAACAAATACCTTCTTTGTTGATGTATACGTTGCATTAAATTTTGCTCTTTTATTACTTTTAATACTTTACGTAAGAACGGTCCTCAAAGAGTAGGTAATTGGCTGGACTTCATGCGTCGAAACAAGTCCAGAATAAGGTTCTAAACGAAGCACAAGAAGTCGAGATCCCTTTACGTAAGACCTAATTAGTTCGCAACGAGAACTGCGTAATATATTAGGTAAAACTTTCAGTGTTTATATTTCAACTTCAGGCACATCTGGTGTACGAACAATCTAGAAATTTTCCAAAGATGAGAGAAGGTTTATGAATATTGAAGGAAGCAATGATAGAGTCCGTTTGCTTCGATTCCTCTTCTTAATGAGATGTGATTCAATTTTTTATTTTGATTGCTTGTCCCTTTTCGTTTTAATATTCGAAAGTAGATCAAAAGCGCCTGTTTTGAGCTTAAATCTACATACCTACCTAAATTACTTCGAATTTTACGAGTTTGTACCCTAATTTATGCTTGAAAAATATAATTTTACGAGTTCGCTCAATATTTTACGACGTTCTTGGCTTGTTTATTAATTTGGTATTTACAACAGGATAGATAAAAACAAAAAGATTAGATTTTAAAAAAGGCTTCGAGGAGGCCGCTTAAAATCTCAAACACAAAAAAAATATGCAAAGTATAGCCTTCACATCTTAACACATCCCACTCAAAGAAAGGCTTACACAATCGTCGTTCGTCAAAAGAGAACTAAATGCCACTTAAACACGAACTATCTTAGCTCTTTAACTACTAAAACAGTTACTTAGGCGCCTAGAATACAAAGCAAGGCAGCGTTAGGTGGCAAAGACAAAAAGCAGACATGTCTGTCAAATTCAATACATTTGCAAATGTTTTGAATTTTAGTACCCCATTTTGCAAATGGCTGAGATATACTGAGCAGTTGAGCACACTGGCTCTTCCGTTGTCAACTTTTGCCAGTGATTAACACATTCAACTTGCATTATTAGTTGCTAGTAGATTCTGGTGCGGTCCCAGCTAAAGACTTTGGGTGGGGCACAGGGACGTAGCTAGGCATTTGGAAAAAAAAATGCAGATCGTTGAGTGGACTGGGTTTGTGTGGACTTACCTACACAAAACAATTATGGGCGCCAGCGTCCTGAACAGAGCTTTTGCTCCACCACGGATATGTTAGGTTAGGTTTTCGTCGATTCATGCAAAGAGTATTTTTCCCGCCTTATATAGAAAATCCTATCAATTAGAAAAGTCAGAATTCAAGAGAACTAGAGAGAATTCTCGTAAAATTTTGCAACCACTTCGAATTTAATGGGTTTTCTTTATGTCTATTAATACAGAAATTGTTTTCGTTTATTAAATTCATAAAAAAAAACTGAAAAGAATGCAATAGGTCAGAGCGAGCTCGTAAGTTTTAGCACTGCATCGGGTAGTAGAATACACATGTCATATACAATGTAGGTCACAATCATACAAGCGGTTCTTATACGTGTGCTCCTTCAATTAAAGGAGACCACAACATGCACATATATCTAGGTGTTTACAGAGGATTAGAAAGAAATAAAAACAATTAACATAAAGACAAAAGGAAAACAAAACGAAATTGAAAATCTTTTTTTATATATATCTTATATATATCTTACAAAACTTCGACAAAAGGTGTATTTTGACCATTTATACAGGAGTTATGTAGGACTCTGACGACTAATAGAGAAATTTTTCGAGAACTAACTAAATACAAGTGCGAGCGAAACGAGCTGGAAAATTTTAGCACCTCTCCTTGGATAATTAAGGTTCTTTTTGTTCATTTATACAGAAATGAGAATAGGAGGAACTCTGTTAAATTTTAAAAGAAAGTATAGGAAGTATTAGCGAGCAAGAAAATTTTAGCATTCCGCCTCGGATTGGTTGATTTCTTTATTGCTGTCCGAAATTTTGGAGTTAGAGGTTCATACCCCACCCCAAGCTTACGGCCCTGCTTTTGAGATGCGAGTGAAGCGAGCCGGGCTTATGTTAGGTTAGGTTCTTTTGGTGCATTCATACAGAAACAGGATTACAGGACTTACTTAGTCGTGTGCCATCAAGCAAATAATTTATTCAATTTAAATATGATCACGGTTAATCCAGACCTAGCACAGGACAGTGGTTGTGACCTTTGGATCCGCTCTTGGTACTAATAGAATGCAAGAGCGAAAGAAGACAGCTTAGAATGCAGAGGCGAGAGAAGCGAGCGCGAGCTCTTGAAAATGTTTGCATTCTACCTCGTTAAGGTGACACTTTTCGACATTTTTTCCATAGAAACTTCGGGGGGGTTTTACTCCACTGTTTGACACTGCACATCCAAAGTAAAACATGATATGGTATTGTCTGGTATTGTTGGTAATTTTGTCTGTACGGAAACAGAATAAAAAGCCATTAAAAAGTTACGAGCTATCAAAGATTCGTTTTTATTGCAAATTTTAATGCAACTTTGGTCGTAAATTAGTAATAAAAGAAGTGTCAAATTTCCAAAACAAAGTCGGTACCGACACAGCACAATTATCAAAGAATTCAATACATTTTATTAGTTGTTTTTTCATAAAACACTATCTTCCAAAGGCCTTTTCGTATTTTTTTACGCGCGCCTTACGTTTCGGAACGCTGCCGCGCTGTGTGTGTGCGTACAAACTAGATGTGCGTGAAGACTAGCGTCTAACTGCTCATCACTGATACTATCTCTGTCGGGTACGATGCCAAGTGAGACAGCTTGCTTTTCGGCCACGGCCACCAGTGAGTTCGAGCCCGCGACTAGTGAAACCTTAAGGTTAGCTTAAACCGCAACTAAACGAGCAGGAAGACAATAACCTATTCAATTTCTGAAAAATTGCTCTTTTAAGGAAGATTGGGGGGGTTTCCCATGACTCCTGTGACCCCGCCCCCCTCTAGGACCGAGCATAGTAGTAGTTGGGAGTTTGCATCCCTCTATTTGTATGGAAAGGTTGTCTATTATTAATTTACTTGAGTACTGTTACTTAGATACATATTCTCGAAATATGTATCTAATATTCATATTCGCTTATAAATTCTGTCGTCTTTTCCTTATCCTTTATAATTATTTTAAAATAATATCGACCAACTCGTTTTCAGTTGAGCTTTTAGAAGTTTCAATATCTTTGGTACTTTATGGAGAATAAAATAAAGACCTTGGACTCCGTTTTAAACCCACACAAACACGTATACTTGCTCGTGAAATTCTTGGAGGAGTATAAAGGTAAAATGCGACCGAGTTATAAATGTATTGCAAGAATAAATGATCCATATCTCTACCTATCTATTACATTATATTATTATACGTAGGTATAATATTATTACTATTACTAACTAAATATTATTCACCACCCACCCGATCAAAACGGATATCATACTGCTTCTAAACACAAAATTCAATTTCTCAGCCTCCTCATATTGACAGCCAGACCCGATAAATGATAGTTGATAACCGACAAACAAACGAGGCATCATTGTTCGACCTTCATTGTAAAGCCAGGGGTTTGTCGATAGGGCACGGATACGGTGGCAAGAAACGCTTTCATCAGATTCATCTCTTAGCGAATGAGGCAAGCGACGACCCGTTACGTTTAAGTGCATATGCCGAGATGGAAGATTCATTTGTTTAGGTTTTTTTGTGTTGTAGATAGTGATTTGCTTTTGTTTCATCGCTTTTGTTTCTAAATAAAAGCTTGTAATAAAATAGCGTCACTCCTGTGTTTACACCTTTAAGAGTATGAGGAACTGGGTCTAAAGTTCCTCGATACTCCTTAGAAAAGGGAGAATCTTCCGACCAGACAGGTGTTATGTCTTCTGGGCAACTGCCCGACAGTTGTTGTCGGGTTTTCTTTTAAAGGTACTCTTAAGTCGATGTAAACTATGCTTGCGAGATTCAGACCATATTAGTTCTTCTGTTTACTCATAGATGGCGCTGTAGTACTTTTTGTTGTAAGTTGCTTTTTGTAGGTCGCTACACAAACCCCCGCTAACCTCCCTAGCCTTTTTTTTTTTTTTTTTTTTTGTTGACGATTTGGAAATCCTCGATGGATGTCCCCCGCCCTGGGGAGGGCGGAGGGGTCTGTCAGACTCGTACTGACTAAAACCACACCGGTGTTCCCTCGCACACTTGCGTCGGGGGGCAGCGGGAACGAATGTGACTTCCGCTGCCCCGGACTAGTGCCGGCCCGCTCGACCAGTGCGGGCCTCGTCCCTGGGGGGAGTGAGGTGTGCTCCCCCCGTTACGTCTGTGAGAGGCGCGCGTGGAACACTACGCGCCACCGTCTCGGGTCCAGTGATATGGGGGGCGACGGATGTCCCCGAATCCGTCGCCCCTGGACCTGTTTAGGGGGGCCGGAAGAGGGCGTTATCCGCCCTCTGCCGACGCCCGGTGCGTCTGCTGCGGGATGGGAAGGAACTCGAGATTTCCCTCTCCCTCTCCGCAGCTTCCTTCTGCGACATGACGGTTTCGCAGAAGGACACCACCGCGTCCCAGGACTCTGTGCTGTCGACCATCGCGTGAGCAACGGTCGGCAGCGACAGGTCTCCACCTATCTCTGTCACGAGGGCACGGCGCGGCTCGTCCCAAACCTCCCTAGCCTAGCCTAACCTAGAGGCTAGGCTAGGGAGGTTAGCGGGGCTGTTTCCGCACTTAGCCTCTTTATTGGGCCATTGTACGTATAAAAATCCTCTGGTTACTCCAACCATCCCAGGTCCTCCCAGAAAGCTAGCAGCCTTTTCAGGCTGCTGCAGGCCTCCGGGAGCGATGCCAGCGATTGTAGAGTCCGTGCCCGTTGATCTGCTACGCTTCTGCACTCCATGAGCACGGGCTGTGGTGTTTCTTCCGCCTCCATGCATCCTCATCACAGATGGCTATCCGTCACACCTATGGTAAATAGGTGTTTGTTTAGGGGACAGTGGCCGGTTATAATACCTATAACCTTGCGAATTTTGTCCCGTTTCAGTCTAGTGATGCTGCGGGCAAGTCTCTTTGATGCTTCCGGAACTGCACTCTTTGTTTGCCTGCAGGTCACACTGTTTCTCCATTCCATTTGGTGTATTTACTCGGTTTTCTTACGCAGCCATGATTTTGGTATGGGCAGTAGTGGTTCCGGACCGTATACTGTTGTCTCTGCTCCCCTTTTGGCCAGTTCATCTGCTGCGTCGTTGCCCAGTGAGTTACTGTGCCCTTTTATCCATTGCAGAGTTACTCTGTTTGTGTTTGCAATGTGTTGGAGTGCGCTGTGACATTCCATCCAATACGAGGGCAGAAGTTAAGATATTGTTTTGTAGCGCTTGGAGCACTGATGCACTGTCTGAGATGACTTTGATGTTAAGATCTCTGATGTCTCTGGCTGCAACTGCTTGAGCTGCTTTGGTGATTCCAATACATGCCACACACACACCCATATTTCAACAGTTATATTTTATAAGTGTCAGATAATTAGAGGCAGACTAAGAAATCCCTACTAAAACACTTAAATAAATCATTTGCCCGATCAGGGATCGAACCACGGATCTGAATATAGGGAAGAATAGTCGGGCTTCGCTTGGACTAGACCAACGATAACGAAAGCCTAAACCCAGCCCGAGTAATTTAAATGTTCCAAAAAAAAACACATTCGAAAGATCTTAACATGACAAGTTTATTTAGGCTTCCCTCGGGATAAATGTTCGACCTGTAAAAGGATATCTTGAACAAAGAACGATGTTGAATCACATTCCTAACGGCTTTTACCTATCTTTGTAACTGGCAGGCACGTGCGTCTAATTTGAAGGTCATTCGTTGATATGACCTTACAAAACGTGTAGCCAAAGTCGTCTTAACCAAAATATGACCTTGATCCCGCCGTCTCAGATGCGGCGTACGGCTAGCCTTGGAACTGAGAAGCCCGTGAATTTAAAGGTTTTAGCAATTCACTGATATTATTTCACATACACGTGCCTACAAACTCATTTCATGGACGCCGTACAGACAAAGTGTACTTATAATAAAAAGCCCGCCTTTCTCATCGCCCTAGTAATATTGACGTATCCTCAGGGAACCTCTCTAAAATCAATCAACGCAGTCCATCACAATCTAACCGACACATTTTCCATTACATTTCCAGATTCGGAACTCGAGGAGCTGGGTGAACAGTTGCCGCGGTACCGGCCGGACTCGATAGCGGCACTGCGTCGGATGACTCGATTCACGGAACCCGAGCTGAAGCGGTTGTACCGGGGCTTCAAGGCGGAATGTCCCACTGGAGTCGTGAAGGAGGAGACCTTCAAACTTATTTATTCGCAGTTCTTTCCGCAAGGAGGTTAGTAGATGATGAGTCGGTGTAGATGAAAAAAAAACAATCTTTTTTTGAATGCGCAATTGGAGACTGCAATGAAAAGGTGGGTAGAGACAGGCCTTTATCCGATAGGATATTCCACGGGACCTATGAAGAAGGAGACATTCAAGTTTTTTTAATTCGCCGTTTTATCCGCAAGCAGGTAAGTAGATACGGTAGACTTTTTTCGATAGTCCTTTTCTTAATGTAATCTTGGAGGAAATGAAAGATGATTTAGTCTGCCCTTCATTGATTGGACTGGAAGTATGAGTATGACTGGTACATAAATCTAACAGGTGTGTTCCGTTCTGGTCCGGCCACGACGCCAAACAAGGTCATGGTTATGGCAGTAGGCTGTACGGATGTGTGCCTTTTGGTACTAGAAAGAGAAATACTAGTACCACATTATTTCATGAGCAAATTATTTCTGCGTGTCGCGAAGCTGAACACCCCGGTGCTGCCTACACTACACCACCGAGGCAGAGAACGTCGAGGAGTACGTGCGCCAAAAATTTAAGTACACGCCAAGGGTGCAGCTGCCGTCGGTTGTGTCTATGCAAGTACTCTCCATTAGCCAGACGAGAACACCTAGAAATAATGTTTCGGATCGATTCTCCCGGACAGTGGCATGACAAATGCCCGACACACGTCATCCGTCCCGTCCTTCCTAATACGTTTCCGGTAGTTGTTCGCCAACATAACTTTATCCATAATCGCACAGACAAAACCTTTAGTTTCCCCAAAGAGGTCGCCGAAACGTAGCCATGACACGGACGCTAGAAAATCTACATCGGGCCATAAAGAACCCTGTAGAAGTGCCCGTGAAACTCTTAGCTCTGCCGTACCATTTCAGAAGCCACGACCCCCACACTTTCGCGGGATATACAATCACATACTGTACACATCCGTACAGCCTACTGCCATAACCATGACCTTGTTTGGCGTCGTGGCCGGACCAGAACGGAACACACATCTTACAGATTCAGAGATCTACGAAACAAGCCAAGAAATTGTTGCCTAGTAAGTCCGTGATAAAAAAATATCGTTTTGTGAGAACGTCTCCTGAGAACTAGGGAGCCTAATCAAAAGCAACAAAATTAGGACTGCTTCTTTATGGTATCTTTGGTTTTCGATGTAAATGGGTACACGTGATTATTTTCCTAAGAAGGTAACCGAAGCAAATTTTCGTCAAACCATGTGACCAATAAACTGCCATATCAAGAAATCCACGAAAGGGCTTCCAACGGAAAAGCTCCCAACAAAGTTTGGAGGCCACTTTCAAGTTACTTGTATTTGAAATTGTTCACAAGGTAAAGTATTAATGCTTATCGAATCGACAAGCACATGGCACAACTTTATCGGTTATTTTTCGCCAGCCTTCGTTATTCAAAAACTGATTAATAAGACTCAGATTTGACACCAAAATAAATATCAGACTAAGCTTTCAAAAACTTAACCAGTGTAAGAGAGTTACGACCCTTAAAAGGCGTTAATAAATACCAAGGTTTCCAAATAAACTTCGATTCGAACTACCTCTACCAATAAACACATTCCCGCATAAAGATATCTACAATACTCGGCAAAACAACAGAGGAAGCAAGGCAAACATCAATATATAACTTCATATATAGGTTGAAGAAAGGTAACCACGTTCAATAAACAATAGGAAAAGTGTTTCGTTTTATTTACCCCTATCCTCCCCCCTTTTGCCGAAGCTTGACGAGAGTAATCGAAGGCGGAATACATCGGTACATATCGTATAATCATCGGGTTTCATCGGAAGGTAAGTGTGTTTTACAATTACTCTTTTTGGTATGTAGGTTATATTGATAAGATAAGTGTGCGTGTGCCTTTTAATGCTGGTGTTTTTGCACTAGGACTATGGTAATCACAACCCTCATAGAAAAGCGACAAATAATAGATTTCATGATAACAACAACAACAACTGTTCACTTAAAAGACAGGGCGTTTTTGAAAAAAAATAAAGTGGTTTCGTTTGGTAGTTCTGATTTTCACCACACTCCAAAAGATCCTTGTTCAACTATACTTAGGTATTTCAAACTGTTGTTCAATACACTTCCTCAAAAACTGTCTCTTATCACATTACAGTTAGGTTCAGAATGCAGTGTATGCTGTAAAATATAAGAAAAAAAATGTGATTTAGGTTTAAAGATATTTATTCTCAAAAAAAACTAATATATTAATCAATACTTATACATATTAAAGCTCGTGACTGTACATGTCATACGACATTATACAGAACACACACATTTCACAAAACACTTCTCACTTCACAACGTCTGTCTCACCAAACACTACCCCCTTACAGAAAATAAACGTCTGAACTTGAAGAATGTTAATAAAGTATACCGACCGTACTAAAGAAATAAAATAGGGACATGAAAAACGCATCACATAATCATATAATCCCATCATGTTGAGTGGTCTGGGTACTGCTTTACATTCGCGCAAATTGTCCGCGAGGCCGTAAGTTCACGAACTTAGGACCTCTGACGAATGAAAATATATTTTAGGACGACAGGCTCAAAGTACAATTTGCAATGTTTGTAGCAAAAAAAAAGAAATATTTAAGGAGAATATGAATCCACGTGAATAAATTGATGTGGGTTGTTTTGTCTTGATTTTTTTTTTTGGATAACGGTTTAAATTAAAGCCAGTCTTACTAAGAGGTATCGTATTACTCAGTACTAACTGGATTGTGGAGGTCAGATTGGCAGTCGCTCCATGTAAAATACTGGTACTCAGCTGCATCCGGTTAGACTGGAAGCCGATCCCAAGATAGTTGGGAAAAGGCTATTCAGATTTATCATTTACTACACACACACACACACAGAACAGTACAGTATAGTTGTACAGTATTTAAACGTACACTCACTTCATCCCCTCCACTCACGACAAGCACAACATCCCAAAAACTCCACACACATAATCATCATACACTTCCACTTACATCATGCACTTTTTAGGGTTCCGTAGCCGAATGGCAAAAAACAGAACCCTTATAGATTCGTCATGTCTGTTTGTCCGTCTGTCTGTCCGTCCGTATGTCAGAGCCACTTTATTGCGAAACTATTACTAGGACTACACAGCTGAAACTTGGTAGGTAGATTCCCCCACACGGAACTGAAACTAAAAAAAAAAACCATCAAACCTATCGTGTGGGATTTCTATAGATAAGTCTTTAAAAATGACATTGAGGTTCCTAAAACCAATTTTTTTTCAAAGCCAATCTTTTGAAAGATAGTCTCTTCCTAAGTGGTAAAACGTGTGTCCTCCCCTCTAATTTCGTTTGTCCTCCCCTCTAATTTTAAAGTAAGAGGAGAAAAATTCTGAAAAAATATTGGGGTGCAGAACGTAAAAAAACAAACAGTAACTTTTTTTTTCATTACCTTACTATGAAAAACAAATTTAGTTTTGCGGTTGAGTGGAAGTTTACTAATGAATGACCGTTCAAAATATTGATATTGTTCATTATATTATATTGTTTGAGGCTATGGAACCCTGTGTGCGAGTAAGACTCGCACTTGGCCTGTTTTTCATTTCCTCACCCTCACATTATTTTACCACAAGATCAATAAAGCACTCACTTGAGACAATCCTCTGGCACGTCATCTACAATAGAATTATAATAAGCATACCCATATAGCCGGACACTGCCTCCTAAGATACAGGCCTAGCTTAGTTTAGAGGACAGGATTGAACATATTGTACTAATCTATCAATGCTAAATTATGAACCTCAATTGTATGCAGTGCAAATTGTACCTAAACTTTGTGGTAAGTAATAAAAGATTTATTATTATTATTTGTAGTCTTTGCACTTACAATGTTCGAAATAGCAATATCGCTCTCCTATAAAATCAATCCATAAGTATTTCGCTTCACAACAATATTGCTCGCAATATTCTGTAATTGCACTCTCAACTGCACGAATGGTTCGCTATGGATAATGGGCTCGGAATAAATACCGATGTAAGCTCGGTTTTAAATAATAACGCTACAGCAATACTGTTGAAAACGAAACCTATACATCTATAAACCTTTCAATACTTACTGAATAAAAAATATATCAATCATCATAAAACAACAGTGAAAACTGCCAAAATTTAAATTGTGATTAGCATTCTATAGAAGGATCATTCAGGCTTGGCACTTGACCCAAATAGGTCTGAAGATAAAACAGACAGACGCCCTACTAATCCATTTTCAAAATCTTCGATAACAATGAGACATCTAACAGACAATTAAGAAACAATTCCATCCAAAGTTAATAGGGCTTACCCAGCACCTCCGTCCTCCAATAGCCTATTGTTTTAATCTTACTTTAGAGCGTGAAAGAGACGGAGCTAGACGGCCTGTATAGCTCCATCTCTTCCCCACGCCGAAGTGACATTAAAGTTAGGTACTCGAACAATCAAGTGCAAATTGTCTTTGAATAAAATCGAATAGTAATGAAGCCAATGAATGGATTCAAAGAGAAATGGATGCAAAGCCGAGGGGAAAGTCAATCGACTCGACATACCACGTAAGCGTTTATTGGCTTACAACTTGAATAGCTGATTGCATTGCAGGCTTTTGCATTTCTAACTAAGATTCCCCGACCATTATTATGCGGAGAATTTCAATTATGAACTACTGTTGCTTTTAAAAATCACAGATTTATTTGTATTTCTATACTATGGTTGTTTTTGACGAGAGACGTTCTGTCAATATGTACCTATATATTAATATACCAATATATATATATATATATTTATATATATATATCAATATGGCCAAATATACTAAGATAATTATATTTGTCGGCATATTTTGGTGATGTCATAGAAATATACTCGTATTTTAGCTACGTCTGTGACGGGCTTCAGAATCGTCCCCGTCCTCTGGCTAATATTGTGTTCATATAGTTACTCACGACCCAGTAACTGAATTGTGGAGGTCATTTAGGCGGTCGTTCCATGTAAAATACTGGTAATCAGCTCCATCGTAGAAGCTGACCCCAACATAGTTAAGAAAAGGCTTATCAGATGATGATACAAATGGTAAAGTCAACCATCAATATGTATTCCATCACCATGACCTACACGCCACGCAACATTCCGAAGCACTCGTCCACAAATGCATGTCATTACGATGTAATGTTAAAAGCAAAAGTGCTTTAGAAGCAGCCAGCACTAGCACTCACTGCTCGCTACGAGTGCTTTCAGCGCAGTTAACGAGTACTCACTACTGCTCACTACACCCCAATGGCGGGACGCGCGGAACTACAATCACCTTTTGTATGTGTTAGCAGAATGGGGAAACAATTTGCATCTTCGTCGTTTTTTATTTACCTTTTTATTTATGAAGTTTATTTGTGTGTTATGTGGCATATTATATGCTGAAATGAACTTTCAAGTTTTGAAACTCTGGGGCCGTGGAGTCCGAGTGCTCACAGCCTTTTTAAGGAAATTCCCACACGCCTAGTTGACGCTTCCCGTGACCTGAGCTGGGTTTTACCTTGGCCATAGGCTAAAGTTTTGCCATACAACGTGGCAACGCTGCCAGGCTCTTGGGCATGTTACCGGCTGACAGCGTTGAGGAGGAGATTGTTTAACGCCCTTAAATAATTTGTTGTTATTTTAGTTTTAATTATCTAGTTTTATGAATTTCTTTGTATACTCATTCAGTAAAATAAAATTAACTTTCAAGTTTAGTAGGTATAGTTCGATCTTATTATAATGAGTTGCTTTTGATCACACAGGTCATCTTTATAAAAAGTTGATGTTAAATATGGTACCAACTTCGTTAAGTACGTAAGTCACTGATCAAAAATCGTCACAATCATCATCTTAAAATATAGAGGTTTTAGGTACCTACTGAAAATTGAATTCTCTGCGTTATTTCAAACTCCTTCCCACGCTCTGTAGGCATCTGTTTACTTAACTCATAGGCACCCTTCATATGGGTCTAAGTCTAAGATATAGCTGGGTTAGTTTGGGTTAATAAATTAAATCATATCAAACTAGTATTACCAGCAACCCCCTTTCTCAAAGCTAATATTTAACCGTCTGTGTACGCCAAAAGCTTACAGTTACATAGTGGTTATTTCTCTAAATGAAATTTTGTTACACGAAATCAATCATTTACTTCTAGGTACGTAATTGTACAGAAAGCAAGCAAACCTTTGTCTAGTGTGGAACCGACCATCCAATAAGGTAATAAAAAATATCAAACACATAACCCTCCTTTTGGGAGTCGCCGCAGTCGGCTAAAAAGAAAAATGTTGCATTCTGTACCATCAGATCCATTGCAACATTAAGTAGTAATAGGTTATAACCAAATGATTTTATTTAAAAACCGTTCCCAAAATGTCATCCAACGTTCACAGAAACATTTTATTTATATTGCTTAATTTAAATAAAAATGTTTGGGTGATCGTAGCAAATTTACACGTGGCAAATTTTATTCAGGCAAAAAGAGAGGCTTTCTGGCAATTATTCGCAACTGGCTACACATACAAAGCTTTTATCAGTACCGGGCAACACTCACAAATCTCCAATTTCAGACACATAGGTTCACGTTTCGGAAATAACAATCATCCATAAAACACACATGTTGAAACAAAA
The DNA here is from genome assembly GCA_963082945.1 of Cerastis leucographa. Lineage (NCBI taxonomy): Eukaryota > Metazoa > Arthropoda > Insecta > Lepidoptera > Noctuidae > Cerastis > Cerastis leucographa. The sequence goes on along the minus strand of OY720358.1, from coordinate 5,848,697 downwards.
AACGGGATTTACAGCAACGAGGTCTGTAAGCTAGAAAAAACGCAGCTGAAGACGCTTTAGAAGCTAAATGAAATTGAAAATGGAATTTTCATTTTATCAGCAGGTATTTTGCCCATGAGGCGACATTCTGTACGAAATAAACATCTTCGAAGAAGTAATTGGACGTTCGTTAGTCCAGACCAAAAGCTCATAAATAAAGTATGTACGCTGGATTGTTCATAGCCCTAAGCAAGCACGGTTTTTCTAGCTACCTACAGCATTTGTTGGTCAGATGCCAGTCAACTGCATCCTCAGATACAGTCTTTTATCAGTATTATTTTTACCCCTAACTGCAGCATCCCTAATTCCCAACAGCAGCCATAATGTACTGAATTTCACTGTGATGTCGACACTGGTACAAAGTGGGAGGCAGAAAAATGTGAAAGAGTTTATCATCCAAAATCTCGAGTTACTAGTGAGTAACTAGCTAGTGAGCTAGGGTACTTTTTATTACCAATCATGGCACCCCTATTGAATGACCAAAGTCAAGACAAGACAGTCGACGTTTTCAAGACCACAACATAGCTCTGTTTGTATGTTTACGTATAGGTACCTAATTACAAAGCACATCACAAGAGATAAATTCGAAAATAAATTATTGATGTCAATACTCGTATAATTAAACTCTTCTCAACCACCACACTCAAATTCACTCAATAGTAAAAGGGTAGGAGCTCGTGGCTAAATAATAACAGCCGCGGGTCGATCTTTAAGGTTAAGCCGTGCCTGCCGAGGTTGGTCCGTGGGTGACCATAATTACATACCGAGTTTCTTCCGTGCCTCGGAAAGCACGTTAAGCCGTTGGTCACGGCAGTCATCTGTAGATCTTTGACAGTCGTTACGAGTAGTAAAAGTCTGACATCCATTCTTACTAACCCCACCTAGTTACTGGGTTGTGAAGGTCAGATAGGCAGTCGCTTCATGTAAAATACTAGTACTCAACTCAGCTGCATCCGGTTAGACTGGAAGCCGACCCCAAGAAAGTTTGGGAAAAGGCTAGGCAGATGATGAGTAAAAGGGTAGGTACTTCAGAAGTTAGTTAGTTAGTAAAGTCCAAACGATGAATCCTTTTTAGTAGTGATTCTGTACCCATAGTGATGCAAGGATGCCTATTGCCTACGTCTCGCTTGTCTGACTCACTAGTCTGAGGGTGAGAGGGCGGAGTCGACAATTTTGAATTCAAAATTGTTACTTTTTTTTTACAGTGTTACCGTTGTCTCTATCCTAGCAAATAAAAGGGAAACTATACGTTTCAGTACAAAAGTACAGTTGTAAATATGGTTGCCACAGTGTTCACGTCTGACTCGCACTTGATTTTTTTTAAAACTTATAAAATCTATTTTATCTCTCAGTTAAATAATCAGTTACTGTTGAAATGAATTTATGATTTATTTTATCTTACTGCAACTAAACACAAATTATAAAATCTTATTACAAAAACAAATACATACATTTTTATCATTTCATAATAATTTCTCTCCAAATTACAAACAAAGCCAAACCAATGTGAATACCACTCTGTTATAGGCGTGAAACGGAACGCAAAGTCGACCCCACACAACACTAGAGGTTTCCGTTTGACGTCATCCATCGACAATGTACAACACTAGTAGCGGAAAAAGCTTTGTGCAGTTGGCACTACTATCGAAGTCAATTGATTTTCTATTTATAACCTTCTAGAATGTTCCAACCATTTTACAGGTAGAGACTAGAAATATTTATATTGAGATCCTGTTTACTAAATTCTGAATAACTTTCTTGAGTGATCGGATAGTGTAAACGATCCCGTTATAAAAAGGAATAAATTCAATATTTTTGTTAAATCTACATATCATTTACGTGAATAGTTTTTATTTCATTTAGTACGTAGGCACACAGAAAATATTAACAGTTTACCTTTTTCAAAAAATTGAGCGTCAGTGCGCAGAAGCGCGCCATTTCGCCGTTACGACTGCGCATGTGTTGGCAAACCTGCGTTGCTTCCTCCAAGCCACGACCGGACGCCATTACCACGCCATCGGACTGAGAATCTGTCACTTGTGCGTTTTCCGTTTGATAATCTTTGGATTTTCTACCAAGTCGTTGCTTCTGTGTTAATAGTACTTTTAAATACATAAATACCAAAATGTCTGACGAGAAAAAGGTGTGTATCTTACTATATTATCAGTGTAGTTACAAAAAGGCGAAAACAGTGCTACACCGACATGGCGTTATTAGCAAAATGTGGTTACCTGATTGAAAGTGAGAAGTGTTTTACTTTTGTGTTGGTGGATTTGATTTTTTATCGTTACAATATTTGTTTTTCAGGGAGAAAGCGAACACATCAACTTGAAAGTATTAGGACAAGATAATGCTATTGTGCAGTTCAAAATCAAAAAACACACTCCCCTGAGGAAGCTAATGAATGCTTATTGTGATCGAGCGGTAAGTTCATCTTGATAACCAAGCGGCATTCAATTATAAACTTAGTTAGCAAAAAGACAAAACAAACAATATAGATGTGGCATGCATATTGTATGAACAATGAAGATTTATGTTTCTTGACACTGGCGGGCCCCTATGTCCGGCTGTTTGAAAAAATAAAAGCGTCATTCAGAATTATTTTCATGAATCCTCATTTTTATGCTTACATTTTGATCTTTTTGTTAATCAAAAAGACATCTGTGCACCTGGATTAATTTCATGTTTCGACTTGAAGGTGTGTTATCATAGGTTATATCTCAAGTACTCAATGTATTTTGGCCACAATGTATTAATTATTTCTTAAAACAAATGAAAATAATTGTTTTGTTATACATTCTGAAAGGATTATTTACCTATCTTAGTTATGGTGGGTTTGCAGTTATGGTTCATTGGTATTTAGTTCTGCTCATAGTACTAATACTTCTCCCGCTTGTGGTTGTAATAACATGTGAAAATGTCAGAGGATCATCATGCGTGAAATCATCTTGTTTGATTCAGAAAATTAAATTCCCTTTGTGACTTTAATGAATGACCCCGCACTATGAAGGAGATACTGAGTATACTGTGGCTTATGCTCATCGCTAACATTGATTCCGAGTTGACTTGCCTCGACACATAATTTCAAGTCATTTATGCACCTTTTGATTAACTTATGCTGGCTGGTGTTTGTTATTCTGTAAACAGCTGAAGCAGTTTCAGATCTTGTAAATACTTACAACTATAAATTGATATTGCAAAACTTGATTCAAGCTTGAAATGTTGCAACTATGTTACAAATTTGGGAAAACACAATTTGACTTTGAAAATTTTAGTGCACTGAGCAAAATAAATCAACATACACAAACCTGTTGAGCTTAGGTATTTACTTTTGTCTTGCAGTGTTACACAAAACAAAAATGTTCAAGATTCTAACAACACTCTTACCTGGCAACTCATAAAGCTTTGCCAACGTCTGCAATTCCAGATGCATTGTACAGTTGAAACAAGCAAAGGCAATTTAATTCCATTATGGCTTGATTTTATTAAGCAAGAATATTTTTGCATAATATTGTGCAATTTCCACATTCATTATCTTAGTAAGATTTCTGATTATCTAAAAGTACTAATCATCTTTCCAGGGTCTATCAATGCAAGTAGTGCGGTTCAGATTCGACGGGCAGCCCATTAATGAAAATGACACACCAACATCACTGGAAATGGAAGAAGGCGACACAATAGAGGTCTATCAGCAGCAGACGGGTGGCTCCCCTCTAGTGTAATCTTATCTTAAGGAACTGTCCATCATTTCCCATGGGAAGAACGCTATGGTGAACCCCTCTCAAGTTTAACATTAAGTTAATTTTAAATGTACCAACACAAGTATAACAATGTAATATTTTGAGATACACAATCGCCGAGCTGAGCTTTGTATACCTTAGCATTGTGTATCTTAAAACAGTAGTACTGTATACTCTATTTAATTAAGGAGAAATTTGAGGTAAACCAAATGTTCTAGGTAACTTCAATAATTATTCCATTGTGATAATTTTTTTAGTTGACACTTTTTTTTCAGATCAGCTCCTAATTTTTTAAATGTGGCCAAAAAAGTGACACTTTCAAGATGTAAGTGGTAATAATTTATTGGACATAGGTCCAACCCGATTTGTCAAGTCTGTAACCACTAATGTAATATCTGAAATAAATTAAATTTAAAACGCAACTAGTATTTTTTTCTCTTTTTATTTTTATTGTTACTGTCAAAATGTAGGTATTTTTTTTTTTTAAGGGCAATACTGTAATGTTGTCAACAACGCATAATAGTTAGGGCAAAAATGCTATTGAAGGTGTTTCTTGTTTTAGATTAGCTTGCTTTCTGTCAGCCAAGTAAATTGCAGAATGCCTACTTGAAGTCGAACTTGAGTAATGTCACCCTACACAAAATCATACTTTTGTTTTCAAAAATTTAGAACCCATTGAGTCATGGTCTGCAATTTTCATACCTACCTACACAGTTTCAAGAACTATTAACTTATTTATACATCTTATAGGTATATAAAATTCTCGTGTCACAATGTTAGTTACCATACTCCTCCGAAACGGCTGAACCGATTTGTATGAAATTTTGTGTGCTTATCGGGTAGGTCTGAGAATCGGCCAAAATCTATATTTTTCATACCCATAAAAAAAAAGTCCACGCGAACGAAGTCGCGGGCAGCAACTAGTAATTTATAGGCATGACTCATCGGTACAAAGGTTCTCTCTCACTGCTTACCTAGAATTATCTAATCTAATGTTTGTTCATCATCATAATTATACACAGTCTTGTGATAATTATTATTCCCGATTGCCACCCGCGGGCAATCCTCTGGGGAAGACTGGGAATATTCGATATTTACAACCAACTTTACGAGTGACACAGCTCTTTCTAGCCCTGACTGTAGACCACAGGACCTTCAATGTAATTTCCCAGCCAGCTCAAGTAAGTAATTATCTTATTGTAAAGAAGGTGATGAATATCAGCAGTAGCAGTCTAGCAAGATTAGTAGTAAGTACTTAGCTTCATTTTTAGGAGACTCATTTTAGGAAGTAGCTTTTCAGATTCAGGGCATTCTTGATATCAGTCTGACTGGCTAATGTTTTACCACGATATAAACCTATTTTCGCATTTGTTGATAGCGTGTAAAGTAAAGGGTTACTAACTTTTATAAAACATTGATATCTTCATTACTGAACTTAGTATTTACTGTGATTTTCAATGACTGTTTACTTACAGATTATGATGCTACTGTTTAATATTACAACGCAGATAATTATTGAAATTAATTTAATAATTAGCACCAAAAATGTATTTAATTTAAATCTTTACTTTTTTAAATACTTAATATTAAAATATTTTTATTTTATATTGCCGAGTATGACTTCCTGGGTTCGATTCCCGGGTCGAGCAAAGTGTTTTCTCTATCAGGAATATCAGTAGCAGCCACGGAGTCTGGATTTGTCTCCGATTGACGGCAATAGGCTCGCCCCCTATCCTGCCCTTATCCCAATTCATGTGGGGTCGGCACCGGATGTCTACTTCCTTACTTCTCTCGTAATCTTCGCAGTTACCTATTACATGGGACTTAAAACAACTCGAAATGTCGGTGTACTTTTAGATACACCTCTGCCTAACCCATCGGGAATTACAAGCGTGATGTTATGTCATTAATCATATTTGTTATCTGTTTTATCTTATAGCAAACACCGCTCAGTACGCGCACTTCGTTTTCAACACATTGGACCAAGACAGAAGTGGCCTCTTAAGTTTTGAGGTAATTATACCATTTTTGGAACCCATACAAGAAATGTTTGAACTATATCCCGAAGACAAGTCATTACCATGGATGCAGGGATGCTGCATGTTACTCAACCTACTAAACATTTTTTTTTTAACATTAGGCCTACTTTTTAGAGTGCAAAACTTTGCCAAAAAAATAACACTCATTATTTTTATTTCCAGGAGTTTGTAACCGGCTTATCAATATTATCGAGAGGGACTTTAGAAGAGAAGCTGCGATGGACATTTTCTCTGTATGACATCAACGGCGATGGGTGCATCACTAAGGAGGAAATGACGGAGATTGTCACCGCTATATACGACCTTATGGGGAAGATAGTAGAGCCCAATTTGGAAGATGAGGTGATACGAGAGAAGGTTGAAAGACTGTTTCAGGTTAGTTTTATTTGTCTTCCTTTAAAATTAGGTAAGTTACAATAGCCTGACTGTTGACCCAAGAGTTGTGAGTTCGATTATCGAAATAAATGACCGAAGTTCGATCCCTTCTTGAAGAAAGCTATAACCTAGAGATTATCAAGGTCCCCAATGGTTTTATATGAAGAAATACGACATTTTGCCGCTGCGACTACGCACACTTTATCAAGAGAGTAACCATCGACACTTTTAAACATGAACCTATAAATTAATTATACAAATACCTACATACATCTGTAATTAAAAATTACAGACTCACGTTCGCTAACTTCATAACCGAAGTTAGCGAACATAATTATAGTCACTGTGTTTTGTTGATTGTGCCTAGTAGACAAGTTCTACAATTAATTAATTTATTATCTATTGTTTTCATACCTACCTACTTGTGCTGAAGAGGTACCTACAAACATGCCTAAACGTAGACTTTGCGTAACTTTCAGAAAATGGACCTGAACCGTGACGGTGTGCTGACTCTAGACGAATTCCTCGATTGCTGCCTGCGCGACGAGGATATCTCGAGGTCGATGGGCGTATTCGACAGCAACTTCTGACGTTCTGCGGGCGGCGCGCACGCTTCCACGTGCCGCGTTCCCTGACAGTACCGACATTCACCACCTACGTCATTTTGTACATAGTTACATAACCAGTCTGTTTCTGCATCAGCCAATTGATGCGTAAAAGAATTAGCTAGGGAAACTAATCTTGGTAGCACGGTATGATATGCCACTTGGTGTCATAGACTTTTAGTTACCGTCTCAATGGTTGTCCCCTCTAATGCTATTGGCAGACCAATTTAAAAATGACGTAGGAGGATACACAATATAATGTATCCTTGAATGGTGAATGACGATATAATTGTAAAAAGAAATGCCTTATTTGTAAGAAGCTTAGCAAAGAAATTGTGGATTCATTAAAATGATGTTTTGTAAATGGCAACAGTTGATGTCATAAGAAGGAATGACTTGTGTTTTGTATTTAGGTATGACATCAACAAGGAATCATGTGAGGCTTATTTTGTACTAGCAATTATATTAGGACCTTTACTAATTTAGTATAATTAAGTGTCCAGTTAAGAACTTGTTATAATTCCACATAACTATAGTTTTGTCGTAAATTCTAGCGGCGTCCTTGCCTTCAGTAGGCATTTTGTCAGACCCTCGCTAGTTTTAGTTAGCTGTAACTGGCTTTTTATCGTAACATTCCCATGACCGGGCTTACTATGCCGTCTGAATGCAACTTTTTATTTACTAACCTTCGTATTAGCTATAAAGTAAAAACCTTTCTTCTTGTATAGTCTAAATGTTAGGAAATAAACCGAATTGTCCTTACAAAACCTATATTATGTTTTATTAGATGTATTATATCTACACAAGATGTTCTAGTTTGATGGGTGAATTCTACTTTTTAGTCAAAATTCTAAGATATCTATAAAAATACAAGGTGTATACAAACCCTTTACGAAGCCGACAAGCAAGCATTCTGTACATCAATCTAAGTAACCCTACGCAAAAATTAATGCTGGGATGAAAAATCATGTTTTACGCACGCACTCAAAACATTGCTGATGGTTGCAATAACTAGGAAACAGGTCATGAATGCATTTAAAGCAAAGTTCTAACCACTATTTTAAAAATACATTTTATTTTAACTTGTGAAAAAGTTGGAACTTTGACCTCCAATATCTCAGTAACTAGAAGGTGGCAATGACGGGGTGAACAAGTCCCCTTCGACTTCGTTAAGGGTTGATTTACACCCTTTATAGTCTTTTATCTAAAGATTTCTGTATTCAAAATGGTAGTTTTATCTGAATATCACTGATAATAATTAACTCTAAAATCTACAAAATATTTTAAAGCTGTTCAACTAGATATAGAAAATTTCTTCTTATATCTGGATCAATGGTAAGAATAAAATATTTATAATTCGTAAAATACGACGTGCCATCCAAAAGAAACCTATTTTCGGTCGTATTAAATTGGCTGTAAGAATAAATCCTAGGTACTTATTGATGATATTTAAAAAATGCTTATAAAACACTCTGGCAGTGGAAACATTGCATTTTATCATCATACAGTTTGGTTTGGTGGACAAAGCGTTGGCCAAAATCATGGTGCCGAAATTACCTTGGTCCCACATGCATGCCATGAAATCGAATAGGTACTTTCTATGCTTCTGAAACAATTCCAGTAAGTGGGCACTTTCTTTACTTCACTTCTCAAAATGATTAAACACTTATTTTCCTTCATTTTGAATCGTTCCGGCCATTTTTCATAGTATATAGAGTAATATTTCCTTTAATATAGTATGCATACCATTTAAGTACCTACCTAATCAATCTAACGCTGATTATAGATACATATAATTGAATGCTTAGCATTTTAAAACCTCAATCTCAGTTCTTCCAGGCAGATGGCCTCAGCCATGTAGTAGCTAGCTCACTAGCTGTAACCAAATTGAATTAAATAAAATTCAAAACAAAAAGATACTACTTATAAAACACTGCCATAAAATAGTTTACTGATTATCTTACTACTTACCTACCTTGATTCAAATCAGTGATAGCATTTCAGCAGTTTAATTTCAAAGAGAGGAATAATTTGAATTATGTTTTATAATTATTTTGATACCACAAAGGTACCTAATGGTTAAAAGAAAGATTGTTTCGTCAACGATATTAAGATTATTTACCTACATGATGTTGTTCATGGTCTTTCGCTGAAGAAAATTAAAAAGGTATTTTCTAAAAGTTACCATTTAATGTAAATAATTATGTACCTTGTATATACCGATAATATAAATTTTAAATATGTATATTTTCATAGTAAATGTTAAATGGAACCAAATAACTAGATGGCATTAATTAACATCGTATTTTAATGTTGAAAATATAATAAAATGACACGCAAATAATAACAGCACTATTATGTATTTGTATATTATGTAATGTGATTAAAAAGTGATGAAATAATAATCTAAATGGTGTTAAGATATTTTATGTTTGATAATAATAAATGAGTATGAATTAGATACACGATTAGGCGACGACTTTGTGCTTAGAACATTTTAGCTAATGGTATCACGTTGAAATATTTTCATGTACATTTTAACATTATTTTATTGGTCGAGCTTACATAGATAAGGTTTATGTGTGTCTTCCCAAACAATACCGTTACGTTCAAACTATCTTACGACCATGTTGATAAGCGTCTACCCATAACTATGATAGTCACTTTGAAGAGATATTTATTACATACATTTAATACATTAATAACCACGCCTGTAATACCCAAAGGGATAGGCACAGGTTGCTACTACTAATTATTTTTTTAGTTTGGAAAATAATACGAAATATATAATATTGTATAGGATTAAAACAAAATCTTATGATGAAAATTAGACGTTATTACTTAGATAAAAATAAATCTATGTACTTTAGTTGTTTTTTAAGAATTTGGTTTCATTGCTGTACCTACCTACTGTAACGTTTAGTTTTAAATGATTTTAAATCTAACTTATGTATAACAGACATAATATAATTATCTTAGTGCCAAAAATGACCCATATGAGAGTGCAGCCTTTTGTTAGCAAGTCGTGTCCTATCGTTTTTTTTTTATTCCTATAAAAGGTTGCACCAGTTAAATTAATCAGAGCGTTTATAATAGGCCTATTAGGATGGTAAATTAATATCGATTTTGTCTTAAGGTCCATGTATTAGTCTAAAATTCTACAGGTACTTGATGTTAGTTATTTTAGTATAGATGCTGTTTTGTCCCTTAGGACTTAAATCTTCCATTGCGATGTCATATCCAGACGATTTTACTGTGTTTGATTTACGAAAATTAACTTTCAACTTCCTTTTATGTATTCGTTCAGCCAAATATCCACGGAAAATGAATAACATATCAGTCATTTGTAGTTTTCTGCTGTGTCCATCGAAGAACCTACACTTTATTTAAGTAATTAATGGTTATATTTATTTTATTTTATGTAATTGTTGCATATTATATGATACAGCATCCGTGTCGCATATTTCCCTTTCCATGTTCAATTCTAGAAGCCGGTTGCGTGGAATCACTACGCTTTTTAAGTGCTGTACTATGGCACCCAACCCGTGTTCAGTATTTATCAATTAAACACTGTTTCGATAGTCTCAAGATTACTGGATGATCTTGGATTTTCATTTCGCCTCAAACAAGTTTGCCGCTCGTCAGTTCAGTACAATTCTGGACCATTTGGCATTGACTTTTTGGTAAATATCTCGAAAATTAGGCGTCTTCCTTTCGTCAAACAAAAAGAAATGTTCGTCTACCACCCTGGAACTCCAGAATATTTATCTAGAGATTCATGGATAACTTTAACACCGATAAGTTAGCTGATCTGAGATAAAAGTACAACTCCAATGTATATATAATTGACGCAACGCAAAGTGATCACGGTTTGGTGGGCACATAATATACCGTGCGTGCATGCGTATACAAAAGCATGGTCCCCGGAACCGGTAACTCGAATTGAAAAGTAAGGGCTTCTTCACACGTACCACAACCACACCACGTGGCGTGGCGTGACGTATATTTCGTATTGAAAATGAATAGGACTATTCACACGTACCACATTTTGCAGTCGTTATCGACCGTGTGTGTCATACTGACCACATCGCAACCACCAGCGACACTGCGAACTAGTGGCGACCACATCGCAAATTATGAAAACCGGAGTCGAACTGTGTCTGCACACCACGCACCCACATCGAAATTTTGTCGGTACCACAACGCAACTACAAAAAGCTGCAGCGACACTATTCACACGTAACCACTGCTTGACAGCATTTTGTCGTTGCGATGTGGTATGGTTGTGGTACGTGTGAAGATGCCCTATTAGAAATACGCATCCGTGCAATAGTACAGACGCCAACAAACAAATTTTCCCAATCAACCTTGAACCGTATTATTTAACAATAAGGTTCAAAATCTATTAAATAAATTTGACAGATTGTTATAGCTTGATGTGCTGGCGTCTGTACATTATAGCGTGAACGTAATGAATATGTTTAGGAACGAAATCTGTAAATTAGATATTTGAATATTGAATTGTTTATTTACAAATTGTATGTGTATTTTATAGAAAAATAAATAAATGCGATTATACGGTGTTTCATTCATGTTCGTGATCAACACAAGTCGTCGAAAGCCATCGTTTTCCTGACCGGGAACCGAACCCGCAATATTTTTAACAGTCATGTTAAACTATAATTAAAACTGTAAAATTATTCTTTTATGACAATTCCTGCATACACATTAAAGTTTATAACGCCAATGCATTGGCCAGTAGTACGATATTTGCATGGGCAAATATTGTACTAATTGAAGTACACATTACAGAATTAAATCGATGTCCATATCCAATCCATAGTCACCCAAATAAAACAAGATGTTTTTACACTTTGTACAAAATCTTTATTAAAATTGGGACAATAGGATAATTAAAAAGTGAAGTCACCTAAATACACTCGCAAACAAAATTAAGGTTACAATTAATGCAAAGAATATTTTCTAACAAAACAATAATCTCTTTCTAATATGGCAAAAGTTGCTGCATAGCAAGTTTACATCTAGAGTATGATCCGAGAAGGCGGCATAATTTATTAATAATTTGAAACTTAGCTACACTAAAATAATATTTTGTGCTTAACTTTTGAGCAAAAACTCTTAAATAATGAATGATCTAACTAAAACTTACCAATGCCTGAGAGTTCATGACAAAATAATTATTGTAAATTTGAACAAATCCAAAATTTAAAATCTACACACAAGCTTTAACCATTGTTTCACAATATACTTTATTTTTGAGGCACTTTTGTTAAAATACATTTATGGGCCATTACTTCTACTGGATACACACAAACTACTCTTAACAGTAATTCTAGAAGAAAATTACTATTGCCATTAATGTAGACATGCCAAAATACATTGCCAATCCTACATATAAACTTCATTGTAAATAAAGTACCTAATTTCTAATTAATGTACCTGAATCTTAAAAGTACATACTTATTCACTTAATTAATTGGTCCTCTTGGATTTAGAATTTATATAGATTTGTACTAAGTATGTAAGTATTTAATGTCTTATTCTGAGTTCAATATATTATTGTCATGTAAATTGGTTACAAGAAATCTTAACTATTACACACGCAATTCTATGTAAATATAATTAATCTATAGAATAAACTGCATTTTCAAGGAGAAACACAACAAACATGATCAATTTATTTAAAACCTACCAATATTATCAAGGATTGGGAGGAATTGCTTTCCAAATTCCAATGTCTTATATTTCTAAAAATAAAACTTGAAATCACACAACTGTAATGATCTCAATAAACTACATTACCAAAATACAAATTATTAAAAAAAATACCAAAAATTCATTTAAAAAATTAAAATAAAGAGAGCTACATTAAGTATTAGAATTTTGTACGGTGGTTTCGTAACGCAGTAATTAATCTCAAACACTACCCTACTAATGATTAATTAATAGATATTATGTCAAACATTTCATTAAAATATTGTCACATAGAGATCTATGATATTATTTAAATTGCATTTAAAATGTGATGCATTATTGCTTGAAATACACACAAGTAATTATTTACACAAAATAAATTCTCTACTGCGTAATAATCTAAAACACGTATTATATAATATAAAATCAAATCTACAATACTCTGTAGTATATAGTGATTTTTTAAGATCTTTTATTTAGATTCGACTCTTTAGTTATGTTCATTCATAGATTCACTCATCAGCAACAAAAATAGCCTACTTTACTAACAAGAGGTGTATGTGCAAAGATATATTGCAATAGCCCGAAAAGAAAAGAAATTAAAGAAGTTTAGGTAATAGTACAGAAGGTACTCTTTTACAATATCTTTGCCAGGCCGCCCCGTAGCGCCACTTGCATCTATCATGGTCCCGCCATGCCCGGTGCATCAGCACAAAAATCGTCAAGATCGCCGGCGCCGCCGCCACATAGTGGCCAGAGACAATCCCAGGTAAAGCCAGGGCAATGTGAATCAGTATGTCACCTGCATAGTTCGGATGACGTAGGATGCCCCATAGATTGGAGACCAGAAGCTTCTTTCCATGGAACGTCGGCATGGAATCTAAGTCTGAAAGTTAAAAATCCATATTAATTTTATTCTTGTTTACTAGAATAACATTATAATAAACAATCCTTTTGAAACAGTACTGAAGGTATTGGTCCTAAATAGTAATTTGTTAATGAAAATTAATAGGATTATGATTATAATTTCAATTAATTAGTGTTACCATAGGTTACTGTGGTACAATAGGTTTTAATTTTTTGCTGTTACAGATCAAAACTATTCCACCACTGAAGCATTTAAAAATAAAGCATAATATATTAAACAGCATACATGATAGTTACTTACTTGCCAAGCTGAGATGTAGAGGATCTTTCCTGAACTCATATTTAATATTGTTACTAACAAGCATTATGAAGAATCCCAGCACAAATAGTACACAAGCAGAAATTAAGGTGTTAGTAGACAGAACCAAGTCCGTGTCTGCCACGTGTTTAGATATTGTTGTGAAGTAGTATGGGTACAGTGCACTTGAGACGGTCCGAAGGTACCCTACCCCTTCAGACTGCCAGTAAAACGTAGCGGTGATCTTGTACTCCTTCATAATAAAGTTCAGAATATAAACTATCTGCAGCGTGGAGAATATTATAACTGTTGGTATCAACTGCACATTGTTTGCAAACTCTTTTAAGTGTTCCAATGAGAAATCATTCTTCTCTGATAGTTTGATTTGAAGTCCTTGTGTGAAGATTAGTGAGAGAAATATAAGCTGAAACAAAATAAATATTTAAGATTATTGCAATAAATTGTGGAAACAACTGTTTATTATTCATTACCTCATTTATAGGGGAACATGAGTGGCATTGATTCTACTTTCCTTTATAGGTATTCATATATGTACATATTTTTTATTCTTTATTGTATGTATATTCTAGTTATAAAAGTAGATAAACTAAGCTCAATGAGTCAATACAATATTCCTACAAATACAGAACTTAATGACACACTACTAGCTTAGATATAACTATAAATACCTAATCAAATAGTTGTATGGCAACTGTTTTTTTTTATACTAGTCATAAAAATTCTAATGATGTTACATTTGGGAAGCAAAATTTATTTAGTAAATTATACTTACAGAGTTAATATTTGAGATTCTTGATATCCAAAGTTTGACATCCAGCTTCTTGATAAATGGATGGATTTCTCTCCCCATGAAGAAGTCATACCATGTATATCCAGTGTTTCCATACTGATTCAAGTCCTCCTTTGTCAAGTCTTGACTTTTTACATACAAAGCAATGCTCAGTACTACAGCAAAAATATATGATGTGGCTGCAAGTCTCAAGTATTCATTCAACAAGTTCTGTTTATCAATAATTTGAAAGAAATCCAAAAGGAATAGGGTATTGACAGTCACTATGCTGGAGAAAAACGCATTGAAACAGTGTCTAGATCCTGACTCATCCATGCGGTCAGATCTGGTACCAAATATTGGCACTATCGCAAAGATTGCCTGTATAACATATTGCGTTAGAATAAAGCTAGATGCATGTAAACTAAAGAAAACTTTAATAGATTTATATGAAGACAGATCTAAAAGAGATTTGAGAGAACAAGATTTTGTACAAGAAATTAATATCAAGAATACTGTTAAGGGTATCAGGAGCATTAAGGTCAGTGAACCAACTCTTCCACCAAATTCCCATTTGCTCGCCACTTGAGTCAAGCTATTGATACTGTTTCGAAGGGGGGTCGCCAACTTTCTAGTCACTGTCTTTGATTTCACTTGATGGTATTCTTCTTCAGAGTTGTCTTCATCTGAGTATGCTCCTAGCGATTTACTGACAGATTTGCTTATTGATTTACTTTGACTTAGGGATTTGCTGAGGCTGCGCCTGATGTCTGGCACATTGTCAACAAAATCTCGCAGCCTACTAGACCTACGAGGCGCGACCTCCTCAACAAATCTCCTGTTGCGCAGACCGTAGATGTCGCCAGATTCCAAGCCATTTACTTTTTCGAGAGAAAATTCGCTCTCTGTAATACTCGATGTCAAATCTTTGAGGGAGTATTCTAAGCGTTTAGACCGGGTCCGGCGGTAAGTATCGAGCTTTGAAGATAAATCTTCAAGTTTGACCGCTACCGCAATTTCTGACTCGATGGGAGGCCGCTTAGCCGGAGACTTCGGTACACTGGAGACCTCTGCTTGTGTTTCCTTAGTAGTTCTCGAAGGCGACTTGCGTGCGGGAAACTTCGATGCTGGTTTTCGGCTGGGCGATTTCCGTGCGGGAGATTTACGACCAGACGAGCGCGCGGGAGGCGGAGTTTTCCCGGACGGCGGCGGCGAACTTTTCCGCGTTCTGGCGGGAGAACGCGTCGGCGAAACACCTTTACGTGTTCTCGAAGGACTCACATCCACAACGCTAGTTCTTATCCGACCGCTTCTGGTAGACATTCTGTAATTAAATACCACAAAAATTAATTGCTTGTTTCTTTTTTGATGAGTCTAAAATTATCACAAAACCACACGCGATGATATTTACTTGTCGCAATCACAATATTGTAGTAATCATCGATTCACAACTTGCGTATTCTGTAAAGAGTTCTTCTCGTTTAAAACACAATAAATGCCACCAATATTTTTAAACAAAATCCACAAAAACGAAACGAAAAGTACGCAACAACACGATGAATGAACGCAAAACAAAACTAGAGAGAGAGGAGAGGAACTGAGGAAGCCAAGCGCCAACGAACGGCGACGCCAGAATGAATTTAAAATTCCTGTCTGTGATTGGCTGAAAATAGTTGTTGCTGTACTCTTTCAATCTGCTTTCTGCTTTTCCAATAGGAGAGACAGAGACGAAAACTTTAATTTACTTTGTTGGCAATCCTGATTAAACCGTAGTTTACCGAATTGTACGGGAATCGTCTATATGAGCTATGCGACTTTACGCACGCAGCCACTTTAGTGGAATGTCTAATTGTCTACTAGCGATAGACAGACAGATGGATAGGCTATAAAAATCAGTGTGTGGACATAATTCATACGTCATAATAATTATAAAATTAATTTTTTTAAATTGAAATAGCTAGGCGCCAGGGAACTTTGTCGCTGCGTGTATACCTAGCATTATTATATTCAAGGTAGAACCGAATAAAAGCTGTACGATGCTAAAAGACCTGTATCTGAGCCAAAGTGTATAGTAATATAGATGGAATAGAGAGCCCACTCAAGCGAATTTTTGACACCTATATTGAACAGTGTCGCCACCTGATACTAAATCCGTTGAACTAATCCCAATAACTATAGGTGCGCACATATATTTATATCAATATCTTTGTTATTGAATAGGTTTTCTATGGGTTTCTGTTTTTATATCTTTTTAGGGTTCCGTAGCCGAATGGCAAAAACGGAACCCTTATAGATTCGTCATGTCTGTCTGTCTGTCCGTCCGTATCACAGCCACTTTATTCCGAAACTATTAGGACTACACAGCTGAAACTTGGTAGGTAGATGTATTCTGTGAACCGCATTATGATTTTTGTACAAAATTTTAAAAACAATATAGATAAGGATATCCCCCCATACATGAAATTGAAACTAAAAAAAAAAAAACTATCAATCCTATACGTGTGGGGTGTCTATAGATAGGTCTTTAAAAATGACATTGAGGTTCCTGAAACCATTTTTTTTTCAAAGTCAATTGTTTGAAAGATAGACACTTCCAAAGTGGTAAAACGAGTGTCCCCCCCCCCTCTAATTTCTAAAGTAACAGAAGAAAAAATCTGAAAAAAAATATGGGGATGTAGACCGTAAAAAAAACTTTCAACGAAAATTGGTTTGAATAAGATTTGATATGTAGTTTTTGAGATATGGGACTTTTTCACCAAACTGCAGCAGTAACTTTGTTTTTCATTAACTTACTATGAAAAACAAATTTAGTTTTGCGGTTGAGTGAAGGTTTACTAATGAATGACCGTACAAAACATTGTCATTATATTGTTTGGGGCTATGGAACCCTGTGTGCGAGTAAGACTCGCACTTGGACCGTTTTTTTACACTCAATTCAACCGCATTTTCTGGATCTAAAGCTCCAGTAAGTGCGGTCGAGTTGAGTGTAAAAAAAGACAGAACCGAGAAACCACATAAATTACACAAAATGGGAGAGATCTACAAGCATGCGCACACGCCGATAGTCGCCATTTTGTAAACATAAAACATAAATAAATGGTTTAATCTTGTTTAGAGTTTTAAAATTCATTATTTTTAACTCAATTTTCATTCAAATCAAAAAGGTATTTATCACACTGGTGATAATTGGCGTAAGCACCATCTATGTCATTATAATGTACTAAATCTCAAGTTTATGCGGATTTTTCAAGAGATGGTGCTAGTATCTTTGTGTAAAATTGGACGCCTATGTCAAGTATGGCAGTGAGTGTCCCCCGGTACTCCCTTTCTTCTCCTAAAATTGTTTGTCCGAAAATCATTATCCATAACACGTTTGCTATAAACTTCAGTAACCATAATGTTCAAAATCCCGAAATTTTGTTCAACATAATTATCTTTAGTTCTAAAAGTATTCTGTCATAATTACAAGTACTATAATTATTGAATCTCCTAATTTTACAAGACCTAAAGTCATATGTCCTAAGTATTGTGTTAAATAATGTGTATTATTCCGAATGTTCATTTATAATATTTTTTTAATTCCTAAAACATATGCTAAAAATTAGGTTTTAGTGACAGTAACGAATCGCTGTAAATCCGACTCCACGCTGTCTTGTCTGCCCTACCCCTAGAGTGTAATTTAAAATCGCGTAGGCGCGGAGGGGTGAGGCGGCCCGTGAGTTGAGGAGCAGGTGGTTGTAACACTCGCCGCCGCGGCTGAGGCTGGCCGGCCGTGCCGGCCAGCAAGCCGAAGCTGCGGTGGTGAGCGTTAAGCCCATCTGCGACGATAAACTTGCGAGGGACCGCCGGAGCGCTGTAGCGCCGCAGCCGTGACAGAAACCATGCTTGAATGATTGCTTGCATGCTTGCTTGCATGCTGCATGCTTGCTTGCATGCTGCGTGCCTGCTTGCATGCTGCATGCTTGCTTGCATGCTGCATGCTTGCTTGCTTTACAAAAACCACATGTTCACAATCAACTGCTTTATTGAGTACATGTATAATATATTTATTTATGTATAATAAAAAAAAATGTTCTAAGAATATTATTATTATAAATAAACATTGTGTAATTTGAATTTAGGACTTATAACTTTTATAGAAAACATTTTTATGTCTTTTGTATACTATTGATTGTAATATTTATGACAAACGGATTTAGGACGTATTATATTTAGGGATTTCATTTTTATGGCATGTAAAATTATGTGATGTTAAGTTCGGGTGAATTATCGTTCGGACAAATGCACGAAGCACGCTTCTATTTAAAACCTCAATTAACATAATTTCAGCCGAAAGACTGCTGACATAGGCCTTCCCCTCGCCGCCGCGCCGTGCGAATCGAATTCAGCGGATCCCCGCAACCTTCACCAGGTCATCGGTCCTCCTAGTAGGAGGATTCCAACGCAACGTCTTTCGGTTCGCGGTCGCCACCCGAGAACTTTTTGGCCCCATCGGCGATCCATTCTGCGAGAAATGTGCCCCCTACCCACGGCCACTTATGTTTGGCAATTCTTCAGGCTACGTCGGTAACCTTGGTTCTCTTGCGGATGTCCTCTTTCTGATTTGATCACGCAAGGAAACTCTGAGCCCTTTCCAATGCCCTTTGGGTGACTTTAAGCCTTCTGATGAGGCCCATTGTGACTACGTTTCGGTCACGTATGTAATCACTCGCAACACACACTGGTCATAGACTTTCGTCTTGAGATTTGAGACACTGAGGTAAGTTGGATGTGAAGATACCACGCAACTTCCCGAAGGCTGCCTAGTCGATTCGAATTAAAACATATAATTACCTATTATCTTTTCACAATCGTTCGCATGGGACGTCAGTCTGTACGTGTTGCAAGGGCCTGAGACCCACCAAGGGAGACATCTAAATAAATGAAATACTTCTTCAAAATTATTACTTTGATATATTAAATCACAAAAAAAAAAATAACAATTATCTTAACAACTACATAATATATCACACAGTGCGATCGCAGATTTTCCTTATTTTTTTACAGCTAAGCTGTGTATATATGTTTAATTATATAATTCTTTCGACATGCCAAGTTCCAAAAAAAATTGAGAAAAACTGTGTACAAGACTTATCTATATTTTTGCTTGAAGATGCATAGGTAGTAAAGTGATGTGAATAAGTTAGTAGATAAGTTATACAATATAAGTTAAATGCTCAGTTGCTACAGCTTATTTAATTTACTGATAAACAGTATATAGCCTGTCAAAAATATCTAGATAGAAAGAAATTAAAATGCGAAGCTGTTTTTTCATAAGATTGATCACCAGTACTTCTCGAGGGACTTGACCAAGTCCAATGGGTCAACATTGGGTCCATGACGTTCAACTGGCACGCCATCTTTGTTGACGATGAATTTTGTGAAGTTCCATTTGACGAAACTGCCTAGGGTGCCGCCCTGCTTGTGCTGTGAAACAAAAAATAATTTATAGGTAATTTAATTCTAAACAGAATTAAATTACAATATAAACATATTGATTAGCGCAGTAAATGTGCAAGCGCTTTCGAGTCAAAGGTCGCGGGGACACACAAGGGACACACGATACATTACATACCTTAGTGAAATTCAAGTTGTATTATAATTTAAAATCTCTACCTACAATTAGTAATGCTATGATAGTGAATCTTATCCTATTGGCTTACTATGATAAACATAGATAATAACAAACTATGAGTAAGTATCATTCATAAGTACTATACCGACAAGTTTAAAGACTACCTATGGAAAAATCTGTGAGAAATGCTGCCAACATAAACCATTTCACATAATTACTAGCAACAGACCTCCATACTAAGGCCATTTCCACAGAAATATGAATAATAGATCAAGTTTATTGATTTTCACCTTAGCTTAGCACAAATAGGTTTATCAAGGTTATCCTTCAATACATCTGTGGTTTGCCACATACATTATACCTACACCTACTAATTGTGATAAAAACTCATTAACATAACTCAGCAATTTTATTATTGGCATGCAATTTTTTCTTTTTAAAGAACGCTATTTGTTTTTGCCCCCTATGACATCATTCTGTATTGTGCCTGTTATCAACAAATAGGTATATCATTGTTTATCTTGTACTAGCTGTCCCGCGCAACTTCGTCTGCGTCACATTTTCCCCGTTTTCGCAACATTTTTATCGCTGCTCCGCTCCTATTGGTCCTAGCGTGATGATATATGTCCTTCCCCAGGTTGAAATCTATCTTCTTGCCAAATTTCATTAAGATCCGATCAGCCGTTTAGTCGTAAAAAGGTAACAAACAAACAGAGTGACATTCGCATTTATAATATTAGTATGGATACCTACCTATTAAATAAAATTCTTCCATGTTCTAGTAAAGTTAGATTACAATTAGATTAAAATTATGCGTTTCATAACTAATAGGCCTGGGAATAACATTGCACGTGACATTTTGTATTATTATACTATTTTGTAAAATTTTTTGTTTAAACACAATTTGAATAACTATACACACTTACTTTTGATATATTTTAGTTGGTATAATTCTTTTTTCTTTATAACAACAATTTATTGTACCTTTTTTTTACGGATGGGAAATCATCAAATGATTACCCCATGCTCTGGGCGGAGAGGAAGGGAGTGTTAGACTTGTACTGAATGAAACCCATCCATCTACCTTCTTAACCCTTTGTGAGCACGTTATCTCTTTCGAACAGTCCCGCAGCCCTGGCAGGCATCGGCTCTCTCTGACCTCTTCCGATTTGCTGATATCTCCTTGAGGCGCGCGTGGAACACGAACGCGCTGTCGACACGGACGGACGGGGAGCCAACCCATTACTCACCGTCCACAGGCCCGAGCCTACGGTGGCCGCCTGGCCGGGGGCCACTGGGTGACCCGGGGGGTCTGGGACGTGAGGCTCTCTCCTTCTGACGTTCCGCTACCTCCTTCGCTAGCATGACTGCTTCGCAGGAGTCGACGGCTTCCCATTCCCTCTCGCTCCTGAGCATGGATTAAACCAGGGCCGGACGCGACCCTGGTTTAATCCATGCTCAGGAGCGAGAGGGAATGGGACGCGACGGCGAGAGATGTCGTGCGGTGTTCCACAGGGATCGGTTCTGGGGCCGCCCTTGTGGAACATCGGCTACGACTGGGTGCTGCGCGCCGACCTCCCTAGCGGTGTCAGCGTTGTTTGCTACGCTGACGACACGCTGGTGCTGGCACAGGGGAGGTCGCACGAGGCGGCGGCCGAACTTATGACACGCGGGGTTGCGATAGTCGTGGAGAGAATCCGGCAACTGGGTCTCGAGGTGGCATTGCACAAGTCCGAGGCCATGTGCTTTCATGGGCCTCGGAATGCGCCACCGTCGGGATCCACACTGACGGTAGGAGGGGTTCCCATCGGCGTCGAGTCGACACTAAAGTACCTAGGGCTTGTCCTCGACAGCCGGTGGAACTTCGTTGAGCACTTCCGACGTTTGGCCCCAAAACTGGAACGGGCAGGGGCTGCATTCAAGCGGCTCTTGCCCAACCTGGGGGGTCCAAACGCCTCCTGCCGGAGGCTCTACGCGGGAGTCGTGCGGTCCATGGCCCTTTATGGGGCCCCGGTGTGGGCGCGTTCTTTGAGGCGGCGAGCCGCCCATTACTTAAACGTCCCCCAGAAGGTTGTAGCCGTAAGGCTGATCCGGGGGTACCGCACGATCTCCGGCGAGGCGGCGAGCCTCTTGGCCGGATTGCCGCCATGGGATCTGGAGGCGATGGTCCTCGCGCGCCTGCATGAATGGCGCGCGGAGGCACTACGCCGGGGGGAAACTCCGCTGCCGCGGCAAATTGTCGCTCAGCGGACAGACCTCCGGCACGATCTCATGGCGACATGGAGACAGCGACTGTCGCAACCACGTGCAGGGCACGCCACAATAGTGGCGATAAGTCCCCTCTTTGAGGAGTGGCTAGAGAGGCGGCACGGCGCCCTCACCTTCCGCCTGACGCAGGTCCTCACCGGACACGGTTGTTTCGGGAGGTTCCTGCACCGAATCGGGCGGGAGGAAACGCCCGGGTGTTACCATTGCGAGGATCGGCCGGAGGACACGGTGGAGCACACCGTGGAGCTCTGCCCCGCTTGGGCTGAGCACCGCCGTGTCCTCGTAGCGGCGATTGGCGGCGGTGACCTCTCGCGACCGGCCCTGGTTCAATCCATGGTCCGGAGCGAGAGGGAATGGGATGCCGTCGCCTCCTTCTGCGAAGCAGTCATGCTAGCGAAGGAGGTGGCGGAACGTGAGAGGGAGAGAACCTCACGTCCCAGCCGCCGCGGGAGACGCCCCGGGCGTCGGGGGGCAACCAGTGGCCCCCGGCCACCGTAGGCGCGAGCCTGTGGACGGTGAGTAATGGGCTAGCTCACCGTCCGTCCGTCTCATGACGACAGGCCGTGTCGACGGCGCGTACGTGTTCCACGTGCGCCTCAAGGAGATGTCAGCAAATCAGAAGGGGTCCGAAAGGGCCGATGCCTGCCAGGGCTGCGGGTTGTTCGAAAGAGATACCGCGGCCCTGGAACACAAAGGGCGAAGAAGGAACACGGGGGGTCATATGATGATTTCCCATCCGGAAAAAAAAAAAAAAAAAAAAAAAATGGCCGGACGCGAGAGGTAGCCGCTGCCAATCGCCGCTACGAGGACACGGCAGTGCCCAGATCAAGCGGAGCAGAGCTCCTCGGTGTGCTCCACCGTGTCCTCCGGGCGATCCTCGCAGTCGTGACACCCGAGCGTTTCCTCCCGCCCGATTCGATTCAGGACCTCACGAAACAACCATGTCCAGTGAAGACCTGCGTCAGGAGAAAGGCGAGGGTGCCGTGGCGCCTCTCCAGCCACTTCTCAAAGAGGGAACTTATCGCCACTATTGTGGCGTGCCCTGCACTGGGTTGCGACAGTCGCCCTTTCCATGTCGCCAGGAGATCGCAGCAGAGGTCTGTCCGCTGAGCGGCGATTTGCCGAGGCAGCGGAGTTTTCCTCTGGCGTAGTGCCTCCGCGCGCCATTCGTGCAGGCGCGCGAGGACTATCGCCTCCAGATCCCATGGCGGCAACCCGGCAGGAGGCTCGGCTCAGCTATCACCTTTTGGGGCGCGTTCAGGTAGCGGGCGGTTCGCCGCCACAAACAACGCGCCCACATGGGGGTAAAGGGCTATGGACCGCACGACACCCGCATAGAGCTTCCGGCAGGAGGCGTTTGGACCCCCAGGTTGGGCAAGAGCCGCTTGAACGCAGCCCCGGCCCGTTCCAGTTTAGCCAAACGTTGGAAAGCACACCAAGTTCGAACGAGCCCCAGGTACTTCAAAGTCGACGCCAATGGAAACCCTTTCTACCGTCAGTAGGGATCCCGACGGGTGGCGCATTCCGAGGCCCATGAAAGCACATGGCCTCGGACTTGTGCAATGCCACCTCGAGACCCAGTTGCCGGATTCTTTCCACGACTATCGCAACCCTGCATGTCATGATTTATTGTACCTGTGTTAACAAATGATTATATGACTTATGAAATGTTTTATATTTAATTTAAAATGTTTAAGGCTTCTTTTCTCAGAAGAAATGTTAGAAATAAACTGCAATGTCTATAGCATTAGTTACTATGTTAGTAACTTAAAAGCATGTATGTAACAAAATTTTAATTTAGAGAAGTTATTTTTTAACAAGAAAATAATCTTCCGAATCTAAAGGCATTGAAATAAAATTCTAAAAACAGAAACAAATTATTTTGAATTTTAAAGGTTTTCATAAACATGAAGGACATCAAAATAATAATACATTAACATAATACCAGTTAAAATATGTGCACCTAAATGTGTGTAGAGGTACATAAGTGAATATTTTTTAATAAACTTGCTTAATACACCGGTTTTACCTGCATGACAGAAAGCAGCAGGGACAAAAAATATCCTGTCATACTTAATCCATATCTACTTGTGTGCCAATTTTTATAGAAATCTGTTCAGCCATTTTAGACAGAGAAAGGTACTTTCTAATTTATAATATTAGTGTGTATTAGAAATAAGTACTGAGATTTTGACTAACAAAATAGCAATTAAGATAAAAGATGCACTAAGCTGCTCCAAAAATCATGATGTTTATATTTTTAACATATGGATAGAAATGTTAGCATAACATAGCATCTAAATGCTGTGCTCATGGTTATGCTACTCTTATCATGTTAGTACCTAAAACTAGAAAAGTAGGTAGCATGCATATTTAGTTAGTAGAAGCTTGCGGCAGTTTGTAGGTCAGTTAACAGGCAGAGTTTGTAAGTAGGCCAGTTTTCAGGCACCAGTTGTCTACAGGCTGATTATTTTAGTATTGCATGTAAAAACAGGTCAGTTGCAATCTGAAATATAAAATAATATACAGAACCTTTACCTTCAGGAACTTCCACAAAGGACTGGCGTTGTCACCATTCACATCAATCTTCTCAAACAGATCAAACTTCACTTTCCTGTCGGCAAGAGAGCAGGCAATTTCCTCATTGTTACCTGGTTCCTGACCAGCAAACTGATTGCAGGGGAATGCAAGAATGCGCAGACCTAAAAATAGAAATTGTTGATATGACTAGGTAGTCATTTGTCAATGGTGCATTTGAAATGCTTTATGAGACATGGGGCACACATTGGATATTCAACTTTCGGCACGTAAGCCGATCGTTGCAAATCCATCGCCTATGAACAGTCTAGCCTCTTACAATTCTCGCCAAACTCTATGATTGCTCTGCACTTGAGGAGTATATCAAACAAATTCAACTAATCAGTGGCGATTAGCGTATATAGGGCGAGCGCGGGCGAGCACAGGGGAACGCGGTCCCAGGTATCGCTTACTTCAGAGCGGCCAAAAGGTTGTCGAGAATTGTTATTATTTTCTTATCAGAATAACCTACCTTTCTCCTCAGCGTATTTTTCATACAATTCATTCAACTGTTTGTAATTATTAGCGGTAAGACCGCACTGTGAAGCCACATTCACAATGATACAAACATGACCTTTATAAACATCCAGTTTCACTTCTTCACCCTTGATGTTCTTAACTGTGAACTCGTGGATTGATGTCGCGGATTTGTAATCGGGATTAGCACTCATTTTCCTGGAAACCACAAGATTAATAAGTAAAATAATTATAAAAATCTGGACCGGTTCGGCACTCTTAATTTTAATCACTTTTGACAGATTACGGATGTACACAAAACGAATCTTGCCGGTCTTGTGATGCATCATTGTATAAGGAGGATATATAGCCGATTGCATAACACTTATTTTGATCATAATATGCACAAAGTAATATTTTTATAGAGTTTAAAAAAATACTTCTTACACTACACTTAATTGAGCTCGAGATAGACAAATAACGTTCCCGACTATAGGCGCCACAAGCTTAGGAATCGCTCTAAAACCGATTGTCATGATAGCTACAAAAAGTTCCTTTATAAATATATATGTAACACGTTCGCAAACTATTTATTTCTAGTCTATGATACAATGGTTTAGAAATAGCTCAATTATCAGTAAAAGTAAAAATTAAGCAATAACTTAATAATAAAAGTGAGAATACTCTGATAAAACTGTGAGATACTTCTTTTCAGTACTTTTCCAATTATTATTTTCGCTCTCTTCACCGATATTCAATCTTCAGAAACACGCAAAATTTTTATTTTTCAGGTTTCGAACGCAGCTATTTACGTCAATTGTTGTGCGTTCGATAACCTAGTGAGAAAAAAATGCAATTTCTCCTTTCTTGAAAAGTTAATGTTTTTTATTCTTCTAAAAGTCGCTTTCCTGATTTTTAAGGAATTTTTTATAATTATTACATAGAGTTACTTACTATTAAGAATAGGTACTAATGAAAAACTGACTATTAGTGCTGTTTTCATGTAGGATAACTAGGGACTGTATAACTATTTACGGTTATATATTGGCTTGTTCAGATTGTTTCTGACATAGAGAATAGAATACAAACGTCAAATCAAACACCTTTCACAAATTACCGAAAAGTGCAGTGTGAATACGAGCTAGAAATTGTTCAGTCAGTAAAAATAATCTAATGACGATGGCTCTTTTGGTGTCAAATATTCGTAGATGTGTCTGCCTGAAAAGCTTTAGCAGCCCCAATATTGTTCAAACCGCATCATACCATGCTAACGTAAGTGTACTTCTACATTCTAGGCAGTGTCAAGGATTATCGATTTCGCCTACTGAACGACGTAATTTCACGAATAACTTTGACCGATGATAAAATATTTTGGCAGTAACTGATCAGAATGACGTTGCGTAATGATTGAAAAACAATCCTATTTGTTCCTTTACCATCAAACTATTATTCCAGGTCATTGATCACTATGAGAACCCACGTAACGTTGGTTCTTTCGACAAGAAGGACAAAAATGTTGGCACCGGTCTCGTTGGTGCCCCAGCTTGCGGTGATGTAATGAAGCTGCAGATCCGAGTTGACGATGACGGCAAGATCATTGATGCCAAGTTCAAAACATTTGGATGTGGATCTGCAATTGCTTCCAGCTCATTGGCTACAGAGTGGGTGAAGGGAAAGACTGTTGATG
The DNA here is from genome assembly GCA_963082945.1 of Cerastis leucographa. Taxonomy (NCBI): domain Eukaryota; kingdom Metazoa; phylum Arthropoda; class Insecta; order Lepidoptera; family Noctuidae; genus Cerastis; species Cerastis leucographa. The sequence continues at coordinate 5,821,627 of OY720358.1, read as the reverse complement.
AGGCTTTGACGCTGAAGAACACAGACATTGCTAAGGAGTTGTCATTGCCGCCGGTCAAGCTGCATTGCTCCAGTAAGTTGATGCATATCATTCTAATGATCAGCCAATAACATGCCCAATGCTGGGACACAGGCCTCCTCTTTGTGTAAGGGAGAGGGCTCTAATCGAACACACAAGCCCAGTGCTGGTTGGATGATGTCACATGTCTTTTATATTTTATGATAAAAAAAAAGGAAGTGGTTCTTAATTCAACATTGTTCTTTTCCCATTCAAAAATGTTTTTGGTCTGATAATCATGCGGGTTTCCTCATGATTTGCCTTTAAAACTTTGATTCATATTACTTTGAATAGTTCTGTTATTCCTGATTTATCAACACCAATGATGGCTATCAACATTTCACAGGGCTGTGGTTATGTTATTGTCAGATGTTTATAGAGATATTTTTAGATATACATTGATAAATTTTGACATTGTATTTTATTATCTTGACCTAACAAGTGCTTTATGATAAGGATTCATAAACACTTGCTTTTTTTTTTAATATACCTAAATATTTTAAATGAATGATAGGTTTCCACTGTTATAGTTCAATTAGTTTATACAATCATCAAATGGCCTAATCATGATAGTACAGGGTAGTAGTAGAGTTACTTCACCCAATTTCTGGACTAAAAATGTATCAATGCATCAGTATTAACCTTTTCAACGCCAGAGCATAAAAGCACGCTCGTGCACACCACACCAAGCCACAAATTCACTGCAAATACAAATAAAAACAGGGATTTCAAAAGTATTATTCATTTTTTATTTAAAATAATAATAAATAAATAAACACACAGAAAAGTAATGATTTAAATTGCTTATTTCGTGTTATAGTGCACCACATTTTTTTGTCGCATGTTTGTGTCATTGGTGTACAGGGCATGCGCTTGCTTGTCAGATATATGTGACAATGGTGTTCAAGTTAAATGTGATGTGCAAGAGATGCCATTGGTTGTTGATAACCCATTTAATCAATTACAGGAGTTTACACAACCTTGATAATTTGTACCTACATTAAGTGCTGAATTTATTTTGAAATATGCGGTAATTGTGTCTGCATTGTGGTCCCTTCCACCATGAATTTTTTAACATTATTGTGAAATATAAAGAGTTTTTATTGTATTTCCAGTGCTTGCTGAAGATGCCATAAAAGCAGCTCTGTCTGACTACAGGATCAAGCAACAATCAGCCAAGAAGCAGTAAAGAATGTCAGTGGAAGAAGTTGGGAACAGATCTGTGATTTATTAGGGAACGTAAGGAGGCAGGACTAGTATCTATTACATTATAAGAAGTAATTGTAGGTACTGAGGAGAAAGGACCTATATTATTCAATTTATTCCATTGATTCTATGCACAGGAAATGTATTGAGTTAGTTAGTGTTTTGTTTTTTTCAATACTTTTCTGGATTTTCGATCTTGTATGCACAAAAATATTACAGCTTGATATTAAAATTAAATGTTTTAGTCAATGTCTTGAATAGTTGTAGCAATGTTGTCAAAAATAGTTGTTAAATAAATCTGATTATAAATTACTTCTGCTTTAGTATTTTTACCCCAAAACAACACGCTGCGGCGTTGGATGTATCCTACGCCCTGTAAAGGTAGCGTTAATATAGCATCACGGAAGCGCATCAGCGAGCCGAACGCATCGTCGATGCTGCCGCAAGATATAGCATTCCCGCTCTAGCAAATGACGGTTCTGAGCGACAACGGGCTCTTGGCAGGAATAATTCTTGATTGAAGAGGTATTATTTTCTTTGCCTTTTAGGTACGTCGTGCGACTGACGACCAAACTTCCTGTTCGAAGCGGCTGCGGCTAAGTCGTGGTCATGCCCAAGGCCGCTTACTTTTAGATCTATTAATTTGTTTTAATCACCAATTCAGATGTCATAAATATTGCAAGGCCAAACTACAGTTTATTAGAGTTATCAGTCAGTAACAGCAGTTGATACAGGTATCTCTCTTAAATTGATATTGTTTGTAATCTAGTTCACACGGCAACGATAATACCATAATCCAATTTTTTTTTCTTTGTCCGTCGGGTAGTTTATTGAAAAGTATTGGACACGTATTTTTTCTTTTTTCACGTGGTTATAAAATTACGGAGATATATTGAGTTGAAATGGCGCATGACGTCACATTATACCTACTTGTGACGTAGTAAGCCCCCACTCTCCAACTTTAATGAGTTTTAACTAAGTAATTTTTTGATATTTTGATAAAACAAAAAATACGTGTCTAATATTTTTGTACTAAACCTGTCTGACGGACAAAATAGAATGTCGTTTTCTTTACCCAGTCCGATCCCCTATTGCGCCTGAAGGTTTATCAATATTACGAATCACACATCATTGGCATACATTAGGAAAAACTATAAAAATAACACTGCTGGCATATTTTGATGAGGTACACAGCCTAACCCGGATCCTCTGGACAAGTACCCACTAATCAAACTATAGAAAATTCTATGAATGCGTTAGGTAAAGCCGTATAGAGCCTATTCAGAGAATGTAACAGGCATATATTTATTGACATTATTTTTGTATTTACTGTTATTATGTATTATTTGAATTGATTGAATTTTGACTATTGTAATTTTTTGACTAATGTAATTTAATTATTTCTTATTTTGTAACTTCCAATATATTATAAACTATTTTGTACGCCGAATATGGCAAAACATGTTGAAACAGCAATCATCTGAACTCGATTTCCATCCATATGTGCATATCTATGTATCATGACACACATGTTTATACAAATAAATGCATCTTATCTTATCTTATAGTACTTTATAATTAGTTAACTATAAAGTAGGTACTCTATGGCTGTTTTAAGTCTGTTTTCTGCGAAGGGACATTCACAAATAGCTAAGTATGAATTTAAGTTGGATAAAGATAAAATCTCTCCCCTGCTGCCCCGGTGTCCGTTGGCATTAATTCGATATTGCACCATTGCATGCTTATTCAAAATTAGATGATGAATCATCTAAAACAAATAAATCTGTTTTAATCTGATACATAAAATTCTCGTGTAGCGGTGTTTGTTACCAAACTCCTCCGAAACGGCTGAACCAAGTTGTATGAAATTTTTCTATTTTTCATTTTTTTTTTTTTTTTTTTTTTCTATTTTTCATACCCCTAAAACCCATCAACATTTCCACGCGAACGGAGTCGCGGGCAGCAGCTAGTATTTTATAATTATCTCATCTTCCTGCCCCCCTGTCCGATATAACTTGGGATCGGCGCAACACGTTTTTTTCTTTTCCTCTGTCACACGTAGTATCTATATATATAAAAGAAAGTCGTGTTAGTTACTTCACTTATAACTCAAGAACGGCTGAACCGATTTAGCTGAAAATTGGCAGGGAGGTAGTTTAGAGCCAGGAGAAGGACATAGGATACGGTAGGGTAGGGTAGGGTAGGTAGGTAGGTAGGGTAGGGTAGGTAGGTAGGGTGGGTAGGGTAGGTAGGTAGGGTAGGGTAGGTAGGTAGGGTAGGGTAGGTAGGTAGGGTAGGGTAGGTTAGGTAGGGTAGGGTAGGTAGGTAGGGTAGGTAGGTAGGTAGGGTAGGTAGGTAGGGTAGGGTAGGTAGGTAGGTAGGGTAGGTAGGTAGGTAGGGTAGGGTAGGTAGGTAGGGTAGGGTAGGTAGGTAGGGTAGGGTAGGGTAGGTAGGTAGGGTAGGGTAGGTAGGTAGTAAGGGTAGGGTAGGGTAGGGTAGAGTAGGTAGGTAGGGTAGGGTAGAGTAGGTAGGTAGGTAGCGTCGGGTAGGGTAGGTAGGATAGGGTAGGTAGGTCGGATAGGGTAGGTGGGTAGTAAAAAGTGCATTGCAACGCATGCTGGGTACAGCTAGTATTAAAATAAAACAAGTAATACCCTAAAGACATGTATTCTAGCAAACATTACAATTAGTGATGTACTAATCAAGTACATCAACAGAGTACTATAAACAGTCGTATACAATTAGATGCTACGTATTACGGTTACGTCGTCACTATGCCTAGTTTTTGTAGAGCCAGTTGCGCGGCGTCGGCTTTCGCTTGTTTCTTGTTAGCACTGGCCACTGCTGGTTGGTACTCCGTTCCTGCTACTTTTACCTGTATGGTAATGTCTGTTTTAAATATTCACTGTTATTAGCATAGAAATAAACAAAATATAGTTCCCCAGGCAGAATCTCGGCAAACTAATCGTCGCTGCAGAATTTAGTGCACAAAAAGTTTGAAAAAGCAGTACCTTCACTCAGTCGGTTAAAAACAGGCTCTGTCGACTCTTCAAACTAAAATTCCGATATATATTTCGTGATTTATTTTGTGCACAAAATAATCGTGGTTAGTAATGCTTTTTAAATAATTCATACACGAGTTTGAGAAGCCAATGCTGAGACGATGTGTCATTGCTATTATAGTTTTACTGAGAACTTTGGACTGAAAATGAGTTGTGATGACGATGCAGATTTTATATACGATATACTAATAATTCCAATGTCAACATTTCACAGTTTAGACTTTGACGGAGGAGTATTGAATGTTTATGGAGTGATAACGTGAAAGCGCAATAAAAGACATCGGGAAAAATACCACCATCAATACTTTGGCCGTCTTCCAATGATTGCATGCTATATAAATAAACTTCATCATCTGTCCTATTCTAACCTGTCTCCAACTATGCTGGGGTCGGATTCCAACCCCTCCGGATGAAACTGAATATCAGTATTTTACATGAAGCGATTGTTTACCAAGTAGGTATAGCCCAGAGCTAACTGGGTTATTGAGGTCAGATAGGTAGCCGCTCCATGTAAAATACTAGTATTTAGCTGCATCCGGTAAGACTGGAAGCCGACTCCAACATAACATAAGCAAAATGTTAGACAGTTGATGACATGAAGCGACTGCTTACCTGAGTTGCACAAAACAGTAACAAGATAACTTATAAAATAAAAAATCAATAAAAAAACAATTCAACGTACGCAGACCTTGAACAGGAAGTTCTTTTTGTGATCGGGGCCGCATTCAAAACATAGGTTATATTCAGGCGGGCCTAGTTTCTGTTTGGAACAGTATTCTCCCAGTAATGATACTGGGTGCTTCCCGCCGGCCACGAGCGGGGCGGGGCCGCGGATGCGACCTGGCCGCTGAGGTTTCATCTGTCAATAAATTGTTTTTTGGAATTTGAAAAAAGTAAGGTAGGTACACCTGGGCCTCAAGTCTGCTATTACAATAGTGTGAGAATGGCCTATCATTGATTTCATAATTGTTAATTTTGACAAGTTTGGTAATCTACTAATATAATGGCGTCATTATGACTTCACAATGGTCAACCACTGACACTCCATTGAAAGAAATGGCATAGAATTTGACAGACCATTATGATGGGATCGTGTTGGAATGACAATGTTTATAAAAATAGCAGACTTGAGGCCCAGGCCTATGAATGAATGTTATGGAAATTGTACAATGGAAGTTTGTATGTGGTGGAATGATTATTTGCGTACTGTTGGGTTGCGTACAGTACAAGGAATTGGTTAGGTCCAACAAACAAGAACTTCAAAGGAATGCTACAAAAAGGACCAAAAAATATAATAAATCAAAAATCCCGATTTAAAAAAAAAACCATTCGATAGGAGTGGAAGAAAAAAAAATCTAACCCAAAATACCACGCACAAAATCCGCCATTTTACTTTTCCAGTTAAATTTTATGTCACCGCGCCACCAAGACGAATCTTATAATTTAACCAAATCAGTTTATACAAGTAAGAGTTACGAGAGAACAAAGAAACGGGCATACATACAGGTCAAACACATAACCCTATTTTTGGGCTTCGCAGCAGTTGGTTAAAAAAACGGAAGATTACATGGGGTTAAGTTTCCGAAGGGCTAAAAAAAAAAAACAAACCAAAATAAAAAGTATGTTACTTACACCTCTATTGCGTCTACAGCTACTGACCTCTTCCTTGGCCTGTAGACCTCTGGTGTCCAGCTTGACCTCCAGCAGTAATGGCTGGAGTGTTCCAGTGCCTTCCTTACCCAACCCTTGTCCAGGCGTCCAGCCCATTTTCTGGAGCAAGTGCATGCCCATGCCCCCTTCAACAGGCGCGGCTCGCACGAGTTGGTCCTATATATTTTAGAACGAGTTAGAGAATATATTGACATTCGTGAGTTTAATAAATTTTTGGCTCGGTATGAATTTATTTTTGGTATTTCTAGGAAAAGTGAATTTATGTTTGAAATGGAAGAAAATTGAGGATAACCATTTAGATAAAAATATTTAGCCTGAAAAAATCAAGAGTTCGAACACAGTTTTAAAAACTGTTCAATCAAATCCATGTTCTGAAATTGCATTTCAAGTCGTTGATACATCATTTTGCGATTCTCCACTCAGTATGCAGTAGCAAATAAAGTTACTTTTTGTTTGATTAACATTGCACCCCGTCCCGTATCATACTTACCTCTTTGTTTACATGGTAAGGTTAGCACCTATCATCGTAGACATCGAAGTGCACGCATCTCCTTATCACTTAAAAGCTGCAACAAATATTCATGAATTCCCCCATTTCGGCCATTCTTTTCTTTGAGCCATCAGACGCAGATTTTTTAACGATGGCAACCCCATGCATACGCAAATGTCAAATGACACAAGTGTGTGGGAACGTTTGCTATGCATTGGCTTCAATACGCGCGGTGATTATTTTAGTTTTCGGCGTGTAGGGCAAAACTTCGCACATAGCTTTGTACAAAATGATGTTTTCTAATTTCGAAGATAGCTCAAAGAATCGATGGACTTTAGACTGACTAGAAATATATTTCATTTTTGTTTATCTATTACATGTGTATTCCGTTGATAAAAAAGTCCGTGTCTATGACATAGTCAAAGACAAAAACAGAAAAAATGTGGATGATTTTAACTACAATTATGAATTAATCAAGAACAAAAAATATAATAGGAAAACCATAATAATTTACAATGATGATTAGTACGTTTATTTCAGAATTACTCTGACCATTTTAAAATAATGGAAGAATAATTCTTAACATAATATTATGATGAAAAACAATATTTAATAAATAAATAAGGAAAACATGAAATAAATAAGTCAGTCATAACCAAGGGGAAAACTGAATATCTGTACGCAATCTTTGGTAATGATGATTGACATGCCATGGGGGTGGCATGAGAATTACCATCACATTAGAAGAATAGTGCGGTGTACCGAGCGAACTACGTGGTTCCCTCGCTACACGAACTAGGAATGTAACGGACGTCATGGTTGCAGCAACAAATCATTCGAATAATACATAAGTAGTGAGGTTACACATTAAATACAATAATTTAAAGTGTTAATAACAATAGAATACTACTCGATATTTGAAACTTTATAAATAAATGTGATGCAATATTCTAGATATGTAGGAATTTAATTTGCATATGTTGTGAAATTCAGGTCATACATTAAAAATATTAATTGCTGTTCAGGCAAGATGATAAAATACGTATGTAAAATATAATTACTCGGAGGGTACTAATATCTTAGAAAATATAAGGCAATAATATTTATAAAAGACATATAAACAAATTCGAAGATTTATCTCAATAAATATCTCATTTCCAATATGAGTGAAATCATGCAAAACTTTTATCCAGTTTATAGCGTTCATAAATATAAATGTCAGTGCATATAACATACCAGAAATTAAGCGTTTCCAAAGCTTTAGTTCATACTAATAAATTACATACAGATAAAAACTGTGCTAAAATATTGCTTCGTTTACAAAAAGAGTGCTACAAAGATAATATAACAGTAAAAAATAAGTTGTTGCAACCATCACAGTGATATTTAAAAAGGTCAGAAAGAATAATACAACAAGTATTATAAGTTCTGACCGCACGGTCGAACGCGCAGGGACCGTCGATCCCGACTGGCGAGGCAATCAGCTGAAAGAAAAGTTATTGCCACTCTATTAAAGTATTGAACGAAACCATTTTGCTCATTGACTGCCTGTATTGGTAGGCTGTGTCGAGTTTAATTTGTTAAAGTAGTTATTTAAATAAACTAATTGCTACGATAGAATTATACCAAGGAATAGGTAATTAATGGAATGATAATACAAGTTTACTGGAGTTGTACACATCTCATTTTATATGCTAGTCCTTCTAATTTATACAAGGTGTTGTTTTGCATCCTCGTCAAAATTGAGGAGGTTGTCACAAAAGACATAAATAATCAGTTTAAATTGCGGTACCTAGTTAATTATTAATAAACGCTGATTGTTTTGGTTGTTTATGTTTGTCAGTATATCATATCAGAATAACCTACTACTACTAACCTAACCTAACCTACCGTGGTTTAGGGAATAATAAATTATCGAATAAACGTTTGTGATCGTTTGTGTCTGAAAGCGCGGTTATATGGTGAGAATCAGACGAGCCGCGTTTAAAACACGGGTGGTTCACTCTTGCCGACTTCCGTATATAAGAAAAAATAAATACCTACCCGTTTTTATTATTGATGCGGGTCGAGAATCATTAGCATAGTTACTCCTTGAATTTGACAAGGATGCAAAACAACTTGTATAATAAGTATATGGTGATAATATTTATCAGTATCATTCAAAGTGTATATTATAAAAAGTGTTCGATTGAATAATTGGATCCAAAGATACGAAACTCATATGAGATCACTCCATTTGTTTACTAATCTGTGTTACCAATTATAAAAGGTTAGAAAACGCTGTGTCTACTTTGACTTACGGGGCAATTCAACTATTAATTTATCTTAAGAGCTCTACATACTATTACTTATTATTGTCGTACTTACCATTCTCAGATTCATAATAGAAAAATAGGGACAATAAACTTGATTTTACTCAATGACATAGTAAGGGTATTTTCACTGATTTATTTTAGTGAGTAATTTGTTTCATAAAATGGTTCTTTTACCCTACATAAGTCAGATGATTTTCAAACAATTCTAAAGACTCAACTTACTGATTATGTGTCTGAGTACCTACAACATCCTAAGTTAGAACGAGTACATAATAGAATACACAAAATTAAACACAATACATAGTACACAATAGGACAGCTGAGCACTATATCTAGGTTCCGTTTAATACTTTAACGCATATTTTTATGATTCTCCCCTACTAGTGTATTGTTCTTTCATAATCACATATCAGAAAATTTCGACAAACAGACTTGCACAGTAATTAATTCTGATCTAAAATATACGTAATTTACGTATTTTAGAGTAGGTTAATGAACTTTCCCCAAGTTGCTTTATTTGCACCAAGGTGTGTGCAGTAGCCGCAGTTACTAAACATTCCTAACTTTTAACAATTTTAACAGTATTTTGGAAAGTGTGTTGAAAAACATTTATAAGTTTTTTTCATTTTAGTTGTGGTATCCGCGGGCTTCCGCTACTAACCAAAAATCACGTAAACCGTCCACTAGTAATCATGAAAAATCGGTGAACGTACATACATGAAAATAAATAAAATACTCGTCGACATTGCACTATGCCAAAATTCCACCCGTTTAGCGTTCCCTTTGAAGGTTTCAACTTCGCAAGACCAAAAAACGGCAAATATGAGGATAAGAGTGTCCTCAATCTACGCAATCTAGTAAAAACACCAAATGCGAAAATAACGCGAATTCAACTAACTGATTTTAAACAAGTTATGATGTACGTATTCGTTATTACAACATTTTATTCAAATATAAATAGATTAATTTGTAAAAATGAAAGAACAATTTCACTGAAGTCATATTAAAAGGCAGCAATACGATGTCCATATATTTCGTAGTATAAATGAGTACCTTTTTGGCCCAAGCTTGTGTGCCGCTTGCTAGTTCCCTGGGAGTCAATATTTGTGCACCCGTTGAACCGGTGAACTGACCCAGAGATGATTCACTCACTGAGCTTGCGGACCAACCAAACTGTGAAAACATTACCTACATTAGGGAAAAGGTAATTTAATTAAATTGGTAAAATAAAATAAATTAAAAGAAATAAAAATAAGGAGAAAATTGTGCTAGAAGAATAGCAATACGCTCGTCAGATGTGACAAAATGCAATGATATGCCACATCATAACAATGGCAAAGTGTGGGTGCACAGAGTCCTGCAAAAAGAATTCTACATAATAATAAATTTAGTGACATTAATTCTTGTTTGAAAGCTTTTGATTGGTTGCGAACTTAACCAGAGCCCTTTTATATCTTGAAATTGAATCTAATTATTGATTGTTTATGGTTTAAAAATAAATGAAGAAAAAATATAACTTACTCCATGTGTGGTATAAAGTTCACTCTCCTCTTGCTCCTTACGAATTATCGACAGCTTCTGAGACACGAGCGTAGCTACGTCTTGCTGTAAAAAAATATAATATCTTATTATCAATCTGAGTATCACTAGCAACATTAGGTTGTATCTTCAATGACATAAGAATGAACGACTCATGGCTGATCTGGAAATCTTTAAATAGACTCCGGACCCAGGACGAAGCAAGGAAAACCTGCCCAGGCGGAGTTTCATTGGTGACTCTGCTCGGAAAGTAAATGTGGTGCTGTTCCACAAACGATAGGGCTTAAGGTGACACATTTCGATATTTTTTCCATAGAAACTTCGGGGGGGTTTTACTCAACTGTTTGACACTGCACATCCAAAGTAAAACATGATATGGTATTGTCTCATTATTAATTTTGTCTGTACGGAAACAGAATAGGAAAATAAAAAGCCATTAAAAAGTTACGAGCTATCAAAGATTCGTTTTTATTGCAAATTTTAACGCAACTTTGGTCGTAAATTAGTAATAAGTGTCGAATTTCCAAAACAAAGTCGGTACCGACACAGCACAATTATCAAAGAATTCAATACATTTTATTTGTAATTGATACACGCAGTGGTTTTTTCATAAAACACTATCTTCCAAAGGCCTTTTCGTATATTTTTACGCGCGCCTTACGTTTCGGAACGCTGTGTGTGTGCGTACGAAATAGATGTGCGTGCAGACTAGCGTCTAACTGCTCATCACTGATACTATCTCTGTCGGGCACGATGCCAAGTGAGACAGCGTGCTTTTCGGCCACGGCCACCAGTGAGTTCGAGCCCGCGACTAGTTGAACCTTTATATGGTGTCCTGCGTTTCCTGTTGTTTGGTAATTACAGTAACCGATGGACGCTACTAATGGCGCCCAAGTCGTGGTTAATTTCTGACACAATTTACATTGCCATCGACACGCTTCTCGCCACGTTTCTCGGGTTTAGTACGGCGCGGTGTCCGAACCGAAACTAAGCGAATGACGGCGTTTTTGCTTTGATTATTACATGGACAGAAACCTCTTAAAATAAGTAACAACTTACAATTTGCACCATTTTTGCAGCATCAACCCCTGGGGGGTAAGCTTGCGGTCCCGGTGCCGGCAACGCAGGTATCGCAGGCACGGAGTTCAGCTCTGAAAAGGTATAACGTCTTATTGCATAAAGGGGTTAGGCAGAGATATGACTGATGAAGCGTCTTCAAAGCTACACATTTTCGATTTAATCAAGCTACACACTAGAGCAGCGTATAATTCCGAAATCATTTGATTCACGATTCACTTGAGAGAAATGTTAATTTGGGAGACTTTTCATTTTCTTTGATTTGAATTTATTTTCTGCTCCGACATGTCGATACAATACTAACATACGTTAAGGAATACTAAACATTTTATGGGCAAAGTGCCTGAAACAAAGATAAATAAATAAAAAATTTACTTCCAGTCCCGAATGAAAGACAAAAACGAATGAAAAGTGAACCGTCTGATTTCTGTTTCAGCAAACGACAAAAATGCTCAGAGTAATTTGAGATAAAATGTCCTAATTTTGATGCCGCGAGCTATTATCATTTTTAGTCTCATGGTAAGTATTATTCAGACGTTAAATAATATAAGTAATAATGACACTTACGGGTCCCCGTCGTAAAACTCTTCATATAAGCAGGCGGACTTAAAGATCTTTCCGATATTCTAAAACAGAAAGTCATAATTGAGTGCAATCCTTTACAAGAAAAAAAAAAACGAATTTAATATTTATTTTCATAGTTATAAAGTTTACACTTACTTGGCAATTTCTGTGCATGTGTTAGTTGTGGGAGTACCACCAGAGGTGATGGCTTTTGTTTTAGTGGTGCTGCTTGAGTTCAATTTTGCGACTTGCTGCAATACAAGTTATGGAATTAGGAACAATTAGAATTGTTTGATTATTTCACGAAGCATCGCCAAGACTTCCTCGGTGGTTTGGCGAGGCTTAATATTGACAGCTAAAGAGACTGCACCACCTAAATGTCGGCTGATTGGATGGAGTTGTAGTGTTTTGTGAGTCTTGCGCTGACTTCGAATCACTGAACTTCTGTACTTGTATACACTTTGGCAGGTCAAAGAGTTTTCATCTGTTTTTATTAGTGTCCGACCGAAATTTTAATTTCAGTTAAGGTTTCTGACTGTTTCGTTCAAAAAGTGGGCGAACGTGCGGCTCGGAAGAAATTAGAATTCGTGAGCTTATGGTTGTGAAAGGTAACGAACGAAATACTTTCCATTTGTATAAGCGATCGTTCAAGTGTTACGTAAGCACTATAGGGGGGCGGGGGTTCTTAGCTTTGCTTATTTTTGATGACATGGGGGGTGGGGGGATCTAGATGGTGATTACGTCAGCAGTAATTATTTACTTTTTTACAACCACACATTGTGTATGCTTGAAAATGAAATGCATTTTCGGGGATTCCAAGAAATAATGAATACGTTTAGGTACTAGCTTAGACCTGAGTAGGGGAATTACCGCTCGCTATTCACTTGTCTGTTACTTATTACTGCTGCTCAGGAATCAATCAATTGTACCAATGTTTACGTAAGCATGGGTGGGAGGGGTAAGAGCTTTGCTTACTTTTGCTGACGAGGGGGAGGGGTGGGTTAATAATTTCAAAAAAATCTGCTTACATAATACTTGAACGGCCCCTAATAGGGATAATAGAGTAAGATCCCAGGGCCGCCAGACGTCACGTATTTTCTGACGAATGAAATGTGGACGATTGAGTAGTGTTAGTATGTACTAAGAACGCATGCGTACCTGCTAGCTTGCTTAGACGGCCAATTTTCAGGTATCAGGTAATCAAGGTACATAAAAAAAAGACTTACCTCACGTAAATTCTGAAAGCTGATTTTTACGTATATTTTAGGCAATATCCTTAATAATAAGTCGCCAATACTGCCAGACACTTTTCGTGGGCCGTTTTGCTTAACAGACGCTTTAAAGCTCCAAAAATTATTACTTAACTTCACGTAAATTCTGATGCTCCATTTTTATATATGTCCACCAGACAACTATTTTAAAAGCTTTTACAAGAAGACAGACCGATCCAAGGGGCCAATCATCCCCAATTCAATTTTTAGGTCTCTGTGGGTAGGAGCGCGAGGGCATTATCTACGCGCATGAGATCAGCCTTATGCGCGTGTGTCTCACTCAGGTGAGACAGATTGCAATGTCAAGGCCCCCTTTGGGCCAACGGCTAAATTCACTCGCAAGCAGTTTTGTCAGATACACCGCTTTTCCGCTTTTTACCCCACCTTTTGGAAAATTTAGTACAATGGTTCCGCTTTACGCTTTAGACATACGCGGTTCCGCTTTTTTAAAATCTGCTATTGCCTTTTCTTTCGGCCAAAAAAAAACATATTATGTAGTCAAAATAACTTTTTGGCAGATTTTTCGTGAACATGAACGTAAATATGAACAAATGCGAATGCGAACAAAACAAAATGTCTTAAGTTCTCTTTACCAAATGACGTGACAACGTGACCTAAATTTAAATCTTGACGGTAAAAAACTTGATGTTATCGCGGAAACTGTATTCTTAGGGATTACTATCGACTCAAAACTGCAGTGGGGCGCGCACATTGGAACTCTTTCGGGGAGGTTAAGCTCAGCTGCCTATGCAGTTAGGAAAATAAGGCAGTTAACTGATGTAGCTTCAGCTAGGTTAGTATACTACGCTTATTTCCACAGTATTTATGTCTTATGGCATTCTGCTGTGGGGATCGGCAGCAGACGTTGATTCAATTTTTATTTTGCAAAAGAGGGCAGTCCACGCGATCTATAAAATGGGTCCACGCGAGTTCCTCAGAGAATAATTTAAAGAGATCGATATACTGACTCTGCCTTCACTTTATATATATATATATATATAAACACGCGCAGTAAACACGAAATTGTAATACCCAAATTAAGATTAACAAAAACTAGCAAGTCATTTCTTATAAACAGGTTACGCTTTTATAAGGGTATGATTTTATCAATAACCTAATAAATGCATTTTCATTGACCTAATAAATAATATTTTTTCCCAAAATAGTAGATCTGTCACCTAAATTGAATCATCAAATAGTACCAAAACGCTTACCTAAATATTAATTAAGAATTACTTGGAATTAATATCAATCATCAAGTAATTTTATTAGGTTTCAAAATAATAGAAGTGTCACGAAAATTGAATCATCAAACAATGTTTACATAAAAACTCCAAACCACAGGTCCAAACTAAGGCGTTGTCGACGTAACCCCGCTACGCGGGGCTCCTATTTCTGTCTGCAGGGTTTACAGTAACCTAACACGAAGGGGATGTCCGAGTCGGTGGGCCCAATGTCTCGTACTAGGCCTTTCATCATAGAAATAAGGAACTGATCTATTTATTTGGTGACAGATCTACCATTCTGAGCACAAAGCTATTATTTAAGTAATAAAACTATTATTATAAGAACGAAGTTTATATTCATCTAATGCACTACAACTTTATTGGTAATCCATCTCTTATTTTACACATATTTCAACATTTATTTGATAATTCATACCTGGGAACAATTTTTGTTTATCTGAGAACGAAAATATTTCGTGGCGATAGATCTATTTATTAGGTGATGACAAATATAAATTTTGGTGACAAGGAATATAGTTCCCCTTTTATAATGAGTTGCCAAAGTCAGTTACAGAACTGACCGATGGAAAGTATAAAAATTGCATCAAACGTGTTCTTATTAAAAAAGCATATTACAAAATTAAGGATTACGTTGAAGATAAAGAAGTTTGGCTGTAGTTCCTTCTGCTCATGCGGCTTCCCTGGAAGCTCATTAACGACACAAATGTGTAGATGTCTCTAACTATTCCCAATATTATTTTTCGAATTTATCAAAACAGCTTACAAGATAAAATTCTATAATTATTGTAGTCAAATGAGCATTTTTTTACAAGTAAATTTTTAATTATTTACCTGTTTTTTTTTTTTAATTTTTCGCAGATTTTTTATATTAATAATTAAGTGATATGAGTAAACTTTAAGAGAGTGTGAGAGAGAGAAGTCAATGTATCCTAATACATATCTCGCTCAATCCCATGCGGGTAGATATAGTGCCCTCGCGCTCCTACCCACAGAGACATTAAAATTGAATTGGGGATGATTGGTCCCTTGGATCGGTCTGTCTTCTTGTAAAAGGTTTTAAAATAGTTGTCTGGTGGACATATATAAAAACGGAGCATCAGAATTTACGTGAAGTTAAGTAATAATTTTTGGAGCTTTAAAGCGTCTGTTAAGCAAAACGGCCCACGAAAAGTGTCTGGCAGTATTGGCGACTTATTATTAAGGAATAAGGATATTGCCTAAAATATACGTAAAAATCAGCTTTTAGAATTTACGTGAGGTAAGTCTTTTTTTTATGTACCTTGATTACCTGATACCTGAAAATTGGCCGTCTAAGCAAGCTAGCAGGTACGCATGCGTTTTAGTACATACTAACACTACTCAATCGTCCACATTTCATTCGTCAGAAAATACGTGACGTCTGGCGGCCCTGGGATCTTGGACTATAAACTAAAAACTAACTAGCTACCAACCCAGCGGTTGTTAATAAATAATTTACACTAAACACAGTCATTCATAAATGTTGTACGAATAAATTGAAATCTTACTGATTTATGAATGTCCCTTGAGGAATGCTTTTGATTGCTTGACAGTTTTTGTACAGTTACCTACAAAAATGGCAATTTTATTTCTTGGATAAAAGATGTCTAACGAAGGAAAAACCTGCTCTAAAAGATTACTAGTAGGGGAGCGTTCAAGTATTACGTAACGAATTTGGGGGGAGGGGGGATTTGAACTACGCGTTACGTAACATTGTTCTAGCCCTTCAGAACGGTCGCGTAGAGATTTTTTTCTCGCAGCGCGTTACCTTCGCGGGAGGGGGGGGGGGGGGTAAAACAGACATTACGGCGAGTTACATGGGGGATGGGGGTAGTAACACACCCCCATCCCCCATGTAACTCGGTTTTGTAAAAATAAGTTTCGGTTTTCGGTCGGACACAAAAGGTAACATAAAGAAGTGTCAATGGCAGTCCAATACAACATGGCGCCACTTTGGTATTCAAAAAATCCTGTGTTATCCCCATACACATCTTAAAATGACAAAATAAAGAAATGTAAATAATTACCATATCTTTCTTAGGTGGTGAGACAGGCACCCATTCCGACGCCTTCTCTCTATGTTGCGAGCCCGAAGACACGGGGAACTGAAGTCTTAGCTCTTCCTTATTGGCTACTGGCAGGACACTCGTCTTTATAGGCAGTGGGGCACCTCCCTGAAAAATAAAGATAATGGAAGGGTTTAGCTAAGTCAGTCTTACAAAGATGTATCAGACTTCCTATCACACAAATCACTACTTCAATATAGTCCCCCTCAGTCATGATGTGTTCGGTGGCCCACTGAGGTGCCTACCATAATTTGTTCTGTTTTGTTTTATCTTTTTTTATATTTTATGTGAAATCTTATTAATTTTTAACTATACTGTATTTTTATTGAAATGTAATATTGTATGCCCTAAGGGCGGGACGTAGCTGAGCACAATTTCGTTATTTAAGACCTGTATTATGTACCTACCTATGATCCACAATAAAGATATTGATTGATTGATATCATATTATTCAGTTGGGGAAAGGCTAGTCATATGTTATGTGAGTGTTTAGCTTATTATATCCTACAGCTTGTGCATTCTAATTTATTTGAGGCAATAGCAATAGATGAAAGCGCTTTCCATACTTTCTATTCGTTTTCGTATTGCTGAACTCACTTTCATCCTAACCTTATCATGTAAACAAGATTAGATGAAGTGCTAGTTTACATTTAAATATAATCTTACGAGTTTACGCTATTTTACATGAAGGGACTGTATATCTTACCTCCAAAACCCAGTTGGTACTTTTTAATATGGTACCCCTTGGTAAGACTTGCTGTCAGACTTTCGGACCACTACTTGTAACGACTGTCAAAGATCCACAAATGTCAGCCTGAATCGTGGTTTCCGAGGCACGGAGGAAACTCGATATGAAATGATGGTCACCCATCCATAGACCGACCTTGGCAAGCGCGGTTTTACCTTGAAGATCGACTGGTGCGGCCATTATTATTTAGCCACGACCTCTAGTTTACGCTATTTTGTAAAAAACGTATAGTCGGTTCGATTGCATTATGAATTTATGAGTCTCATTAATTTTAATGAATAATTGCCGTGATGGCTCAACGCGTTGATTAAAACGCTCGACTGCATTTGTAACGTTGTTTTAAGGTTAGTTCACATTGTATTAATTTGAAACTTCACTTGACAATTGTGTTTAGGAAAACTCACCCTTATGTTCATAACAATAGGCGCTTTTTCTTTGACGAGGAAGGGGTGGTGGAAAGCGAGTGTATCTTCGTTCTCGCTCATATCATCGTCGTTTGACGAGACAGATGACAGCTCACCAAGGGCCTCCTTCTTTGATAAATGTTTGCAGAAGTCTGTCAATTCGTCGACAGATTTACCTGTGGAATGGATTTTTGTTTGATAAATGCGAATGAATGGCGAAAGAAAGGGGAGGCCTATGATCAGAAGTGGGTGAATGATGAATGAATGAAAAAATGAATGCGCTCAAAAACGGTGAAGGAAAACATCGTGAGGAAACCGGCATGTCCTAGAACAAAAAATTCGAAGACATGTGACATCTACCAAACCGCACTGGGCCCGCGTGGTGGATTATAGCACACTCCCTCTCATAGAGGGCCTGTGTCCCAGCAGTGGGAACATTATAGGCTAATGATGATGATGGGTGAATGATTGAAGTAATCATGAGTAATTAGAACCATTCCGATAAACATCATGGTTCAAGTCTGTGAAGTTTTGCTAAGTTGTTGAATAAGCGCCCATTTTAAAATGAATGGCATTCAAAATATGAAGATACATACATACAATAACATCACGCCTGTAATCCCCAAAGGGATGGAGGTGTAGCTAATAGTACACACACATTTCACCAGTTAGTCTCACATAATAGGGGCCGAGCCTATTGCCATCAACCGGGCACTAGCACAAATCTAGACTCTGTGGCTGCTACTAAGATATTCCTCATGGAATACTCCAACAATATTTTTTTCGATCTGGTAATCAAACACAGGACCTCATGGTCAGCAGCGCTTGCGACCACTGGACCAATGAGGCATTTATGTGTAAATATTATTGACAATCGTGAATATTTGTGGTTTTACAATATACTCTAACATGAAAAAGAAAGATAGTAGATCTGATATTGATACTGCTTACACATTGGCGGCGTCATTCGTTATTAACAAACTTTTATAGATAGAAAAGCTGCTGCCCACGTCTTCCTGCGCCTGGAAATTGTGATGAGTTTCTCAGGGACAAATTATACATATAAACCTTCCTCTTGAACAATTCTGTCTATTGATAAAACCGCATCAAAATCCGTTTCGTAGTTTAAAAGAGGAAGCGACTTTGTTATACTAATAATAAAGCTGAAGAGTTTGTTTGTTTGCTGGAACGCGCTAATCTCAGGAACTATTTCTCCGGTTTGAAAAATTCTTTCAGTGTTAGATAGCCCATTTATCGAGGAAGGCGGCTATATATCATCACGCTACGACCAATAGTAGCGGAGCAGCAATGAAAAATGTTGCGTAAACGGGGAAAATGTAACGCAGACGAAGTTGCGCGGGACAGCTAGTACTATATAAAGAAGATGTGACAGAACTGACCTCCAGACTGTATAGCAGCCATGACTTGGTTCCTAGTGTGAGGTGGAAGCGCGGCCGCTCCCGCCGGCACCGCGCCGTTCTTGAGCATGTTGATAGCATTCCTTCGAGCCACTTCTAGCAGCCGCTTCTTCTCGCTGTCTGCTAGTTTGACACCAGTTGGTGACCTTGAAAATACAAAACAGTTGAAGTCTTGAAGTTAATCCTTCCGAGTCGGTGTAGAACATCGTGACGCTATGTAACAGTTAAAAATTCGAGGAATGTAACATCAACTACTCTGACTTACAGAAGAGGTCTGTGTCCCAGCAGTGGGAACGTAGTTGGCTGATTATCTTACGAGTCGAGGCTGTATGTACGCTTTGGCACAATCATGGTATAAATATGGTGTAATGGTAATGACGCATTACTAATGAGTTGAAGGCCTGAATATGGTGATGTATGATACTCAACAAATTTTATTTATCTTTGAAGAATTATTTCACATTTATATTTTTTAATATATTTGAATGAACTCTAAATTTTGTACAATGCGATCGTCTGGCGAACATGGATTACTTTACATATTTTTATTTTTAGATTCAACAGAAAAGATTGTTGCAGAATAAATGAAAATAATCAACAACTGTTATTTACGCAAAATTCAATTTAATAATGCATGGTTTAAAAAGCCGTAGTTTATTATTAAGTCATTGTTGTTCATGTGTAACTAAATAATGTAGATGGCGAACTGATTACAATAATAACAAGTTCCATCTTGGTAGAGGTTGTTAACTTTGTAGATTATGGCTGTATACTTGTTTGTAGCTCGTGTGTGTTTGTTTGTGGAAGAGCAGCGGTGGCCCAGTGGTGGCAGCCCCGACTTACGAGCAGTAAGCCGAGGGTTCGAACCCAGGCAGGCACATTACTTTTGGGTAATTTATTTAATCACCGCTGACCTCAAAAACGGTGAAGGAAAACATCGTAAGGCATGCCCTAGAACTAAAATTCGAAGACATGACTGTGACATCTACCAACTCGCACTGGGCCCGCATGGTGGATTACAGCCCACTCCCTATAATTGAGAGGAGGCCTGTGTCTATATAGGCTGATGATGACTTGTTTGTATAGGTATTATTTTGCTTTTTTAAATGTTACTGGTTATTACTATGTTTTTTACCATTATGTTGGTTGTTTAACCCAAAGGTTGACTGTTTGATTTCTGTCTCCCCGTATTTCGGGATGAGAGAGATATCTCTTCTTAAGAGACTTATTAGACAATTTAAATGACATAATATTATTAAAATTCTATAATGGCAAAGGACTTCAAACTCATTTCCATTTCCCTTTCTTTAATGCTGCTTATTGTAACTAATATTACTTTTGATCGACGGCATTCGACGGTTTGTCCTTAAAAAATCAGGCCAAGTGCGAGTCTTACTCGCACAGGGTTCCATAGCCCCACCCAAACAATATAATAACAATATTTTGAACGGTCATTCATTAGTAAACTTCTACTCAACCGCAAAACTAAATCTGTTTTTCATAGTAACATACATAGTCCTCAGTGCAGTAACATCCATATTTTATAATATTATAAAAATATTACACAATATGTACCAAAACAAATTCGACATACCTAGATCTTCTTCCTCTTCCTCCATGCCTAGGTGATAACCGTCGCATTACTCCCCGATCGCGATGTCGTGACCGTGACCTCGATGACCTTCTTCTCGAGCGTGACCTCGACCTTCTCCGAGTCCTCGAGTTCGACCTGTGTCGTGTAGTACTGTGACGCGTTTTAGAATTTGGGCGGTGATGGTGCTTCCGAGAAGCTGATGTTGAGCGCCTGGATTTACTTCGTGACCTGTTAAATGAATACATATTTACTTCTTCAAGTTCTAAATAAGTATACAGTGTGATATGGTAGTGTATTATATGTAAAGAGCAGTGATCGGAGTAGGTAGATTGAATTGGGGTCATTGATCCGAAACATATATTAATATGGACATTCCTCCGGAATTGGTTGATTATTAAAAAAAGTCAAATTACTTTCTGGAAAAATGGCTTAGCCATGCATGTTATTTTTTCTGTGTGCATGTATGATACAAGTACCAAAAATTAATCTACTTAGTCCGATCACTGGTATCATTACCATTTAGTAGGTAGATTAATTTTCAAGCATTACATAAAATAATGCCTGTAACAATACCTAATATACACGGTGTAAATCACCTCATCACGAAGCCGTCAACCAAGCATTCTGTACATGAAACTAAGTAACTTTTCGCAAAAAATATTGCTGGGAAACGACTTTTTTTTGGGGGGTGTAAAATCTGTAACGCACTCAAAACATTGTGCTGATGGACGGATTGAACAGAACGGGGGTCGTGGAGGTGTTTAAAGTAAAAATCTTACATTAAAAACTTGTATTTAAAAAAATACTTGTCAAAAAGTTGGTACTTTGACGCCTAATATCTCTGTAACTAGAAGGTTCCCAGGTATGGTGTAGAACAAAAAAATTATCGCAATGACAGGGAGAACCAGTGCCTTTCGGCTTCGTTAAGAGGTTTTACACCCTTTATAAATAAATATTTTTTCTGGCACCGAGTTGCCATGACTGCTGTTAAACCGGTGATTTGTGTATATTTTTATTAAAGTAAAATTAATGTTTAAGGCCTATTTCACGTTGTTGTTGCCACTACTTACCGAATAATTAAAAACAGACAGACAGAAACAGAATTTGTATGAAATTATATGCCAAGTAAGTTCTCGTCAACAAACATGACATTGAAATATTTAAGAGTGATAGACACAAGATAAACAAAATCGTAATCCATTACTTGTTACTACTTAGTAACAAATTTATCCTTCTAGTGTCACATGCCTGATTGTAAGGTCTCTGTCAAAATTTAAAATGTCGAGATCAACATTTTTGTATGACTTTATTCCCAATGTCTGCTCCAGCCGGCCTAGCATGACCGCCGTAGAAACAGGCTATGTCTACGGAAGAATCGACAATTTGACAGATATTTCTATCTTCCCAAGCATGGCGATATTAAGAATGTAGAAAAGAAATGTTTCTTTTCTTCAGTCGACACAAGTCTACAACGTCGAGCATGACGACCATATTTTCTCTTCTTTTGACATTTGGGGGTAGAAACATTACTTCTGACAAATGTCAAACTAGTCTTATTAAAAACTAAATACGAGAAAGACGTTTCGTGGTTGCGTTGAGTTACGTTCAAAAGGTTGAAATGTTATGTAAAATAATTAGGTTTAATTTCGCGAATAAGATCCAGGCCTGGATCCAGGATGCAGCTACACCATCCCGCCCACGAAAAATGAAAAACTCGTGCAATTGGCAACTTTTTTTTGTAAACTAAACGTAATAATATTCAGGGAATATAAACATCACGTGATACATCCCCGTTTCTATGGAAAGAATTTCTGTCGATGTCTTCGTAGAAACGCGAGTCGACGGGGCGCGCCATGCTCGGCCAGAAGAAATGTCAAGTTGTAGAGAAAAGATTTCTTGTCGTTTCTTGGTAGAATAGAGATAGAACGGTCATGCTAGGGGGGCAGTATTGTTTTTGGTTAAAAAGTGCACCCACATGCAAGCAGCACTGGTAACTAAAGACGTTCCATCTCTTGGATATAAAGTTTTTAGCTAGATATATTATTCAGGGTGTCAGGAAACCACTACCTTGTCCTAAATAATAACAGCCGCACATATTGATCTTTAAGGTTAAGCTGTGCTTGCCGAGGTTGGTCCATGGATGCGTGACAGTGTCGTAAAAGTCTGACATCCAGTCTTATTAAGGGGTATCATATTACCCAGATACTTGGTTGTGGAGGTCAGATAGGCAGTCACTTCATGTAAAATACTGGCACTCAGCTGCATCTAGTTAGACTGGAAACCGACCCCAACATAGTTTGGGAAAAGGCTAGGCAGATGAGGATGATTTTGATCAAGTAAATCTAAAGGCCTTATTGATAGAGTGCCTTTCTTTCTAATATTACACAAGATAAGGATTTATTAGTAGTTTAGCTTTGGATTAAATGAAAATATTTAAATACCTCTTGGGAGATTTGCTTCTCTCTTTCTTTGACGGTTTTGATGAGCTTTCAGTCTTTTTGCTCTTCTTTGCAGCAATTCTAGCATCTTCCAATAAATCGCTACTATAAAAAATAAACACATTTTATAAAAAACTATAACTACATAGTTGGGAAAAGGCTAGGCAGATGATGATTATAGAAATAAACTACACAATGTCTGTCAATATAAGATAATGATAAATAAGCAATCTATAACTGAGGCTTTTTGTTCAATTAAACAAATAATAATGTGTGAGGTGTTTTTACTACTTATAAAAAGTGTTTACAGTATGAGATATTGTAAGCATTGTGTGAAATATATAGATGAGGTGTGTTTATAAATATCATATTGTTGGGAGAGAATGGGCTTTACTTACATTTTCATTTCATCTTCAGCTTGTTTCTTAAGTCCTCCAGGATCCGAGGTTTTAGGGAAATGTGAGTTACATACTATCTCTTTCTCGGTACTACTAGATGAGTCAGTATATTCACCATCTTCATACTTCTCTGCTTTTCTTCTAGCCTCTTCTTCCGCCTTTTTCACAGTTTCCTCAAACACAGCACTGAATTTTAGATTCTTTATTTGAATTTTATTACCCTTACATTTATCATAGTCTGCACTGTTTACATCAGATTTAGATTCTGATTTCTTGCTATCTAGTTTTTCCCTCAAGTCAATGGTCCTATTTTTATAGTCTGGTGGCAAGGGAATAGGGTGTGGAGGTGATAAAGAATCGTCCTCTATTTTTATAGTCTCTATCTTTTTGATATCTTTTTCAACCTTAACATCCTTTATTTTTACATTTTCCGACTTTATTTCTTTCTCGTGTTTTATTGCTACTTTGTCATTTTCCGGTTTTACTCGAACAGGCGTCAGCGGGTACGGGTATGAAGGCGACCGGCTCTCTCTAGAACGTTTTTTAGACTTACTTTTTTTTCGTTTCTTACGTTTGTGGGAGTATTCGCTACCCGCAGAGCTGACACTGCTTGTGCTCCGGCTGCGTTTTTTCTTTTCTTTCTTATGCTTCTTCTTACTTTTCTTAGACTTCTTTGAAGGAACTTCTTCTATTTTAGGAGGATCAGCATTAAAAGCACTAAACAGTTCTGATAGAATCTCACTTGACGACTTCTTGGAATCATCTTTTTTACGTTCAGGAGTAGTCTTCTCCCTTTTAATTAATTGTTCAATTTTATCTATTAAGCTCGTCATTTCAATATATAATTAGATATAACCGTTTTCAGTCATAACAACATTTACAAGACAATTAGACAACGTTTTGCAAACACAAAATCAAACATACGTCGCCATGATGCGAAATTTTAATATTTTTGACATTTCCATTTGACAATGGCGTTAAAAGGGTTACCAACTTCACTAAAACTCTTTGTTGTTTTTACACTGGCAACTAATCTCGGGCACGTTGTACTATTATTTATTCCATGGTTCAGGGCTATTGAGTTTTGACTATCCGTTTGATTGTTACTATTGTTAGTGTCTCTCAGACTTTTTAGCCTATCAATAAAAAAATGTCATCGCAAATAAACGCTAATTTATATATATTTCTTCAATCATACGGACTGGGAATAGGAGAAACTCAAACTATGCAGAATTAAAAAGTACAGATGTATTAGCGACCAAGCCAAGTTAGAAAATGTTGGCATCCCGCTTCGGATACGTTGAATTGTTTTTAATTGTCCGAGATTTCAATGGAGAGTTTCGATTAAGTTCATAACAATTTACTAAAAATGGCTACTTTTAGACGTTTTGTCAATTTTATATGTGCAATGGGGGAGGGAGAGTCATGACCTCCGTCACCCACCCACCCCTAGAACCGCGCATGTGCAGGGCGGTTACGCTTAGTTATAAGCTCTTTGCTTTGATGACAACTAAAAATTTCCTATAATTGGTATTGCGTATTACATTGTGTGGATATCACGATAAGGAGCTCTCTCACCGAACTGTTACATTACATTACAACCTACAGGCTAATGCTTTGAAACGCCCAAGGAAAGCCTTTACGGTGAGTAAAGGTGCTATTCGTCCCAGCACTTGAAGCCCATATTTGTATCGATTTATGTGCAGCTCAGTTGGGTAGTGCCCTTTGAGCGTTACATTACTTGATTTTAAGGAATAATCTTTCACAGTTGTGACTCGATAATCTAGCGGAATTGGTTTGTGTTGTGCTTGCGAGTGTAGGTAACTACGAGGTAAGTTAGTGAAACCACTTGTACAATTAGTGTTCTAATATAAATTTTGAACTTTTTGATCTTCATCATAATTGATTAAAAATGCAATATTATAAATCACTAGCTTATGCCCGCGGCGTCGCCCGCGTGGAGTTCGATAATTATCCCACGGGAACATATTATCGGGATAAAAAGTATCCTTTGTGTTAATCCAGGTTATAAACTACCCGTGTGACAAATTTCATCTAAATCCATTCAGTAGTTTTTGCGTGAAAGAGTAACAAACATCCATCCATCCTCACAAACTTTCGCATTTATAATATTAGTAGGATTTGCGGATTTTTAATAGATATAATATTATAATGATGCTGCATATTAATATGTCCGCTCGAAGAAGATTTTTTTTTAACAAATATCCATCAATTGAAGTATCACTTAGGTACCTATTACATTATTTTCTATTCATCCACAAATAAATTACCTTTGTCTTCGAAAGTCTGACAACCCAGTCATACCCAGGGAAATGTTGGGAAATTATGCGATTGTATTAATAAAATAATGTTTTGCAGATATCATCAGCAGCGTCTGAGGCCCTTGCTGATTCTGGGTTTGCAGCACCTCATCCTGTCCTGTCCTATTCTAGTATATCAACTATGATCATTTCTAACTCCTCAGTTTCTAATCCAACTTCCTCAGTGCCTATAATGGGAGAGGAAGAGGTTCCATGTCCTATGGGTGTGCAGCCAGAATCGCAGACTTGCACGCCACCTGCCTCCGCTGAGACACCGCATGCTTCTGCGGAGTCACCTCCTACGTCCACTGAGACAACGCCCTCCGATCATACTGATGACATTTCTATCTGGACTGTGCCAGACAACTTTTCGTTCAAAAACGGTAATAGCAAGCATATTTTTAAACATAAATTTAGAGCTCGAGCTATTGATGAAGAAAAATGCGTGAGGCTGTAGAATGCTGTATAATTAGCTGGAGATGGCCATGTACTGTGGTCAAATTGTGGTCGTAAAAGTAGGACAGGTTAAAGTTAAATTGTTGGTCTAGTCGTCATAAGCGCAGCTGCTTATTATGAAGTCCTGAGTTCAATTCCGGCGAGGTCGGGCAAACTGTTATTGGGTTTTTTCTTTAGCAATTTTTCAATAGCAGCCATGGAGCCTGGATTTAAGTCTGGTTGATGGCAGTAGCCTCGCCCCTTATTGTGGCTGTGTGTTAATCGCCTAAGTCCCAGTAGGACTTAGGGGATAAACACACAGCCACGCACCACCTAGCGTAGCGCGTGAATGCGTGTTTTAACGTTGCTTGTATGTATCTCACGCACACGCACAGTCCAACACACAGAAAATTAATCCACGCGCGTGCGTTTAGGTGCTTTGACACGCAACATGCAGCGTGTTGCGTGTCAGCGTGATAATCGCCTTAAACATATCTGGCGAAATGTGGGTGTAAGTACTATTAGGGTACATCTCTGCTTAAACCTTCCGGGATTACAGGCGTTATATGTTAGGAATAAAACATGCTCAGCGCTCAACTGCTAAAACTGGATGTGTGCACAATAATCGATGTGTTAATTCTAGTGTGCCAGCAATTTATTATTTTAGGTCAAAATAAAATCACTATAATCACAGTTTATTTTGGTTGGATAATATCTTTGAGTAGATGTACAGCTGTGTTCAAATATGATTATTCTTATGTCAACATTCTTCTTTCTATAACTGTGCGCGTAGCATGACCACTGTTGAAAGGAGTTTTGTTTACGGAAGAATCGACATAATGACAAATAGACATTGACAATGTGTCAGTTTGTCGATTCCTCCGTCGACAATGTCGACATAGACCGTTTCTACGGCGGTCATGCTATGCGTGCGGAAGTCAATGTAAAATTTTATTGATTACAGTTTCTGCAGACCAAATGAAGGCGCTGATAGATGCCTTGAGGGAAGATGTAGCGGGGTGGGAGGAGTTGATAGATGCCATGAAGCTAAATGCAGCACTAATGAAAGAATTGGTAGAATTACATCTGTCGATCCAGGATAAAACATTGTCGTCACTATTAGATTTACTTTATTTGAATGAATGTAGATTTACAAGGTAAGGTGCTAATGTCACAGTCAAAACTACTTTTGACCGGTTAAAACTATTTTAACAAAAA
Organism: Cerastis leucographa; assembly: GCA_963082945.1. Taxonomy (NCBI): domain Eukaryota; kingdom Metazoa; phylum Arthropoda; class Insecta; order Lepidoptera; family Noctuidae; genus Cerastis; species Cerastis leucographa. The sequence goes on along the minus strand of OY720358.1, from coordinate 5,794,070 downwards.
CTAACATTTACTTAGAAACTTATTAGGTTGTATCGCTCTTTTTTGTGACCCTCTGAAGAACATCGTGTTGTAGTTCTTCTAGGTAATTATAACTGAGGAGTTCTCAAACGAAATATGTTTAATAGAGAAAACGCCATTTAACTTAAAAACAATACGGACGGTACGGTTACGATTACGTGGTACGGTTTTGACTGTAACCAGTCAAAAGTATTTTTGTCCGATTAACACTTTTGACTGTAACATTAATATGTTGCTGTCGTAGATACTAGATGCCCACACAAATCTCATCAAAATAAACTTTTTAATGATTTTTAATTGCATTTCATTCAGTATTATATGAATTCTTTAATATTTGGACAACATAATATGATTTAGTTACATAATTTAAATTCTATTTAAATTATGTAATTGTTTTAATTCTAAAAAAGTAAGTCGGAGCCATAAGTAGTTTGTGCCTATTTGGCGCCCTCGTGACTGGCTTTACTACCCTTAGGGGCTGCTTTATTCACACCGTTTCTACAGAATTTATAGATGCAGAAGTAGCCTGATAGTTTTAGAGCAACCGTTTGTAAATGCCAATTACAAACATTTAAACTCACATACACAAACAGCCAGACCCGGAACAACTATCAGCGGTGTGATTCTGTAAGACCTCACTTAGAACTTCGAATCTGAATCCGCTGTGAGTTTCTTGATTGGCATTCTAAAAACCCGGTTGATAATTCGATTTTACACTAGCGCCACCACTACGATCGTGTCAGCGAGTTGAACTAAATTAACAGGGAGATTTTGACAGATGAAGTATGAGATGACGTAAGAAGTGGCATTCTGTAAGGTACTCGTAATTCCCTTGGCTACAAAATCAAGGTCATTTTGAACCTTACGCGAAGTGACAGTGGATAGCGATGATGTGAGATGTGAGTTGTCGTCTGAATTTTACAGAATCGACTGTACTGTAGGCCAGCAGCCAACGGCAACAACTATCTGTAGTAGTCGATCGCTCAACCACTGCGCCAACCGTGCCGTCGACTAAAGTGCTGCACGGTTCTTTGGCGTGGCTACAGTAAGAAATAAAACGGTAACACCGCTACTTTGTATGTCTAATACAATATTCGCAAAAAAAAAAGTTTGCCAACGGCACCCTGCCACCAATATCATTCTAGATCCAAAGAACCCATTCATAACTGAATTGCTGATGAAAACCATATCTAGGTCTATACAACCTGTTTTTTTTATATCCCATAACTCTAGGGATATGATTGAGACCATATCAAAGAATCAACTGGCATATGAATTATGTTACAATCATATATTTTTTTTGTTTTTTCGCATTTTCTTAACTTTAAATATGAATTATTGGTTTGAATAAAAAGAATTACTCGTATTTATCAATGAAACTACTACTATTTTACTACACTACTGCGAAGTTTGGCAACCTCGCAAAAGTAAAGATTCGTCATACTGGTGATAATTTGTGACCTAAGTAAATTATGATTGTTGATATCTCCGAAACTATGCATTTTTGGACCACCTATTCTAGGAGTTTTAGTATTATTTTTACCTACAGAATATAACCCTAGAGTTATGGGATATAAAAAAAAACAGGTTGTATAATGCTTATAGAACACTAATTGGCTTGTCAAAGCTCCGTGAAGCTAAGTATTAGAATCGGGCAAGGGCGCCGACAGGTATTTCTTCCAGGGAGGTACTCCGTTAGTTCCATGAAAACAGCTCGATTTTTTTGCACTCTTTATGTTAGATTCAAGGAGTAACGTCGATCTAAACAGAATTACAGAAACGCCCATCAATAAAAAAAAAAAAATTAAGAAAAAAAACTCCTAGAATTTGATAGGTTATATCATTGATAGAGAAATACGGCAATTACTGCATATTTTTATATTAAAAATCTTTGCCATGTATTTTATTTTCTCATAGCAGGGTGCAAGTGCACCCCCTTGCCCCCCTCGGCACCTATGGTATCAGGCGTTACTTTGCGGAAATCCATGACATTAAATGTTTTGCAAAATATGTAGTTATAATTCCGCGAAAAAGAGATCCAGGCCTAGATGCAGGATGCAGCGCAGCCCCGACCGCAAGAATATGCACTCGGTATGTAATGGGAGGTCACCCATCCACGGAGCAACCTAGGCAAGCGTAGTTTAACCTGAAGATCGACCCATAAGAAACTCATACCAACGATATAAACATACCCGTTTTCACTAAAGCAAGACGTCACCTAAATGTTATGCCTAAATAATGTTACACTGTTGGATTTTCATCTATCAACGCTACACGGAGCTACAGCTACATACTCGTACATACGGTGTTTCCTCTGTGCCTCGGAAAGCACATTAAGCCGTTAGTCGTCTTGGCTGTCATTTGTAAATCAGTGACGCGTTACAGGTAGTTACTGCCCTAAAGTCTGACAACCTGTTCTACCAAGGGGTATCGTATTAACCAGTGCTAACGTCGTGGAGGTCAGTTAGGCAGTCGCTCCATGTAAAATACTGGTATTCAGCTGCATCTGGTTAGACTGAAAGCAAACCCTGACATGATTGGGAAAAGGCTAGGCAGATGATGAGGTTCATCATCATCATTAGCCTATAATGTTCCCACTGCTGGGACACAGGCCTCCTCTCTATGAGAGGGATGATGAGGTTACTACCTCATTATTAAAAAGAAATTGTGTACAAAAAAATGAAACATTTCATTTGAGGTTTAGTTTTTATTGTATTCTCAACACCTTTGCAAGGTTGGTTAGTGATAAACTGATAAACAATACAGAATGGATACTACATTTTTCATAATTTTCTGTATGATAGAAGTAGGTAAACTGCGATTTTCATGTCAACTGCAGCATAGGACGGAAAACTTGTCCTTTTAGTTTAGGTAAATTTTATTTAGGTACGTAAGTAGTTAAGGGAGTGTTCAGAGAAAATGTCTTACAATTAATAATTTCAAGAAATCTCGATCTACTTATTCGACATGTACCTACTTGTAAGTAGGGAAGCTTTTAGCATGATTGCATGATGAGTGTACATTTTCAGATAAACAGTTGAACATTTTACAATTGACTGTTACACCCCATCTGTTTATAAGAAAAATATCATAGATGACAAAACAATGCATAGTAGGTAATATCAAATTCTTTATCCTATATCATCCAGTTTGAATTACTTCGACACAAACAAAGACAAGCACAATTCTTTAACAAATAATTATTAGGTACAATAAAATACAAGAACAATACACAATCAATAATTTGGCAATTAATTTCGGAATTTTAATAATTGGAAGCTCCAACTATTGAGCAATACTTAACTTTACAATTTCAGGCTCTTGCCAATCATTTAATTAAAAACCAGTGCTACCAATAAAAAGAAAAATGTTGCAAGTGCATTTTCTGACCAGTGTTTACGGTAAAATAAATAGGGATTGGGTATAAGTAAATAACGAGTCCATTTTACACCACTCGCTTTTGTCATAAGAGCTGTCCATCATACTTATTATAATGCCTTAAGAAGACAGAATAAATACTACAAATTGGCCAAATTAATAAAAATATTCAAAAAGCAATAAATATTATCATATCACACAATAATATCCGTAATAAGTTACTTAATAAATCGATGATTAACTTAATAATTCTAAGTAATTAATATTCAGGTATACATAAGAATAGCAAACGTTTTTTTCATTAGATACGTCGATACAATCGTAAAATACATTCCCGTATTAAAATACCTACCTATCTACGTTTTCGTATCAAATTTTAAATGATTTTCCATGTACTTGATTTATAAAAAATAATAATAACTAACTGAAAACTAGTCACAGTTTATTTTAACTCTACTTTTATGAAAATATCTAGACAACAAGTTTATTTATTGTTTAAGATTATTTTGCAATCACATTTTTAAACTTAAATAAATTTTCCCGCCATTGCTTAGAGATCCGCTTGTTCATTTACATTCGAAATAAAAATTACCGATTTTTAACGTTTTTTTTTGGTATTTTTGTCATATTTTTTACATTCATCGCGTTTGTCATTTAAAACGTGCTTGAGTAAACTTTCGAATTGTGCAAACTGGGTGCAACGACGGCAACCTTTCTTTCTCATGTACTTTTATACATTTTCAAGTACGTCAATGTTAATACTCTAACATTTTTTTATCACACTGATCATAACGGGTCCCAAAAATTTTATAAACCATGAGACAGAACAGTTTAATGAATGCGTAATGAAGCGTTCGCCTAAATGAGTAGATTGACCATCTTCACAAGTACTAGCCCCGATACATTTATAGGACACTGAGACCCTATCTCACCCCAGTATTTGTTTCTATATATTACAAGGAATGTTTGAAGTGATTCGTAAAAACTTAGCCAAGGAAACGTCTAGACGATCTATCGGTAAGGTAGAGTACGATAAGATTCAATTGATTTTATTGTCTGTACTCCAGTAGTGTCAGCAAAACAAATAAGTACCGTTTCTCGTGACCAGGTTTACGGATCATTAAATGTCAGGGTTCCAAGTACCTACAGGTGAATCCTAGTACTGTTGAGATCTAACTAGGCTAGCGCCAGAGAACGCAGCAAACGGCTACAGCTCTCGAATCTGACTGGAAGCGTGATGAGGCATCAGCTATTACATATCAAAATGTAGGCTGACTTGTATGTAACGCCCAATAAGAAAGCCATTCGTTGTCAATATGAAGAAGTAGATACTAGGAGATTAAAACGCTAACGGCAGAAAAATATCGCAGAGGCCCTATGTATAGAAATCTAAGTGCGCTTGTACACAGAGCCGTGTCTGTACCGGTCGCCTGGAGCCTCCAGTCTGATCCGCCCAAGGCCCACGCGGTTAACCTCTGCCGGTACAAGCGCCATAACGGAGCTGACACCTGTCGTATCGACTCGGGTCCGACCGAGAGCACTAGCCGCCCCATCTTAAAGCTACTACTAAAATTCTCTAGGCGATCAAAGATCGTAAGCTAAATTGATTTTATTCAAAAGTCTTAAAAAAATAAAATCTGCTAGTGATCAACTTTAACGCGTTAGCGGGGACGCAAAACGGCGCGCACCGTTCGGAAACGTTTCTCGAAGCCGAGCTTCGTGTACAGAGATCGGGACGCGTCGTTTTCCGGACGAATGACGACGAAGGGTTTGTAGCCGCGGGCGGCAACTTCTTTGGTGAGACGGCGGGCTAAGTAGATTCCGTAGCCTTTTCTGCGGAATTCGGGCCTAGTTTGCATGGAGAACATGGCGCCGTAGTAAGACTGGACCATCCAAGCGGCTAGCTTTCCTTCGACGAAGATGCCGTAAGCGGGCAGTTCGGCGACCAGTTTCTCGAATACTTCGCGACATTCTATGTCGCTCGCCGGATACAGGTCGTGAACCGCCTTCATGTGCTCTGGTTGCAAGCGAACTAACTCCACGTCCGATGGCAATCTGCAATCATATATTTATCCGTGTTCAGAATCTTATAAAATTAACTTACCAGGGATTATCGGAACAAGGACGGGACGGTATTATAAATCGTCATGGCAGACGTCCAAGGACGGGATTCTATTTTGAAAGATTCAGGACAAAATTGCTACCCGTTGGTGATATAAAAATTGGGTTCTCGGTATTCTACATCAAGTTTTATGGTAGAATGATAAGTATTTATGGTAAACAGAAGGTTTACAAAACGTTTAAGTGATTTGCCTTACCCCTCAGTACTATCATCTTGTGGTGGGTTATCACAGACATAGACGTCACCAGTAATCTTGTCGTGCGCCTCATAGCGCCTCTCAAATCGGTTCACGATGGCCTCGTGAGTGAAGTTCAGGTAAATTGGCTGGGTCAGATCTAGAAGGATCTCCTCTGAAGTCAGAAGGTCCACCAACTCCGCGCGCTCCGAAGGACAGAACACTGTCACGCTCTCGTATGTTGTTTTGTTCGGCTGGAAAGGTTAAGAAAACAAATGAACGTCACACACATTAAAAAATCAAAGAACGGAATTTATGTTATCGTTTAATATGGCCCCTTCTATTTTGCAGTTCATGGTGGCGCTGCTTGTCAAGAAAAATACATCTATATGTCAAATTTGGTACGTTTATTTTAGTTCTTTGTTTTCCCGCCTGCACAGATAAGTTGTTTGAAGTTGTAGATAGTGCCGCATGGTTCTTTCGTCATGTGGCCATAGTCGGCCCTAACGTCACCATCTTGTTTTTTTTTCATACGATGTCCACAGAATATTTCACAATTTTTTCCTGGCAATGTATGAAGACTGCGAACAAAGGATCCTGGTCCACATTTGGTACTAATACACGAATGAAATCCGCTTTCGCACAGCTTAAAAGCTTCACTAAGTACCTACATCAGTTAGGTCATCAAGGTAATTAGATATCTGGGTCAAAATGGATTACGGAAAGCTGTCGGATTGAATAGTGACATCGCTTCAATCTCTATTCCTGACGTTCGTTGCTATGATGTGTCTACCCTATTCACTGGCTGGCAATACCTACGATTTAGCATTTTACCTGACAGATTTAATTACGATTTATAAGGTAGAGTGAGTGAATTTATTATACAGAATCCATAGTATTATATACGAAAGTAACTGCTGTGACTGCTTCTCATAGTATCCTTTTGGTTTTTGACGAAATTTGGCACAAAGTTAGACAATAATCTGAATTAGGATATAGGCTACTTATCCCAATAGCACGTTCCCGAATGATCCCCTCCACGCGGACAAAGCCAAAGCCCAAAGCTAGTCTGTTAAAAAGTTGCCTGAAATAATATTGATACGAGTGCTACGAAGCGCTACGAACTTTTAATGACCACGATCAATGAACTACCGAGAAAAATGGATGCCAATCTATCTTTAATTAAATATCAGTAGATACATCTATTTGATGTTCTATAATACTACTTCTACAATATTGCTTCGTACAAATAATAATATAATAAGTGTCTACGCAGTTGTCAGGTGAATTCAGGAAAGTTTGGCGCACAAAGAACCTTCATTTTACGACGTTTCTGTCTGGTCGGTCGCGGTGGGGCAATCAAACGAGCATTGTGTCTAAAATTAGGATCGTCTCGAAAAGGTCAGGATCTAGTTCGAGTCCCGAAAATCTTCTTTTTATCTAGACTGGACCTATTTTCGTTATAGTTACCAACCGAAAAGATACCAAATATCACTTGGCAAAAGAAACATAACTTTTATCTGTGGATATAAAACGGTCACAGGTAAATAATTAATGGGGTAGAAAGATAAGAAGATATTTATCTCTTTTCTTTCTTTCGCTTTTGGTATGAAACCTAGGTCTTAAAGTTGTGGATTGTTCGGAGACTGGATACAGTCAATCCATTACCATCATCATCATCTGCCTAGCCTTTTCCCAAAACTATCTTGGGGTCGGCTTCCAGTCTAACCGGATGCAGCTCAGTATCAGTATTTTACATGAAGCGACTGCCTACTTTACCTTCACAAACCACCTTGGTAAGACTCGATGTCAGACTCGGCTTCTGACTACCTGTAACGACTGTCAAAGATCTACAAATAACAGCCGTGACCAACGGCTTAACGTGCTTTCCAAGGAAACTTGGAATGTAATGATGGTCACCCATCCACGGACCAACCTCAGCAAGCACAGCTTAACCTTGAAGATCATCCTCAACGGCTGTTATTATTTAGCTACGAGCTCCTCTAATACAGTCACTCCAAGACCAGAAACTTCACCAAAATGTACCACTTGGTATCCTGCTAAAGTTCCTTCATGAAAAAATTAAGAACCTAATCAATTATAATGTAATTAAAACTTGTTAAAGTATCACATAATCTACGTTAGTATATCATAATAGTTTTATGTCCCATGGGCCGTCATTAGTCGACAAGGCGTGTCTGCGAGTTAAGTTTCAAATTACGTTTTCTATGAAGACCTTGCTACAGAGAGTGGAATAGATATACCTTTGTAACGAGTTCCTGTTAGTGCAGGTAGGAGGTTTGTAATAGAGAAAAGAGTTTCATTGTCGATGTTCTATGAATCAATAGTACTAGCGTAAGAGCGTTTATTCCTTACCGCTTTTCATACAAACTTTCAAGTAGTTTTTTTCCGAAATGACTGAACCGATTTAAATGAAACTTTATACGCATACGCAGGATACATAGGTCTAAAAAGTTACTAAAAAATATTTTCAAAATGTGTTTTAAAACAAGAGATAATTGGAATTTTCTGTTTCTATAGAAAATTTAAATTTTGTCTAATTTAACTGTAACACTATTTTTCGAAAATGTTTTTTAGTAACTTTTTAGATCTGTGTATCCTGCTTATGTGTACGAAGTTTCATCAAAATCAGTTCAGTCATTTCGGAAAATAACGACTTGAAAATTTGTATGAAATGTCGTAAGGCGTAAACGCTCTTAATTGAGCTGTGTGATTGCATAATAATTCTCACTAATTAAATACGGGCTGGAATCCATCGACGCGAAAACGGTTGACACGTACTCAGTATATCATTCTGAACTCCCCCGAACATAATTATAAATTTTTCATAGCTCATTTAAAAAAAGAACTGCTGCTGGCCAGTGAGTGTTTCTGACAAAAATCATGGTGAAGTTAAGTATAACAAAAAGTTTAAATTGAATTATTTTTAACAATTCATTCTTCATTAGATTTTGTCGATTACTAAGTAGCTTACTCGTATATTAAAAATCTTAACAAGTTGAGAAATGAATTGGTAAAAAAAAATAAGCAGCATAAAACTCATCTTCTTGAATTTATGTTGCCAACGAGCATAACTTTATAGCTAGGTATAGAATAAATTCTGTCTAGATAGAGTTGGAGGATTATCGTGCACGCCTGACTAATTTATGTAATTGAGAGGGCATTAGGAGGGACAAAAGCCGGGCTGGGTGGCAGCCTCGATGTTTTTATGAAGTAGGCACTTGTTTAGCGAAAGTAGGTCTATTTAGTCAGGAACTGAGAAAAAAACGATGAGCTCGTGAAAAGTGGCTAAATAATAACAGCCGCACGGGTCGATCTCTAAGGTTAAGCCGTGCTTGCCGAGGTTGGTCCGTGGATGGGTGTCCATAATTACATACCGAGTATCCTCCGTGCTTCGGAAAGCACGTTAAGTCGTTGGTCCCGGCTGCCATTTGTAGATCGACCATTTGTAGATTACGAGTAGTCAGAAGCCAAAAGTCTGACATCCAGTCTTACCAAGGGGTATTGTATTACTCAGTTACTGGGTTGGTGGAGGTCAGATAGGCAGTCGCATAATGTAAAATACTGATACTCAGCTGGATCCGGTTAGACTGGAAGAAGGCTAGGCAGACGATGGGAAAAAAAACGATGATTTAAATTGATTTTAGATTTAATGACCTACTGCATTTGAATTTATTTATTTATTATTTATTAAAACTTTATGCACAAGTATAAAACACTGTACAAAGGCGGACTTAATGCCTTAGGCATTTTCTACCAGTCTACCTTAGGGTGATGCAGAGAGAAAACATAGTAGGTGCAGCATAACAGATGGTTAGAAAACATTTACAAAAATAAAATATAGCGATACATACATAAATACATACATATATATATATATATATACAAGAAGTAAAGAGAGAGACAAACTAACAACAATTTAATTATGAGATGAATCTGCCAGCTTCTTAAGTAAGTGTTCGCGAGCTTTAACTTTAAATGTGAACCGACTGTTGGCCAACCTGATGTTCAGAGGGAGCGCATTCCAAAGGAAGACAGCCTGGACAAAGAAAGACGACTTGAGAAAACCAGAGCGGTGAGCAGGACAACGCAGAAGGCGATTATTGGAAGAATGAAGATTTTTACTGTGCGCAGAGCATAAATATTGAAAATGAGTAGTCACATAGGAAGGAGAAGTAGGCTTATTAAGAAGAGAAAATAGGGTAGTCAAAGCTCTCAACGCTCTGCGCTGTCGTATGGGCAACCATTTTAATAGTAACCGATGTGCGGAGACATGGTCATACTTACGAAGATTAAATACGAATCGAATGCAGTTATTAAGAAGTCGGTCAAGTTTATTGAGGAGATCTGCATTCAGGTCGTAGTAGCACACATCACCATTGTCAATTATGGGGAAGATTAGGGACTGTACAAGCATTACCTTAATGTGTGATGGGAGAATATTTTTCAGCCGATAAAGCGACCGCAACGTTCCGGTGACTCTCTTGCTCACAATCGCAACCTGCTTACGCCAGTCAAGGCAAGTGTCAACATGCAAACCCAGTTCCTTGACATCAGAGCTAAACGGAATGACTGTGCCGTCAAAGGTAACCGGTGGCATCGTTAAGCCATTCAGCCTTCTCAGGCTATAGGGGCTCCCTACAATAATAGCCTGGCACTTGGTTGGGTTAACCGCCACCCCGAAACGATCACACCAGTTTTTGACGAAGCGTAAATCCCGGTTTAGCTCCTCGATCGCACCGGACAAGCTGTCAACACTTGCCTGACAGTAGAGCTGTAAGTCATCAGCATAAAGATGATACACACACTGAAGCTCGGTAGTTATGAGATCTATAAAAATAGAGAACAAAAGTGGAGATAAAATGCCGCCTTGAGGGACGCCAGCATCCGCCATGGGATCTGGAGGCGATAGTCCTCGCGCACCTGCACGAATGGCGCGCGCAGGCACTACGCCGGGGGGAAACTCCGCTGCCGCGGCAAATTGTCGCTCAGCGGATAGACCTCCGGCGTGATCTCATGGCGACATGGAGACAGCGACTGTCGCAACCACGTGCAGGGCACGCCACAATAGTGGCGATAAGTCCCCTCTTTGAGGAGTGGCTAGAGAGGCACCACGGCGCCCTCACCTTTCGCCTGACGCAGGTCCTCACCGGACACGGTTGTTTCGGGAGGTTCCTGCACCGAATCGGGCGGGAGGAAACGCCCGGGTGTTACCACTGCGAGGATCAGCCGGAGGACACGGTGAAGCACACCGTGGAGCTCTGCCCCGCTTGGGCTGAGCACCGCCGTGTCCTCGTAGCGGCGATTGGCGGCGGTGACCTCTCGCGTCCGGCCCTGGTTCAATCCATGGTCCGGAGCGAGAGGGAATGGGAAGCCGTCGCCTCCTTCTGCGAAGCAGTCATGCGAGCGAAGGAGGTGGCGGAACGTGAGAGGGTGAGAACCTCACGGCCCAGCCGCCGCGGGAGACGCCCCGGGCGTCGGGGGGCAACCAGTGGCCCCCGGCCACCGTAGGCGCGAGCCTGTGGACGGTGAGTAATGGGCTAGCTCACCATCCGTCCGTCTTATGACGACAGGCCGTGTCGACGGCGCGTACGTGTTCCACGCGCGCCTCAAGGAGATGTCAGCAAACCGGAAGGGGTCCGAAAGGGCCGATGCCTGCCAGGGCTGCGGGTTGTTCGAAAGAGATACCGCGGCCCTGGAACACAAAGGGCGAAGAAGGAACATGGGTGGGTTTTAGTCAGTACAAGTCTGACACTCCCTCCCGCTCCGCCTAGAGCGGGAGAAGTCATTTGATGATTTCCCATCCGCAAAAAAAAAAAAAAGGGACGCCAGCATCAAGATCACACCAGCTGGAGCCAGAGTCACCAGCGAGAACTGACTGCTGGCGCCCCCGAAGATAGGAAGAAAACCATTCCAATACCTCGGGACAGACCATGAGATAGGAGAGGATGGATAAAAAGGACTTCGTGACTGACGGTATTGAAGGCATTGGAAAAATCAATTAAAACTAAAACCGAAACTTTAGTGTCTTCCATTCCCCGCCTTATATCGTCAGTCACTTTAAGGAGGGCTGTTACGGTACTATGGCCGGGCCTGAACCCGGATTGCAATGGACTGATAAGGGAGTTGTGGTGGATGAAGTGGGAAAATTGCTTGTGAACACAGGCCTCGAGTACTTTAGATAAAAAGGGAAGGATGGAAATTGGTCGAAAGTGGCTGAGAAGAGTGGGATTAGAAATTTTAGGGAGTGGCCGAACATGGGCTTTTCGCCATAGAGAAGGGAAAACACCGGAGTTGAATTAAGATTGAATTTACTGTACTGTACTGTTAGGTGCACTAGAGCGTTTACGAACATAACATCACGCCTGTAATCCCCGAGGCCGAAGCTAAGCAGACTTTTATCTAAAGTATTTTGTATTAGAGGGTGAGCCTGTTGCCATCAGCCAAGCTCAGAATTATCTACCGACCCGGAATTAATAGAAGACACAGCGTTGGCCCTTTCAAACTCCTTTAGTTAAAAAGTCATCGAAGCATTTAGAAGCGATGCGCTAATGGCCATCACGATTACCTAAAAGTACGTAACGGAAAGATTTTCGCGATTCGATTAGAACACCAGAAACTTTTCGATATCAATTTTAAACGTTTTATATTAGTAAAACCCGAGTAACTTTTTCATCTCTTATCAGCTTTAGTCGAGAAATTTGGACTTGGAATCAAATTTATTCAGAATTTATTTTCAACGTTGTTTCAAGTGTTTTAACAGATAAGAATATTCGCAGAAACACGCGTAACGATCATGAAATTGGGCTCCTAAAACTGTCTGAAGGCACTCAGTAAGCACCTTCGACGATCTCATTAAAGTGGCCGGTAGAAACTGGATAGCCATGACACATTACCCCCAAAAGTGGAGAGATTTTGAAGAGACCTTCACTCAGCATTGAGTGGCCAAAGGTTGAGGAAGAAGAAGAAGCACCTTCTTTTTTCCAGACTCTTAGAATATTCATAAATAGTACAACCGTCAAATCGGTTAACTGGATTATCGTTTAAGTAACCTGATTAAGTGGTTTTTGCATCAGTAATTTTGCAACAGCCCCGGAGTCGAGAATAAGCTAAATTTTGGTGTACTATTAGGTGCACCTCTGCCTACCCCTCTTTTTTTTTTTTTTTTTTTTGCGGATGGGAAATCAGGAGCGGGAGGGAGTGTCAGACTTGTACTGACTAAAACCCACCCATGTTCCTTCTTCGCCCTTTGTGTTCCAGGGCCGCGGTATCTCTTTCGAACAACCCGCAGCCCTGGCAGGCAACCTCTGCCTACCCCTTTTTTTTTTTTTTTTTTTTTTTCGGTTGGGAAATCATCAAATGACTTCTCCCGCTCTGGGCGGAGCGGGAGGGAGTGTCAGACTTGTACTGACTAAAACCCACCCATGTTCCTTCTTCGCCCTTTTTGTTCCAGGGCCGCGGTATCTCTTTCGAACAACCCGCAGCCCTGGCAGGCATCGGCCCTCTCGGGCCCCTTCCGGTTTGCTGACATCTCCTTGAGGCGCGCGTGGAACACGTACGCGCCGTCGACACGGCCTGTCGTCATAAGACGGACGGACGGTGAGCTAGACCATTACTCACCGTCCACAGGCTCGCGCCTACGGTGGCCGGGGGCCACTGGTTGCCCCCCGACGCCCGGGGCGTCTCCCGCGGCGGCTGGGACGTGAGGTTCTCTCCCTCTCACGTTCCGCCACCTCCTTCGCTAGCATGACTGCTTCGCAGAAGGAGGCGACGGCTTCCCATTCCCTCTCGCTCCAGACCATGGATTGAACCAGGGCCGGTCGCGAGAGGTCACCGCCGCCAATCGCCGCTACGAGGACACGGCGGTGCTCAGCCCAAGCGGGGCAGAGCTCCACGGTGTAACCTCTGCCTACCCCTCCGGTGTCTATTTTCGAGATCGTATGTGATCTTTGGTGCGTTTGTGAGAGAACCCTATAAGTTTGCTAGGCAAAGAAGCACTCGTGGCGACGAGCTCTCGTGGCCGCTTACGTCACAAGAAAAGTGATGTTGTGTAAGCAAAGTCGAAAACGACGCAAAATTAAATGTCGTTGTTACGGATACGTATAATAACAGTAAGAATATTGGAATTTTTGTCCCAATTCCCAATTTGTGTTGGTATTTATTAGGAAATTGTAATTGAGACGAAATAACTTGTTACGGCAACAATTTCAATAGCATTGTTGTCGAAATTAGTCAAAGTCAAATTTTTATTGCGAACTAAGTGTACAATGTTGGTGTTATTTTATGTTGTTACTTAAGACTTAGCAGCATTTTACAAGCATTGCAATTTTCATCCTAAATTAGCATGCAATAAATATTATTATTAATTAGTTTATTCCCATTTTATTTACCTAATTTTGCCTGTGTTCCACCAAATATACTGAATGTGCACCAAAATATGTTCATTAAAATATGTCATAACGAGCATCTATTTAACAACTGTTGCAAATTTGTAAAAATAGTAATACACCAAATTTTAAAAACAAGCATTTTTTTTTTAGTTTTACGACGTAGCCCCGCTACGCGGGGCTCCTATTTCTGTCTACAGGGTTTAAAGTAACCTAACACGAAGGGGATCATCCCCTTCGAACCTAACCTGTCCAAGTCGGGGTGCCCCAAGAAGTCAGGAATATTTGGTGCACGATCTGTATTTTTTCGGGGAAGAATAAAATAGTTATTGTTACAATAGAATATTTGCAGCGCACTACAATAAAAAAGTGTTATATCTTGGTGTTAATTTGGAATTTGTTTGATGTAACAGATTTTGTTGGCCGAGTAGTTTAATTATAGTAAAACAATTAAACGGGTTTAAGATCAATATTTTAGAAATGCATACATAGATGTACCTTTAGATTTTTGGTGAACACAAATATATTATCCTTAATTAATTATATCCTTTAGATCAGTACAATTAAATTGAGACATTTTCTATTATGTCAAAATTAAATGTCAATGTTTATGAATTCAATATAATTATTCAGCAATATTTATGTCATCCATTTCAGATAGTACAAATTATAACTATGATTTTAAATTAATGTAAATAGGATAGACTAATCTTATTTTGTTTTATAGGACAGATCGCCACTTTTGTACATGAGAGATAATCGTTATTTTAAGCTAGATTCTAAATATTTTTTGTCAATTTGCGGCGTAGGAAATTGGGGTAATGTATTTACTTGAATGTCAGTTTATTAAGTTATTAAATCTCAATTGCTATGGCTTTATGGGTTTCGGTGAGGATCAATTAAAAACTTCTCATGATTACACGACTTTCCAAGTGGCTCTTGGTCACTTGTGACTATATTCGACGAAGCTAGAAATCTCAAAGACTTCTAAAACAAATCTCTAACTCTTAGTTATACGAAAACCTAAAGCCTTTGTCTCACAGTATACTATAAAGCTTTGGACCTTGGAACTACTTTCCGAAAACAAAAGAGAACTACTTTTCCTTTAGCTATATTTTCTCTTCTCAATCCCTCACGGATTTATAGACACAGAGCGTAGTTAAATAATGCATGTAGCACAGCGACCTGCAAACACCGCGCACCGGTGACATAGCTCGTTAGCTCTCTGTGAAGACAATCTCTAAGGTACGAAGGAAGAAGATAGGTTTAGAATGCTCACTGCATATAAATCGACAAGCTTTCTAAGACAAAGAAATGAGAAAACTGAATTAAAAGTAAAAAGCAAAGTCATAATACTATAAGTTCGTGATAGGCTACGTGATACGCAGCTTTCTTGAAGTAGGTAAATTCATGACTCTGATCTTGACACATCGAAGACAGTTAGGCAAGAAGATAGCATCATGTAGCGAGACATAATCTGGCTATTAACAGATTGGCAGGCAATTGTTTTCTTGTACAGCCAAACTAACAAACGCCCCACGTTTTCGTTGTTCATATTTCTCAGTCTGTTTCATTTTAGTTTTTGCTTTTTCTTATTATTCTCAGCAAACCCTTTTAATTGAGACCCACATCATGAGGGTGTATTAAAAAAACAAATAGTCCGTATCTGTGGTAATCCACCATATTGGACGACATTTAGCTAACCATACATTGTAATCCAAACAAAATTTTTAGCTCAATCGGTTGGGGATAACTGTTTTAAAATTCAGTTGCCAGATTTGACCTAAACAAAGATTACCAATTAGATAAAAGCTTTCTTGTGTCAGAAAAAGACTTGTATGCTCGCAAAACATTGTCATAGAGACTATTTGTTGAAGTCTAAATACGATCAAAATATTCTTTATACCTTACAACCACCATAGCGTGTTCTTAAAAGTGAGCTTGTGTTACTTTCTTTTATAAATAATTATGTAGTGTGAGTAAACTCGCAAACGTCACGTTTCATACTCATTTCCTGAGCCTGTTTTATGGATTAAAATGTCAAGAACCTTTAACCTTTACGTTAAGTAATGGCAGTTTTCGCGTCGACATTTTTTATTTAAGTTTGTGTAGAATTATTTTGCTGGCTGGTTTAAGCACTTCTAGATTCCGTGGGATTCGAGTTTCTGAGGTAAAGGTTATAGTATTATTTAATTATATGATTTCTGCTTTTCTTTGAGAAAATTGGACATCTATTTTGAGTAGTAAAAAGCTCGTTATTCTAGTGGTCATAAGCTTGACTTCTGAGCATGAGTTTAAGTTCGATATCCAGGTTGGGAAGTGTGATTGGGTTTTTCCATAGTTATTGCAATAGGTGCGTATTATAAGTATTACATGGTACTTAAACATACCTACTTAACTCCCGAAATGGGGTGTAATCGTACACATTTGACTAACCCTTTAGTGACGTTGAATAAAAACGCAGTTGAAAAAGGAGTTTTAAACGTGGCTTATACCAATTTTCTAATTCGTTCTGAGGGTACATGACAGACCAAATTTATTGATTCATTGGGTTTTTCGTGGCGGAGATAAGACATTTATAAGATCTGAACTTTAATTGTAATTCAATAAAATAATAACAGAAGTAACAAGGTACAACCTAGGTCTAGAATCCTAATTATCTAAAGTGCTATCTATTATTATCATCAACAACAACGAGTACCTACCTATCCTATCTCAAAACATAAGCCTAAGATTAAGTAAATTGATATTTCTCGAGCAGCAGAGAAAATAAGACGCTCCACCATTTTAGTACCTATTTCTATTTTAATCTCGAAGCCAGTAGTTGCTGAGGCACAAAAGGTCACTTTTGAATAATTTAATTTTGACCTTTGACGTAAAATAGACGAGAGTAGTTTCTGTTTTCAATTTTAGTCTCTCTTTGCAAAGAAAAACGAAACTCCTTAAGGTATTAGGTATAAGGACCGCGCGTCGCTAAATTGTGGGGTTAGTCCTATCTCATCTCCCATGTCGATTCGCAAAACAAATGACAACTGTTTCAAAAACAGTTGACCTAGAGGTTCGTCAAGTATCTACACTAAAAACAAAAAACTTGAGAGGTGTCAAGGGACACCCGGATGGAACGAAGTTCCTTTCACGTACATAATATCAATACATTTTAGATTTAAGTTAGTGTGCGAAAAATAAAATATTTAATTTAAGGAAGATTAATCCTTAATTCGAAGCAATACGTCTTACTTAACTGCACAACCGAATTTGTACTTTGTAGTTCGGTCACTCAAAATAATAATCATATCTATCCTTACTCACATACACACCCCAATTGTACGTAATTTAAGGAAATTTCAACTTTATTTTAAAGAAATAAAGCTTACAATAGCTTACTATAGCAAAAAGTGTCGTGACAACTTTTCGTAAGATTTTTTTCCGTCTAGCCCCCTTTCACAACGCGCGATAAGGAACTTCGTTCCAAAAGTGAAAAAGCAAGCAAGTAAGCATTTCACTGTTTGTAACATAGAAACAACAACGCAGAAATAACAAAGTAAAAAATAAATTAAATATGACCCACCAAAAGGGGTTTAGGCAAAATTGGCATGATTTTATAAGTCTGCGGCCACTAATGAATGGATAAGACAACGGATAAAAAATGGACAAACCCTGGAGGGAAGAGATGGGACTAAACCATCTCTTATAAACTAAGGAACTAGCTAACTCTCGACTTTTCAGTAACTTGAAGCGTAATACTTTTTGTTTTAAGTGTACTTTACCAACCCCCAGGTCAAGCGTAAACTTTTCAAAACAGATGTCATTTGTTTGGCGAATCGACGGGGATGAGATGGGACTAAACCAAATTGCGGATGTTTTTTCTTGGAAATTACTGGTTTGAGAACGAATTATCTACTTGTAATTTCGTTCTTTTTGTCAATTGGAAATTGGGATCGTATTATAAAATCGTTCGAGACTCCCTAATCTTGAAAAAGAAAACCAGGTAAAAGAACCTAAAATTTATATTGGTGCTCTTTTTTGAACTTCAGATCCCTAAGTCGAAGTATCTATCACTAGCTGAACAGCGTAACTTCGTCTGCGCCATATTTACATTTTTCATTGGTGCACCGCTCCTTTTGGTCGTAGCGTGATGTTATATAGCCTATAGCCTTCCTCAATAAATGGGCTATTCAACAATGAACATTTTTTTTACTAGAAGTTCTTGAGATTAGCGCATTTAACCAAACAATCAAACAAACTCTTCAGCTTTATAATATTAGTATAGATTCATCTTTCCAACAAATTACTCTTCTAGGAGAATATGTCTTCTTCTGTAGGAAGTCATCATTCATCATTTCAGCCGAAAGACGTCCACTGTTGGACATAGGCCTCCCCCAAGTGACGCCACATTGACCGGTCCCGTGCGCCTCGCATCCAGCGGATCTCCGCAACCTTCACCAGGTCATCGGTCCACCTAGTGGGAGGGCTTCCAACGCTTCGTCTTCCGGTTCGCGGTCGCCATTCCAGAACTTTTCGGCCCCATCGGCCATCCGTTGGTTCTCTTACTGTAGGAAGTATAATCAATTAAATAAGTAATGGTTCTTACCGTACTAGTACAGCCGGGGAAGTGTAGAACGATCGGATCCTCGGGCCAATTCTTCGCTACATAAAAATGGAAGTCCCACACCTTGTTGTTTAGATATGTTTGAATCGTTTGGTGAAACTAGAAATAAACAGAAGTGTATTATTATTTTCGGAACTACCTTTATGCTAGCCCGTTTCATCATCGGACTACCAGACGTAAGGCGATGCGCCATCGGTACATGGTGGACATCCCACTTATATGCACTAAGCGCTTTGGGAATACTTTTATTATGCGTACCGCTAAGCAGTGGAATTCCCTGCCGGAGTCTGTGTTTCCCGATAGCTACAATCTGGGGGTCTTCAAGTCAAGAGTGAATAGGTTTCTTCTAGGCAAGCGTGTTTCACCGTCGACCACATCATCGCTTACCATCAGGTGAGATAGTGGTCAAACGCGAGCCTATTTATAATTAAAAAAAAAAAAAATGTTTTTAAACCCATGTAACAACAAAATACGAATTTTATTCAAGTACTGTTTTCAAATGATCATTTCTTAAACTTGGCCGTGTGGCTTTTTAGTTTCTGACACCAGCTTTGATGAAACTTCAGTACATTTTCTGTCCAATTCCGATGTTCGGCGTCCGATAAGCCACCTGTCCGTATGTACCGGTTTGATCGAACCTTTAGGTACAAGCTCACATTCATCACAGCATTAAACAGTTCCTCAATCGAATCCCACAAATATAATATTAACGAAAAATCTTTCCCCCAATTTCGAAACCGTTTGAAGTAAAATCTCATTAAAAGTTACCTTTAAAGATTCAGGCATATACTGCACTAAGATATCGGCCACAGCCGGGAGCTCGTCTTCTGTTACCAATCGAAAGTTTTTTCCTTCGGGCACGATTTCCATCTCTGAAACAAACGTTGTAACAGTTTTCATTTCGCTCAAGAAGTAGGTAAACGGCGGGAAAACGGAAAAGCTCTTGTGTGTCAAATGTGGGACGGCAGGCAAAGGCAGCTTTTCATACTGCCTAGTTATATCTGTCTTTGGTGTGTATGCAAGGTTTACTTTGATGTTATACTTGTGTGGAACTCGTAAATTAAATTCTAAAGCCGAGAACTGTTAACGTTACTTAGCTCGGATTTTGTCAAGGCGTTTTTTGTATCAATATCACCCAACAGCTGTCAAACGACGGGAACAGTTTAGTCTAAGCATGAGTAACGTTTGCAAATCTCATCCTAGCACTAAAAATGGTCAGATGTGATGTAGTTACTTAATTTAGAACCTTTAAAATTAATTTGCAATAACAAAGAGTCAGGCATATATTATTACAAGTCTAGAACAAACGAAATCGAAGCGTTCCGATTATGTCACTCACATATACGTAACCAGTTATAACATGTTTGCAATTATGTCAAATTAATTACATTATATTTACCCAAAGAGATTTAAAAGACTTTAGCTCGTAATATTTGAATGTCTTTATATTTACCTAACACATACACAAGCCTTTGTCCCATTCCAATGGGATCTGCCCCACCAATTTGTCCCACCTGGGTTAGTGGACAGTGACTATACGATTTATTAAGCCAAGAATGGTACAAAAACAACAAATTTTTTGAATTGTGTTGAGACTACGACGACGTTGGCATCATAACGACACATCATCACTTCAGTGAAACAAGAGAAATGTTAGATAAAAAAAAATTGTGCGTGGAGTCCCTCCGCGCGGAAGAAGTGAAACTTCATAATACTACACGCATGCGTTCGAGTGTCACGCATTCACTCTCGCTCTGTCTCTTTCTATTCCCCCTCCCCAGGAGCGTTGAACGTTTAACGCAACAGTGCTTTCATACCCCCTTCATGAACCTTGTTGGAAGTCACATAAGAAGTTTCACTTAAAAAATACCACTTTGTCCCACTAGTGGGAAAAATTGTTGGAGCTGAGTGGAATAATCTTTCCTAAGGACCATCAAAACGATTCGTAAAGTAAATTAATCAGCCGACATTTCTAGAGTTTCTAAGAACTGTAAATAGTTAACAAAGCCTTCTACGGTATCGGAATCAAGTCAATAATGTTGCACTGCATGCAACGTGACGTTTCAACCTTATGATTTATTCATATCAGCACTCTATTGCAATCTACTTCTAATAATAGCGTATTATTGGACGTGACAGAAACGCAAGAGTTCAATAACCTATACTACTTTTTTTTTTTAGTTACTAACATTATTGTGTATCAGAGTCGAAAGAGGTTGTTACCTTCGAGCTCGTGTTATCACAACGAAAATCTTGTATAAGCGAATTATATCTAAGGAAATAATATGGTAACGAAGGTTTTTACGTTTGTGAAAGAAATAACTACAGACACGCTAGGTTCAAAGTTTAACTATATTTTCTGCTATTTACAACATAAAGAAAAACAACCACGTATTTTTCTTCTCGTAGCTATTACTCCTTATTGTCCAAGAAAAGAAATTCGTAGCGATAAAGGAAATGACCGCGAGCTTGCTACGAGGCGGCTACGCTTTTCGTAGCAGCTACGAGCTACGAGATCCGGAAAGCGAACCTTCATAAGGAAAAAGTACCACTATATCAAATAGAGATACGACTGCTTTTAGCCTGGGGGCATCACACAAGTCATAGCACGACCTCATAAAACAATTTCTAATATAAAAATATTGAAAATACACTCCAACGGTGCAGATTTTAAAGATAAAATCTTGGAGAGAAAAGTGCAAAATTCATGCCAAGGTACCGCCGAGTGTCGTTGAAAGTGGATTACTGAATGTCAGCTAGATTTAATCTTATTGCACTGTTTATTTTATTTGTTGTGTAGTATATTCTGATATATTTATGCGGGTTAGTTTAAGGCTTTGACTTTAAGCTTGTTGGCGAGTTTTAACTGAAAATATAAAGTAATACCACTGATGTTCTATAATATGTGTTCCATTTTCATCATTTAGTTAGTTTCGACTTAAAGGAACCTATACAATAATAATAAATTACAGGACTAATTTAAAGCAATGATTTAAAAAGAAAACACATTTTATTTACATTTCAATAATGGGCATGATTCATTTTAAAAGTATCAAGCATTGATTTTTAGGTGGACATCAGGTACAAATTAAAACTAAAACCAACATCAAAATCCATGGAAATAATAAGTAGCTACTCAAAATGTAACACATGACGAGGTCACATAAACTGACACAACATCTTGCATGTTGCACGACACTAAAATCACTGCTGTTCTTTCACAGTACGTTTACTTTGATTGGACATCACTGTCAAAATGACAATGATCTTTACATTTGTTGCAATAAGGTTGATATTCGGTTCCAGTCACTGACAAGTCGGTCAAATAACAGTGACCTTTAGTTCCATTAAGATAAGGTTGTTGTTATCAGATGTAACCCAACTGTGAAAGGGCTGTACTGATGTTCCACGTTCAAATAAATGTATGGCGGTGGGTCTCGTGACGGTTGTTGTTTTAAACGTTTTATATGCGGGTGGCTAAATGAAGTGCAATTTACTAACGTTGAGTTTATACGCGAAACTCACACTGACCTTGTTATGCAGTTTGAATTTTGTTTTGAGGTAAAAGGTTTTGCCAGGGTTGTTAATGTGTAAATATGAGTTAGGATTGTATGTATGTAGGAATCATGTGAATAAAATCTAAAATTATTACGTATCGATAAACTTGAGAGATCAGGTATTAATTTTAAAGCGAAATATTTGTCAACTTAGATCGGTCTCAATATCAAAACTATCACTTTTGACGGTGTCACTTTCTGACATTTGTATGAAAAGACCATCAAACGGCAAATTGGCTTAGGGTTAATTTTTCTGACCGTACTTGAACAATATAATAATTAAAATATATATATATTTAAGCCACTTTCCCACTAAGTCGTGACGACAGATTATCGTGTCGTTTTAAGCGTCGTGGCTTTTGTATTTAAATGTGGGTGTTCACATATAGCGTCGTCCACGACTTTTTTTCAGTGATGACACGTTGTCAAGTCATCGATATAATGGGAACACCTAGAGACAAAAGTCGTCCAACTATAAATGAATCGTCACGACATAGTTGGTACGCGCCCTTAGTCTTTTTGACAAACCTGTTCATCCAGTGGTAAAATTATACAACTAACTTTATTAATTAACATACAACAAAAGGACACTTGGGCGTCAAAATTATTTATCGAAAACACCGTTTTCTCACAAAATAGCAACCGAATATTAATAAACCACCTAACTAAATTTCATGTACCTGTTATGGTTTGATCCTTTGTTATGCAAATAAACTAGTTTGTATTTATATAAACCCCTAAAATGCCTTTTACAGCTCTTACATAGAAAGTAGGGGTGAACCTAACAATTTAGAGTATAATCTGTACGAATAAACATTCCGGTTTATTGTTTGAATGGGGGAAGCCGTTAAAAGCTAATTGTACATGGCGCGACCATAGATAGGTCTCAAACTGACCAATGAGGTCAAGTTATTTTGAAATATAAAAGTACATTACCAGATTTTCAACCAATGACGATGCTTGGAACCAGCTATGTTAGCATCATTAGTTTCACAGTTGCCATACCCATTACCAACAGAACATTTAGTCATTTTGTTTCCATAATTGACTTAGCCAGGACCTTAATTCACACGAAGGCATGATGCTATTTGGTGGTCGTCACACGTCGTATATTTGGTTCTAGAGGACTCCGATTTCAGGATGTTTTCCTTCACTGTCATGCGAGTAGTGGTGATGAACTATTTTACGCAAAGTAGTAAGTGCTTGTTGGTTTCGAACCTACGAAATACAACTCGTAAGTTGTTGACGTTTCCACAGCACCATCAGTGAAAGTCTTTTGATTTGCATATTTATGACATCAAATATTTTGAGAGAGCAGCAGTGTCCCAGTGGTGGCAGCCCCGACTTACGAGCAGTAAGCCGTGGGTCCGAACCAAGGCAGGCGCATTAGTTTGTGTAATTTATTTCATCACCGCTGCCCTCAAAAACGGTGAAGGAAAACATCGTAAGGAAACCGGCATGTCTTCGAACTAAAAATTCGAAGTCATGTGATATCTACCAACCCGCACTGGGCCCGCGTGGTGGATTACAGCCCAATCCCCCTCATAGAGAGGAGGCCTGTGTCCCAGCAGTGGGAACATTATAGGCTGATTATGATGATGATGATGAAATATTTTGACGCAAAAACGGTTCCCACGTATTCAGTACATCATTGTGAACCCCCCACAATTAAATTTTTTTCGGTATTTTTTTATAAATCATCTGCTCCAGAATTTTTGGCGCCTTACACCAGGGCGTGTTAACGTTACCAACTAACAAAATAATATCCGTTACTTAACGTTAATTCCAATGTGATACCTTATTAACTTTACAAAAATATAACGTTAATTGATAACATTACCAGTAATTTAACGTTAAATACAATTAACCTTATATACGATAATAACGTTACTGTACCGTTAATTTAGCTAAAACCCGGTCACATTCAAGGTTGTGTGTGGTATGTGAGATGCTAGGTTGCTAACCATATACTGACTCCCTCAACCATGACCTAGCGACCCACGAAATGCGGCGTTCGCAAGGTTTGGCGCAATTAACGGTTATATAAATTAACGATAAAAATTTGCAAAAATAACGTTAATTCTATTAACGTTATTTTAATATTAATGGTTACACTGACAAATGAAGGTAACGTTACGAAAATTTTACCGTTATTTAAAGCCCTGCCTTACACCCTGTATAAAACTGAGCGAAGAAGAAAACTTGGCAACTATAATGTTGCCACTAAATCTCCGTCCATAATTAATTGGTGGCCAATGACGAGCCCTATCATGTCTATAACCTTTTACAAATAACAGACAACTAAACAGGCTGTTCAAAGTTTACGTTGAGTTTTCAATAATATACACCTTTTGATAGAAGCCTGCCATTGCTATCTCTTGGTCTTATAAAACAATTAAAATGGATTTAAACTTAGTTTGGTTGCACGGAAAACATATTATTTGACATTATATGACATTAGTGCAGTTTAAATTGGGAAATATTAATTTTTATTTTACAGCATGTATCAAAAATTTGTGGTCATTATTATACAAGAGAGAGGTACCGACCATCAAACCGCTTTCTCCTTGGAACCAACATCGTATACGTGAAAATGTTATCAAATTGTATTCATAATAATTGTATTTATACTTTTTTACATGAAGTTATGTTTAGTTACAGTGGAACTAAGAAACAATTAAGCCTCTGCAGTTAGAAGCAATAGTTTCGTTAGTTTATTATGGCTTGTCGTTGACACCTCACTATTACTATATTGTTAGCTGTAAGTCACCCAAACACAATAAAATAAAATAATCAATTTACATTTTTCCACAACTATTAACCAATTATAAAAACATTGCAATAGGCGTGCGGGCTAGGACTGGGTAAAAAAAACGACATTCTATTTTGTCCGTCAGACAGGTAATATAAAGGTATTAGACACGTATTTTTCGTTTTATCAAAATATCAAAAAAATACATAATTAAAACTCATTAAAGTTGGAGAGTGGGGGCTCAAGCAGGTATAAAACTTACCTACATGTGACGTCATGCGCCATTTCAACTCAATATATCTCCGTAATTTTATGACCACGTGAAAAAAGAAAAAGTACGTGTCCAATACTTTTCAAAAAAATACCCGAAGGCCAAGAAAAAAAAAATGGATTATGACCTATTGTGTTCTGGTTTTAGGAATGTAAGCTAACAAAATTTTTCGAGGAAAAACTAATTTCCAAGGTAATCAAAAACATTCGGAAACCATACAATTAAGTTTGCAAAGCGAAATAAAAACTCGTTCGAATTTGAGATCGAATTGTTTAATTGTAACCCCGTTCCGTCAAATGTTTTCACAAACAGGTGGAAAACGTGAATTATTGTCAACAAAAAATACAAAGACACTGATGGGGAAAAACGCACGTTTTACGTCCATTACAGAACTTATTTATGTACAAATTGATTTCTATTTAATGTTAATGTTTCGTGTATTCTATGGATTTATTATTATCGGAAAATAAATGAATTAATAATAATAACTGCTTCGTTAGTCTAGTGGTTGGAAACGTGACTGTTGAGCATAAGGTCCTAGGTTCAATTCTCAGATCGGGCAGTGTTATTGGAATTTTTCATCAGAAATTTCTCAGTTGCGGCCGTCTTAGAGTCAGGGTCATAGTGGTTAGGAATGTGAATTTGTGCCCGTTTGATGGCAAAACGCTAGCCACCTATTACATGAAACTAAAAAATAACTAGCGAAATGTCGATGTACACCTCTGTCTTAACCCTAGAGGATTACAGGCGTAATGTTATGTTAAAATCATGACCGTAGGACGTAAGTGACTCTCGGTATATCGATCTCTAGGATACAGAGGTCGTTTCATGTTATTGTGACGTTTTATGGGTAATAACTGGCATTTTGCGTTTAATGGGAATATGCAGACGTTATGGAGTGTCTGGGTTTATATGAAAGTCACTAGTTGTTTGAAATTCAGGTCACACGAAGGATGTTAAATGGCTGAAATCAAGTAAATGTGTCTACTGTTCTATAAACGTCCTTTAACTAACAAATGGTGGTTGTTAATCTTTATTGCCCTCTTATTTGACTGTGAAAGTATGTTTGTAGCATTTCTTCAATCGAACTTTCGTTAGAATAGTGGTTAATATAATGATCCAAAGAAAGCATCGGAACCGTTTCGCGCGCTGTCAGTTGTGACTGGTCATCTCTTAGCTACCACGGTTAATTTTAATTACTTTATTTTTAATTACTGATTGAATCTTTTACTCTGGACGCTGTTAACTTGTCCGTATTTCTACATTGTTCTCACATAAAGGGTGTAAAACACCTCTTAACGAAGCCGAAAGGCACTGGTTCTCCCTGTCATTGCGATCATTTTTTTGTTCTACACCATACCTGGGAACCTTCTAGTTACGGAGATATTAGGGGTCAAAGTTCCAACTTTTTGACAAGTTTTTTTTTTAAATACAAGTTTTTAATGTAAGATTTTTACTTTAAACACCTCCACGACCCCCGTACTATTCAACCCGTCCATCAGCACAATGTTTTGAGTGCGTTACATTGAGTTCTACCACAAAACATGATTTTACACCCCCAAAAAAAAATTCGTTTCCCAGCAATAATTTTTGCGTAAAGTTACTTAGTTTCATGTATAGAATGCTTGGTTGACGGCTTCGTGATGAGGTGATTTACACCGTGTATTTGTAATAGGGGATCGGACTGGGTAAAGAAAACGACATTCTATTTTGTCCGTCAGACAGGTAATACAAAAATATTAGACACGTATTTTTTGTTTTATCAAAATATCAAAAAATTACTTAGTTAAAACTCATTAAAGTTGGAGAGTGGGGGCTTACTACGTCACAAGTAGGTATAAAACTTACCTACATGTGACGTCATGCGCCATTTCAACCCAATATATATCTCCGTAATTTTATGACCACGTGAAAAAAGAAAAAATACGTGTCCAATACTTTTCAATAAACTACCCGACGGACAAAGAAAAAAAAAATGGATTATCCCCTATTCTTAACATGAATGATGTAACCAAGATTTTGTAACATATTTTGATTTAAAAGAGTGTCCATGGAGTTTCTTGCCCATTTTTCTCCATAGAGATCTACGCTACGGCTTGGGCAACTACAGTACTTTCATAAGTTATTATGCCTTGTGACTGGGACTGTAGCTTCGCGTTTTATTTTGGTTTTTTTTTGATTTTCAAAAGTGCCTGTAATGGTCTAATTGAAATTAATGCTTTGACTTTGTTTCGTAGCAGCGTAGGCTTTTCGTAGCAACAGTTTTAAGTACTTAAGACAATGAGATGCTCGTGACTAAATAATAACAGCCGCTCGGGTCGATTTTCAGGTTAAGCCACACTTGGCCAGGTTGGTCCGTGGATGGGTTACCACCCATTACATACCGAATTTCCCCCATGCATCGGAAAGCACATTTAGCCGTTGATCCCGTCTGTCATTTGTGGATCTTTGACAGTCATTACAGGTAGTCAGTGGCCTGAAAGTCTGACAACCAGTCTTACCAAAGGGTATCGTATTACTGGGATACGATACGGGTTGTGGTCAGCTAGGGAGTCGCTCCATATAAAATACTGGTTTTCATCTGAATCCGATAAGACTGGAAGCTGACCCCAACATATTCGGGAGAAGGTAAGGCAGATTATGAAACACTTACGCATAATACGCAATTATTGTGACAAAATATATTCAACTCGATACTCTCTATACGTTGGGAAAAGGCTAGGCAGATCAGTTTTAAGAACTTAAGAAAAGGTGCGGTCAAATTGGAAGGAAAGAAGACACCTGAGTCTGGCAGATATTTCAATACCTATCAAAGTCTGGTGTCCGTCCGCAGTGCGGTAAGACTTCAGTCCGCTCGGCTTGACCGCACCTGCAGGTACGCTTTGGTATTTCATATATTCTCATTCAATATTGAAAGTCGGTCATAAGTTTTACCTACGAGAGTATGTCGTACGCCGCACAACCTACGCGGCTACGCTATCGAATTTCTGTCCAAGATACTGGAATACTTCACATAAACGGTGGCGTAGCGAATAGAAATCTGGTGTAGCGCATAGAAATCTGGTGTAGTGCATATAAATCTGGTGTAGTAAATACTGCGTGATGATTGCGAAGATCATAATTTAAAAGAGTAAAGTTTGAACAGCGTACAATCATTGTAATGATGGTTCTAAACGGATTGTTAGGGCAGACATCATGAATCCGTTTGCCAGTGAAGTATTTTATTGCTTGATCTGTATTGATGATTAGATTATTTTTGTTATTTCGAAAGCACAGCATTCGTATACATCAGGAGCGTGAAAGATCCTACTTGAGAAAATAAAGTATTTCGTTTTATGCCTAGCTTTTTTCCCAACAATTTTAGGGTCCCCTTCCAGTCTAACCAGATGCAGCTGAATACCAGTATTTTACATGGAGCAACTGCCTATCTGTCCTCCACAACCCAGTTAGTACTGGGTAATCCGATACTTTTTGGTAAGACTGGCTGTCAGATTTTCGGGCCATTGACTAGTGCTGTAACAGAGCCTGTAAAAAATAAAATAGTTATATGATATACAGGACCAACTTAAGATAAGTTTTGGGCCGACTTAATATGGATTGCCCGATCGCAGTCTGCGTGTTGTGCGTGTCGCTACGAAGAAAGTATTTAAGAGCTGTTACTTCAAACAACAATAGGGGATCGGACTGGGTAAAGAAAACGACATTCTATTTTGTCCGTCAGACCGGTAATACAAAAATATTAGACACGTATTTTTTGTTTTATCAAAATATCAAAAAATTACTTAGTTAGAACTCATTAAAGTTGGAGAGTGGGGGCTTACTACGTCACAAGTAGGTATAAAACTTACCTACATGTGACGTCATGCGCCATTTCAACTCAATATATCTCTGTAATTTTATGACCACGTGAAAAAAGAAAAAATACGTGTCCAATACTTTTCAATAAACTACCCGACGGACAAAGAAAAAAAAAACAGGATTATCCCCTATTCCTAATTAACTTCCTGACCAACTCACGGCATCGAAGTTAAATACATAATTAGCCGCAGGTTAGCAGGTCACTTTAATATTAATTGCTATGTCGGGACGCTACTTATCTCTGCACCACAGGGACTTTTTTTAATGGATGTTGCTAATTACGAAGACATTTTGTATTTTGGACCCTTTCAGGGGTAAGGTTGAGCCGTAGGGAGCTTTTTTGCAATCACAGGATTTTTGTTAAAGTGGTTTGTTCACAAGACTACTTGCGTAGGTTGGAAGAGCTGCGCTAAGAAAGTGTAGTTTGTATTTCTTTTAGAAAGCCTCATAAAGTTTATTTTAGAATGTGTAGGGTAAAATTCACTCGTAATAAAAAGCACGAAAACCATGTGTCGAGTTGTCTCAACTTTGTGCTCCGGTAAAATCAATTTTATTTAACAGGACCGTAAAGTTTTAAATGCGTTACATTTTACCAGACATAATTTAATTAGGAGACATAGATGGTTCGCTGTGATTGTGAGTCCAGCCCTTGTCCCTTTGCTTGCTCTCAGCGCACAATGCTCTCTTGGACCCTACGTATAATTATGTAATGGTCGCGGAGAAATGGAAGATAATCACGTCAGTTTGTTTAAAGTTCTATGACAGGTTGAATGTTGGCTAGTAAGTAATATATTGTCTGTCTGTAACTATGTCATTGGCCGATAGACGAATCACATTAAAGTAAAATAAATCGTTTGGAGCTTACGCCAGCATGACTTGACTATTGAGCGACAAGTTTTCTGTCAAAATTTGTTTCACAATTTTTTCTTTTACTCTTCTGTAAAGAAATATACTTCCTACTAATATTATAAATGCGAAAGTTTGTGAGGATGGATGGATGGATGGATATTTGTTACTCTTTCACGCTAAAACTACTGAATGGATTTGGATGAAATTTGGCACACGGGTAGTTTATAACCTGGATTAACACATAGAATACTTTTTAACCCGACAGTATGTTCCCGTGGGACAGTTATCGAACTCCACGCGGGCGACGCCGCGGGCAAAATATAGTACTTAATAATACTGTGTCCGTGTACTATCCAGAGCTTTTATCCTCATCAGCTTTCAGAACACACAAAATAATATATTGTTTACAACAATATAAAGTAGCTAATAAAGAAAGAAAATACGTTTATTTGGCACATGCCACAAGTGCAAACAGAATAATGAAACTTAAGACTAAACAAAGAAAAAAAAACTATATTATTACGAGTCAAGTACATGATAAAACGCGGCACATTATTGGGTTTCGATTAGATAAATAGAACACAGGAACACACAATATATTGTTATTATATGCCTTTGTTTGAGTAATTAGTGACGATAAGATATGGAAGTAGGTAGTTTCCGATGGCGCAGCATGTCTTCTTCTTCCATACTTCTCTATTAGGTACTCTTCATCTTAGCAGTCACCTCCTTAACCTCCTTTCTAGTGATAAAGAGTAACGACATGAATGGCGTGCGATTGAGGAGGGCTATGTCCAAAAACGGTACAAAAAGAACGACCCGCGCGGCTGTTTCTCGGAACTCGGAACAAAATGAGCCACGAGTTTCTCTTAGAAACTTACACTGATAGCTAAAATAAGAACGCCTTTATTACCTGTGTTTTCCTTAATAACTAACATTAATAAATGCCTACTGTCCAAATTAACTGGCGAAGGTGTTTGCCGGAAGGCACAGGACGCAATAATATTTCTATTAATAGTATCTACCTTTTTTTTTTTTTTTTTTCCCGGTTGGGAAATCATCAAATGACTTCTCCCGCTCTGGGCGGAGCGGGAGGGAGTGTCAGACTTGTACTGACTAAAACCCACCCATGTTCCTTCTTCGCCCTTTGTGTTCCAGAGCCACGGTATCTCTTTCGAACAACCCGCAGCCCTGGCTGGCATCGGCCCTTTCGGACCCCTTCTGGTTTGCTGACATCTCCTTGAGGCGCGCGTGGAACATGTACGCGCCGTCGACACGGCCTGTCGTCATGAGACGGACGGACGGTGAGCTAGCCCATTACTCACCGTCCACAGGCTCGCGCCTACGGTAGCCGGGGGCCACTGGTTGCCCCCCGACGCCCGGGGCGTCTCCCGCGGCGGCTGGGACGTGAGGTTCTCTCCCTCTCACGTTCCGCCACCTCCTTCGCTAGCATGACTGCTTCGCAGAAGGAGGCGACGGCATCCCATTCCCTCTCGCTCCGGACCATGGATTGAACCAGGGCCGGACGCGAGAGGTCACCGCCGCCAATCGCCGCTACGAGGACACGGCGGTGCTCAGCCCAAGCGGGGCAGAGCTCCACGGTGTGCTCTACCGTGTCCTCCGGCCGATCCTCGCAATGGTAACACCCGGGCGTTTCCTCCCGCCCGATTCGGTGCAGGAACCTCCCGAAACAACCGTGTCCGGTGAGGACCTGCGTCAGGCGGAAGGTGAGGGAGCCGTGGCGCCTCTCTAGCCACTCCTCAAAGAGGGGACTTATCGCCACTATTGTGGCGTGCCCTGCACGTGGTTGCGACTAAGGTAGTATCTACCTTAATTAACGAGTTAATTTTGTCTTAAATGTGTATCTGCGAACAAATTAAGCAATTCATCGTTTGTTTCTCAAACAATTTTGTAAGCGAGACCCAAGAATTTTGTAAAAATTTTACAAGTTTAGTAATTTGTAAAATTAAGTGTTGGCTAGGGTTGCCAAATGTACCTACGTGTCTGTGTGCGAGGTCAAATGAAACAAAAAACGGTTCCCCTTTGCATGCAGTATACATGCCTGAGAAATCCAATTTCAAAAGGTTGCGTCATCAGTGGCGAGTTCTTTTTTTAAAGATATTCAGATAAGTTATTTCAATTTTTGAATTTTGGTACACGGTAAAAATTACACTAGAGATCATTATGTCACTAAATTCGGTTTACCTCAGTCCAGAAAGGCTTTCTCAATAAAAATCATTTATGACCACCTATATTATCTTTCCCCTATGGTTTAGCAGCCCTAGGTCATACACGTGTAAAACATGTCGGTGTAACGTATAAACTAATTATTATTAATTATGTTAGTATTCAAAGTGTGCCTGACTACCTGGCTATAACTATACCTATAGTGAGGTACCTAGCACCTGGGTGTTTTTAATATTATCAATGTTTATGTATGAAGCATAATATCTGCATAATACATGTACCTACCGCGTAAAATGGTGCATGAAAACATGTAACAGAAGCTCGGTACATTAGAAAGCATCGTATGCTAGCTGTGTGAGGAGCTAATTCAACAACTAGTTTTATCTTATCGACCTGGACACACTTACAAGGCCAAAAACAATTGCAAAATAAGCAAAACTTGTGCCCTACAAGTCTAATTCAGCTGAGAGAAGAAGAGCTTATTTACTCTGTTAATAAATTTCGGTAAAAAGATCACGAGAACCCAAACCTGCATGTCTCTAAGATAAATATTTCTCGACGGCATGTAAAGCCAAGTCAGAGGCCCATAGGCGGCATAAACACTCTGACACCATGTTAGAACGTTAGTTAGGGTTACACGAAAAATAAAGAAAGAACTCACTTGATTACAAAAATAAAACATGTAATAAACTCAAAATCAATACTTTAGTTTGTCCAAAAACTTAGGTTCGATAAGCATCAATTCCAAATTACCAACAATGTCGAACCACGAGTACACACGGCATTTTGGGAAGTGGACGTTTTGGCAGAGTGAACGTTTTGGGAAGTGTACGTTTTGGGTGAGTGGATGTTCTGGGAAGCGTACGTTTTGGGAAGTGTACGTTTTGGGAGAGTGAACATTTTGGGAGAGTGAATGTTTAAGAAGAGTGAACGTTTTGGGAGAGTGAACGTTTTGGGGTGTACGTTTAGAACCTAAAAGACGGTGACACAACACATCAAGCTAAACAATTCCAATATAAAAAGGCATCGCTTTGCCTAGGTTTGTCGTACTATAATAATATTCATTTATTCAGATGACCAAGATCCATTAGGTTAGTAACAATATTCTTAACCTATGTTAGTACTTAACTAAAAACACAGACAGTGTACAGGTGACTAGCGACCTCACCAACGGACTGTCATACCTCCCGACTATGGCGCTCAGAATGCTGTTGGGGCTGCCACGAAGTCTATTTAGCAGCGAGGCCGCTTTCTTACGCCGCACAGCATCGAAACAGTCGGTACGAGCCTCAGCGAACATAGATGACGCGCTACAGAACCGAGGCAGACGCAACAGCACCCTAAACGCGTTGTTATACTGAATCCGCAGAGCATTGTAGGCCTTTTGGGTGTGGTTGAACCACAGGCTCCCCGAGTACAGCGACATGCAATATGCTTTAAACAACGTTACTTTGACTGACAGTGATCGTCGTGCGTACATAAAAGAGAATTTTAATTTTAATCAGTTGTGAGCTTTTCCTTTGGGACACTATCTATTAACTGGGAATATCCGTATACCTGAGCGAGAGTTCCGTTTTGTGAACATTCGTAATTATTATGAGGACAAATATGCTGGATAACGTAACTGAATTTGTTTAGCTGTTTGTTACCTAACTCTAATTAAATTTGTCACAATTATGAATGCTTTTGTTATCTTTATCCAGTTATGTATTTTGTGTTTTTCATTCACACAGCATGTATTGTACAATACAACAATTTATTTTATACTAGCTGTGCCCGCGACTTCGTCCGCGTGGAATTAGAATTTTCTAAAATAGAAGTAGCTTAAGTTACTCTTTATTACATCAGCTATCTGCCAGTGAAAATTCCATCAAAATCGGTCCAGCCGTTTCAGAGATTAGCCGGAATAAACAGACAGACAGACAGACAAAAATTGTAAAAAATGTTATTTGGTATATGTAGTATATACATTCGTATGCATGTAGTAAAAAGCGGTTATTTCAATATTAAAAACAGACACTTCAATTTTATTTATTTGTATGTATTATAGATTGGCCAGGAAAGCAGAAATACGTAAGTGTTATTTCTTCAGCGATTGATGCATGCTCATGTTACGATTCTTCAAATGAAAACCATGACTCAGCAATTTTCCTTCCTAATGCTTTTAACAATTCGCACATTTCTGTGGCAAGGAATGGATTCGTTCGATATCTAACTGATTGCATGGCCTAAATTATGGGATTGAAGAAGATTATTGGGAATCGTTGAAAGCAAGTTTTATGGAAGGGCCCTTTTCGAGGGGTTTCATTGCGATAAGACAGTTGGATTTTTGTGGCAATTTATGTATCTGAAAAGACACATGACTTTTAAAAGTAAAGAGTTTTTCTGTTAAATGCACCATCAACAAAAAGGTAAAATATTTTTATTAAACATTATTTTTATTTTCTTTATCGAAACAATGACTAAAAATCTAACATCCGTCAGCAAACCACGGTCTTGGAGCATAAAGTTGTAACTTTACACACATCAAAAGTCACGGTCGCTTTTAGGATTCCGAATCGGAAAGATAACAATACTCTGAATGACGTATGAGCTAAAACGCGAGGAGTAAGATGTATAAACGTTTTTATTCTTCTAGCAGAAGATACTGGTGTCGAGACAGGTAATCAATTATTTATGACCAGTACGAGAAAGCATTAATATCTCTTTACTGTTCCACAAATATTCCTTTTGCCATTCGCATGCCATGTCAGACTCGCTTGATAAAATTCAGCAACCCACATATTCGCCTACTACCAACCAACCAACGTATTTTTATTTGAGCTGGAAATTGCTGAGCATTTTTAAAGCCTCGCCTGAGAGCAGTCAATATTCGGAGTAATTCCGACCGTGTACGTTTAAATTTTGTTTTAGCACGTCATTTGGGCAGGTATTCGTAATGAACGAGTGGTCGTTAACCAACAGAAAACTACGGAGCTTTGAGTGTTTTGTTTATGTGTTAAGCATTTTTGTGGATAAATAGGGTACCTATTGACTATGGCAAGAATATACTCCAAATAAAGGCTCTAGGGCTGGTCTTTGACAGATTGTTTCTGACCTTTCATAATGTGACCTTTCACGATGTCTGTTATGATCGTTAGTCCTTCACGCAGACATACAAAAACACCCACCAGACACATTTGTCTTTTAGATTGCGTAGTAAAAACGCCTGCTAGTTAAGTCTAGATTGACCTAGATTTAGACAAATGGGATTAAATGGATACAATGTTTGTTAAAAAAATGCTGGCTAAGATTTATGACCAGTTTTTTTTTTCTAGTTGGTTTAATACGGTAAGGCAAGATTATAGTTCTAACGCAATTTAGACCGCTCATGTACAACTTACCTGCCTAGCGAATATTTCTATGAGCGTTTTATAACTATACTTTATCTATGAACCAGACGACAATTCGGCACGGAATTTGAAAACCAACTTTTTATCGACAGATGTATCTATTCGTACGTCGCCTTTATAGACATGTCAAGTGGAGCGCCGCAGTAAAATCTGTCAAATCCAGTCGTATCATTTCGCCGTCGCTCGGTCCAAACGAGTCATCAGTAATAGTATAGTTCAATCAATATAGAATTCGAGTAATCAGTGCCGTTTATTTATTCCATTGTTCACAAAAAACATTGTTTTTAATTATTTACAAAACCTAATATGTCGACTATCGAAATAGGTAGCTCCATAATTATAGTCGTAGATGGAGAAAATATATAAATAACAATATAACACGAAATTTAAACAATATGTTTACTGCTGTTTATTGCTCTCACTGCTGGGACACAGGCCTCCTCTCTATGAGAGGGAATGGGCTGCAATCCACCACGCGGGCCCAGTGCGGGTTGGTAGATGTTACATATCTTCGAATTTTTAGTTCTAGGACTAGCCGGTTTCCTCACGATGTTTAACTTCACAATTTTTGAGAGCAGCTGTAATGAAATTAATTACAAAAAGTAATGCGCCCGCGGCTTACTGCTCGTAAATTTGGGCTGCCACATCTGCTTTAACATACTTAAAGTTAATACATTTTAAGTTTTCACTTACTCCTACGATTTTAATCTACGTCCGCAAAACCAAGGATTTTTCAACTACAAATCACTAAGATTGAAGTTAAACCACTTTTACGAAAGCACAAAGCGAGCTGCAAAGCAGTAGTCAAATTGAAATCTTTTCATCCATGCACCTTTCTTTCTTTTTCCAAGTTTCAGCCTCGGTTGAAATGAACTAGTTCCAGTTTCAATTAAAGAATTAAACTAGGTAGGAAGGCAGGTAGAAAGGCGAGAATTTATATCTCCCGGATTAATGTTCGTTCCTACCTCAATTGGTGACGGGGATATCGTACCTTCGTTTGCTGAATTATTACTTCGCCCGTTGTTTTGGGGAAATGTATTGGGATGTCGCCCTTGTCTCGGGGGACGACATAAACCTGGTATCTACTAGAAGTTAGGACTGGGAGAAAATGAAGGTAGAGGACCTCGTTGGTTTCATAAATTTTCGCAGGTTTTAGTACTTTTTAATCGACTCCAAAAATAAGAAGAGGTCGGAATCTTTTTTTTTGTATGATTCCCTTTTAGTGGGAGACGCCTGGAGCTATTTAAAAAATATCCTTTTTGTTTGAAAGGGTTTACTTCCCAGGCGGTCCCCCAATCATCTGGTCAGGATCCGATGATGGGATACTGGAGATATCGAAGGAACTCTTCAAATCTTATACGCACACTGGAAGCGATCTATCTTATCACAATGTAAAATTGATACTTGACAAGGATTTGTGAGACAGAAAGGTTTTTGTTTGCACGCGTTGTCAGGTAGACAGGTGTTCATAATCATATTATATGCATTCCATACAGGTGTTATAAAAGGCTTAAAGTTAAGAACAATATTATGGACCCTGTTAGGGCATAGCAATATATAAAGATATATTAAAATTAACTTTTATACAATTAATTATATTTTATAATTTCTAATTGTAACTTACAATTATACCGTTACTAATGACATACTTATTACAAATACACGCTAACAATAAAATTATAGACATTGTAGTAATATAAAACAACATCAATATTGTGTGTTGTTCTGGCAAAGAAGTGAATTTTGAATGACCTTAATCTAGGAAAGCAATGCAAGTTCTCACAAACATAATATATCAATGCCTTAGTAAAAGCACACTGGTCTTAAAGGTACGGCTAAGTGGCAAGAGTTGGAATTCCGACGATGCATTTGACAATTGTTTAGTATAAGCGAAAATGGTAAAATATCAGTTAAGGCTCCTTATAGCTTCGGATCGACGTATCATCAATCACGCTTGCGTGTCGATGCGGATATTTCAACTTGACAGCCAGAGGACTAAGTACCCCTTATCGCCGTATCAGCTGATGGAGAGGGAACCTACGAAGAGATATTTCGATGTATGTTGGTATATGTCACGGCCAAAAGATGGGTCTGAAGATAAAATTAAGTTAAGCAGTGTTCGCCTTGTAGTATGACCGTCGGACTGCCGAGGGCTCCAGTTCGAATTCAAGACACTCACCTTTGAATTTTAGGATTCATTTGCGCATTGTTTATTTATCACTTGTTTCGGTGAAGGAAAACATGGTGAGGAAAGGAAGGAAACCAGCATGACTGAGAGATCTTTCTTGACTGCATGTAAAGCCAAGTTAGAGGCTCATGGGCAGCAACTCTAATACCAGTTTAGGGACTAACCACACGATAAAGAAGAACTTAAGTTTAGCCAGCCAAACTTCGGTTTATCCACAACCCCTTGGCAAAAAAGTTTACGATCTGGTTTTCATTTCTATATATATTTACATTACAATTTTTTTTTATTACTTTCCTTTTGGGTAGAACCATGACCAAACATGTTCGAGCCGAGATGATTGCAGTTTCTAAGCTAGAGCCCGTCGACCTAATGGGTCAGGTTAGGTCAGAACTGTGGCTAAACCCGTGCGAACTGAGCGGTGCCATGGCAGCTACCAGCAAACGCACTACACTACTCCAGTTATAATAATTCTTTTGGCCTTGTCCAGACACCATCATGTTTTCATCTGTAACATATGCAGTACCAACGACGTAAAGGATATACGGTCTTTTGATTTTTAGTGAAGTTGGCGCTTTTCCCAAACCATTAAATATAAAGTCATCAATTGTCATGACTTACTATAAATAATCTAAAATGATAATGGAATAATCTAAAATGGATGGCTGAATACTTAAGAATCAGAGCCACGTCTGACAAACAAAGAAAATTGTGGGCTTAATTTGGAGCATATCTTAAACGGAGGCTGTTTCGGGAATTGTTCTACCTTTACATTTATTACGTGTTTATCGTATCAACCTCACTTGATACGCAAGTCAAATTATGTTTGGCATTATTTGGAGTAATAGGACTATGTACATGAGCGTCCTATTATGTAATGTTGAGACTGTATCACATTAGGTATATGTAAACTTCGAAATATTAAGATTTTAGGACGATATTAGGAACAGGGTGTACAGTTCCTCAATACTCCATAGAAAAGGGAGAATCCTACGACCAGGCAGGTGTTGTCGGGTTTCTCTATGTATAGTCTTAAGTCGATGTAAACTTCGCTTGCGAGATTCTGACCATATTAGTTCTTCAGTTTTATCATATATGGCGCTGTAGTACTTTTTGTTATGAGTTTCTTTTTGTAGATCGCTACAAGATTATTATCGAAAATGGCTACTGTTTGTTTTTAGTTTGACTTTTAGATAACTCTTGGTAATCTTCTTCTTAATCGTGTGGTGCCTAAGCAAGTGTCAGCGTTTTTATGCCGCCCATGGGCCTCTTGTATGGAATTAGCTTTATACGCCTTCGAGAAATATCTTTCACGCATGCTGGTTTTCTCCTATTTTCCTTAACCGAAGCAAGTGATAATTATACAATACATTATGGTAATGGCTTGCGGTTACCTCCATAGAGGTGGCACAAAAAAGTTTACTCTTATTGTTTTTTAAATACAGGCTGATACTGAAAAACAATGAGCGCAAGTAGAAAAATAAATGATTAAAAAAAATAACACTAATGGCTTTACGATATTTCTTTATTTCAGTGCTTATGGCCAGTTTCTGACGTTCCTGATAATGTACAAAAAAGTTTAGTTTAAAATCGACAATACGGGCAGCGGAATGAATTAATTGATATAAATCATTTCAAAACTAAAGATTTACTTTAAAATAAATTATCTTAAGAATCTAATCTTTTTATATCTGAAATTATAAATGTAAAAAAACACTTTAAAATAACATAATCACGCGTAATTTTTTTTAAATGACGTGACTCAAATGTGATGCAAGAATATTTAGTTTGAATTCCGTAAAAACTAGATTAATTCTTGGATGTAGAATGCAGCTTCACTCTCCCATATGGAGCGAGAGCGATAATAATAATTACGGATCAAGTAGCTTATATGCTCAGAAAAACAATGCACGCCTCTTGCGTTAAAACGGAATTTCCATTACAATTTCGCAATCTGGATGATTTTTTACACTTGAAAACAGTATTATATTTCATTCAAAACTAAAAACGAATGTGTTAGATTCTCTACACGCGACCAAATAGCAGCCATATCGAGTTAGCAACGACTTCGCGTGTGAAAAGCCAAAAATCGGGCGCCGCTCACCCTTGAATCTGGGGGATTACTGCAGTGGACTACGCGACCACGATCGATGACTTACTCATTTAAATTCCTTATCAGTCCTATTATTTTGTTTCTCACAACACAACTAAAGACGAATATTATCTTCAGTTCGAAATTCAGCTGACAGTATTTGAAGTCTCGGTGTGGAATATTTACTTTATTACCACTTTTTAAACGCAGTTTAGATGTGCTGATCAGGGTCGGTTTAATTGGTGGAATTCGCCCAAATTCAAATCCTTAAAAAAGCTACTGATTAAAGACGACATTACTTTAAGACTTAAATAAACGCAGGTTTTCAGAAATATTAATGTCTGCACATTGTAGTGACTTTAGTTAGAAATTAACGTTTATTTATAATTGAGTTCCCTTTAAATGAAGGGAAAAGTCCGCTGCGCGCATGGTAAATTATTGGCAATCGACCAATAAATTATAGATGCATAGAATTCTACGTAATTAACCTAATATATAAACGTGTGTTAAATCCATAATCATAGACTAGCACTACTGTGCTATGCTATAATTATGAATAACATTCAATGGAAATTAGCTCTATTATTGTGATTATTATAGTCACCTATCCTACTTTAAATTATAAATACGGAAGTTCGTGAGGATGTTATGGTTTAAGTTTTTAAACTGACATGGTCACTAACACTATTAATAACATTTACTACGGGATATTTACCATGTGTATTATTTGTTTCGAGTTCCCGATATTTCGGCGCTGTTGCAAACGCCATGATCACGGAAATATCGGGAACTCGAAACAAATAATACACATGGTAAATATCCCGTAGTAAATGTTATTAATGATGTTATGGTTGTATGTTTGTTACTCTTTCACGCAAAAACTACTGAATGTATCTAGATACAATTTGGCACAGGGATATAGCTGGTAGTCTGGAATAGCACATGATACTTTTTATACCGGTCGTAATGACCCCGGTGGAACAATTACGGAACATAACGCGAGCGAAGTCGTGGGCATAAGGTTGTTTGACATATTAATATCTCATCCAATATTAATTTATTTTTAAAACCGAAACGTTCTAACTATGGTTAATAACTAAGTAAAAGTAAGTAGTGCATGACTCTAAAACGGAACTTTTCTTCCATTTGCCGAGTCGTTATTTAATAACAGGTACTAGGAGTTCATAGCTCGGTGAAATTTAATGAAGTCAAACAAGGTAAGTGGCAAGTGGGTGCCACAAAACTGTTTGTAGCAGTAACAAGTTTTCAGTAATTTTCAGGCATGAATTCTGCAGCATTATGCTTTTATAGCTAACAACAATTGTAATGCAATATTAGTTTATTTCAGTAATAATAAAATTCAACCAGTTTTCGAGTTTAAAAGAGAATGAGCATTCAAATAACAGACAAGTGTACTCCTAGTTGCGAATCGGATGCAAGTCTTGCCTCTTCAAAGCCAAACAATATACAAAGTAGGTCAGTTTGAACTTGCATAAGAGGACCCGAAGAACAGTACATAACCTGTTATTATATATCACAAACTAAACGAATAATAATTGTTTTCGACGAAATTATTGCAATGGACGTGACACATATCTAGACTTTGGGCTGCTATTGAGATTTCACACAAATAATAAAAGGTTTAAAGCTTTACATGTAATAAAAAGGTTTAAAGAATGTTGATGTCTTAGCTTAATTTAATGATTACTTACGTTGAAAAAATCATGTTATCGAAACACCGACGAAGCTGTAGAAGTGTCTAAGTTCTGGGCTGATAAAATGTGATGTCGTGCCAGGCACATAAAAAGAAGAAAATCGAATTTTTTGAGCTATTTCATCCTTTTGTGCCAAACGAGCGATATACTGTTCTCGCTACTTCTAACTCGTAGGACTTGTGTACTGTCGGTTATGCCAGACAGTGTGTGCTAATAATCCCACGTGTATTTAATTATGACGATTTACCCCCTTTACCATTAGCAATTACAACGTGAAATCACAAGGAACCAGATGTAGGAGTCGACCATGCTCCAGGTGGCAAGATGAAATAAAGGCAATTGCAGGCAAGAATTGGAATTAGCGAAAGACAGGGACATTTGGCACTCTTTGGAGAAGGCTTTTACCCGAGAGGGGTCTATGCTTAGGAATTTATTATTTATTTTTTCAATGTAACTGGTAAAAATATTCCAACTATTTAGATTGAAGATTATTTAATTTTCTATAATTTAATAACTAAGGCTATTATTTTAATGGATATTATTTTATTATTATTGTTTTTATTCTAATTTTGATTTTTATGATTATTTACGATTGATTATTTTTTAATTAGGTTTTTGATTACTTACTGTTTATTTTATTTTAATTATTCCGATGAATCAATTGAATACTTACTTTAAAGATTACTTTTTGTTATTATGCATGGAACGAATAAGATTTTATTTTGATTTAGCATTACCTTCCTATTATAACTGTGTAACTATGTAACCGCCGTGATTCTGGATTCATTCATGGATAATGCCTGGTTTTCTCCGTATGTATGTACTACTTAATGTAATAGGGGACAAGCCAATTGCCATCAATCGATCACAAGTCCAGACAACGGATTGCTACTGTGAAAACCCTGATGGCAAAACTCTATGACACTTTGTCCGATCTGGAAATCAGCCAGTAGACCAACGAAGCAGTCCAGTAAAATTCAAAAACCATAATGTACCAATGTTACCTAACGGTGAATCGAATATTATTTACCTCAGACTTGGAAACTCGCTTGCCCGAATATTGAATAACCCGACAGTCCATTTTTCCAGAGACGGTGGGACGAGCCGCTCTGCGGAGTAGTTCAGGACAATTTACTTAACACAGCTGCTACTACTGCTGAGCGTCCGCGACTGCTGGCTGTGGGTGAGTGGGAGTCGGGTCTTAGGCATCACGCACTGCCGTCGTCGAGCATAGGCACTTTGTTCGACGACACGACCTTTCGCCTCACTGCTTCCTTACGGCTTGTCGCCGCCTTCTGCACTCCTCATCGCTGTCTCTGTGGTGAAGCTGTCC
Source organism: Cerastis leucographa (assembly GCA_963082945.1). Classification (NCBI taxonomy): domain Eukaryota; kingdom Metazoa; phylum Arthropoda; class Insecta; order Lepidoptera; family Noctuidae; genus Cerastis; species Cerastis leucographa. Next base: position 5,751,169 of record OY720358.1, on the reverse strand, counting down.
ACAGCCTCGGACACCAGGGCCTGTTATGCAGCCGAAGTGCGGGCCGTTTTGCACGGCACGCGAACATAAACGACATTATCCGACGAGCTCTTGTTACCGTCAGCGTTCTAGCTGTCTTAGAGCCCAATGGCTTGGCACGCGACGATGGCATAAAGCTGGACGGCATGTCTTTTTTTCTTTGGAAGATGGGTAGGCCTCTAGTATGGGACTCAACTTTGTCGTCGATACTCTTGCGCCATCACATCTTCCAAGCTCATCGTGCTGTGCTGGCGCTGCCGCTGAGGAAGCGGAGAACCTCAAGCGGCGTAAATATAGCAACCTTTGTGGCTACTATATTTTCGACCGGTTTGGAGTTGAAAATCTAGGGCCGTAGGTTCCGAGTGCTCAGAGCATTTTTAAGGAAACTCAGAAACGAAGTTGGCTGACTGCTAACCCAAGGGCTGGCTTTTACTTTGGCCAGAGGCTAAGTATTGCCATACAACGTGGCAATGCTGCCAGTCTCTTGGGCACGTTACAGCTGACAGCGTTAAGGAAGAGTTTTTTGACGCCCTTTTATAGTTTTTTGTTATTTTAGTTATTAAATTTATTAGTTTGTTATGATGCAAATATTCGATGCAATGTATATAATTAGGTTGCTTCTAAAAAAATAGGGTAAATAGGTTTCTAAATTTGCCTATTAGGGCCGCTTGCACCACAAATCACTAAACGCGTTTACCGCTAAAAAAATATCTCATCATCTTCAAACGGTTGACAGAAACCTTTTGGTCGGTGTACGGTGTGCAATGAAAATGATACACCACACTTACAGAGTCTTTTTAAGCGAAAAACATCGTGATTGTTAAAATCCCTTTCTTTCGTAAAACTCGATGGACACTGTTACTAGGTCGTTAATAAATAATCTCGTTTAAACTGAAATGTCAAGTAGATGAGAACAAAATTCGGAACTTAAATATTCTGTGAATATAAAATTATGAAATTCCACGAAGAACTAAGCAAGCTTTATGAAATTCAGCTAGAGTTCGATCTACGCTTGAACTTTTACTACCCAATATAAAATGTATAAAGTGGCCGTAAATAATCCTTCAATAATTATATTGACAGACATCCAATCTCGGCAATTATTGCTGGACAGAAAGAAAAAAAAAATAGTTGACAGCAGCATGTTTCAGTTTTCTGACCTGATTTAAAATGTGCTTTATTTTTCTTCTTCTAGAAGTAAATAGGTTACTTGAGAAATGTATTTTGTAATTATACCATATCTTGATGAACGGAAATTAAATAGTGTCATATGGATTCTCGTTGGTCCCGGTGGTCAAATGTAGATCTTTGACAGTCGTGCAGGTCGTCAGTGGCCTGAAAGTCTGACAACTAGTCTTACTACGGGGATATCGTTTCACCCAGTACGAACTGAGCTGTGGAGTGTAGAGGTCAGATAGGCAGTCGTTCCATGTAAAATACTTGTATTAAGGTGCATCCAGTTAGAGTGGAAGCCGACCCTAACATAGTTGTTAAAAAGTTAGGCAGATGATAATGATATAGATTCTCCAAAACTGTTTGGACTAATTTATTCTCGATAATAGCTATATTTAACCTATCAACTAACATCATATCCTAGATAACCGGTACATGTTTTTAACTTGAATTCACCAGACGAAACAACTTAACCGTACTTAAAATGAAACGGCAACAATTTAAACGCTCTCTCGTTTTTTTTAATTCCGGCTTCCCGGCTTTGGCTTTACAAGGGCTTTCCTGTGCCTCATTACTAGAACATCTTGGCATTATCGCCTCAAAACATATCTAGGTTAATACCGCTTAAGTATTCAAGTGGAAAATGTTTTTTTTTCTACCGCTACACGTCTTTCAGTGCCTTTTAATTTATAAGATGGTTTATTTTTGTTTCATATTCTGTTCTCTACAAGAGCTCGTCGCTGAATAATTACAGCCGCACGGGTTGGTCTTTTAGGTTAGGTTGGACGCATTTGCTACGGCCAGTCTGTGGATGGGTGACCATCATTACATACCGACACCCAGTTTTCTTCTGAGGTCAGATGCGCAGTCGCTCCATGTAAAATACTGGTATTCAGCTGCATCCGGTAAGACTAGAAGCTGAGCACAATAAATTTGGGAAAAAAGGCTAGATAGATGATGATGGTTTATTTTTGTTTCTATAAAAGACTTTGTTAGTTACTTCTGCGTAGCATTTACATATGCGGATTCAAAATGATTGTGTGAATAAATCTGCCAACTGCAATAAAATGATTAATCTACCACGTGTCACCTACAAGTGCTGAGTTAATGCTGGCAATGAATAGTGACATCCTGATTCCTGACGTGATTGATTTAAGAACGCTTTTGACACTTCTGACAGTTGTTCATGAAATTAGTTCCTCGTACTTTATAGTACTTACTTATTCAACAATGCAGATGATACAGTGTGTAACAACTGCTGTGAACTAACAGAGCCATGTTATATCTTCATACATTTCACGAATGCTTAACTACAGTGCTCCTATCAACGTCATTCAGATGCCAAAACATCCGTGTACAACAGATGATCACACTGCATCATCTGAGTTGACAAGAGTACAGATATCATCGCGTGTCTTCTTCATCATTATTTATGTTACGCCCACTTTCAATGTTAATTAGTTAATGTAAAATTCTATTTCTAAAGATTTTTATAACAATGTTCGCGTGATCGTTCGTTTAGCGTGTTAAACTAAGTTCACGATTTAATGGTGTTTCTTAGGCGTCCAAGCTTTTATAACGATACTTAAATTGTGTGGAACGAATTATGGGTGATGGAAATTAATATTTAGTGTGTACTTGGCCGTAATACGCAAATATGTAAGCAAAGCTTGAATGAAAATGTCGTCGATAATACAGAAGCACCCTCCTATTGATTCGTTTTCGTACCAAGTTATGATTGAGTCGCCAAATCGAGGTTGAATAAATATGCATGTAGGTTTTACTATGCTCTGAATATGTTCTGACAAACAAAGAAGCGGGGTTGCGTAAAAGCTCTGCTCAATGTTATACATTTTCATGAAAATAATGATGATCACTGAACTGAAATGCTTGGCTCATTGAGTTGAATACAGTTTGGAAGAAATATTTGCTGGAGTTTTTAAAAGTGCCACTTACAGGAATTTAAAAGTAAATAGATTTAAATTTTAGATCGTCATGATAACAATAAACTTTACGTACAATTTTTTGTTCTATACCTACTTAATATTTTCAAGAGCACCAGCCACATAAATGTGGAAAAAAAAAGAAAACATTTCCAAATTCAAATTCCTACCTTTCAGCGGTTTTAGCATGAGTAAAGTAGAGGTAAGTCGGAGATAGCTCATTATTGTTACGCCGACTGCTTTACGAGAACATTCTAGGACTACGGTCGAGTCTAGAATGTTCCACGATGGAAGTGTCTAGAAAGTTCTGGACCTTTCTGGAACCTTCTAGAAGGATTGGTTCCACTATAGAGCCATCTAGAAGGTTCGGGAAGGTTGTAGAACTTTCTCGAAGGATGGGTTCCCCCTAAGGAACTACCTAGACATTGACGGAAGTTGTGGAAGTTTCTCGAAGGTGGGTCGGCCGTATAAATAGGCGACGGGTTAGCGGAAGGAGTCAGTCTGATTTTCGCTACGAAACGAAGCGATCGAAGTGAACGACTAGTGCGATATCTAAGTGATTAGGGATAAATTCTGTAATTGTGATTAAGTTTAAGTGTTTGTGAAGTGTTTTAAGTTAATTAAAGATTTTTAGTGTTTATTTGGTAGTGTTTATAATTTATCCTATACCCAGCTCGTAACATTATCATTACTTCAAAACTTCAAAGGTTTGTCATATTCAAAAGACTTTTAGATTGTTCTACCTACTGCTATACGGGTGCTTCCGAATGTGGGAATGACTTATTTCGAGATGTGGTGAATTATGTCGAATGAATTCCGAGCGGAGAATGGAGTTGCCAGCCCCGTGAAACCTCTTTGTGATTATTTTGATCCTAGTATTTTTATCCATGTATCATGACACTGACAGTGAGCAATTTTTTTTTACTTCTTGGAACAAGTTAGCCGAGTCCAAATTTTTTGAAGTCCTGTAAGCCAATGCTTCTTGGAATTTTACGTTGGGAAAACCCAACGGATTCGCACCATGACTAACTTTGATGAAGTGAATATTAATTATAGGGTATCGTAATCAATTAGTTATGTTGGCGTTACGCCTAATATGCAAAGAATACACGTGTCTCAGTATTTATTTGAAAAACATAACGTCTCCTAATGAGTCATCAGATATTTTCTTCGGTGCCGTAAGGAAATCCCTACTAATATTATAAATGTGAATGTAAGTTTGTTTGTTACGCTTTCACGCAAAAACTACTCAACCGATCATCATGAAACTTTGTACACATATTCTTGGAGGTATTAGAAGTAACATAGGCTATATATCATCACGCTACGACCAATAGGAGCGGACCAGCATTGAAAAATGTTGCGAAAACGGGGAAAATGTGACGCAGACGAAGTTGCGCGGGATAGCTAGTTGTTTTATAAAAGGGTTATGCCATTTATTTAAGTTTTTTCCTTGTTGCTTGACAGGTAGATACTAGAATATTTGATAAAGATACCATAGATCTATGAGATAGTTGAAGAATAAATGAATTGGAGGTGAACAATGCTGTAATGGTAATTTTGAAATTAAAAGCCGTGTGCTCCATGGATTAGCTCGTCGATAAATTGACGAACTTCCATCCAAAATGATATTCTCTACTTAAAGAAGGCCAATTTATTAGTGACCTTTTTACATGTGCCTTTTTACATTTCGGCCGAAATTGACGAAAAGCTAATGACCAAAATGTATGGAGCAATGGCGGCTACTAACGAAACTTTACTAAACTTATAAATGCACTTGAAAATCACATAACGAAATACAAGTTTTGTAAAATCAGACTGTGCTGAGATACATAAGTTTTTATGGGTAGAATTTAAGAGATAAGATTCTAGGGCGAAATTAAAAAGGCAAAGTGGTTATAAAGAATTAGTGATTTGGAAGAAAACTAAACCACTTAAATAGTTTTTTGAAAAAGCTTTTGCCTAAAGCAGGAATCGACTCGATCCTTTTTGTCAAAATAGAAAGAAGGGGGTCATATATGGTACAAAATCATTTTCAAATAGTTTTGTTTTTTTTTTTAAGTTTTTCTGTTACTGACAAAAGAAAACAATGAATGAGAAAGTCATGAAACTTGTTTTTGGATCCGTGCATAGACAAAATGTTTTTTTCCGAACCAATTTAAAATCAGTGTTCATCCTTTTAAGGGTACTTTCAAATGAATATGATTATCCAGTCATTCTAGGATACTTAGTAATTATAGGTATGGAACTAGTCACTTTGACATTTTTTCCTACGAAATTAAATTTTCTATTTCTTCAGCTTATTTCAAAGAGTTATGAATTTTCAAATCAAAATGAACGAACAGGACGATAGGTACTTGCTTCGTTCCGCATAATATTTCAATTGACAAGAAATTCCTTAGACCCGATTTACTTGGACGGCAGTGCCAAGTCCTGTGTGAATGCGGGATGTCGGGATGGCTTTAAGGTTCATAGCATTCTTACATTCATCCCGAGAAATATGAGAATATCCTGCATTTAAAATTGAATTTAGAATATCGATCGAAAAGCTCAAAGATGGCGTCTGATCTGACGTAATTTTAACGAAACGCGCTACCCAAGTAAAGAGTTTCGGTCCACAAAGTTTCGTGAACGTCCGAACGGGCAAAACTTGGTGTTTCGGACTTCTTGACTCAAAAGAGTTACAGTGCGGTCTCAACTAATTTCTTAGGGCCCTCACTCCATTAACATGGGCAAGACGTTTAATAGGGCAAGCCTTTAATTAAATGCATCAAGTTTTTATTGGAGGCTGGTTTTTGACAGCGATTTTGCCCGCGTTTTTTGTCGAAATCATCAACGTCCCACGGACTTTCGCGATCTTATGTCCTGACTCCTAACTCATGTCATGGTCCAACTGTGCGGCTCATCCGAATCAGTTCAGCCGTTTATGCGTTAAATCAAAAGCTTTACAGTGCGGTTCCGACTAATGTCTAAGACGTCACTTTGTGACATGGCTATAAAGAGACATTTAATAGGGACACGTGCGTCTAGGTTCTACAGCAGAAAAGTAAAACGTTCGATCCAGTTTAAGAAGGTGTCTTTTTTTACGAGAAGTGGCACTGGAGTGAAGATCGATAACCGCACTGAATGGGAGCCGTCTCGATAGCCTAGTTTTTGTGGCGGCTTAGCAGAATTTACCCGGGGCAAGGACAATAGCGTTGGATTTCAGCTTAATGTCGTCTGTTCCTCTCTTTTCGTGTGAGATTATTTAACGCAGCCGTAGTACGAAGCTTTTGGTTTGCTGATGTGAGAGGTAAAATAACTGTGAATACGCACATCAAGATATGCTTTTCCAGTAGAGCATGGGCTCGCTTTGTATAGATATCCCATTCAATAAGAGATCAGCTTATATGGTTTTGAATAGCTTGATTGGTTCTTGCGATATTTTTGTTTGTTAGTATAAATATGATTTTGATTGCCTAGGTTTTGCCGCGGAACGAATAGAATATTGTTGTTTTCAGTCAATCAATTTAATGAACCTAAAGCTGTTATTTATTATTGTTTTATTAATTAAAGTTTTAGTAATTTAGTTTTTATAGTAACATAATTCAAAACAAAGCAGTAGATATCCAAACTATACATATTCAATGATAAATTCGAAGTACCTGTGTCTGTATCTTTTCATGCTTAAACGGTTGGACGAATTAAGTTGAAATTTGATATTCGTATAGACCATGAATAGTTACTTCGTTAATCTTAAGATATAGGTTACTTTTCCGACCACCACGAAGGCAAATACGCGAGCAAAAGCTAGGTAATGTTTTTTTTCAGATGTAAAATATGTTAAGTTTTTGCTCTTTCACTAGTCTTAGCATTTTACCTTCACTGCCTAATTTTCTGGATCAAAACTCAAACTCAAAGCATTTATTTCAATTAAACCATTACAGGCACTTTTTAAAGTAAAAAAAAAAAAACAGAAAATTGTGCGTGGATGACTCCACGCACAATTTTCTGTTTTTTTTTTTCGCGCGGAAGAAGTGAAACTTCGTAATACTACACGCATGCGTTCGAGTGGCACGCATTCACTCTCGTTATTTTATTGAGCTTCTATACAGTGTGTAACGGAAGGGGTATATACATCCTTAAGGGTGTGCTACAGACCATCAAACTGAACATGTTTCTCATCATAAAACATGTTTTTCAGCAAAAAAAATATCTGCTGCCCCATAGAAAATTACAATACCTATTCGACCCAAATGTATAAGCAGCTGATATTTTATATTGCTGCAAAAAATAAAATATGTTGAGAAACATGTTCAGTTTGATGGTCTGTAGCACACCCTTAAGGATGTATATACCCTTTCCGTTACACCCTGTATAATATTTTGTTGTTTTCTTGTTGTATTATTTTTATTACATAATTATTACATAAGTTTATCAAGGTTATTCTACTCATGGTAATTGAGCGAAGGCTGGTCACACCGAAGAGTCGAATGCATGACTGTTTGCACGCCATCTTGCGTACCTAGTAGAACTACGTAGTCACAAATCTTGTAATACTGCCATCACTTAGTGTGTTTTAGAAAATAGTCCCTCTCCATGGTAGCGTTAAACTTGTTGGAAGTTGCATAAGAAGTTTCACTTCAAAAAACAAAACGCGAAGCTACAGTCCCAGTCACAAGGCATAATAACTTGTGAAAGTACTGTAGTTGCCCATTCCAAAGCGTAGATCTCTATGGAGAAGAATGGGCAAGAAACTCCATGGACACTCTTTTAAATCAGAATATGTTATAATATCTTGGTTACATAAAAAAAACTAAAGTGTTATACCGAGGCCCTATACAATTTCCACTGCCAGCCAGCAAGACATTATTCAAATACCAGCCGCAATCGTAAGACAAACGATATGGAAATATAAGTACATTTCATCTACTATTACCGCCATTAAACTAGACATCAGTTTTAATGGACGGTGATGATTTTCTTTGTGATAGAACTGTTAGTCTATTTAAAGAAACTAATGTCGTAAACTACATATTTTTTATATAATGAAGCTGAAAAAGTAGCCCTAATTATAAGTTATCATTTTCTATATTTATTGAAACTTTATGCACACAATGTAAAGTCAAGTGCTAGTCTTACTCGCACACAGGGTTCCGTAGCCCAAAAAATATTTAGAAAGGTCATTCATAAGTTTTGCACTCAACAGCAAAACTAAGTTTGTTTTTCACAGTATGCTGATGAAAAACAAAGTTACGGCTCCAGTTTGGTCAAGAAGTCCCATATCTCATAAAGTAAAAATCAAATGTTATTCAAACCAATTTTCGTTGAAAGATTTTTTTACGTTCTACAAACCTACATTTTTTCAGAATATTCCTCCTCTTAGAAATTAGAGGACACACACACACATTTTACGACTTTGGAAGAGTCTATCTTTCAAACGATTGACTTTGAAAAAAAAAATGGTTTTACGAACCTCAATGTCATTTTTAAAGACCTATCCATAGACACCCCGCACGTATAGGTTTGATGAAAACTTTTGTTTTGTTTCATTTCTATTTATCGAAAATTGCCCAAAATCGTAAAGCGGTTCACAAAATATATTAACCTACCAAGTTTCAACTGTGTAGTCCTAACAGTTTCGGAATAAAGTGTGCTGACATACGGTCGGACAGACAGATATGACGAATCAATAAGGGCTCAGTTTTTCACCATTCGACTACGGAACCCTAAAAAGGTGAACTTAATGCTTTGGGCATTTTCTACAAGCCTACTTTAGAGACGCAGAGACAGAACAAAGTAGGTGTAATGTTACAGAAAACCAGTAGTAAAATGTAATGATAAAGACACAAATTAAAACAAAATCGAAAAAGTAAAGAGAGAAAAAATACATAATCGGAGAAAAACAACGAATTAATTGTGAGACTAGTCTCTTCTTAAGTAAGTCATTATCGCCATCTTGTGACAACCAATCTAAATGGATAGGATTTAAGTATCTAATTGCTCTAAACTAAGACTAAGTCCCGTTTTCAACGATGCCTAAATAAATGCTTTAATACAATACAATACACAGTTGAAATATCAACTCTCGGCGCTAAGTCGATGAAATATTAGTATTTTCGTCACAAACTCCGACATAAGACAGTCCTAAATCCGTCAAATCTGATAAGATCAGCAAAAACGTTGGCGCGGTTAATTCGGCATAATACATTAACATTCTATTTTAGATGTGAGTGCTACGAAACTTCGTACTTTACTGTTTCAGACCAGAGAAGTGCTTTGGGGAGTACATTTTTTTTTCAGTCGTTACCTCTGTATTTGTATTGATTCACTTAGAGAAGGTCAATACAATGGCTTAAAAGACACGTAGGCTACGATTGGATGTGTGCATAGATTGAATGACAAAAATGCCAATCTATGGAATGTAAGCAGGTTGAAAATGATATTTAAGCACCCCAATACAAATATTTCGTCAAAAAAATAATTTTATGTATTATTATTTATTTTAACTACTGATTTAAAAAAAAAACTTATTGTTATTGTTTTGTATGACACAGCTGACATTTCTTTTTAAAGTAAAGTAAAGACGTTAAAGTTTAATTTTGAGGTGTCTACAATCTTGCAGAATTCAGAATTGGTTGTAAAATTTTGCGCGTCGACGTCCCTCATACCGTGTAAGATATGATTTCGAAAATACATAATTGTGTTTGCTCTCTTTGTCTGTTTCCTACCCTTTCGCCACCTGGGGATATCGTAAGGGGCGACTAGGAATGTGTCAATATGGCAGTCAGCAAAATGGGAATCACCAAACAAAGACTGTTTGATGATTGTGATAAAATATCACAATCGATGATTCTGAATAAAATAATCCAGGTTGCTCAGTGAGCTTAGGAATCGATGTAGCATTACGTTGAACTTGTTTGTTGATGAATTTAAGTATCAAAGATGATTATATTGTAATGACATCAAGACGTTAACCACTGCTTGGACCCTGGTCCTAACACCGGCTGACGATTTTTTTTTTAAACTTGATACAAATATTTTAAAATTTCAAATCAATATTAGTTTAAAAAAAAAAAAAAACTACACTTAAATATACCTCCAAAGCACCCTTGATGGTGCTGCTACCACCTTGTTGAATGGCTAATATATCAAGGCAAGAGCTTGGTTCCGGCACGAGAGAATCCGAATCACTAAAAGAACTAACCTTAACAAAGCGTACACGTTTCTGTACACCACTAGCTCAGTAGCGCATTTCAAGGACACGCGACTGCAGCGTCGCAAGGTCAATTAGGTAAGCCGCTTGTATCGGTAGCACGAGTAAGTGTGATCGTATAGTAATCTGTGGAAGTCCGTCGCGTTTCCACGTACTTTAATCGATCTAGCGACGCGCCTCTATGGCTGCAAATGCGACAAAATCTAGTCGCAAAGATTTTAGCGTAATGATTTATGATGCTGCTCTATCAACTTGAACTGACACCCTACTGTGGTACTGGACCTGACCCGAACACCGAACTTTGAAGGATGTAAATGTAGTGAAATATCTGTCCACCACCAAGTCCGGTGTCTACGCCAGCTTGAAGTACGGTCCTGTCGTTTGACCGTGCTAGTCAGTTTGCTGCGATAAAGCCTTTTCATACATCTGACAAACAATGACAGTTGTGATAACATAAAAAGTTGAAAGTCAATTTGTTTAGCATTATTTTCCTCAGCTATACCATAAAGAAACTTAAAAAAAGACATATTATATCGAGTTATTAACGCACCCTCTTTACAAACGCATCAGGGTTGTATTGTTGGCCAATCCGCATTCTGTATTGGCCCTTATTGTTGCAGTCCAATAAAAAAGAAAAAGCCGGCCAAGTGCGTGTCGACTGTGTTGGATCGAAAGCGGATTAACGAATTCCCATTCCATTTATGAAACTTAGTCTGTGTTCATCGAAAAAATTGCTTTGTTCTATTTTAAGTACTCTTCAATAGTCTTTGAAATAGTTGGTTTTCTTTTATACAGGCACGTTTGTGTGAAAGCTTCAGTAAGCACCTCGGAACATGTCATTTGGATGCGCTTCGCTCAATGGGAGCTCCATTGAGGTAGGTTTGAGTGTCAGCACGTTCTTTTTTATGAATCTGTGCTATGTGCAACATGTATACATAAGGCAAACGTGAAAAATGCTTACGTATTGTTTGACGTAAAATAAATGTAGGTATCATTGAAGAATTCAATATTAAAAAAAAAACCAAAAAGGTGACTGAACAAAGTTGATGATTTGACATAGATTATGCAGGAATATCAAGCAGTTCACAGGTAAAGTAGCAATTTCTAAAAAGAATAATGTCAAAACGAACGAGTGATAATAAAAGTGTTGGAAACAAAGACTATCAAAAAGATAATGTTACTTTTACCGTTTCGCGAAATTGCGACGTCAACACACTTAAGCACGACAGCCGTGTGGTTTGTTAAAATTTTTATTGCCGTGAAACACCGCACGAGATCTGAAGAAAACGCTTCACTTAAGTAGTAATGGATTTGGGATATAAGTCCTGAAACTTTATTGATTATTAAGTAAATTTTCGTAGGTCGAAGATTGAACGTAAGCAAGACAAATATCGTAAAATCAGTTCAATATTTTCAGTTACCGGAAAACTTAGTGAGAGGAAAACCGAGCCTAGACAGGTTCCTTCTTAGCAAGCACTAAGAAGGAACAGACGTCAGAATTCTGATCACGAAGTGTGCGAGTGACAGACGTCCTAGACAACGGAGTTACGCACAAGTAAAAAGTCATAAGTACTATAAAATATATGATTTACTAGCTACACATAGTAAATAATGCAGATTCTAGTGGAACCCGTAATGAGGAAAGAAAACACAATGCTTTACTCGTCATTTAGAGGATTAACGGCATAACCAACATACGGCAGCTGACGCAAGGGGAACGAGGGTTTCTATCGCGTTCGCACTCTTTTGTCATAATGCAGCAACCCCAGGTGTTCAAATAGGAACGGTAATTTTTTTGCTAGCCGTCAAACAAATAAATGTGGTATTGTACCACAAATGAATAGCGGATCCAGGGCGGACATGTCATTGCAAGCACATAATGGAAGGTATACCTTTTATCCGGCGAGCCCTGTGTGCAAACGCCGGCGTCCGTGGCGGTAAGCCCCCGGTGGTGTAGTGTCGTCGAGTGTAAGGGTGATGGAAGCGCCTGCGAGGGCTTCAGGCCGCGAGGGGCCGGCGTTGCTGCGCGGAGCGAGCGATGGGCGCGCGTGTGCCTCGGGGTCGCGGTGCCGGCGGAGTGGGCCGCGCTGTCACAGCCGGCGGGGGTGCGCGCGCCTGCAGCACCGCGCATGCGCCCTAGTGCGCCGCAAGCGATTAAACTAAATACACCAACACGCAGCGCCGCTACATGTGCTATACTGGCGCGCTGCCGCCTTACCTACATATCGAGGTGAGCATTATACAAGATTTTTTTATAATCTTCGGTTTTGACGTTTGTTATATTCTTTCTTACTTATTGTGTTATAATCTTATTGTTATTAACGTTCAGTTGAGTCAATTGAAGCAAGGTTTCGTTAGTTTTGATCGTAGTGGCGCGGTACATCAACAAAAGCTTTCGAAGCTTTGACATTCGTGAACGTATCACTATATTTTAGAATTTTCAGTACCGTACGTGACAGTTTTTTACTTTGGCTGATTTAACATAGCAGATTACGAATTGGGTGTAATTTATTAAAATATGAAGACAGAGGGTGAAGTATTGTTTTATATAGTTAGTGTAGTTGTTGAGATCAGCTGTTTGTGGCAGGTTATCGGGGGGTGGTATCGATTGGCGGCACTTTCACCGCTGGGCGCGAACAGTAACTGTTATTCTATGTTTTGGCGCGGCTCCAGCAATGGCGGACACACACCCTGCTACTAAGCACACGCCATTTTCGCGTCACAATTAGGACTAACTTAGCTGTCCAAAACTAAAAATGTGTGCCAAATACTATGGACATGCATTTTTCTGTTTGTTATGTTAGGTTTTATTCGGGATGCTGTATAGATCGGAGTATAAAGAGATCGAAATAGACATTCGCGTTTGTGTATATTTCATGGTTCATATAGTTCGTGATGTTCCTTTTGTCGTGAATTCTAGGAGCGGCATAACAATGTCTGTGTTTATATCATGTGAAATTGTATAATGATGCATGTAACGTTAGTGGCCATGACGATTATTAAATAATGAAATCAAAACGTTTAGTACAAGATGCTTTTATCTTGGAACAACAAAATCACGTAGAAGTAAAAAGGTTATAATTTCACAATCTTAAAGAAAATTTTAAAGATTTGCCCATTGTCCTTAATTAAAAGTACAGGTAAATACAGTTATTCTTATTTTGAACTTACACGTAGAGTTTCAGATAAGTCATATTCATGTTATATTTAATTGAATCCAACACACAATGTTATAAAGATGTTACGATGACTTAAAGTTATGGTTTTTCTACTATTGTTATAATTAGGGACATCGTTGGGCACAGCAAAAAATAAAATTAGGAAACTGTTAAGTATTTTTAGATATTAATAGCTATTAACAAATAAACACTAAAAAAAATACTATAAAGTATACTAAACTAAGAATAAACTAACAAAATCCATTAAATAACTGTAACAACAAATTGATCTGTAGGTACCCATATGCATACAAAACGAAGGTAGGAACTACTATGGGAAGACTGGAACAAAAGGAACCAGTTAAAATAAAACTAGAAAAGAACTACCCTATCGTTTTCGTAACATGTTTACGCGTACGCCACGAGGGGTATCTGCATTGCTACAAACTATAAACCACCCTAAGTGAAATTTTAAAACCGGTATATTTAATTATGTTTGTAGAAAATACTCGAGAGGATAAAAACGACTTAAGTTAGTCAATAAGTTCCAGTATTTTAATTAAAACAGTATAAAGATGTCGCGTGATATGCGACGTTATTATTTGTATCCCTGAAGTTTCACGTGTAATTCACACTTACCGATTTCCGTGAATAAATAATAAAAAAATTACCTTCTCATTTTATTATTGATTCGGGTCGAGAATCATTAGCATGGTTATGTCCATGAATTAGACGAGAATGCAAAACAACAGCTTGTATACAAGGTGTCGTTTTGCATCCTGATCCTCGCCCGATAACTAGGTACACTTACACACATACAAACAATAGCAAACGTTTATTCGGTAATTTCTTATTCCCTAAACCACGGTAAGGGGTTTTTTTTTCTGAACTACTGACAAACTTGAACAACAAAAAAAACAGTGTTTATTAATAATTAATTAGGTACGTAATCTAAATTGATTATCTAAGTCTTTTGTGACAACCTCCTGAATTTTGACGAGGATGCAAAAAAACACCTTGTATATTAAGTACAAATTCTGCTCAGTTTGGAGGGTTCAGTATTTTATTCTGGTCGATATACCTACCCAAGTACCTACGTCGTTTCAAAGGGGTCAAGTCCGCCGTCCGGTATGGTTCTATTGAAGATGGCCTTGCTTTAACGAGTAGGGTAAAAAAAATACTACCGGGCACACAGTAGACAAGTTTTTATTACTGCATAACAAGATCCCCCCTTCATTTGAATGTTCATTGATCAACTGAAATTACAAATATTTGTATGGCCTACATATAGTTGTTCCGGGTCTGGCTGTTTGTGTATGTGAGTTTAAATGTTTGTAAACGCACCCACGATACCGGAGAAATTCCTAGTGTGGGGCAATGTTTTAAAAAAAAAAACTGACTAAGTTAATTTGGGCCCCTAACTTTTATTAAACCCATGGGTAGTTTGTAGTCGCTCCATGTAAAATACTGGTTTTCAGCTCCGGCAATACTGCAAGCTGACCCCAACATAGTTGAGAAATGGCTAGGCAAATAATAGGTTAGGATGAAAATATTGCTAATATAAATGGATTAGCCCAAAAACTGTGGAATAGTTAAATTTTAACTGTACAATTAACAATAAAACTAGGCTACATAGTTTAAAATATACCTAAAGCTTCTCTGTTCCCTGATCCTTGTAATCTAGATCTCTTCAAAGTTTGATTGAATCGGTTGCCTCTAGTGAAACGTGCTCTGCCGTGGGCCGCATCATGGCTTCATATCAGGCGAGGTAAACGCAAACCTATTTAGTATAAAAAAAATACTTAAATGTATAAACGTCCATACATACTTTAGACGTGGGTTTATGTAAACACACATCTTTTTCTCATGGGGTTATGCAAAAACTTCAGAACGTCACCTGTAACGATTGATACTCACATTTTTTTTTCTACCCTACAAAATTTCGTGTAGTGAGCACAGGCCTCCCCTTTCTCCTTCCATACCTCTCTATCTGTGCGATCTCTGCACATATAAATTCTGAAAATAATTTTGCATAGACTTGCTGCTGCAGTGCTGCTGATATCCGATACCTCCAGGACCCGTTTTATTTCTCATCTATTTAACTTTTAAGTAATTATATAAATGACTCTGACTTTTCGGATTCATGCGGCTATTGTATAATTATTATATGCTTTAGTGAAGGAAACCAGCGTGTCTGCGAGATATTTCTCGACGACATGTAAAGCCCTGTCAGAGACCCCTTTTTTTTACGGATGGGAAATCATCAAATGACTTCTCCCGCTCTGGGCGGAGCGGGAGGGAGTGTCAGACTTGTACTGACTAAAACCCACCCATGTTCCTTCTTAGCCCTTTGTGTTCCAGGGCCACGGTATTTCTTTCGAACACCCCGCAGCCCTGGCAGGCATCGGCCCTCTCGGACCCCTTCCGATTTGCTGACATCTCCTTGAGGCGCGCGTGGAACACAAACGCGTCGTCGGCACGGCCTGTGGTCATAAGACGGACGGACGGTGAGCTAGCCCATTACTCACCGTCCACAGGCCCGCGCCTACGGTGGCCGGGGGCCACTGGTTGCCCCCCGACGCCCGGGGCGTCTCCCGCGGCGGCTGGGATGTGAGGTTCCTTCCCTCTCACGTTCCACCACCTCCTTCGCTAGCATGACTGCTTCGCAGAAGGAGGCGACGGCTTCCCATTCCCTCTCGCTCCGGACCATGGGTTGAACCAGGGCCGGACGCGAGAGGTCGCCGCCGCCAATCGCCGCTACGAGGACACGGCGGTGCTCAGCCCAAGCGGGGCAGAGCTTCACGGTGTGCTCCACCGTGTCCTCCGGCCGATCCTCGCAGTGGTAACACCCGGGCGTTTCCTCCCGCCCGATTCAGTGCAGGGACCTCCCGAAAGAACCGTGTCCGGTGAGGATCCGGTGAGGAAGGTGAGGGCGCCGTGGCGCCTCTCTAGCCACTCCTCAAAGAGGGGACTTATCGTCACTATTGTGGCGTGCCCTTGTCAGAGACCCCTGGGCTGTATAAAAACCCTGAGGTCAGCAGGTTGCGCACTAACCACACCATAAAGTAGAGAGATGATTATATAAAACACAAGTTTTCACAACGTTCAACTCAACGAATACCCATGCCTACTATGTATATCAAATGCGAACTTTTAGGTAGATCTTACAGGCAATTACGTCATCGTCACAGCTGAATAGATTTGGCTGGACGTCGCTTCGCATTGCGTTCTATGTTACAAGTTTAGAAAACAATGTTTATAGACTGGCGATTTGTTTGTAGTTAAGTCTTTCATCTCGTATAGAGACCTGAGTCTGGGCTATAGTCTCGACATTCACCCCTCAGGTCCTTATATATGGGCCTTGAACATAAGTGATCAATGGGTGAACTATCGCAGTATACTTTTGCCTATCCCATATATGTTTAACATAATCAGGGACGTAGATACCGCCGTATCATTGAAACGGTCCCCCGAGTAAAAAGGGCCCTCCACGTGTAGAGTAAAACTCACTACAAAATCTTCGCAAAACCTCAAATTCTTATTGATAAGAGGCTCGTGATGAGTAATTGATGGAAATTTTATCTTTCTAAGCCCAAAAAACTCTAATTTTTCGAGGTCCCAAAGTGAAACTCGAAATTTTGGAGGTCGTCTATGGGGACTTCATTTGGCGTGGTCCAAGACGCTGTAATTTTTCGAGATCGCTTCTATCGCTTTTCAAAAAATTAATACATAACCTATTGATAACAGGCTCAAATGTGTAATTAATGACCTATCACGGCCTGAAAAGCTTTAATTTTGCGAGCAGTCTCTCTGCTTTCTCTTAGTAAAAATCAATGGCAGGTTTAAATGCAATGCCAGTCAGGATGCATTTTTATTTTACTTTGCAAGAAAAATGTTACATCATTATTTCCTCTTTTTGGGGTACACCGCACTGGGGTTCAAAGGGTCCGCAAAGAAAATTGAAACAGGGCCCTATTATTACTAGTGCGCCACTGAGCGTAATCAACCTTTAGTGTACCCTCTGCTTGGACATAGAACATAGTCCTCCTCTCTATGAATTATTATCACGTTGACCGTAATCCATAACGTGGGCCCAGTATTGATTGGTGGATGCCTCATCTCTTCCTTTTTAGGGTAAAGTAGCCGAATGGCAAAAAACGGAACTCTTATAGATTCGTCATGTCTGTCTGTCCGTCCGTATGTCACAGCCACTTTATTCCGAAACTATTAAGAGTACACAGCTGAAACTTGGTAGGTAGATGTATTCTGTGAACCGCTTTATGATTTTTGTACAAAAATAAAAATAAAATATAGATAAGGATATCCACACGGAAGTGAATCTAAAAAAAAAGCCATCAAACCTATACGTGTGGGTGTCTTAAATAGATAGGTTTTAAAAAATGACATTGAGGTTCCTAAAACCATTTTTTTTTCAAAGTAATTTTTTTTAAATATAGACACTTACAAAGTGGTAAAATGTGTCCCCCCTCTAATTTCTAAAGTAAGAGGAGAAAAATTCTGAAAAAATATTGGGATGTAGAACGTTAAAAAACTTTCAACGAAATATAGTTTGAATAAGATTTGATATTTATTTTTTGAGATATGGGACTATTTCACCAAACTGAAGCAGTAACTTTGTTTTTCATTAAATTACTATGAAAAACAAATTTAGTTTTGTGGTTGAGTGAAAGTTTGCTAATGAATGACTGTTCAAAATATTGTTATTATATTGTTTGGGGCTATGGAACCCTGTGTGCGAGTAAGAATCGAACTTGGCCCATTTTTAGGGTTCCATAGCCGAATTTCAGGAAATAAGAAATTATCGAATAAACGTATGAGATGGTTTGTATGTGTGAAAACACGTTTATAAGGCGAGGATCAGACAGGCCGCGTTTAAAACACGGGTGGTTCACACTTACCGAATCGCGTGAATAACAAAAATAAAAAAAACCTAGTTATTTTATTATTGATTCGGGTCGAGAATCATTAGGATAGTTACTTCCTTAAATTTGACGAGTATGCAGAAAAACATCTTGTATTTTCATTTAGATACCGCGTTTAATAATAAAACACAGCCATTAACGACTTCAGAAACAGAAGGTACCTCATTACCTTAGTTTGAATAAACAAGTAGATTGCATGAACCCTGTACTATCTTCCGGCGAATTGATAACGTGTGATGCCCCTAAGCTCATCTACAGAAGTGAAGATTTCGCTCAGTATTTTGCATATGTGTATCTGTACTTAGAAAATTTGGCATAGGTACACGAATCAGTCAAAACATGAAATAATAAAACAGCATCTCCTATGAACAATCCAATAAGAACAAAAGCACCGTCTGATACGCAATATCAATCAACACCCCATGTAGTCGATGTCGCAGCAACCAGCTACGTTGCAACAGTGGAAGTTTTGTGATCATCAGGCTTTTACGTAATGATCATCAGTGGTCCTTTGTGTGCTAATATGCTCGCTAGTGGAGATGCATCTCAATACAGCTCAGCTGATCGACATAGTTGGCAGGCCTGCTGACGCCTAGTGCCAAGGTACGCACTTCCTAATTTCCTGGCTGTAAACATAAGATGTGATCGTGTTCCAGTTTCATTTGAAAGCATAGTAGGTTATACGAGAGAGCATAGAAGGCTCGTGGCTAAATAGGAACAGCCATATGGGATTG
Source organism: Cerastis leucographa (assembly GCA_963082945.1). Lineage (NCBI taxonomy): Eukaryota > Metazoa > Arthropoda > Insecta > Lepidoptera > Noctuidae > Cerastis > Cerastis leucographa. The sequence continues at coordinate 5,732,005 of OY720358.1, read as the reverse complement.
GTGGCTTGCTGACGTCGATCCATGGATCATACATTGCATATCGAAACCCCTCTGTGCCTCGAAAAACACGTAAAACCGTTGCCTGTCATCTGTGCATCTTTGACAGTCGTTATGGCTAATTAAAAGGAAGAAAGTTTGACAGCTACTCTTACATGGGATATCGTATTACCCAGTAAGTGGGTTGTGGAGTTAGTCCACCTTGGCCAAGCACGATTTTTTGCGGACGAAGTCTCCTGAACCCGTTAAAAGCAAAAGGAGAAAGTCAAGATGGGCTGAAGCTCTCTCATTCGTAGGTTGTAGAGACAATATGACACAACACGCCACGCTAACATAGTTTAAAATATAATGAAGGTTGCAAGGTACCACCAAATATATCAAGGTGATCAAGAGTTTATTTTAATTTAGTACTAAGTACTGACATATACACCGTGTAAATCACCTCATCACGAAGCCGTCAACCAAGCATTCTGTACATGAAACTAAGTAACATTACGCAAAAATTATTGCTGGGAAACGACTTTTTTTTGGGGGGTGTAAAATCATGTTTTGTGGTAGAACTCAATATAACGCACTCAAAACATTGTGCTGATGAAAAAAAATCTTACATTAAAAACTTGTATTTAAAAAAATCATCATCATCATCATCATCATCATGAGAGCAGCGGTGGCCCAGTGGTGGCAGCCCCGACTTACGAGCAGTAAGCCGTGGGTTCGAACCCAGGCAGGCGCTTTACTTTGTGTAATTTATTTCATCACCGCTGCTCTCAAAACGGTGAAGGAAAACATCGTGAGGAAACCGGCATGTCCTAGAACCAAAAATTCGAAGACATGCGACATCTGCCAACCCGCACTGGGCCCGCGTGGTGGATTACAGCCCATTCCCTCTCATAGAAGAGGAGGCCTGTGTCCCAGCAGTGGGAACATTATAGGCTAATGATTTAAAAAAATACTTGTCAAAAATTTGGAACTTTGACCCTTAATATCTCCGTAACTAGAAGGTTCCCAGGTATGGTGTAGAACAAAAAAATTATCGCAATGACAGGGAGAACCAGTGCCTTTCGACTTCGTTAAGAGGTGTTTTACACCCTTTATGTGCACGTGTCAAGAGTCAGATTAGTACGACAGACAGACGGATGACTGCTGGATGCCAGTACACTTCAACCAACTATCTGTGCAAGCGAGAAAACACAGTACTAAAATTAATGTACCAATGTTGACATATCGATGATTTTTCTCTTGACAAGCAGCGCCATCTTGAACTGCAAACTGAAAGTAGTCATACTGTAACATTCCGCTTTTTTTGTTCAACCGTAGAAACCTTGAACCCCACTTGTTGTTAAGCCAGTGTTAAGCCTACCTAAGTCAGCAATATGTATTAGTTAGACTTAATTTCCCGAATCTTCTCTCTTTCTAGAAAACTACCGGAAAATTATTTATAAAGCATAGGTACAGAAAAGAAGCAGAGAATAATTCTTAATAAAGTGATCTAATGGACTCTTGGTGTGGACCAAAGCCAGCCAAAATTCGGTCGTCGGGTTTAAACCAAAAGAAATCACGCAGGCAAATGCAAAAATCTTATCATTTTTGGACACTGTCCAGTAACGATAACGATAACGTGGATAAATTAATTTGTCTGGAAACTTGTGTATTTTAAAAATGTCCACTATTTATATTAAAACTAGCTGTCCCGCGCAACTTCGTCTGCGTCACATTTTCCCCGTTTTCGCAACATTTTTCATTGCTGCTCCGCTCCTATTGGTCGTAGCTTGATGATATATAGCCAATGTCCTTCCCCAGGTTGAAATCTATCTTCTTGCCAAATTTCATTAAGATCCGATCAGCCGTTTAGTCGTAAAAAGGTAACAAACAAACAGAGTGACTTTCGCATTTATAATATTAGTATGGATATTTCTTTTGATCTCGTGCTGTCATCGGAATAATAGTTTTTTAAGATCATCATATTTTATACCAGTTACAGAATAAAAACAAAAGTTATCATCATAATAATTATCTATTTGGCGCAGCCGTGAGATACACAATATTTTCTTTTGTTTGATTTACGTTTTTTTATTTATTTTTTTATCGTGTGCGCTTGTGGCATGTGTCAAATAAATATTTTTTCTTTCTTTCTTTCTATAAGTGTTAACACTGATTACGTAAGCCCGCATGTGTTTTGTTGACAGTAGGTACGTGCAGACAGAAAAGGAAGTTCAAAAGTTTATACAGCAGCAGCGGCAGTTATTATTTTATGTAATCGTGTTTTCGTCATAATGTTTACTTGCACCATTTTTTGTTATGATCAAATGCTTTGTTATTAATCAATCAAAATAAAATTCAACACGGATGGTGCCTGTCTCTAAGCTCAGTACAGCTATTAGTAAAATGTCATTATGTTCCATAACATTCGATAGCCGACAAGCATCCTTTGTTTAATAAGCTTTTAATGTATCGCCTTACTTGTTTGAGCGTTTGACACTCCTTAAATATTTTACTAAAATCTGCTCTTCTGGAATAAATATGAGGTCACTTAAGTGTTACGCATTTGTAATTTTAGACGTAAAGCGGTTTCGCAGACACAAGAAAATGAACAAGACACTGCTCAGTTAATTTTTTTATGACTTTTATTTAAGTTGCTATGAAGTGCGGAACTACAATGTCCTGTCTGAATATTTCTCTTTACTGTATGGTGAACTTACCTAGCTAATTCAAAAGCGTACCTACTACAACATTCAAAGGAATTGCCAAAGGAAAATGGGGAGTCAACATTAAAAGATGTAATGAGGTCAAATGGGGTATCGCATGAATGGGTTACATTTATTTCAAACTATAAAATTACATCCGAATTCTTACAAAATATGTTTTTTGTTTGTTTCTTATTATTTATTGTAAACACACATACAAAACAAAGATATCTTTACAAAATAACAGCATAGGTAAGTAGGTAGTAAGTATTTCTTAGATTTGTCGACTTTTTTATTTATTTTTATATTCGCGATGGGTTTGCTCTTGACTCTAGTCTAGATCAGAGATGACAGAGACAAAGTCGACGATTGTACGAGCTTACCCAGAAGCAGCCTGTTCACTCTAAATTTGAAGAGAGAAGATATGGGTTGTAAGCGTTTGGAAGCACAGACTCAAGCAGATAGTTCCTCTCCTTTGCTGTGCGCATTATGAAAGACGTTTAAAAACGCTTAGTGCGAATTGGTGGAAAAGTAATAAGGTAGGGATGATACCTTGCAGTGCGTCGACTTTAGAAAAACAACAAGAGTTTTTCAATCTTTGGAAAAATCTAACAGCACAAATCAATGAACAATATTTCAGCTAATGTACTTGTATTATTTTGATAGTTTTGGATTTTATAAAAAAAAATCTTCATTTGATCTTTAGAAAAATTCCAACAGCCTAGAAACTTGTATCCTCTTAGCATACCAAGACTTAGTTAAAGATTTGCACTGCATTAAGAACGGAAGCCCCCAATACATTAGCTCGAGTAATTCAGTAGCAACAGCATCGTATGTGTTCGCTGCGGCGAGTGGCATCAGGTCAAGGACAATGCACAAATCCGCAGTCTCCTTCGTGACGCATACTGGTATATAAACACATAGTAGCGGAGCTTTGTAACGATTTAGGCAAATTATTATGGACAAGTTTTGGTCGCGGCGTCGGATACTAGACTCATAGATACTGTACTGAAATATGTGTCAGCGTCCGGTGTCCGCATGAAATGTCCATACAGACTTGGCAGAACATAAAGGGGGAACCCCGCAAAATTCATTTACTTTTTTATGATGTTCTAAGAGGGATTGATTGAAGACGATTTTTCAGAAGAGGCGGTACCGAGAAAAGTGGAAGGAATGAGGGAGGCTTGTTCCAAGGAGTTGGACAGTTCAGGATAAGATTTTTTTTTAATACATACCATTTTACGGTCGCGTATCATATTTTGTTCAACATAAGGCCTGTCACTGACCTGAAGAAAATGATCTGAAAATTTGAATTTCGCGGGCTACCGTGGTGCTTCCACCTTCAGAAGCTCGTCCGGGGAAGTACCTAAGTTGTGTCATCTCATTGACCAGCGTTGCTAAGTTGCAGTTTTCTGATGTCTACAATATTTCAAGTTTGTATTTGTGATAGCAACGTGTGCATTTGGTATAACTGCAATGATGGTGATGGCAGACTTTACTGATTACACTGATCATTTAGCCATTTACAAGAGTGAAAAGCAAAAAAAAAATGCAATAGGTGCAGGTATCCATTTAGGTCCCCCGTCATAATGTTCGATCAACAAGGGTCGTTTTGAATATCGAATGCCCGTTAAGTTTACAATTTATGGGAATACTAAGCTTGGGAGTATGCCAATAGAGCACGATTGCACAATGCATGTTTATTGCAAAGGTCACCCCTCGTGTCCATACCTACACTAATACTTATTTTTTATAATACTAGCTTATGCATACGGTGTCGCCCGGGTTTTGTTCGGTAATCGTACCATGGGATGGTGCTACCAGGATTAAAAGTATCCTATGTGCTATTGCAAACTATTAAATTATCTATCCCTGTGCCAAATTTCACCCCGATCCATTCAGTAGTTTTTGTTTTTGCAGATTCATACATCCTCACAAACTTTCGCATTTAGTATTTAATTATAAATATATAGAAATATATTAATTTCTTGTTTATTTTAATAGGCCCCATAATTTTTCGTCTCATTTTTTGTTTATTAGTTTTACTTACATGAAGGCACATGCTAACACTGTTTTTGCTCACGTCCACGTTTATAAATCTGGTGGTAATTATGAATTATTAAGAATGAGAACATGTTAATATTATTATTATTTATTTTTTATATATTTATTTTATTTTTCGATCGCAAAAATCCACTCATTTTCTGAAAAAGTTGAGGTTTTGAAGTCTGCATTAGGATACATAAATTTATACAAAATATATTATTGTTATCATGAAAACTTGGCAATTTTTTCATCCAGTTTAAAGACTACAAGCCATGTCATATCACATAGATCGTTCATTTACGTAACATTCCGATAATTTACGAATTTAAATTAATTAAATGCGTCGGCAGATTTTTCATGATATAGTCTTCGTGATTTAGTTCGTAACAACTTAATTCTCATTTTCATACATTTGGTAGATTTCATTATAATGGTTATTTAATATCTGCTACGAGCTACGAGTTCCTACGTAATAAACATGGCTACGTTTCTACGTAGCAAACTTCTACATTTAGTAGGCAATTAAAACAATGCGAGTTTCGTAGCACAGACTGGTAACTTCACTACTGCTTGCTACGGCGTAGCCAATGGCTACGGTGATTTCTTACCTGAATTGCGTATTATATCACGATCCGTTAATTAATTGGTATTTAGAGAAAATTGGTGCTTAGGTAACCTATCAATGTGAGTAGTATTGTACGTGGGCTGGAAATTAGTTCTCCATTACCTGCTACTACTGAAATTGGAGCCCGAATGAAATCACTTGGGCCTGCTGAATACGAAATCGATGGGGAAAATCATACCTTAGTTTTTTTTGCAGAAATTGAGCTCGAAATTGGAAGATTTTTTCGTAGAGTATTTTATGTAGGTAGGTAGAGTATTGTGCCAAAATTGTACGGTATAAATAAAGAGGTCAGGCGGCAGTCGTTGTTCGGAAAGCCCTTAACCACTCCATTATTTAAATTTCTTAAGAAACGTTGTGTCTGTGTGTTTAGGAAACTGATGACGGAAATACTTGGAGAATAACATAGAAACTACGATCCTCAAAACAAAAGGAGTCCATGCAGGTGGAACCATAAGTGTAAGCTAATTTAGTTGACCATGTACGTCCTGATACATGCATGAGCGGATCCTTGAGGGTGGCTGTATGTAAGCGTGTAGGTAACCGTGGACGTAGGTAGGTTTCAGGATCGTTGCATGAGCTTCTAGGGATGCGCAGTTATTTAATAATTTAATTATGCACACCTACATACGTACATACTATATAACGCTATCTGCTATGATCTCTTCTGTCTTCTTTTATTTATTTATATAAACTTCATGTACAATAGTGGTACATAGGCGGACTTAATGCCACAAGGCATTCTCTACCAGTCAACCATAGGGTAAAATACGACAACATTGTGGTAGCGTACAAAAAATATATTTACAAACAACTGCTAGTTTTCGAAAATTCATACACTTACATAGATACTAATACACATTATACAAATAAAATATACTAATATATATTATAACTAATACTAATTACTATGACTAGACTTTAAATTAAGAGTTATTTAGTCTGACATAAATAGTGGTTGCGAACTTTCTTTTTAAAAGTGAATTTACATTCGGTTTTTTTACTGATAGTGGGTAGCGCGTTCCAGAGTTTTATAGTTGAGATGGCATAAGAATATGACAAAAAACCAGTGCGGTGTGAAGGAATTTGGACAAGTAGATTTTTGTAGCTCGAAGGTTACGACTATGAGAACTGCCCAAGACTTTGAAATAAGTTTTCAGATAATCGGGAGCACATGGATCGTTCAATATAGTGAAGAGCATGCAGAGAGATCTGAGGGACCTCCTGAGTCGGATAGGCAGCCATTTAAGCTGAGAACGGAAGGAAGAAACGTGGTCGTATTTTCGAAGGCCAAAAACAAAGCGAATGCAATTATTGAGAAGTCGATCCAATTTATTTAGAAGTTCTTGGGATAGGTCAGAATGACAAACATCAGCATAGTCAATAATGGGAAGCACAAGTGACTGGACCAAAGCGATTTTGGTGCTAGAAGGGAGGAAATGCTTGAATCTATAGAGAGACCGCAGCGAGAATGTGACTTTCTGGCTCACTTGAGCCACGTGTTTACTCCAACTTAAATTGTCGTCAATGAAGAGACCTAAGTCTTTTACGTGTGGTGAAAGAAAAATGACGGAGTTCTCGTACATCAGTAGCATAAGTTGGCTAGTGTTCACAACTCTCAAATAGTACGAACTACCAATGAGAATGGCCTGACATTTCCCGACGTTTACAGAAACCCCAAATTTGCCAGACCATTCTGCGATAGTTCGAAGATCCGCATTGAGTCATGAAATGCAATTGCCAAGGTTGGCAATATCTGATTGACCGTATAGTTGAAAGTCATCAGCGTACAGATGGTAAGAACATTTGAGGAGTAAGGGAGTTTATAAATAAAGAAAATAAGAGAGGAGAGATTATACCGCCTTGCGGAACACCAGTTACCAGGTCGCACCAATCAGAGAAATCCTGATCAGCACGAACCGCTTGCTGGCGACCACGAAGATATGATGAAAACCAATCACGTGATAACGAGGACCCCCCAATTTGAGACAATATGGTCTTCTTTTCGGTCTTATGATGTATTTTATTTGCTGTGGTTGCGTTCGTTTTATACGCATTGGCTGATCCTGGCAACTTACGGTGATCTGTGTTGCTTGTTGATTTACGAGGTATTCATGTTGAATAGGGAGATTCGGAATATATATCTCTTACCACTATGTATAATAGTCCATTTCAATTCCATTACACTTAGGTACCTACGATGACTTTTCTTGATGAGGGAAAACAATACCCGATTATGAGCATTTATCATGAAAACAAATAAAGAAATTTATTTGGGACTGGCTTCGCTCGAATCTTTGCTGGTCGCTTTATCTCTCGGTACCGAATTACTATGTAAAATATTATAATTACCCTTTTGGCATTCATTCTTTTATTTTATACTGAAAAATGGGCCAAAGTTTTCAGCACTAAATAAGCTAAAACGTCTACGGATTTACTCGTACGCTGCCAATTTTGGAAGTTGTTGGAATTTCGAGAACTCTTCTTTCTTCTTTATGGGGTTTAGGTTTCCGCACTTAGTCCTTTAAGTGGACCATTGTGCGTGAGCCATGGTGGCCGTTACTCCAACCAGCCCACCTCCCTCCAGAAGCAGATCACACTTCCCGGTCTTCTCAGGGCATCCGCAAGGGATCTCGGTGTTCCCAGGGTCTCCTCGCGAATCTTGGTAACGCCGGTGCACTCAAGCAGTACATGCGCCACCGTTTCCTCCGCATTCATGCATGCTCTGCACAGGGGAGTATCAGTGATTCCTAGAGTGTAGAAGTGTTTATTCAGTGAACAGTGTCCAGTGATGGTCCCCGACACCAGACGCAGACCATCCCTGTCCAGACGCAGAAGGCGCCTGGTCAACTTTGTATCAGGGGATGGCATGGCTTCTTTGGCCTGCCTACACCCAGGTGTCGAGGTCCACCATTTCTCCACTTGTGTTCGAGTGTGATCCTTTAGCCAGTTTTTTAGTTGCTTGAATGGAATGGGCACAATGGGTTCGGGTCCGTAGGGTTTTGTACTGGATCCTCTTCTGGCAAGTTCATCCGCCGCATCGTTCCCCAGGGATCCACTGTGACCTCTGATCCATTGTAGTGTCACCGTGTTGTGGTTTAGTACCGTAATTCTTTCTAGGGCGTTATGGCATTCTAGTATTAGTTTCGACGTGATCTGATTACTTTTAAGGGATTGGAGAACTGAGGCACTGTCGGAAAGTATACGAATGTTGGTATTCGTAACCTCTCTGGCCTCTATAGCGTGTGCCGCCTGGATAATACCTACACACTCTGCTTGGTAAACAGAGTTGAGCATTCCAAGTGGTTTGGATATTTTTATATTTAGGTCCTCGGAGAAAACCCCGAAACCTGTCCCGTCGTCGGTTTTTGATCCATCAGTGTAGATTCTTAACTCTTTTGTACCTGAGTAGTCACACAACTCCGCTGTGAGTTCGATGTCGTAGTGTTTTTGGAAGCAGTGGGACTTCAGGGTTCTGTCGATGGGTGATGCCATCATAGGTTGTTCTTTAATGGCATCTACTCTGATGCGTGTATGTTTAATTCTGGAATCATTGCTTAAGGTGCCGGATGCTTCGAGTCTGAAAGCCGCTATGGTCGCCTCCTCTCTTACGACAAGGTGTAGAGGTGGTAGCCCCAGCATCACCTGTAAGGCGGCAGAGGTTGAAGTTCTCATGCTGCCGGTGATTGCTACGCAGGCGAATCTTTGTAGTTTCTCAAGATTTTTTTGTGTTGTACTTAGGTTGGTCCTGGGCCACCAAACTAAAGAGCCGTATGTGATGATTGGTCGGATAACTGTGGTGTAAAGCCAGTAGGTGACTTTGGGGCTTATGCCCCAATTCCTCCCAAGTAGTCTTTTGCATTGCCATAAGGCTATACTGGCTTTTGTGGTGATGTAATCAGTGTGTTTCGCCCAGTTCAGCTGTTTGTCCAAAAAGATGCCCAGGTATTTGGTTTCAGTCGATAGGCTTAGTGTGGTCCCAAAGAAGCTTGGTAACTGTAATGTTGCCAGCTTCCTTTTCTTTGTGAAGAGGACGAGTTCGGTTTTGGTAGGGTTCACTGCCAGTTTATATTCCTTGCACCAGTCTTCTACTATCCTCAAAGCCTGGCGCATAAGGTTGCACAGTGTGTTTTCGTGTGTTCCATTTATTATTATGGTCAGGTCGTCAGCATAGCCCACCGTGTAGTAGCCTCTGCTATTGAGACGCTTGATGAGACTGTCTACTACAAGGTTCCATAGTAGCGGTGAAAGGACACCCCCTTGGGGGCAGCCCTTCGCTACTATGGCTCTAGTTGTGTCGTTTACCGTAACTTGTACGGCTCTTAGTCGAAGCATGTTTGTGATCCATCCACGCAGGGTCGAGTCCACACCGTGTTCCTCGAGGGCTGCGCTGATGCTATGAAAGATAGTTTTGTCAAAAGCGCCTTCTATATCAATGAAGACAGCTAGTGAAGAGCATTTGTGGTCCACTGCACATTCGATCTTCGAGATCACACTATGCAGTGCAGATTCTGTTGATTTTCCTGTGGAATACGCGTGTTGTTGTTTGTGAAGTGGCCGCTCCCGAAGAGGTCCGTCCCGGATATGTCGATCACAGAGTCTCTCGAGAGTCTTCAGTAAAAAAGATGTCAGGCTTATTGGTCTGTACGCCTTTGGCTGTGTGTAATCTGGTTTACCTGGTTTGGGGATGAAAATGACTTTCACCTCTCGCCATGAAAGTGGTATGTATTTCTGTGCTATACAGGCTTGGAAGATGACGGTCAGCTATGGTGTTAGGACGTCTGCTCCCCATTGTAGCAGGGCTGGGAAGATTTCGTCTAAGCCTGCGGATTTATATGGTCTGAAACTCTTTATTGCCCATTTTATTCTCTCTGCGGTTACTATGGTGCGGGCTCTGGCCCAGTCTTGGTCATTTGTTGTGTGCCTTAGCTCGCTTGCCCAGGTTCTGTCCTCAGAGAGATTGCAGTCTGGAAAGTGGGTTTCCAAAAGGACTTTGCTTGTTTCGTGGTCCGACTTGGTATAGGTGTTGTCCGAGGTTTTCAGCGAGCCGAGGGTGCGATCCTGATCAGTAGATAGGATCTTCCTTACACGCGCAGCTTCGCTGTTTGATTCGATTTCTTCGCAGAATTTCCGCCAGGCTGCCCTACTGGCATTCCTGACTTGTTTCTTGAAGATGTGTTGTGTTTTCTTGTATGAGTCCCAGTCTTCAGGTAGTCTGGAGTTTTTAGATCTGTTGAATTGTTTGCGCATGGTTTGCCGGAGCTTACTAAGTTCCGCATTCCACCAGGAGTTACCCTTGCTCTTGGTGTTTGAATCCCTTAGCTTGCAGCAGGCGTGGTATGCTTCGATTATATATTCAGATAGTTTTGTTACGGTGTCTTCTATTTGTTTGGGGTCCATTAGGGTTTGTGGCGTTTGGTGCTGTATTAGTAGGGAGGCTAGCAGCCGCTTGTAGCCGGGTACATTGGTACGGCGTGGGTTGCGCCTGGGTTCGGGTTTATCTATATTAGCTACTAGTGAGAAGCGTATCCTTCTATGATCAGAGCAAGAAGGCTCGTTTGATACGTGCCAGTTAGTGATAAGTTTTATCGCGCTATCCGACGCCAACGTTAGGTCAATAATCGTTTGTCCGCGAGATGTGACCCAAGTGGGTTCCGAGCCGCGGTTTGCAATATTAAGGTTAGTGGAAAACAGATATGTGCATAGTACCTCACCTCTAGTGTTGGCTTTGTTGCAACCCCAAAGTGGGTGATGGGCGTTCGAGTCCGTGCAGATGACCAGGTCCAGGTTGGCTTCTTCGCAGTGCCTTACCAGATCGGCCATCTCTTTCGATGGGCAGTCAGCATCCTCGCCTGGCATGTAAACCGAGGCTAGGACGATATCAGGTGCGTCGCCGTCGGTTTTGAGCCTGACGGCTGTTTGGTTTCTGGAACATAGTTGCGTGAGTGTGGTGGTAGGTATATCTTTGGGTATAAAGGCACAGGTTCGTGGCTTGTCTGTGCCTTGAGTGTCGAGGATCAGCTTACCTCCAATGTTACCGAGGCCGCATATTCTATTATTACGGATCCACGGCTCTTGGATAAGTGCTATGGTTCGGGGTTCCATCTCCAGTGCCCTGCGTAGGCATGCGGTAGCCGACTGGCTATGCTGGAGGTTGGTCTGGATGATATTTATGGGGCGAGATGTGGGGGGTAGTGGGGCGGAGTTAGGAGGAGACGGATCCATCGGATAGTTCTCCCCCATCCGTCAGTCCGTGCCGGTCTTCGCTCGGTGTCGGTGATGACGAGAGCAGCTGCTCCGTCCACTTCGACGGTGAGGTTGGCATCCCCACAGCGTCGGCATCAGCCATCGCCGTTCTGGCCATCTCCTCCTCCAGCTGCGTCATCGTCACGTCAAGTACAGTCGGTGCCGGTTTCGTCAGTTCAGTGTCTGTCGGGGTGTCGGAGGGATGGGTGTTGGGGAAGAAGCGCACGTATATCGACCCAAGAAGGTACGACACCCGCCGCTCCCTCCCCAAGACCTTTTCGACTTCTTCCGGTGGGATTCCTAGGGTCAAATAAGTCCCATAGTTATCACCACCGACCGATGTCGCCCTGTACAGTGACCACCTACCGACGGTGTACCAGGGGTTCTGTCGAGTCAAAATGGTCTGGAGCCGCGCTATGTCCCCATTGTACCTAGGTACAAAGAGCGCTGCTCGGACCCGGGTCGGTACGTCGGACTGCTTCATGACGGTCATGGTCGCGTCAGTATTCGGCAGTCTTAATTTGGGCACGTTCTGGGTCAGCCAAGTCAGGGCGTTTTCATCCTCACACCATACGTGGACCGTGCCATCCGCTACCCTGGGGTACCCGCGGAAGGATGGGATGATGGATTGGGAGGGGTCGGCACACGTGTCCATGATGAGGCCCTCAAGACTTAGCTTTATATGTTCCGCCTCGTCGGTCGTCATGTCTCGGGATGGAGGCAAGAGGCAGATCGCTACGGCGAGTCGCGCAGGGATATCCCGTGTGGCCCGTGCGTAGGTTCTCTGCTCCCCTTGAGCGATCTGGGTTCTGACGCGTTTGGTGTCCCCCTGGAGCATACTCGGTGAGGCCGAGTCGTCCGGTCGGTCCCTCTTTGCCGCTGCTCGGCCGCTTGTGCCGGGCTGTGGTTCTGAGGCGCTTGGCGAACTTTTATGCGCCAGGGATACCCTGCGCGAGGACCCAGCCCGCTTGCCCCGTTTCTGCCTTGTGCGTGGTCGGTCCTGGGTCACCTCGTCGGTGCGGTTCCGGTCGTTTCCTCCGGATGGTCCTGGTGCGGGCAGTGACTTTTCGCGCTGAGTTTCCCCTTCGCGTACTGTTCTCTGCCCGCTCGTTTCCGCGTCCGGCTGCTCTTCGCGCTGAGTTACCCCTTCGCGTGTTTGCAGCTGGTCGCGTACTCCCTTACAACTCACCGTTTGCGCTTCGCGCTGGCTATTGCCTTCGCGGGTTCTGCGCAAACGGTCGTTGAGTACTCTCTCTCTGTTCCGGATCTTTCCGCGCTTTGTTCTCAGCATGCGTACTTCGTCCACAGAGATGAAACCAGAACCACCAGATTCCGCTTCCTTTCCCGTCCCGAGAGAGCCTATGTCTTTCAGCCTTGCCTCGATCTTCTCGCGCTGGAGTGCCAGCGCGCGGAGTTCGCTGCTAAGGCTGGATAGTCTTGCCTTGTTGGTGTCATTTTCGGGGTTGTTGGTTACACTGTTCCGTACGAAACTCTGTTGCCAGGCACTCGTGGAAGGTGTAGCGTTCGTCAGTGTCGTTGACGCCGAAGTCTTAGTCGTCTTTGGGTCAGTCGGCGCAGAAGTTGCAGCCGTTTTTGTGGGTGTCGGCGCGTGATCCGCAGCCTGTACTGTCGGCGCGTGATCCGCAGCCTGTGCTGTTGGCGCTATGGCCGGCCGCGCAGAAGGCGCGGCACTAAATGGCAGATTGGTGCCCCCCCCCAGATTACGGTGGGGGCAGACCGACGAATCGGTGTGGGATTCCCCGGCGTTGCCGGGACCCACCTGGGGAATATTATTTTTTCCTTTCTGCATATTATTTTTGGGTTGGGTGGGCTTTTTTGGAGTTGAGGTTACCCGTCCTCATGGACCGAAAGGAGAAAAGGGAAAATAGGAAGGAGGGTGTCTGGGCATAGGATCATGGGAGTGGGGTGAAGGATTACCTTAGGCCTGGGATATTGGCTTTCAGGAGAAGTACGAAAAAGCGCCTGGGGGTTTTTGTTGCGTCTATTTCTTATGGAATTAGACCAAGAACAGGGTGGCAACCACGTGAAGGTAAACTCCCCAGACTTGCCTTGAGGATCTACACGACCGTAGCGCTCCCCCTCAAGACCCCGCCACCCTACCACCTCTGAGGGAGGCAGTAAGGTAGGCCTGCATCTATACTACCATGCAGAGCGTAGGCAAAGCGTGTCGTTGTGCAACCGTGAAAGCATAAATACAGGCCCCCCCCATTTCGAGAACTCTTTATTAGATTTAAAAAAACGTGTGCTAGATGTGTGTGTTAGAGGAAGTAAAATGACTATTTATTTTAATTTTTATTGATAAATCATAAAGTACGTGTATATAAATTTGCTCTGAATACTCTTAAACTTTCTAGATAATTAAGATAATGTGAATGTGGTTCCTTTTAACATTTAATAATTGATAGGTTTTCTCATATACAAAAAGAACCACAACCCAGGGATTTATTAATAAAAATTAACCTATGTATTTATATTATCGTAAAAAAGCTTTAATTCACAAAAAATATCACCAACTAGCTGTCCCCGGCATGCGTTGCAATGCACTTTTTACCTACCCTACCCACCTACCTACCTACCATACCCTACCCTACCCTACATACTCTACCCTACCCTACCTACCTACCTACCTACCCTACCCTACCTTTCTCAACTTTTAAACCTTCCCTGGACTACGACAAACATTTTAAACCAAAGTCAGACAAATCGGTTCAGCCGTTCTCGAGTTTTAACGAACAGCAATTGATTTTTATTTATATAAATACATAGAGAGAGCGTTTTATTCGGCGTTATTGTCAAATTGGATTGCGAAATCCACCGTCTAGTCCATCCATGTCGTCTTCTATTACACCATCAGAAATTAGACTATTATAAAAACTCTGTGCATCTTGTGGAATGAGATATTATATAGACTGCATATCGGCTACTTTCGCTGGTGGTACTGGCTTTACTGACGGTTCTCTATTGTGTCACCTAACTTTTTTATCCATAATTTAAAGTGCCATAACCTTTTTTGTCCTAATCATCATTTGTCCGAATGATAACTTACCCGAACTTAATATCACATGCCATAAAATTGAAATCCCTAAATATGATATGTCCTAAATCCGTTTGTCATAAATATTACAATCAATTATATACAAAAGACATAAAACCGTTTTCAATAAAAGATATAAGTCCTAAATTCAAATGAAATAATGTTTATTTATAATAATATTATTCTTAAAACAAATTTGTATCACAAAGCTTTATACGTTTAAGTATAATTTTGTTATAATTAAAAAATATCTGTTTATGCATTATAATTTTTTATTAAACATAAAATAAATATATTATACATGTTCTTGTCGTAGTGAGGGGTGATTTATTCCGTTAGACTCGGTGACCATGTGGGCAGAACACGGGTTTCGTGCCATGAGAACACACACTACACACGGTACACTGCTGTTATCGAACTAACAATTTACTTGAAATTACAATCCAACACAATTACACTAGGCACCATAAATCGGGGTACAGTTTCGGGACGTATTGACTCCGCCGCGATCAGACACTCCCCAATCTATATTACTATACTCTATGAGACACTCACTGTCCTGCAGCGAGCAAGAAACATCACGACTCTGTAAAAGCGCGCTTAGGTGGGGGTAGACTGGTAAGTAGGTCGCGTGACGATACCTTTGGCGCGCTTTCGAATCATTTTCTGTCTGTTCTAATGACCGGATCCAACATACTCAATAAAGCAGTTGATTGTAAAAATGTGGTTTTTGTAAGCAAGCAAGCATGCAGCATGCAAGCAAGCATGCAGCATGCAAGGAAGCAAGCAGCATGCAAGGAAATATGCAGCATGCAAGCAAGCATGCAATAGGCACCACACTTCTGCACACCACAGCTTCTGCTTGCTGGCCGGCCGGCCTCAGCTGCGGCGGCGAGTGTTACAACCACCTGCTCCTCAACTCGCGGGCTGCCTCGCCCCTCCGCGCCTACGCGATTTTAAATTACACTGTAGGGGTAGAGCAGACAAGACTGCATGGAGTCGGATTTACAGCGATACGTTTCTTTCACTAAAACCTAATTTTTAGCAAATATTTTAGGACTAAAATTTTTATTATAAATAAACATTCGGAATAATACAAATTATTTAACACAATATTTAGGACATATGACTCATGTAAAATTAGGAGGTTCAATTATTATAGTTCTCGATATTATGACAGAATACTTTTAGAACTAAAGATACAAAATAAATACAAAGATTTAAAAAACATTTCGGGATTTTGAACATTATGGTTACTGAAGTTTATAGCATATGTGTTAAGGATAATGATTTTCGGACAATAAGAAAGGGAGTACCTTTACTGACGGCCACAGGGGAACTAAATGATTGTTTCATCAAGATTACAGCTGGTCTGCCGCGAACAAGAGCTCTCCCTATGTTTACTTCCACAGAACTGCCTAGATAATCTGTGCATTTTGCAAAGAATATTAGCAATTAAATTATGAATTTATTTTACGCATAACGATACCTTGGTTGATAAACTTGGTTCCATTTGGTGTATTCAAAAAAAAATTCATAATAGAAAAAAAATGTAGTGTATAATGGTACCAAGTATGTGTGGATCTGTTTTGTATAAAATTACATGGTAGTAATATCGTAATACATACAGGGTGTAAATCACCTCATCACGAAGCCGTCAACCAAGCATTCTGTACATGAAACTAAGTAACTTTACGCAAAAATTATTGCTGGGAAACGACTTTTTTTTTGGGGGTGTAAAATCATGTTTTGTGGTAGAACTCAATGTAACGCACTCAAAACATTGTGCTGATGGACGGATTGAATAGTACGGGGGTCGTGGAGGTGTTTAAAGTAAAAATCTTACATTAAAAACTCGTATTTAAAAAAATACTTGTCAAAAAGTTGGAACTTTGACCCCTAATATCTCCGTAACTAGAAGGTTCCCAGGTATGGTGTAGAACAAAAAAATGATCGCAATGACAGGGAGAACCAGTGCCTTTCGGCTTCGTTAAGAGGTGTTTTACACCCTTTATAATTCTTCAAAAAGAGTGTGTGGTTCCATTTTGCATAAATACGGACAATTCAAACCAACTTTACGGGGACACTGGCCGATAGGCCAGCTGTCCCTCTAAAGGTTAGGGTCACTCCATATGAAGGAAGAATCCTGTAACATTATAGGAAAGTTCCTACTTTTCTAAGACGGTTTTCCTGCTCTCAGACGGAGTTTTCCAGTGACTCATTTTTTGTTATAATCGTGGAGTTTTTGTGACACAATAGACGAAGATAGACATAGATATAGAGACCCGGCGGCTTTAAAGGTGGTCCTTGATTTAAGTTGTGCACTCAACGCACTTTTGATTTTTGATTGTTAAAACAAACCTACCTTAACCAATTTTTGTATAAATTTATTTGAGTAAAATAATAGGAATGAAATGCACCTAGGTACGGTACCAACTTCTTAATTTGTAGCCAAGAAATAATAGTTATTTTCGATTTTTTACAGATGGAGAATCTGCTGCTAATAATATCGATCATTGGAAAGAATATTAATCTAAATGAAGTGTTGGTCAATGCATATTAGCCTAGAAATTACCCACATCTCTATCAAGTTCATTTGTTAAGTATTTTTACAACTTTTAGAACAAGAGGAAGTATTACAACAAATGACGCTTTTTCTGCAACAAATGAAAGGTGAGCAAACATTGAATATTTATTCTGAGCAAAGTCGAGCACAGACCGGAAACCGCAACAGCATAGTCGCCTGCGGTGTTATGCGGAATTCGCACAGATTCATTTTCGCAGCACAGCAAAAATTGACTATGTGACTAGCGAATCGACTAGGCCGCAAGTGACAAAATCGCACACACCAAAGTACACCTAAACTAGAGTCAAGAGTGGGTTTAGATTTTTGATATGCGGCGATAGTCCGCATGCGACAAGTGTCTGAAATCGATCGATGAAATGGCTTGTCGACTTGTTCTTCAAGCAAATTTTGAAGGAATAGTTTTACTATTTTGACACCAGCATGATGTCCAGCATGTATTACATTTCCCAAAGAACGACCTAACCACTATATAGATTTAAGTCAAGGCGCAACGGTGTGAATGAGGTAATAATTCTGCTTTACGAGTCAATGTGTACCTATATTAAGTAAAATTGTTAATCCCTTTAATTAAGATATAATCCATCACGGGTGATCACTGCCTAGAAATCATAATATAATCACGTGATTGCTCTCGTGGAATTACTTTTTGCGATGACTGGTGCTTTGTACGATCAGAATAAATTATTTTCACAAAAGCATAACATGATGCATTGTTGGTTTTATTTAATTTGAGCCAAAATGCAAGAGGTCGCGCTCGTAATAAAAGTGCTGGTGACTGTGGTGACAGTAACAGAAAGACAATGACAGTTTCCATTTGATGTTTTGTCAAAAACTGTTATGGTTGTCATTGAAATCGGTACATTACTTGTAAAAAATAACTTTGCAAAAGATTTAAAACACATTTTCATCACATGACTAAACGTAGTTTATAGCCTTGTGTAATAACTGGATTTAGGAAGCTTTTAGTGGTGTTATTGTGTATGTAACGATATACATTTTCTACAAAATTTGAGTCATCTTGGTCGAACCCGCCGTCAATGCTCGTATTATTGTTTGCTCTATGTTATGTTTATTTTGGTATTCGTTTGTCATACGTTTTAACGATAATTTATTGTCCTTACAGAACAAGTGAAAAACTTGAAGATGTCCAGGTTCCGATTTGGACGACAGCATGACGGGTATCGTCTAGTATCGAATGATGACAGCGGGTTTTCCGATGCACAATTTGAAGGACCACCGCCTAAAATACCCTGGAAAGCAATATCACTAGCAGCGTTCTTATTTGTTGTGGGGACAACACTGCTTATTGTAGGCAGTTTAATTGTTACTGGCCACATAGATACTAAGTACTCTGACCGTTTGTGGCCTATGATAGTGTTAGGCTGTATTATGTTCTTGCCAGGGGCTTATCATATAAGGATAGCATATTATGCATATAAAGAATACCCTGGTTACAGTTTTTCTGACATTCCAGAGTTTGAATAGATATTTATTGTTGTAATGTAAATTGTTATTCAAAGGTCTGTTTGTTACTGTTTAGATGTTGTTTTCTATGTAATATTTATTTCCATGCATTGCATATTAGTCATTATACAGGGTGTTTGGTGCATCGTTTGCCAAATCAAATAGGCCGAAATGAGAGGTCATTTGCTATCTCTACATGCCCTTTAACTCATTCCTTGCCACACCGGTTTTTTTATAACAACTTTTTTTATTAAAGTGAAACTTTTATTACATTGTCTCAAACTTTTTCGTCTGTGTGTTGCATGTCGCGTGATGCTCGGCCACGGGGTAGGGATATCACTTTCTCCCTTTATACGTTTTATACCCCTAATGGAATATTATTCCAAAAATTTTTAGTTAAATGTCTATAGTGTGAAAAAACGTTTCACTACGAAACCACACAATCCTTTTTTAATTTAAATTTGTAAAAATTCCAAAATTCAAAATTTTAGGTCAAATAAAAAAGTCTACAACTGTTTACACTTAAAATTTCGATGTGTACTGTTGTATGATTCTATCAAATGCAAAATTACTTGCTAGGAACAATTACTTTCATTTTTAATAGTACGTAAAGTTTTTGTAAAAGAATAATAAACTTTAAACTCAACTTTAAATGGCCATAAAAAAAAAACTAAAAGCGATTGGGGTCTTCGAATTCTTTTAAAAAGTTCTCTAGTCTGTCTCCTTTCCAACAATATGCAATTTGCCCAAAAAAACGTTTAATACCTTTTCATTTTTAACTAAATGTGTAATCAAGACACTAGGCTGATATTCGGAATTACAGTAAGAACAGTAGTTTTAGCATAAATAACATGCCTCAAGTAAGTAGATAGATACTGTTATGTCACACATACGTGACACATAAAAAACCGGTGTGGCAAGGAATGAGTTAAAGGGCACAAAGAGATAGCAAATGACCTCTCCTTTTGGCCTATTCGATTTGGTAAATGATGCACCAAAAATCCTGTATAACATTAGTTTATTTAATGTTGTAGTACATAATTATAATGTCTATGGAGCGTGTGTATCAGGTTGGCGGTTGTATAACTACCAATGGCCATGCGATATGCGTGAGGGCAATGTGCTGGCAATGTTCCGAACGTACGTAAAATTTGAAGCTATGTACTATTTTAATACCACAGTTATTAGAAAATCTATGTGAGCCGCCAACCTGATATCAGAATGGCGGGTGTATTCTAAATCTGAACGAATGACAAACTATCCGAGTGTGAAATGCCTACCGTAGAAATGTATGAGCAATGTTCGTCATCATGTTAAAAGCATAAGCATATGCAATTAACGGTTAAAGAATAATTAAAAAAATAATAATCTCCATACTTGGCGCCTGTCCAATTTTATTAGCAACTAGTTGCGCCTGTGTGACGTTGCTATGTCAAATTTAAGGGGTTTCTTGAGTGTAATGTCAGACCCTTTAGCGACTTTTTTACCGACTTCAAAAAAGGAGAAGGTTCTCAATTCGACCGTATATTTTTTTGTATGTTTGTAACCTCATTACACCGTCATTTATGAACCGATTTGTTTTTTTTTTAAGTGAAATTTCCGATTGAATCGAATTAGTTTTAAAATTAAAAATAGTTGGAAATAATATATGTGTTCATCGATTTCCTTGTAAATCATCATCTGCCTAGCCTTTTCCCAACTATGTATGTTGGGATCGTTGTCAGACTTTTTGGGCCACTGACTACCTGTAACGATTGTCAAAGATCTACAGATGACACCCGGGACCAACGGTCCAATACCACAAACTTCCAAACTCCGGGCTACTACTGAGAAATGTCTAATGGAAAACCCAATGGCACTTTTTGTCCGACCCCAGATTGAAATCTGTCTTCTTGCCAAATTTAATTAAGATCTGATCAGCCGTTTAGTCGCGAAAAGGTAACGAACAAACAGAGTAACATTCGCATTTATAATATTAGTATGGATAGTAAAAAATAAGTTTACTTTCGGAAGTCGCTGACTTTTGTTTGTTTCATTGCCCTTTTTTTCCACCGCTTTTTTTTTCTCTGAAAAGTTTTTATTTTACCCTTTTTAGTTGTAGTATCATCTCACACAAATCTTCGTGAACTATAAATTTTACATTGTAACTAGACATTATGAGCAAAACATGCACATACACGAAGAACTGCTTATTAAAGAGGATAACTCATAAAGTACCCAAGTATAGTTAACACAACTTTTATGGGACCAACACACGCTCTGGCTCTATCACATGAAAAAAAAATCACGAAAATCAAACCAGTATTCACAGAGAAATCGTGGTCACAAGCGCGACTGCTGGGCGTGGAGTCCTGGGTTCGATTCCCGGGTGGGTCGGACAAAAAGTGCCATTGGGTTTTCCATTAGACATTTCTCAGTAGTAGCCCGGAGTTTGGAAGTTTGTGGTATTGGACCGTTGGTCCCGGGTGTCATCTGTAGATCTTTGACAATCGTTACAGGTAGTCAGTGGCCCAAAAAGTCTGACAACGATCCCAACATACATAGTTGGGAAAAGGCTAGGCAGATGATGATTTACAAGGAAATCGATGAACACATATATTATTTCCAACTATTTTTAATTTTAAAACTAATTCGATTCAATCGGAAATTTCACTTAAAAAAAAAAAACAAATCGGTTCATAAATGACGGTGTAATGAGGTTACAAACATACAAAAAAATATACGGTCGAATTGAGAACCTTCTCCTTTTTTGAAGTCGGTAAAAAAGTCGCTAAAGGGTTTGACATTACACTCAAGAAACCCCTTAAATTTGACATAGCAACGTCACACAGGCGCAACTAGTTGCTAATAAAATTGGACAGGCGCCAAGTATGGAGATTATTATTTTTTGAATTATTCTTTAACCGTTAATTGCATATGCTTATGCTTTTAACATGATGACGAACATTGCTCATACATTTCTACGGTAGGCATTTCACACTCGGATAGTTTGTCATTCGTTCAGATTTAGAATACACCCGCCATTCTGATATCAGGTTGGCGGCTCACATAGATTTTCTAATAACTGTAGTATTAAAATAGTACATAGCTTCAAATTTTACGTACGTTCGGAACATTGCCAGCACATTGCCCTCACGCATATCGCATGGCCATTGGTAGTTATACACCCGCCAACCTGATACACACTATGGAGCACATACACTCCTATGAGTGGCTTATGATTAGTTATTTAATAATTGTTCGTTGGATACCAGTATTTGACTTAGTTACATATTATAAGTATGTAATAATTTTATTATCATCTATGTATCAATGTGATTTTATATGTATTAAATTAGGCTTAGCTTTCATATTATGTACCACGTTTTGTGTGTTTAACATTATGAATACAAAAACATTACTTGTAACAACAGTTATTTTATTTGGGGTTACATTAAATAAAACCAAAAATCCATTTAGGCATATCTTTTAATGACAATGATCATAATTTTAATAAATAGATTGATAAAGTCACTTTTACAACTTGTAGAGATTTTAAAGAAAATCAATTGATTCTCAATGATTAGTTAATACTTCCATCCTATCTAAATTGCACATGTTTACCTATTAGCTCTTTTACCTTTTCTAGTTGGTGGTGTGAAGCTAGTCTGCGGGAGAGGTACAGAGTGCCCTGTCTTTTTTAAATGTTCAAACAATTTATTCTTTGATGGGAAGTCTGTTTCACAGACTGCACACCTGAGGGTCAATGCTGTGCTTGAATCTTCTGTTTCACTTGTTTTAGTTCTCACTGGTTTTCTATGTACCATCTGTTTTGGTTTGATATTCCTCTGTGTCTTGGGTAATGCAGGTCTGTCTTTTGGCAAAGCTGCTTCACCCAATGCATCATCAGTAGGTGTGGTACTAGATACTTCATACAGATTCTCTGTTGAAGTCTGTGATTGTGACCCTTTCTTCAAGGTAGCTTCTTTCTTAGCTTGAATCTGACTTTTCAGCATATTGAATTTCTTAGCTTTTCTGCTCCGAGATGGTCCTTCAATCTCATTGAAGCTCATCTCATCATGACTGTCATTACCTTCACTTTCTGGCATTGGTATGAACTTCTTTTTATTCTTCTTCTTTTTGTGACTCTTGGGTAAAGCCTGTAAAAATAATAATATAGAAACACATGCTGCAGTATAATCTAGTTCAACTGGATTGTGTATAGCACATAACCAAACAGAAATTGACAAAATCTACTTATTCTGAGGCTCATCAGGCCTTATCATTGTCAATAGCAGCAGTCCAATGCTGGACAAAAGCCTCTCCTAGCACACAAAAACCGCTACTCTACAAATGCCTCTACTTGACTTGCAGGTACTCTTATTATATAAAATGATATGTAGATTGTCAAACCATCTTGCCTTAAGATTCATGCTTACTTAAATCCATGTTTCCATGATGGAAGCTTTTTGATGTGACCCCTACCCTAACTCAAATTGTAGGTGTACATTAGCCACTTACCTGAACTTTATCAGAATCATCACTCAGAGTTTCCCTGAAATCATTATCTTCATTGTCTTCAATATCTGAAGTAGAATTTTCTATTTGTTCTTCTTTAGTCTCACCATTCAGTTGACCGCCTTCATCTTTTTCCTCATTCACTGGAACTTCCGCAACATCACCATGTTCATAATCAAATATATCAATATCATCCTCTAGTGTCATGTTGGCTACGTTTTCTTTGTGTTTCTTACTGTTCTCGTGATTTTCAAAGGAATTGATATTTTTAAACAATTTGTTGCAAGCTATACAGTAAAGATTTCGCATTGCTGCTGGTTTAGATTTTGTTGCAGACTTTGCTGTCGCCTTTGATGCTTCACTTGCCTGAAATTAAAAAAACACTAAATTTATTTTAAAATATTTTGAAGACCAGTTTTTAGCATAGAATGGCAGTATAAATGCATTAGCTGGAGTCGTGGTCTGGGACATACTGATGCATTATTACAAACCTATGTTTTAAATTTTTTTTTTTTTTAAATAAAGTTCTAAAATTGTGTTATAATTTCATAATTGTAGCTGGACGGAATGGAATTTACAACAAGAAAGTTATTGTTTCTCTTGACTAAAAGATTGTGATAAGTTAGCTAAGTAAATCAGAAATTTAAATCTCTGCTAGCTTATAAACTTACTAAAAATGGAAGGTTGGTTAAATATTCTCACCTCTTCAGTCTTAGAACTTTCTTCATTGCTGCTTTCCATTCCCCCTTCACTAATAGTGTCATCATCAGAAGACAGACCAAACTCTTCAGCAAGAAGAGACTCAATCTCACTCAACTTCTTCTGATAGTCCTCACTCTGTAAGAAGGAACTTTCACCTTCTTTTTTCTTAGCTTCTTCTATTTCTTTCTGCCTCTGTATTATTCTTTCTTTCCTTAATAGTTCAGCCTGAAAAAATAATGTGAGAATGTAAGATGAAAAAAAATGAAGTTCTAGAGGAGTTGTTATATCAGACCAAGTATTGTCACTCATATTACTACTACTGGAGATAAATCAAATCAAATTATTGTTATTTCACATAGGCCTACATAGGCACTTATAAAAGTCGAGAAAAACATGCTTGGTTAGTTGTTTCCTATGGAGAAGAACCAAGAAACTCCATGGTTACTCTTTTTAACTCATTTGGTTTTAAAATATTTTTATGTTACAGCGTTAGTACTTAAGTATGGGAGGACATCATAGGCCCAACAATAACCTTAGCTTAGTTAGACCTCGCTAACCACATGCTATACAACAGCAACTAGATTTTTGGCAACTTTCATCTAGCTGCTACCAGTCACTCTGTGAAGAACTTCACACTACATAGCCAGAGGGCTATTTCCGTCAACAGAGTTTGTGAATATCATGAAAAAGTCACTATGTTTATGGAAGTAAACAGGTCTGCAAGGTGCAGTCAGATATATGATCTAATTATCTACCAATATTATAGTTTCTGTTTGGCATGCAAGATTCAAAGTAATGCATAGCCTTATAAACAGAGAAGTATACTAAGTCCTATACTGAGTCTTGGTAAACTTAGATCAGTAGATTACTTATTACCCACAACAAACCTTTCGTTTATTTTCTTCAGCTTTCTCCTGCAACAGTTTTGTATGCTCTATCACTCTCTTGTCCTTCCTGCGAACAAAGCTTACAAGTCTCCTGATCTCCTCATTCCTCTCTTTGCGTGCTTTCTGCCTAATTTTATTGTTTTCCTTCTCCATCAGCTTAATTACTCTCCTGTTATCACCCTGTGAGATTTCATACTGGTCTAGCCATACATAACCTGCAAGTTGTGAAATACACATGAAATAAAATAATGATTAAATGTGTTTATGGTCATGAGTATGTCTTTTCCTAGCAATTCTAAATTAAGTACAATTCATTAAATAATTGACAGTGCACACAAACTTGTTACTTACTTTTATTAGTAGAGAATGCCATCCAATAAGCATAGAATTCATTGACTTCTTCATATGCAGTTGTTGAGTTGCCAAATGTAGGAATTTTTGTAACTTCTTCTGGGTCATCAAGGAAGTCAGTTTCCTCTGTTATCAGTTTGGAGAAAACCTGTAAAAATAGTAAGTTAACAATATGATAAAGGCAAGTAACGAAACATTAGCAAACTGCAGAATCATGAGCTTTACTTACCTCATTGTAAATTCCGTAGAATCCTTGTGGGTCATCACCAAAACCTTTATAACAGGATGGACTAAAGTAAGGGTAAACATCAAGACTGTCGTCATTATAAGAACTGCCGGCTCCACGTAATAGCTGATCCCTGTGATTGTCATACCTAAAAAATTTCAAACATTGTAGAATGCAGTTATTGAATAATGTATCAAATCATTAAATGAAATGCTTCTGCTTTCAATTTTCATCAGGACTTACCAAGCTCTCTCTTGAGGGTCGGAAAGCACTTCATATGCATTTTGCACTAGCTGAAACTGTTCTTTCGCCTCTATCAAATTCTCTAAGTTTTTGTCGGGATGCCATTGCAGCGCAAGGCGCCGATAAGCTTTCTTTATATCAGAGGCAGACGCTTCTTTTGGCAAACACAAAACTTCGTAGTGGCACTTCATTTTATGACCATTCTACGCTCACTTTCACAAAATATTTTCACAGCCTCCGAAAATAATAACCTGAACTGCAAAAATCCCTAGTTTCGATGAATTGAAACGGGAATAACAATTTATGTTTCTACTTATCTAGCGAGCTAAAGAAGGAAAATTTGTACATAATTATATTCAAGTGGTTTTAGCAGAAAAATAATATCGATCTATTTATGAAGATTTCAGCGAAAAGACACGACGTCCATGCTTCTTTCGGTTTTGTTTTTTCTGATAGTGTTGTCATACTATACTTAGAAAGTTGTAGCCACAGCTGCAGCTTAATATGTAATAAATAAAATTTGATAAATATTATCGCAAGTATCGTAAATTCCTTAAATTATCATCCAGCTAGATTCTCATATTTGTTTCACAAAATAATTATTTTTTTAATAAAAAAAAAACATTATTTTTTACTGGCAACATCAATTTCAATGTCAGAATGTGATGGGAACGTTTCGTTTCATGTTTGAATGTTTTACAAAAACCAAACCAGTAAAATATTATTGCAGCATTGATTGCAGCAGTGTAGTCTCCCCATGGTCTCCCCGTCCAACAACATTCAAACGCCAGAAGACTCTGGAAGCACGGTTCTAGTACCGTCTAATCATGGAGCAAGTAAGTACTAAATTAATCATTTCAGTCTTCACCATACCATTACTCCTAAGAGGGCAAAGGAAAAAACCGCTAGAAAACCAGTAAAAACCAACATGTCCTTGCTCGGCCTGGTCACGACTTTGGTCTTAGCCGTTAGCGGCGCGGCGAGCGGGGCGGCGTCGGTGAGCGGTGCGTTTTGCACGCCACGTACCCTCAGTAGCGGTTAGTTGCAGCGGCAGCGGTGGACGTATTTAGGTAGTCAAAACGTGCTCAAAATCATGGCGTTATCAAAATTATCCCTTCTCTGTTTAGAAAATAGTACATTTTTAAAACATTAGAGTAGTAGCAGAGAGAGGAGTGCACGAACTGAATAAAAATCAGTATTTAAATAGCGAATTTCGTGACCAATACGAAGATTACAGAAAATATCCAGATAACTCGATGCGGTCGGTTTAAAATTTCAGTAATAAACGCCTCGGTATCCATTACCGCCACAAAATCGTCTAAACTTTTTTGTTTTAATCTACGCCCCTGAGTACGTCACTCCTACACCGCTGTCCGCGCCACTCTGTTTCGTGGCGTCGCACTCATTTGCTTGTACTTTTGTTCCTGCCGCTCTCCACACCGCGCGCCGCTGCCGCGAATCGCCCGGAGAAAACCGCGCGCGATTTCGCTATGAGCGGCGTCTCGTGGCGTGCTTCCAACATTTTTATACTTTTGATCTTACCGCTCGCCGCCCCGCGCTTACGGCCTGGTCACGACTTTGGTCTTAGCGGTGAGCGGCGTGGCGAACGGGGCGGCGAAGGTGAGCGGTGCGTTTTGCACGCCACGTACCCTCAGTAGCGGTTAGTTGCAGCGGCAGCGGTGGACGTATTTAGGTAGTCAAAACGTGCTCAAAATCATGGCGTTATCAAAATTATCCCTTCTCTGTTTAGAAAGCAGTACATTTTTAAAACATTAGAGTAGTAGCAGAGAGAGGAGTGCACGAACTGAATAAAAATCAGTATTTAAATAGCGAATTTCGTGACCAATACGAAGATTACAGAAAATATCCAGATAACTCGATGCGGTCGATTTAAAATTTCAGTAATAAATGCCTCGGTATCCATTACCGCCATAAAATCGTCTGAACTTTTTTGTTTTAATCTACGCCCCTGAGTACGTCACTCCTACACCGCTGTCCGCGCCGCTCTGTTTCGTGGCGTCGCACTCATTCGCTTGTACTTTTGTTCCTGCCGCTCTCCACCCCGCGCGCCGCTGCCGCGATTCGCCCGGAGAAAACCGCGCGCGATTTCGCTATGAGCGGCGTCTCGTGGCGTGCTTCAAACATTTTCATACTTTTGATCTTACCGCTCGCCGCCCCGCGCTTAGCTGCCGCTCACAGCGGCAAGGTCGTGAACGGGCCGTTAGCTGCCGCTCACAGCGGCAAGGTCGTGAACGGGCCGTTAGCTGCCGCTCACAGCGGCAAGGTCGTGAATGGGCCGTAATACAATACACACTACGCGGTTGCGGCTAGCAGCCCCCCGGCTAACCGCAATCGCAACCGCATCCTGCGGTCCACCGGACGGCTGACTACACTCCGGCTAACCGCTTAGTGACTTTTTTTTTTCGGATGGGCAATCATCAAAAGACTTCTCCCGCTCTGGGCGGAGCGGAAGGGAGTGTTAGACTTGACTGACTAAAACCCATCCATGTTCCTTCTTAGCAATTTGTGTTCCAGGGCCACGGTATCTCTTTCGAACAACCCGCAGCCCGTGCGTATGTAGCCTTAGATGTTTTTTTTCCATTGTATCCAAAGTTAATGGTTGATGAGATATTTGCTTCCAAAGTCATAAAAATTGTGTCTTTCTGTAATTTCTAACGTAATGAAAGAAATAATTATGAAAAAATGGGCCAAGTGCGAGTCGGACTCGCGCACAAAGGGTTCCGTACCATTATTTATAAAAACGAGCAAAATAATCACTTTTTTATAACATACAAAAAAGAAATAAATATTATTAAATATTTATTTTATTCTGTTTTTAGTAATTCTTGATGTAGCAGCAACAAAAATAAATAATCTGTAGAAATTTCAACTGGCTAACTATCACGGTTCATGAGATACAGCCTGGTGACAGCGAATTTAACCCTTTGGGTACGGAACCCTAAAAACGTAGGTTTGTAGAACGTAAAAAACACTTTCAACTAAAATTGGTTTGATTTAGGTTTAATGTTTACTTTTTGAGTTAGGGGACTTTTTCATCAAACTGCAGTAGTATAACTTAGTTTTTCATTAACATAGATACCTACTATGAAAAGCAAATTTATTTTGCCGTTGCGTAAATGTTCAAAATATTGTTATAATATTTCGTTTGGTGCTACGGAACATTGTGTGCAAGTAAGATTCGCAATTGACCGGTTTTTTATTTTTCACAAAGCGTCTGGTTCTCGTTTAAGACAAACCGATTGACGTAAGAATCAGCCCAAGTGTCTCTAGAGCTCGAGGAACAAACCTGAATAATTGACTAAGCTGAGAAAACAATTTCCTCCTCAGTCGGGTAAAAATAAATAAAATATAGCATATACATTAAGTATTTACTTTGTATTTACTTTTATTATTATACTATAAGTTAATATACTATAAGTAAATTCTAAACATGAGACATTTTCAACTATTCGTAAATCTTTATAGTGTAAATTAAGCATGAGCATAAAATAGAACATAACAAAAACTTACTTTTAAATAATTCATAAGTAATACCTATAAAAAAAGTTAATAATAGGTAGAGAAAGCTTATTCATGCTCAGGACGGGCCTGTAGAATTCTCGCTGTGGCAGCCTGTGAAAATAAAAGTTTTCAATTAGTTCCCAAGTTCGAGGTAAGCCTAGGGATGTACTAGATACCTATAACTGGTTTAATTTTAGGATAACGTTCATCACAATTCGCACTGACGGGACCTCATAATAACATCATCTTCTGTCACCTACCCTTATTGCCTGGACTTCTCCAAAGCAAAGACGAGCGGAGCGGAGAAGAGATGTACAAGATTCGAACAATCACATTCCTGTGTCGACGAGACGAGACGAAACACGAGATATGGACATCAACCAGTATCATTGGTCGATTCCCGCACGTCTCTTCAGTCTACTCGTCTCGTCTCCGAAAACCTAGTTTATTTGAGGCTCTTATTAACAATAAGCATGAAATATAGACAGATCTCTAAAAATATATGATCAACGATCATTTAGTTTGATTGGAATACAAATCATCACCCTGTTATAATATTCTAGAGAATTAAAACCGAGAAAGATACATACACTTATCTATTTAGTTGAGCAGCAATTCTGTGGGCACAGCGGCCACTGTATTCGCTTTGACATTTTTGATGGTCTTATGTAGTTCCCTCTCGAATGGAATTTCCTAAATGGAAACAAACAGAAAATTTGCTAGTAAGCGAGACTGAAACCGACAACGTTGTGGAAATGGCGAAGTTTTTCAGCCAACAAAATATTTAAAAAAACTGTCGAGCCAACGACATGAAGAAGAAGAAGCGAGACTGACTGGTCGCCTTAAGCCGAGGCTCGTACCCCACAGTGGGTGCCCTTAGCGTGTAGTATAGTATCTGTTTACTACTGATACTTTATACTCACACTTATCATCCATATTTATGCTTTTATTGGTTTTACATTAGCATATTACGTATCGTTTTCATTTTTATAAATCTTTTTTTAGTTTTCTTTGTTGTGACATTGTTTACATCGAACTTGTCAGCTGTCATTTACTTTTATTTTTAATTATTACCAGCCAGTTCTCTATGAAGTTTTCATTAAGATTATATTGTATATGACTAAAACTTATTATCATCAATTCTTGAGTTCAATTTTGTTGTATTTTATAGTTATATGCGAATATTTGCTGTGTAAAGATATTCTGAGTTATATTTATAAAAATATTATGTGCAAGGTTTTTGACCAATTGTTACTGGCTGCTTTGAATACTGGCAGGTTGCGTCTTACTAGAGCGCAGCAGTTTTGAATCTGAGATAGAAATTTGAAGAAAGGAACGGAGGATCAGGGTATATAAGGGATTTCTGACGGATGCCCTGGTTCAGTCTGGAGTTAAGAGTTTGGTTCAGTCTGGAGTTAAGAGTTCGGTTCAGTCTGGAGACAAGAAATCAGTTTAGTCTGAAGTAAAGAAATCAGCTTAAGTCTAGAATTTGGAGTCAAGATCTCAGTCATATCTTGAGTTTTGAGCACAGCCTAGTGGAGTCAAGGAGCGGTCTTCGTTTGGTGCTGCCGTGGCTGCTGCTAGCTGCTGTGAGGAAGCTGCTCTGCGAATTGACGAGCCTGGCACTGGGGCTCGGTACGTGTCTGCTGGAAGCTGCTCTGCGAACTGACGAGCCTGGCACTGGGGCGGTACGTGTCTGCTGGTGGGTCCTGCCAAGCCGCCCTGCATCAAGTTCGTCGTGGTCAAGCTCATCTTGATCAAGCCAGCTTTCTACATCTGGATGTTTGTCTTCAGTTACAATCACGCTCAGAGATTTGCGGAGACATTCAAATCGTTCCTGGTTAACCTGCCCTTCATTTTTTTTAATAATTTATTGTATTTTTCATATCATCATTTATTAAATTCATTTTCCCCTAATAACCTTTTTTAATGTACAAATCTGTTTACTTATTTTATCACGAGGAGCAAGCACGTTTGTTACAGTAGTCGCTTAGTTTGTAAGTTATTATGCCCTGGCTGGAGGCCTTACTCTCAAGGCATTCATAGGATAGTCCGGTTAAGCAGACAACAATCTCATAGGTTGAACTGCGAGATGCCATTCATAAAAAAAATAAAAAAAAACCGACACGCAACCCGAGCCACCCAACCGCATCGTAAGATCGTAGGAACACGACCGGTGTATAAATGTATGAAAACGGCATCAAACGGCTTTCGCCATCTACGGCAGCGTTTTCATATATACTACCTATGGAGAGTCTTGAAGTTGCGTTACGTTAGTAGTTTGGCTTTGTATTTGCTTTTTGCTGCCGTGACCTTCGGAATTGTACCAACATGAAACATTTATTTTAATATTAGACCGTTACAGTTTTGAATTGTCAAAAACAGTTGTACATTGTAGTGTGGACTGGCCATATACATTAGAGACCCAGACTGATACCTCATGTTAAGGTAGTATCGTTAGCTAGTTGAATAGGTGAATCACCGATGAGTAGTTTCATACAGAAAGCGATGTTCCAGAACACGGCGATCAAGTACTGTTAGAAATTAAAGGTAGCCTTTTTGTGATTTCTTGCCTGTAATCCCCGAAGTATTAGACAAATGTGTACCTAATGTTACACCCACATTTCGCTACATATGGATAATTCCCTTGTACTAGGGCCGAGGCAATGCCATCAGGCTCAAGTCCAGACTCCATAGCTGCTACTCTCCTGTCAGAGGCACCCAATAATAACACTTTGCTTGATCTGGGAATCGAACCCAGGACATCATGCGCAGCACTCACGCTTACGACCTCTAGACCAACGAGCTAGTTAATAGGGGTGCGGACTGGGTAAAGAAAACGACATTCTATTTTGTCCGTCAGACAGGTAATACAAAAATATTAGACACGTATTTTTTGTTTTATCAAAATATAAAAAAAAAATACTTAGTTAAAACTCATTAAAGTTGGAGAGTGGGGGCTCACTACGTCATCAGTAGGTATAAAACTTACCTACATGTGACGTCATGCGCCATTTCAACTCAATATATCTCCGTAATTTTAAGACCACGTGAAAAAAGAAAAAATACGTGTCCAATACTTTTCAATAAACTACCCGACGGACAAAGAAAAAAAAAAGTGATCAAATCAAGTTATGAGCAAATAAAATGCACTTACGACTTCACCAAATTCGGAATTCAATTTAAACCTGGTGTAGATTGACGGGGCTGGTGGTGGTTCCAGGTACTCTGTTGGCTCAACATATTTCTCGTATAAGTCCTGACGAGGGCCTACATGCATTCCCTCTTCGCCCACGCGGCAGTTCTCCACTATCCACTTTCGCTCCCGAGTTGATGGACCCCTGCAAACGATCGGTATTTCTTTTTTTCTTTTCTTTTTTTTCTTTAAAAAAAAAACGTTGCCCCACACTAGGAATTTCTCCTGTATCGTGGGTGCGTTTACAAACATTTAAACTCACATACACAAACAGCCAGACCCGGAACAACTCTCTCTGTAGGCCATACAAATATTTGTTCCGTGCGGGGATCGAACCCGCGACACGCAGCGCAGCAATCGATCGCTCAACCACTGCGCCAACCGTGCCGTCCGTATTATTATGTCTTTTGTTCGTGTTATAACATCTTTATATAAGTTGATTCATATGATATTTATCACCATTTATAGAATTCACTAATAAAAAATAAAAAATGTGCACAGATATTTAGATGTACTTTACCAGTTACACAAAAAATACAACGCTCAATCAAAACATATTATAACAAAACAGTAATAAGAAAACAAACTTTAGAAAAAAATAAACTTTAAATAAAATCAAACCCAACAATTTATTTATGCAAACAAAATTACATGATATAAACGCTTGTCGCGAGATTTACCAGTGATCTTTTAGTTTAATTTATTTCTTCGCCGCTGCTCTCAAAAACGGTGAAGGAAAACATCGTGAGGAAACCGGCATGTCCTAGAATTAAAAATTCGAAGATATGTAACATCTACCAACCCGCACTGGGCCCGCGTGGTGGATTGCAGCCCACTCCCTCTCATAGAGAGGAGGCCTGTGTCCCAGCAGTGGGACCATTAAAAGGCTGATGATAATGATGATAATTTATTAGTAGTCCGCCATCTCTGATTTAGAATGGCGTCACTTAACTTCATGCATTGTCATCCAAACTAAACGTGTTACATGCAGTATGCTCAATCAATAGGTTGGGCACAACTGTATACTGTAATGTATTTGGTGTATTGCTGTAGTTACCACTGCCCCACCAGTGGGGACAACAGGAATAGAATAAATTAATTCAAAATTGTTCACGTTGTCCTCCCCAGTGGGTCTACTAAAATTGAAATCTCAAACAACCAAGTCTAGAGTGAGACTATTATCCTTTAATGTATGATGTAGACTACCTATTACATAAATAATAAAATTAATTCACACTGCCGCCATTATTAAGGTGGGTGTATTCCTTCATTTTTCTGATCTCCAAGTAGTTCGTTGCCATCACACCGCTAGGAATCTCACACAACCAAAATTATCAACCACGATTATCATGCGGCATGCAATGGTAACACTTTTTTATGATTCTGGCCCCCTGGTAGCCTGTGAGACTATTATCCCCCTTATTATTCTTGTTTCTCATCTCCCACTAGTCATTGCCAATTTCATAATCCTTCTTGTCGTCACTACGATGGGGCGTTGAGAAGTGGGGACAACGAAACAACGATTTTGCTATTTCCCGTTGTCCACTGGTGGGGATATCCCAGTGGGGATATCGGGAATACACCCTGTATTTTAAAATTCAGTGGCTAGATTTGACTTCAACAAACATACATACAAACATTGCAAATTAAATAAAAGCTTGTTAAAACCGGTAAAACACGAACTGACTGACTACTCAAGTGCTTACCTTATGAGCTTCGCAGCGTCGTCATGTTTGAAAACCACCTTCCTTGTACAATCGTAGAAGCCGTCCTCGGTGTCATAGTACCCAACTGGTACCTTTAAGATAGGCTTATTGGGTGTCTGGTTTGACCTGCCACCAGGCATCAAACCTTCGGCGTATTCTACTGCAAATCTGTTGACACAGACAGTATGTGAATAATCTATGGATTGCGAAAACTAAACTTATTATAAAGAGGTAAGTTTGGGTGCAGGAAGTAATCTCTGAAACTAATCATCCGGTTTGAAGAAAAAAAACACTGATAAACGATACACCATTGCCGAGTGTCATCAAGATATGTTAAATGTTTTGTTCGACGCAGAAGAAGTCGCGAGCAGAATCTAGTAGGAAAAATATAAATCAAGATACTGTCATTTCCACATTTACAGGTTTTTTTTTTAAATTTTTCAGTTTTCTTACTCTTTAGTCCGAGGACACCCAGGACTCCGAGGTCTTGTTTCAAGGACAGAGATGAAATCGATGAAGGAACTAACTAATCCAAAATAAGGCTAATAACTCGTGTGACTTATATACATTTGGGGTCATATGAACACGGGAACACCAACGCAGGCAGGGAATTCCACTCCCAATCAATATCGTTTCATATCGTATAATTATACCTTCTATCAGGCATCTTGCAATACTGCCAATCCTCGTCATCGTAATCCAGAGCATCGTCAAAGATGATCGTGCTCTCGGTCATCTTGCCATTCTTCCACTGGCCGCGTACAGCTGCCGTGCCGTAATGAGTTTTGTATCGCAGCTCTCCTGTACCGTGCATCGTGCCATCTCTGAACTCGCCTTCGTAGACAACTCCTATAGCAAGAGAATTATGCACATTGACAACATGATAAAATCACCCACCCCCAAAATATTAAAAACAATTGTTACTTACCTAAATTACGAAATTCACAGGTAAAATCTGTTCGAAACATCGGTAACCTAACCTAACCTAACAATGGAATGTTTACTCCCTCCAGTTCATCGGATATTTAACCTCTCCATAAGAAGCCTTCTTATGGAGAGGTTAAATATCCGATGTACTCCGCAATTTTGGATTCTCTCATCACTTAGTCGTAATAATAAGAAATAATTATAGCAAAGCCTGGGAAACCGGCTCACGAAACAACGTCATATAGACCGATTTCCCTACTACCAATAATGTCAAAGCTGTTTGAAAAGCTTCTACTCGAAAGGCTTAAATCAATAATAGAAACATTATACTAGAGCACCTGTTCGGTTTTCGAGAAAAAAACTCAACCGATCGTTGAGTGTTCTTCTTTTTTCTTTCGTTTTTCAAGTGCACAGAATCACAAACGTAAAAGAAAACGCGTTACAAAGTTTGTTCTACTGTTTTTCTAAACGTAGCTCAAGCGTTTGACAAAGTATGGCACGATGGCCTTATACATAAATTGAAAAACTTGCTACCGAAACAGTTTGCAGATATATTAGAATCCTTAATTCTTAGAATAAGACAAGAAGACGCTTATTCAGAACTAAAACAAATAAAATTTGGCGTACCGCAAGGAAGTGTGATAGGACCGGTCCTGTACCTACTATACACATGCGATATTCCTGAATCAGAATACAATACCATTGGGACCTTTGGTGATGATACAGCCATAATGGCCGTTGGAAACAGCCATGAAGAAGCAGTAAAAAAGGTACAAATGGCTGTTAATCAAGTATATGACTGCACAAAAAATGGAGGATAAAATTAAATGAATCCGAATCCTTCCACATGACTTTACCAAAAAAAACGCAACAGCATTTTCCGGTTTATATAAACCACAAACAAATACATTACGAGAATACAGGGAAATATCTTGGTATGACCCTTGATGCAAAGCTAAGGTGGAAAAGCCTGTTAAGAAAAAAAAGATGAACCTGACCTATGGTTCAAGAAAATGTATTGGCTGCTTGGAAGAAACTCCGTGCTTTCCGCGCAAAACAAATTGTTGCTATACAGACAAGTCCTGATGACAGTTTGGACTTATGGTATTCAGCTGTAGGGCTGCACCAAACAGACCAATATATTAATATTCCAACAATTCCAGAACAAAGTACTACGGAAAATTGTAAATGCATCCTGGTACATACGAAATGATGACCTCCATCGGGACCTAAAAGTCGAGTTCATCGAAAAAGTGTAAAAAAATCTGCAGAGCTAACGAAAAGAGTCTTCATCAGCATGTGAACTTTGATACGATCCAGCTTCTCGACCACACGGACATAGTGAGAAAACTAAAAAGAACATAACTGTTCGAGTTAGTGTTTAGTGTTCGTGATAGTGAATAGTGAAATGTAGCAGAAGTAAAAATTAATAAGGTACCATTAAATTAAGTACTAAATAAACACAACAACGAAGTGTATTCGTCTTAATAGAGACAATAAGAATATAACAGCATACAATATAGCAGTTTAGGTTTTAATTAACTTACTTATTAGTCTATATACAAGGTTAGATTGTAATAACATTAGGGTTCATATCTTTTTGATGAACACTTAGATAAGAGAAAAAAAAAACTGATCCGTGACGGTATATAAAGGGTGTAAAACACCTCTTAACGAAGCCCAAAGGCACTGGTTCTCCCTGTCATTGCGATCATTTTTTTGTTCTACACCATACCTGGGAACCTTCTAGTTACGGAGATATTAGGGGTCAAACTTCCAACTTTTTGACAAGAATTTTTTTAAATACAAGTTTTTAATGTAAGATTTTTACTTTAAACACCTCCACGACCCCCGTATTATTCAATCCGTCCATCAGCACAATGTTTTGAGTGCGTTACATTGAGTTCTACCACAAAACATCATTTAACACCACCCCAAAAAAAAGTCGTTTCCCAGCAATAATTTTTGCATAAAGTTACTTAGTTTCATGTACAGAATGCTTGGTTGACGGCTTCGTGATGAGGTGATTTACACCCTGTATATATATATATATATATATAAATCCTACTATTTGAACAGGAGGCAAATTATATTACCATTAACAAACGAGTACACTCCATAGCCATGCATGCCGCACCCCTTTCGCCATTCGCCTTCATATGTGGAACCTGTGCAGAATTCCTCACTTCTCGTTGAAAGTTCAGGTAAATCCAATGTCCTGCGGGAAAATATTGTGTTTACTAACCTATCATATTAAGAACACGGTTTTTCGCATTGGAAATTCGGAAGTGACGTATCTTCTGAATTCCCAATTTGAAAACCAATGTATGGAATGATATTTAGCTGCATCGTTTAG
Organism: Cerastis leucographa; assembly: GCA_963082945.1. Lineage (NCBI taxonomy): Eukaryota > Metazoa > Arthropoda > Insecta > Lepidoptera > Noctuidae > Cerastis > Cerastis leucographa. The sequence goes on along the minus strand of OY720358.1, from coordinate 5,694,691 downwards.
ACTGGAGGCCGACCCCGGCAGAGAAAGATCATGATTCCTGAATTTGGAAGAGGTGTGATACGCCTGCGCCTGATCTTTCTACAGTTCTGTCATGTCCCATCGAACTTTGAGAGTTAGGGAAGAGATCATAGTGCACATGTGTCAGCACAAATATTTATGCACTCCGCTGAGACTGGCCGTCGCTGTGACGAAAACTAGATCAGGAGAACAACTATCACCAGTCAAACCACCCAATGACTAATATCTAATCACAATTCTTCAAATCTTGTAATTCGTTGCCTTATAAAGTTGAAAAATTAAACCCAACTACGACCAAAATCAGCGACTAAAGGCATATACTCGTAAACAGAACATCGGCTTAGTTATTTTTTGGGTTTTCGTAAAAGAGAGAGTCGAACGTACAATCTATAATACTCGTACTGTATTATAACACATTCTGAATGACGTGCAACACCCGTTGTGCGAAAACCGAAAAGAAAATACGATGTCTTGTTTAAAACATTAATTTGCCGTCGTCGTTTTCAACTATATTTTTTTATCTCACATAATAAATAAATATCTTACTAACTTGCATTTTTCTTCGTGTTTTTGTCTAAATGCCTTCATATCGCACAGCCATTGACATTTGCAAGGAAGAGTAAACCTGAAAGTATTATAGTAATTAAATTATTTTCTGCAAGAACTAAGTTACCGAACTGGGGCTGAACAGGGCTCGTGCAATTGATTATGGCCCATTCCCTCTACATGGAGGTCTGTATCACGGCAGCGTAAACATTATAGGTAGATTATCCTTATGCTTCACGCAAAGATCTGCAAAAACTATGCATTATACTCTTCTATTTCATGTCCACCCATATTCTAAAAGCCTTCTCAAATCCATTTTTAACCAAGTCAGCCTATGTTGCCATGACAACAGTTGAAAACACCCACCAAATCGTATTTCTAGAATTTTTTGGCTGCAATTGGCGGATCTTCAAAAAAGGTAGGTACTTCTTCGGTACTAGCTATCTTTGTCATACCCATAGTTGCATTCTGCATTAATTAATGCTAAAGATGTCTTTGATCAATAAAACGAAAAAAAAACTGGGCGGAATGAAGGCGTGGTTAAGTCCAACTTAGTTCAGTTCATAACTAAGAATTTCAGTGTAAAACTTCGCCTCATCAACGGTTTCGTCGGTGGCAGCGCAAGAAGTCATTTTTTTCTTAATGTTTTGGGGCACGTAGAGCAGAACACCCGCAACTGGATTTGAAACATACTTCGATCGTATAATAACCCTGTCAATATGTCTTTAAAGTTCAGCAGACCCATCAGCACCTATACTGTGGAAATATAAGGCGTTGTTTTGCATTTACGTCGAAATTCAGGAGGTTGTCACAAAATACATAAATAATCAAATTAAATTACCAGGTCATTAGTACCAGTTCATTATTAACACGGGCTGCTTTTCTGTTCTTTAAATTTGTAAGTATTATAACTTCCTTAACTTGGTCTAGGGAAAGGTTGAGAACACGGGTGGTTCACATTTATCGTATTCCGTATAAAGAAAGAAAATGTCTAAGTACCCATTTTATTATTGATTCAGGTCGAGAATCAATAGCCTAGTTACCTCATTGAATTTGACGAGGATGCAAAACAACACCCCGAGAGCGAATGCTGAAAACGTCATGGTTCTAAATAAGTTGAAACGTACTTACAGAGTTCCACTCTTCCTGCAAGACTTCATCTTATAGGTAGATTGAAAAACAACTGTAAAAATAAACAAAGGCGGTTGAACATTTTTGGTTGAAGCGAGGCCTGCCTAACTTCTACCATTTTAATTTATTTTCAAAAAATAGCGGCCACGCATTAAACCTATAGTTATCAATAGCTAAGTAGTATCTATATTATCAAGTTCTGTATGACACAAAATCTAATAAAACGTTTAATCATAAGCTATGAGAGTTTCACTGATGGCGAGAAAGCAACTTTGATGGCTTATATCTAAAGAAACGTGACGCTTTAGAAAATTGTCTTCCATACAACGCATAATATCCATCTATATAGATGCCAGCTATTGTTAATACAGGCATAAAGCGTGGCCGTTATTTTGAAAATAAAATAAAACGCAGGCTCAATAACTCAAATTTTGACCTGAATAAATTCTCTAAATAAGGTGAATAGTGGTATTCACCTTATTTAGAGAATTTATTCAGTTAAGCTAGATATATTCTCTAAATTACGGTGAATAGGCAGTCGCTCCATGTAAAATACTGGTATTCAGCTGCATCCGGTTAGATTGGAAGCCAACTCCAACATGGATGTGAAAAAAGGCCGGTAGATGATGATTATTATAATAAATTCCGGTAAGCTAGATTTTTTAGTAAACTCACATATAATAAAGAAATCTCGATGTTATGCTAAGAGGTAAAGTTTGGGACCGTATTTATTTTCTTGTAAACAATAATCTGTTATTGTTCTGCAGATGTAACCAATTAAAGTAATTATGTATATTTTTGTCATTTTGACAGAATATTCTATGAGAAAACGTCAACGCAGATCAAAGATTATACGAAGATGTTCAAATTTTAAATTAAGTTTATAGCAGAGAGTATTCCGCCATGCCATTTTTTTTTTTTTTGAGAAATAAGTTAGTAGTACCTGCATGGTTGTTTGAGCGTCAAGTCCCAGTTGTTAAGCTGGTGCTCTCCGATTGAATAAAACTTCTTTTCGATATGAAGACTATAATATTGACTGGATGGATTGCAAATATAAGTAAACTAGCTGTACCCAGCATGCGTTGCAATGCACTTTTTACTACCCACCTACCCTATCCGACCTACCTACCCTATCCTACCTACCCTACCCTACGCTACCTACCTACCTACTCTACCCTACCCTACCTACCTACTCTACCCTACCCTACCCTACCCTTACTACCTACCTACCCTACCCTACCTACCTACCCTACCCTACCTACCTACCCTACCCTACCTACCTACCCTACCCTACCCTACCTACCTACCCTACACTACCTACCTACCCTACCCTACCTACCTACCCTACCCTACCTACCTACCTACCCTACCCTACCTACCTACCCTACCCTACCTACCTACCCTACCCTACCTACCTACCCTACCCTACCTACCTACCCTACCCTACCTACCTACCCTACCCTACCTACCTACCCTACCCTACCTACCTACCCTACCCTACCTACCTACCCTACCCTACCTACCTACCCTACCTACCTACCCTACCTACCTACCCTACCTACCTACCCTACCCTACCTACCTACCTACCCTACCCTACCTACCTACCCTACCCTACCTACCTACCCTACCCTACCTACCTACCCTACCCTACCTACCTACCCTACCCTACCTACCTACCCTACCTACCTACCCTACCCTACCCTACCCTACCCTACCCTACCTACCTACCCTACCCTACCGTATCCTATGTCCTTCTCCTGGCTCTAAACTACCTCCCTGCCAATTTTCAGCTAAATCGGTTCAGCCGTTCTTGAGTTATAAGTGAAGTAACTAACACGACTTTCTTTTATATATATAGATAGCCGATGGACGTGCGCGGTAATTGTCGGCGAACGAGTGTCCTTCAGTATGTTCAACGGCTTAGCGTTAGGTGGGGGTGCGATTTGATGGTCCGGAACAGTCAGCGTTATCGTCTGTCAAGAGTGGGTTATGATGGTTGTTCTTTCCGAGCCCACAGTTCTCCAGGAAAACCATTTTTCAAGGACACAATTTTTGTCAATTTTCACGACTTAAGAAGCAAATATCTCATCAAACATATATTCACTCAGACAATAGATATATTTTTTAGTATTTGCTAGTGGCTAAATAATAACAGCCGCACGGGTCCATATTTAAGGTTAAGCCATGCTTGCCGAGGTTGGTCCGTGGATGGGTGACCATTATTACATACCGAGTTTCCTCCGTGCCTCGGAAAGCACGTTAAGCCGTTGGTCCCGGCTGTCATTTGTAGATCTTTGACAGTCGTTACGAGTAGTCAGAAGCCAAAAAGTCTGACATCGTCTTACCAAGGGGTATTATATTGCCCAGTTACTGGGTTGTGGAGGTCAGATAGGCAGACGCTCAATTTAAAATAATGGTACTCAGCTGCATCAGGTTAGACTGGAAGCCGAACCCAAGGTAGTTTGGGAAAAGGCTAGGCAGATGATGAATAGATATCTATTTTTTACCAACATTGAGGAACACGTATGGAGAGCTCTTTTCATTATATCACTTTATATAACTATTTATTGCCAACAGTCTCGGACTGAAAACTTGTGACTTACGGACTGACGGACGGACAGACAGACCGACGGACGGACAGACCGAATCCTTATAGGTTCCAGTTGGAAATGGAAAAAAAAAAACAAAAATACACATCTAAAATTAGTAGATTTAATAAAATCAATTAAATAAGTCAAAATAATACAATTCTGCGCAAAATAGAATTATTTAGGCGGTGGACTGTAGAAAAATAGTATGTTGGTAAGCTGGTTTACAATTATCCGGTAAGTATTTAAATCCAGCGTCACTGAACGAACATTTCACCAAAGTAATTTAACCTTTAAGTTATTAATTACACTAGCAATAAATGTGGATTTTTAGATTCAATTTAATGAATTGGGCCTCGATCTAAGTTCGTACATAGAAAAAAAACATTGTTTCAGCAGCTTATCAATGCATCATTCTTGACATAATTCGAATGAAAATAATAACAATATCCTTTATTTCAGGCAACTAGGGCCCATAAATCACAATACATATATAGGTATGAAAACAATAAGTATAAACTAATACACACTTTATACAAAAATAATTTAATTACACTGCACAAGAATTGTCGGCGTCCATAATATCCATAGGTCACAACCACAGACATAGATAGACCTACCTATACAGTGGCGTATTTTGAGATTTTGCGCCTCAGGCCAATATAGGTGAGCTAGAGGGGGTGGCGGAAGCAGATAATAAAAAAAAAATTGAATGGTTAAAGGACCATGAGTTTTTTGGACCAATTACTCAACAGTGATAAAACCTATCCCATATGTAAGCTTTTAGGGTATTATTAATTTCTTATTATGGCAGCTACATCGAATTCGAGCGCGAACATGGTGTTTTGGAACGTTTTCCATTCTGAGAAAGCATCAAAATTCATAGTATCGAAACTAAACAAAATATTTTTTACTATAAATAACAATTGTGACGGGATATTTACCATGTTTACTATTTATTTTGTCAAAGTTGAATAAAAACATTTTTTTTTTTTACCTAGATGTCCTAATATGTTAATATCGGCTCTTAACCAAGGAACTAGGATGGATTTTGAACTTTTAGGGTCATTAAGACATGACATGATTTTTTGGACTGGACTTACTAAGTCCAGTCCAAAAAAAATTGTCACTTAATGCACTTAAGCAATTTAATGTAGTTGTAGAAGATACTTCTTCACTGAGCCAAGTGGCTAACAGTCCTCGTACTGTACTTGGTATTTATTTGTCCAAACTTCGTACAGGTGAGTCCAATGAACGATTGGCAAGCTTATTTAATATGTCACGCAGAACTCTGGAAAGGAAACTGGCAATAGCCAGAGAACATCTGAATGGGGTTTTTGTCAATATTCACTTAGGCATGGACAACAAAACTAGAGAAAATATGTTGCAAAGGAATTTACTTTTACCAAAGGGTATTTATGGCAATGACGACAATGCAAAAGCGATAATTATCCGTGATGGGACGTACCATCTATATTGAAAAAAAAACCAGTAATTTTCTCTTCCAGAGGCTATCATATTATTATAGCCATCATAAGTTCCAAAACCTTTTAAAACCATTTTTAATAGTTAGTAGTGACGGTCACATTATAGCTGTTCTTAGTCCGTACCCAGCTACAACAAGTGATGCAACAATAATGCGCAACTTGTGTGAAGATGAAAATCACGGTTTTCTTTTTGGTTTTTTGAACCAAATGATGTATTTCTATTAGTTAGAGGTTTCAGGGACTGTATTATAGATTTAGAATCACTGGGATATGAAGCACATTTTCTATACAAATAAATAAAATTGAAGTGTCTGTTTGTAATATTAAAATAACCGCTTTTTACTACATGCATATGAATGTATATACTGTACATATACCAAAATAACATTATTTACAAGTTATGTCTATCTGCCTGTCTGTTTGTTCCGGCTAATCTCTGGAACGGCTGGACCGATAATGACAGGACTTTAACTGGCAGATAGCTGATGTAATAAGGAGTAACTTAGGCTACTTCTGTTTTAGAAAAAATCTAAAATTATTTAAAAAAATAAATAACTTTTTTGTTAAATTCCACGCGGACGAAGTCACGGGCACAGCTAGTTCAAACTAAATGTTAATCAATACACGAAAATAAACATGTTGTTTTATTTTTGTTTATAATATGTTCAGTTTCTCGCTAGTAGCTACCAATAAATATATTTTTTGATGTTCGAAATCACCTTGTTGGCGCTTGATTTCGGCTTAGCTCCCAAAGTAACAATTAAATAATACCCCATAAACTTTCTTTTGGAGTAGGTTTCAATAATGTTGAGGATTTGGTCCAGTCTCCATACAAATTTGCCCGTGGTCCTTTACTATGAACAGCTGAAGTACTGATTAGAATCTAAAACGGTATAGCCACAAAAATATTACTTCCTCGGATTGGTGAGGTTTTCAATACACGTACAAGTAGAAGTTACTAATTTTATCGAGTTATTTGATAAGTCTAGGAACTAAAAGAAAATGAAAAGTCAAGCGTCGGAGTCCTACGGACATCGACAGATGCGCCGCCCCTCGCAGCCTGCCGCCCCGGGCCACGGCCCTTTTGGCTCTAGGGTAAATACGCCTGTATTCAGTTATAAATAGGTCCATCTATATCTGTGATCACAACTTTTATTACAAGTCACAAAATCTTAACTTAATAGGTTCGAATCGTAGAAAAGAGGATGAACCGATTCGTCCATCTGCAAAATTAAAGAAAACATATATTACAACCCGTCCATCAGTCGGGAAAAAAAACATATCGGTGTTTCCTTGATCTATTATAAAAAAAAATGGAAAAATTAAATTATTTTAATTTAACGATAATTAAAAAAAAACATGACGTGGGACTGGGCTCAGATCTTGGAGTCAAACTTTTCGCTGATTAGGTTATCATTCATCCAAAGGTTGCGAACTCCTCGATGTGTTTACAAAATGTATATCTTGTCGTGGAGGGAAGTATAGATAAAAATCTCGTGTCACGGTGTTTGTTATCGAACTCCTCCAAAACGACTTGACAGATATTTATGATTTTTTTTTTTGTACATATGGTAAGTCTAAGAATAGGTCTTAGGCTATTTTTTTTTAAATTTGCACGCGAACGAACCGCGAGCAACAGCTATTAAATTATATAATATAGTATCGTAATCGTTAAAACATATATTAAATACTAGACTATGCCCGCGGCTTCGCACGCGTGGAGTTTGGTCACTGTCCCACGGGATTGTACTACCGGGATAAAAAGTATCCTACGTGTTAATCCAGGTTATAAACTACCCGTGTGCCAAATTTCATCCAAATCCATTCAGTAGTTTTTGCGTGAAAGAGTAACAAACATCCATCCATCCATCCATCCATCCATCCATCCATACTTACAAACTTTCGCGTTTATAATATTAGTAGGATGCTTACACTTGCTTGGTATGCTAGTGACGCATTTATGGAACTCGACGTGTGGTAGCCTTTTACGGGTTCGGGAAGCGGCGGTGGTTCCAGTACCGGTTCTATCCATTTCTCGTATAAGTCCTGACGAGGTCCTAACACCCCCACAGGTTCCTTACGACAGTTGTTCACGATCCATTTCGACTCGTGAACTGAAGGCCCTCTGCGGACGATTTCAAAGTCGTTTTAAATGCGAAATTTACAGGACAAGTGCCTGTTACCCAGGTTGATGGCAATAGGCTCACCTCCTATTACATGGGACTCAAATATAATTGGTGAAATGTGGGTGAACTGTTAGGCGAATTGAGGCATGAAGTTTCGTAATGTAAGTGCGTATTTAGTAGTCGATTATTGACGATTGTCATTGAGTCTTCTTAAGCTTGCTACTAAGAGGAATCGTTGCTTAAGGTGCCGGATACTTCGAGTCTGAAAGTCGCTATGGCCGCCTCCTCTCTTACGACGAGGTGAAGAGGTGGTAGCCCCAGCATCACCTATAAGGCGGCAGAGGGGGAAGTTCTCATGCTGCCGGTGATTGCTACGCAGGCAAATCTTTGTAGTTTCACGAGGTCCTTTTGTGTTGTACTAAGATTGGTCCTGGGCCACGAAACTAAAGAGCCGTATGTGATGATTTGTCGGATAACTGTGGTGTATAGCCAGTAGGTGATTTTGGGGCATATGCCCCAATTTCTCCCGAGTAGTCTTTTACATTGCCATAGGGCTATACTGGCTTTTGTGGTGATGTAATCAGTGTGTTTCGCCCAGTTCAGCTGTTTGTCCAAAAAGATACCCAGGTATTTGGTTTCAGTCGATAGGCTTAGTGTGGTCCCAAAGAAGCTTGGTAAATGTAATGTTGCCAGCTTCCTTTTCTTTGTAAAGAGGACGAGTTCGGTTTTGGTTCACCCATTCAAAATGTACCTGATCACCACATCTTACGCTATTAAGAGCTGCCAGTGTCATCATTGATATGAAATAGCTTTTGAACGTGGGGTTCAGACGTGTGAACCGCGTTAATTATTTTTATAAAAGAACTCGAGTACTAACCTCAAGACCTTCGCTCTGTTGTCGTAAGCATAAACCATTTTCGTCTTAGGATTATAGAAGCCGTCTCCGGTGTCACAATAGCCGGATGGTATTGTTCTCGGAGGGTTGTCAGGAGTTATGAGCGACTGGCCAGCAGTGTACAGATCCGTTTCAAATTCCACCGCGTATCTGTTCACATAAATAAAATCGTAAATCTTCTTACAATTTTTTTTCGGATGGGAAATCATCAAATAACCCCTCCCGCTCTGGGCGGAGCGGAAGGGAGTATCAGACTTGTACTGACTAAAACCCATCCATGTTTCTTCTTAGCCCTTTGTGTTCCAGGGCCACGGTATCTCTTTCGAACAGTCCCGCAGTCCTGGCAGGCAGCCCTCTCGGGCCCGATTTGCTGAAATCTCCTTGAGGCGCGCGTGGAACACGAACGCGCCGTCGGCACGGCCTGTCGTCATGAGACGGACGGACGGTGAGCTAGCCCATTACTCACCATCCACAGGCCCGCGGTATATCTTCTTCTACAGTCGGAACAGCGATGTTCTATGCGCGACTGCGTGCCAACTACAGGCAATCACTTATTTTTAACCGACTTCTAAAAAAAGAGGAGGTTCTCAATTCGGATGTTTGTATTTTTTTTTAATACATTAATGGCTAAAGCGTTTAATAATCCCACATAATGCGTACCCTCTTTATTCACGCATCTCTGTTTGGGTACAGAATTAAGTAAATGCTACAAAAAAGGCTGTTCCATCATTTATCCTCATTAGAATAAACGTTTATTTTTAGGTAAAAATCCGTATAAGTAAAACAAATCGTTATGATAGGCGATTAGTGTGAGTTAAAGCAAAAAATACGCGGAAAATGTTTTTGGCGCGAAATTCACTGCTGCCATTTTTGTACGTACCGACGGGATGAGATGTAATTTTGCGCTAATATCGTTTGCCCCGGAATGAAAAATGTTGTTTTCAAAGTAAACGATGTAGTTTCTTGCTAAATGAACATTGAAAGAGTAAAAACATGTGGCTGGTAAACAACAGTCACCATTCAAGAACATTCATTATTGTCTTGCCCTAATCCCAATTTATTTGGGGTCGGCGCAGCGTGTCTTCTTCTTCCATACTTCTCTATTACTTGTCATCTCATGAGATAACTCCTTTCTTGCCATATCATCGTTCACACAGTGCGTCCATCGTTTCTTTGGTGTTTAACAGTAATTTATACAAATCAGTGTATGTAAAATTTATTGTCGATATAAACGGTGTAAGGGATACCAATCGATTGACAGGCTCCCTATTCACAAACGCTCAGATTCGATTTCAATTCTATAAGTCGTATGTCTTTCTTGTTTTGCCATTACGAAAGCGAGCGAGATAGACATACGTCTTTCCGAACCGATTTCAACGCTGGTGGGTCAAGCTAACGAAACAAAAACAACAGTTTGCGCATCGCTGTCGTTTACCCTGACTCCTGTACGTCTACCATGAGTTTTAACAATCTATACACGCTAGCGTCTGTAGTTAAAAAAATGTATGAAAACTTTTATAGCGCCTCTAGCGGATAGTTGGGTACTATAATGCGCAGTATGAGTCACTATAGTTATCTATCCTACGTCACCGTGTAGTAAACTAAACTACAGCGACTGCCAGTGTGGGCTTCATTTGCTTAGAATTTGGTAGTTAGCACCAACACAGCTCATGGTACCATTGAAAAAGCTAACTATAGTATTTGCTTATTGACGGAACTATTGCAGTTACGTCAAGCGATCTAACTATGACAACTCATGGTAGACGTACTGTATATTATATCCAAATGATGTCTGTGATTTCAAAATGACAGCCGTTTAGTGAATGCATATGAAATATGACAATATTTTTTGTCTGTCTGTCTAAACAGATAGACAGGCCGACAGACAGACAGTTCCTGATAATCTCCGAAACAGCTGGACTGATGTTGACGAGAGATTGCATAAATCATAGTTCAGTGAAGTGCTACTAACATAGTTTTTAAGTTTCTATTTACTAACACGAGTTGTATTTTTACGATATATATACAAGGTGTAAATCACCTCATCACGAAGCCGTCAACCAAGCATTCTTTACGCAAAAATTATTGCTGGGAAACGACTTTTTTTTGGGGGTGTAATAGTACATTGTTACCCTAGGGGCGAAAGTAACTTATTTAGTCCCGAGACGGGTGAGGGCGCCAATAGTTCGAGGGACTAAATAAGTCTATAACCCGAGGTAAACACTGTGCTTTTCATTACGAATACAAGGAAAGTAAAAATAAAAACATGAATTCGCTAAAGCAAAAATGAGTAAATTTTTTTTTCTTCCACTTTGGCTTCGCACGGTTTGTGCATTCAGCCAATGTCACGTCAGGTTTTATACTTTATAAAAATCAAAGGTAGGGGAACCAAAATATAAAAATGAAAGGTATTTAGGAAAGGATAAATAGGATCAGTTTATTTTAATGGTGATGATAACATGTGCCTAAGTAATGAGCAAATTACAATGGCGAAAATTACAGCTTAATATTATTTAAGGTGATGAATGAGACTATACATTTATACACTGGAAAGCTATTTGTACAAAGTAAAGAATGTATTGAGGTAGGAAAAGGAATACGAAGGGACAAGGGATTGCAGAGAAAGGAAGGAGTAAATTTTATTTCACATAAATCAACAACAACTTTTCCCGCCTATTTTTTTTTTTTTCTGTGGCCAGACAGCTATTCAGCCATTATTTCTCATTTTCATCATTGAAAAAATGGAATACTTTTTTAGAAAATACTTTGCCGAAATCTATGTTATTTTCAAGAAATTATTTAAACTCAATTATAATAAAGTTATTAAAAACATATAGATTCTTTAATCAATACATAACTTTAAGTTATTTCCATTTTACATCGTGGCTGCATAGAAAGTTGGAACATGGTTCAATAAAAATGTGGAAATAGAACTATTTTTTTTTTATAATTTGGCATCTGTCAGTTGAAAGCGATTCTCCCTAGGGGTGAAAAGTATTACTTTCAGCCCGCTCCACAGGCAACTTCAGATCTACTTTCAGAGTATGAGTAATGAAAAATCATGTTTTGTGGTAGAACTCAATGTAACGCACTCAAAACATTGTGCTGATGGACGGATTGAATAGTAAGGGGGTCGTGGAGGTGTTTAAAGTAAAAATCTTACATTAAAAACTTGTATTAAAAAAATACTTGTCAAAAAGTTGGAACTTTGACCCCTAATATCTCCGTAACTAGAAGGTTCCCAGGTATGCTGTAGAACAAAAAAAATATTGCAATGACAGGGAGAACCAGTGCCTTTCGGCTTCGTTAAGAGGTGTTTTACACCCTTTATGTAAGTCTATAAGGTATTTATCTATGGGCCAAAGTTGCCTGAGAATAAATGAATGTTATGTTTATGTTATAAGCTACTTTTATTTTAGAAAAAGGATTGGGGGATTCAAATAGGAAAGTAATATTTTTAGAGCAGAATAATTGCATGCTGACGAAGGCCGCGGGCAGCAGATAGTCTACATAAAAATCGGTTGCTGTGCAAATAGATCAGCAAATCGAAAAGAATCAGCACTTTAAAACTCCAAATAAACTTCAACATTTCTTGAACCGTATTTACTTAAAATACTTGGCAAAGGTGTTAGTATATGTACGAGTAAATCCACGGACAATACGAAGGAGTGAGACTCCTAGATTATAATCTAATTTCACATTCAATTTGGAAAATGTTCCTGGGGGTTGGTATAACTTTTGGGTCCCTAACCTTGTAACTTCGGTCTTGTGTATTCAGATTACACAATTGTTTTATCAAAATAAAAAAAGGGATACAAAATATAAGGCGGAGAAGTCGTAGCTTGGGAGAAGCCAATGTTCAGCAGTGGACTACGAACTGCTGAGTTAATGATTAACACCAGGTATAAATTATTCAAAAAAATATTATTATCATAATAATGTACCTTCTATCAGGTAACAAGCAATACATCCAATCATTTGAATCGTACTCCAGTTTGCCGTTAAAGACAATTTTCTGTTCTTTCAGGATGCCATTAATCCATTGGCCATGTATAACCGTGTCCGCTTCGGGTCCATTATTGTATAAGAGCTCGCCTTCGCCGTGGAATTGACCATCATGGAAGTCCCCTCGGTAAACCACACCTAAAGACGAATATTTGAAATGTATTGACGCCAGACGCTTGACGACATCAAGCTACAACAATCTGTCAAAATTCTTTAATAGATTTTCAAATTTATTGTTACAAAATAAGGCTCAAAGTTGATTGCGATGCGAATTTGACAGTTTCGGGTAGCTTGATATGCTGGCATCTGTACAGTCTCTCACAAAGAAGAAGAAGTGAGGAGGGGTCGAGCAATGGTAAGCTCTGACTATCAAATGAGCAACAACGTGTGAAATTAATCGGGATTGGTAAGCCTGTTTTCAGCTTTCAACCCTATTCTGATAACACTTATGACCAATCTGCCAAGAGCTTGACAACATCATGTCATTGATTTAAATAAAGCCATACCTATATCTCCTGTCTGCTGCTGAAACGGGAGCCATATAAGTTTGTCGGATCCGGTCATTAGTACGGACAGAAAATGAATCGAAAGCGCGCCAAAGGTGTCATCTCGCGACCTACTTACCAGTCTACCCCCACCTAAGCGCGCTTTTACAGAGTCGTGATGTTTCTTATGCTCGCTGCAGGACAGTGAGTGTCTGACAGCGGCGGAGTCAAGACGTCCCGAAACTGTATTCCGATTCATGGTGCCTAGTGTTACTGTGCTGGATTGTAATTTCAAGTAATTTGTTAGTTCGATAAAAGCAGTGTACCTTGTGTAGTGTGTGTTTGCATAGCACGAAACTCATGTTCTGCCCACATGATAACCGAGTCTAACAATAATAAATCCCCCGAACTATGACAAGTTTTTTAAACTGAAATGGTCACTAACACTATCAATAACATTTGAAACGGGAAAGGACCATGGGCAAATTGTATGGAGACTGGACCAAATCCTCAACATTAATGAAACCTACTCCAAAAGAAAGATTTTGGGGTATTATTTAACTGTTACTATGGGAGCCAACCCGAAATCGAGCGCCAACAAGGTGATTTCGAACATCAAAAAATATAATTATTGGTAGCTTCTAGCGAGGAACTGAACATATTATTATAAACAAAAATAAAACAACATGTTGATTCGTGTATTGATTAACATTTTTGAACTAGCTGTGCCCGCGACTTCGTCCGCGTGGAATTTAACAAAAAAGTTATTTAGTTTTATAATCATTTTAGATTTTTCTAAAACAGAAGTAGCCCAAGTTACTCCTTATTACATCAGCTATCTGCTAGTGAATGTCTTGTGAAAATCGGTCCAGCCGTTCCAGAGATTTGCCGGAACAAACAGACAGGCAGACAGAAAAAATATTTTAAAAAAAATATTTTGGTATATATGTACAGTATATATATTCAAATGCATGTAGTAAAAAGCGGTTATTTTAATATTACAAACAGGCACTTCAATTTTATTTATAACATATATAGGTATACACCGTGTAAATCACCTCATCACGAAGCCGTCAACCAAACATTCTGTACATGAAACTAAGTAACTTTACGCAAAAATTATTGCTGGGAATCGCTAGTGTATGTACGTGCAAGTTTCAACTGATATGAACCAAGGGGCAGAAGTACTTAATCATCATCCGTTAATACCGGGAAGTCTTGCAACTGAGGAAGACGAGCATCTATCCTTTCAAACGCAACAAGTTGTATGTTAAGATTTTTTAATGTCACATGGTCAAATAAAAGATTCGGGGTGTTGATCTTAGCATTTATAATGCGCAAAATGTCTCCAGCAAATCTATTATTTACGGCTACTCTATAAAACGCGTTAATTAGCACAGCTGCAATTCTAAAATCCGTAAACATAATGATATGTGGCAACACTCTATTAAAATAATCATGGCGAAGCAATTTGAATCTATTCTTAAACTTGCCATTGACTGCTTCCACCAGCCAGCGAATTGCTGTTACTAATCTAGATTTATTAGCCTGCTCTGTCGTCAACTGACTTTCATTTCCATCCTTTGTAGGAGGAAAATGTGCTTCATATCCCAGTGATTCTAAATCTATAATACAGTCCTTGAAACCTCTATCTAATATAAAAACATCATTTGGTTCAAAAAACCAATGAAAAGCGTGATTTTCATCCGCACACATTTTGGCCATTATTGTTGCATCACTTGTTATAGCTGGGTACGGACCAAGAACATCTATAATGTAACCGTCACTACTAACTATTAAAAATGGTTTTAAGAGGTTTTCGAACTTATGATGGCTATTTGATAGCTGTTTTTGTCAATAAAGATGTACGTCCCATCACAGATAATTATCGCTTTTTGTCTTCATTACCATAAATACCCTTTGGTAAAAGTGAATTCCTTTGTAACATATTTTCTCTAGTTATGTTGTCCATGCCTAAATGAATATTGACAAAATCTCCAGTCAAATGTTCTCTGGCTAGTGCCAGTTTCCTTTCCAGAGTTCTGCGTGACATATTAAATAGGCTCGCCAATCGTTCATTGGACTCATCTGTACGAAGTTTGGACAAATAAATACCAAGTACGAGGACGGTTAGCCACTTGGCTCAGTGAAGAAGTTTCTTCTACAACTGCATTAAATTGCTCAATTCTAAGTCCAGTCCAAAAAATCATGTCACTCTCACTTAATGACCCTAAAAGTTCAAAATCCATCCAGGTTCCTTGGTTAAGAGCCGATATTAACATATTAGAAAAGTCTGTGAATTTTTTTTTTTTTGTGTTTCAACTTTGACAGAATAAATAGTAAACATGGTAAATATCCCGTTACAAATGTTATTTATAGTAAAAAATGTTTTGTTTACAGTTTCGACCCTATGAATTTTGATGCTTTGTCAGAATGGAAAACGTTCCAAAACACCATGTTCGCGCTCGAATTCGATGTAGCTGCCGTAATAAGAAATGAATAATACCCTAAAAGCTTGCTTAAGGGATAGGTTTTATCACTGTTGAGTAATTGGTCCAAAATTTCTCATAGTCCTTTGCCATGTTTACTATTTGTTTTGAGTTCCCGATATTTCGGCGCTGTTGCGAACGCCATGGTCACGGACAAACTGAAGTTATTGCGGGTAGGTGCTTATGAGCAGACCAATCGGTCTATACTCTTTCTCTTTCGTTTTACCACTCCACTTGCCGTACCATTAGTACTGTTCGTGTGTTGTTTTTTTGGTAAATATCCCGATTCTAGTGTTATTGATAGTGTTGTCATATTCTTACCGTTAGGATATGTGTATTCTCCGTAGCCGTTCATTCCGAGAAAGTTGACGGCACCGTCATAAGAGGATCCTGTGGCGTAATGCCTCACGTCATGTCGATCTAAAAATGGATCTACTGGCACGTCTTCAACCCTTTGGGAAAACTCTGGTTACTCGTACCACAGATATAGATATACCTAGATAACGCAAGTATCACGATCCGTTTGAAAACCTTGTTTACCATTTTTTACTACCAACTATGAAGTCTTTTGTACTGTTTAGCTACTAAACAAACAAGTTATTACTACACAAAAGCAACGTAAAAGGCAGTCTACGTTTCTGTTCTTTAAATGTCTAGAATTAAGTGCCTGAGTTGTAAAGTTGTTGTTTTAAACAAATTAGCTTGCTGCTACAGTAGCCACGTTAAGCATATTAAATGCATAAGCCGGGCACGCGAAGTAAGTGCTCTTGCGTTATCTAGGTATTACTATATCTGTGGTTACCAACCAAACAAAGAAACTGTTTTATATTAAAAAGTATAACATTAACATAACGTTACATCACGCCTGTAATATCCGAAGGGTTAGACAGAGGTGTACCCTAATAGTACCTACACCCACATTTCGCCAGTTATATTTTATGACCTATGTCCGAGCCCATTGCCATCCATCGGGCACAAATCCAGACTCCGTGAATTCCTGATGGTAAGACCCAATAATACGTTGCCCGATCCGGATGGAAGCCCTGGACCCCATGCACAGAAGTCATGCTTGAGACCACTTGATCAATGAGGCAGTATAATAAACAATATGCTATTTTTAGCAAGATTATTAATTTTCTAGGGACCAGTAAACTTGCCAACCATTGAATTTTTGCTTCAAATTAAAAAAAAAAAACTTCGTTTCGCTACTTTTAGACATCTTGAATAAATATTTTCTGTGATACGATGTCCTTTGCCCAGTATGTTTTGTTTTTTTTTTTACACTTACTTGCATATTTCTTCGTGTTTTTTGTAATACGTCTTCATAAGATCATTCCATTGCGAAAAACGTTTCTTAGATATAACGCTAAAAGTAACATCATACATTATTTATTTAAAAAATATTGTAAAGTTGGGTTTTTGTTTAAACAAGCAGAACGTTCAATGCCGTATTAATTCGTAACTCTATCGTGATAATTCCTGTAGTTGTATTGGTATTGCTTTTATTTAAATCTATACTCATTATATACATTTAAAAATAAATATATTAGTAGCCTACTGGTATCGGGAACACGGTCCAAGCTATCGCGGCGGTCAGGGCTCCAGAGAAAGGAACCTCCTAACAATATGAACCGTGTCCAGGAGTATCGCTTTCTGAATCAAGCCCTTGATCCAGCTGCCTAACGAGAGCCTCACCAGATATTGGTCGAGGCCCTTGGCAATAAAGCCATTGGCTGATACTATCGGCACAATGATCGCCGAGTCCACATCCCACATGTCGACAAACTCATGAGCCAAGTCAAGATACTTGATTGCTTATCTTTCTCGACTTTCACGAGATGCTCGTCATGCGGAACCGTTATGTCAACAATCATTCCGCACCTCTCTGATCAATCCACTACATCTATATCAGGCGTATTGGCTACAACAGCCCTGTCAGTGGAGATGGATTGCTCCAAGTATAGTGTGATATTGCCATTTTTGAGAACAACAAAAAAAAAACAAAATGTTTATTTTACATAGGCCTACATGGGCACTTATAAAACGTCGACAAAAGGTGCACGGTTCGGGTTGGTCGTTTCCTATGGAGAAGAACCGGCAAGAAACTCCATGGTTACTCTTTTAAAATCATTTGGTTTTACAATTTTTCTATGTTACTGCGTTGGTACTTAAGTATGAGAGGACATCGTAGGCCCGACAAGTCGTCGTCGTCGAACTGGTCGGTCAGGCACATACCTATAGTACGGCACTTCAGATTCCACAAGACTGTATTTTATAGCAAGTTGCTGATGGATAATCCTGGCTACAAGGTTGTGTATAGTATTCTCCGTTAGCTAGACGAGAACACCCGGAGATTGGTATAATCATTAAGCATTGCAATTTAGATATTTTGAAAATATTATTGTTTACAGTCTTAAATGTGCCCTTTATTGCCAGCTGACTAAAATCTAGCAAATAATTTCGATTTTTAATAGCCTATGCTGGACAAAAGAGATCATGATCGTGACTCGGCTGTGCTACAACCAATCTTACTACCAGTAGTAACACGGGCAATGAAATTGGCCGTATTATGTGGTAGTAATACACGCAATTCCAATGCCCGTGTTACTACTTGCGTCAAACTGAAAAAGAAAGAAAAGCATTACAAATAGCGATAATAATAAAACATTAATAAAAAGACAAGACGTTTGTCTTTTTATTGTATACTAGCTGCTGCCCACGACTTCCTTTCTACCCGATATGCACACAAAATTTCATACAAATCGGTTCAGCCGTTTCGGAGAAGTATGGTAACTAACATTGTGAAACGAGAATTTTATATATAAGATCTAGAGTTCTGGATACACGGGCAATTAATAATTTCCCGTGTAAATACTTTCAACTGCGGTAGTAAGGTTGGGTGGGGAGTAAGGGGAGAACGGAAATAACACCTTACCAACCTTTACTTACACACCGGCCCAACAGTCAACCTCACCTGCACGCGTCGATGGTTCGTTAAGAATAATCGACGGCGACGCCCACTGGGTATCGCGGTGCTCCCTGCTAGATAACAGACGAGGCGCTGGCGACCGAGCAATGGCGGTATAACCATACCACCGGTCGGGCAACTGACCGAAGAGGCAACAGCGGCCTTGGAGTCCAAATAAACTTCTAAAAATGTCTGGGAGCAGAAGGCAACGGGAAACCACTGCTCCTATTTTTCCCAAGAGAGTCAGCATGAAAGGTCTAAGAACAGTAAATAGTATGTCTGGCGATCCGGCTGACGCCCGGCGCCACCTTCCCGGGAGGGGTGGTGTGAAATGTGCTACCGGCCATGCGCTCGTGGCTCGTCAGGCGCCGCATGGAAATTCAGCTACTGATGAATTCAACACCTGCAAATCGATTCGCCACCCACATCGCACCGGAACATGGAATGTGCGTGGCCTTAATCAACCTGGCAAACTACGTATCGTGGAAAACGAAATGCATAGGAAAAACGTTCACCTGCTAGGGTTAAGCGAAACACACTGGAAAGGCCGAGGCCACTTCACATCTGACCTCGGAAGTACAGTGTACTTTTCGAGCCCAGAAGACCATAGCAGCAGAGGAGTGGCTTTCATTGTGCCGCGATCGTTAAACAAGTGCGTCGTTGGATATGAACCAGTTAGCGATCGTATAATAACACTCAAAATTAACACGGTGCCATGCAAGCTTAACATCGTGCAGGTATATGCCCCTACAGCACAGTCAACTGAGAAAGAAATGGAGGGCTTTTACAATACGCTAGCTGCAACAGTGAAAGGACTACCAAAGCGAGAAATTACCATCATACTGGGGGACTTCAATGCCAAAGTGGGTGACACAACAGGCGATGACCACCTTTGTCGTGTTGTAGGCAAACATGGAGTCGGAGAGCGTAATGATAGGGGCGAACGTTTGTTACAGTTTTGCTATGAAGAAAATTTCACTATCACCAACACCTGTTTCAAACACCATATCCGTAGATTATACACCTGGATATCCCCTGGGGACAGATGTAGGAATCAAATTGACTTCATACTAATAGGAACGCGATGGAGAAGCTCAGTGACGAATGCTACAACATTCCCCGGTGCTGACTGCGGCTCCGACCACCAACTTCTGGTAGCAACAGTTCAAGTACGGCTTAAGAGGATACAGAAACCTAAAGTAGCTCCGAATATGCAATGCTTAAACGCCAGTGGTTTCAGAGAAGGTTTCAAACAGAGAATGGGAGATTTCCCAAAGGGCATGGCAGACAGCGATAGTAAATGGGAGTATTTCAAAAAGATAATAGAGGAAACAGCTAGGGACAACGAACTGGCGAAACCCGTCATGAAAAATTTCATCACACCTGAGACGGCCCAAATCATTCTTGAGAGACGAGAACTGAAGGAGAATGGTATACGTACAACTGAAGAACAGCAGCGGTATGCAGAACTGAGCCGCCAAGTTCAACTACGCTGTCGAAAAGATCATAATAACCATATCAACGAAATATGTCACGAAATCGAACAGCACTCACTGAAAAACGAATCCAGATATCTTTTTCAAAAAGTAAAAGAATTGACTGGATCGCATAAACCAAAAACCTGTGTCATTGCAGATGCAAACGGACGTCTACTTACAAATGTGGCTCAAGTCGTAGAGCGCTGGAAAAAATACTGCGCGGAGTTATATGACACGAGAGAGCCTAACAACGCTAGTATCACATGGGCGACAGGAGAACCTGATATCCTACCATCAGAAATTGAGCATGCAATCAAAGCTCTTAAGTGCAAGAAATCACCGGGCAAGGATGGTATCACAGCGGAAGTACTGAAAAACCTAGATCAGGTGGGCACAAAGGCTATCAGTGAAATCTGTAATACCATCTGGAAGACTGGACTATGGCCAAAAGACTGGACAGAATCGGTGTTTATACCTTTGCATAAGAAAGGCTCTTCTAAAGACTGTGGAAATTACAGGACTATAGCGTTAATATCGCATGCGAGTAAGATCCTCCTCCATGTGATTAATCGACGTCTCAGCTACTTTCTGAGCCGACAGATACCCGAAGAGCAAGCAGGTTTCGTCAAGGGCAAAGGAACGCGGGAACAAATACTGAAGTTCGCCAAATCATCGAGAAAAGCAGGGAATTCAACAGCCCCGTGGTCTTATGCTTTATTGATTACACAAAAGCCTTTGACTGCGTGAAATGGGACAAATTGTGGAAAGTGCTACTCGAGATGGGTGTTCCTGAACATCTCGTTGCTTTGGTCCAGAGTCTGTATGCTGAGAACCGTTCTTTCATCAGGGTAGGCACTGAATATTCCCATATGTTTCGAACCAAAAAAGGAGTGAGACAGGGCTGCATCTTATCCCCTGCACTCTTTAACATATATGGAGAGTACATTATTCGGAAGACAATCGAAAATTGGGAGAACGGTTTCCCCATAGGTGGAAAGAGATTATCCAACCTCCGATATACCGATGACACCGTTCTTCTGGCAACATCCATGGCAGATATGAGGGAACTGTTTCGAAGACTCGAGTTAGAAAGCGCCAACATAGGTCTCGCAGTGAACAGGTCGAAAACTAAAGTAATGATAGTGGATCGAGCCGGAAAACTAACAGACATCACCAGCAACATTCCTGGCATTAATACCGTCGACCGTTACATTTACTTGGGTTCCCAAATCTGCAATGATGGCAGCTGTATCCCCGAGATAAAAAGGAGAATCGGAATGGCAAAAGATGCTATGACCCGTTTAAACAACATCTGGAAGAAAAGAGGAATTGGTATCAAAACCAAAATCAGATTGATACGAGCGCTGGTATTCCCTATCTTCCTGTATGGAGTAGAGACGTGGACAATCCTGGCCCGAGAAAGGCATAGGATTGATGCTTTCGAGATGTGGTGCTGGAGACGAATGCTGAGAGTACCCTGGACAGCAAAACGCACCAATGCATCCATCTCAGCCCAGCTCCAAATTAAAACTCGCTTGTCCACCATATGCCAACAACGCCACTTTGGCCACACGGTGCGTAGAGGCGACGAAAGTCTGGAAAAATTGATAGTGGTTGGAAACACCGAAGACAAGAGATCGCGCGGTCGCTCACCAACAAGATGGACCGATCAAGTCAAAGACTCGTCGTCCTCCAAATTCTACACGGTCATAAGAGACGCGATGGACAGAAACCGATGGAAGCAGATCATCCGCTCCCGATGCAACCCTCAGGCTGACCACGATCCTCAGATATGAGGGACCGACCCAAGAGAGAGAGTAAGATTGGTAGTAGCACGGGCAAGTCACGATCTTGATCACAGAACAGCATTAGAGAAACTCAAACTTACGCAGATCCTGCAGTTTTACGAACCCTTGACATTATACTATCAAGACAACTCTGTAAACGTTTCCAAAACTTTTGGATCAACTAAGAAATACCTGAAAAAAAACAACACTAGGGGTATATTATGAGACCATTACATCCCTCAGATATTAAGTCGCATCAGATATAGGTAAAGTGGCAAGGCCGGGAGGGGCCGCCCTAGTAGGACCTATTAAACTGCCCGAATTGATGATGTTCTTTATTATTCAGGTGCATAGTCGACCTACACACAAATGGCGTGTGTGTAAAACCAGATATATGTAACGATGGTAGAAGGTGGGGGGGGGGGGGCTCATAGTTTCTGACTACCCCTACTAAGGTGTGAGTTTAAGTAGGTATGTATGGATCCCACAGCAGTAATACACAGTTCACGGCTTTTGTCAATTTTTGACTTGTGAGTCTTATGACTGGACTGTGCAGTGACTGGTCCCACATTGCAAGTCCTATACTGTACAGCTCAGTCAGTAAATTGAACCAAAATAATGCGTTGGTAAATAAATAAAATTTGTGAAGCACAAACCCGCGCAGATTTAAAATCAACTATCTAAATGCGAGCAATGAGGAAGCCTGAAAGAAGCTTACAAGTGTGCTCACCTTGTTTCGTTCAGTTAAAATTCTATAAAACAAAGTTTAACCGCAGTTTTTCGTACGTATATTCTCTGTAAATATATTAAATTCTACAAAACCTTAAAACAACCGTTTCATAAAATATTTATAAAATAAAATTAGTTTAAAAAGTTTATGACTCGACTCTGCTATTTGTCAATATGACAATAAAGTTTTAATCAAAATTACATTTCAATTATAAACCAAAAAGTATCACTCTGCAGCTGGCAATCAGTCACCTAAGTGATTTTACGTAAAACCTTTTTGAAGAGGATTTTGGTTACTGGTGTTTTTTGTGAGACATAATATCAAATTACTTCGGTTCTAAGAAAACTAATATTTCCTGCACCACAACATCCAAGGGGCTTGAGTATTGATGCAATGAGAGAACTTTAAATTATATAATCTAATAAATATGACGAACTCGATGGACTGGTGACGCTAAAGAGAGGCCTGTACAGCCTGGACGATGCAGGTATGAAATCAGCCCTAACACCTGTTTCGGATTCTTGAGAGAATATGTTCAGGATTGTGTTGTGATAATCTTTGTTAAGAATATAATACATAGAAGAATACGGAAGCAAAAAGCTGTTTTCGGAGAAAACTCGTTTATTTATTATTAGGTATTTTGATGCAGTATTGTGTATTAAAAATCCATTAGAAATATGCTGTCAAGACGTATGTAGATATTTTTTTTTAATTCTCTTACATTAAGTCCTGCACCGGATCTTTTTCTTGCTTCAATAATGTTGCCTCGATTCGAACTTTGAAAACGTGACTTCTGCAGCCAGTTCACCGAGTAGCTCTGCACTTGAATGGTCTGCAGAACTCTTTATCACTTCTTATTGATCTCTAGTATGTACTGCAGCATCCAATTGGTCATTAGTGAGTACTAAATTCATAGATTGTGTATAAATCTTAAGCAAATCGCTAGAGTCTGCTTGGGCGGGAGTGTCATCTAATTCAATAGAAATTGACGAATTTACACTTTCATTCACTGTAGGCCATTCTTCTGTGCTGTAGTATGGTGGTTCCGTAGACTGTGAATACAAATAAATATCTAGTAAGATACACTCACAGATTAAGCGATTGAAAATGAATTTAAACTTAAACCAAAATTATGAACCGCTGCCCCACGGATAGTGATATTTTTTCAGAATTAACAAATCATCAATTTGTCTCAATTGTCACATTATATTTTATTTGCTTTTGATGCAAAGTAGATATCATAAATGCGTAACGAAGTTCTGTAGGAAGCTTCTTAATGAAAGACTATTTTAAAGTTTTTAACGTAATGTTTAATCAAATTGTTAAGAACTAAAAGTTATAATAACATAAAGTTAAGGAAACAAAATAAATCTAGGTCAATTATGTAAACTTGATACAATATTAATAATAAGAGGTGACTAGTCACTATCGCTAAAGCAGCTCGAGGAATCCGAAATGAGACCGCCGAAATGAAAGAAATCGAATCCTTTTTTCTATAGACAAGAGACAAAAACCATCTGCTTAATTGTATCAACTTCAGAGTGAGAAAAAAAAGAAGGAAAGACAAAACATTTATTCAGCACTGATCACTGATGACAAGGCACACAACATATTCTGCGAGAGAAAAAACAATCGGTGATTTTCATTTCTGAAAGGAACAAATTATGAACGGATGTCCATGGCATGTGGCATGTGCGGTGCATGAACGTGATTTACAAACGCCTTAAAATAATTTAGCTAAGAAATTTAGGGCTACAGCACGCTAAGGGTCAAGTTGATGAAGAAAACCTTCCTCTTAGAGACACTTCTAAGGAAGTGATCACGTCCACAGCTACACATGGGGCTCTCCCTAAGTACCGCCATGTCGACCGTGTCCTATGCTTCTCTTACCTAGTGGATTCCCACCGCCTTTCCCTGGGTATCGGTGTACCTTGTTTGAAAGGAGTTCCTCCAATAACGAAATAATTACTTAAAATACTTACAATTTCAAAGTCCTCATACATTGACGGCGCCCTGAATGAAGTCATCGCGCCTTTGACTCCAGCCGCTGGTGGTGGTTGGGGCTCAGGCTTTAGTACTGGCTCTGTGATCTCCTCGTACAAGTCCGGACAAGGACCAAGAGGCTTCTCAGGGTTGACGCGACAGTTCTTTACTATCCATTTCTGCTCTAGAATTGTTGGGGACCTGCAAATGATTGGAATGTTCCGGTGTAATGTTTTCGCAAGATCATAGTGTTTTGTTAACCCCTAAATGATATTTATACTCTTTTAGCATCACCACTGTTGATGGTCATGTTTTTAAAATGTTCATCAGAATATTACCCCCTATAGAAAAGAGAGAATCCTACGACCAGACGAGTGTTATGTCTGTTAGATAACTTTGCTAGCGAGATGCAGACCATATTAGTTCTTCAGTTTTGTCATAGATGGCGCTGTAGCACTTTTTAGTAGGTCGCTGCAAAAATATAATTGCTATGAAGAGTAGGATGGGCAAAAACAGCTTTTTCAAAATCAAACTCTCCGGTGATACAAAATTCTTCATCATGCAAAAACAAATCGTAAGATTATAGGTTGCAGTTTTATGGTGTGGACAGATCTTGGAATTAATCACTTCATGATGTGTTTGACCATTACATGAAATGGTGATATTTCATGATATAGAACCTGGCTACGACATTTACATTATTTCGACATTCGACATGCGTGTTTATCCTAGTAGTGAGTACAATCACGTACCTTTTATGTGGTGTCACAGACAACAAGGCTTGTTAATTACTTATTATTATCTATTAAGTGTACGAAGAACAACGGAGTTGTCATATAATGTGCCCCATGACGTTGCTTACAACACGGCCACTAGATTACTCTCGTCTAATTTTCACGAAAAAATTGGCCCCAAGATGGTACCTTGTGGAAAGTAAAATCTTAAAGCTCTTACGAATCTTTTTCTCAAGTAGGTAACATCAAAAATGTGAACTAATGATAAGAAAAACCGCACAAAAATGTTTCCGTTTCTCAGAGTTGTTTATTCGAAGAATTACATCGGAAGAAAGGCTAAACAAACGGAGGGCAATAACGGCATAAGCTGCATAAATATTTCTACGTCTAAGCAAAACGGTTCGTTTTTATGAATTGTGTTTTCTTCTGCCGTGGGAATAAAAGCGACATGTATTTGTAATGCTTTTCTGCTAGCTTTTAGAGTAATTGATCGAAATCAAGCAATCTTGAGTAAAAGCAAGAAGGTTTTGGGCCAAACGGTTGTTTTTGTCACGAAATTTTCGTTCCTTTGTGGAAAAATAACGGAGATTGTAGTGTTATTAAATGTGGGACACTCAGACATAAAGGTACCTAAACAGAATGTACTGTGATGTGTACTGGTAGACTGCCTAAATCAAGCTTTATTGTGATGCTAACAATGGAATTGCCGCAGCGGGTTGCCAATTCAGATCTTTATTGCTTTGCTTATAACTAGGACTTATTTACAGGCCTAACAAGCCTGTATTATACCTTCAATGAAGGTGACGCGTTTAACATTAACGCCAATTTAATCAATTTGTAAGTCTTTTATAATGCTGCTATCAAACCCACACCATGAATATTTATGAACAATTCAAGCGCTCATATATCGAGTGCTTTTTTTGTTATTTTGTGAAAGCAATAAGCGTGAATTATTGGCTGGAATTGAAGTTAGGGGCCACCAATCACCGAGTCAATTAACTCACCAATTAAGGTGCGTTTCGAAGGATCACTAATAACGGTAGTGTACTTTCGAGCCTGTGCGATATTTGACGTTATGAAATATTCAATTTGGTTATTGTTTATTGGTAATATTGGGATCTGATTTGATGCAATCGATTAATTAATTAGCCATTTGTAATTTTTAGCTGTTTCGTCTTAAGCCATCTTCCAGTCATATTTCACTGTTTTTAATAGTCCGTATTTATGGTAACTTACTTTGGACAAACGTGACGCACCCTTGCTTACAGCAGTGAAATGGAATCTAAAGCTATTGTTCGAATTAAGTAATAGTCTGGCAATAACACAATAACCGATTTCTTTTTGGTGATTCATGAACTGTGGAACGAACATCGAATAATAAATACAAAACTTCAACTGACTCACTTCAAGAGAATGATAATTTATTTTAAGCTTTTAAATTAGCCAGTATTTTGTACTGACGTATTTGTATTTTAAAATGCTAAGGTCGTTCCAGATTCTAGTGAGCACTGAAACTTGCAGAAATGCAAACAGTCGTCCTAGACCGGCTTATCCTTTCGTATTACCTGACAGTCTTTCAAAAGTATTTTGTTTTCGGTTTCCAATACAATTTGATTTGCAATTCAAATGTGCATCTAAGCGTACGGACACCTACAGGTTGGTTTATTTTACACTTTGCACTAATTTATGTTTTTTTTAGGTTTGATGCCTTTCAAACTGATCAACTTTTGTTCTACGAGTTCCTGAAATTCACGAAAAAGAATTGGGACTTTCTATAGGAACTGATGCAATGTATGGTAGCACTAAAAAAAAGTTAACAATTTCCAATACTAATAGACAGTAATAAACTAAAACTGTTTAGTTTCATGGTCTGAGACAGACACCACACGAAAGTTTTTGAATGTTGGAGTATGCCCCTAAGTCCTAGGTCGAAAATTCATCCTATATGCGAGAAAGGGTCAAGGAAACTAGTTCCTACTTCTATTCCGCGATTGTAAAAAGAAATAAAGTCACGATTTCAGATGACGTCACCGCAGTCCAGCTATACAGTCGTGCCTTGTCTATGGAGAACGATATGAATAATTGGGACTTGATTGTTCTGCAATTTGTTCAGACGTCAATATGATTAGTGGTTCAACTGAATTGTGGTTACGACAAGCAATAACCTGGTCGTTGCTCTCAGTTTATACGGTTTTGATATTTTTGCAATGTGCAAACTAAGCTTGTTGGTATTGAAGTCGTTCTATCTTTTTCTAGTGTGTATTTTAAAATGCATGTGCCTATTTCTTTGTGTGTCGCCTAGTGTTACAAGAAATGGGTATGACAGCCGGGACCAACAGCTTAACGTGCTCTTCGAGGCACGGAGGAAACTAGGTATGTAATGGTTGGTCACCCATCCACC
The DNA here is from genome assembly GCA_963082945.1 of Cerastis leucographa. Taxonomy (NCBI): domain Eukaryota; kingdom Metazoa; phylum Arthropoda; class Insecta; order Lepidoptera; family Noctuidae; genus Cerastis; species Cerastis leucographa. Next base: position 5,666,839 of record OY720358.1, on the reverse strand, counting down.
GCACCCAGGCAAGCGTGGGTTTACCGATCAGGTCAAAATAACCTTGTTTAAAACGTACTGTCAAGGCCTGAACAAGGGAAATCTGTGGTTCAGCTATTCACCGGGGTCGCTTAATGCCTTGTGCGTCCAATATAACAATGTTTTCAGGATGATGTTGAAACTCCTTCGTTTCTGTAGTGCGTCGGGGATGTTTGCCCAAACGAGTACAGATAGATGGTTTCCATGCCGCTTGTGAGGAGGATTCGGGGAAGCGGCAATAGCATCATGTTAGTCGTGGCTGAGGACCCGAGAGCTCCTGTACCGAGGCATCCCATACGGAATCATTGTCCGCTTGAAATGCCTCATAAGTACATGACTCACTAACTTGTTTGCTTATCTACTGCTTTTTACTAATCCTAATGTATAAGTTGTAGTATGTAAGGTGTGTACTAACAAAAATTGTCAAATCAAACCTGAAGATCGACTCGAGCGGCTGTTATTATTGGGAGAACATAAAGTACTTACATGCGGTCACACATGTGGAAAGTGGTTTACGTGCTGACCGCAAAAATACAAGCAGTCGTATGTTAATCCTGATCCTGTTATCCTTACTTTAGGGGCACAACATAACCCTCTTAGTCCCCGAAGAGTTAAGCAGAGGAGTACTAAAAGTGTTCCCAGATTTCACCTGTTATACCCATATTCACTTTAAGAACTTACCTCATAATCGCTGTCATGTCTTCATACTTATAAATAACCTTCGTCTTAGGGTCGTAGAAGCCGTCCCCGGTGTCGTAGTATCCAGGAGGTATCTTTCTGGTCGGCTGCTCGGCTGTTAGATTCGCATTGCCCGCAGGCTTCAAACCTGTCTCGTATTCTATATCGAATCTGCAACATGTTTAAATGGGCCTGGTTCAAAATTTGAATTTTTGTCACTTGTCACCATAGGCATCGCCAGGGGGAGAGGGTCGCTGCACACCCGCCCTCCCTCCTAAAGATTTTTGAATATGTATATTTTTTTTGGTTTTCGTAAATTAGCCAGAAGTGGCGCAGCATCGAGAAAAGTGGAAGGAATGGGAGGATACTTATGCCCAGGAGTGGGGCAGTAAAGGCTAAGAAAAAATAATTAAAAAACCTATAAAAACCAAAAATAAATGAATACAAGCGTCGTAGCGTGGGGGACCGCTAAGTAGACTGCTTAGCATAAGCACAAATCAAAACGGACCCCCGACGCTGCGACGCTTGGTTTTTTTTTTTTTAAACACTGGTTTGGACGCCTTAGAAGCCCATATGTTGACCTTATTTATGACGGAATGATGAACGTGGACGAAACAAAAGTTCGTAGCTTAGAAAAGCTCATTCGTAGTTTCTAACTACCCCAATGGGAAAAGGCTTGAGTTTATGTAAATACATATGTATGTTTGTATTTAACATTTTTGCACTTTTCTACTTGATTTTTTTATGAACTCCTTTAGAAAATTACTTTTAATTGGAGCTTATTTTTAACTAAGCAGTTTGAATTCTGAAGCAGTTCTGTTGAAGTATCAATTATGAAAACTCATTTTGCCGGTCTTGACCAGAAACCATTAATTAAAATTACCATTTTCGGGTTAAATAAAATTTGAATTTAATTTAACCTGAAAACTTCCTAATTTGCTTCGATGAAAGTTGGGACACGAATGAAAATTTTAATTTTAATTTTCAACACAAGCCTTTTACACATATTAAATTAACGACTTCATAACAAAGGTTAATTAGGGATCTGCGTAGTAATTTAATATGTAATAAGTGACTGTGCGATTCTAGAAATACATTTTTGCTAAAACTTGCAGTCAAAGCGAGAGACAACTTGAAAATAACCGGCCAGTGGTTTTAAAATAAATCCGTTACAAAAAAACTTTACGTGCTTTTAGAATTACATATCGATCTAAATATAGTACATTGTTCCTTTTTCCTTGCTGCAAACAGGCAAGCCAAATCTATATTCTCTAACACACAATAAATACCTAATCCTCAAAACCTCACTCCTAATGCCTCTATGGGTTACACCTCTTTATCCTCTGTGGGTAGCACCCGCAGAGGTATCTATAAGCTACTAATCTGGCATAGTCACTGCGGACACAGCAGACCAGAAAGACTCATCACTAATTCTAAGAATGTCAGACTCAAAAATTGACTACTACTCCCGCCTCAGCTACTTAGCTAAGCTTTGACTTAACGATTATTTAATGTCAACGTTCAGTAGGATAAAAATCATTGAGTGTAAAAATATAAACCTCTTGCTACTAAGGTCGATTTCAATTATCTAGACTAGTGAAGTTTTGCTAGCTAAATTTTTCTGACCTCACGAAGAAAATATCAGCTTACCTCCTATCAGGCATCATGCAGTAGTTCCAATCGCACTCGGAGTACTCCATGTTATCACCTTGCAGTGTTCTCTCTGTCAACACGCCTTTCACGAACTTGCCTCGGACGATCATGCCGTTTTCGTATCGGAGTTGTCCTTTTCCGTGGAACATACCGTCTTCGAAGTTACCCTCGTAGATGACTCCTGAAAACCAAAAATTATACACATTTTCCACTATACTGGCTCGTGTGTCTACTGGGCGCAATTACGACTGCTAAGCAGGAGGTCCTGGCTGCGATTCCCATTGTCGGGAATAGTGTTATTAAGTTTTTCCAACAGCAGCCATGGAGTTTGGATTTGAGCCCGGTTGATGTCAATAAGCTCGCCCATATTACACGGGACTTAAACATAACTGGCGAAATGTGGGTCTTCTTTTAGGTACACCTCTGCCTAATCTTTTAGACATTACATTTACAGACGCGATGTTGTGTTACATTATTTTGACTTACTATAAACAACACCTGAATTAAAACCTTACCTTACTAAATACTCGAAAGTTAGAGCCATCATTGTTGCAGTGCATAGCCGGAGCTGTACATGCGCAAAGCACCATTAGTTTTTGGCATCAGAACAACCATGGCTTTTAAGTGTCTTAATTAGGGCAAAATTTTGCTGTTAAATGGCTTTGCCCATACCGCTATAGAATAACCAGCCAATAATTTTCCCACTGCTTGGACATAGGCCTCCTTTCTACGAGACGGAGTTGGCAATAATCCACCACGCCGGCCCCGTGAGTGATGGTAGGTGTAAAATTTTTGGTTTTAGGACATGTCGCTCGGTTCACGATGTTACTGTCATCGATTTCTGCAGTGGCGATGACATATATTACAAAAAGTAACTCAATCACCCATCCCCTCAATTATGTCCAAGTGTTCTCAGTTAGCACTTTACCCATCCCGCTATGCCTTCATAAAAGCAGTCTAACCACTGGGAAACGTGTAGACTCCATAACCGCTCATTCCCAGCACATCCCATGAGCCTTCATACTGGGAGCCCGTTGGGAAGAACTTGGTGGAACGTTCAGCTCGAGGTATGTGCAATGCGGGTGTCCTAAAGAGAAATGGTAACAATACTCATCAACTCAGTCTATCGCAGTCTGCTGATGGATATAGGCGTCTCTATAGCTGCAGCACAACCCCCTATCCTCGACCTTCTTCTGTATCTAATCTGACCCATCTATCTTTTTGTCGTTTAGCCTGAAGCTCGTCAGCCCAACTAGCAAGAGTAGTCTAGTTTTCATTGTCCTTCTAGGGATATGAAGAACAGGGTGTTAAGTTCTTCTTCCCCTATATAAAAGGGAGGATCCTCCGACCAAACAGGTATGTCTGGTAGGCTACTGACCGATAGTTTTGATGGTAGTTCTCCATTTGTATATAGATGGCACAGTAAAACGTTTTTTTCCAGTGTTGCTACATCCTAATTTATTATTTTAAAGCGTTGAACTGGTGAAGACCATGTGATTAAATTAGATACGAGAACCACTAGACTGGTTTTGTGTCAACCTTACCTGGGAGGCCAACATCCAGCATGACCAGCATCAGTGATAATGCGTATAAAAAGGATTACTTAACACTCACTTGAATTGTTCCTTGTGTGCTTCGGAGAACTTTCTCATAATTTCTTCCCATTGTGATATGCGCTTATCCGTAACGTAGCTGAAATTACACCATCATAAATTGCTACGATCATCATGTGCCTAGCTTTTTTCTAACGATTTTTGAATAGGCTTTTAGTCTAACTATATGCAGTTGTTTTTTTTTTTTTTTTTTTTTGGGAAAAAAACAAAAACTATAGGTGTCACAATGAAAATCAGAAGACTTAAATGGAGGTGGGCAATATGATCAGAGGTCACGATAAATGGAGTAAGAAAGTTACAAGATGGTAGAGACCCCAGAGAAGGTAAAAGAAAGAAAGGTTGACCACAAAAAAGGTGGGATGATGACATCAGACAGGTGGCAGGAGTGATGTGGAACAGAGTGGCCCAAGAAAGGTCAGAATGGAAAAGGTTGGAGGAGGCCTTTGCCGATTGGCAGACAGACCTGCAGAAAATAAAGAAATTTCAAATATCAGAATAAGTTAAAGTTTGTAAGAAAAATGTTGTTTCTGGATTTAAGGTCTGAATAAATGGCTATATTATTATTATTATATATGCAGTTAAATACTATTTTACAAACAACGCCTCCGGAACCCAGTTACTGGGTAAAACGATCAACTACTGCGACGGCACCATAGAGTATAGCATTGCAGAGTGTTACAGATATTGTAGATAAAGTTCAGGTCATACACCGAAAAAAATTTGGTTAATTAGACCACACACAACATTGCAGAACTAGCTTACTTGGCGCAGAGGTCGAAAATTATGCCAGTGGAAAGTTCACGCAGACAGGCAAAGTACAAACAAGAAAACAAAGAAAGTCCCCTGTAAGGACCATCTGGTACTGGTCAGATTTCATCCAAATCCGTCTAGTGATGGATAAGGTGTGAAAAGGTTACAGACAAACAAAGTTAATTCCACATTTGTGTTACAGTATGGATATGTAAATATAAGGTACAAAATATGTCAGTGTATTTGGTAACGGTAATAGTTAATGCAAGCGCTGCAATTGGGCCAAAGTAAATAGGAACAAGTGTGTCCTATTTCGAAACCGACGCTCAAAGTTTCGGTAAGCCAGTCTCACTGAGCGGAAACTTTGAGGAACACTTTATTTACAATCTATGTTTGATATCCGTATTGCTGTTCTTGGGTGGTATGTTTTACTTTAGTTTTTTGTCTGCGTGCTCTCATTAGTTAGTAAAGTTTGGATTATTTGAACAGTTTCAAGAGTACACACGGCTAAACATTAATACCTGCCGCACGGGTCGATGTACAAGGTGAAGCCGTGCTTGCCAAGGTTGGTCCGTGGATGGGTGACCAAATTACATACCGAGTTTCCTCCATGCCTCGGAAAGCACGTTAAGCCGTTGGTCCCGGCTGTCATTTGCAGATCTTTGACAGTCGTTACGAGTAGTCTGAAGACGTAAGTCTGACATCCAGTCTTACCAAGGGGTATCGTATTTCCCAGTTACTGGGTTGTGGAGGTCAGATAGGCAGTCGCTTCATGTTAAATACTGATACTCAGCTGCATCCGGTTAGACTGGAAGCCGACCCCAACAAAGTTTGGGAAAAGGCAGGCAGATGATGACACGGCGAAACATTAAGCTGTTCTTTTCCAGTATAGCATGGCCTCACTTTGTATAAAGAAGGCTGGCGAAAATGGACCCAAAGAATCTGAAAATTAACTAAACTCCGTTCCAGTGTAAATATAAAATAATTATAACTACAATTTTATGAGATATTTATTTATTAAATATTGATTTTTTAGGACTCGGGAATCAAAAGTTATAAATAATTTTCAATTTACTAAAATTAAGTAATCGTGCACTTACAAAACGCAAGATTTTTCCGATTACGTTCCAATCCAATGACATGTGTTTTTGTTCATGGGTTTATTACCACAAATGGATCTTTCTCTTAGTTTTTATACATTCAATTATGTCATAAATTCATAAAAAATAACATGCAAACCTGATGGTAAAACGCCAATTAACAATGCAAAAGCATCTAATAAAAATGGTACTGTGGCGATTTTATAATATTTCTAATAAAGGAACGTTATCAATGATGATCCATTGAGTCCCGTCACTACTGTCACTGTCAGATCTGTGATGATCTAGTCCATCGTTATGTTTGTATTTTTGTCTGGGATTTTATGTTTATCATTGCGATTTTGTAGATTCTTAGACTACCGCATTCTTCTCTGGACATTGGACAATTAGTTGCTTTTGATTTGGACTTTGATTTTAACCACAAACATGCGTTGCGTTAATTTCTTCTTCTCTTACGACTTGCGCTCTTACGGAGGCGTCGTCTCTCTGATGAAGGTGCTCAGAGCTTTGAAAAAGTTCAGAGATGGGTGTATCCACGTGATGTAAGTATATTCGTAAAAGAACATGTATTTATATCATAAGTAAAGAACTTATTTAGGATATCTATCTGAACAACAAACTAAGATTCGTTTAGCTTTTATATGCATAAATACATACTGTTGTAATCTTATATTAGGCTCATTCTTACTGTTGCCCAATACTTTATCGGACTAAAACAGTATACAGTAAAAGACTAGCCGAGGTAGCAGTAGAAGTAGTGTATTTTACTGAGATGTTTCAGTCATCAAAATGGAAGATGGGTGGCTGTTGCATTTTGTCTTGAAATATTTATATACCGCTCCACAGGTATCAGAGGTCATATTATCTTTCATATCAAACTACATTTCTGTTTTTCTTTTCGTGGGGACCTGGATACACTCTGCGAGTCAGGCACTTTTGTTACTTATACATGGAACTCTTTGTTTATTACACTAAAGGTGAATTTATTTATTTTAACATATTTAATTAATTCCAGATAACAGGAGACAACTACCTTTGTCACTCATGTTGGGGGCTGATAAGCTGCGACCCTGAAAATGAAACCCGACAGCAACTTGGCCATCGTAACGTCTGTGTTGCATAAAATAAAAACTATGTAAAAATACCAAAAAATAAGATTTATTACTCATCGTTTTTTTATTCAACAAACCCTGCTTTTCAATAGCGGTGCATAGCTAGTCAGCTCTGGCTGTTATAATTTATGTAAAACAATATTATCTACTCTCAGCGTAATAAGAATCGTTTTACTTGACTATAATTCGCTTATGGATCAAAATCGTAACAACATAGTTTTTATAGTAATTGAACTAATTACAGGGTTGGTAATCAGTTTAGTCTCTAGCTGCAGTCTAGCAGTTTTATGATTCATCAATTAGGTACAGGCAATGAAGTAAAAATTCTGGTTTTCGCTTATGACGAGAAGCAAAACACGTAAATTCAGAACTAAAACTGCGAGGGAAAGACAGTAGTTTATTCGAATCTTCTTTTATGAGGCGTCTTAAATATTATTATATTTTGATTCATCTTAATTACGGAGTCATTCCACTGTTAAAAACCTTAATCGTAAGATTTTTAGGTTATCTTGTGAATAGACGTATATCTCTTTTCTCCCAACTTTTCCGTCTTACTTTCCATTTACTTTTCTGATAGTCTTTAGTCGTTTTACAACTACGTATAAGTTGTTATGATGAATGCTACCTCTAAGAGTGGGTCCCAAAATACATGTAGTCTCGCCCGTCTCCTTTGCTGTACAATGAAAGATCCGCATAAACTGGTTTTGTATACCTTGATTGGTCGTTGTGCGGACCTACTTTCGTTCGATTATGTCTGTCTGTTGCCAGTTGGTCTAGTAGTCACCACCGCTACTGCTAAGCATGGAGTACTTAGGTTCGATTCTCAGGTTGGGTAAAATGTTTTCCATCACGACTTTTTGAGTAGCAGACTGTATTTTTTATTTGTGCCCGGTTGATTGCAATAGGAACGCCCCTATTAAATGGAGCCTGAATAAACCTAGAGAAATGTGGGTAAACTATTGGTACCAGTCTACTTAACCTCGGGGTAATTACTAGCGGGATGTTTTTTGAAAACGTTGTTGTCTAATGAACTATTTAGTTTATCGTTTTCCAACTTACGTAGATGCCATGCTAGGCATTCTCGACGACGCCATTATGTAGAAAACTGCGAAAAATACAAAACAGGTGTGTAAGTATAATATATACAGGGTGTAAAACAATAAACCCAGAGTCTCAGACCATTAAAATGAATAACTTTTGTTGTATAACTAAAATTGTAAGTTCATAACTTTTTCCTATACATGTTCATCAGCTAATGGCGTCAGTTGCGAATTTCAAGAGCTCGTAGAACAAAAGTTGTTCAGTGTCATGGTCCGAGAGACGACACGGGTATAGTCTAGGGTTTATTATTTTACACCTTGTATAGCTCACAAGTATAAATACCCAACCACAAAACAATATTCAAAAATTGTAAACCTATTTCTCAATTTTCAATAAAAAAAACGGTTAACAGAATGTACTGCAGACCTTTATTGTTTTTAAGTACGTAATAACAAAAGGTACTCAGAAATTCAGATGATAATTTCAGTGAACAAGCGAGCTTTGTTCGAAGCTTCGATAAAATAGTTCGGTCGCTGGTAGAATGTACTTCAGTTTAATTGCCAGGACGCACGGCGACCAATCAGAATTACAAAACCAGTTTTTGCGGATATCTTATCGTACGGGAAATGTGTTCAAATCAAGGCTACGTTATACTGGAAATGTTAGTTTGATGTATCGCTGTGTGTACCTAGATAGCTCTACGTCTGATTTCATTAAATATTTTCAAGCCCTTAGGTATTCCGATTTTTTACCAGCCTTCTTTATTAGTCGTTTTCGTAGTGGTAGCCTTTCTAGCCATAACATCTTTCAAACCCTTCATAATTTAGTCTTTTCGTGGTCTTATCCTACTCAAATATTGATAATAACAATATAAGACTTGTGTACAGTCAAAGACCAGAGGAAAATAGTATTTTGACTTCACAAAAAATTGACTTCATAAAATATCAAGTATCACAATGTGAGGGTTTGTTTTTGACTTACGAGGTATCACATTTATATAATAATTAACTATATTGTAGTTAGTATTTAGTGGATCTAATTAACTACGAATCTACAAGTCACTAGATATCCAGAAAAAAAGCAATTTCGGCTACAGTTTCAAGTCTTACAAAAGTGAAAGTGTTTCAATTGTTATTTCTTCTGGTTCTGACACAATTACGGATTCGGTGAACTGCAAAAGGTTTAAAACTGTCACATATTTAATTTCTTCCAACCACTTTCAATCACCACTTCCCAGCCTATCAAGGTTAAAGGCAGAAACATACTTACGTGTCGTGGCGTGTCGTGACGCGCCAGAAGCAAATCGGTTTCATACATTTAATATGGTTAGGGAAATATTTGCATGGCGTGTCGTGACGCGCCAGAAGCATTCAGTTTTATACATCGTTGCGACACGACACGCCATGCAAATATGCCCCTAACCATATTAAATGTATAAAACCGATTTTCTTCTGGCGCGTCACGACAAGCCACGACCCGTAAGTGTGTTTCCGCCTTAAGGTTCCGAAACAAAAGTTCACGGGAAATCCGTTGGAGAAATGAACGCCATTGTGTCAAAGCTTTAGTATGCAGAGTGCGATTGTACGGTCATGGTCACACTCGCTGTCACATGCATTATTTATAACGAAAGAGTGAAACTTGTGAATCCAACAATAAGTGTATTGCGTGCAAAGGGACTTTTTTTACGGATGGGAAATCATTTGCTTTGTGTTCTAATGACCCCTCCTGCTCTGGGCGGAGCGGCAGGAAGTGTCAGACTTGTACTGACTAAAACTCATCCATGTTCCTTCTTAGTCCTTTGTGTTCCAGGGCCGCGGTATCTCTTTCGAACAGTCCCGCAGCCCTAGCAGGATGCAAAGGGACTAGAGATTATTTAAAAAATCATTACTTTTGCGATTAAAGGACAACATGTAGTTACTGGGGACATCGACTTGTTACATTCAGAACTTGTCGTTGGTCTTGTGGACCCAAGCGCGACTGCTGACCGTGGGGACGTGGGTTCGATTCCCGGGTCGGTCAAAAAGTGCTATTGGGTTTATTGGCGGTGCCTCGGTGCGCAATCGTTACCCGTGGTCCCGGTGGGTTGACCCATTACCGGGTCCAAGGGTAATTTTAATTACCCGTGGTTCCATGGCATTAGGGATTGTTCCCGAGCTGCTGTTACAAACAATATAGTTCACTCATTCATAAGTAAATAAAAAAAATCCATCCTTGGGAACAAAAAAAGCATAGCCGTTGGTCCTGCGCCTGATCTCTCTCTGGTTGTGTCGGATTGCCGTGCCATCGAACTATGAGAGTGAGGGGAACAGAGAGTGCAACTGTGTGCAGACACAGTTGCACTCTCTGACATACTTTTTTTTATTTTTAATAAACGTTGCTCCACACTAGGAATTTCTCCTGTATTGTGGGTGCGTAACGCACCCACGATACACGCACAAACGCACCGTGCGTTTACAAACATTTAAACTCACATACACAAACAGCCAGACCCGGTACAACTATCTGTAGGGCATACAAATATTTGTTCCGTGCGGGGATCGAAGCAGCAGTCGATCGCTCAACCACTGCGTTAACGTGCCGTCAACTTGAGCATAAAATATATTTAGCTCGCACATACTTGTGCACTATTATATCTCCCGCGCCGATGGCTAATCTCCACCGAGATTGGCTGCCGTGAGTGAATACAGCCAGGAGAACTATACATTCAGTACGAGTAATATGTTATTATATGCAGTTCAGAAATGTCTCGTGGGTTAAAAAAACAGCGGTTTCACACAAAAATGCAATACACAAGTTTAATGTATGCAAGAGCTCAAAGTTTTGTTTGATAACCAGCAAAAAAAAAATCAACGCTGAGCGGTAAAGAATCATGTATTGAATTCATGGCAACTGTTCTTTGATTCGATTCCAAGGTATTATAGGGTTTTTGCACCAGATATTTCTCAGGACCAGCCCGAGGTCTTGAATTCAGCCTGATTGATGGCAAAAGTCTCATTCGCTATAACATAAGACTGAAACATAATCAAAATGTAGGTGTACTAAAGATACCACTGCCACACGCTGCGGGGATTACAGTCAGATGGTTCAAAAGAGAAACAAATACAAAGGCATAGACATCACAATTGTTTGACGCGCATGTGTGAGTGATGGAAGAAGGCAAGAAGGGCAGAGTGCCAGAGGGTCAGACGCTCGTCATCTCGCCGTGAATATTCACGAGAGGGAACGAGGTCACCCATTGTAGTCGCTGCAGGCGTTCAGTTTGCACACTCTGAGATACTTAGTTCTACGTTATTCGTGTCGGTAATAGTGGGTGTTGGGAATCAGGCTTTTAGGAAAATATTCAATTCTAAATGATTCTCGTTGCTTGGCGAGAAGAGGTGCCACATCGAGAAAAGTGGAAAACAAAACAAGATCGACAATCAATCCAAAACAAACTTTATTTTAATGGGAAAAGGGTGATTTTACGTAGCATAGGGGTGAGGGCGCTACACCATTTCTCGTCATTGCATATGCGTCGATTTTACTGCCAAGTAGCGCATATAGATGTTTCACATTTTAAACAAAACTTTATGTCAATTGCTTTCGAATTCTCCACAATTTAGTACAAACTAAAAAAATGATTTTGTTTCCCGCATTTAAAATTCAAGATATTTGCTTACTGCATACACGTAAGCTTGGCGAATTGCCGACCAAATACTACAAAATGCATACTTTCATTACTAGGCATAGACATAAAACATGCTATAGTTCAAATTGAATTCGAAATTCAAAACGGGCGTTTCGCAAACGTGGAACGCGGTATCAGAATGGCTCAAACGATTTCCCGCGAATATGTTTTCCGAGCAACCAGCCGAGCGGGAGGTATTTGAATAAACTCATGTTATTAGAATTTTGTATATTTTCAAACGGATAAACAAGCCTTTGTATAAATCTTTGCTACACTATATTTATTTTGTTTGGTGCTCTTAAAATCTTATTGGGCAAACAAATTCACCTTTTACATTGTAGACGCCAGCAGCCTAACCTACAACAATCTGTAAAATTTATTCAATAGATTTTCGACTTTAGCGTTAAAGAATTAGGTTTAAGGCTGATTGGGAAAATTTGTCAGTTTTGGGTAGCTTGGTGTCTGTACGTATGTCCTATAACTATATTTCAACTATCATTTAAAAGTGCGGTTAGAATATTTTACTAGCGGATGATACTTCGAAAAAAAATAAGAACTGGCAACAATACTATAATTACTACACAGCTATTTAGACGTTGTTAAAAACGTTGTTTTTTTTTTTTTTGTTGTTAAAAATGGTGCGCCACACTAGGAATAAATTCTGTATTGTGGGTGCTCTTACAAACATTGAAACTCACATACACAAACAGCCAGACCCGGAACAACTATCTGTAGGCCATACAAATATTTATGAATGTTTTTTTTTTTTCATTAAATAATACGTATCTCAAAATTGTAAATATCACGTTAATAAAGGTTTTTTTGTCACAAATTGCTTTGTGTTCTCAATGCTTTTATGCCCAGCAGTTACAAGCTTTCTCTAAAATTTTAGATTTTAGCTTTTCTAGTTCGCCTCAAATGATAGGTACCTCACACAAAGCATGATTAAGTACTGTATATTCTTACCTATCTACGCTTATCTCAAAGAAATAAATCCAACTTTCTCTCCGATTTTTTTCTATGAAAATTAAAACACATTTCATAACACTTGAATACAATTGTTACACATACTATTTATACAAAAGTGTATAAAATATAAAGATTCATAGAATCAACATTGCCTGGTAGTCAATGTGATAATGACAAAAATACGAATGAGCCATCTGGATTAGCCACCCACCCCGTTTCGAACTAAAAGGGTTAGGTGGCTAATCAAAGTGATTAGTTTTTATTTTAAAAAAAAAAAAAAATTTGGATTGCTCTTTAAAAACTTTTTTGTTTAATTTAGTGTTGGTATAATATTATCGAAATTAGGCAATCTATAACTAAATTTATACTGTCACTTACGGTACTCGTATATCTTCTGCGATTTTCAATTATTGTGATCTCTCAATATTTCAACGCTGTGTTGCAAGCACCATGATCGCGGGTTCTCATCCCACGTAAGTGACAGTGTAAGTTTAGTTATAAAACGTGAAAGCTTAAAATAGTATTAGCTAATCTATGCTTCGATTCCCAACATTTCAGTCTATAGGTACATATATTTTAACCAGTCATAAAACGTTTTAGATTTGAAGCCGGAAAGGAAGAAGGCTTTGATTAATCAGAACCGATTAATACCCCAACGTTATTACCATTCAAAGCTTTCCTTTTGCGGACGTGTTCAGAATTTATTACGAAATGTTCTGTTTATAGTATTTTATTAGTTGCGACAAAGAAGACTGACACTTGGCAACAGACATATTGTCTCTATGCGCATTGTCGGCGACACATTAAATTAAATTAGTTACGTTGACTGTACACGATTCGTTCCAGAGAAAGTCCCTAACACTATAGGCATACAGCACACTGTGCCGTCAGACAAATAAGTGTTGCCTGTTGAATTTAATGTGGAGATTTTTTCACAACATTCAATGTCGATTTGCGGAACGCTTTTCTTTAGTGCTGACAAAGATAAAAGCTTTAAAAAGGTTGTATTCAGGTGTGATGGTTGTAAGAAAAGATAGATGGCATTTAGGCAGGAATAAGAAAAATATGGTTGGATTTTATGAAAGTTAATGTTGTTGAACTGCCTCGTTGGTCGAGTCGCAAGCGCGACTACTGAGCATGAGCTCCGGGGTTCTATTCCCGGGTCGGGCATAAACTCTTTGGGGATTACAGGCGTGATATTATGTGATAATAAATTATGGTTGAGAAGGAAGTGAAAGTTAAGGAGACGGATGATAGAGATGCATGGAAAAAGAACACGTAGGTACCCAAGTAACAAATTTTGGTACTATAAAAGTCCAGAGAACGTTTTAGAACGTGCTAACTAGTGTTCATGATTAGTACTATAATGATGTTGTAAACGTTCTAAGAACCCCAAAAAGGCCCGAGTTTTATCACTGATTTATTCTATAATCATTACATAAAGGCTCTCACGGCGACAAATTAGCTCTAAGAAAGTGCTGTTTGCAACGTTTAAGTCACAAATTTGCACTATAAAAGTAACCACAACAGGTTTATTCTGCTATTTTACACCGTAAATGATTACAGTGATCTTTTTTATCATACTTGTTCGCCAGTTCCCCAAGAAACAAAATATATCAATATAAGTTATGCTTTATGTCATTTGCCATTTTTACTTAACGTAACATGTTATAATAATGGTATACTACAAAACATTCAAGCACCGTAACCCTGCCATAACTTGCACTTGCGAAAATTATTGTATCGGTAAAATCAGTATGCTGATTTCAAATTTGACAATGCGCCCTCATAATTTTCGAATTTTAATTAAATTTAAATAAATAAAATAAAGATTCGTCCCGATTATGGCTGCTATAGTACACATTGGCTCCAGCCGTGCTTCTTATGTGATATCAGCAGCAGAAAACGGCAGCCATATTTTCACCGAAAATGCTTTAGTCTCGTAACAGTAACACAAACTCACTTATAGAGCTATTTAGAATTTAAGTTATTTAGCAACTGCGCTAGGAGTCGCTATGGTACAATTTAGTACTATAGATGAGTTTTCATGACTTTTTCAGAACTAGCCCCATTACGATGTTGAGGGAGCTTTTAAAAACCTAAAAGGTTACCGGTCTTGCAAGGTACTTTTATAGTGCAGATTGATCGTGTAATAGTGTTTTCGATACTAATACAATACTAGTTCTGTAAAAGTTATTTTGACGCATTAATAGTGCAAAATATATACATAAAAGTGTCAATAAGGTCGCCTATAGTACATAATAGTAGCATAATCGCTTTTTTCATATCTATTACAGTGCAACACTTTAATCATTCTTTTATATGGTCTTATAAGCGTTCTAAGAACTAAATTATAGAACCTAATTGCTCTTTAATCTTATAGAACCAAACCACTCTGTTAAAAACCTTTATAGTACAAGCAGTCACAGTGGTTACCATTATAGGCCGACTAAATCACTGTTTAGTGATAAAATGCCTTGGTTAAAGAAGCTTCTGCTACTTGGGTACTGTACCTACCCCAAATAAATCGGGGTAAGAAAAATTATATGAAGATGCATTCTGTCACAGTTTTTTTGTTTTTTGTTTATTATGTTGCCCCTAACTTGGAATTTCTCCTGTATTGTGGGTGCGTCTACAAACATTTAAACTCACATACACAAACAGCCAGACCCGGAACAACTATCTGTAAACCAAACAAATATTTGTTCCGTGCGGGGATCGAACCCGCGACACGCAGCGCAGTAATCGATCGCTCAACACTGCGCCAACCGTGCCGTCGTTTCGAATTCAAAATTGCATTAGCGGGAGTTAGACTTATGATTTTTTAATTCACTAGGATCACGTGCAATCGACACTCTTTTGTTTCCTGTTTCCTAGTGGAAATGAATTCGGTGAAACAATGTGTACTAGTTTTATTATGCCAATGTGGGACAGATCCAGTATAGCTGGTTCGTTATAGTTTTATGAACTCCCTGTCTCGCGTGTACCGTCTGTTTTCATTGCCTCTTTGTCAAATAACTATGTTATGAATATATGTTTCAAAGTAGTTTTTGTTCGTGTGGAATATATTACTCCTTTCGTGTGCACTGTGCCGTATACGTTTTGCGAAATTTCTGTTCTGTGTTTTTTTTTGAGTTCTGTGAATGTGAATATTTCCACTTCTGAATACGTTTTCGGTTCGGAAATATTTTAATGGGTTTTTGCATTTATCTATTTTAAAATATTATGGCCTTATTGGTGACGTACTTCAGGTGTGTAGTACTCGCTACTGGCGTGCGTGTACGATCAGAATTTATGAACGTGGAAAAGACGAAAGAAGTGGTATCTTTCTTATCAGGTGGCGTGCTGTAGTTTCTGCCTATGCCCAGTGGGAAACAACGCGAGTTAAGAGCGTTAACGCCTTTAAGTCCTTCTTTTCTGAAATGTCTGAACCAATTTTAATGAAACGTCATACGCATAAGCAGGATCAGGTCCAAAAAGTTAATAAAAGGCATTTACGATATTTTTGTAAATGCCTTTTAGTAACTTTTTGGACAGCTAAATTAGACCGATTATAAATTATCTAAACAGACAGAAATTTCAATTTTTTAATTTCGAAAATGTTTTTTAGTAAGTTTTTAGACCTATGTATCTTGCTTATGTGTATTAAGTTAAATTAAAATCGGTTCAGTCATTTCGGAAAATAAGGACTTAAAAGTTTGTATGAAATCCCGTAAGGTGTAAAGGCTCTTGAAAAAAAAAAACATGCATACATCAGCTCACGTTTTATTTTTATGCATAAAACATATCAATGTTCAAACTTGGAACCATAAGCTAGCTTTCAAGACCCAGACGAAAGCAATCAGCCAACACATTAAAAAAAAAAAAACATCACTCATCTCTTTCTCAACTACACCTACCTACGTAACAACAACCTACCTACTTATTGCAGCATTTATCTTATTTATCAAACAAACATAACTGACAATGCAACATCCAAGGATCCATTGTTATATCATATTACTTAAGATGTTACCAATTAAATTCGTGTGCGAATTACGATGGCATCTAGTCACGTTATCTTGTGGGCGGCGGCCATATTGCGAAGTTTTGTAAAACTCGTCAAGTGTGAGTCGGACTCGTACACGATATGTTCCGTGAAAAGGCCGAAAATAAATCAAGTCGCTGGTACGGGGCTTTAAGTTTCTTGTTATTAACTTTATTTGTTACTAGCTTTTGCCCGCGGCTTCGTTCACTTTATAGTCGGAAATTATCGCACGGGACCTTTTTTTTAAATATATTATAGCCTATGACACTTGGTAATAATGTTGCTTCTCTTTCATCATCAATACTCTCTTGCCCTTATCTTAATTCATTTGGTGACGGTGCAGCATGTATGTAGCTTCACTATCACGAAGAATAAAAGAAATATCGGAATCCCATCAGTAATTCTGTATATTAACCCTTATATCTAGACTTCACCATTTGCTTTACCTCGTTATAAGATTAGAAGTATAGAAATACTAGCTTATGCCCGCGGCTTCGCCCGCGTGGAAGTCGATAATTGTCCCACGGGAACATATTATCGGGATAAAAAGTATCCTATGTGTCAATCCAGGTTATAAACTACCCGCGTGCCAAATTTCATCCAAACCCATTCAGTAGTTTTTGCGTGAAAGAGTAACAAACATCCATCCATCCATCCTCACAAACTTTCGCATTTATAATGTTAGTAGGATAAACTCTGTGATTATTTCAAGTTTCTACATATTACGGTTCAAAAGATACAGCTAAGTGACCGATGGGCAGACTGTGGAGCCTTAATAATAGGGTACCGTTGGTCCCCTTTTTTACGGCACCCTAAAAACCAGCGCCCGCGCATCACTTCTCACGATATGACGGATTACACTGCACTGGAGCGCACGCGATCTGCCAAATCATAGACTAATTAATTGTATAATGTTTGTGTTGAATGGCTTTTACAGTTTTTATGAGAGAAGAAGTATGTGTGTGGTATTTTGTTTCAAAAATATTGCTTTCCTATATGAAATGCAGATGGCGATGCTCAACATATTTATTCGTTGTTTGCTCTGAAATAATTCTATTACTTTAAGGTGCATGCCAGAACTTGAAAATCTGAAAAAGGAATCATTACATACTCCATTAATATAACATGAAAGTGGTGTGTATTACACATGAAAATACAAATCAAGAAAGGACACACCTAGACCTACCGTAAAATTCTGATTGAAATACTGTATCGGAAAACTGAGTTTTTAAAGCTGAAAAAAGCACAATTGCGTAAACACGTGTAACGAAAAAAATTTTGCATATAAACGTGAAGAATTCGAGTACAAAAATGTGTTTCCGTAAAAATAATCTGTAATTATAAGAAACATCGTGTAATTCGCCATTACTGCAGATTTTATTGTTTGTAACATGTATCTTTTGTAACACTGTGCACACAGATCTGTGCCATTGGTCCAGTTAGATGTCAAGCGCAGATTCTTAACTAGAATTTTCTATGTCGTGGGTGCTGATTACATTCAGAAGCATGCCTGCGCAAGATTATTGAGTCCTATGTTTATTTCTTTATTTATTAGGCTCTTCAAGGGTGACTAAACTTTTGCCATTTGTACATTGAAGAAAAATTTCAAGAGAATAGGAACTTTGCGTGCTTGTTTGAAAGGCGCTTTCATCCTGCAACAGATTGTTAAGGGGATTCATCGTTTCATGTTGCCAATCATCAACTTTTTTCTTCATTTTATACTCGATAAATAGTCTTGACAACAGACTTAATACAACCTAACAATACACCCCACTAGTCCTAATCCATTAACTATAAAACAAAGCCATTACATTCAATAAAAAATAACCTTGACACCACATACAAAAGCAGAGCATAAGAAAAAATACTTTAAAACGTTCTCCACTGTATATCATTTGATTGAGCCACGTCGTCGGCTCGGGAGTGATGAAAATTTTAATGAGAGCTGCAATGTGCTCAGTGAATCTTAATGCGCTATTGTTGAGCATGACCGAAGTAAATTAGAGCTATCTTTTACGAAATTAATATTTGTCTTTAAAATAGGTGTTACAATAGATTAAATAATCGTACATAATTTTGTAATTTATTGCTGCTTGTTGGTGTCATTTTGAGGTAGATTTTTCTCACGGGTTTGTCTGAAAAAGCGCACTATGCGATGTGATTCCAGAGGTCATGTGCAAAGTTGAGACTACTGTATTGCGTAGTAGAACAGAATAAAAGTACTCTGCAATTGATTGATACTGTCAAACATAACACAATTTTGATTGTATCTATTCTTCCAAATTTTCTTTTTTTAAAGAAACGCAGAAAGCAAATCATTAGTCATTATTCATGAAACCCGTATAGGTACTTTAAATCAATCGAAATCATCCTATGATGTTCCCACTACTGGGACTGGCTGGGACACAATCCTCATAGAATCCTCTGCTGTTTAAGACAGAATTGACTATACTGTGATTCTTCACGAGGGCCCACCGGTGAATGGCAAATATCTTCGAAGTTTTCGTTTCTTTATCATCACACATTTTATCCCAGTCATATTAATTTTAAATTATTTTCATGACAAACTCCCAACTCTTTTACAAATAGCTGCTTTTATTCTCCAGCCAGCTATCACAAGTTTAAAAATGTCTGCACATACATTTCCCGTTTACCTGCACGAGGTAGCATAATGTTATATTAAGTTCAAAATGAAATTACTGTTTAAATAATGCGAGGCTTCCAGACTAGCTGGCGGTTGCGTTGTAATGAGCAAGTTGTAAGTAGGTTGCATTAGCAAGCAGGGGACAATGTTTGGCCATTTTCCAGGAATGTAATGCTCTTATCATTATTACTGCTCGGGTT
Source organism: Cerastis leucographa (assembly GCA_963082945.1). NCBI lineage: Eukaryota > Metazoa > Arthropoda > Insecta > Lepidoptera > Noctuidae > Cerastis > Cerastis leucographa. The sequence continues at coordinate 5,647,367 of OY720358.1, read as the reverse complement.
ATAATATTATGTGCTGTGGTAAACTCATGTTCTTAGTTGAAAAGTTATTAAATAAAGCATTTTTTTGGGAATTTTTGTTCTCACTGACGTTGCTTACGTAAACGTTCACGGCTACTCTATGCATGATACTTATTACTGCTCGATTGATAAAATTATGTGCTTTGCTCGGGTTAACTTGTTGTAATCAAGCTCTTAGTTGTTTTATTGGTGTAGGTAACATTTGTTCAAACTATCTAATCTAATATAAAAAATGTAAAAACTGAACTATGAAATCCTGACTAGGTATTTTACTTTCCTTCCAATCTATAAATATATATGTATATATAGCTGATTGCTAGCAATTCATTGGCAAGTGAAATACGGCTTTAGTCCTTCAAAGCGTTCTCCTTACTAGCCAAAGCCACTAGCCAGTGATGTAGACAGTTAAATGTACATGTATTGGTGTACTGGCCTCCATGACATAGACAAATGACGATCTCTGCATGTGGATAAAATCACTGCCGTAACTATTTTTCTAGCTTTCAGTTTCATTGACTCTGTAAAAGCGTGTCTAATTCTTTGTTCATAGACAAAACATTAATGTCCTTTAATCTCCTTTAATTAATCTCAACCTTTTCGTAACGTAGAGTGTAATGCATAGTTACACAACACTATTATAAACACGAAAGTTTGTATGGATCGATCGATGTTTTTTACTCTGTCACGCAAAACTACTAAACGGATTCTGATGAAACTTTACAGTAATGCTTATGCATCAATCAAACATATCATCATATATCAATGATAATTTTCAAATATGTTCGTCCACGTTAGATTCCGAAACCATCCAACCCATTTTTAGTGACATTTTGTGAATGTGAGTGATTGGTTCCAGCTTCAAAGATAGGTTAGATCTTGGACCCGATAGGTAGCACCGTACGAAGCAGGGGTGGTTCGATAGTAGACTTTAATATTATAACGATATCTTGTAAAAAATGTACAAATGCGAGCGAAGGCGCGGACCAAAAGTTAGTTCCACATAAAACTGATAGAGCCGCTTAATGTTCAATTCTCAGCTTGAAAGGATGAATTTGCGAGGCAATTCACTAGGATTGCCGAGTATTTCTGACGTTATGTGGGTAACATAGTACATTCGCTCTGTAATGTCCTGGGTTAGTGTTATTTCGTATCCTTTTGGGGATGATTTACGTATACGTTTGTCGCGTTATAAATAGTGTGGACTTGTATTGTGTATGGTCTGTAGCAAGTTATGTGTGTTAAAATGTTTTTCATATGGCTCCAACTGTTTACAATAAGCTGCCTAAAACTTGGAAAAAGCTTAATAATGTACACTTGAAAAGAAAACTTAAGTCATATTTAGTAAATAAAGCATACTATAACATTAACGAGTTCCTAGAAGAAAAAATTGTATTGACATAGTAGCTAATTTAATTGTTTTTTTTTTGTGTTTGTTAATTTACAAGGGAATAGTTTAATTATTTTGGATCTCTTTTTATTCTTTATTGTTGACATGATTATTGTACAATTGTCTTAATAACTTATCTTTGATTTTAATGTTCTGTTTGATTTCTATTATTTTTAATTTATAACACTATTATTAATAAACTTCGATTATTGTTCATTTTTAAGAGTTTTGTTTTAATTACTAAAATTTCTTTATATTTGCACGTCACATCATGTGGCAAATATGGCTGTATCTAATAATGTTCCACCATCTTGCATGCTGTATTTTCTTGTATAATTATGATACATGTTTTTGCAAATAAATAATATCTTATCTTATCTATGTGTTCTTGGAGCTTCAAATATTGTGTGGTTTGTGAGTAAATGGTTGTTATGTGTAGGTAATATGGTGCTTAGCACGTAAACGTTACGCTACATGACGACCATACTTTTACGCTTGGCGGCTTATGCAGTAAATGGTTGCCATGTCTATTGACAATCTTTTATCATCTTTACCAAAGGACGGCCGAAATAATAGAAATGATTTCATGAAAGAACGTGTAGGTTTCGATCGGTTATATCACTATTTCTCGTCGGTTCTGATTTAACACAACTGAAGGGGATCTTTCTTATCATAATACCAAAATACTGCTTGATTAATCCCGGAAACTAATTAAAAAATAGTCTGTAGTATTACTAATTTCTGCTGACTGCCTCGTTGTTCTAGGAGGCGCAAGCTGCGACTGCGACTGTTGAGCTTAAGATCCTTGGTTCGATTCCCAGGAATTTTTCAGTAGTAGCCATAGATGTCAAAATGTTTTTATCTTCATCAAGAAGTTTTCACAATTATTTCTTAATTTTTTTTGTTCATTTCATGAAAATACAATCAATTTATAAAAAGGAGCACTCAATCCCCTCACACACCTCCGGACACCTAACCTAAATCTACGCGCAAATAAATAGGTATCAGCTTATGCGCAGACCGTCACTCGCAGCTAACTTCCGAGCCGCCATAAAGTTTGAACTGTTAGTTTGGATTTGTGCTCGGTTGATGGTTGGTGGACTGATTACAGATTCACCAGTGACCTATCTGATTCTAAAGCAACGTCGCTTCTACAACTCAGTTCTCGTGAAACAAATCATCCTAACTCGACACGCACCCGACCACACATTCTCTCGCTCCACAGCTGCTATAGCTTTTAATATTCATTTTAATATGCAGCTGGAAGATCATACAAATGAAACAGGCAATGTGTGTGGTACTTATTATATCGGGGCCATAATTATGGCTATTCTCGGAACATTTCGCGTGGTCCAAATAATTAATGAGCTCCACTTTTGTAAGGTTTTCCTCCTTGCTTAAATCATGTTGTTAATGTTGTGTGTAGTTTTTTTTTTAAGTGAAACTTCTTATGCGACATCCAACAAGGTTGCGTTAAACGTTTAACGCTACCATGGAGGGGGAATACAAAGAGACAGAGCGAGAGTGAATGCGTGGCACTCGAACGCATGCGTGTAGTATTACGAAGTTTCACTTCTTCCGCGCGGAGGGACTCCACGTACTATTTTTTTTTTATTTCACACACATTCCGACTTGAGAACGTTTATACCTTACCGCTTTTCGTACAAACTTTCAAGTCGTTATTTTCCGAAATGACTGAACCGATTTAAATGATACTTCGTACACATAAGCAGGATACACAGATCTAAAAAGTTACTAAAAAATATTTTCAAAATGTGTTTTAAAAAAAGAGATAATTGGAATTTTCTGTTTCTATAGAAAATTTATAATCGGTCTAATTTAACTGTAATACAATTTTTCGAAAATGTTTTTTAGTAACTTTTTAGATTGTGTATCCTGCTTATGTGTACGAAGTTTCATTTAAATCGGTTCAGTAATTTCGGAAAATAACGACTTGAAAGTTAGTATGAAAAGCGGTAAGGTATAAACGCTCTTAACAATTACTCCCTTCACACCACAAACTGTTATATTCTCATTTGTAGAATTATTAAACACCAAATTCCCACTAGAAACGTAGTCTACTAGATATTCCCGAAATTCATGCCAACCCCAATGACGTCATCAATAGGTCCGTCAAAAGACGTGTCGGCGTTGTTATGTTTTTTTTTCTTCTAACTGGCACCTCTGTACAGGGTGACTGGTAATTAGTGACTGATACTCAAACACGTGATTATACTCATGATAACAAACAGTTTTCCCAAAGAAACATTTTTAATACTCATTTGCTTTTATCAAAATAAGACAACAGCCGTATGAAATTCGCGCGCGCGCCTGTGGCCTATCAGCTTGTGATAAAGTGAATGAGTATAAAAAAAAATATTCTTTGGGAAAGTAGTTTGTTATCATGAGTATAATCACGTGTTTAAGTATCGGTCACTAATTACCAGTCACCCTATATAGACCCAAAAAGATCTCTACGGTTGAGACTTATGTTGTACGGCCAGATTAGGATGGTAATGAATAAAAAATGAACTTACGTAAAGATTGAAAGACAAATGATCGAACTTTGATACGCACAGCGACCAATAAGCGCAAGAATACCAGTTTATGCGGATCTTTCATTGTACTTGAAATCCACACAATCGAGACCAAATTATACTGGAAAATATAGTTTGGTGTGTCTCCGTGTGTACAGTCATGTATTATAATATGTATACACGCAGCAACTTTTAAAAGTGCTTTTCTCCTACTGTATTGATTAAGGTTTTACGTTTTCACGAACATGGAATTTTGGAAGCCATACTATTACGAAATAGGTCTTATCTCAACGTAGAAACTGTAATTTCACGAGCAAATCACTTTTCAGTTTTTCTAAGTGTATACATATTATTGTTCGTGACTGTACAAAGAAATTTCATAGCGTGTTTTACCGATAATTTGCTGATCTCTAACGTTCTATTAATATTTTTGGTCTTGCAGGTGATGACATCCCTAAATGATTTTGCAGGTTTTGTTCGCCAAAGTACAACTTTAAAAGAAAACAATTTATATCAATCTGAAAATTAATTATTTATGTTTGTATTTGTGAAGTAGAAACTGTCGATCGACGTCAACTAATCCATTCTACCATCGATCGATGGTATCGATCGACGATCGATCGATTGGTGTGGTAAAACCCTAACATAACACAATGCAACATTTTTAAAATGTTTTTTCTAAAATTTTGTGATGAAATCAAAAATTCTGAAAAACAACCCGACAAAAAGTCAAGTGGCTGTCATCAAATAACAACAAATTCCCTATGAATTTTAAACTAAATACCACGACTACGTTTTGCACGTTCAGAAAACTCTCGAAATACCTCAGTGCTTGCAAAATACGGTACACTTGGCACCTCCAAGGGACATTAATAATTCATCGCATCAATTTGGTATACACAGGAGAAGTAAATAATGTACAAACATCATTATGAATGTTAATGTGACGTAGGTAATCACACAGCGCAATAGCTCATGTGTGATGTATGTCTGTATGCAATTAGATTATTGCAATAAATTGTACGTTTGAGAGATTTATTAGATGTTGCGTACGTTTGATGTGTTAATGACTTTTGTGAAGATGTTTGTGTTTTTTTCTGAAGGATCTGTACCTATTTCATCATAAGGTCAATAAATTGTTTGCGAAGTATGCGGGTTCAATGTGAAGTTGCGGATAACTGCCCGATGCTCACATCGTTCAATTTTTATTTAACGTTTACTGACTTAATCTGCACCCAACAATCGTTCAAATAAATACTCTTCAAACTCCAAAAAAACAGTCAACCGCGACACACTTCCTCAACAAAAAGCTGCAACACAAATCGGATCCACCAGACGACAAGACTTTTATTTTCACGACTTAATAAATACAAGCCGCGAGTTCAATGACCTAATTGAACACGGTCAAACAGGTTGAAAAGAAAGACTAATCGTATTGTTTCTTTGGGTTCGTCTCTTTTTATCTGCAGACCCTTAAACGATTGAGGCGTGAAGTTTTCGAGCGTGCCGTTACGCTGGATCAGTTCGTAAGACCGCTACTTTTTGATGTTCCATTCCAACGCCACTGGTAAAAACTTACTGACAAATGGTAATAAATTTTGAGAGCTTGGAGAGAGGCGGATATGATCAAACGAAGGTGATTTTGACATCTTATTGTCAAGACAATTTATCTTAATTTGGTCCAAGAGCTACATCTTTCGTCGTTGCTGTCTGTAGCTGATGTGTGTGTGGTAGCGTATAGAGGCTCGACATGGAATGAATCCTGATACCCTAAGTTCGAATTATCTCTTGCATTGACAACAATTCATTTCCTAACTATGCAACTAAATCGAAATAAATACGCCGCGTTTATTTTGAATTAGTTCCAACGATTCATTTGTTTTCATTGAACATCGCTTTACCAAAAATCCGCTGTTTTCACAGCTTCACCGTAACGGGCAAGTCCAGTAACTCATCGCTCACACTGTGGTTTTAGTTTCCGCAGTTAACGTGTTCTAGGAAAGAAGTAAAACGACACCGGTATGCAAACCAGTGGTTTAGCGGAAGTTAAATTATTCTAGCGCTAGATAAAGCTGATTTAGCCCAGCCTAGCGCTTTACTATATTGGGGTTGGCTAACTAACCATGTGGAGGCACACGCGAAATAACAGCCTGTTTTTTTGATACGAGATGAGAAATCTAGTGTGGAGCTGGAGCGTAGTTTTGGTTGACTTTTATTATTCATGCCGCGTTTGCATGTTTGTTTCCATTTTTAAGTGTTGTTTTTGATATAGGTATTTTTCGAACCTAACAAATCCTTGTAAATAATACTTTACTTTTTAGGTTAATCTTGTTTCTGGACTCGAGGTATTATACATGATACTAGCTGTGATATATATACAAGATAGTTTGGGAAAAGGCTAGGCAGATGATGATAACTAGCTGTTCTTAAAACTCACTAAAGAGAGCAAGAGATCCTACAATAGTACATTATGATATAAGTGCGGTAAGTTGAAAATTACAGCCGAGGCGATATTGCTAGCCTGAGCCGTAGGCGAGGGCTACAAGAAAGCAGAGGCTGTAATTATCAAAGCGCACGTATGTCATACGACGTTTTATAACACATTTGCGAGGAAATAAATAAAATTCGGATGACATTTTCAAACAAAAACAATACAGCGTAAAGAGAAAGCGCGCGGAATAATTTTTACGCTTTTTTTAAGGCAAAGGCACAAAAACAGCCAGTATTACTAATAAAGTAAATTAATATTTTTGTGTTTTGTTACAGATAAATGGTTGTAATTTATGGTCAAAATTGATTAAATTAAAGAATTAAATGTTTATTTATTATATTTTATCTCCCAACTTAATTTTATTAATAAAATGTTGACTACTTTTCTGACATAAAAACTCTTTGCTAAGATTTAAAAAAGTACCGTTCGTTTTAGACGGAGCATTATGATAAGCCGTGCGTTTTACTTTACATTACCGCACTAGTGCGTAATGTGATACATTACGATACTGAACTTGGTGCAATAAGAGACCCTTTACGAGCAAATGTGTTATAAATATATTTTTAGATGATATTTTTACCTTGTTACTAGGTTTAAAAATATACGGGCGCCGTCACCGAACAGGCTGGAAAATACCTTTATTCAGCCTGGTTGGCTGCCTGGCTAGCAGCCTTAAATATGAGCGATAAACGTGAGCAAAAGGAATATCACACCCAAATACAGCCAGATATATGACTCACAGCCAAATCCTACGTTATTTTTTATTAAATTTATCTCATATTTCGCGAATAAGTTGCCGATTTCGTGGGTCGCCCCAGGGAAATTTGAGCACTTGACAGTCGCGACACACATAAGCGGATATGGCAGTGAATCTGGATCTATATAAATCCTTCAAAATCAAAATATTTTTATTTCACATAGGCCTACATGGGCACTTATAAAACGTCGACAAAAGGTGCACGGTTTGGATTGGTCGTTTCCTATGGAGAAGAACCGGCAAGAAAGTCCATGGTTACTCTTTTGAAGTCATTTAGTTTTACAATATTTCTATGCTAAAGCAGTTGTGCCTACTTAAGTATAGGAGGACATCGTAGGCCCGACAATAAGTCCTTGCTTTCAACAAAACGTAGAACAAGATAAAAACTTATCTAGGAATCTATAAGGCCTACAATATCCACACATTCACAAACAATCGGTAAATAAAAAAAGGAGTCTATACAATAACAAAAAAAGAAAAAAAGACTAAATTAAAAAGTAAGACAAATGTTGTCATCCGTGCTGTAACTATTCTAAATAAAAGGTGTAATGATTTAAAAACTAGAAAGAATGGAAAACGTTACATAAAAAATAAGATTGAGAATAGTTACATACGGCATTTGTGCCGTTTATGAGCTACCAGGGAAGCCGCATGCGCGAAGGGGCTAAAGCCAAACTTCTTTATCTTCAATTTTTTAAATAAGAACACGTTTGATGTAATATTTAAACTTTTCATCGGTCAGTTCTGTAACTGACTTCGGCAACTTATTATGAAAGCGTATACTGTTAATAAGAAATGACTTAGAAACGCTGAACTCTTTAGTAATTAATACATACTAGTTTAGTTCCAAACTACTGTTGGTTTTCATGCCTGTTATGGCAGTTTAGTGTAAGATTTGGTTGGTTTTGTTTGATTGTTTTCTTAATCATTTTGTTTTATCCTGTGCAAGACTAATAAAATCCCTTTCCTTTTATAACTTTTCTTTCTTTAATTTATTTCTTTCCTTTTTTTATTAATTTCAAATACACGTGATCACCACGAACCCACATCCTACTATACGATTATGGCTCACTCCATTTCACAGAGACGAACCCAGCAATCGGAACATTGCAGCATGATTTTGATTATTCTCATGCTATAATGGTACTTCTAATCCTGCTATCTGTTTGTTACAGGTCAAGGTCTTATCAGTCAGTGCAAAGGGAAAGCTCATAAATGCGATATGATCTTACCTTAGTACCTTTCTGAGTCTTATCGCAGTCAAAGTTGGAAATATTGTAAGTTGAAAGGCAAAGGTTTCCTACTGAAAGGCGATAAGGGGAATTAGAATATTTGGTAACTATTTAGTGTAGTTTGCTTCGGTTCAGTGTAGGGTTACAACAACAGCTTCTTCATTGTTTACGAAAATAAGAGGTCATTTTGAAGTTTGGTATGAAAGGAAAATAATCAACATGATGGCAGAAAAAATCTGGGATTTGAGAAACACGGAGAAACTGAGAAACTCATGACCGCATTGTAGATAAATTTGGGTGAGGTCTATGTACAGAAGTCATCTTACGGCTGATATGATTAAAGAAAAAGCTTGATTAGAATTATTAGTATTCCCGATATTTGAATACAAGTTTGCATGAAATGAAAAGGCTTTTTATTTTTTATAACTTACTTGTTACAGTTTTATTTTTTCCAAAAAAAACCATACAAAAACATTTAAAAATATTAAAAGTGGTTGGTGGTTTGCCGGTGTCAGAAGCAAACCCCAAGCTATGGTGGTTTAGTTTGTGGGTGGTTAGGGTTCCAGAGACAGGAACCTCCTCGAAATACGGGCCGTATCGAGGAGTACTGCCGAGAGCCTAGACATTATGTTCGTCGAGGCTTTTGGCCATTTATTTTATTACTATTTGAAATATAAGTTGTTTCTCTTAAACAGAACAGCGTCTCAAAACTTCTGTATAATGCACACAAGTTGTATTTTCTTTCTCTCTTTGATCATGGAAATCAACATAATAACTTTACGTAACAACCGAATAAGTTGATCCCTAAACTCGTAACTAAGTTAGGAGAATCCTACCCCGTGGATAATAAATTGTTCTTCCTTAAGAACTTTATATGACGTTTCTTTGCGAACTTTCTGTGTTACGATGCGGATTTTTAAATTATTATTGAATCTAAAGTGAAACTAGCTCTCATGGGTTATTTTGCAGCTGGCTGAACTTTTGTTTATATTAGATTTTATTTAGCTCAGTAAACTGTATTTTTTTTAAAATAAACATTGCCCCACACTAGGAATTTCGTCTGAATCGTGGGTGCGTTTACAAACATTTAAACTCACATACAAAAACGTGTGGGGATTGAACCCGCGACACGCAGCGCAGCAGTCGATCGCTCAACCACTGCGCCAACCGTGCCCTCGAAAATTAAATAACACATAATTATACCTATTACTTGGTACTTGATGACTGCCTTGTTGGTAATGCGACTGTTGAGCATGAGGACCTGGGTTCGATTCGCAGGTCGGGCAAAGAGTTATTAGGTTTTATTATTATTATTTATATTTATTTATTAAACAATTTTAAAACAAACTTTTATTTAAAAACTAAGCCCTACAAAACCGTTTTCACAGTTTGTCTGTGGGAACGGAACGATATTTTAAAAATAATGTTAATATACTAAAATTAAAGTTGAAACTAACAATCAATAAATCTTAGAAACTATTTATTTACTCTCTCCCAGCAATCTGCAAACCACTTTCCTAAAAAATATGGTTTACAGACTCCTGAGAAAGAATAGTTAAAGCGATTTTTCAAACTGACTTTTAATTTTCTGACTTTCTCCAGTAGCAGCCACGGAGTCTGGATTTGTATTCGGTTGATGGCAATAGGCTCACGCCCTATTATATGGGACTTAAGTATTACTGAGAGCAGCAGTGGCCCAGTGGTGGCAGCCCCGACTTACTAGCAGTAAGCCGTTGGTTCGAACCCAGGCAGGCGCATTACTTTGTGTAATTTATTTCATCACCGCTGCCCTCAAAAACGGTGAAGGAAAATATCGTGAGGAAACCTAGTCCTAGAATTAAAAATTCGAAGACATGTGACATGTACCAACCCGCACTGGGCCCGCGTGGTAGATTACAGCCCGCTCCCTCTCATAGAAATGAGGCCTTTGTCCTAGCAGTGGGAACATTATAGGCTGATGATGATGATGATGATGTATAAATAGCGAAATATGGGTGTACTATTAGGTGGTCACCCTCTAATGGTACAGGGTCAAAGCTTTTTGCTTCAGTGAGATTTTTAATTGTTAACCTATTCCTTACACGGTAAAAAATCCGGTGGTGGATTCATCCCCACGAACAGAAAGGAGGCCTGTGTCCAAGCAGTGGAAATATTATAACCTGATTAATTTTAAGCATTGTTTGTAAGTAAAAATAACATTTGGCATACTTGACCCAGCAGTGTAGCGCTTTTTAACCTATATCAAAATAAAGATCTGTTTAGTCTTAAAATTTTATTTTATAACAACATGACGGAACATTATTCAATAAAAAATAAAATAATGGCCACTGCAAATATTATGCTAGAAAATTCTACATTTTCAAATTGAATATCAACATAGTACTTACCTACCTACTATTCGACGTTGTAAGAGTTTTCTTGAAACAAAGCGCTTCAATCTGAAAATCAATGAAGTAAATTATAAATTCTTGGAATTAGTTAGAGCTTTGCATTTCTCTTTGTTGCGTTCGTTTATATTTTGAAATTCATAACAATGCCAATATTCAAATCCTATTTCTAGTTTATATTTGATTTTATATTAATGACGTGGAGCTCGTGGCTAAATAATAACAGCCGCACAGGTCGATCTTTAAGGTTAAGCCATGCTTGCCGAGGTTAGTCCCTGGATGGGTGACCATAATTACATACCGAGTTTCATTCGTGACTTGGAAAGCACGTTAAGCCTTTGATCCCGGCTGTCATTTGTAGATCTTTGACAGTCGTTAAGAGTAGTCAGAAGCTAAAAGTCTTACCAAGGGGATAGTATTACCCAGTTACTGGGTTGTAGAGGTCAGATAGGCAGTCGCTTCATGTAAAATACTGGGAAAAGGCTAGGCAGATGATGATTATGATGATGCCTATTACTTATATTTCCTATAGGTACTGTGTTATTGTTTTTTTTTTTTTGCGAATTTCTCAGTAGCAGAGGGATATGACCCTAGTTAGAAAAAAATTGCTACCAGAATGTTGTAATAATTATAATCTGGATCTCTTCAAAGTTCGAATGACTCGGTTTCTTCTAGGCAAGCGTGCTCCACCCTAGACCGCATCATAGCTCCACATCAGGCGAGTTGCGACCAAACGCAACCCTATTTAGTTAAAAAAAAATACTCAATTTGGTTTTAAAAAGTGTCCAAGGAATTCCTTTTCCGTTCTTCTCCCCATATAGAGCTTTGATACTGGTAACCAGCTTGAACTTTCTTATCAGCTTACCAACCAATTCAAAAGTCTGTCAATAATTTAATTCGATAAAACAAAAACTATTCGTTTGACCTCCATGTTGAGTGGGACACTTACTTATAATGTTCTGTTACTATTTCACAGTTCCTCTAATATTTTGCAAGTTCGTAGAATATTTACGGCCGATCCCATCTACTTATAGATCTTCGAACTCTGAACCCCATAGATTATTCGATACGTGACTAGGGCACTATCGGACTGGTATTGGCACACCATAGAGCAATGTTTAACTTTTGAGGAGAATATTTACATCTTTCTCTTTGCTCTATGCAAGATTGTGTAAGTTTTCGCTAGTAAAATAATGTTATTTATGCAGACATATTTTTTTAATAGTTTTGTCTACATAAATAACATTTAAAAAAGACTGGATGAGAAGGCAGGTTATTGAAATAAGTTTCGTTTTTATTTGTATTTGTTTGGTCTAGATATTAATGGGAAGTATTGTTTCTTCTTAGGGTAGTCTTCTGCAGGGTACCACTTCACTCAGTTATTTATTTGTTTTACTTTACAAGAAATACGAAGTGCTTCTAATTTCCATCTTTATGCAGATGGCTTGCAGCTCTACAGGCATTTTAATGTAGCTGATGCGGATTCCGCTATTGCTGCTATGAATCATGACCTGGCTTGTATCAGCGCTTGGGCTAAGCCATTTGGATTGCAAATTAACCCAACAAAATCTCAGGCCATGATCATAGGCAGCAGATTTGTCTGAACTGCGGCTGTTGTTGCATCTTTGAAGCCTTTGTACCTCGATGGTGTTCGCATTGACTAAACAGAAACTGCCAAAGATCTGGGAGTTACTATAGATTCCAATCTGTCGTGGCGAGCTCAAGTCAACGAGTTCAGCCGTAAGGTACACTTTTTTCTACACTCGCTGAAATGCCTTCAGAATCTCCTGCCTTTGAAGACTAAAATTTCTTTGGCACAAACGCTTATTCAGCCGATTATAGATTATGCCGACGCCTGCTACCTGGATGCTACTGAGGAGCTATTAAATACGCTTGAGCGCTCGTGAAATTTATGTATTCGCTTTATTTTTGGTCTCCGTAAATATGACCACGTTTCTCACCTTCGCAAAGAACTCAAGTGGCTCCCAATCCACCTTCGCAGTAACACTAGGATCCTATGTCTCCTCTTCAATATCCTACACAACCCGTCCTATCCTTCTTACCTGCGCGAGCGTTTCTCTTACGCACGCCCCAGTGACGTACCATGTAGATCGCACCTTAGATCCATCCTTAAATCCCATCCTCACAAATCCAGCTATTACTCATATTCCTTCTATGTTCATGCTGTAAGGTTGTGGAACTCACTTCCGCCTAGCATTCGTGACTTGAAGACCATTTCGCTCTTCAAAAACCTAGTGAAAGAGCATTACCTTTCCTCTCAAATCTGATTTATATATGTATTTTTATTTGTTTATATATCTTAACATTATGTATTTATTTAGTTATAATTATGTGTATTTATATTTAGGTAATAGTATAGGTTAAGTTAGGTTAGGCACATAAACAAATTTTTCTCTTCATTATCTCACACACTATCGTCTACATTTCTTTTTCATTTTTCCTTTCGCAAGCAAAGCAAATAAGCAGTACCTTTGTGCTCAAATGTTTTATATTTTTCATCACACTTGCACGTAAACAGTGTCATAACATACAGGTTAACTTGGCTGTAATGCCCCATATAAAACCCTAGGGCGGTAAGTATTTTTTTTTTTAATTTTCATCACACTTGCACGTAAACAGTGTCATAACATACAGGTGAACTTGGCTGTAATGCCCCATATAAAACCCTAGGGCGGTAAGTAATTTTTTTTTAATTTACAGCACCGCGTGACAGCACACAGGTCATGCAAGTTCATCAAGCAAGGAGTTTACACGCAATTGAAAAATTGTCTTAAAATGTTATCTAAACAGGAATTTCATTCAATCTCGCTACATGTTATTTAATTACTCAACTAATGTTCTAAAATCTAAATAATCGATAGTTTTTTGTATCAAAACGTCGAAATTTTTTTTTTTATACTCCGTCATGGCTGTATACCTAGGTAAGTATTTGCCTTTAACGTTTCTGAACAAATCATTTGTATAATCTGTGGTGTGGGCAAACAGCCCGCCATCCGCAAATCAGTTCACGTATTTCGTAATAATATGTGCTGACTTATGTATATTCATAATTATTAACTCGCAAGTGTGATGAAAAACATTGTATGTTTCACGGGCGGTACGGGAATTACGAACCTCGGCTCAGAAAGCCCTCAGTCTTCGACTTCGGGCTTCTACTAGAGCCTCGATCGTAATTCCTTACTTACCGCCCTTAATACACAATATACTATTTTCCTGTGTTCTCTACTAGGTGTACATAAATAGTAAAATAAATAAAATAAGTGTGTAAGGTTTGTCGAGGGTTGCGTGAGTGCCTATAAGTACCTATTTAATTAAACAAAAATTAAAAAAAAAAAACTAAGAAAAAACTAAAAAGCTTGTTGCGAGGTTTGCGTAAGATACCTATAAGTAAATAATTAAACTGAAATTAAAAAAAAAAAAACTTTGCAGATTAAGTTACTCAATTAAATAGGTACTAGTTTATTTACACAAGTAAACCTCGCGACAAGCTTTTAAGATCATATAAATTGTGTATAATGAGGTTATAAGTTGATAGTTAAAATTTTTAAAGAAAATTTTATTTTCTTTTTTTTAGAGCATTTAAATAAAAGCTTTTTTTTTTAAAGGTTTTTTAACATATTTTTTTAATACTTAAAACAGCATGTTAGCCTACAAACAAATTGTTAATTCATCTTCTTAATAAAAATACGTACTTACCTAATATAATTTATATCATTGTTTATCAAAACGCCGCCACAATTTGTAGCCATCTCGAACCTTCCACCTAATTATTATTTCTTGTGTGCGACAACAATGGTGTGTACTTGCGTTAAGTGTAAGTCGAGTATAATCCGCTGCTGCCAACAAACGAACCAACGTGATCCGATAAACATGAGCTTGTAATCTTACTCGAGTTTGTCTCCGGTTTGAGGCAACTCTGAAATAAGGGAAATCATTTAATAAGTAAGCTTTTATTATAAAATGAAAATGTGTCAATATTTTTTATAACCAGTATATTTAGAAGTTATACTACTACAAAAACTACTGAATGAATCTGGATGAATTTTGGCAGGTATAGACACTAGTCTGAAATAGCACATAACATACTTTTTATCTCGGTTTGATCATGTGGGAAAGTTACCGAACAAAACGAGGGAGAAGCCATAGTTATATACTCTCTAACACCAAAAGTACCACAAAAAAAAAATCCCCGAACAATAAAAGCTACGAAGCTACTTAATCAAGCGTCATCCCCTTATATGATACAGAATGATGTAAGAAATGACACGTAGCTAAGCTAACCCGAAACTCAAAGCTTACCCAAACCCTCTTGAGCCGACTTACAGACAACGAACATGTGTGAACAAGAGTTACGCTTGTATAATCCCACCTCTGACAATCTAAACATATCTGAGGGTTGAAATAATTTGTAAGGATGTTTACAGGGTGGAATTTTACGATACTTGTTAATAACTAAATAACGTAAGTAAATAAAAAACGATAATTATTAATTAAGTACCTACTAACTTAAGTAATCTGATGGACCTTTGAGTAAAAGTGCTTTAAAACCATGAAATTTTAACTTTTAAATTCAACGGGACCACGTTCATGGTTTTCCTTATATTTAATTTATTATGTTTGCTTAGAGAGATTTGATCCTTATGAATGACCCTATTGATCGATAGCATAAAAGTACAGTGTTATTCCTTCAGATTTAAGCTGGTTCGATTCCCGAGTGGCATCATCAGCAAATCAATAAATTCGTATACGCTCTTAGAAGGATTAAAAATGTTACAAATATTAAAACAGCTGTAATGTCCTATCGTGCATATGTGGAGTCCTCGCTGCGATATGGGCTAATTGCATGGGGAAATAGTACCGACCATAATAGAGCATTTATCGCTCAAAAGAAATGTGTTCGAGCCATTCAGGGCATTCCACCAGACGTATCTTGTCGACCATTATTTAAAAAAATCGGTTTAACTCATGTAACACCTCTGTATACCATGTTTTACGCAAATAAATAAATATGAATATGAAAGACAAACATAACACCCCTCTTTTTTGGTAGGGGGTTAAAAATAGTACCCACTGTTCGCGACATAGTTCAAGACAAAATACACCGCTAAATATATAGCGCAAATATTATATTTCAATTTAACTAACTTTAATACAGAAGTAAAATTAACGTTATGTACGAAGAAGATTTTTACAATACTAATAAAAAACAAAAAACAAAATAGAACCTATACATAAATAAAACAAGCTGTAGTAATAGACAGTTAAAAGTCGAAGTAACTCAAGAAAAAGAAAATTTTCTTCTACGACTTTACCGTATTCTTGTTTCATTGTCTGTTTTAGGGATCCGTTAAACTGTCGGAAGAGAACATCTTTGAAATTATGCCCGTGCCTGCCATCCTGTCAAATCTGTCAGTTCGTCATACCTACCCCTTATTTTGGTGTGGCAGTTTGACGTTTCTAGTTGTTTGATACAGTGGAAATGGCTAACCAATTACAGAACTGAAATTGGTATAGTTGAAATTTAGCTTTCAGAAACAATGTTGACTGGTTATATGAACTTTATTAAAAGAGCCTGCCCACTACACCGTACCATAGCATGGCCGTGCTATGAAAGTGTCAGGCACGGAAAGAAACATGACACGGAGTATTATGCCCACTAAAACACGTAACTTAAAAGATTGTAACGAGTACGATGAGTTTGTTCCGCCACTTCTTTTTCCCAGCTAAAACACTAGGAAGTGGCGAAGGGCGGGCGTTTTGGGGGACTGTCTCTTGTAATTTTGACGTTCAAAAAGTGCTGATTATCATCCTAGTTTGAATAAATGACTTTTGATTTTGTTTTTTTTTTTTTTTTTTGATGCGAACGCGTATGATGACCGTTCTCAACATACGCGTTTATAACGGGCTTAGAACGGTCATTATACGCGGTCAAACCCTATATTGTATTTAAGACTACTAGACAGCTAGTGGTCGTGATACGTTCATAGCACGGACATGGTGAGTACATAATAAGAAGCGAACCTGAAAAAAACACGATATAAATAGTCCATCGGTATGGACCATAATCAAAATTATTTATTACAGTCAATGGTATTTGAAATAAGCGATTCTATTTTTGAAAAGTTAAAAAAGTACCTACATGGTTGTACTTTCAGTATGGACAGAACCCAATCGAAAAGTCGGTGTCAAACTTGCCAGTTTTTGACTTTAATGAGTAGTTGGCATAGAAAGATGCTTATTTACTGCTTACCGTTGCTATTGTGAAAGGGACAGAAATAACGAATTATTTATTTCCTGCAACTTTAATTGACTGCAGGCTTTATAGTTTTCTCTGTGTTTTCAAGTGAAGACGAAGCGTATAATCAGATAGCTTATGCAATGGCATGCCTGAAGATAGCAGGACATTTAATACTAGAAACAACTTGAAACCTCGAACGATGTTGTTCGTGAATTGAAGTGATTTTTTTTATTGCTATTTGAGAGCATGTTAGGAATCAATGAACGGCCACAATTTGTTTTTTTCGTATTGATTAATGTTGTTAGATAATATGGACAGTCCAGCCTTGACCAAAGGATCTGATGCTTCTGACTTTCCTTCTCTGACACGACACCAACTTTTATCATGAGCTCAATACATAAACTTGACGCTGCGCGACGCTTGGCATCAACCATGTAACTCAGGCCCGACTAGACATACAATTACCTTCCAGGGTTTCAAGTCTGCTATTACAATAGTGTCAGAATGGCCTATCATTGATTTCACAATCGTTGATTTTGACAAGTTTGGTAATCTACTAATATAATGGCGTCATTATGACTTCACAATGGTCAACCACTGACACTCCATTGAAAGAAATGGCATAGAATTTGACAGACGATTATGAATTTAGCAGATTACGGACTTTTAGTAAAATGACAATGGGATCGTGTTGGAATGACGATGTTTATAAAAATAACAGATTGGAGGCCCAGGACTTTTACAATTTCTGCCATTCGGGTGCCTCTTACGTTTTTTTCACCATTTGCATTTAGTCTGCCCCAAAAGAATTCAAATAAATGGAGACTTTATGAGTGTTCCATAAAAGTGGGCAAAAAATAACATATCGCCTCAATAGCTCTTCAGGGATTGTTAGTGTTCACATTGTTCAAAGATAATAGGATGACATGTAATTACGTGCAGAAAATAAAGGACGCAAGAGGTTTTATTTCTTATGATGAAGTTCATTGCGGTGCCAAGCGCGTTAGATTTCCCTAGAGTAAGGAACTGGGCGGTGTGGCCTGGTTTCCAACTTCTTATACTTCGATAATCTGTTTAAGTACCAGTTCTTTGTAAAAGTTAGGATCCATTTGTTCGTTATAAGGTAATTTGCGCTGATCATGTAAGTTTTAATTTCAATGTTTTCTAGTCTTCTGCCTAGGTTGTTTTGTACTTTAAGTCAGTTCACTGTTCTTTTGTTTGTCTTTTTATCATTTTATAATATCATTCCCAATTCATGTTTGAGTTATAAAATATTTCAAGTTTTAATTTCAATGTTTTCTAGTCTTCTGCCTAGGTTGTTTTGTACTTTAAGTCAGTAAATCAACATCAACAACTATTATTCGCCACTGTTCTTTTGTTTGTCTTTTTATCATTTTATGATATCATTCCCAATTCATATTTGTGTTAAAAATGATTTCTATAGGATTACTAAATTTTTAGATTCACAGGATTATTTGTGTTGTTGCTCAAAGTTTATTAAATGCGAACGCAAAACGAGCATCGGTGGCTTAGCAAAACAGACTAGTTCCAAGAAAGAAGGCAATAAAACAAATTGAAAGTAATGTCCTCAGAGCCTTTGATACTAGGTACACCAAAGGAATGAAGACTCAATTCAAATGACGCAAATTCAAGTAAAATGTTTAGGATTACAAAATTGGCCAAGCTCATTAGTACTGAAAAGGGCAAAGTTTAATCACTTTGAAATTAGTTAGACAGAAAACCGAGGGAACGTAGTCTCATGACCCTGTAGGCATTGTTCTTTTACAAATCGGGGCCTAATCAAGTCACGGTAGTTGCTAATAGATCAGTGAATTACTGGAACAAACTGGGGCGAGCTCTCTAATTTCCATATATTTCAACAAGACGTGCCCTGCATAACTAAGACGTAGTCAAGGTTTTTCAAAGAGCTTGGAGGAGCTTTCCAAGAAGTTTTGTTACCGTTCAAAGTAAATTAGAGTAATTTTGGACGGTTTAAATCGTGATTTGTATAGCTTAGTCCGATCCGGTAACATATACGTCGTATATTCTCGTATATATATGCGTACTTTTATGTGGTTAAGTCGGAATTAATGTTGTTAAAAGCTTTTCCTCGTGCGTATATGTATCTATGGAAACATGGACGCTATATTCTGAACGTATCTCATATGGGATTCGGAACAAGTTTGCAAATTTTTTTAATATAGAACACCGCAAGGAATATTCCAAAACATTGTCCCATATAAAGGGAAATATAATTACATATTCAAATTTTTTACTATTGTGTAAAGAACTGTATCCCAGAACAATAGCAGAGATCAACATTTCATATGTTCTGCAAAGGCTCGGTTCGCCAGCAATTAACTCCAGTGAGGCAGCTGTTTTAAATTTTAGATTAAGGACAAAATTCTGTGGTTTTTACTTGTACTTACTTTTTAAAATTCTCGTGGGAAGCTTAGGTTGACATGATTACTGAGGTCGGCTCGCTTTATGGAAGTTTAGCGAGCATTACGCAGGTCATAACTTAGATCCTTCTGCAAATAGAACTTTGTTTGTGTTTGTGTCTGGCTTCCGAAAATAATGGTGTATATTTTTGATATGGTTTTATTTCTCTAGTGATTGCTTAGGTAAATATGGTGGCAGCTGATTTGAAGAATAATCGCATGATGTGGATCATTATATAGATGGATGGCATTGAATTCAATTCGACAATCATTGATTGAACATTTTATCTATGTAAAAGACAATAGTTTTTCACTTTTTTTCTATAGCACTTAATCAGCCGGTTATATTACCACTGCTTAGGAACAGTATTTCATCACACAATGTTAATTTTAGTTAATTAGGTATACATTTTATAGTTTTATGCTTGTCGCACGGCTAATATATTTTTGGGGCATGCGGTGCTAACCTGTAAGAAATTGTTACACTAACATTAGATTATGGAGGTACAGTCAGCATCAAAAGTCGGTTAACACTTATAAATATTACACCAAGTTTTGTGCTGGTCAGTGTGATCTGATGTAATATTGTTTTGCGAATTTGTGTAACCATTGATGAAAATATTGTTATGTCTTTTACTCCAGTCTGTTAATATGGATCGTTCTAAAACTAAGACGTCTTATAATTTTGGTTATGTAAAGCGACTTTTGCTGCTGACCGTACTTTAAATATGTATATAAAGTAGGTCGTAGGTACGTTGGTCTAGTGGTTGCAAGCACGACTGCTGAGCATGAGGACCTGGATTCGATTCCCAGATCGTGAAAGTATTATTGGGTTTTTCCATTAGGAATTGCTCGGTAGCAGCCCCTGAGTCGGGAATTCTGCCCGGCCCGGAAATAGCGTCGCCCTCTATAACATGGGATTCAAAAAACATAACTGGCGATATTTAGGTGTACTAATAAGTACATCTCTGCCTACAGGCGGGATGATATACAAGGTGTTGATTTGCCACCTCGTCAAATTTCAGGAGGTGGTCACAAAAGACATAAATAAACAATTAAAATTACGGTACCTAGTTAATTATTAATAAACGCTGATTTTTTTGGTTGTTTAAGTTTGACAATATTTCAGAATAATCCCCTTAACGTGGTTTAGGGAATAAGAAATTATCGAATAAACGTTTGAAATTGTTTGCATGTGTGTGAGCGAGGTTATAGGGCAAGAACCAGACGGGCCGCGTTTAAAACACGAGTGGTTCACACCCACCGATTCTGTAAAATAGAAAATTATTACCTACCTGTTTTATTATTGATTCGGGACGAGATTCATTAGCATAGTTACCTCCTTGAATTTGACGAGGATGCAAAACAACACCTTGTATTAACAGTGTAACCAATTGTTGGTCGAATAATAAAGGAAAAATAAAAACAGGTCACCTCTTTGTGAGTGGGAGTGGGCTATGATCCCGTGACTGGGACTATATATATATATATATATGGACTGGGTACGCGGGTCCAGTGCCGGTTAGATTACCACAATAATCCACAAGTTTATTTAAAAATTGCAACAGAATGTTTGTTATAACCTGTAATAAATTTGAGGGCTTGAAACAAAAACGTTATTGCCAGTAGGTATAGAAGGGTTTGTGATTCTAATTTCAGTAACAAACTGAGTACGATGTTTTATGCAAACTGGGTAACTTCCCCTTCGCAGGTTGTTCAATCATTCTCAAACTGACCCTTTGAGCCCTCGGACTTGATTGCGTAGAAATAAGGATGAGAATGTGGACTTCCTACATAAAATGAGGAGAATCAATTGAGAGAAATAAGTTATAAAATGAATTGAGGAGATTGGAGGAGTTCGTGGCTAAATAATAACAGACGCTCGGGTTCATCTACAGGTTGACTGATTCTTTATTTTGTACTAGCTGTCCCGCGAAACTTCATCTGCGTCACATTTTCCCCGTTTTCGCAACATTTTTCATTACTGCTCCGCTCCTATTGGTCGTAGCGTGATGATATATAGCCTATGTCCTTTCCCAGATTAAAATCTATGTTCTTGCCAAATTTCATTAAGATCCGATCAGCCGTTTAGTTGTGAAAAGGTAACAAACAAACATACAAACAAACAAACAGAGTGACATTCGCATTTATAATATTAGTATGGATTATTTTTCTTTAGTCGATTGACCCCGCGCTGTCAAAGATAAACAAAAAATGTCTTCGAATTTCAAATTTGAGTACAAGTGTGTAGAAAATGTTAAGAGAAATAAAAATGGAATATTCCTCGAAGGGCACCAACTTAGAACCGCACCAAATGAAGCGCACCAAAAGAATTCCAAAAAATGCACCATTCAGGTGCGCTATTATAATTTTATTCCTCAAAACGCACCAATGAAACATTTAGAAGAGCATGAAGAATTCGTAATAAATTATATTGGTAGACGTTTTAAATTCAACTGTCCTAAATGTTTATTAATAAAACTACCAGGAATCCAGAAATTAACTGAAACTACGTGCTAAAGCAACTTACTACTTAGCTCAATAATGGTAAAAATACAGGTTTTGAAATTGGTTCATTTGTTATTTTAAAAAGTTAAAACGATCTCACTAAATTGAGCGCAAACGATTAAACACAAATAGGTTTTCGATATTTTCCGTTAGTTTACTACCTATCTCTGTCTTAAACCCATTAAAGCAAACCGTTGGCGATTGAGTATCGTTATCTTCTGGTCAACTTAAGGTCCTCGTTTTTGGAGTATAAAACAAAAACAAGGCAAGTTATTAAAAGCTTGCAAAATTAGTGAACCTATGAGTCTAGGAATGTAGGTACTAAAGTCGCAACAAAGTCCTTTAATTGGGTCCAATGGTCACTAAGGTCGTGGCCGTTATCATATCAAGAAAACTTTTCTTATTGACTGTACAAATCACAAAATTAGACGGCGGGATCAATTGACCAATTCATAAATCGACTAGGTCGATTGATCCCACGGGTCCCGCTTGTGCGGGATCAATTTACAAATCCGTTGGTCACCGCTGCCATTTGTAGATCTTTGACAGTCGTTACTGGTAGTCAGTGGCTCGAAAGTCGGAGTACCAGTACCAAGGGCACGGTACGGACGGCACGGTTGGCGCAGCGGTTGAGCGATCGACTGCTGCGCTGCGTGTCGCGGGTTCGATCCCCGCACGGGACAAATATTTGTATGGCCTACAGATAGTTGTTCCGGGTCTGGCTGTTTGTGTATGTGAGTTTAAATGTTTGTAAACGCACCCACGACACAGGAGAAATTCCTAGTGTGGGGCAACGTTTTATAAAAAAAAAAAAAAAAAAGGGGTATCGTATTACCCAGTACTAACTGGGTTGAGGAGGTCAGATAGGCAGTCGCTCTATGTAAGATACTGGTATTCAGCTGTTCCAACCCCAACATAGTTGGTAGGCTAGGCAGATGACGATAAGAGAGTGAACATGTGATACGATATGATAAGTTTTGAGGAAAACCAAAGTTGAGACGTCAATATAATCTAAACTCTATTATAAAGAGAAAAGATTTGATTGTTTGTTTGTAACGATTTAACTCGAAAACTACTCGACTGATTCCAAAAATTCTTTCACCATAAGAAAGATACATCTTTACCGAGTAACATAGGCTATATTATATTACAATTTTACTTAAAGTGCTAGTATGAAAAATAAAACTAAATCTAGTTTTTCGGAAAAACAGATGACTTATAAAATAACCAGTTACAACAAAACAAAACTTAGGTTTCCTGTAAAAAGAGGTTGTTAACAACTTCAAAATCACAAGCCTATGCAAATCTTTATACAGCTTTTACAACTCAATGGTTATACTGGAAAGGTTTTTGTTCGCATATTTCATATTTGAATTAGCGTTGGCAGACTGCCAGGCTTTCATTTCATATTCATAAAAAAGCTAACACCAATTTCAATACACAAAAAAAAAACAATATCGTTATTCAATATAATTAATCGAACAAACAATACATGGAAATTAAAATATTTAAAGCTGGCCATTCATGAATCAAGATATTATATTCTAAACAGCTCCGACCTCCTTCAATTAATTAATAATAATGACTTTACAAATTGATATGTCCACTTACGTATTTACACTTAACAAGTGCATGTCACACGTCCTTTACATACTAATGTGGACATGATATGTATTCAGGTTGACCCATTAGGAGAAATTTACTTTCGTCCGCGACGGAACATAAACAATAGCATAGCATAGCACCTGCAGCCGAAGAAATTGGGTCAGCGGTGAATCTGTAGCGTCATGTCCATTATTAATGCTGAGATAAATATATTAGTAGCGTGATCGGAGCTTTCCTTAATTAATTATTGTGTGTGCTTATAATTGATGATGATACTGCTTATACGTTTGTCTTGGCTCTGAGAGGTGTATTTATTTTGTAGATAGGCTTTGTCGACTCTAATCGTAATTTACGGAATAAGCTGAGAACTACAGCCGTCACATGACCCACAAAAATTAAACTAGCCATAACTTAGGATTACTCAAGTAATCCGGATCACGATCTCAAGTATTCCAAAGCCTAATTGAAACTATAAATTATAGATTTTAAGCTTAAAGCACAAAAACTTAATGTTATGTTGTAGAACAGATTGTTTACTACTAATGAGCGTTTTACATGTTTGGACCGTTGTAACTGGACCAGTGTGAGAGGTCAATGGCCTGTCACGCAAGAAACAGTTAAGAATCTGATAAAATTAATGATTTCGCTAAGCTCCGTCCCGATTGCAAGTAAATCGCCTTTTTCGGCTAACGAACAATTTTCGTCTGCATTCAAACTCATTATCTGCGACATTATGCGGTCAGTGACGTTGCTTTGGAGCAAGAAGTACACTTTTGTGGTACGTAAGGTCTGTATAAGAAAGATTGCACGGCAAACCTCGAGTTGAGTCTGGATTGTCTGGGAGCTAACACAGATACGCCACCGTGATAAATCGGTCTCTGTCTCGAGGGAGGCGAGAGAATAACCGAAAGTAGAGTGTTAGCCGGAGGGGGCAGTGGCGCAGCCTGACGCTCTCGCAGTGTGTTGCCGCCTTTACTAGCCGGAGCCCGCGCGCGACTACGCTCGCTCAACTCGACGAACGGAACGAATGACATTCGACGCTTGAATATTAAAAAAAAAACTGGACAATAAAAATAGGCAGGAAATTATTATTCGTGATTTATGTTCCAAAGTTAAAATGCTCTAATGAACTCTTTGCATTGAAG
Source organism: Cerastis leucographa (assembly GCA_963082945.1). Lineage (NCBI taxonomy): Eukaryota > Metazoa > Arthropoda > Insecta > Lepidoptera > Noctuidae > Cerastis > Cerastis leucographa. The sequence continues at coordinate 5,622,600 of OY720358.1, read as the reverse complement.
TTTTTACGCAAGTGATCCAGTTATTATCGGTAAGTTTTTAACTTTATTAAATATTTTTAGATTTATGAATGAAACTTTTATTTTTTGTTGTCAAATATTCTTGTAGTATTTGGTGTGATTAAAATTGTGTTTTCATATAAACTTACACCGTATTTTTACATTAGGAAAATTAAGTTTCCATGAAGTATACAATATAAAAGATTCTCACTATTTCAATTATTTAATGTGTCATTTTAGACGAAGAGCTTTTTGCTACTATAAAAGGATAAATAATCTAAGCCACTGCATGTTCATATTTTACAAACTTTTTAATTTTCCGAGCTTTTAAAAAAGTTTGTTACGGATGCGTTCAGCGAAGGACGTAACATGGAGGTTCATTATATTTTTTACGACTGTTTATGTTAAGGGATATAATATTTCTTGGTTGCAATAACTTTTTTCATTCGGAAAGAAAATAAAGAAGTTATAATAAGATACGGTGGTCGAGTAAAGTTTGGTGTAGACGATCGGGATAGATATTTTAAAGTTAATCTTTAAGTTAGTTTTCCTTATTTTAAAACTTTGAAAGTTTTGTTATTTAGATAGTTATGGTATTGTTCTAAATGAAGCCTCGGTGCTATAACAGGGAATAGAGAAAATGTTCTGTTTCATTTAAGGGTTCTATTATAAGACTTCAATCGGATTTGTTCAACTTTTAAATTATTTTAATTAACTGGTATATTACATCTATCTAGTACTATTAGAATTGGATTTCATTGGTATGTAAAACAACTTTAAATTATAAATAGATTAAAAAACCTCCTTTTGATTTTAAATCAAGATTTCCATTTTATTAAGCAGAGCTTTTCGTCTTTTATTAGCAACAGCTCTAAATAATTGTGAATTTCATCTTATCAAAACAACATTTACAAACGAACACAACCCAAGTTTCAGAAATCAAACTACAAGATACAACGTTAAATACAGATAAACCTAACAAACGCATGTCGCTCGTATACATATTTCAAAGAGAGACTGAACTTGCAAAGTCTCGCTTGCACTCCTTTACTACAATGTCACGAACTGTAACGTTAAACCAGAGGTCGTGTGTTCTAAGCCTTACTTCTAGAACGAGCAGCGTGAAGCACTAGCACGAGCTTGCGGTGTAGACGTAGTGTAAATTTGAACGATTTTAAACTCAAACTATTTATTTAAAATACAACGGGTATTTGAAATAAATGCTTTGAGTTTGAGTTTCCGACACTTTTGATTAGTCACAACAAGAAGATGTATTGCTGCCTACAGTCGAGCCACATGTAATAACTGTATGGACTGTAGCTGCCCATTCCAAAGATCATTACGGAGAAGAATGGTGAAGAAACTCTATGGACACTCTATTCAAATCTAGTTATTGAACTCCCGGATCATTTATTGTTGCTCTTGTCTCCTATATGTGAGTACAATGTACAAAAAGAAACTGTCCTATGACATTTTCGTTATTTTTTTTCGACAAGTACTTTTAACATTATGAAATTAAGTTAATCATGAAATTAAGTAAAAGTAGTCTTTGAATGACTATACGTGAAACGTGTATTTTTAATTTTAAAATCGTATGTATTTATGTTACATATACGCGCCGGTGAATATTTTTCGGTACCGCTAAACCATATGACTTGTGTTCTAAGCCTTATTTCTAGAACAGAACTTTGATCTCATACTTCGTTCCAAGACTTTTATTTACCGAGGGACTTATGAAGTTTTCTTGGTAAAAGTCTTTTTTCAGTTCCCTTGAGGGCTAAGACCTTCTAGTGTTGTTGTAGATCGTCTCGAAAGTTATGAAGTCTCCACTTTTGTTTGTGTTAGGGCAATATTTATGAGGGACCTACCGACTACCAACCAACATTTATTTAAAATTATTTAAAGGTTTGGTGTATCTTATTGAAATATTGTTTTGGCAATGTTTAAACTCTGCCTTAAATTATTTAGACAGCATTCAGACTTGTTTTTGCAATTAATAAGTTATTTTATACGTTATTCATATGAATTATGTTTCAATCATACTGTTTTTTTTGTTTTTTCTCATTTTCTTAGCTTTAAATATGAATTATTGGTTTGAATAAAAATAATTACTCGTATTTATCAATGAAACTACTACTATTTTACTACACTACTGCAAAGTTTGGCAACCTCGCAAAAGTAAAAATTCGTCATAAGTTCTGGTGATAATTTTTGACCTAAGTAAATTATGATTGATGATATCTCCGAAACTATGCATTTTTGGAGCACATATTCTTGGAGTTTTAGTATTATTTTTACCTACAGAATATAACCCTAGAGTTATAGGGTATAAAAAAAATCTGGTTGTATATATACTCTGGACGCTCTTAACTTGCCAATTTGCCCGTATTTCTACATAGTTCTCACATTTTGTAATTCGCAACATGTTTGATGTAACCAAGATTCTGCAACATATTTTGATTTAAAAGAGTGTCCATGGAGTTTCTTGCCCATTCTTCTCCATAGAGATCTACGCTTTGGAATGGGCAACTACAGTACTTTCACAAGTTATTATGCCTTGTGACTGGGACTGTAGCTTCGTGTTTTTTTTTGTTTTTGACTTTCAAAACCGCCTGTATTGGTCTAATTGAAATAAATGCTTTGAGTTTATAATATACCACCTATATTCTTATTTCCGTCTCAAATCAGGCCGTATGGCGTATGTTCGTTAGAAGAGCTATAACAGCACAACTGTACAATACAAGGGCCGTCAGGTGCTTGTCAATTTCTCGCAGACCCCCATTGCTAAGTCACGCCGCGAGGAAAGTCGTGACGGACGAGCTTTAAAACTACATGTTTTAGATCATTATTAGCACACTTATGTCGACGACCTGTTTTTTGTGCACTTACGATTAGATCTGAACTAGAATGACTGCAAACATTTTGGCTAAAAAGGATTTAAGACATCATTGTTTTTACCTTATATTTATTTTGAGAAAAGGATGTTGAGTTGAGTATAACGTAACGAAAAAAAAGTAGTAAGAATGTACTAAAAATTAGTCAAAGGTATTTATTTTAGTCAAACATGCAATCAGTTGATTTGTCAGTCTTGCCAAAAACAGTGACATTATAACCATTATTAATGTAACCATATCTAAAAAGGGGATTAAAAAAAAAAAAACAAATTTTGATAAACTAAAAGTTGGTGCTACTGATCGAATTCCTAAACCTCTCCTGTTTGCATCAAAACTTCGTAGAATAAACTAAAAACAATAATAAAACTCTGTTCCCTTCTAATATCGAGATCTACGTTCGATGATATTGGGTGAAAATCCAACAAGAAGTTTATTTCGTTCCAAGTTTAGCAGCATCTTGGTTAAGCCCAAGATTAGAAGTTTGCCCGACCTTTGTTTGTAGTTTATTGCGAAACGGATCGTATTTATTTCTTTTCGGGTGCGAAAAAGGATTCGATGTGTTGTATGAAATGAAAACGATTTTGTTCTGGAATTGTGTTAGTTCTGACTGGTGTGAGAATCGATTTCCGAAGTCTAACTGGGGCAAAGCAAAAGCAACCATTTATTATGGGATTTGATTGACCTTAATGCCTAGACATACTGACATTCTATTTGCGACAACGGTGCAGGAAAATTCGGTTAGTAAGTGGCCCAAAAGTCTGACAACCAGTAGGGGTATCGTGTTACCCAGTACTAACTGGGTTGCGGAGGTCAGACAGGCAGTCACTTCATGTAAAAGAATGGTATTAGTTAAGCTGCATCCGGTTAGACTGGAAGCCGATCCCATAGTTGAGAAAAGCTAGGCAGATGGTGATCATAATGAATATAATGAATAATGATGAATATATAATATTGAATTGACGTAAGCTACCAAAAAGCTACAGTCAGTACTGATAAAAGTCGTGGTAGGTATACGAAACGTTTTTAAAGTGAACGCCATCGTCTAGTTCATCTGGAAGATTAGCTCTGACTATATTAAAATCTTGCTGCTGCAGTTCCATAGAAGACAAAGAAAGCTACAGTTACTTATAAATCTAAGATAGTCATGCGATGTAATAGCCCAAACGGTTTCATAACCATTTGCATACAATTTATTAAATACCTAATATAACTTGGCATACTTTTGTTGCTCCTAATTATATTTTCGCATAACATTATTTACGCTAATAGTGCATGCAGCAAATATGCAAGCAAGCATGCAACATGCAGCAGGCATGGTTTCTGTCACGGCTCCGGCATTATACTCTAGAGGTAGGGCAGACAAGACTACGTAGAGTCGGGTTTGTAGTGATTCGTTTCTGTCACTGACTTTTGTAGCACAACATATTGAATTTTTAAGAATATACTTGTGTGTAAAAATTACTCAAATTTGTTTCCGTTATTTCTATTAATTGTATACCTAAACACTATTGTGCTAATAGTTATTATGCCTAATAACATTATGCGTATTAAATTTTTGCCAAAACAAAGTAGCCGTCAGGATAACTATGCCAACATAAACTGCGATGCCAAAAAAATATGGCGAAGTATTATTGTGCCAAAACAAATTATACCTGTATAGTTATGCCAAAGTATATTAGGAAAAAGAAAAAATACGCGAAAAGAAGGGATCCCTAGCCCAAACACATCACTAATACATTTTTATCGTAATCGATGCATATCACAAAACCACAGCAATCTGATCACCAGTTAAGCGAAAACATCGTGAACACGAGATTGCATTTCAGAATAGACCAAGCGTAGTATGAAAATATTTTAGAATCACGTCTCTGTAACGTCACGATTCGTTCGTAGACTCGTGAGTCCTGAGCTTTAGATTCCCTGTGTAGAAGTTTGTTCTGGGTTGGTTCTCAATAAAAGCTCACAGTTTAAACGTGTCTTTTCAAGCTCATGTTTTAGAACACTGTTGTTATGGAGCGTCTTTTCTTTGTTTCACACTTTGTCGTGAAAGAGAACTGGGTGCCCGATTGAGTTTTCGAATATTTCCTTTTTGTTTAGTTCTAAATACTATACAGTATTCAGATGTACATCAATCGATGTTATTAAACAATGTTGTAGTTCGTGTGCCACTATAACAAGTAATTGTATCTCTTCAATTCGATTCAAGAGCAAATGAGTTTTCATTGTGCTTCACATAACACAATTCATCGGATTTATCGTCTGCCAAATATTCTTCAATCTATCTACAAGGTCTTCCAATAATAAGTTTCCCATTCACTCAATTTCGTGCAAAAGAAGCCATCAGACAATCGCGTCATAAAAAAGGTTGACAATCACATTTGTATCACGCGTAAAGCTCGAATTGTTCCGATTTGAAATGTCGCATAGCCTTCAGAGTCATATGAAAAATAGTATGTAACAGTACCTCGACCAGACAAAAACAAACGTCGTAAAACCAAGTCCTTTACTTGCACATGCGCCATTTACGATAGCGGAAAGTGAAAGATGCAGATGCTTTTACCGGCGGAGTGCTAAGTGCTCAAAAATGAAAGGATACCTGCGTTTTATGGGTCAGTAAAGTGAGTTGAATGGAATAGCTTTTCAAGTTGAAGTACCACTTGTGTAGAAATGTTTAGTTTTATTACTATGCGTTTTAATTGAGTCTTCGACCGGTTCACAGGACGTTTAGATACTGAAAATACAGTTTTTTAATTAATACTTATATATTACTAGCTTACTAGGCCGCGACTTCGTTCGTGTGGAAATTTTGATTGATTTAATGGGTATGAAAAATATTGGCCGATTCTCAGACTTATCCGATATGCACACAAACTTTCATACAAATCGGTTCAGCCGTTTCGAAGGAGTTTGGTAACAATCACTGCGACACGAGAATTTTAAATATTAGATAAATGCGAAAATAACTCTGGTCTGGCTCTCGGCAGCTCGAAATAAGCCACACGGGTTTACCCTGACTTGGGCTATGACATACTTTCGTCCCGGCAATGCCTAAATCCCCTTGGGATCATTTTTGACCTCTGATAAAAGGGAGCGGAATTTATAGTGCCCTATAACCAAAACTCTTAAGCAGGTGGTGATGGTGAATCACTACTTTCTTCTTCAAACAACCTTAACTTAATCAATAGGCATTCTATCTACGGACTTAAAAGTTTGTAAAAATGACCAGCATAGATTATAGAACTCATCATCATCATCATCAGCCTGTATTCGTCCACTGCTGGACATAGGCCTCTCCCATGACACGCCACTGAGCACGATCCTCGGCCACTTTCATCCAGCTCTTGCCAGCCGCCTTGCGCAGATCATCGCTCCACCGAGTCTGAGGACGTCCTACGCTACGTTTACCGATCCGTGGTCTCCACTCAAGAACTCGTCTACCCCAACGGTTATCGGTCCTTCGGGTTATATGGCCGGCCCATTGCCACTTCAGCGTGCTTATGCGGTGGGCTATGTCGATAACCTTAGTTCTCTGTCGGATCAACTCGTTACGAACTCCCTTTCCATAGCACGTTGAGCGACTTTAAATTTGTGGACCAACCCTACCGTGAGTGTCCACGTTTCGGCACCGTAGGATATCACGGGTAGGACGCACTGATTATAGAACTAGCCTTTATTAACTGATCTCTTTGGATGGGTATAAGAGTAGAGGAAGACCGATAAATGGACTGTGTTAAGGAAGATATGGCAAGAAAGGAGGTGTCTGATGAGATGAAGAGTAATACTGATGAGTAATGATGATGATTATAGAACTAGCCTTTGCCCGTGACTTCGTCTATCGATAAAAGCATCCTATCTCCTAACCCTGATTATAGTCAACAAATGTGCCATCTTTCATCGAAATCCTTTCAGCCGTGAAAAGGTTACATAGAGACAGAGTTTCTTTCACATTTGTAATATTAGTATGGTTAACAAGTAGCAGGATGGTTTGTTCAATAGACATCAACGGTCACGACCGGGCAAGAACATGTTTTATAACAAGTTTGTATGCAAGCGGTGTTACTATAACCTTAACACGGAAATTACCGCAGCATTGAGGAAGGTTAAGGTATCTTATGGATTTTTAAACGGGATTGAAGGCGTTAGTTAAAAACATTATATCACGCTTGTATTCCACGTGGGGCTAGGCAGAGGTGTACCCACATTTCGTTGGTTTAGTTGCGTCAATTAGGTTTAAACATTTAAATGGTATGATGAAACTGTAATTGACCCTAGCTAATTGCTTACTTTTATTTTAAGAGTTTGCCTCTTCCAGAACAAATAGACTTGAACGAAATATAGGTAGGTACGATACTGTTCAAAAATCAACACTGATCTTTTTTTTGCTTTATCTTGTTCTACCTTTTGTACTAAGCAACGACTTATTGTCCAGCCTACACTGTCCTCCCATACTTAAGTACTAACGCTGTAACATTCAAATATTGTAAAACCTGATGATTCTAACAAAGTAACCATGGAGTTTCTTGCCGGTTCTTCTCCATAGGAAACGACCAACCCGAACCGTTTACATTTTGTCGACGCTTTATAAGTGCCCATGTAGGCCTATGTGAAATAAAATATTTTGATGTGATTGATTTGATTTGCACAAAACTTTTCGTAACAATATCATTAGGTTCAGTTTCCTTGTTTTTCCAATAGTACATAAACATACAGTGATATTTATTCATTTTCTTTATGTACTAACTTACTGTTGGCTCACAAAATTATATCCCACAGATACAATAAAAGTTGCAAAGAAAAACAAAAGTAAGAAGGTACATGTATAAGGTAAAGTAAGAACTTTTTTCTGCCCCACGTTTCGAGATTGCGTTTTTCCTCCGTTAAAATAGTGATGTAAGTTATAGCTGCAATGCAGGTTATAGAAAAATTAGGTCACAACTCTAACGGCCTGCGGACTTTCGTAGATTTGACAGGTTTCCAATATCATAAATTTTACCGTAGGATAGACACAAATTACTACTCATGCCTATACGAGCTCTATGGTTCATACTCAATGTATTCATTCCTGTCTGAGGGTATACGATTTATCCTCCACGTTATTTTTTATGGGTTTTATATATCATTTTTATGTTTCCAATTCATTTCTAAGCTTTTTTATTTTCTTATCGAGAGGTTGCTGAGCAGTATGATTGTGTTCCAGAAATCCAGATACATTATTATACGAATGTTTACATTTAATTTGGAGTTTTAGGGTTCCGTGAATTGGGGTGATTTAAAGGTTTCTCTGTTGTTTCGGGATAGTTTGAATTTCTAATCAGTCCGATTCAATCCATTACAGTTTAAGTAGTATTGAATTTCAGTTGTTGGAGTAATAAAGCTTACAGGCGAATATCTAATTGCTTTTAGGCATCACTATTTCACTGTTTAGTAGAGCTTTAAGGATTTAGAGGGCAATAAAAACGAAAATAATTATTATCATTTGCGATACGACCTGTCGTACTGTATGGATCGGAATGCTGGGCAGTGAAGAAGACGGATGAAAAAAGATTGTATGCAGCAGAGATGAGAGTGTTGAGATGGATGTGTGGAGTGACTACAGAAAAGATGAAAGGGAGTCGTCTGTCTTGGTATGGACATGTGATGAGGAGGGATGGAACACATGTGACTCAAAGAGTGATGAATATAAATGTGGATGGAAGGAGAGGGAGCGGTAGACCAAAAAAAAGATGGATGGATTGTACAATGATATGAAGGAAAAAGGAGTAAATGATAGCATGACGAATGACAGAGGAGAATGGAGCAAAGCAACGTGTTGCGCCGACCCCAAATAAAATGGGACAAGGGCAGGAAGATGACGATGATGAAAAACAAAAATAATTGTAGAAAAGGTATAAAAACTTTAAGTAGTCACAACAGCAAGAGCTTAAAAAATGTCGCGCGTCCTCCAAACGAAACAAAGTTGCAACAAATACAAAAATCTAGAATTGACACACATTGATGCTAAAATGTGATTATTATTATTGTTGTTTGTTCGCTCGCGTTGAGTTTAACGCTTCAAGTTAAATTGCAAACAGTAAAACAGCGATAAAAGTGGCCCGGCTGGTTCCTGACGATGGAAAGAGAAAAATAGATCCTTTTTGTGTCCCTCCACACTCCGATACACATTACAGCCTTTGCTATGTAGCTTAGGGCTGGCAAAAAGGAAAATAATAATCATAATAAAGAACCACATCAAATATTAAACACTTTCCCCTGAAGTCCCCTGGGAACAAATAACTGTCTACGATTTCAAATGCTAAAGGTTATTGTAATGCTCAGTAAATATTTTGCTACGAAACGTTTAGAATAACTCGATTCAAAATTAAATCTCGTCGCATCCCTAGCCGACGTAAAATTATATAGACATCGAAGTATGCATTATGTCAGTAAAAAAAAGTAGCTGCACATAAATGTCGACTCAATAATCGTGGTAATCGAATCACGAATGTACTTTTTTTTTTGAGAATGAGATAAAAATAGTCGTGAGTTCTTTCACACCAAAGTTAAATAACCGAGAAGTCTTTTTTCTTTTGCCGCGCGGACAATGTGGGCTTTGGTCGAGGCACGAGGCTTTTTGTCAATCACCGATACCGTTGGTGCTATATTTCGTTGCAGGTGTATGTTTCATGATTCCAAGCTTAATTTATTTTATCATGGCGTTGCGGGTCTCATGTTTGTGAGCCAAAAGTTTAAACTTTGAGAATCGGGTTTCGTGCACATTCAACGGATTTACGCGGATCCTATATTTAACCCTTTATGAAAGTTTTGTTACTACAACGTTTTATAACTTTCCGCTATGTTCATCTGTTTTCATAAATACGCAGAGTATAGCCAACTTTTAACAATTAATTTAAATAAAGCAACACACATTTTTAGTTTATCTTGAACATTTACTTTGTCGAAATATTTCGGTCACGTTGAAATCTAGTTAAAATTATCAGTGATTAAAAAACTGAACATTGCGCACGTCTGAACTACATAATGCTGGTTCTATCAGTATGCTAAGCGCGTACTTAAACACAACTTAGTTACAACAAAGCTCTCAAGCTTGGTTTTAACTACGAAAACATTAAATACTATTTTGTAATTCATATTATCCATTGCTTCTTTGCCAACTTGCAAATTCTAAAACCTGTACCTCAGAGGCAGTGAATTTAATTGGAAGTTAATTGTATTTTTTCACAGCAAAGCCGATCGTGAAAAAAATTGACAGATAGGTAGCCTTAGAAAGGTCATTAGCTACTTTTTAACCTGGATATTTGTTATTCAAAAAGGGTGCAAACGAGCTAGTTTATAATAACTACGTGGGTAGATATTATCTCATCAATATTGCAGCACCAATATAAATGCACAAATCGCGTCCGCAGAGACGCGGACATGGAAGACGAATTTGTTATCGTCGAGACTTATGCCAATAATTTATGGACGGAATACCTGATAACGCGACCGGGCCAATATTGGAATTCCGATATCGTGAGACGTAATCCTATATCCGTACTGATAAATTAGCATATATGGTGTAAGTACATTCCATTGTATTTGTGCGTTTACCTTTAGAACATATCGCAGTATAATATAGAAAAATCATTTATCCGGAAAAAGCCCCAATTTGGATTTTAAAACTCGATTGCTATTGGCTAATTTTATTAAGAGTCAATTCATAACAGCTTTATTTTTGTTGGTCCGAACATTACACTAACATGGCTATGGTAAATCTGTTCACCAATATTCCTAGCCACAGATGTGCATTACACAGTACATTAGTTACAACAAAGCTCTCAAGCTTGGTTTTAACTACGAAAACATTAAATACTATTTTGTAATTCATATTATCCATTGCTTCTTTGCCAACTTGCAAATTCTAAAACCTGTACCTCAGAGGCAGTGAATTTAATTGGAAGTTAATTGTATTTTTTCACAGCAAAGCCGATCGTGAAAAAAATTGACAGATAGGTAGCCTGAGGAAGGTCATTAGCTACTTTTTAACCTGGATATTTGTTATTCAAAAAGCGTGCAAACGAGCTAGTTTATAATAACTACGTGGGTAGATATTATCTCATCAATATTGCAGCACCAATATAAATGCACAAATCGCGTCCGCAGGGACGCGGACATGGAAGACGAATTTGTTATCGTCAAGACTTATGCCAATAATTTATGGACGGAATACCTGATAACGCGACCGGGCCAATATTGGAATTCCGATATCGTGAGACGTAATCCTATATCCGCACTGATAAATTAGCATATAGGGTTTAGACCCTCATGCACAAGTACATGGAATGTACTTACGTACATTCCATGTACTTGTGCGTTTACCTTAGAACATATTGCAGTATAATTAGAAAAATCATTTATCCGGAAAAAGCCCCAATTTGGATTTTAAAACTCGATTGTTATTGGCTAATTTTATTAAGAGTCAATTCAAAACAGCTTTATTTTTGTTGGTCCGAACATTACACTAACATGGCTATGGTAAATCTGTTCACCAATATTCCTAGCCACAGATGTGCATAAGATTTATTTCAGCCAATCAGGTTACATAATATTATTGTTTTAAAAGATTTTAATTACTAAATAGGTGCCCTGAGACATAAGATTTCGGGGTATTATTGTTCTTAGACGTAAGCCTTTTGTTATGCAAATGCTAAATATGTTAGATTGGTTCCTAAAGGTTATGTTACACAAGACATTGTCACGAGCACTATCGTAATATGTTACTATTTGTCCCACTTTCCCGGAATAAAACTACGTGATTTATATACTATCATCCACTTATTGTCCCTACGTAATGCCTGAAGCGCAATCCGAAACATTATTCGACATGTTCAGCATAATTCGGTCGTCTAAAAGCATTTCTAACAAAAATATTCATAATATTGTAGTTATGAAATAACAAAAAGTCTTGTTTCCGAGATCCTCCTTTGACTGTTTCGGGGATACAAGCCGAAATATTCCGACCACATTTGAATGATCAAAGAAATCAGATCCTTTGAGTAGGTTGATATAAAGGTCCACCCTCATATAACCTACAGATTTAATCACTTATGTGTCATGTAAATGAATCCACAATTCCAGATAGTTCTTTGAGAGTTGCCAGTTAATTAAATAGGCGTCCGGTTTGATTAGAGATGTCCTGTCGTCTAACGAGGCCAGTGTGAAAAAAAAACATGCGAGTGCAATGGAATTGGAATCTCTATTCAGATATAAAAATCCAGTTCTAGATTGTTGCTTGTCGTGTCTCTATTTTTGAATAGTGATTCATTCGATTCGTTTCTTTCACTAAAATAATATTGGTAGGTTTTCGAAGTGTTCCCTATTTTTGTGGCGTAGAATCATTTATCTTTTTGGGTGGGCTGTGCTTAAAGCTGCGTTAACTAAATTGAGACATTAATCTTTCCGAGTGCTTAATTTTTCTGCACGGTAAAATACCCTCAATAAGTTTCCAACAAATAAACAAGAAGATAAAAAAGTCTACACACACACAACATCCCAGAACAATTCGCAGTCAATAACGCAACTATTCGTTACAAACGGCTTGTAGTGCATCGGAGGTTATAATGAAAACACGTACCAGTCTGTAATGACTTTCTGGAGTGAGCAAAAAGTCCCGGCGAGGCGTGTTTATGGCGCGAACCCTCGGGCACTGCTTTGCGGTCGGTGTAAGGGCACATACACCCACGACATATCGTGCAATCTAAAACGGTCCAGTTTCGAATTCCGTTCAAATCGTTCACTCGTTTCGTTCCATTTTCGAAAGGGAAATGCTGAACGGCGAGTGGTCAGAATTGATTAGCGAAATCACTTTACTGCAAAAATAATTTGTGGCAATGCTTTCAAAGCATTTCACACATTTTTGTATAACTATTTCCAAACAAAATTAATGATTTTCAGAAGCTTATATCAGTCCAATATGTTGACCTATACTTTGCGGTTTAGAATAGAATAGAATAGAATAGAATTTTATTTTTGAGCTTTAGCTGATACAATATCACTTTTTGTGGGTCCTGCAGTTGGATAGTTATCGCGTAAAATGTGTCTTAGCCTTATTTATACACGCTGACGTCATTAATACTAGATGATACTTTTTTTATCAGAGCACTTCTAGTCGTGTTTATTATGCTCTTTGTAAATGTACTTTTTGAATAAAAAAGTAACGCTTCCTACATTAATTTTGTCTGGAATTTATTTAAATAGATGATGTTATGTGCGAAGTTCAGTACCTAACATTTATATTTGTTTTTACTTTACACCTCGCTCCGGATTCGTTAAAATAATGCCAGTCAGCCAGTGTGAAATTCAAATGAATGAAATGAATGAATGGCTTTCAAACATCATACATATTCATTAAATGGTTTTGTTTTACATGCACATTTTTTTTTACACAGAATTCAAAAACTGATATGATTTATTGAGTTGTCGTGGATATTACATTTTCTTGTCATGGCAACGAAGTCGCTTAAGGCATAGTTGACACTGCACTAACGAATATTATTCTTTGTTCTAGATAAACTCGTTCTTTTACAACAGTATTTTTTTCAGTAAAAAGGATACACAACTGCACAAGTTTCTATTACCAAGAATAATACAAGATTCTTTGTTATTACTTTAGTAAAATAAATCCAAATAAAAGTGACGAATTTCGTACAGAAAAAAATATGGCTTGTACGCCCACGCAGGTAAAGATCAATTTATGAATATTTCACGTATTTTCATATTATTAGAAGGAAGGTAATGTCTCAGCTCATACCGCTATAAACCACGACGCGTAAACATTCTCCGCCATATTCCAAGGCATATGAGCAAAGCTTTAAATAAATAATCCTTTGAAGCAGAAGATTTTCTTCTAAACAAGATATTTCTAAGAGAAAATGGTGACGTATGTAGGAAGAACGTTAAAAGGTTTCTTCACAAATCTTGCGTTTGTAAAATGTGGAAGTACTGAGTTGTCTTGTTACGATTCGTTTAATATCTTTAAATTCCTAAAGCAGATAGGGTACATCTGTGTTTGTGTTTGAGACAAACCTTTATAGAGCATATAAGATGCACAATGTTTATAAAAGTTGCGCTTTTAATCTTAGTTTGTGCTTTGATATAAAGTTGTATGTGGATATTAATATTTCAAAGGTTTTATATTGTTTTTTATTTGTGGTTTTGTTTTGTTAAAAAAGCGTTGACTCACAATAGGTATTTCTCCTGTATCGTGGGTGCGTTTACAAACTCAGCTACACAAACAGTCATTAACATTTAGTTATAGTTTTCTATTTGGTGTAGACTCGAAGCAATAGAAAAACCATGTTATGGTCGGTCTACAACTGTGCAACATGTAACTTAATTATCAGCAATGTAGTGGTGTAAATTGCTAAACTTGAACCATTCAGTGATCATACAACGCTAATTACATTACACAAACGGGCAAAGTCAAATATTTGTGGAACGATAATGCGTTGGTGTAAACACACCCTTATGCAAAAGAGCTTATTTTAATTACTTGCCAATATATCGTTTTTCTAAAACTTTTTTTCAGTGTATTTCTTTTCCCTGCATTCCGTATAAAAGTTCAACAGGTTTTACGTTCTATTTTACAAGTTCCATCGACTTTTGTTAACGGCCTGGCTGTTGGCACTTGTCTAACGAACGACTCACTCCGTCGCTGAAAACACTTGCAGCTGCGGAAAAAATATCACTCGTTTTCTTGGTGCATTCCCGTCCGCCCCACAGCCCATTGTTCCCCCTTATTGGGACGAATGGGAATTTGGACATACTAAAATAATATTTTATGTAGTGTATATCAATATCAGGACAAGGAACACTTTCGGGGATAATACTTTTAATTCTTTTCTTTGTGTTTTTTTTTTTTAAGTTTGCTTTGCATGTTAACCTTATGCAGTGGATATGTTGAACTGTGTTCCATCACTTATTTTTTATTTTGGGAGATTATCTCGTTTAAATGTCAATTAAAACAATTATCACCAAAACCATTGAATAATTTATTTTTTGATTTTGATTCGGGCTACATATATCCTTCAAAAAACTCGTTGTCCTAACTAGTGTGACAACAGTCGGTGGGCCTAACGGGAATACACAGTATTCTTTCCCAGTGTACAGCAAGTGACGAATAAAAAAAAAAGTATTTGTGCGTAGTCATCGGAGCATATCAAGCATTTTCGGATGCACGCTATCTCAATTGCGGAGTCGGCGTGGGAATGACTCCGCCCGGTCATTACCTTACTGCCACACAGTTATCCGTTGAGAAACAATAACTGTTACTTATTAATTAACGAGCACACTCACACCCTCATCTGCATTCAATAGGTAATGAGACTTTACGGCCTTTTTCTTAGTATTTAGCATCTAATCAACTTTGTAAACAATCGCGGTGATTCCCGTTAGTTAGCTTACATTTTCGAAGCGTATTTTCTTATCGATATTCATTATTTTCTCAACTTTGTTGTGCGTTAGCGTCCAGTCTATACACATGCAAATGAACACTATTTATCATGGAGCGATTTGCTATCTGATCTCCACAACCCAGTAACTGGGCAATGCGTTAGCCCTTGGTAAGACTGGCCATCAGTCTTTCAGGCTTCTGACTACCGCTCACGACTGTCAAAGATGTACTCATCTGTACATCTTTGACAGTCGTGGACATCTGGGACTAGCCGATCACAGAAGGAGCAATAATAAATGGATGGCCACCCATCCACGCGGCTGTTATTGTTTACCAACGAACTCTAAAATATCGATATTATTGTTTCCAATTATTTTCCATGTTAGTCTATCGTGTATCGAGCTCACGAGTGGGGAACAAGTTTTGTGTGTCGAGTGTCGTTGTATCCACTCTTTCATTATTGAAGATATCTTTCAAGTTGCGAAGATATAGGACTCCAATATAACAAGATGGGGGAAAAGATTGATAGGGTTCGTGCAGAATAATACGACAGAATTTCTTCTTTGGAGAATGGAAAACTATTATGGTTTCTACGATAATATTAGAACGACATTCTACGTGTTTTGTTGTAGTCGTCGAATTTTTCTTTGCCGAGTTTTTGTCAACAGACTTAGAGATTATTGGCAGATGGTTTAATTCTCACGAAAAAAGTAGCTAATCGTTTTAGGTACGCACCATTAATATAAGTCTAGAAAAATAAAAGCAACATTTGAAATTAATTGAATACGAAAAAATAAAACAGTTATAAATCTCTAGAAATATGAAGTCAAATAAGTGTGTTCATTCAATTCTGCAAATGAAGTGTTGATAAATCGAGTTATTGGTTAACAATTGTTTACTGACATTTCGTATACAACAATTTCAACTTTGTGAAGAGAATACATTTTTGTTTTATTGTCAATTTCTGCAAATATTTTATTGGATATTTGTGAAAATCCAGTTAGTGGGTTCAGTATACTTTTGCAGTGATTTTTTCTACTCTATAAAAACTGAAATAAGTAATCTTGTTTTTTCCGACATCATGTTTTTTCTCTCATACCATTTTATTCGGAGTCGTCGCTAAATGTCTTCTCCCATTCTTTGAATAGTTGTCATTACAATAGGGAATAATCACATTTTTTTTTGTCCGTCGGGTAGATTATTGAAAAGTATTGGACACGTATTTTTTCTTTTTTCACGTGGTCAAAAAATTACGGAGATATATTGAGTTGCAATGGCGCATGACGTCACATGTAGGTAAGTTTTATACCTACTTGTGACGTAGTGAGCCCCCACTCCAACTTTAATGAGTTTTAACTAAGTAATTTTTTGATATTTTGATAAAACAAAAAATACGTGTCTAGTATTTTTGTATTACCTGTCTGACGGACAAAATAGAATGTCGTTTTCTTTACCCAGTCTTCACCCCTATTATTGTGCTCCTCTTAGTAGCCAAATCATCTGTCTTTCTCATAATGTTTGTTAAAATTTAGTGCTTCGTTGGTCTTGTGGTCGCAAGCGCGACTGCTGAGCATGAGGTCCTGGGTTCGATTCACGGGTCATGCAAAGTGTTATTGGCTTGTTCCATCAGGATTTTCTCTATATAGCAGCCACGGAGTCTGGATTTGTTCCCGGTTCAAACTCAAACTCAAAGCATTTATTTCAATTAGAACATTACAGGCACTTTTGAAATTCAAAAAAACAAAATAAAACGCTAAGCTACAGTCCCAGTCACAAGGCATAATAACTTGTGAAAGTACTGTAGTTGCCCATTCCGTAGCGTAGATCTCTATGGAGAAGAACGGGCAAGAAACTCCATGGACACTCTTTTAAATCAAAATATGTTACAAAATCGTGGTTACATCATTCATGTTAAGAATAAAAAAAAAAAATGTGAGACCGATGTAGAAATACGGGCAAGTTAAAAGCGTCCAGAGTAAAATATTAAATCAGTAATTCAAAAATTTGTTTGTTAGTAATAGGATCGCCCCCTATTACATGGCACTTAATCATTACCTACTGTCGAAATTTGGATTTACTATTAGGTTTTCTGGACTCTTTTGTCTAACCCTGCAGGGATTACAGGCGTGATGTTAAGTTTATTAAAAACTCGCAATACTGTAAAGTGACATACGTCACAAATTGAGTTAAAGCTAATATTTTGCTTACAAAATCTACGTTTTTTATTTCTATTACAGTTGTCATTCCCGTTTTTAGTCCGCTGCGTTTTCACAGTCCCCAGTGACTTAGTTAAAAAGTTTTCGATGTTCATGCCACTTGTCCTATTTCCCTTTTAATTAAGGGTTTGGTACCTACTTTTATAAGTGTTCAGCTGCGTCGGGTTAGACTGGAAGCCTGCCCTAGAATAGTTATGAAATGGCTAGTAGCAAGAAAATCTTAAGAGAATTTCAGATACCATTGATAAACTTTTATATCATTTCATAGCATGACATGTGCAGGAAGAGCTCGTGGCTAAACAATAACAGCCGCACAGGTCGATCTTTAAGGTTAAGCCGTGCTTGCCGAGGTTGGTCCGTGGATGGGTGACCATAATTACATACCGAGTTTCCTCCGTGCCTCGGAAAGCACGTTAAGCCGTTGGTCCCGTCTGTAATTTGTAGATCTTTGACAGTCGTAACGAGTAGTCGGAAGCCGAACGTCTGACAATCAGTCTTACCAAGGGGTATCGTATTACCCAGTTACTGGGTTGTGGAGGTCAGATAGGCAGTCTCTTCATGTAGAAATACTGGTACTCAGCTGCATCCGGTTAGACTGGAAGCTAACCCCAAGATAGCTTGGGAAAAGGCAAGGCAGATGATGATGAGCATTAATGTACAGAGTAATGAAGGGTCATGGTTGCGACACCTGTTACCATGAATTCAACTCATAATTGGCCATAGCATATAATTTTTCACAATGCAAATAAAGCTCTCTGAAAAACACATACTCGTGCCCACCGATGGGTCCACATCCAGATTCTGTGGCTGTTCCTCACATGCTGATTTGGTGCAACTGTTTGCACGTCCATGTTTATATCTTTTACACGCACATACTGTATATAATTTCGCCTTTATCCCGTGGGAAAATATAATTAAAAACATAAAACACACAGTATAAATCCTGCAAAGAAAATCTGTATCCACATTCAGTATCCAATTTAGTTTGTCGTCATTACCGTGCTAGTCCGTTGCATTTGTACGGGCGTTGATTCAGTTATCAAGTCTCCGACGTTGGCACCTGTTTTCTTTTTTACCCTTTCATTTCCGTCAGCCGGGGGTGAAGACTTAGTGACGTCACAACATGAAGGTTGCACATTTTTCTTGCTAGTATCCGATTTACTACTGGATTTGTAAATGAGGGTTGAGTTCAAAAGGAGACTGTGTTTTGTTTACGAGTAGATAAGTCAACATTCTCCTGTTCATATTTCTATTTATTTGGTGCAGCATGTTTTCTTCTTCCATACTTCTCTATTACTGGTGATCTCATCAGATACCTCCTTTCAAGCCATATCATCCTTGTCCATGTCTTCGTAGGGCATGTTTTTTATTATTTTATTAAACTAGGTAATTAGATTTGTTTTTTATTTGTATTTGAATTTGGAATTCAGTACTTAGTTCATATTTACCAGCCTAGGTAATCACTTACATACGTTATTTGGAGTTTCATAATAATATAGTTGTATTTTGCTTGACTAAACATTAAGTCCAAATAAACGTTATTTTTAATCAAAAAACTTACCTTAGAAAGCTCGTGTAAATCGACGTTACTAGATAGCTTTTCTATGAAGTTTGTAAATAAGGGTAACATTTAGCTGTTAGTAACCGCAGTAGTTCACTAAATCCCATTTCAGCTCCAAAGTTGTCGACGGTGTACTCCACATTAGTGGTCGGTGTTTTCACACAAGAGTAACGATGTAAACATAATTATGTTTAACTAACCTTTATTATTGAAATATTATATTAAATATTATAATTATTATTAATATTATAATTATTATTGAAATATTATTATGTAAGTTTATCCTCTATTGCAAATCTCGCAATCGAAAAATGGTTTGCTGTAAGAAAACCCAATTCTGGGTTAAGCTCGCCGTTGTACATAAGTTTTTAAATTGCAATCTGTTTGTATATTTCTTTTTTAATTTGGTGTGCAATAAAGAATAAGAATAAGAATTATTGGTGGGACAACTCTTTGTCACTTGTCATAGGCAGTCGCTCCATGTAAAATACTGGTTTTCAGCTGCATCCGGTTAGACTGAAAGCCGACCCCAACATACTTGGGAAAAGGTTAGGCAGATCATTATGAACTCTTTATCACTTATCTGTGATTTTTTTCAGACACGTTTGGTTCTTGCGATTTAGTTAGAAATATTTTTCTAGGCTACCTTAAATAGGTGTCTAAGCATAATTAAGGATTCATCAATGGATGCCGTTAATTTATCATCACCTAGTCGAAGTCGTTCCTGAAATGTAATTTTGCACTTTACGTTACTTAAATTCAGTTTTATAGTAGTACTAAGACATCGTCTCGCTTTAATAAACTTTTAGCCAAGAATAAAGAGACGGGACGGAGTGCTAATGACACCAAAGGGAAACCAGTTAAGTCCAAGTTAGAACTTTAATAAACTTTTAAACCATCTTCAACTTTCCTCACACAAAAGTCTGTCGTTATTTCGTAAAATTCTGTGTAGAGATATTATTTTAGATTAACAGAGAAAGCTTAGTTCTTGAAATTAGATTAGTACTTCGTGACTAAACGGAATGAGATAGCCTTTAGAACTACTATATTGTTTTGTTACCTAACCTAGATCATGTTAGAGTATGAAATGTGAGTTTCATTGAGTTATCTTGATGGTATTTTTATATTGTTAGTGAGATAAACTACAAACGATGCTCAGTTTGTTGGAGAGCAGCGGTGGTCCAGTGGTGGCTGCCCTGACTTACAGGCAGTAAGCCGTGGTTTCGAATCTAGGCAGGCGCATTACTTTGTATAAATTATTTATCACCGCTGCTCTCAAAACGGTGAAGGAAAACATCGTAAGGAAACCGGCATGTCCTAGAACTAAAAATTCGACGACAAGTGATATCTACCAACCCGCAATGGGCCCGCGTGGTAGATTACAGCCCACTCCATCTCATAGAGAGGAGGCCTGTGTCCCAGCAGTGGGAACATTATATATAGGCTAATGATGATGATGATGCTCAGTGGAGTTTAGAACGTCTATAAATCTAAAACACAAGTTGTTAAGTTTCGCGAGTTCATTTAATTTAACCTCGTACTTACATATTATTGTTTTTGATCAACCTAATTAGAATACACAAAAACATTGTGAGGAAATCGACATAACCTGGCGCCAAAAAAACCAACACAATATGTGACTTCCACCAACTCGTCACGCTTTCTTAGAGAGAAGAAGCCTTTATCCCAGTACTGGGATCGTTACAGGCTGATTATGCTTAAATGGAAACAGTAAAGGAATTTCTCAGTAGCAGCCACGGAGTTTGGACTTGTGCCCAGTTGTTGGCAATCGCCCCCGTTTCATGGGACTTTAGGGGTATGAGGAACAGGGTGTAAAGTTCTTCATACCGTATAAAAAAGGGAGGACCCTCCGACCAGACAGGTGTTGTCTGGTGGGCAACTGCCCGACACTTGTCGGGTTTCTCTATTTATTCTTAAGTCAATGTAAACTTTGCTTGCGAGATGTAGGAAATTGGTGCTAGTTCTTCCGTCGTGTCATAGATGGCGCTGTAGTACTTTTTGTTGTAAGTTGCTTTTTGCACGTCGCTACAGGACTAACAAGCATATGTGGTGAAATGTAGATGTAAGTACTATTAGTTACACCTCCGCCTAACCCTTCGAGGATTAAAAGCGTGATATTATGTTTATATTTATGTAAACAGTAAAAAAAATATCACTTTAAATTAGCTTAGATGAAAGTTATAGGAGTTACTTCTCAAGTTTCTTCTAATTGCTATCAAAAATATAACCCCTGTTAGAAACCTGGAGAGCAAGGAAGTCAATTAAGAAGCCAGTAAGTTGCTGTAAGTTCAAATGTAATACGAGTAGTCATTAGTGGCGGCGCAGTTAATGCAAGTTCTAAATTCCAGGGCTGACACATATTCCCAGAAAACGGTATGAATGAAAATGTTCTAGGTACTCTTACTATGTTATACAGTATGTTAGGTTAAACGAGGGACATATTGAGGGAGGGTATTCAGTATTCGATTCTCGTCCCAAATATGTAAAAAACCTATAACGTATATAGAAGAATTTTTAATGTTTTGTTTAGTGCCTAGATATTTTGGACTGTCCTAAGCCAGATAAGTTTAAAGTATGAAGGGAAAATGGATTATACCTAAGAGTCATTGACCCGCTCACATGTTCTGCGATAGTATTAAGTCGCTAGCGCAAGGGTGTATACAGGTTGCGTGACATTTGCGAAAATTTTGGTATGGTTCTGTCTGTTATTTATCAGTGTTTTTTTTTGTTTATATTTTTATTAGTATCATGTTAGCATGTACTAATATGGGTTTGAATATGTCCCTCGTTTAAACTAACATACTGTATAACATACGTGTGAAGTTCTCCGGGAGAGTAATAAATGTCAAATGCACAGTTTCCTGGTATTTTCATACCTGCTTATTTCACTCAGCGGTTTTTCTGGTGACACAGATTTTCGTCGTGTTTTTATGAATGAATTTCTTCGTAGCATGAAAGAGTTTTGAGATTTGCAGAAATGGGCTATTTAGGTCTTCGGTAATACATATGTAGGTAGTATGGATAATTATTTTTGAAATAATTGATGCAGCTCTTACTATTAAACATGTTTTCAGGAGATCAGAATATCTCCCACAAGAATCATGTTGTACAATACATATTAGGAAATAGTTCATTTAATCCTATTATCAATATTGTATACATTTTTAGATTTAATCACATTAGCTAGGTATTTTAAAACTAGATAACTAAAACTAAAATAAGAACAAATTATAAAAGGGCGTCAAAAAACTCCTCCTCAACGCTGTCAACTGGTGACGTGCCCAAGACACTGGTGGAGTTGCCACGTTGTATGGCCATACTTATAGGAATATTTTATATTTTGGATAAAATTAAACAGTAATAGTCAAGACTATGCCGTTGTAACGATATGTGCGTTTGTCTAAATATTCCTCAAACGAATATAGTCAAAGAGCAAGAAAAAAAACATAGTTTACTATCTCTAGGAATTCTATCACAACATTTTCAATATAAGAATTTTCCCTTAAAATAATTTTATTATAATACTATTTGCATATCAAGTGTCCCAGGAGAGATGGGCAAAAAGTGAGGCACTTAAGTTCCTTTCAAAGTTACATCAAAACGTAATTTAACACTAAGAAAACCTTAATAATTAATCTTTTAGTAGGATCAAAAATACACTACTTTGCTGTATAATTTAAATAATATCAGAAACTGAAGAACTGTTCTGAGAATCAGATAAACATGTTTTATTCACTTCTTTAAGGCTAAATTTTCGTTACTAGCCCAAAGGTCTATCTGATATTATTCCGTCTTCTGCTTAATCTTTAAAAATAATCTCTTCAAAGTTAGAGTGAACAGGCTTCTTCTGGGTAAGCTCGATCTATCGTCAACTATATCTCTGTCATCTCTGACCTAGACTAGAGTCAAGAGCAGACCCATAGCAAAATAAAAAAAAAATTACAAAAAAAAAGCGCCTTAGCACCTTAATATTATTATGATCTATTATAATTCTGTTTATCTCTTTATGTTAGCTGTTTTTTTATAGATGCCATTTACTAAGATACACCTGTCTCCTCTTATTGCTATTAGGTACCTACCTAATGGAAGGATGTCGCACGATTCTAAGCTCCATTCATCTATAGAATCTATACTATAATATTATAAAGCTGAAGAGTTTGTTTGTTTGCTTGCTTGAACGCGCTAACCTCAGGAACTACTAGTCCGATTTAAAAAAATCTTTCATTGTTAGATAGCCCATTTATCGAGGAAGGCTATAGGTATATATCATCACGCTACGACGGACACAAGCGGAGCAGTAATGAAAAATGTTGCGAAAACGGGGAAAATGTGACGCAGACGAAGTTGCGCGCGACAGCTAGTCTTAAATATAATAGTACATCATGATCATGTGCCTTGTCTTTTCCCAACTATGTTGGAGTTGGCTTCCAGTCTTACCGAAAGCATCTGAGCAGTAGTTTACACAAAGCGACAACTAATTACCTCTACGACCTAGTCACTTATAAATACGATTTCCTTTGGTGAGGCTGACTGACTGTCGGAATTTTGGGCATCTGATTACCCGTTACTACTATAAAAGATCTACAAATGACAACCAAGACTAACCTGGATGGAGGCCTTACACCTGGCTGGAGGCCTTACACCTGGCTGGAGGCCTTACACCGGGCTGGAGGCTTTACACCTGGCTGGAGGCCTCACACTCAAGGCACCCACAGGATAGTCCGATTAAGCAGACGACAACCTCCTAGGTTGAACTGCGAGATGCCATTCACAATAAACCAGGACTAACGGCTTACACATGTTTTCCGGAACATGGAAGGAAGTCTTTAAGTAATGCATTTTCACCCATCCACATACTGACCTCGGCCAGCGTGGCTTAACCTAGGAGATCGACCCGTGCGGCTGTTATGATTCAACCCCGTCATCCTCTTCTCACAACATCAGTTCCGTATTATTTTGACACAGCTAGTGACAACACTAGATACGCCGTGATGGTACTATCAAGGTAATTGGCACCGTTCACGCCCAGCTAATTGTCGTCAAGCACCGTTATGACTGCGGTAAGCCACATCGTGGACCACTAAGGCTGTGTACAAATGTATCAGCGATTCTTTGGTTGGATGAGACCTACTTGTTTAGACTTTGTTAGTCGAAGCGGTATGTTTAATACACTCTACAGCACTGATATTTTTTACTATAAAAATTACTATATCAGCCGAATAACGACCACAGCTCACAGGTCTCCCTAAAAGGACGGTACACACGGAGACAGATCAAGCTATACATATGCATATATTTACCTGTCCTCGCTTTGTATGAGCTTCCCTTAAAATGAGGCATCAGGATATACTGGTTATGCATACCTTCACTGGTCGTTGTACGTACATCGCCCGTTTCAGTGCCTCTCACACCCAGTAGGTTTCCTTGGCCTGCACCAGACCTTCGGTTCACTTCGTGCGAAGTCTATCGACGGCACAGCGATACTTTGATACTTATTATTATTTTTGCTAAGTACAAAAGACAGAATAACTGTATCTTTTTCAAATCGTCTTTCTCGAAAATCTTCTCAATAGCATAATGACAAGCATTGAATTCTTATCCGCTATACTGCAGTCGCGGAAATGATTTTCAATAATGGTGTCTCCAGACATAATTTCCCTATTCGGTAAACCTCAAAGTCCCGTATTGGAATGTAATAACGCTGAACTGTCTCGATAATTGCCGATAAACGGGTAATATATACGATAGATTGTGAAATTTCTTGTTCTTTGGATTTAATTGGCGACAATTCATGCTTGGATAATTGTGAACGAAGACCGTTATCTACAAGTGCGGTAAGCCACGGTAATGTTGGCATAGAGATGTGGACAGATGGGCCACTTTCAGGCGATTGTAAAGTTGATGATGTAGGACCATGTCTAGTATTGGTTTTAAAGTGTACCTGTCAGTGTGCATATATTTGTACTGCGTTTGCATTACGTAACACGCCTCTAATACCCGAAGGGTCAACAGAGGTGTACCTAATAGTGTACCCAGTTCTCGCCTGTAATGTTTAAGTCCCTGTCATTTGATGGATAGGCTAATATCATGAATCGTGCAAAAATCCAGACTACGTGTCTGCTCCTGAGCAATTCCTGACAGAAAACCCCGATCTTGAAATCGATTCAAGGACCTCATGCTAGGCAGTCGCACTGGTAACTTAGTAGTTAGTGCGACTGCCTAGCATGAGGTCAAACAACAATTCAAAACCATCATTGGTGTAGTCACCAATGATGGTTTTGAATTGTTGTTTGGACACAGTGTCCAGATTTATTTAATAAAGAAAATATTGAAATTTGGCTGAAGCAGTGAAAGTTACATTTCCGAGAAGCAAAAATATAAAATTGAATAGAATATCATGTATTCGTTCTCCAAACTGAAAAGTATAAAAGCCACATTCATATTTCATTTCATTAAAGCACTACAGTTACATTTTGTTAACAAAAAATGATTTCATAAATTATTTACCTGACTGAAGTTCTGTGTTTTTTTTTTAAATTCGGTCTTCCGTTTTTTGCTATTGTGTCCGAAACACCGGAACGGCTATTTGAACGGTAACTAAAATCATTACGAAATCCTTGCGGTGGTAATAAAGTATTAGATTATGTCATGTCTTTACTATACTTGTGAACAGTATATTAGTATTACAGTTACTATTATGGTATGTAAGATAATAGGATATGTTATATCATCAAAAGTAACTTAATAGTACCAATGGACCAATCATATTTGTTGCGTTACATTTTGCAAGATACACGATCTAAAGGACAAGATAACCTGAAATCAGAATACTTCAGGAATCTGCCTATCGTTTCCCGACTATATTGGAGTCGGCTCCCAGTCTGCTGTGTTATTAACAAACCTAAAACAACGTACAGTCATCAACATCATCATCAGCCTCTAATCTCAGTTCCCACTGCTAGGTCAGAGGCCTCCTCTCTATGAGAGGGAGTGGGCTGGAATATACTACGCGTAAAACAACATACCAACGTTCACTGAAACCGCGCAATCAGATGTTCAATCCAACCCCTAGAATATTAGTATCACCACAGTTCATCTATTAATACCGGCAGCGGAAGCACCAAGAATCAATACAAAATTCCGAGAGAACCGCAAATTGCAGCCGAGGGAACGGATTACAGAATACGGGTATATCCGTATGACGGACATCTACAGATCGATACATAGGTAGGTACCTGTCCTATCGCTGTTCCAATGTTTCCCTCGAATACCATTCCACCTTACATTGTTACTAAGTGTGCCACGTCGAGGTATTTCGATTTTAGAAGCGTCGATAACAACTGTTTTATGACCATTTTCTACGGCGGGAAAATCTCAAGCGATCCGCATTTTACGAGAAAATGTTGGCATTTACTTCACATCTCGATCTAAAGTGCCCTACGAGACTGATCTCGAATACCAATAACATAAAGACTGTTATACATAACACAGATGTTATAGTTGCTGTCGTAACGTGACAATTTATAGTACACAATCGTGATCACAATCTGATAAGCGAAGTTCACCAAGTCAATCAAGAGTCACCATGTTGTCGCAATCGCATTGTCAGACAACCATAACGTAACCAATATGCAATTATCCTAGCAGAGTACAAATTACGAAACTACATATTTATCATACATCTCTGATTTAGTTCACTTTTGCAATGATGAAGACATTCACACATGGTTGCCTCACGATTCTATAATTTAGGTCCTAATTATTATCATTGTCTGATCTGCTAGACAATACCGACCTTGCAGTTATGATATACTTGCTGACAGGTCATAATAGAATCAAATTAATTTTGCACAATGATATTATTTTGACAGACTGGTATTAAAATTTAATTATCCGTGATTGCGAGATAATGAGGAAGAGAAAGGAAGCTTGGTTACCACATTCGAAAACATTAAATCAAGTATTGATTAAGTACTTTCATCTTTTAATTAAAGGCAGTTGCGATAACCGCACCTTTGATGTCTTGATGTGTGAAAATAAATAATTATGGGAACTATAATTATCTGAGAAGTGACCCTCTTCTCATTATTGGACAAAGAGATGATCATAGAATTTTTTTACCTGGCAATTCGATACAGTCACAAACCCCGGAGGTATATGTTCCGTCGCATCCCTATTCTGTATAGACTCACTTCTGCATGCAATGCAGATACCAAAGTACACTCGTTGGAGAGAATTCACAAAATAGCGCTGTCTGTTCATAAACTTACAACATTTGCTAAGTGCCCTCCGCAAATACAACATATAACCAACATGTTGACCAACATATTGGTTATATGGTTTATGTTGGCGCCGTTGGCTATGTTGGCGCCACACACGGAGTGTTTGCCATGTCGCATGCTAGAGCAAACATTGAAATGAGAACCGTACTCTCACGTGAATTAATAAAATAAGGTGGTGTTTAAAAAGCTAAATATACAGTTCAGTGTTTTAATTGAATTTGTGTTTAGTTTGTGTACGTCGACCTATTAGTTTCGTTAGGTAGGTATGAGGAAAACAGGTCGGTTTGGAAAAGGAAAATAATGTGGTCTATTTAAACGATTTGTAGACTGAAAAACTACGCTAGAATAATTGCATTAACTCACGGTTTATATGAATTTTATTGAATTTAAAAACAAGAAAACAAACAAAAAGCTAACTTTTATGTGATAACTAGCATGCGTTGCAATGCGCCTTTTTCTATGTACCTCCTACCCTACCTCCTACCCTTCCTACTGACCTTACCTAGCTACCCTACTCTATTAATTTTTTTTTTTACGGATGGGAAATCATCAAATGACTTCTCCCGCTCTGGGCGGAGCGGGAGGGAGTGTCAGACTTGTACTAAAACCCATCCATGTTCCTTCTTAGCCCTTTGTGTTCCAGGGCCACGGTATCTCTTTCGAACAACCCGCAGCCCTGAAAGGCATCGGCCCTCTCGGACCCCTTCCGATTTGCTGGCATCTCCTTGAGGCGCGCGTGGAACACAAACGCGCCGTCGGCACGGCCTGTCGTCAAAAGACGGACAGATGGTGAGCTAGCCCATTACTCACCGTCCACAGGCCCGCGACCCTACCCTACCCTAGATTTTCTTATATACAAACCTTATCCCGACAAGAAGGAAAACAAAAAAGAATAATCCAATTTGGAATTCGGAAGTTATGCGCGTACATACATTCCGGCGATTCATTTTTATATAGGTACAAGATGTTGTTTTGCATTCTCGTCAAAATTCAGGAGGTTATCACAAAAGACATAAATAATTAATCAATTTTTAATTACGGTACCTAGTTATTTAGTAAAAGCAGAGTTTATTAATAACAAACGCTCGTTTTTTGTTGTTCTTTGTCAGTATTTCAGAATAACCCCCTAAACGTGGTTTTTGGGGAAAAAGAAGTTATCGAACAAACGTTTGAGATGTTTGTATGTGTGAAAGCGAGGTTATAGGTCGAGGATCAGACGTGCCGCGTTTAAAACAAGGGTGGTTCACACTTACCGATTTCAGTAAGTAACAAAAAAAAAACAACCCATTCATTTGGCCATGTTAACCCTGCAGACATGATCAGATCGTCACACCACCTTCGCCGCAGTCTTTCTTGACGGCGATTTTCTCCGACAACAGCTTTCGTTCTATTTTTAAGTGTGATACGAAGGATACCTCCTGTACTGTACAGGAGGTATCCTTCGTGTCTAAACATCAACGTTTATACAAAGTAACTGACACAATTCCCTTGCATTGCGTTAACCTTAGAACACAGTTTTTTCAGTACCTAGCAAGCTGTACCACTGAAGCCTTTCTCAGAACTAAGCCGAGAAATAAGCAAAGATTTAACAAGTCGGCTTACGCTAACAGTCGCTTTGAACTTAATTATAGCTAACAGGTATAATTTGTTCGCCTTTAAACTCGTTTAATAAGTTTATAAGACGCTCTGAAGTTGTGTCTTCATTTCCTCGTGGAGATTAAGATCGGGCGGCTTTTTGATTATAGTGGTCATCACGGTTGAGTCGAGTATTTTTTTATATTGTAGAGGATTTGGGTGTCTTATTATTTGTTTTCAGTGAACCTTGGTAGTGTTTTAAGGTTTGTTAATAACTCTCTTTGTGAACAGAGAAATGAAGTGCAATTTATGTCATAGTCAGTTAAGTAGGTTACTGGTTTAAATTGTGAAAAACATATTCAGTCAAATCCTGCGGATGAAAAGACCGTTTTTACAAAATGTATTTCCAACACTAACCGCACATACTGACTGACTTTGAAAGAGACAAAAAGCCCTACTCTATTAGGCATTCCATTCTTAAATGGACCGTTCTAACGTACAATCGAATACAAAGTTGCAATTTCTTCAAGCAACCGCATCGGGTCTGTGTAAACCTGGCTGGAAAATCCCTGTGGTCTGAATGTTCATGCAAACGCAGTACTGCAATATTGTTTATTATTCAGACCACTGTGAACAAACAACACCCAAGAGATTGCACCAACACCGAAACCTCATTTCCAAAGACTTTGGAACGTCCAAAGCCTTCCAAAGTTCTTTCAAAGATTTTGTTTCGTCCAAGTTTATTTACTCTTTTAAAGTTCAAGACAGTGAATTGTTCTGTTTTGACTTTATTCTGTTTGGAAGTTAAGAATTTGAGTAAAGGAATTATGGTGCTGGCATTGTGTTGAAATGATTTAGTTTCTGTTTGAAAACCGCGGAGGTTATATTTACTTTAGGATGATGGAAAATTTTGAATCACGTAATCGGAATTAGTTTAGCTAAAACATTAATAAAAACAAAATGTCCTTCTATGTCCATTTTTAGTTGACAGTTTGTAGTTTTATCACCAGAGTCTTATGATAAAAAGCTACATCTATTCTGATCAGAAAAAAACACAGTTATGTTCTTTGCCAATATTTTTTGCACTTATTAACTGATGCAACCAAATCCTCGACCTTACTCCTTGACTGCCTCATTGGTCTAGTGGCCGCAGGCGCGACTGCTGACCATGAGGTCTTGGATTCGATTCCCGGGTAGAGCAAAGCGTTATTGGGTTTTCAATCAGGAATTTTCCCAGTAGCAACCACGTAGTCTGGATTTGTGCCCAGTTGATGGCAATAGGCTCGTCCCCGATTACATGACACTTAAACATTACTGGCGAAATATGGGTTTACTATAATTGGGTACACCTCTGCCTATAACTTCGAGGACGACAGGCGTCATGTTATAAGTACTACCTAATCGTGATTCCGAAAGCCCATATCTCATGGACAACACATAACGAACACTTGGCACTCAAATCATAATATTTTATTTTACATAGGCCTACATGGGCACTTATAAAACGTCAACAAAAGGTGCACGGTTCGGGTTAGTCGTTTCCTATGGAGAAGAACCGGCAAGAAACTCCATGGTTACTCTTTTAAAATAATTTAATTTAATATTTAATACGGAGGACAGCGTAAGCCCGACAATAAGTCGTTGCTTACTACAGAAGGTAGTAAAAGAAAAGAAAAGAAAAAAAAAAACAAAGCCTACAATTTCCACTCATTCACAAAAAATAGGTAAATAAAAACAATATATACAAAAGTAAAAATAAAACAATAAAAGAACACTAACTTAAACAATAGACACACATGTTATCATCAGTGCTGTAACTATTCTGAACAATGAACGAATGGTGCAATGATTGGGAAACTATTGTAAAAAAAAAATTGGTTGCCTGTAAAGTCGGTATACGGGCGAAAGTTTTACGTGACAACGACTTTGAGTGCTAAAATAATTTTAATGTGAATATTCATTCGTATAGTAGGAAGAAGGATGAAATAATAGTAACAATTTAAAACATTTATTTATACAAAGAATTATATTTAAAACATTAATTTATACAAAGAATCTCGCACTGAATTTCATATTAACAAAATTTTATTTTTACCTTTACACATACATACGTATTTATATACAAATATACATATATAGAGGCACGCGTCCCTTCCACTCGGGCATGGTTAGCCCGCCTAAGAGCGAGAGAGACAGACATAAAAAGTGAAAGGCACGCGTGCCTCTCACTCGCTCTCATTGTGAGCGCATAACGTGAGCGGAGCGTAACGCAGTTTCTTGAAGTGTCACCCGGCAAACCAATTTATAAGACGTTGTCACGTCAAAAAGAATGGAAAAAGTAATATTGGGAATAACTATTCTCTAATTATTCCTAATATTATTTTTCCATTCTTTTTTTATTTTCCACACATTTGTGTCGTTTATGAGCTACCAGAGAAGCCGCATGAGCAGAAGGAACTACAGCCAAAACTTCTTTATCTTCAACGTAGTCCTTAATTTTGTAATATGCTTTTTCACTATCTCATTACAAGTGCTCGCAATTCTTCCCGCAAATCACTGTGTTTATCGTATGAATCAATGAGGGTATTACGTGACCGAACTGGCCAAAATTGGTCTGCGGTTTCCGTGATCCAATTTGTTGGTCTCCGGAGCACTGTACGAACCGTTCCGCATAGCAAACGATAGAGTTGTCCGGAGCCTATAAAATTGTCAGCTTCATCGGGTTACAATAGTGCAGTGACGAAAAATTTCGTAGCGTTCGTCTGATTTAGGTGACTGCAGGACGTGTACACCTTAACATTACATGTTAGACGGTCGTAGTTGCTGAAAGTGAGGTTATGATTTGGTTTTTACGGTTATTTTTTGGTATTTCCATCAGTTCCCAGGTTTTTCTTGAGAGGAGAGAGGAGTTTGGATTTGAGATTTCTCTTAGCTGCCACGGTTTATTTTAATTATTTTATTTTTAATTACTGATTTAATCTTTTACTCTGGACGCTCTTAACTTGCCCGTATTTCTACATTGTTCTCACATTTTTGTAATTCCTAACATGAATGATGTAACCAAGATTTTGTAACACATTTTGATTTAAAAGAGTGTCCATGGAGTTTCTTGCCCGTTCTTCTCCATAGAAATCTACGCTACGGAATGGGCAACTACAGTACTTTCATAAGTTATTATGCCTTGTGACTGGGACTGTAGCTTCGCGTTTTATTTTGTTTTTTGACTTTCAAAAGTGCCTGTAATGGTCTAATTGAAATAAATGCTTTGACTTTGACTTTGAGAACGGTGGATTAATTTGGAACTTATACGTAACTGGCGAAACGTGAGTGTAGATACTATAGGTCTTCTTCTGCCTAACCTTATTGGAAAACAAGCGAGAGGTTATGTTATTTTGTACCATACATGAGTTACGTATTGTCTGAATGTCTAACTAATGTATGAAATTATCGAAAATCGGTATCAAAGAGAATTGTCATATTCATAATGCTTGTAAAAAGCGATGGTGATCTCAGTTTATTTCAAGGTAAGGATTAAGGACGATACTCCTAATATTCATGATGGCGTTATCAATAACAAACACGTAGAGAAAAGAATTTGATATTATTTTTCCAAGAAACACCGAGGGGCGTGTTTTGGTCGTTTTACGGTATATTCGACGAATTCCGCGGCATTCTACTTCCTACTATTATTATACATGCGAAAGTTTGTGAAGATGGATGGATGGATTTTTACTTTTTCACCGCTTCACGACAAAAACTACTGAATGGATCTGGATGAAATATGGTACAGGAATAGATATGGAACACCACACCATTATTACCGAACAAAACGCTTGCGAATCCGTGGCCATAAGCTAGTGATTCCATAAATATAGTTTGTGGGAATTTTGCATTGTAATCGACATATTTATATTGGACAAAATTTAATTTAACAACCGGATTTTACAGCGAAACCTGTGGATAGGGTCAAAATTTAATTTACCACGCGTTCGGAAAAATATTGATAAAAATAATAATATGGTGGTTCGTATTTTGCGGTGTTTGAATTATTAACTTCCCTTTTCTGTTTGATAAAACAACCGGACAAAATGAAATTCATGAAACAAAAGTAAATTAAAAAGTATTTAAAATGATTTAACAGGCGTTTTAATGACAACTCTGCCAAGTTTTTCACTGTTATAAAAAAAGGAAAAAATTTAAAGGATTTTAAAATTTCATGAATAAAATTAACCAAGTTTGGACAATATAAATTTATAGAAAACTAACTTAGGGTGTTAATAGAAGATAAGTTTTTAACTGTTTGTAAGTGGTTAATAAAATATATTTCTAAAGCAATGATTCTTAGAAACTAATTTAATTTAGCAAAAAGGTTTTAAACATCTCTTCTTGTAAAATATGTATTTAAACTTTTAGAAGTTTAAATACATATTATTTAGCCAAAGGAGTACCTACTTACTTTAAAAGTTAAGAATAACTAACGAATATGTGGGACTAACCTTTTATATTCTACTACTACACACATTTATAAATCTCTCGTATAAGAAAGTTGGCGAAATTAGATTTTTAAATAAAAACCTCATTTTGCCACTGGCTTATTTAAAGTTTAACTTAAACTCCTTGATGCCAGCTTTTTTTTTAATATTAAGCGCCCACGTTGATCTACGGATGGCCAAATCTCACGGGCACAGACAGATTTTGACGACCGATTTGTCGCTCGCGATGTTCAAGTTTCCACGTGGGTCTCAAAACTGATGGTGTCTTAGAAATACCGAAACAATTTATTCATAGTTTCAACTACATTCGTCTACTTCGTGCATTTGTTTTTTGTCACATATTTAATAAACAGCTTGAAAAACTTCACATACAGATAAATTAGGGCAAACAACAAATGCATTACAAAGTTGACATTTACAGCTATCGAACGCGGTATAAATGTATCGATCGGGAATAATGACATTGGTTGGTAGTCATTGATCGGATCCGAGCATGTGAAATATATTTTTGTTTAGACCAGAAGTTTGCTAAAAGCAGTAAAAGTACGTAGGGCAAAAATTAACATCACTTAATTACCTATCATGTATATCTCTTGACCAAATACAAGGTGTTGTTTTGCATCCTCGTCAAATTCAAGGAGGTGACTATGCTAATGATTCTCGTTCCGAATCAATAATAAAATGGGTAGGTAATTTGTATTTTTCCTATTTACGAAAAATCGGTAAGTGTGAACCACCCGTGTTTTAAACGCGGCCCGTCTGATCCTCGCACTATAACCGCGCTTTCATACATACAAACAATGTCAAACGTTTATTCGATCATTTCTTATTCCCTAAACCACGTTAAGGGGGTTATTCTGAAATACTGACAAACTTAAACAACCAAAAAAGTCAGCGTTTATTAATAATTAACTGGGTACCGCAATTTTAATTGAATATTTATGTCTTTTGGGACATTCTCTTGAATTTTGACGAGGATACAAAACATCACCTTGTATATCATGACCAAAGCTTACATCACATTAAATACCACACAGAGGTTTAATATACGTAGTTACAGCATGTATGTAATATCGGCACAATGATCTTGAATTACACAACCGCGAACAATAGGGGTTACAAGAGTAGGCATGCCATTAAACGAGCTTCGACGTGCTTACGGTTCGTTACTGCATATTTCAGTTCGTGTTACTAAATGGAGAGCAGATGATCTACTTGGTACAATTTTAAACAAATTAGCTCATACGTGCTCATGATTAAGGTTTATTATAGTATGTGCATTTGATGAAATGGTTGTCATTACCTGAATAAATATAGTTATAGTTTTAGTTATAGATCGAGAGGAGCTCGTGGCTAAACAATGACAGCTGCACGGGCGATCTTTAAACGTTAAGCCGTGTTTGCCGAGGTTGGTCCGTGGATGGGCGACCATTATTACATACCGAGTTTCCTCCGTGCCTCGGAAAGCACGTTAAGCCGTTGGTCCCGGCTGTCATTTGTAGATCTTTGACAGTCGTTACGAGTAGTCAGAAGCCAAAAAATCTGACATCCAGTCTTACCACGGGGTATTACCCAGTTACTGGGTTGTGGAAGTCAAATAGGCAGTTGCTTCATGTAAAATATTGGTACTCAGCTGCTTCAGGTTAGACTGAAAGCCGACCCCAAGATAGTTTGGGAAAAGGCTAGACAGATGATGAGTTTTAGTTATAGTTAAAATCTTTGTCAACTATCTTTATATAATATAAGATGACTATACCGGGCAAAGGGTGACGAAAGGTTGTTGATAATGAGTAATATCGACGTGTGATCTTAAGCAGCCTTTTCATATGGAATCATCGAATCGAATACTTTAAGATTAAACATCGAAACAAACTCGGTGATTCCATATGAAAAGGTTGCTTAAGATCACACGTTGATATTACTCATTAACAACAACCTATTCCCATTCATCCTGTATTTTTTACGTAGTGTTTTCAAAATAATTTTTTTTTAATATTCTAACTAATCACCAGCCTTCTGATTTTCAGAATTTTACTCGACACAGAATTCGACCATCGACTAGATACGCTGAAATGCCAATAAAAATGCAAGTAAAGCGCTAAACCACGTCCAGCCGCTTCAAAGATTACGTGAACATTTTATCGCGATACTAAATAGATGTTCTGAACGGCATTTTGCTAGTGATGTTACGCTTCATTATAGCGCACACGGCATTCCCGGCGTGCCAACTTGTCCACGGATGTTTAAGCGTGTTAACCAGACTGCGTTGGCGATCGACGACCGATAATTAGATATGGATAGAGATGGGAAGGTATAGATTATCGATTTTAGAGTAGCGCTGGTTGTGAGTTAGGGGAATATTTAAAGTGAATTATTCCGATCGACCGTTAAGGAGTGAATAAAGTTCGAACTGTCCCCTCATTGCTTACAGGGGGACAGATCAAACTTTTTTTTTCGATCTGTCCCCCTAAGGGGACAAAGCGGGGTGACAGATTGGAATAATCCGTTTTTATTCACTATTTACTGATAGTTGATAAAATAAAGTAAAAAAGATACAGCTTTTTGAGGAGATGTTTTTTGACAATATTAGTTCGAATCGTAGTTTTTTTTTTAAACTTTGCTCCGCTCTCTGAATTTCTCCTGTATCGTGGGTGCGTTTACAAACATTTAAACTAACATACAAAAACAGCCAGACCCGGAACAACTATCTGTAGGCCATACAATTTTTTTTTCCGTGTGGGGATCGAACTCGCGACACGCAGCGCAGCAGTCGATCGCTCAGCCACTGTGCCAACCGTGCCGTTTGGAGTTGGAAACTTGATTTCCTTTTTTTTGAATCCAAAATGGGATTAGCGCTTAACTATAATTTATAAAGATTTAAACAACTTTGGTTGATTTGGCAGTGGGTAGTAAAAAAAAGTCCAAATTATTTTTCTATAAATAATTAATTATCTTTATTCAGCGTGGCGCCTCATTGTTTAATGTCTTATCGCGAAAACACGAGTATTGAGTACGAATATTGAGGCTTATTGCAGAGCATCTTTTAGTAATTCAGCTAATAAATATTGTATGTTTAAACCAATCTAGTCGTTCAAAGGGCGATCCCGTTTGGTAACTTTCCCGATTCGCCAACTAAAGAAAAGACGTGCAAAACAAGTGCAAAAAGTGCCTCTTCGTAGCTCCTAAGCTCCATACATTGAGTCCCGTTGCGTCAATCATACATTTTAACTGATTTTGTACGATACTGACGATTCCCAAAGTTGCAAGGAAACTAGACACCTCAACAAAGTGGGATATACTCAGAACAAAATCAAAATCCCGCTCAGTTTATCCCGGCTCGCTTCAGCCAACCAGCTCAAATCTAACACCCACTCAGAGCTTTACTGTCCATTCCGCACGAGGAAGTCTCATGCTACGCTAAGCTTATATCATGGAGAAGTGACGTGCGAAACGGCTATTTAATAACAGATATTTTGTTGTACTTGATTGTAGCGACTGATAATTTTAAGTCGTTGTCACTTACCGCACCATGATTGCATGCTGTATTTATCGTACCGTTTGCACGTCGATTTTACTTACTTCGTGTTTATTGCATGTGTTATTAAGTTCAAACTTAGTGTACAGAGATATTGCCTAATCATAATTAAGTACTTAACTGTAATTGTTTCTATCTGTCATATTTTAGGCTTATTTTTCTTTAGCTGCGTTCCAATATGCTGCTTACGCTAGTGCATTGAAGTTCTTATTAATATTCTTTTATATGGTATCTTCGATGGTTTGTGTGAGGAATGATCATCATCATTATCTTGCTCTTATTCCAATTTATTTGGGGTCAGCGCAGCATGTCTTCTTCTTCCATTACTTGTCATCTCATGAGACACCTTCCTCTACTCTTATAACCATCCACATTCATACTCAAAACTTTCCTCATTCCTCCGCATCACATGCCCATATCATGACAATCGATTACCGCACATTGGTTGTGAGGAATGAAAGAAAAACGAGTAAATGGCGTGGCGGTTGACAGAGGAGAATGGAAGACCAAAACGTGTTGCGCCGACCCCAAGTTACTTGGGGTCTGCTGGTCTGCTGGGTGCTACTGGGGACTGCTCTTGAGCAGGAAGGAAGATGATGATGATATGATATCTTGCAATGAAGGCTTAAACAGATTTAGGAATGACCATTTATAGTAGAAAGGTTCTACATAAATTGTGGTTGCATTAGAATTCGAACTTTGTGCTGGTTGACATTGAGTTTGTGTTCCCAAAACTTTATCTAAGATTCTAAATTCAAGTTACGGAAGTCTCATGCTACGTTTATGTCATAGAGAGGTAGCATGCGAAACAGCTATTAAATAACCGTTATTTATTAGTAGCATACCTCCGTGCAGCCGATCGTTTAGTTTTACGTTTTTTCTCTCAATTTGCTACACCCTATTAAATCGTTCGCGAGTTTTTAATGATGTTCTCTTGTTGTGTGGTGTTGTTGTTTATGTATCTTTCTTTTTTCGTATATATTTTTAGTTATGGTGTGTTACCGAAGGAAAAGTGGTTGTTTGTTTTGAGAATGAGCAATGTTTTGCCATTTTATTTAAAACTAGCTGTCCAGCGCAACTTCGTCTGCGTCACATTTTCCCCGTATTAGCAACATTTTTCATTGCTGCTTTGCTCCTATTGGTCGTAGCGTGATGATTCTATAGCCTTCCTCGATAATTGGGCTATTTATCACTGAAATAATTTTTCAAATCGGACCAGTAGTTCCTGAGATTAGCGCATTCAAGCAAACAAACTCTTCAGTTTTATAATATTAAGTATAGATACACCAACAACCCGCCTGGTACTGTGGTGGTTGCGGCCTACTCCGGGCGCCACTCCCTTGGCAGTCAGCTCCGCTATCATTTTGCTCACTGGCTATTTTTCCCTAGGGCTATTGTTATTTCTTTTGTGCCGAAGTAGAAATTGAATTTTAATTCAGTCAATGAAAAACCTATCGCTAAACCAATTTTAATTTATTTTCAGATCTAAATCGAGATCGTCAGAACAGCACAACCTGTGAGTATCCATTATTTTTCTTTTTTCATAACAAGTAAATGTCATAACAGTACAGTAATCAACAAGTAACTAAATGTCAAAAGTCCTACATCGGTTGCATCCGCATTAGACTGGAAGCCGACCTCAAGCACAGCACCTATGTAGAATTTGATGCTCAACGTTGTCATCAAACGAGCATTGTTTCATATTTTGATATTTGCTTTCGAAACTAGAAAGTTTTTTTTTCTTAAAAAAATACTGGAAGGAGGAATTTCTGCTGTATCGTGGGTGCATTTACAAACATTTAAACTCACATACACAAACAGAGAGACCCGCAACAACTATGTGTAGGCCATACAAATATTCGTCCGTGCGGGGATCGAACCCGCGACCCGATCAAAAAGTGGTGGAGGTCAGATAAGCAGTCGCTCCATGTAAAACACTGATATTCAGCTGCATCCAGTTGATCCAGTCAGGCTGGAAGGCGACCTCAACAGAAAAGTCTAGGCAGATGATGCTTTCGAATATAGGTCTGAATAAGTTAGTTATTTATTCAGACCGTTTATTCAGCAAGTACCAACAGGTACAACGGTGTCTTTCAATTCAAATCTAATATACAAGGTGTTGTTTTGCATCCTCGTCAAATTCAAGGAGTTAACAAAGCTAATGATTCTTGTCCCGAATCAATAATAAAATGGGTTGGTATTTTTTTTTCTTATTTACGGAAATCGGTAAGTGTGAACCACCCGTGTTTTAAACGCAGGCCGTCTGTTTCTCGCGCTATAACTGCAATTCCACAAATACAAACAATCTCAAACGTTTATTCTATAATTTCTTATTCCCTAAACCACGTTAAGGCGGTTATTCTGAAATACTGACTAACATAAACAATAAAAAAAAATAGCGTTTATTAATAATTAACTAGGTGTCGTAATTTTAATTGATTATTTATGGCTTGTGTGCCAACCTCTAGAATTTTGACGAGGATGCAAAACAACACCCTGTATAAAATTCTCGTGCCACAATGTTAGTTACCATACTCCTCTGAAACGACTGAACCGATTTGTAAGAAATTTTGTGTGCATATCTGACCTACCCAGGTCTGAGAATCAGCCAATATCTATTTTCACACCCAAAAAAAAAACCCCGCGAACGTCGTCGCGGGCAGCAGCTAGTGTTAATTATAAAAACGATCTATTCAATCCCTTTCATTTGTCTTAAAACTGAACCATTACAGAACAAAGTACATGGAAAGGATGATTGCGTTTCAGTAATGACAACATGGACTGTACCATTTCTTTTATTATAATCAGGCGTCCCTTAGAGTGTAATTTGGTTTTATTGTAATAGGGGAACGTTACGCAGATTGTATTGTAACTTGCTAGTTCTAATGTTAGGCAAATTTCTAGGAATAACTTTGGAAAGTTCTAGAACAGTTTGCTGTAAGTTTATGGTAGTTAGTTCTTAAGTTTAATTAGAGGTTTCAGTAATGTGGTATTTTCGTAAAGTTAGTTTATTACATTCTTATTCCAATTCATTTGGGGTCGGCGCACCATGTCTTTTTCATCTCTATAATTCTCTATTTCTCTTCAGCATTCAACTCCTATCTAGTTACATCATCTTGCACAGAGTGGTATGTCCGTAGTCATGACAGTTTATCATAATAAGAATAGAATAGAATAGAATAATACTTTATTGTACACCAAAAATCAAACAAAACGGGTTTACAAATTTTACAATGTTATGGTTACAACGGCGGTCTTATCGCTTATAGCGATATCTTCCAGACAACCTTTGGATGGACATTACGGAATTAAAAATAAAAAGGGGGTAGTCAGTGGTGTACTCTACACAAAAATTTTAAACAAAACAACAACAAAACAATTAAACAAAATAACAAAAGTAAAGTTATCTACTTCATATATGTACATATAAATGTATAATATAAATATAATACATACATAAATATATATAGATATTTGAGTGTTTTTAACATTAAAAGGAAAAAAAAAATAAAAAAATAGTGAAACTATAATAGTGACAAATTTTGACTGAATGAAATCACAGTGCAGCAATAAGCAACAAATAAGACAAATTATTGGATGTATAGGCTAGCTGTCCGTTTGATTTCAAACACGTGTTAATTAAAAATGTATAAGAAAATGATCGACTGACATTTCTTGTTAATCTAGTGACACGAATATTAAAAACTAGCTGTGCCCCGCGGTTTTACCCGCTATTTCTCTTTTAGCACGGTTCCTAAGGATCGGAACGTACGGGAACCTTCCGTAAGAATTGGGTTATCAAATGCAAAAACAAAATTTAAATCCAACAGGTATTAATATTACCCGGGATCAAACAAAAAAAAAATACTAGCTCTTAAGGTTTATTATATTCGTAAAGATACTACCATAACCAACTTTAAGACTGAATTAAATATTTTTTCCAGGGTTATTTGAAGTGCTAATTGAATTTCTGCTGTCTCCGTCGAGGATAGCACTACCATTCATTATTACTTAAGCTTTAGGTGCCTTTTTATGTCTAGAAGGTTTTATGTTTAAAATTATCATTTTCTCTTAGAGGAACTAGGGAACAGAAATATAGTCCTAACCGAAAGATATATTTCTTTTTTCCTGTAATTCCTGAAGCTGTTTGCCGTCATTATTCGATTTTACAAACAGGATTAAAAATTCAATTATTGGACTGCTATGTACAACTTAGCGCTTTAGATCTACTCGTATAAATACCTAGTTACTGGAAATCGATAGCGCCTTATTATTCTTTTATTCGATAAGTCAACTGAAACGTAATTGCAGAAAAGCTTCATTTTCTGAAAAGGTTAATTTAAAGCGAGATTAAACAGGGTCACGAACTAGGTACTTAATAAAAGAACTTTAAAGCATGATTTAATATCATGTAGTTGTAGTTATGTGAGAGGTTTTTGTCATTCTTACAATTATACTAACATGAGATTTAGTAAAAGATCCGAGAACAAGAGTTCTGAATTTGAATTTTGAATTTCTTTGCTTTTCTCTTTATACTTTTCGTCGTCTTTTGTTTTAAGAATTAACATGACAGGGAGACAATCCCCGTATTTTTAACAACCCCCGTATTTTTATTTTACATTATAATGTGAGTCTCAGTTTGTCATAAAACTATCAATATTTGCCAACATTTATGGCATATTTTTGGCATTGTTTCTTACATTGACGAGTTTGTAACTTCGAACGTTGTTTTTGTGATAAAATAGCGTGATAATAATTGACATAACCATCTATAAAAAAACTGCGTGATTCTCATTTAAATACTTAATACATTCCTTATCAGAAAACATCGTGAGGAAACTAGCATGCTTCAGAGATATTTCTGGACAGCATGTAAAGCCAAGTGAAAAGAGGAGCTCGTGGCTAAATAGTAACAGCCACACGGGTCGACATTTAAGATTAAGCCGTGCTTGCCAAGGTTGGTCCGTGCATGGGTGACCATAATTACATACCGAGTTTCCTCCGTGCATCGGAAAGCACGTTAAGCCGTTGGTCCCGGCTGTCATTTGTAGATCTTTGACACTCGTTACGAGTAGTCAGAAGCCAAAAAGCCTGTCTTAGTCCCGTCCAGTCTTACCAGAGGTATCGTATTACCCAGTTACTGGGTTGTGGAGGTCAGGTAGGCAGTCGTTTCATGTAAAATACTGGTACTCAGCTGCATCCGGTTAGACTGGAAGCCGACCCCAAGATAGTTTGGGAAAAAGCTAGGCAGATGATGTAAAGCCAAGTCAGAGGCCCATGGCGGCATAAAAACTGTGACACCAGGTTAGGCGCTAACCACACGATAAAGAAGAAGACCTTTTTCATCACCAAAGACTATTTGACCCAATCCCCCAATTCAAACACCTATATTAAAACACGAACAGCCACAGCTTCTATTTGTGTGAGAGTCGTGAGATGTAAATTGGTCGTCAACGTCATAAGAACCGCCTTTGTGCTGAATGTGGGCCACTCAACCCCGTCAGCTTACTTACTCATAACGTAGGTACAAGCCACATTTCAGCTGAAATAGGCACTAGTTTGGATATGGAAACCTGAAAGCTTGATGGTTACTTGTAGTGCTACAAAGATTTTTGGACACGGTGTTCGGTTTGTGGTTTTATGAAATGTACTGTAAAAACAAGATGGCTGTGTAAATTCTGATTCTGAACACATCCAAAGTTCTTTTTGTAGCTTTATACGTTTTAACAGTAGAGAGCTATGAAAGCGAGTGATATAACAACAATAAAAAAAAAAAAACTTGAGAGGTGTCAAGGGACACCCGGGTGGAACGAAGTTCCAAAAATAATCGTCGCGACACCACACTGTTCAATGCGAAATAGAAATGAAAATATCTGGCTTGCTTTCTATAAGAGAGAGAGAGAGAGACAGACAGAGAAACATGCGACGCCGCACAGCTTACAATAGCTTACTATAGCAAAAAGTGTCGTGACAACTTTTCGTAAGAATTTTTTCCGTCTAGCCCCATTTCACAACGCGCGATAAGGAACTTCGTTCCAAAAACAAATTTGAATATTCTCTACATTTTTTTCTTCAGAATATAACTCCATGACACAGGCCATTTCGTTCTGAAATAGTACCAAAACAATACAGTCTAACTTGAATTCGTTAGTAGTGAGATTTATTCTCCTAAGGGTTGCTTAACTTAGGTCCATAGCTATAGCTTTCAAACATAATATTCATACTTGATATATTGCAAACAAAACATCATGAAGTGTAAACATCTCCATTTGTATGCGTCAACTTTTATTAGAACGGTCCTCTATTCGAATTTAAATAAAAGCTACCGTGTACATTTCCGAACAAAATTGAGAGAGATAGGTAAAATATGTAAATATTACCTCCAGAACTTTCTATAATAATTTAGGTATGAAATAGATATTATATTCGATTTCACATCAGTTTCGAACTGAAAGGTCTGAAATTATTGGAGAAAAGTTTTACCTAACTGTGGTAATGATACAGGTCGACTTTCGTAGCAGGTAGAATAAACAGTTTATCTACATTGAGATAGGTACAGAACCCAGCCTTTATGAAATAAGTTTTTGCTGCCACAGGCTTTTGAACTCCTAGCCCAACAAACCTTTAAAGTCTGACTTACTCTTGGACGTAGTTATATTATCTGAAAACTATAGCAATTTAGTACAATTAATTTAGTTCTATAAGATAAAATGTAAATCGAAAATCGAGAACCACCCATCCTTCAATCGTTTTTTTGGTTGTTTTTTTGGATATACTGGAAAGTTATTTTTGTAAGTTACCTGACGCGACAAAGAAATCGCAAAAAGTTTGACGCGCAAATAGTTAGTGATTCAAAAATTCCATGGTATAGGGAGGTATATATATGACGTAACATCATTAGCTTTTCTCAAATAATTTGGGGTGGGCTTCTAATGTAAGGGGATGCAGCTGAATACCAGTATTTTACATGGAGCGACTGCGTATCTGACCTCCACAACCCAGTTAGTAGTAGTTAATACGAAACCTCTTGGTAAGACTGGTTGCCAGACTTTCGGGCCACTGACTTCCTGTAATGACTGTAAAACATCTACAAATGACAGCCGGGACCAACGGCTTAAATTGCTTTCCGCGGCACAGAGGAAACTCGATATGTGGGTGCTCACCCATCCATAGAACAACAGTCTTAACCTGACGATTGACCCAATATTATTATTATTAAAGGAGACGGGTGACACTACATGTATTTTGGGACCCACACTTAGAGGTAGCATTCACTATAGCAACTTATACATAGTTGTAAAACGACTAAAGACTATCAAAAAAGTAAATGGAAAGTAAGACGGAAAAGTTGGGAGAAAAGAGATATACGTCTCTAAACAAGATAACCTAAAAATGTTACGATTAAGATTTTTAATAGTGGAATATCTCCGTAATTAAGATGAATCAGAATATAATAATATTTAAGACGACTCATAAAGAAAGATTCGAATAAACTACTGTATATCCCTCGCAGTTTTAGTTCTAACTTTACGTGTTTTGCTTATCGTCATAAGCCAAAACCCGAATTTTTACTTCATTGCCTGTACCTAATTGACGAATCATAAATCTACTAGACTGCAGCTAGAGACTAAACTGATTACCAACACAGTAATTAGTCCAATCACTATTAGAACTATGTCGTTACGATTTTGATCTATAAGCGAATTATAGTCAAGTAAAACGATTCTTATTACGCTGAGAGAAGAAAATATTGTTTTACATAAATTATAACAGCCAGAGCTGACTAGCTATGTACAGCTATTGAAAGACAGGGTTTGTTGAA
This sequence comes from Cerastis leucographa, assembly GCA_963082945.1. Taxonomy (NCBI): domain Eukaryota; kingdom Metazoa; phylum Arthropoda; class Insecta; order Lepidoptera; family Noctuidae; genus Cerastis; species Cerastis leucographa. Next base: position 5,577,777 of record OY720358.1, on the reverse strand, counting down.
TAAAAAAAGTATAAGTAATAAATCTTATTTATTGGTATTTTACATAGTTTTTATTTTATGCAACACAGACGTTACGATGGCCAAGTTGCTGTCGGGTTTCATTTTCAGGGTCGCGGCTTATCAGCCCCCAACATGAGTGGCAAATGTAGTCGTCTCCTGTTATCTGGAATTAATTAATTATTTTAAAATAAATAAATTCACCTTTAGTGTAATAAACATAAAGAGTTCCATGTATAAGTAACAAAAGTGCCTGACTACAGAATTGTTGTTTGATATGAAAGAGAATACGGCCTCTGATACCTGTGGAGCGGTATATAAATATTTCAAGATAAAATTCAACAGCCAACCATCTTCCATTTTGATGACTGAAAGATCTCAGTAAAATACACTACTTCTGCTGCTGCCTCGGCCAGTCTTTTACTGCATATTGTTTTAGTCAGATAAAGTATAGGGCAACAGTAAGAATGAGCTTAATATAAGATTACAACAGTATGTATTTATACATATAAAAGCTAAACGAATCTCAGTTTGTTGTTTAGATAGATATCCTAAATAAGTTATGTTATAAATACATGTTTTTTTACGAATATACTTACATCACGTGGATACACCCATCTCTGAACTTTTTCAAAGCTCTGAGCACCTTCATCGGAGAGAAAACTCCTCCGTAAGAGAGCAAGTTGTATGTGGAAATTAACGCAACGCATGTTTGTGGTTAAAATCAAAGTTCAAATCAAAAGCAACTCATTGTCCAGAGAAGAATGCGGTAGTCTGAGACAGGGTACAGTATCTTCAGTTCAAGATGTAAAGGCCAAGTCGTCGCGATTCTACAATATCGCAATGATAATGATAAACATAAAATCCTAGACAAAAATACAAACGTAACGTTGGACTATGACATCATAGATCTGACAGTGACAGTAGTGACGGGACTCAATTGATCATCATTGATAACGTTCCTTTTATACGATATACTACAAAATCGCCATAGTTCCATTTTTATTAGATGCTTTTGCATTGTTAATTGGCGTTTTAATATCAGGTTTGCATATTGTTTTTATTAATTTTTGATATTAAAGAATGTATAAAACTAAGAGAAAGAGCCATATATGGTAAGAAAACCCTTGAGCAAAAACACATGTCATTGGATTGGAACGTAATCGGAAAAATGTTGCGTTTTGTAATTGCACGATTACTTAATTTGAGTAAATTGAAAATATTTATAACTTTTGATTCCCGTGTCCTAAAAATTCAATATTTTTTAAATAAATATCTCATAAAATTGTAGGTATAATTATTTTATATTTACACTTGAACGGAGCCTCGTTAATTAATAGATTCTTTGGGTCCACTTTCGCCCGTGTCCTTTATTATTTATTTGAAGGCGCGTCCATGGCGCCATCTAGTAGTAGAGATCGACATTGAGCGGACGAGAGTGACAATTGTGTTGTCACTCTGGCGGAACGTCATAAACGTCAAACAACCACCGGACTCGTGCAGTTTTGAATCGAACGATAGCGTGGACTAGACGGTTACGACGGATCGCTTACGTCCCAAATCTTAACCCATTTTCATCTTTGTTAAATTGAGTGATTATTGTAATTTAAATTGAGAATCGTGAGTATAAGGCTGCTGATCGAAGACGTGTCTACTTATTTCCAAAATACCTCGTGCGATTACCCACTTGAAGATGAATAATTCTGATATAGGTACCCACGTGCCTTTATCAGAAGTGGGATGCGAAAAAAAGTCGGATGAAGATACTCAGCCCCATAATCAACCTAGCAATAGTGGATTACTCACCAATATGGAAGCCCTGCTAACCCGTTTGTTAGCAATACCGCAGCAAACATCGCAGTCTGTAGCAAACACTAACGCGGTTCAGTTGATCAAGTTCGATCCAGATGATGAAGATGCTGATGTTAAGGGCTGGTGCCGTGTTTCCGAGTTGATTATTAACAGCAAGAATTTGAGTGGCGTGGAACTTTTAGTTGCTCTGACAACTGCACTAAAAGGACGAGCGGCATCTGTTCTGACTAAGTTGCGTTTGGAAGACTTAACCTGGGAAGTTGTGAAGCAAACATTGCTGGCGAAATTTGCAGAGCCCAAATTGATACAGGACCATTTTGATGAAGTGTTGCGCTTTCAGATCGGAACAAAGGAGACTGCTAGTGAATCGGCTATGCGTTTATGGGCACTAATTGAGCGAATCCCTAAAGTCGAGATGTGAGAAGAGGCAATCACTGGTTTCGTTATTTTTGTTCTGAGCTCGAAAGACCACATGATTCGTCGTGAACTGAACTCCTTTGCTATCACAACGCGTGCTCAACTCTTCCGAACCCTTGGTGGGGTTTCTTTAAAGCGTCGTACTGGAGATATTGATGGTAATGACAATAAGGCAAAGAGACCTCGCCTGTCAGACTCGAAGTTCAATGGAAAATGTCATCGGTGTGGAGTTCCTGGACACAAAATAGCAGAGTGTAAAAGGCGACGTGACGACTCAGGTAATCGAGCTGATGGTTCCAACACGGATCAGGTCAAGGACAAATCGGCACCAATTACCTGTTTCACGTGCGGGAAACCTGGCCACGTATCTACGTCATGCCCTGAGAAGAGAGGCGGCGCAGCAGTCAGAGAGGTCAACACTTGCGAGCACAAGACTTCGAGAGGTAAACTGACGACGGCATCTGGTGAGCATATCTGTTTCCTTTTTGATAGTGGCTCCTCTTGTTCTTTGATTAAAGAATCTATGTCCGGATTTCCCTGGCATTGAACGAAATAGCACCGTTTATTTGACTGGCATTGGGGGAGACAATATTGAGTGTAATAAGCAAATTTCTAGCACTGTCCAAATTAATAATCTTTGCTTGACTCTCTTGTTTCATATCGTTCCAGACAACTGCATTTCAGAAAACGTTATTGTAGGTAGGGATGTACTGGAAAATGGAGTGCGTGTTGAGATTGATAACGAAAATCTTCTCATATCCACTAATGAGAAAATACATTTTTGCGAAAGTGTACAAGGTATTGACGTCGTGGCTGTAGATACAGATTTAGTCGGGGACAGTAAGGAAGCCTTGCTGCGTATTTTGTTGAAGTATACTGATCACTTTATAAATGGTACTCCAACTAAACGTGTTAATACGGGTGTAATGAAAATTGAACTTATTGACCCTAATAAAATAGTCCAACGGCGACCGTATCGTTTATCTTCCATCGAAAAACAGGTGGTGAGGGATAAGGTTCAGGAGCTATTGCAAGCTGGCGTTATTAGAGAGAGTTCCTCGCCGTTTGCTAGTCCGATTCTCTTAGTGAAGAAAAAGGACGATACGAATAGAATGTGTGTCGACTACAGAGAACTCAACTCAAACACGCGACCTGAGCACTATCCCCTACCACTTATAGACGACCAAATAGACCAGCTCATCGGAGCTTATTACTTTTCGTCTTTAGACATGGCCTCTGGTTTCCACCAGATTTTGATCCACCCAGAATCCGTAGAAAGGACGGCTTTTGTGACACCCGAGGGGCAATACGAATATGTTGCAATGCCATTTGGTTTACGCAATGTGCCGTCGGTATATCAGAGGTGCATTAATGATGCACTTAAATATTTGAAAGATGGACCCCTGGTGTACATGGACGATGTCCTCTGCCATTCCTCTGGCGTCACAGAGGGTCTGCGATAGTTGCACCAATGCCTGGAAGCTCTGACGAAAGCTGGGTTTTCGTTGAATTTACGTAAGTGTAAGTTTCTTAAAACCAAAGTTAACTATCTGGGTTATGCTATCCAAGCCGGCGAGGTTAGACCTAACTCCCTTAAAACTCAGGCTCTGGCCAGTGCTCCTCCCCCGAAGACAGCGACTCAAGTTCGCCAATTTCTTGGCCTATCTTCGTATTTTAGGAAATTTATCCCTAGTTATACTCAGATAGTTGGTCCGCTGTACCCTCTTACAAAGTTAAAAGGAGGCATAACTGCAATAAAACTGTTTCTTGGTTACCTATAGTACCCCGCTCATTAGTATGGACTCTGATCAGTCACATTCATTCGGAAATTCAACATTTGGGCCCCGATAAGACTCTCGACAAAATTTACGATCTATATTGGTTCCCCGAGATATCGAAAAGTGTTCGCCGGTTTGTCGACTCATGCATAATATGTAAAGCCTCGAAAGGTCCCTCAGGTGCCCAACCAGTTAGACTACACCCCATTGCTAAAGAGCCAACCCCTTGGCACACGCTCCACATAGATTTTACTGGAAAATTGACAGGTAAGAGTGATCAAAAAGAGTACTGTTCTGTCATCATTGATTCGTTTACCAAGTACGTCCTGTTAGAACACACCATCTCTTTAGATGCGGCCAGTGCCATTATGGCACTGAAGAAAGCTGTTTGTTTGTTCGGGGCTCCTAAACGAATTGTGGCTGATCAGGGTCGCTGCTATATTAGCAGTGAATTCTAGAAATTTTGTGCGGAACATCACATTGATCTTCATTTCATCGCCACTGGCTCAAGTAGAGCAAACGGTCAGGTCGAACGGGTAATGCGAACCCTAAAATCTTTACTTACAATCATTGAAAATAACCCGCACAAGAATTGGCGCGATGAGTTAGGCAACGTGCAACTTGCTCTAAATAGTACAAGGTCTACTGTCACGAAATGTACCCCGACTGAATTAATGTTTGGAGTTAAATCGTACTCGTTAGGAATTTCTAAGCTTTCAACTGGAGATGGTCCCCACGAGCGCTTAAATTTAGAAGCGATACGCTCAAATGCATCCAAGAATATAGAGAAAGCTGCTAACGCTGAGACTATTCGTTTTAATCGCGGAAGAGCTAAAGTAAAGCCATTTAATAAAGGTGATTACGTTTTGTAAAAAGTTCGGAACGCAATCAAACGAAACTTGACCGAAAGTTTACAGGACCTTTCCAGATCACCAATGTTCTGGAAAATGACCGCTATGAATTAAAAAGTGTTGATGGTCCTTGCCGTACGTTAAAAACTTCGCACGAAAATTTGCGTTTGGTGCTGGGAGGTCACGAAGGCTTAATGGAATTAGATGAAAGCATTATGAATGACGAGGAAGCCGTGAAGGCGGTAGATATGCAGTCAGAAGGCATTATTGATGCCGATTTTGAGACTATGTCGGCTCGCAATGTTGACACCTTGACTGCAGATTCCTCTACTCTGACTGCATCGTCTGAAACGCTTACGGCCCCTTCTGAAACAGCTAGTGCTGATTCGGAAGATGAGGGACCTATGACCTGTGACGTAGAAGTAGACGTCCACCGAGCATAATGTTCAGTACCTAAGGTACGTTCAGATTATGTGATGTGATTACGTGTGGGTGTTGTTGTCCGGTTTTGCCCGTTGGTTGGTAACTCGAAAGGACGCAAACCCAAAGGCGAGATGTTGTCCGGTCCTGACTAGAGTGCTAGCGGGTTCGTAGGGACGCATGCGTCTGTGTGTCACGAATGGATTGTATTGTAGTTCGTTGACGTGAGTGATGGCGAGTCGAAGGGACGGTGTTTTCCGGTCTTGCACTTGGGTCAAGTCGTAAGGATGCATTTGTCCGGGCTACGCATCATGAGTGAGCCGATGGCTAGTCGAAGGGACGGTGTTGTCCGGTCTTGCACTTGTTGGGGCAAGTCGAAGGGACGCATTTGTCCGGGCTACGCATCGTATGAGGAAACAGAGCGGTGCAAGTTTCGAGAGTGAGTTCGAAATAGGCTGTGACCTAAAGTAAGAGGCACTGGCTCATGTCAGGGTGGACGAGCATGGCGGCTCGACTTACAGTATGGTACCTTCTTGTTGCAGGAATACATATTCGCCCGAGGACGGGCGATTGTCAGTCCGGCCGTGAAGGCGCGTCCATGGCGCCATCTAGTAGTAGAGATCGACATTGAGCGGACGAGAGTGACAATTGTGTTGTCACTCTGGCGGAACGTCATAAACGTCAAACAACCACCGGACTCGTGCAGTTTTGAATCGAACGATAGCGTGGACTAGACGGTTACGACGGATCGCTTACGTCCCAAATCTTAACCCATTTTCATCTTTGTTAAATTGAGTGATTATTGTAATTTAAATTGAGAATCGTGAGTATAAGGCTGCTGATCGAAGACGTGTCTACTTATTTCCAAAATACCTCGTGCGATTACCCACTTGAAGATGAATAATTCTGATATAGGTACCCACGTGCCTTTATATTTTTAATTTATTATTTAGCCACAAACTCCTCTATGTATAATATAACGTAGGTGTATAGACACCTAAAGGATCTTAATCAGTGCTCAGGTGTGAGGCGGATGTACCTGTCAATACGTTGGATATATTTCTTTAGTTACCGCTAACGACCCCTAAGGGAACAGATGAGATTAGGAAGATTTCTGGTTATATCTGCAGAGCTGAGTTTAATGTTGGCTCGGATAACGTAAAAAGGAAATGCTTATATAATTAACTGATAATAAATGTAATGTTCCAACGTTTTGTAACATCACAATTTTTTTTTTTTTTTTTAAAAACGTTGCCCCACACTAGGAATTTCTCCTGTATCGTGGGTGCGTTAACAAACATTTAAACTCACATACACAAACAGCCAGACCCGGAACAACTATCTGTAGGCCATACAAATATTTGTTCCGTGCGGGGATCGAACCCGCGACACGCAGCGCAGCAGTCGATCGCTCAACCACTGCGCCAACCGTGCCGTCAAAAATTTGCAATTTGATGATAAGAATATAATTTTCTACAGAAATGGTTTTTCAACTAAATCCTACTAATATTATAAATGCGAAAGTTTGTGAGGATAGATGGATGGATGGATGTTTGTTACTCTTTTACGCAAAAACTATTGAATGGATTTGGATGAAATTTGGCACACGGGTAGTTTATAACCTGGATTAACACATAGGATACTTTTTATCCCGAATTTTTTCATCGACACGCGGGCGACGCCGCGGGCATAAGCTAGTATTGTATAAAGGAAGGCCCTAATCAAACAAATGTCAATATAAGACCTCCAGGCTATTCTGGGGATAACAGCCTCAATGTTATCCCAACAAACTATCTAGAAATTAAACTGTAACTTGCTGAAGGCATTCATTCACGAAGTAAACGAGGATGAAAGATATAATTAAAATACAATATTCTGAAAAGCAAGAAAGTTAATTTTTTGTCGCAAATTCAATAGATATTTGGTACCTACCTACGCTATTTTTTTCGTTAAATGTCAAATTCTTAAAAATAAACTTATTGTTTTTAGGGTTCCGAAGCTGAATGGCAAAAAACGGAACCCTTACAGATTCGTCATGTCTGTCTGCCTGTCTGTCCGTCCTTATTTCACAGCCACTTTATTCCGAAATTGTTAGGATTACACTGTTGTTAGACTTAGTAGGTAGATGTATTATGTGAACCGCTTTATTCAAGCTGGCTCTTTTATGTCCTCATCAATATCAAAGGTATCATGGCTTAAATATATCAAGTTACATGTATAGGTAAAGAGCTAGAATATTTCATATCTGCATCATCAGTCGGGCTTAGACAATAGACCAAACGAACATAGAATAACCACAAAAATATCTATCCCTGTTTACGCAAAAAGATTCTGGTAAGAGGGAATAAAATTTGCATACGTTTATTTATCTAAACACACTATTATGTTCCCATTGCATCCATTTTGAAAAGAATATGAAAGTAATCCCTAAGGGTTAGAGAGAGGACCCTAATAGTACATCCACATTTCGCTAGTTACGTTTAAGCCCCATGTAAAAGCGAGCGGGCTCGTTAAAGACCGAATAAAATTAAAAATGTTTGCTACATTATATAAAGCAGTAAGCACTACAGGCATAACAGCGCAATCAATTAAATAAAATTAACTTCAGTTACTAACGAACCGGTTCAGTTTTCATAAATTTGAAGTACGTTGTCGAGAATCGCCATTTATAAATGAGCGGTCGTAAATATTTTGTAATTAAGTATGCAGTATGGCAATATTACGAATGAATAATTATTTCTTATTACATTTTACCCGAGGGTATAACGCTTTAGTATTTTTGGTACCGGTCGATGTTGGTTGGCCAGCAATTTCAAACAAAACATTGCGTTTTCTGGTTCTATTCAAAGAGGTGTAGGGATTAAGCCAATGTGTGCAAACACACAGACTACACAACTTTTTTATTAACACTTTTGAACTATGGAGAAAATACATATACAGGGTTATTTTTGTAGAACACCGGCAACCTCTCAGGACTATGTTACTAACATCATAATCAACAACTTTTGTTCTATGACTTTTAAAAATTCGTCATATTTTAGTTCATCAGATTTTCATACAAAAATAAAAATATTTAAATTGAACCCGCTAAATGTTACGACTATGCTCCCCTCGCTATTGTACTATCGCTTTCTTTTGCTTCGCATATACTTCGTAATAACCGTACCGTACAAATAACCCTGTATAAGGCGAGAGGATGCTAGTGAATGCGATGTGCAGTGGTGGCAAAAGGTATAAGCGATGACTGACGTGTTGTATAGATCGTGGGGCTGCCTCAAGCGGGCACCCACATTCAGCAATTTAATTCATCACCATTTTCAACTCTGAATGGCGAAGGATCGCACGAGAAACTCAGCATGTTCTAGAATCCAAAAATCGAGTTCTAGTGACTTCTTTTGGAAATTCAATCGATTGGGAACTTTATAAACAACTAAATAATTAGCAAAAATTCCATCCAATTCAAGTTTCATATTTGTATTTTTTAAGTTATACCGAACTCCCGGTATTTTATAAAATTATTTAATATGTAGGTTTGAAACTTGTGTTAGTAATTTGAACTGATAAAACATGCAAATTCATCTTGTGTTCATAGTTTCACTATGACAATGTAAATGTTTAATTTGGGTTCAAACAACAAATACACAATTGTCGCGCGACATAATAATGTTTCAACCTCGTTTATTTGTTTACTTCTGTTTAATTTAGTAACAATATTGTTTGCATCTCTTCATTTATAAGGATACTAGCTTACACCCGCAGCTTTGCCTGACACAACGTACTATCGGGATCAACAGTGTGATGTGTTTGCGGATGAATGGAGTAAATTAATGAGAGAAAGTGTGGAAGAGTGTCCACTGTTCCGTGTTAGTTTTAATTTTAATTCAACTTATTTTATACCATTGAATGTTGTCAACTAGATGTATTACTTTTGTTTTCTGTTTTACGTTAATAATTGTAATTGGTGTAATACCATTTTAATGAACAATAATAAATATATAAATAAACAGTAATATACGTAGTAACTTAACCCATTTAGGCATCCAGAAAACGGTCAGAGCAACTTTCGCATTTATAACTCTAGTATGGAGGTGCCTGATAAGATAACAAGTAATAGAGAAGTATGGAAGAAGAAGATATGCTGCGCCGATCAGGAGAATGATAATGGATTGTATAGACTCCTGTTGTAGTACAAGATTAAAGCAACGAAAATCTGCTCGGGAGAAGATTTATTGACGAATTCCGGCCTGGAATGTAAATGGGACACCTAATATCATGCCCTGTGTGTATTGATGATGATATGAATGAGAAACTGTGATAAGAAAAAAAAACGTGTTGCACTCCGGGAGTGCCGCCAGAAGTGAAAACTTGAATATTTACTTTGTGCATTTTTGATATTTTGGAATGGTTAGGGAACAATTTTGCACGAATTGCTTCAATTATCAGTATAAAAGTATCTGTCATTTACGTGGTAAAATACAATATTCATTTATTGCGCTATCGTACACAAACATGACAATTTATATTACATTAAAAATTTAACTCCTCAGAACTATTACAATCCGTCTTACGAATTTTACCTCTTTGGAGAAAGAAGACGAAGGTTCTGTTTGTGCATAAGATAATTATCCAGTTTTGGGAACTAACCCAAACTCAATAACAGATGTCATAAAGTTCAAATTCCTTCGCAACCTACGTGACCCAATGGTCACGTGTCCTGGCGCGAGGCCTGACGCGAGTTTAACATTTTTTTCAACACACTTGCTCATGAAGTAGCTCTATGGTCACCACAATTAGGCACAGAATGACAGCCATAATCAAACTGTGACTTTTTCATAACTCAATAGTGAGTTATAGTTTTTTTTTTTAATTTTGTTGGTTGAGGTGCTTTACCGTCCTCGGCTCTCTTAAGACCCTCACCTAACGGCTCGGGTCTCAATGGCGCCTCAGCGATAATCACCAACATTACACACTAGTACCATAATGTACTATTTCCTATCACTAAAGTGCACAACGCCACTAAAGAAGTTTTCACTTAAAAAAAAATATGTGATGTGATATGAATTGATAAACGTTAAAGATATCGCCTAAGAGTCAGCTCACACCGAGACGCGACGCGACGCGACGCTGCGCGCACTTGTGAGAATTCAGAATACGTTGCGCAACGTATTCTGAATTCTCACAACAGAATGTGTATCTGTTCGTGTAGAAAATAAAGTTATATTTTGAATAGCTCTTTAAAAGAGCGCGCGCAGCGTCGCGTCGCGTCGCATCTCGGTGTGAGCTGACCCTAAGTTGTTCTTGATTTCTGGCCGATTGAATATAGATTATCATGGACACGGTAAAATAAAGTATACGCATATTAAGGGATTTTAACATCCATTAATTATAATTGTAAATGATATAAGCCTACTAAAAGCAAGGCTCCCACAGGATAGTCCGGTTAGGCAAACGACAACCTCCTAGGTTGAACTGCGAGATGCAATTCATATAAAAATAAAGCAAAAATACTTCTCGTAATACGCTAGCGTTTTATGTTTAGTACAAAACCTACAGAAATATAATATGTACACCTGATACACTCCATACCAGGTGTTTATAAAGGAAGCAAATAATAAGAGTCAACAAAGAAAAGAAATGAGAAAATCACAACGTTTTCCTTCCCCGTAGGGTTGGTCTAGAAAAGGTATTTTAATTTCCTTCTGTAAACTGAAGTTTTTTTAAAACATTGTTGATTTTACATAATATTATACCAACTTGTAATCCCGGTACACCTATATCATTGACTTTTCATATTGATATTAATATCTTAGGCTGTTTTTTTTAAGGGTTGTAATAAAGAAGTTCTGTGTTCTGAACTGTCATCCGTCAATGTAAGGATTTCTTAATAATTTTTTGAGTTTATTGCTTACCAAAGTTTACTTTTATTTTATTAATTTCGTAGTGTATTCTTCAAGCAATGAAAACTTAATACCCTAATAGTATCAAAAATACTTTTATTGTTAGTCTGTGTCATCCCACTGTTGGGCAAAGGCCTCTCACCATGACTTCCAAATCTTTCGATCTAGGGCTAATGTGGATCACTGGACGTTGGTTCTGTCCAACTCGTCACGGCATTTTCTTCGAGGTCTACCGCGTCGCTTATCTAGAATGCTAATCAAAATATACCATACAAGCTTATGCCCGCGTCGTCGCCCGCGTAGAGTTCGATACTCGTAATTATCCCACGGGAACATATTATCGGGGTAAAAAGTATCTTATATGTTAATCCAGGCTATGAACTACCCGTGTGTTAAATTTCATCCAAATCCATTCAGTAGTTTTTGCGTGTAAGAGTAACAAACATCCATAAATCCATCCATCCATCCTCACAAACTTTCGCATTTATAATATTAGTAGGATATACTCAAAATAAGTTTTGTTCTAAATAGTAATTAAAAAGTTAAATAAAAAATGTATGATATGTCATAATTTTAACACGGAACAGTTATTAAAACTGATCGTCTGACTCGAAATATCTCACATTATGATATAAGTGACATCATACATGAAAACGGTTTCAGAAAACAGACATAATGAACATTGATGAACATTCTGTAGTCACATTTGACGCAGTCATTTTTGTGTGATACTTTATTTTTCATGTTTTTAATTTTTCTTTTATAACGCTTTTAGGTGAAAGTAATTATTTATGAGCGAAAAAAGAGAAGATGTTTTAAAGGTATACAGGGTTGTGTAAATGTTGTGCCAAGATGTGCTTGTTTGAAGCTCATCGAAGTCTTTTGCACACTGCGCCACAACAGCCTGCCGTCTGCATTGCATTGTCAACTATGACTCCAAAATTCTGCTCTCGAACTTACGTGTCAAATACAGCGTGGGGCGTAGGACTCATTAAAAAAACATAAAACAATAAGGATTCCATAAATCATTTACTTAATTTTATTTTACGTACAGGTACATCTAAAGTATTTTTTATTAATTCTTGAAAATAACATATTGATCAACATCTTCCTCCATTCTAGAAAGTTTCAATCGAAAGTTTGAACTTGTCCACTTTGCCCAGCATATCTGCATTGAGGTTGGCCATAGCAGAACGAATAGTGTTTTTCAGCTCATACTTAAATCCTTGGTGTACCCAATAATACCTACTACAGTAATACCTACTCCAAAAACCATTGATGACGTGAAAAACCATAATTCCAATTACTTCACTGCGTCTAATTATGTCGTTGCTTTCTTTAAAAGTAAAGTTTTCTGTATTAAGGTAAGTATTCAGTATTAAGATCGTCTTATGTTCAACCATGGCATATAAACATAACCCCTAAAGTCGCCGTAAAAGCAGCATTTTAGGTAGTGTTTATGTTCATTTATACTTAAGAGTATCTTTTTATGTCTGCTATTATACGTATAAACGTACTCGCATGACTACTTATTTAGTGCTTTTTCGCAAGAAGTTTCATACCTTTGTGTGTGTTTTAGAGCTATCTTTTCAGGAAAGTGGTCCAGCCTTGGACTTCTAATTACTCCCAAAGGTCTAATTAGGAAGCGCGTGGAACGTGTCCTTTGGTTAATAGTGTTGCCAGGTAGAAATTACTCGAGAATATTTAAGCACTAAGTTTATGGTTTGGAGCTTAACTGAAAAATTATGTGTTAGGTATGTGGGAATTGTCCTCGTAGCGGCGATTGGCGGCGGTGACCTCTCGCGTCCGGCCCTGGTTCAATCCATGGTCCGGAGCGAGAGGGAATCGGAAGCCGTCGCCTCCTTCTGCGAAGCAGTCATGCTAGCGAAGGTGGTTGCGGAACGTGAGAGGGAGAGAACCTCACGTCCCAGCCGCCGCGGGAGACGCCCCGGGCGTCGGGGGGCAACCAGTGGCCCCCGGCCACCGTAAGCGCGAGCCTGTGGACGGTGAGTAATGGGCTAGCTCACCGTCCGTCCGTCTTATGACGACAGGCCGTGTCGACGGCGCGTACGTGTTCTACGCGCGCCTCAAGGAGATGTCAGCAAACCGGAAGGGGTCCGAAAGGGCCGATGCCTGCCAGGGCTGCGGGTTGTTCGAAAGAGATACCGCGGCCCTAGAACACAAAGGGCGAAGAAGGAACATGGGTGGGTTTTAGTCAGTACAAGTCTGACACTCCCTCCCGCTCCGCCCAGAGCGGGAGAAGTCAACTGATGATTTCCCATCCGCAAAAAAAAAAAAAGGTATGTGGGAATGTGGGTTCGGAGTGAATGGAAATAATCTGTTAAATCAGTATAGCACGTCTTCGTGGTATTATCCGTCTACGCCATCTTTTTTTACGTTCTCTCTCTTCCGATTCATTCATCCCTTTCACTCAATCTTACGTTCCGTTTCCTACAGGTATATTGGAAAATATTCAGTTTTATTATTTTATAGATCATTGACAGTCGATACAGGTAGTCAGTGGCCCAAAAGTCTGACAACCAGTCTTGCTAAGGGTCATATTCGTATCGTATTACCGAGTCGTTGGGTTGGGTTGTGGAGGTCAGATAGGCAGTCGCTCCATATAATATACTGATAATCAGCTGCATCCAGCTAGACGGCAAGCCGACCCCAACGTATTTAGTTAGAAAAAGGTTTCAGGTTTGGTGGACTAGTTTTAGACTTAAATGATTTTCACATTTTCCTTTTGCCAAATAGACTTGATAAAAGTTTTATTAATAACTATTAAAATGTATGCGTTGTTTTTAAGTTGCCTAAGTATATTTTTAATTTCTAATGAAATATTTACCTACCTTCTGAGGCAGTAGCACTATTTCACTGTCTCCCGGAAGCTCGTGACACTGTTGAATAATACATTCACTAGTGCATTTTATGAGAAAACTAGTTCAGACCGCGGCTTCGTCCACGTCATGTCATTTGAAATAGTAAACGATGAAAACTTTATACGCGTTAAAGTGCAAATAGGTTAGTAACGAAACATCAAATATCCTAGAATGTATTTAACAGTTCTTAAACAACAAAAATTCTGTAAGACATTAGAACTAAAAAACCTGCTGTCCGTATGGTTTATTCCACTATGTTGACTTGGGTGGCTAAAGTAGATTTTTTGGTGTCCTCATCTCACATTTTTAAGGTTTTTCCTGCTATAAATAAGTAGTATATATATATATATATATAAATAGTAGTATAATAAATATAAGTCAGCAAAGCAATATCGACATGTAAACAGATAAAAAAAATCATAACAACAAAGTAACGTCATCATAAAATCGTGGTGATCCATCTCTTTATTACCTGCTCCATAGAATATTACACCGACGTACAATCTAATCATAAATAGACCTTACACCCTTAATCCACTTTACTACTGAAGCAAGAACGTGAATCTAAAAATAAATAAAGCTGGCTTCGATTTAATTACCGGTTAATCGGTGCTAAAACGAAGTTAACTAGAAGGGCGAGCGGATATGACCAATAAAAAATCAATATATCTTTGATAAGATGGAGTCGAGGCAATTTTCCGACGTTTCCATTACCCCCATTAGACTTGGCACACACTAACGACGGAGCTTCGGGTGTGCCACCGCAAAGTGTCATCATTAGTCGTGATGGGCAGTCCTGTCGCGATTTAGGGTCAGCAATTGTGATGTTGTGGTTTATGTGGCCGTAATTATGGGGTTTAGAATTTTTGTGGTGAGTGTTGGCTATAAGTGTCGTCTTTATGATCTCTCTTCAAGGTCTGAAAAAATAAACATCTTGTCGTAAAAGTAAAAAAAAAACTCAAGTTGTTTTATTTAATTGGTTTTCAGAATTCCTGTTGGGTAGGAGGGACTTTATCTTTTATTAATTATAACGAGTTAAGTTAAAAACAATTTCGTGAAAAAGTAGAAAATACGCGTATTGTAAAGTAAAATAAAACTCTTTTAAGCCAATCAAAACATGACCATTTAGGTATTGAGAACATTTTTTACGTCGACCATTACATCCTAAAACAACATTTCCCCAAAAAGAACAGTAACAAAAATCCCAAAAAACGTCTGACCGCGTGGGTCACAAGTGTGTTCATACACTAAGGAAGGCCACACACCAGATCAACATACAGCAAGCTTACAGTAAATATTATAACAAAGAAATAATACACCTATACTATTTACGAATTAATGTCATCATCACCTAGCCTTTTCACACCTATTTTAGGGCTCAGGTTCCGATCTTGCAGAGTACCAGTATTTTACAGCCAGTGCCTATCTGACCTCCATAGTCCAGTAAAGTTACTGGGAATTTAAAAGAAATTATTGCTGTATGCATGCTATGTGCTCCTCTGGTGTGAAGCCTGCCTTATCATTTTGACACGACGAGATGTCGACGATCCGACGACGTAGTGTGAGATGGCTCAGAAGCAATTTTCCGTTACTTTACGCCAAGTTATGGCTGTGACCGTGCGTGAAATGAGACATCAGAGGAGCGCTATGAGTAGCTAGATTGCCTCCCCCTAATGTGGGTGAACGCGGCTTTAGTGGGAACTGGGTTAAAATAAATAGGGGTCATAGATTGGCTGTATTTATACGCGGTGTGTAGAGAATCTTTGACGCTTCGCTGGTTTCGAGAGTCTTGAATGGAAGCTGCTGTTTTTCTTTGTTTAAGTGCAAACATACTCGACTCGACCCTGTCTGCAAAGTTTGTTAGGTTATAAAGATTTAGATCTTATGTCTGTTGATGTTTTTTGTACATACTAATAATGTTTTTTGATTATTTTTGAATTTTATTGTTGATGCTGTAATAATTGGAATTGTAAACGGTAAAAGCCGTGTTGTGTAAGTTTCTGGTGAAAAAAAAATGATAAAATGTATAATTTGTTTTTTAATCAAATGAACAAAAAAGGGCAGGCTTCTAACGACAGTGTAACCTGTTAGAACATCAGCCGTTTTCAATTTTCTCAGAAAATATGGAGTGCACAAGTTCTAAGGAAACGTGCAAACAAATCCTTTACATTCGCAGACAATTCCTTTAGAACAAGGGCAAAGCTTTCTAGAACTTTTCAGCTTCTTAACCTAAATAACAGTAGTGCAAACACGATCTGTACTGGCAAGCAATTATTCGGAAAGAGAAGGTACTTATTCTACTTTCTCGGTACATTTCGTTAGAAGAGAACAATCACATAAATGGAAGCAAATCGAATTATTGGGCACTGAGTTAGTGTAATGTGTATGGAACACTACTTGAGTTTAAAAATAAATGTTAATAGGTGGGAAGTGAATGTTTTTCTTCGAATAGAAATATAGTGCACAATTAAGGACATTATTTATAGATGGATAGAGTTTTCTTTATCGTGCAATTTAATTTTATTGGTAAAAAGAATCAGGGTTCCTGTCGTATAAATGAGACTGATTAGAACGAATCTATAAATAATAATTTATATACTATTATTGAAAGTAATTTCAAATTTTGTTATTAATTATTTAATAATATGAGTATAAATTGCTTATTATAGTTTTTTTTTTTTATTTATTCTAAATTGATTATGTATTTTACTTTTGATTTTTCAATTTAATTCAATAATGTATCTAATGTAACTTTGAAATCTAGGAAAAGCAAGCCGACCAATTTAATGTATATGTTATTTTTTATATGGGTCACGGACCTGAAATAAATGATTATTATTTTTATTATAAAAAAAAAAAAACCGTTTTGTGCCAATTGGCCACGGGGGTTCCATTCAAATGGAAAAAACGGAACAATTGTTAAACCTGCCTCGAACTCAGTCAGATAATTCAATAAAAACTGTCTCCCTACACACCTTATCACCTCTACTTACCGAGGCAACTATTTCAATCAGTAATACCATTAAACACTTACTCCTCAGCTACCTCGACCTATACTCATATATCATGTCTACTACCCGCCCCACAGTAATCTGATTTCGGCTAGATTTAACCAGGTCTGGGATATTTGGTAGCGTCCCACGAAATAGGCACTTTAGCTAATAAATAGGGTAAGACTGTGTTATCTTCCTATCTATCTATTTGGAGGTTCACACTCCTTTATCAGTATTGGAATTAGATTTTAGAGTAGGATGATAAAGGACGTGTGTTTATTGTTACTTGTAAAAATATATATGTATTAAGAAAAGTAGGGTTTTGTTTCCCATGTCAAAGTCAAAGTCAAAGCATTTATTACAATTAGACCATTACAGGCACTTTTGAAAGTCAAAAAAAAAAAAACAATGTTAAACGCGAAGCTACAGTCCCAATCACAAGGCATAATAACTTATGAAAGTACTGTAGTTGCCCATTCCGTAGCGTAGATCTCTATGGAGAAGAACGGGCAAGAAACTCCATGGACACTCTTTTAAATCAAAATATGTTACAAAATCTTGGTTACATCATTCATGTTAAGAATTATAAATATGTGAGAACAATGTAGAAATATGGGCAAGTTAAGAGCGTCCAGAGTAAAAGATTAAATCAGTGATTAAAAATAAAGTAACTAAAATAAACCGTGGCAGCTAAGAGATGACCAAAAACACAACACACACAACTGACAGCGCCCGTTCACGAACATGACGCATGTATCAGCCATCATTCAACTCAACCATTTTGAAGGGAACTAAACGACCCGACACACCCGCCACCATCAGCGTGACATTTAAGTGAGCATGCTACTCCTAAACCATTCACGGCAAAGATATATTATATAGATGGAATTTGTGACTTGAATTTTATATTACGATCATCACAAGAAGTTAAATTAAATACATTCTTATAATTTATTAAGGGTAAACAGTGTCAAAACTGTCAATCAATAATAAATATACACTTTATCGCTCTATCTAAAAAACTTTTTCTCATCGGCGAGAATTTATGTCTGAAATATATCGGAATACAATTCTCCCAGGAGAACCTTTTTAATAATTGATCACGATACGTAACACGTGCGATATATTACAAAGGAATATCTTCGCAAATTATAGTAAATTGTTGTGGAATTCGTCGGACAAGTAAAGCTATCGCTCCACACCATCTCACGGTTACGCATATCTGTCTTCGATTTATATGAAAATGCAGACGGGATCGTCCACTGCGAATATTTTGACGAATGGGTGTCTGGTAAACAAAAAAACCTCGCAGCTCAGTAACATTGCAATCAAAGCACATCCTAACACCATTAAGAATAAGAATAAAGAATAAGAATAAATTTATTAAACCATAGTTACAATAATTTTCTTAGTCTAAAATCATTAAGGATATCGGTAACAAGTTTTATTTTAACAAACTTAGATAACAGTGGACCCCAAACTAGGCTGTGCCTGTATCTTGGGGGCCGGAGTTGCGATAACTTTAAATTAAAAACATTTAGCCATACCTATTCTTCAACATGTTAGCTTTTTGTAACTTCAGAGGTTATAATAATATAGACTGTAACCAGCAGAATACTACAAAGCTTCTAATAATATGGTTTACTGTTAAAGACATTTATTTTTCAAAAAGAAAATACAATTCACTTTATATAGAGAAATACAAGATAATCCCAATTTTGGGTTCAGCTCGCCATTGCTATAGTATATATTGCAATTTGTGAGTCATAATTATAACCCTTCTTTGGCGTTGCCATAGTCGGGTTAAGAGAACCACGCAGCTAACATGGGAAAAATAAATCCGAACACACCGCATGGCAAAAAAACATCGGAACACCGAACACACGGCGCCGACACAAAACCGTAGCTCATTAAACATCATTGAGAATAACAGACGATGTACCTAACTACTATAAAATTAGTGACCATCTAAGTAATTGAGGCTGTCGTTTTTTTTATTATTTCTCTATTAAGTACAATAAGGTGAAAAGATTTCGAGCCTAACTTAGAACAATAGATGAATCTCGGCTTTGTTACGTTGATCAAGTTTAGTTCTAGGTTATATTATTTCCTCTAAGCAACATGCACTAAGTAATTTTATGAATGTTAGCTATAAGATTGTAGGAAGACCAAAGAAACGATGGATGGACTGTGTGAAGGATGCTATGAGTACAAAGGAGGTGACCGCTGAGATGGATGAGAGGAGTACTAAAGGATATATTATACTATAATTTCAATCAGTTTATTGAATATACTGCTGTTATTTAACTGTCATTAACTGGGTGATCCACCCCGACTTTTCAATAAATTAATATTCTGATGTGGTGACATGTGAAAACATCAAAATTGTAGTGGTATACATTATTTACCACATTTATTCAGTATTAGCTGTTGCCCCCGACTTCTTTCGCGTGGAAATTTTGATGTGTATGATTAATAAAAAAAATGGATCCGTTCAGATGTGCCGTCGAGATTGAGTAAACATCATCCATTCATCAAAACTTTCTCAAATATAAT
This sequence comes from Cerastis leucographa, assembly GCA_963082945.1. NCBI lineage: Eukaryota > Metazoa > Arthropoda > Insecta > Lepidoptera > Noctuidae > Cerastis > Cerastis leucographa. The sequence goes on along the minus strand of OY720358.1, from coordinate 5,558,174 downwards.
AAAAGATAGATGAAAAATACATACACAGAATACATACCTTTGAGTATAAATTTTCGAACTGATTTATGAAAATCGCATTAAAATCAATGGATTTTAGAAGAACGAGGCGTTTAGGCAGAACACGGAAAGCTAAATTATTTAGTAGGAACTATACAGTATTAATTGAGTCATAATATGTGATTACGTGACATGAAAGTCCTATATTAACACTTGTCAACTAACGTAATTAGTTTTTAAACACGCCAATGCAACACATTTTCATTCACTTAACACCCAATAAGTGTTCTGTGTTGACAGCAACGCAACCGCTTGGTAAATACAACGTGTATTTGCTAATAATTAAAAGTTATGTTATTTTAAATGAATTATTTTTAATTATCAGGCTGTACCGTTAAGTACTTACCTAAGTGTACGAACTCTAATAGTACCTTTATTCATGTTTTATGAACAGAATAATGCTTTCGGGAGATAATAATAAGTTAGAATCCTATACCTACAAGGTGTTGTTTTGCAAACTCGATAAATTTGAGGAGGTAACTATGATAATGATTCTCGACCCAAATCAATAATAGAATGTGTAAGTAATTATTCTTTTCTTATTTACGGAAATCGGTAAGTGTGAACCACCCGTGTTTGAAACGCGGCCTGTTTGATCCTCGCCGTATAACCACGCTTTCACACTTACAAACAATGTCAAACGTTTATTCTATAAATTATTACTTATATATACTTATTCCCACCACGTTTAGGGGGTTAAACAACCAAAACCAAAAAACAGCGTTTAATAATAATTAACTAGGTACCGTAATTTAAATTGATGATTTATGACTTTTGTGACAACCTCCTGAATTTTAACGAGGATGCAAAACAACACCTTGTATATTCACTAAAAGTTAGTAAGCAATTTGTTGAGTTTCCAGCTGTATTGACTTACGATATATAGCTCTAGGCCAATAAACGGCTCATAACTTGTAATTTGCATGAGACATAAATATTGATAAATTATCACAACTATAGTAAAGCAAACGGGTCTAGAATACGGACGCCACGCAGGAACAGATTCACATTACTTCTAGTAGCTTCATTAAGAAATAGATTCAATACCAAGACAAGTCGATTGAAACATATATTTAATATCAAGGTAAGAATGATGTGGAAGTTAGCTTTTCCAGTTGCTGATTTTTTATCAGCTGCTGTATAAGTGTCGTTGCAATGTCCACATTTGTACAGTCCACACTATCATTAACACTGAAAACGGGATGTTTACCATATTTACTATTTGTTTTGAGTTTCTGATATTTCGACGCAGCGCTGTTGCAAGCATCATGATTACGGATAAACTGAAGTTATTGCGAGTGGATATCTATGACCAGACAAATCGTTCTACCCTCTTTATTGTTCGCAATAGTAGTTAAACATAGTAAATATCCCACCAATTAAATACTAAAAGAACTTTCCGAATTACCTACTAACCTACAACCTGGCTGCATAAACAATTTGACACAGTAAAGACCATTTTACCGGTCAGCACTAAAGACGTAAGTTGTATAGATGAGCAATGCATAATTTCTAAGCTTATAACTGTTCGAGAAAATGACTGACAGGTTTTCATGAATAAGAAGGCTAGTGTTTCACCGTTTATTGCTCTTTTCACTATATAAGGCTATGTTCACATTTATAGATGGCTTACTTAGCTTGTACGGCTTAGGAATTCTCGGACTAACGAGGAACCAGCGCGCGGTGAATTCTAGAATTGAATAGGCGACACATTTTTCTGTAGACGCCAAGTGGTTATATGGTTTCTATGAAAGCTTATGTGGTCTGAGGTCAAAGACCTAAGTATAGAAGGGCATTGATTCCTCACCTGACCAGTAGGTTCATAGATGTGAATCTTGACCTATTGCTATACTTAATAATATGAAGATCATGACCCGATGAGCTACTGAAGGCTGCGAGAATCCGGTGGAAACAAAAAAGACAGAGCCGGTCGACGTGTTCACTCTTGGCAGTTTGCTATGTCCAGTAGACGATGTCTTTCGGCTGATTTGCAAATGATGATTTTTTACAACAAAAGGTACCGAGTAGGTACCTGCTAACTGATCACAAAGAAATTCAGAGATGATGATGAATGATTTAAAAGAATTTAACTTAAAAACCAGCGATAGTAAGATATTCACTAAAATTGCTACTAATATTATTGTATTACTTTTAAGTAATCCAATGAAGCAGGGTTGTTAAATTAACTCCACATTTTACGCCTCATCCTTAGCCACCACTATTGGAGCTCATTGTAGCCCATCGCACGTCTAACCTGATTTCTCCTCCTTTTCATCTGATTCAAAGGGAAGCCACTGAGAATCGGCCTACATTTCATTAATAATGAATACATTATGTATTGTGATACTACAATAGTGTCTCTATGTTAATTCTGTAGGACATAGTGTTGCTGGAATGCTTAAGTTCATGTTAATAGATGTATGTGGCTCTCGGGTTTTCTCTTAGGATGTGGTGGTATGTACGGGGGAAAAGGTATGTAGATTGTATGTATATTCAGGTATTGCAAAGGCTCTATGTATAAATATGTAGCTAGCTGTATGAATGTAGAATTCGACTTGCGTGTACGACCAGATTTGTACGAACGTGGTCTTCCACGTTCGTACAAATTTTTAAACGATAGAAACGAGTATGTAAGGATTGTAGTTGTTGTGTGTTTTTGCCTACCCCCGTGAGAAAAAGTTTAAGCATGTATATATGAATGTAGGGAATTGCCTTTTACACTCGTGCATCTTTGACGAATCGATCACATCATTCGTCATGTTGTTACCTAGTTACCTCAAATGACACAAAACAGAGCTATGTGTTACTCGACCCTTTCAATATTTTAGAAAAGACATTCGAAGATATTCATAGATCTGACTTACGAGAAAACGAGGGGACCTGATTTTGGTAATATCATCCTGTTCTTGTTTGATTTAGAGACTGAGTTTAGCGTGAAGATCCCAACCGCGATTATCATGGCCCGCGAGAAACCTACTTAACAAGTGGGGTCCAGTAATTTAATAAGACTTACAATCGATGCAAAAGCAAAAGAATTCAAAACCACGAACTCTTTAGTTGTACTTCATGTTTTTGAGAAAAAAAAAAAACTATGTCAAGCTCCCACAAAAGTAAAGATAACGACAAAAGGCACGGGTAATAAATACATATAATCAAGGCCAATGCGTAGGCTGTATTTGCTGGACAAACATAAAGTATTGACAACACAAATAAAGCGAAAAAGGAAAATTAGAGGATGATAAATTAAGATTGAACGCGTAGGCAGAATCTTTCACTAAGGTCAGTCACCTGTGACCGACACAATTTTGAGAGCGTCATACTTTATCATTTCCATATTTTACGATGGAGAGGTGGAATGAAAAGTGCTCAATGATTCTAATAAAAGAGGATATTCTTCTCAAATGTTTGATATTCTGACTTTTGACTAAGGAACAAAAATGAAACGGAAAATATATGTTTTTTTAATAGAGCGGTCAGTGTATAGTTGCCGCTTTCATTTGAGAAGTGCCAAATTGGTCCTGGTGAAGCCAAAAAGATGGTTATGATCAAGTATATATTCCATCAAAGACATTCCACGACTAAGAGAGTCATTTTCATTTACCTGACTTCAATACTACACCCAATCTCAAATCACACAAGAAAGAGAAGCACTTAATTGTTTAAAAAGAGAACGCCAAAAGCACGTTTACCTACATTCCTCCCAGAAAACAATCATATTTTACTCGTAAAGCCATCATTGAATGCCGCTGCATCGGTTTCATTTGCTTACACACAAAACGGAGGCATTTTATCGTGTCAATATAAAATGCTTGTGACATGATACGGGTGTCAGCATACGGGGTGATATGTATGTAATACTGACACCAACATTGTTTATTATCACTGCATAAAGATTCCTTTATTTTAACAGTGAAAGTAGGTATAACAATATTGTATAATCTTTTTTTTTTTCTAGGGGGTTCATCATCTTTTTTCCCAACCAGTCTAACCGGATGCATCTGAGTATCAGTGTTTTACATGAAGCGACTGCCTATCTGACCTTCACAACCCAGTAACTGGATAATACGATATCGCTTGGTAAGACTGGATGTCAGACTTTCGGCTTCTGACTTGTAACGACTGTCAAAGATCTACAAATGACAGCCGGGACCAACGGCTGAACGTGCTTTCCGAGGCACGGAGGAAATTTGATATGTAATTATGGTTACCCATCCACGGACCAAACAAAGAAGCCTTTTGTATCTGTCTGACTGCGTTTTTCTTATATGCTACATAACGCATTTTGAAGCGGTTTTCACCATGAATCGAAGAAGCAGTTCCGATAGGTAATAAATACCATATCGATGCTTTTTGACTGTTCGTAAATTCGCGCAATCGTTTCATTTCGCATTTGGGGCGGGTCGCAAGTAACTAATACAAAGATTTACCAAACCTGGAGAGTTTCAGTAGTACTTATGCAACAATGATGGAATTTCTATTACATTTTTGTGTCCAAATGCCTTAATTTTAGTCCAAAAGGCTTTATAAAATTATTCATCCTTTTACCAACCATCTTCAACGCCTTACAGTGTAAGCAGAAAAAAGCAAATCCCGGCTTTTCCCTCAACAAAATTTTACCAATACTGTATATAGTTAGCTTCAGTCGCAAAGAACCGGAGATTGCACTGTCGCCGCGCGTTCGTTAGCCGATAACTGCCGAGCTCCGTAGTGGCATAGGATGTAGTTTAGACAACTATGTACAAAATGTATGTATCTAGATTGATCGGGGAAATCATTTAGAGCGATTTGTTGTTGTTGGATTTATTGGAGTTGGATAGATTAAGTTGGTACAGTTTATTGAACACTGTTTTGAAAAAAAATAAGTTCAAAACTAAAAACCGACTACTGAAAAATTACGCTTTACAAAGGTATGAAACAAGAAAATATTCTCGTCTGAAATTGTTATGAACCTACAAACCGTTCAATATTTTTCGTCTATTAAATAAAAAAGAATACTTGTTCTAGTTATATAGGGTGACTGGTAATTAGTGACTGACACTTAAACACGTGATTGTACTCATGATAACAAACAAGTTTCCCAAAGAAACATTTTTTTTTTACTCAATTAACAATATTACTTTACTTTTATCACAATAACACAACAGCTATATGAAATTCGGGGTTGCGAGCCATGCGGGTGCTCTGCCTACCCACTGTGGGATGGAACGATAGTAATGAGAGAACTGCGTAACGCTGCTAACAGCTTATAGGTCACAGGCGCACGCGCGCGCGAATTTCAAACAGCTGTTGTGTTATTGTGATAAAAATGAGTGAGTGAAAAAAAAATCTTTAGGAAAGATGTTTATTATCATGAGTACAACCACGTGTTTAAGTATTGGTCACTAATTACAAGTCAACCTTTATTTTAATGTATTTGATAAATATTCATAGTGATGTTCAGAGGATCCGTGGTCTTATGCCACCTACCCTAAAAGATTACATACCAAACAGTACAAACCTATAATTCAATATTGGCGGTTAAGTTCTCAGAGAACAATGTAGATTGATAAAGATTTGCAATTATTGATTGAACTAAAACCATGAATGCCTATTCACCTCCTCAGTATTTTGTTCTGCCGCGTCTTTTCTCAACAACATAATTCTTGTATCAAGCGAGTGTTGAAAGAAAATGAATGAAATATCCTATCACAAACCCTATTTTTATCCCACCCGTGATTAAGCATTTAAAAGTGTACTGCAGTAGCCGAAGTAATGAAGATTGGCACTGAATTTCAGATTTGAGAGTATTTTCAGAAAATACATAAGCTTGGTTTCTAGTGCTTTATAACTTATAGGTACAATCTTTTATTGAATAATTTCAACTGTTCAATGTTCTATCATCCGTAACAAAATGTAGTCAGTCAATTTTCTACCTACTTCCCGCTGCCGATTGATTTGTAGTTTTTTTAAGAATGAAAGAAAAGAATTGGCAGGAGGAAATAAGAAATTTTCAACGAGATAATACGGTTGAATGAATCTGTTAACTGTCATAACATCATCTATAATAAAGTTCTTCTTTTTATTTTTCTTTTGTATTTTGGATTTTTATTCCTTTTTGTTTTTGGATGTTTTTTATTATCTTTCACACAGTTCATCACTGGGTTCTTTGTTCTATTCCTACTCTTATAGCAATCTCTTATATCCACACTGTAAATTATCGTGTGACAAAATATCCTTTATAGAATTAGTTTTAAAGCGTTTTAGTATTGAAGCGGCGTTCAATTAAGACCATTATCTAAATAAACACTTCCGGTACCAATAACCCCTGACGACTAGAACTCAGTTTAACGCATAACTACAATTTAACTAACGTCAACGGGTTTTCTAACTGGACGTCAGGTGATAGATAGTTATCTGTACCTGTCAGGATCGGGGAACGAACGCAAGACGTTTATGATTGTTGATGTAGATTGCACGGCGATTTTAAAGGAGATGGATCGCTTCCTTGTTTCCAACATGGTTATTAAATATAAGAAAAAATATAGATAAATGAACATTTAATTTGATTAGACTTTCTGAAATTCAGTCTGGTCTGGCCCTCATATCTGTGAGCTCGATTAAATCTCTGATCTAAGATTTGATCTGGCTTTCTGATGAGTTGTCTCCTATATTGTGGGTGCGTACAGCCAGACCCGGAACAACTATATGTAGGCCATACAAATATTTGTTCCGTGCGGGGATCGGACACGCAGCGTAGCAGTGAATCGCTCAGCCACTGCGCAAACCGTGGTATCAAACCCCTAACGGCTGCATAATTTCACTCGACTTAAAGAGTGACCTTTTATATCCCGGAATTATGATATTATGTAGGTGTCTAAGTAAAGTGATTAGCTTTACGCCACTTGTTCGGTGTTGAGAAACAATTAAACCTTCTACACATCGCCTTGAAGAGAATCCTAAGTCCATATCTGTACTTTTTAACTGAATTGACAGATTCGAATGCACTTCAAAAAAAAAAAAAAAACATTCTTTTTATTCCAAAAAGTATGAGTAAGTAGAGTATGTTTGTAAAAACAAACCTCTAAACTCAAAAATCCATCTCTATTAACAGGTACACGGAACCCATTCCCTCCACACTATTGACTACTAGTTCCGTATCCAATGAACCTTGCGTATAATTAAGTCTGATTATATCTTATAGCCAGTGTTATCCCCGAGGGCTAATCGACACGCCGATGGCCCCTAATACGCGTATAAACTTGACTAAATGAGTACGTGTATATGTTCGCGGTGATGTTGTTGGGGATTGGGGAACTAATTTGTGGGTACAACGACGTTGAATGGTACTTAGTTTGAATCGTAATATGTATAGAATTTCAGCGTGTGTGTTATGGTGTTATTAGAACGCGGGAATGATGAGGATATTGACTTCAGCTTGATGTAATTTTTAAATCGGAATCATCATTTATCATGAACCATCTCACTCGCGAAATGTGGGTGTAGTTATTAGGTACCCTCTGCCTACCCCTTCGGGGATTACACGGCGTGATGTTATCTTAAGTTTGAAAGATACGGGTAGATACCATGTCAGAGATACAATCATTGCTAAATGGCTACTAACGAAGGAGCGAGTGTTTTGTTATTTTATTGGTAAAAAAAAAAAAAAAAATTTACGTATGCCTACATAGTCAAAGATAAAGCGTCGACAAAAGGAGCATGTTTCGGGTTGGTCTTTTTCTATGGAGAAGACCCTGCAAGAAATTCTATGGTTACTCTTTTAAAATCATTTGGTTTTACAATATTTTTATGTTACAGCGTAAGTACCTACTTGAGTATGGGTAGACATCGTAGGACCGACAGTAAGTTGTTGCTTACTACAAAACGTAGAACAAGATTAAAAGTTACCAAGGATCTAGGAATTTATAACGTAAAAATCTGCCGCCATACGATAGTGGCGCCATCTGAGGATAGGGAATGGGGAAAAATTAATCTAACTAAATGCACTTTAGTATGGCAGCGGAAAAATCTAGAATTAAAAAAGAATGCGGGACTGGAATACATTTATTAGACAAATCTTCCAAAAACCCAAGTAAATAATTAATTTAGCCTGCTCTTAATATTGTAGAGATTCTTAATGAAGTTGTAGAAAAGTTTTATACGAAGAATTCATTTGAATTTTGTTTCGTGGTTTTTCAAACAAAAACTAGGGGAAACGTTGGGAGTGTATTCAAATAGTGTTTTAAAAGCTATCAAAGTTTTTTGAATACAAAGTGGCTTTTTAAGAGAAAAGTCGGGGAAAGGGTTAATGCCTTGGTCAGAGCCACGTCGATGCCATGTAACGTTTTTGTGATTGTATTTTGCATAGAAATAAACAAAAATAACAATATTAGTGATAAATTTATTAAAGAGTATGTTTAGATGATTTTGTCCCGTTGAGACGATGAGTGAAAGGCAAGTAACAAAAGGTTTCTACAAGTCAGATGAAGACATGCTACTGTAGCTTCCTAAAAAACAACTTACAACAAAAAGTACAACAGCGCCATCTATGACACGATGGCAGAACTAATATCAATTTCCTACAAGTCGCAAGCAAAGTTTACATCGACTTAAGAATATACAGGGTGGAACCGAAAGGGTTGAGCTGCCCCATACATTTGGGTCGAAGAGGTATTGAAATTTTGTATGGGGCAGTAGATATTTTTTTCGCTATTACCATGTTTGTCCGCACACCCTTTTTTTTTTTACCGATTTGAAATCATCTAATGACTTCTCCCGCTCTGGGCGGAGCGGGAGGGAGTGTCAGACTTGACTGACTAAAACCCACCCATGTTCCTTCTTAGCCCTTTGTGTTCCAGGGCCGCGGTATCTCTTTCGAACAACCCGCAGCCCTGGCAGGCATCAGCCCTTTCGGACCCCTTCCGGTTTGCTGACATCTCCTTGAGGCGCGCGTGGAACACGTACGCGCCGTCGACACGGCCTGTCGTCATGAGACGGACGGACGGTGAGCTAGCCCATTACTCACCGTCCACAGGCCCGCGTCTACGGTGGCCCCCGACGCCCACCCTTAAATCTGTCTTAAGTCTGTGTGTGTCCTTAAGTCTGTAGCACACCCTTAAGTACCTATGTATATACTCTTTCCATTACACCCTGTATAGAAAAACCCGACGACAACTGTGGAGCAGTTGCCCACCACACATGTCATAACACCTGTCTGGTCGGAGGATCCTCCTTTTAGTATGGAGTACTGAGGAAATTTACTACCTGTTCCTCATACCCCTTTTTTTTCGGTTAGGAAATCATCAAATGACTTCTCCCGCTCTGGGCGGAGCGGAAGGGAGTGTCAGACTTGACTGACTAAAACCCATCCATGTTCCTTCTTAGCCCTTTGTGTTCCAGGGCCACGGTATCTCTCGAACAGCCCGCAGCCCTGGTTCCTCATACCCTTAAACTAATATTGGGGTCACCTGAATTAATTGGGATGAGAGCAAGAGAATGATGATGATATAGAACTTGTAACAAATCCACACAATTGCACGAAGGATTTCTAAATCGAACCATCTCATCGCATCGTTGCTTGTAAACATCAATCGTGCTATAAAATTGAATCGTGAAGGAAAATGGAACCTTTCGATATCGGAAAACATATTGCATTGAACGTTGGAATCAGTTATGTGTATACCGCATGTTGTTACATACGATGTATGCATACATTACCTACAGTTTGGGAAGTTAAGAAACATTAACAATTGATTGTCAATTTGACACATTTAGTTAATTTGCTGTAATGCTGTATTTGTTTTATTAATATTATATACGGAGAATTTAAGTTAGTAGTCAGTTTGTTTATCAATTAATTTTCCTAACCATTATTTTTAATTATTTACAAGAAATAACAATTATTAATTAAATTAATAATTATTAATTTTCCTAAACATTATTTTTAGTTATTTACAAGAAATACCAATATTATTACACATCTCGATTTTCTTTATATGAATCTGATAAATTACTATAATTTTTCTATGCTGACCTAAGGTTAACATCAACGTCTTACATCCTCTTATTCATTATAATGCAAGTTCTTGGTTCAATTTCTAGGTTCGGAAAACAAGAGTTAAGTAAAGCACCGATTATGAATTGTATCGAGCTTACGAAAAACCTGCAAATGAGAACCAACTATAACCCACAGTAGGTATACCTACATACTCTTAATTGGCTGCTCTACTTCAAAAATAAGTGTCGAGAAACTAAGCTTCGAGCTATCTAAGTTTCTCTTCACCACCGCAGAACACAGCCCAAGTCATGTCAGCCTTAAAACGTCGAACACTGAACAAAAGTTTCCCCTCTAGATGGCACCACAAGCGCTCCTGAAAGGCCTGACAATCATGACCTAGAAACTTCGACTGCAAACTAAATTGACAAGCAAAATGAAGCCTTAAAAGCCGTTGAAGTCTTTTTATTTTCACTTGTCATCCGTTAATCGGGATTGGTTGAGTATTTTCCATTATTCGATTCTAAATTGACTGTCTTTATGGACTTTTATGTCGAGCAACGGAATTCTTGGTCGGTCTTGGAAATATTGAGTTCATCGGTCGTATGTACAAAGGTAGCTTGGTCCCAAGCTATTTATAGTTAGAACTATTTTCTTAGCTGAAGTTCACAACACCATTATAAATCACAAACCCTCTTGCATTCATGATACACATCCCATAAACAGACTGACAGCACTAAACCTCTTTGCTAGCACTAATATTTCAATCCTTACCGCGTTGGATTCCCGCCAAAACGTGACGTCATAGTGGCGGCTCCTTGTATTAGTAACATGTTTTAGTAACTTGTATCGTCGTGTTACCAAAGTAGCTTTTAGTGTGGCGGTCTAAAAGCCTTTATGTCTGCCGGCACGGTCTGTTTCTAAGGAACGAAGTGTCGAGTAGAGTTTGAGAGGAAACATACCGCATACCAAAGAGTTTCCTTAAGTATGACAATACTGAAAGTACAGGCAATATCAAAAGTATAAAATTGTTTTTTTTTTTTATTTTTTTATTTAGAATGTTATTTAAAATTGTTTTGTATTTTTTTTTTGGTAGCCCGCATTGTCCCACTCCTGGGAAAATACCTTCCCCCATTCCTTCTACTTGTCACAATGGTGTATTTCTTCTTCTTGCCAATTCGCGAAGAAGCCATCCAAGGCGTCCCCCATGATCTCCTCGGTCTGCCGCGACCCCGTCTAGCCGGTTTTGTATTCAATTAACATTTTTTTATCAGTATTAGATTTTTGGGGTAGATTTTACTGTTGTGATAAAGTATCCGCCTTCTTCGCATTGCGTGTACGACTCGGGAAAAGACAGATTTTCATCTATGTTTTATCTGTGAGCGTCTGGGACAAGTAGGTGGGTAGGTAGTAAGTGTTATCAGTTCCTAAATCACGAAACCATGAGGAATGGGATAGGTACTTACTTACAAAAGAGTACGGATATTTCGGAAGGTGCTGTCGAGCAATTTGCTTCGAGTAGAAACGGGAACATAAAATTTATATATAAACGACATTGAATAACATTGCAAAGAATAGCTCTAGTTTTCTATTGGGTGTGTTGAATAAAACGATTACGTACTAAACTTTTGAAAGCAATTCCAAATAAATGTTGCAGAAGCGAATGTTTGACAATTTAAGGACTTGGTTCTATGAGACAGCAGTTTGCGGCGCCCCGCCCTTTCCCTGTAACTTTTACTAAGTTATATTGGATTCTTTGAGGAACACAAAGTAGTGGTCCAAGGAAATAGGATGAAAAACAAATTAAAATTATAAATTACTTTATAGCTTGTTTAAAGGTATATAAAAACATTACTGCCTCTATGGTCTAGCAGCAAGTTTATGGCAATAGGTAAAATAGGCTCACCAATAATTACATGAGACATAACATAACTGGCAAGATGTTGATGTGTGTGTGTATATTATATGAACACCTCTGCTGATATGTGGTCCTATGTTCAACAACATACAACAATTTTTGAAGTAAAAACTTCTTTAGCGGTTTGTGCATTTTAGAGATGGGTAAAAAATGTTAAACTCGCGTCAGATCGTCAGATCGAAAATTCGTAAGACGAATTGACATTAGGTTACGAAAGAATTTGAACTTTATGACATCTGTCTTTGAGTTGGGTTTCCAAAACCGGAAAATTCGTAAGACGGATTGACATTAGGTTTCGAAGGAATTTGAACTTTATGACATCTGTCATTGAGTTTGGGTTTTCAAAACTGGATGAGTATCTTATGCACAAACAAAACCTTCGGTTTCTCCAAAGAGGTAAAATTCGTAAGACGGATTGTAATAGTTCTAAAGTGTTAAATTTTTAATGTAATATAAATTGTCATGTTTGTGTACGATAGCGCAATAAATGAATATTGCATTTTACCACGTAACTGATAGTACTTTTAAACTGATAATTAAAGCAAATCGTGCAAAATTATTCCCTAACCATTCCAAAATATTAAAAATGCACAACGTTAACATTCAAGTTTTCACTTCTGCCGAACCGCACTACCGGAGTGCAACCCGTTTTTTTTTATAACATCAACATGTCATTGTAATAAAAAAAAAACTAAATTAGATAAAATAATATTGAATTTCTGATAGCTTTCCCAGTCCATATTCGTATAGATGAACCTACCAATGAAGACATTAAAAAGTATGAGTATTTCGAGCACGTAGCCAATAAATGCTCAATACTTTTCGATTCGATTAGGTCCAAACATTGAACTCAAAAAGTAAAAGGCTATCACATTACCTCTGGTCAATAAACCCATTGTCACACCGAGTTCTAAATGTAAACGGACTTTCTTGCATCGGAAATGTCTGAATGAGTCATCAGTGAAATCGCCAAGGTGCCTACTATGGAGAATTCTCGAGAATGGCCCAAATCAGACGGTCGTATATGGCCGGATGGCCGTAATGCCACAGTAACTCAGTTACTTGGTACACCAACCTATACCCCTTCTTCCATTACAACCGGAATTAGATTCCACTGGCAACTAGAAGATGGCTTTATGTGCCTCCGGGTTTTAGCTGATACACTAGAATTAACGTAGTCATGATATCTCATAATAACTACTGCTACTACTACTGTTAGCCTATATATCATCCCACTATTGTGAAAATGCCTTTGATTGTTGGTTTTGTCCACTTCGTCCCGCCATCTTCTTCAAGGTCTGCTGCGATGACGCTTTCCGGCTGTGTCAGGGATCCTTATAATGTTTTTTTTGCTCACAGCTCATTAGCTTGCATGGTAATAAATCCTTTCACATATTTTAATATATAAAAAGGCAAATAGTGAGCTCAAGTTAATTTGAAACGAACAATATACTAAGAAGTTTTGTTGGTTTTTAACATAAATTGTCTAAAGCGGACCTCTGTTTTCCAAGTTGTATTACTAACAAGTAATTAATATTATCAGTAATATAATCGTAAATGTCAACAGTTTGTAAATAGTAAGTTAACTGTTAAGTAACAGTATGGACAAGAGATTGCCACCAAGAATATTGTGCTTGTAGGAAATAAAATTTTCAAAAAAGTGGTTTAAAAAATGTTTTTCCACAATGATCGTAACACATTTTAAACAGAATAACATCATCTTATATTAACTAACATAGGTCGGAATATTGTCCAAGTTTAGGATGCAAATAGGTATAATTTCCACGAAGCTACTGCAGACGCGAATTTAAATAATTATCAAAGTAAGTTGGGAGGTCCTTGAATTTTAGGACTGAACTGTTAAATAATACAATAAGCTTTCCTTGCTTACACAGGCGAAACTTTAGGGTGCGTAATATTTGGCAAAGTAGGTAGTATTACTGGTTGTACATATAGTACTGAAAATACTATTTGTAGTCAAATGTAAATACGCCCGGCAGTTAGCAGTAAGCTAGCAAATAGTTACTCTTGCAATTTAAACAAGGTTTTCAAATTGTTAATAATTCTATACTCAGTACTCGACCGCTCACTCGCTTACTTGCTCAATGTAAACGCGCCTTTACTGACGCAAAGTTAATTAAAGTTAGCGCTAATGTAATTTACTTATCGACGTTCCTGGGCCATAAAAATAAATTATTTATATTGTTACTGCAGCTTCAGTAACTATTTTATTTATTTGGGTCAGAGAAACTTCGACCCAATAGAGTTTGTACGATATATTATCTACTCCTGAATTAATTGCTCGTATTGTGTCATTGTTTTGTGATCATGGTGTTTGAATTAACTACGAATAAAACAAATTGCTGTTTGTTCAGTAGGAAGTAAAGTCTTGACTAGCAAAGTTTTGAGAAACAATGTAGCTATTGTCCTGGAACAAACTTTGAGTTTTTTTCATCCAGTCGTTACTAAACAAACCCATGATCATATGGGGTTCTTCTTAGCTGCAGTATTTTCTTTAACAATGCTTGACACCCTACATCTTTTTGCCTAACATAAAATCCATTAACCTTGTGAGATTCAAAAAACGAGTACAGCTAAGCCTGTTTGCAACAAACAAAAAAAACAGGCAGGCATGTCAATTAAAAATGTAGGCAGAAAGATAAGCACTTAAGCTTTTTTTAACAACATAATGACACATAGATCTCCAAAAAAGAAATATGACTTAACTTTAATATGCCCCAATTCGCTTCAACCAAAATTACCAAAGCTATCTTATAATCTTCCGTAACGGAACGGGCGAGTAATTCGCCAATCGTGACCATAGTCATGCTCAGACCGAGGCTTATAAATTTTAGAACGATTCGTAATTATGAGTTTTTTCCGCAAACAAATACGAGGTTCTTGGGTGCACTGGTTCGTTGACCCTTGGCGAGTATTTTACCGTTACTTCTGAGTTTACTTTCAGCTAGACTGTTCGCCTAGTTCCTTCTAATAGTGTCAACTGCACTGTGCTCATCTGATAACGCAAGAATAAGGCTTTGTTGAGGATTTTACACTTGTTCCGGAGGTTTTCTATTGTAATAATTGGTCGATTGATTTATGTAGTTACATCTCAGTTTGTGTTAGGTTTATTATTAGCCTGTTCTAAATAGATAGTCCACGCAAGTTTTCTTTTAGTTAGACCACTTTCGTTCCATGTCATGTATTGGAGAACAAAGTCATTGTCAATGATTTTACACTTGCCCACTTAGCTTTCTACTAGATTAATAGATTTAGATTTCTTTCTTTTTATTCCAGTCAAAATAGACATTTCAAATAGAGAGTAGTTTTGGTAGAGACCTTGGGTACACCAATAGAAATAAAGTGTCAAAAGTCCCCATCGATCCCATGTGTGCAAAAAAACTTATTCGAGGTCTTTGGTCAAAATTTTCGGTATTTTGGGTTTTTCACGAAAACAGGAAGTTTTGTCAAAAATATAGCACAGAAAAATTATAGATTATAAAATTATGTATGAAAATTGTCTTATACTTTTCCCTAAGAATCACCATTCATAAGATATCACGATTTTTAAAGTTAAAAATTCAGTTCGATCCGATTTTTTGTTATTTGATCACTATTTAATGTCTAATTTGACCGGATTATTTTGAAAGAACATCGTTTGTTAAGTCTCTTTGAATTTTGGTAGTTTCGATTTCTTTGAAATTGATTGTAAGACTTAAGCAATTAATTAATAGTGTTTTTTTAAATTGGCACAATTTGTCATCTACTTTTAATTTCTTGGATGACTTTAAGAAGTAAGTACAAAGCGATTGCCAAAAATTTTACAGATTATTCGAAGAGTCCAAAACTATTGCAATATTACAGAGCTTTTAAAAAGTTACAAGTATTTGGCTATAGATTTAAGTGGCATCACTTGAATTTTCAATCAAAATCCAGAAACGTCTTTGAAACCCTAATCATCCACAAACTATGCCGCGCGTGAACGGTCGATTTTGAATAAAACTGTAAACAGTAGTTGTGAAACATCTTACGACATGCCATGGTAAGTTTCAACAACTCAATCATTATTAAACGCTTTGCAATTCCACCAATCCATAACATCGCCGCTGAATTTGAATGAAACTCTCACTGTAGCTCCCACGTGTATTGCAGATTGCTAGTATAATTTCAATCAGCATCGAGCATGCCACGTTTATGCACGAATGCGCCAAGTGTTACCAAGCGATACATCACAGTGTTACGAGATCGTGTGCAATTTTGCATAATATCTGCTCTTACCCCTCACTTTCACACTGTATTAACTTTGTTATCATTGGAATTGTCTTCGCTCACTGAAGAGTAGGTTTATTGATTAGTTGTGGAACTGAATTTACGGTCTGTGGTTGTAATGGAGTAGTTGGTTAACATTTGCCTTGTACCTTTATGTCTGTATTTCCTTATGAAATTGTAACAGTGTTTTGTTTTTTCTTTAATTATATTTGTTAGAGCTGTTTATTAGATTTGGTCTTGGTCTACCAGTTTCGTTACCAAGAAATTCTGCTTTCATGAGGAAAATTAAGAAATCAAGATTAAGAAGGGCTATTTTATCCTTATGTGCGTTGTTACCTATACACTGTTGTAATTAATCCTTCCGTTGCCCTTTCATGTTACCCACGCCTGCCGCTAAGTCGCAGCCATGGTAATGTGGGATGAGAAGAAATGAGGTCTAATCTTCTTCAAAACATACGTATTGTATTTTTAATATCCTCATTATCCTTTTATTACGGCTCCACAAATGTTTTATCATCCAAATCTTTGTCACCGTTTACGTCGTCTTTAGCCACATTCTGGGACATTCGCGAAGTATTCAAGTCACTGTTATTATTAATAATTCATGCTTTGTACGAATTAGCTAGACAAATGCTTGCTCACATACATTTTGCTTTTATGATTTCCAAACGAGGTCTCATCGGTGTCCCGGTGTAACGGGTCTTAAAACGTTGTAAAACACTTAGATTTGTTTGACATTTGTTTATGTTATTTACAATGAGGAAGTTGTGAGTTTTGAGACAACATGGCAGTTTGTGTAACTGTATTTGGAAGGTGATATTTATGTGAAATGCATGCAGTGTCTGGAGGTTCTGTTACATTGTTGAACTTGTTTGAACTTCGGTTTGGTAAGTAAGAATTTGGGTTCCCGGTTTGGGTTTTGCGTGTTTAATCCAACTTTACGTTGCTGTAATAGTTAATTATTATGTCGAGACGAATACAATTATTACCGGCGAATAATAATTGTTATATTCATCTCTAATATATCCGATCTACTTTATTTGAGTTAAATTAACATGTGGCGGGAATCAATTCTATATTATTGTTAGTGATAGATATGGTTAGATTGAATATTATAATTAAAGATTAGATATAGAACTTATTTGTGTGCCACCGTCTTAGTGACGAAATATTATGGTTCTAATTTTCAAGATAATTACTTAATCAATAATTACGCCCGACGCGCGACGAGACCACTTGTATTATATTATATGTATAGGTACTCTCTTTTCACCAGTATTTCTTAAACAGAACAAATAAAGAACACCAATACTGGCCATTACGGCACATGCACCATCCATAACCCGGCAAAAAAAAGAAGAAAGAAACACACGCTCCGCAGAAATATATCTGACACAATACAGCCTACATTTATATGTTTAATAGTGCCATTATTCACCGATGTTACTTGAAGGGAACTTAGGAGTTGAGGGAGGTACACGGGCAAGTTCGAGACTCTTACGTCAGTTCCGTGTCGTTCAGTGAGGAACTTAATACTTGTATACTTGTTCAAAGTTGTGGACTTGGTCAGGGACCCAGTGTCATGTTTTTGGTGTACCTAGTTAGGGTCGATTTTGTCATTTAAGCATATCCGAATCGCTTTCAAGAACTGACTATGTCAATATTCTACAAGAATAATGCCGCAGACGGCTCTTGAACGCGATTTAGATACTGTGTTGATCACGTTCAGTTTCACTGGTGAAATTATTTAACCCGTAATGATTTTGGAAGATGTGTGTAATGCATTTTTTGTTCACGCAAAACAGCAAGAGATAAGAGCTGTCTGGAAAATGTTCATGATTTGGTTTAAAGATAGTAAAATAAGCCTTTAAGTTGATGCTCTCACCACTTTTTTTTCCTTGATTTTGATTATTATTAGATTTTAATTTAGTTATATTGTCCTAAGTAATGTATGAAATAATTTAATTTCATCATTCATTTCATTTTTATTATCACTTTGCCTGGCTCGAGTGTTGAGATCATCAAGATCTACTTAACGCGTGCTTTAAAACGACGGATAAAATCATTTGAGTATATGAAGTTAATTAAATAATTACATCCCCCGATGGAGATAACTTATTTTAAAGCCAATCAAAGAGTAAAGTGTCTACTCATAACTTGGTACTTCAAGACTTCTCCTAACACTTAATCATGTTCGTTTTGTGAAGTTCTTGCGGAGTTACTGAGAACTTCAGGATATCATAACTTTTGTTCTGCTAGATTAAACTCCATTGCTCAGAGATCTTGCCAACTTTAATGGATTGCGAACTTTATGGTAAAGTAGCAATATCTAATTTATTTTTGTTGGTGATCAAGATTTTAGGCCTTTGATGCTAGGAAATGGAATGTGGTCGATTTAATTTAAAATCAAAGCGACATCACGAAGAGTCCTGATTTTAAATAATACTTTAACGACAACATGACTTTCATTATGATTCAGTTTTTTTTTCTAGTGTTGTATTTGGTCCTTTTTGTTGTTGTTGGGATTTTGACTTTGTTGGAAGAGCTTGTGGCTAAATAATAACAGCCACACGGGTTTTGTTTAAGGTTAAGCATTGCTTGCCGAGGTTGGTCCGTGGATGGGTGACCATAATTACATACCGAGTTTCCTCCGTGCCTCGGAAAGCACGTTAAAGCCATTGGTCCCGGCTGACATTTGTAGATCTTTGACAGTCGTTACGAGTAGTCAGAAGCCAGAAGTCTGACATCCAGTCTAACCAAGGGGTATCGTATCACCCAGTTACTGGGTGGGTTACCGCTTCATGTATAATACTGGTACTCAGCTGCATCCGGTTAGACTGGAAGCCGACCCTAAGATAGTTTGGGAAAAGGCTAGGCAGATGACTCACACCTAAAAAAATTCCGTTTAAATATTTCTCTGTAGAAGTAGCCCAAAATTCTATTTTCCTAATAGAAAATATACCCAAGTAAACGTAAACACTGCGTTTACGTAATATAGATATTACGTCGTTCATGTAGTCGCAGTAATGATCATGTCGTATGGAATGCAGGAACCCATTATTTACTACTTCGTGTGTCTTGTAACTGATGTTCCTCGTTGTCTAATTATACTCATTAAATATAATCACGGGAACATTGAACTTGAAATTAAAATAGTCTAATTTTAATGTACTTTAAAATTAGTCTATGGTCATTGAGACAAGACAAAATATTAGTCTACGTTATTTGAGACAAGACAAAATTAGTCTATGTTAATTGAGACAAGACAAATAATTAGTCTATGTTAATTGAGACAAGACAAAATTAGTCTTTTTTAATAGGTAGTTTATTGAAAAGTATTGGACACGTATTTTTCTTTTTTCACGTAGTCATAAAATTACGGAGATATATTGAGTTGAAATGGCGCATGACGTCACATGTAGGTAAGTTTTATACCTACTTGTGACGTAGTGAGCCCCCACTCTCCAACTTTAATGAGTTTTAACTAAGTAATTTTTTGATATATTGATAAAACAAAAAATACGTGTCTAATATTTTTGTATTACCTGTCTGACGGACAAAATAGAATGTCGTTTTTTTTACCCAGCACCCGCACCCCTATTGAGAGACGAGACAGAAATTCCCAATGCGAAAACACTGCACAAGTTATGCTCTAGGTTCTGTCTCGTTTGTCTTTTGGTCTCAATAACGTCTGCTGAACATGAGGACCTGGGTTCGGTTGCCGCGTCGGGCAAATTGTTATTGGGTTTTTACATCAGGAATGTCACAGTAGCAGCCTCGGAATCTAGATTTGAGCCCGGTTGTTGGCAATAGGCTCGCCCCCTATTACATGAGGAGTACATAGCTGGCGAAATGTGGATGTACTATAAGGTACAACTCTGCCTAACCCCTCCAAGATTTTAGGCGTGAATTTACTTATGTTATAATAGGACAGGAGTGAAGTTATGTGACTTTCTCAGTAGTATCCCAGTCTTGTTTTAAATAATCCGTTGGATAATAATAGACTGAATTCTTAACCCTATTAAATGGAACAAGTGAAGTAATGTAGGTCACCTCTACCTACCCCTTCGGTAAAAATTGTCGTGATGTTTTACAAGGTAAAAGCGGACCCTTCACGAAGCAATCAATTAAGCATTATGTTCATCAAATTAAGTAACACTATGGAAAAAATATTATTACTGGGAATCTTTTTGGGGTGATAAATCACGATTTACGATAAGACTTGATGTAACGCACTCAAAACTTTGGACTGATGGATGCATTCATCATCAACAGTCTATAATGTTCCCACTGCTGGGACACAGGCCTCCTCTCTATGAGAGGGAATGGGCTGTAATCCACCACAGTCAGTGCGGGTTGGTAGATGTTACATGCCTTCGAATTTTTAGTTCTAGGACATGCCGGTTTCCTCACGATGTTTTCCTTCACCGTTTTTGAGACCAGAGCGGTGATTAAATAAATTACGCGAAGTAATGCGCCTGCCTGGGTTCGAACCCACGACTTACTGCTCGTTAGTCGGGGCTGCCAACACTGGGCCACCTGCTCTTGCACTTTGACGAATGGCCTCCCCTATGACTTTCCAATTAATAGTCAATTATTAATAAACCTCGCTGCTGTGATAAAAGGGCTGTCTACTTGGGGTGCTCTATTAATAAAGACCTACCTACGCATATATAAAGACAGCATATTCCTCCTAAAGCATATTTTACCCTGTATTCTAACTGGTCAATTGACCTTATCCCCTAGCAGTTCGATTACAACAATTTCTCACCCATTAGATATAACAAGAGTGATTTTGTAAAGTAGTTCAAAAGCAACAAATCATAGTTTGCAGCTATTACTTAAGATTTACTGTGGCTCCCCACCGCTCAGATCTATGGGCGTGCTATAACCCACGGCAACAGCTAAACTACGAGCTATTGGAAGTTCTACGTTAAGCGAAAACATAGGTTTGTGTTTTCCTAAATCTTGATTTATTTTCATATAAAATAAAGCATGTGGTTCTCATAAAACACGCACTAGGCACGGGGTTATGCACCACTTCCTCTCACAGTGAGGAGTTTTTCTTCCCAGTAGTGGGAATGTCATATGCTGGCAAAGAGGAGCTAATACACGAATTTTTATAGTTATGTTTAAGCCCCATATAATAGGGGCCAAGCCTATCTAATGGATGATATGGCTTGAAATCCTCCAATCTGCTATGAAAAAATTCCTGAGTACAAAAACTTCGGCTCACCTGGATTTCAAATCCCACACACACACTAAAATGAATCTGGACCAATCAAGTAGAATAGGGATAAAAATATTATTAACCTATATTTTCCTCAAACATTTGCCATTTAACTCAAATATAACTGTATCAAGGCTTTCTATTTCAGCTTTCCGCTCGCAATATCACCAGCAAATCAGTTTAGGAATACGATTGACCTGAAACTCACCTCGGACAGCTACCTACTGAAACTTGCTAGTATATAAACTAGTTATAATATGTTTACTTAAAACATGGTTTGGTTATGTAAATTATAATTATACATGAGTAAACAATATTCCAATATCGGAATATCATTTAATCAAAGTTGGTATTCAATAAATATGAACTAATAAATTGATTTCTACGCATTTGCCCGTATAATTCATCAAATATCATTTAAATTTAGGCTCATAATTGATGAATAATTGGTGGGATAGATTGCCGTTTTCCATTGAGCGTTGTATAATATATTTTCATTGGTCGATTTTCAAATATCGAAATAGAAACATTAGACGGGCAATGTTTAATTCTAGCCCTTTGAATATGGGACGATGATGATTCCATTTGGAACTTCTACTGTTTCTAAGGCTCAACTGTTGTAATGCTAGTCAAGCTCATTTTAAGAACCGGAATGAAGACTTAAAATGAACGGAAACCGGATCCAAACCGGAGGCGTATAGTCCCGTCCTAAATAAGCTCATTATTCCGGTAGTATTATAAGGGTTCCGTAATTCCGAGAAATTAATTCATATTGCAGCAGTAAACTAAGGGCCTGGCCTTCTAGGCATAACTCTACATAATGTATTTAACAGAATGGTCATATACCTAAAAGACGTAATTCCACTAATTATTCCTATTCCATAACTACTGCGAAATCGTAAATCCATGCCTTCATCATTTTATGCCTCGTTTATGAATAGTTTATTTTGCTGTAAGTAAGAAATAAATTGAAACTCGAAAAACTAAATGCAGTCTTTAAAATATTCCTTATAAAAATTGTTTTAGAAAATAGAATACAAGTTTAAAAAATTACTCAAAAACATGGACGCTTTTACCCCCAAAAGCATTTCGGTGTAAGTCATTCACAAAAAGCCCTAAAACCAACAGAAAACTAAAACAGTACTGTAATACTGAAATTTAAGTTCAAAACAGAGTGCCAACAAGGCTAAACTTTTTATTCACATCTTTTGGAACCCTGCCCAGTCTGGAAGGCGAAGTTCCAACACTTCAAACGCTGCAGTGCTTTTACACCACACAGTCTGGCGAAAGGTAGACAGTTGTGTGGGGCTCTTCCACATTTTCTCAATGGTAAAATTCTGTTTTGGGATTCGCTCCTTCGATTTCACATTGGTAACTTACATAGAGTGCGGTATCGCCGGTAGCGGTAGCGCCGCGGAGAGCAGCGGTGGCCCAACGGTGGCAGCCCCGACTTACAAGCAGTAAGCCGTGGTTTCGAACCCAGGCAGGCGCATTACTTTGTGTAATTTATTTCATTATCACTGCCCTCAAAAACGGTGAAGGAAAACATCGTGAGGAAACCGGCATGTCCTAGAACTAAAAATTCGAAGACATGTGACATCTACCAAGCCGCACTGGGCCCGCGTAGTGGATTACTGCCCACTACCTCTCATAGAGAGGAGGCCTGAGTTCCAGCAGTGGGAACATTATAGGCTGATGATGATGATGATGAACTTACATCCCTTACCCCAATTCATTTGGAGTCGGCGCAGCATGTCTTTTTCTTCCATACTTCTCTATTACTCGTCATCTCAGCGGTCACCTCCTCTCTAGCCCTATCATCCATTCATATTAGTAACTTACGGCCGACCAATTTCATTTACCATAGGCACATACAAAATGGAAACAACAGCTGCTATCTAGAATCTTCCACTTTATTCAACTAAATGTTCTGTGGTATGATATTATTCAAGCAGAACTGTACATTTTGAAAAAAAAAATCATTCCTTGGGCTGCAGTGATTTAATTTCTCAATTTTATGTTTCGGTTGAGTGTCGTGCTGTCACTAATTTAGCTACAGAAATACCCTATAGGACAGCTCCGGTGATTCATAATTCGACATGAAGTTCGCAATAGAAATAATTGCTGTTTCTTTTTTCTTCATATATCTACCAAAGTTATTCTGCCAATCACACTTCACAATCATTCACCCAAGGGTCTCTTTTCGCTAATGTAGGTATGCATTTCAGTGGGTTGCTTCCTGCGTGGCAGCGGTAACACGTTTAAATTTAATCAATTAAATTGTATACTGTGCTTCCGCTGAGAATACTTCGAATCCCGACTATAACCCGGTGGTTTTCATACTTGATGAGGCTGCCGCATGGATTATTTTTAGTTGATTAGTTACTAACAATAAATAAAAAAATATTGAAAAAAAATCTTGTCGACTTTTTTATCTTGCTTGCTGAATTAACGTATTGTTGGTTGTCAGTGGCTCAGAAATAATGTCAGTCGGAACCTTCTTAACCTCACTTTTTAGCCCGTCTTTCACAGAGGTTTTTCTCAAGATCTTTGCAACGTTAACATTTCTTTATGTGTGGAAAATAAATGTATTATATTTTTATGTATATTATATTCTATGCTCCTTAAGGCCCATAAAGGGTCTGAATCTCCGTTCACAACTCAAAATATAAACCTCGACAGCGGAACTCCGAAAAGGTCACATCACAAATCTCATCCTGCTTTAAAACCGTCTGATTTGTTACATATTTTAGCAGGACGGCTATGATAGACGCCGCCAGCCGTTTAGCTCGGATACGATCTACAGATGCGGTATATTATCCATTTTACAGCAGTCTTCCTCTTAAATATTCATTGCGGTTGGTTTCTACTTCAGTCTGTTAAGTGCCAGATAAATTTTTGAAATTGATATTAAATGGAGCTCATGATGTTTTATTCCACAAGTATCTTTGTGAATTTCATGATATGGAATTAGTTTCATCATAAGGAGTTGAATTGAATGGTTTTATGGATTTAGTTGTTGGTAAGGTGGAAAATAAGTTAGATAGGTTCTAATATAAGCAGCTGTATTTGATTAAGAATAGATAATTTTCTAGATAGAGGAGCAACGAGCCACTGACCGTCATAGGTGCATGAACTGTGGGATCCATCCGTTAAAGAAGTAAAAACAAGATTTGCTAAGGATGGAACTGCATTTATCCGTCGTTTAGAATGCAAACATTCACATGCACACACATCGAGAATTACAAATTATTTACATTTACAGAAAATGGACCGGCCACGGACACATGCTACTGTACTTAAAATACCTGAGTAAATTAACTGTCAAGTCTGAAATTATCCGCCGACTTAAGAGTACCTTTACTGGAAAGGCAATCTCTTATTTCCAAGACGCATACTTGCAATAATAACAACAAAAATTAACAAAGCTCCTGTATTATGAAAATCTCAACACAATACGTCTTCAACAACATAATTAGTCGCTAAAAGTTACCTCACAATTACGTGGTTGATAATACCGTATCGATTGATAGATAAACTGATCCGCTGTTATTAATTAATAGCGCATTGTTCTGTAACGAGTGCGACCCACTTCAGGTTACATCATGTCGTGTCAATGTCAGTTAAGTTCTCATGCGGTGTGGTACAAGTTGTAGGCGGAGCGGGAGTGGTAGCGAGGAATGAAAATTATAGGAGAGTTAGGTATCAATTACATAATTCAAATTAATTTATTAGATAAAACAACAGAGTACAGACAGGAATAACAGCGGGTTCCAAACTAGACACAGCCTGTATCTCGGTGACCCAGACACTACACAAAGTGAAAAGAAATTCACAATGTTTTCTAGTGCAAGAAAAATGACTTCAATAAATAACCAAAATGTGATTACATCAAGAAAGAAAAAACGAATAATGAATACATGAGGGGAAAAAAAGGAATAATGAAAAATATTAAACAAATGTCTAATAGACAATGATGTATGAAGGCAAGCGATAGGGTTTTTCTTGTTTGGATTGTGCTGACTATTATATCAAGCGGGAAGCGCCAAGAAATTCATATTTCTTCGGAATTTTCTTTTCAATCCTTCTGAATTCCTTCGAATTCGCAGGAGACTGTCAGGCTTGTGATATAAAAATATTGCGGCCTACCCTGGCGCTTACACCTTATTAAGAAATCTTTTGCTGTAGGTACATAATGCTAATAGATTTCCCTAAAAGCTATGAAGAACAACATTTCTGTTAAGTTAGATAACTTTACCTAATACCTGTATTTTAACCACGTATAGCCAGTCTCCGAGCTATCGCAAACTAAAAAACAAAACTCAGCAGGTCTCAAAATTATTAGATTTAAAAAAAAACACTTCGCAGTCTAAAATAAGATCAATAAAAACAGCGTTTTGATTACAATTAATTTGGATTCTCCGCTCCAAATCCGCTGTCATCCGTACTTTAATCCATATAAAGTATAACTGTCCCACGGAGGCGCAACGGCGGCTAGTAACGGCTCGTCGCGATTGTCGGTGACCAGCGAACCGTGGAACATTGCTGTAACATCGTGTCTGATGCATCATCTACTAGCTTGTCAAAATTGAGTGAGGTTACCGATGATGATGTTGGCATGTGTTGGAATCTTCCAGTTTAATAATCCATAGCACGAAATCATGAGTCTCTAGAATCTCCAATTCCCCAATTATTATATTATTATTAGCCAATTTTTCAGCACGGTTGGCGTAGTGGCTGAGCGAGTGGTTGCAGAGGCTACGCTGTGTGTTCCATTACCAGGTTCCATTCAAACACTGAACAAATATTTGTATGGCCGTACGAGTAGTTGTACGGTTCTGGCTGTTTGTGTATGTGATGTTTGTAAGCACACTCATGATACAGGAGTAATTCCAAAGTGGAGCAAAGTTTAACAGAAACATCTCCAGTTATGTCCGAGTTTCAATTCCGTACGTCTCCGTAGAGATCGTACGTTTTGAAATGGGCCACTCCATTCCTTTCACAGTTGAGTTCAGTTTGTTGAGTCCCATGTTATGGAGGGCAAGTCTTTTGCAACTGCAAATTATCAACAACGTACAAATCAAAGACAAGAGGCTGCTACTGTGAAACAACATATACCTACCTACCTATACATCATACCTGAAATCACCGAAGGGTTAGGCAGAGAGTTACTCTAATCTATTATAGAAAAGAACTGCACTGCATCCCCTTAGATCCCCCTCCCATGGAGTCTCTACTCGAGACTTCAGTGTCTCGACTAGGCATGACCGGTCATCAACCGATCACGATCACCTCCGCGTACATCCCTCCCGGCGGCACGTCCGAGGAGCACACTCTGTTCACCAAAGACCTTGCAACGGCAAGGTACCCTAAGGGACCTTAACATAACTGGCGAAATGTGGGTACTAACGAGTACCCACATTTCGCCAGTTATGTTAAGGTCTCATGTAATAGGGGGCCAGCTTATTGCCTATCGACCGGGCAAAGATTCAGATTCTGTGACTGCTTCTTAGAAATTCCTGATGGAAAAATCCAATAATAGTATGCCCGAATAGAGAATCGAACCCCCAGGACCTCATGCTTAACAGTCCGCACTTGCAACCACTAGACCATAATACCAGACCATTATTATCCTGACAGAGAACCTTTTCTTCTCTTGTCGAAGATGCGCCATGCTGGGTACATGCTGCATTGAACTCAATTTCAATATTTTTGTTAGAATTTCATCATTAAGTTATTTCGTCTTCTTTTCAAATGCTATTGTTACGGTTGCGATAATGCCATGTTGTAATTGATACGAGTAAGAATGATCTACCTTGACCCTTGCTCTCCATTTCATTGTTAGTTCTGAACGTGAAATCGTTTTCTTATTACTTTGATTTTGTAAGATGAAGAGTTCTTTATAATTAAAATAGTGAATTTCTGTTGCAATAATAAACTTCCATTGCATCTGTTTTCTCGTACTTCTCGTCTTTACATTTTCATCTAGATCTATACAAGGTGTAAATCACCTCATCACGAAGCCGTCAACCAAGCATTCTGTACATGAAACTAAGTAACTTTACGCAAAAATTATTGCTGGGAAACGACTTTTTTTTGGGGGGTGTAAAATCATGTTTTGTGGTAGAACTCAACGTAACGCACTCAAAACATTGTGCTGATGGACGGATTGAATAGTACTTGGGTCGTGGAGGTGTATAAAGTAAAAAAATTACATTAAAAACTTGTATTAAAAAAAAAATACTTGTCAAAAAGTTGGAACTTTGACCCCTAATATCTCCTTAACTAAAAGGTTCCCAGGTATGGTGTAGAACAAAATAATGATCGCAATGACAGGGAGAACTAGTGCCTTTCGGCTTCGTTAAGAGGTGTTTTACACCCTTTATTTAGTTCCAATAGAGTTTTTAAAGAAAAACTAGTTGCAAGAAATCTTGTTTGTAGACTATCTCTGTTGAGTTAATAAATATTTATATCCAGGGAGTTACAAGTAAAAAGGTTTTAATTAACTAAATCAGAAGAATAAAGGAAAAACCATTGCTCTCGACCTTCAAGCAATTCTGAAGTTCAAAGTTCCACTTTTATGAGAATTTAAAAATCCATCCATTACCTTACATAACAAATATGTCACCATTAAGGTTGAGTGACCTCTCATCTCATGAGCCAGGTGGCCCACATAATATAGTCGGCAAGCAACTTGTCAAAACACAACGGAACTACCGTCAACGAAATGACGTTTCCATAGTCGATCATTCAACTTAAGACAACATACATCACTGCGTTTACAAGACAGCTCTTTGAATTGTGTTTGACAAAGCAAGCAATAGGAAAGATGGAGTCAGTAAGTCATCGATGTAAACTAGTTCCACTTGGAGTGACAATGACCGTAGCTTTACTTGTTTAGCAGGTTTATTCACAATTTTACAGTTCGTTTTGTTAATAGCATATGTTTATGGACTTATAAAATATTTTTTTTATGTTCGCGTTTATTGTTTTTTTTTACTAAGACTTTATTATTAGATGATAGGAATTTGTATGGTATTTTGATAAAGCTTATTTTATGGAGATGTTTAAATTAGGTTACATCGGTAGCGATTTTGTATTGCCAATGCTATATTTATTGGTTAGTATTTAACTTTTTACTGGTCGTGAAACTGAAAGTATACAATTAGGTATGTGACTTTATGCAAACGATTTTGCGAAATATATTTTTTTTATTGGTAAGAAAAAAGAAAAGCTTAAAAATGCAGTTTGCGTACATAGCAGCCCATATGCTGCAGCTGCCGTTCGAAGCAAATATGTGCTGCCAATGTGTGTACCAATGCGGGAATTCAAAAAAGGCTCACTGAACCATTTGAGTGTATGTGCTTTCGTCTTTTACGTTTTACAGACCTAAAACGTATGGATGTGTAAAAAAACACCTGTAACGAAGCCGAATGAAACTTTTTCTTCCTATCGTCGCGTCGTTGGGATTTTTTTTTATGCTGAAGACTTTCCTGTTGCGGAAAAATTGAATGTCAAAGTTCCAAGTTATTTTTTAAAACCATGTTTTAATGTTATTTGTCTTTAAATACCTATCTCAATATCCCCCGAATTATTCAATGCATCCATCACAAGCAAAATATTTTGTTCAAAAACTCGTAAATTTTTGCTCAAAAAGGAATATTTTTTTCGTTGAGTTACTTAGTTTGACGTACAAAATGTTTCGCGAATGGTCCGTTTACATCTTGTTTAACAAAACAAAAATAATTTTGTCTTATTAAAAGGTACGTTTTACTTTCAATTTTACAACGAAATATCAGAAAACTGAACCAGGGTTGATCTCGAAGAAACCATGGACTACTCACCATCGTAGCTCAGAAAAAGTTTTCGTTGGTAGAAAACTGTTTTTTAGTTATTGAAAAAACCTATTATTAGAAAATGATGTTCTCTCTTTAGACCATTTACAAGAAACTAAGATTGAGTTCACAAAACAAGTCCACAATAGGATTTTTTTTTTTTTTATTATAAATAGGCTCGCGTTTGACCACTATCTCACCTGATGGTAAGCGATGATTTGGTCGACGGTGAAGCACGCTTGCCTAGAAGAAACCTATTCACTCTTGACTTGAAGACCCCCAGATTGTAGCTATCGGGAAACACAGACTCCGGCAGGGAATTCCACTCCTTAGCGGTACGCATAATAAAAGTATTCCCAAAGCGCTTTGTGTGTATAGGTGGGATGTCCACCATGTACCGATGGCGCATCGCCGTACGTCTGGTAGTCCGATGATGAAACGGGCTAGCTGGAATTTTTTAATTTTGTAACACGAATACAGCGATACACTTTACTGTGTCAGTTTAGCAAAGATCCAAATAATACAAAATGGTTTGTTTTTAGCTACAAGACCATAAATACCAGCTTTATTTTTTTTGTTGATTAGTGAGTGTAGGCCGCGTTGAATACACAAATGGAAATCAAATAGACCTATATCGTTTGTATTATGCTTACGGTACAGATTGTGTTTGTATATCAATATTGTGGAACTATAATCTGATCAGGGTAACAAACTGATTAGGATAATGGAATGTACAGGATCAAAGCTTTACGTAAAATATTGTTGTTTTTCGTTTTATTACCATTATTATTTCTTCGGAGATATAAATTTCAATAGATAAAATGTTTGTGTGGTGGCTACTCTTTTATTTACGAATAAATCCAATATAATGTTTGAATGATGGAATTATCTACGGTTTGAAAAAAAAAATAGGCAATAAATAATGTAATTTATTCTCAGTTCCAGGTGATTGCTGAGTGTATGGGAGGTCAAAATGCGAGCCGTACTTTGCCTGCTGCTCGCCGCCAGCTGCGTGCTGGCTGATAAGAATGATAACAGGTAATTTATTGAATTATTAACTGGTCCTATACTTAAAGAAAAAAAATGTTTGTATCACTTATTTTTGTGAAGGCGACCAGTAATGGCGACTGTGTGTGTAAAGTCCAAGACTGTAAAAACCACATCGATCGAACAGAGTTATTTTAACATATTGTATTTAAAATATAGTGTACATAAAAGCTTTATGTGAACCCATATATATCAACAAATAAATAGAAATGTTTTGTATCGTAAGCAAATAATAATGCAATTCTAAACCAATTTCTAACACAATTTTTGTAACTTTTCCAGGCGCACCAAGTTACCATTCGTCGCTGACGCCGTCGGGAACTCGTTGCCACCGCCATCCAACGTGCCAGCTACCGTCGGCAGCCCCGTGAACCTTCTCACACCAGACCGCTACGAGTTTTACACTTTCGATGAATCAGGAGAACTCGTAAAAAGGCTCATGACTCTGGAAGAAATCCAGGCAATTGTTGCAGCCGGCGAAGAAGCTGAAGGCTTAGTGACTTTTGCCAATGATAATCAACCGACTGTTTCTTTCAACATCAATCAGCCACCCTATACAAAAGTTCATAGCGTTGTGACAAACGTACAAAATGTTCTCAAAGCACAAATGGAAGCTCACAAGAACAAGCCCCACGTTCAACCTACATTAGATACGCCTGACGTTTCTGATTCCTGGAGTTTGATCTTGCCCTCAATTTTTGGAAATACTGGGGTTGATATAGTTCTTGACAAAGCATCTGGGTCAGTTACACCGCCGGAAACAGATACATTGGAAGAACATGTTGAAGATGAAGATAATTCGTTGAGTAAAGAAGGAAGTAATCAAGTCATTAGCAGCTCCACAACCTTAGGAGAAGGAAATGTGGTGGTTACAGAAAAAGTGCCATCAGTAGAAACTAAAGAAGAGCCATCCACGACTAGTACCACAACAACGAGCACGACCACTACAACTACTACCACTACACCTAGACCAACAACAACAACGCGTAAACCAACGACGACCACTCGTAAACCTACAACTACGACACGGAAACCTACAACTACCACCCGTAAGCTTACAACTACAACTCAAAAACCAACAACCACAACTGTGAAAGCAACAACAACCACGACAGTTGCTCCAACTACCACTACTACTAAAAAACCGGTGACCTCAACAACTACAACAATAAAACCGACTTCTGCAAACCCTCCTATACTAAGTTCAACCGCAGGTGTACCATCAACTAAAGCCACTGCAAGCCCACGTCCCACTACTACCACTGTCAAACCAACAACGCCTAAACCAGTCATTAATACAACTGTAAAGGTAACCAAAGCAGAGCCTGAAGTCACAACAAAAAAGCACAGCATTAGCATTTTGCCGGAAAAAGAATATGAGAATATCAATGTCCAAATCCACCCTAATGCTAATGCAGTTTCTTCAACTGAGAAAAACGAAATAGAATTCGAAAAAATAAGTACCTTTATTCCAGTGTCCACTATAAACTATATTACTGAACGCACCACACGTAAACCATTAGTAACCTCTCAGTCTTCTACCGTTTATGCGAGCACGACAAAGAGGTCTGTCACTACCACAACTCACACACCGACCGCTGAAGCAACTAAAATTCAAACTTCTGCAACTACAAGTAAACCTGTTATTAGTACATCTAACTACATTTCAAGTACACTGAAAGAACAAGATATTGATAAAATTAATACAACTACTATAACAACACAGTCTGTTTCCCCATCGACAACTATGTCAACTACAGAAGTTGTGTCCGCTGACAATCTAAATACAATGCACGATAAACCAGCTGATAATGATAATGATGAAAAAGAAAATGATCCTGAACCTTTACTTCCAATGTTTGATGTCGCTCAAAGTATCAGCCAAATTGCTTCTGATCTTGGTGGAAGTTATCAACCAATTCCGACAACAAGCAATTTACTAGATACGACAAAAATTAATGGATTGGATTTAGAAAGCAAAGAAGTTCTTGATATGGATATACCATCCGGTTCTGGAAATGAGACCGATATAAAAACCCCTGAAGCTTCAGATACAAACACTGATAATTTTGTTAAAATATCTACAATTGATCCCCATGGTCAAAATGAAAACAAAAATAATAGTCAAACAAAAAACGATAACGTTCTAAAAGAAACGGTACCGATAAAAAACGAGACTAAAGAAATAGAAGTTCAAAAAATTGAGATAAAGGAAACTGAAGTCCAAAAAACTGATACAAAAGAATCTGAAAAATCTCAAACTTCAAATGAAAGTAAAAAACCTAATATCATTATTAAAGACATTCAAAAAGTAGAGGTAGTTACCACGCCTACTACTTCTGAAGCTACTACTATTGACCCAATTTTATCTGAGTCTATGGGAGACTTACTGTCACAAGTGGTGAATGAAGCTCCGCAATCTATTGTCGAAGAAAATCCAGAAAAACAGGTTAAACCTACCACAACTGAGACAAATGTAGAGCTTACGACAGTAGAAAGTGTACACATATCTGAAATAACCTCTGAAGTATCAAACAAAGTTAAGAAAGAAACAAGTTCTACTACAGAATCACCAGCAAATTCCCCAAAAGAAGATAATCAAAATAAGGACAATGAGATCAGCAGCAAAATAAATTTGCCTCTAGAAAATAACAAGAATAAAATAAATGAAGTTCAAGAGAAGATACAAATTGAAACCTTGGCAAAACCAATGGACAGTAAGAAAGATGAAAACAAAAAAGGAGAAGAACAAGAAGATAATAAGAATTTTATACAAATCTCAGTTTCAACAAATAATAAAAATAAAGTGGAGCCAGTTTCTACTGATAACAAGAATAACATTGAAAAAGCCATTGAAAACCAAAGTAATATTGAGAAATCTACTGAAAAAAATATAGAAGTACAAAAAGAGAGTGCAGAAACAAAACCTGAAAAAGAAATGAGTAAAAATGGGAATAAAACTACTGAAACTATCAGTGACAATGTTTCTAGCGCAGAAATAACTACAACATCACCAGATCTAATTACAACAACTACTGCCACTCCAAATAAGATAAGTCAATCGAAGTTCAATAAAATTAATTTGCCCGAAAAAGTTATTATAAATAAACTTCCTGAACCTTTGCCCAAAGTTGAAGAATTCAAGAAAAAAATACAAAAGGTAAACATCGATGAGGAAGAGTTAGTTAATGAGAGAAACAATTCATGGAAGCTTATACCGACGCTTTCTCCACCAAAAGCAAATGAAATCCCAAAAGATAAGGTAAAGTCCGAAAATCATTA
The DNA here is from genome assembly GCA_963082945.1 of Cerastis leucographa. Classification (NCBI taxonomy): domain Eukaryota; kingdom Metazoa; phylum Arthropoda; class Insecta; order Lepidoptera; family Noctuidae; genus Cerastis; species Cerastis leucographa. The sequence continues at coordinate 5,524,566 of OY720358.1, read as the reverse complement.
TGTTCCAGATAACGAAAACAAAGACATTGTTTTAGAATTCTCGAACGAAAACCAAGGATTGGAAGTAACGACAAGGGATTTGGGTGAAGATCTCGCGCGGTTTTCCGAACTTTCTAATGAATTAGCTTTTAGATTCTGGAACGTGATGATTGACGATATTGACAAAAAGAGAAGTTTCGTTTTGTCACCCTATTCTATATTTTCAATGTTAGCCATGATATTTATGGGTGCTAGAGGCGCAACCTCGGGAGAAATGAATGAGATTCTGAAATTAGACGACATGGTTACATTCAATCCCCACTTTACATTAAAGAATATTTCCGACTCAATTGAAACCACTCCAGAATCTGGAGTAGCAGTTTCTGCATTTATTAGAGAACTTTACAGTGATAGAAATAAGGGAAAAATCCTAACATTCTACAAGGAAAGGGCTCAGCACTTCTACAATGGCCATGTTGAAGAGGTTAACTTTAAATTAATTAGTGACATTATAAGAAGAAGGACTAACTTGCTTGTCAAGAGGTATACCTGGGGCAAAATTCCGGAATATATGAAAACCAATAACATTGTTATGCAACCACCTTTAGCTGCATTTACGGCTAACATTTTCGAGGTAAGTGTTATCTGTCCTTACTTAATTAGATTTTGCATCATCCATATAGAAACAGTAAAAAATGTAAAATAAGGTTAGTTAAAGTCAACTTGTACAACTGATTATGCTATAATATGTATTTACACACAGCAGATACAAGGTATAAACTGAACCTTCACGAAGCCTTCAAGCAAGCATTTTGTACATCAAACTACGCAAAAATGATTGGCGGGAAACGACATTTTTTAGTGAAAAACCTCGTTTTACGGTAATTCAATGTAACGCACTCAACACATTGTGCTTATGGATGCATTGAATTGTAAACGGGTCATGGAGCTATTTCAAGTAAATTTTACTTGAAATAGTTCCATCCAACCTTCAAAACTAGTATTGAATTAAAAAGTTGTGAAAAAGTTGGAACTTTGACCAGAACAAAAAAATGTTCGTAATTACGGGGAGAATAAGTGTCTTTCTCGTTCTTAAGGGTCTATTTTCACCTTTTATAATAGGACTTTATACTAAGTTCGTTTTAAAAGACCGGCTTAATTTTTTTTTTTGTTATTGACCTGAAAACTTTTTACTTATATACTTTTCAAATGCCGACAGCTACGTCATACTCTTATAATAAAAAGTAGAAGTATTGTATTTGTTTCAGTCAACCCTCTAAATTCTCACAAATGCTCCATAACTATTCTTAGATTTGTGTTTTTAATCTTTCAGACTGACTGCTCAGGAACATCGGTAGAAGGAAGAGATGGCGAGATGTACTTCGTGGTGTCTCCGAACGTCCGTCAGCGACGTCTCGTACCAGTGCCAGCCGTCGTGTACAAGAGCGGCTTCCTGGCTGGTTACGACCCAGTCCTAGACGCCACCGCAGCTGCCTTAGGAAACACTAACACTATAGTCAGCACGCTGTTCCTGATGCCTGGTCAGCAAGGAAATGTGGTACATGCTGACGACTTAGATAAACTTGAAGAAAGGTTACTAGATGCTTTGCCAACGACGCCTACTTGGAATCGTGTCTTACGCACTCTACTTCCTCGAACAGGCTTGGAACTTCAAATCCCGAGGTTCGCTCAAAAATCTACTTTCAACGTCTCATTGAGCTTGAGGAAAATGGGATTAAAAGACTTATTCGATGGAGACCATGCTGATCTTGGTGGCTTGAATGGACCCTCGAAGGATCTTTACCTATCAGACATGGTCCAGCTGAACACATTCGCCACTTGCGGCGAAGAAGGGATTGGGGAACAGCATCACTCTGAAGAGTATCCTGAGACTTTGAGTGTTTCACAAAGACGTCGTACAAGATGGTTGAATGATTGGGATGAGCCAAGGGATTACCAAAGGGCATTCCACGATCCTCATGACGTTGGAGACGCGATGCATCTGCCGCTGCACCTCCGGCCGAGACAGGCGCGCTTGCCGGCCAGGAGTGCGCTGCCGGCGCGACTAAAGTTCGACCGACCTTTCCTCTACTTTGTGAGGCACAACCCATCAGGTATGATATTGTACTTCGGGCGGTACAACCCTCGACTTCTCCCTTGAAGACGTTAAAAAGACTGTTAGCTTAGTTTAAATAACATTCCTAAAAGGAAAGTGATAAGGGAATACTGGTGAGTGTGATAATGAAAGTTGTTCTATGAGCATTTACGTGACAGTATTAATAAGTGTATCAGTACGGAGTAGGCTCGTTGAACAGTACAATAAGGATTGTACAGGTGGACGTACTTTTACTCTGTCTCATATCAAGTATGTATAAAAGAATGCTAATGAAATGATGAATATTGTTGTATGTATGCATAAATTGTACTGTAATAGCTAATGATTAAGTAGTGTAAGTAAGTTTGACGTGGAATATTGTCTTTTCACTGTCTTATTAGTTTCAATATTAGAATAAATGCGATGTTTTGAGTAAGTGTCCGTTTTATTCATATACATTTTATGATCTCTAAAAGCAATTATGCCATTACATCTAATGCTATACAAATAAGATTTTAAAGAAAAAGAATTGATGATAATTTTAATAATTTTATTGTTAGTTCTAATTTATTTCTTTGAACGGAAAAACTGTTTACAGTCTTTTAAAAATTCCTTCTTCTCATCACATTCTGCAGTCGGTATGTACATTGGACAGTCCTGTAAAAAATGAAAATGGTGTAAAGCCTGATATTGATAGAGTTGCAATTTGTTTGAGTACTGTGAAGAGAGCTTATTTCGATTTCAACCGTAAATGGGTTATCTCATTAAAAAAATATCGGTTTGCATCTAAGTAATCAAAGTAGTAGGACAAGTGAGATTTGAGAACAAGACCTGCTCGTATTAGGTCAGACCATAATCCTGTTGAAAGGTTTTGAGAAAACTTGTTACTGTTTAACTCAAATCGCCCAATGACGGCAAAGTTGATGGCAAAAAAGAAAAGTGAAATTCATTCATTCTCTGGAATTCACTGCTTGCTTCTCTTTTCCCCGAATATTATAATCTGGATCTCTTCAAGCTTCGAGTGTTTCATTTTAACTTCACATGAGGCGAGATGCGGCCAAAACGCAAGCTTATAGTGTTAGAGAAAAAGGCGACAGTCGCAACTAACTACTATAGTTAAACTTACCACGTTTATATAATTTCTGATACATTCTTGAAAATTAAATAATGCGCAAACATGCAATGGTAAGTCAGGTCGGAATTCATCCTTACAGTAAACTTTGGCTTCGAGCATGACGTCAGCAAACACTGGGTTCAATGACACCCATACATCAAGGTGACCGAAGTACTTGTCCATATCAAGTATAGTACGATCTTCATCGCCGAGGAGAGAGTACTTGTCGAGGATGCAACTCCAATGCCCACACTGAAAAGTATGTTTCGTTAATAAAATGGAATTAGGTATCGTATTAGTTTATGCTTGAGAACGATTATGGGGTTAGAGGTGGCACAGGAAAAGAGAAGTTGAAAGGTTATTGTGAAGTATTTCTGGTAAATAACCTATGAGCCACGTGTGGAGTCGGTTCAACCGTTGACGACAAAATCAAAATATTTTATTTTACATAGGCCAACATCGTCAGTTATAAAAGTCGAAAAAAGGTGCACGGTTCGAGTTGATCGTTTCCTATGGAGAAGAACCGGCAAGAAACTCCATGGTTACTCTTTTAAAATCTTTTGGTTTTACAATATTTGAATGTTACAGCGGAGGACAGCGTAGGCCCGACAATAACTTGTTACTTACTACAAAATGTAGAACCAGAGAAAAGCAAAAAATAAATGTGCATCTTGGAATTTACAAGGACTACATGTCCACACATTCACAAGAATCTATACGACAAGAGACATACAGGAGAAAAGTGTAAATCAGCACCGATACTATGCTATAATAAATAAATAAACATTTTATTATCAGGCACCCAAGGCCCATAGATAAAATACACAAAATAATGTTACACAAAAATAAACTTATACATATTAAAAACCTTATAAACTATAACTACCTATACACGTAACGTTGTCGGCGTCGTGTTTCGCTGCGTGGTGTCGAGTAACCGTCCTCGGAACCGTCGATAAACGACACCTTTCGGCCAATACTAATATATATCTATTCGTAAATGAAGACCAGCCAAAGTTAAGGCTTTCAGCATGCATCATCCTTTACGTCTTGATCAGCCCCTTCTGCCAATTTGGCAATAGCTCAGACCCAACTAAATATTATTTTGTAAGTATAACTAATTGTAAGCCTCCCAGAAGTAGTGTCGTGTTAATATTTAAACAAATATTCTGAACGAGACAAGATTTTCCCCGCTGGTTTGCCCATGGAATGTACTACTGCTATAAAAAATGACAACCTAGAACATGGGCTAACTGAGAGCTCATTGCAATCTTTTCAAGGCGTGAAAAGGTGACAAGCAGTCAGACAGACATTTTTATTATTAGTATGTATACTTACATCAAAAGATAGCCTTGTAAAGCCAGATACATTATGCTTTTGGTCATAGAACTGTATTAATACAGCTCCTCCGCATTCCTTAGCAATCTCTCGTGTAAAGAATGGAGGAAACACACAACAAACGCGATACTGAAAAAAATACAATAATTAAAGTTTTGCACGTAAGCATAAGCTTTACGACCCTTACTATTGCATTTTTGGCTTTTCCAACATTTTCTGTGTGCAATCAATGTGTTTTCAGAACACTAAAATAAGCGAATCCTAGTTTAAATCTATGGTAAAGTATGGAAACTAGCTCCTTTGCGAAAATGCCGAGCAACCAGCCTCGAGTACCTAACTGCTGACAAAGTTCCATTTGTTAAAGCTAGATGGCAGTAGAATAAAGAAAAAAGTTTTATTGAAGTTAAGAAGAAATAGGGGTGCGGACTGGGTAAAGAAAACGACATTCTATTTTGTCCGTCAGACAGGTAATACAAAAATATTAGACACGTATTTTTTGTTTTATCAAAATATCAAAAAATTACTTAGTTAAAACTCATTTAAGTTGGAGAGTGGGGGCTCACTACGTCACAAGTGGGTATAAAACTTATCTAAATGTGACGTAATGTGCCATTTCAACTCAATATATCTCCGTAATTTTATGACCACGTGAAAAAAGAAAACATACGTGTCCAATACTTTTCAATAAACTACCAGGCGGACTAAGAAAAAAAAAATGTGATCACCCCCTATTATTAATTGTTGAAACAGTGTTGTTTGGTTGGACATCAGAGTCGTGTCTATGTCTCGAAATGGGCCTGAGTCTTTAAAGGCTGAATTTGTTATCTACCTATTTTTTACTAACTTACCATAACGTCTGGGTTTGGTGAACATTTGTGTACTTCCAACGGATCTTGTTGACATTCTCGCAACATCTATTATTGGAGAAAAACAATTGCAATTACTCAAGACAAACGACGGATCTAATCTAATACTATTAATAAAACTAAAGAATTTGTTTGTTGATTTGCTTGCTTGAACGCGCTAATCTCAGGAACTACTGGTCGGATTTGAAAAATCTTTCAGTGTTAGATAGCCCGTTTATCGAGGAAGGCTATATGTTATATATCATCACGTTGCAACTAATAAGAGCGGAGCAGCAATGAAAAATGTTGCGAAAACAGGGAAAATGTGACGCAGACGAAGTTGCGCGGGACAGCTAGTCGTGAATAAAGGCAAAGACTGATACTGTTATGAAAATATGAGAACAACGTGCATTCATCATCCACAGCCTGAATTCATCCACTGCTGGGTATAGGCCTGTGTTTTATTTGTCAATTTCCACGGTCCTGTGCCAGCCTTATCCAAGTTTTCCCCTCGATGGCAACTATGTCGCCTGCCCCTTCGACTCACATTTCTTTTTCCAGTCTTTGGACGGCATTCGGTGATAGCCTTAGTCCACTGGTCATCACTGCGCCTTGCTAGGTGTGCTGCCCAACTCCATTAGAATTCCTTAACGCGATTTCCGATGTCAAAAACCTATGTACGTCTTCGGATTAATGTCGAGTTAGGATCTCGATCAATAAGCTTTATGCCGCTACTTACATAAATAACAAACGCTATTAAAGCCACTGTTTTCATTTTTGCACCGTTGTTATTAACACTTTGAAGACGTTTCTTTAAAAGTTAGCTTAGATTATAATAATTGCATTATTTCCCATGGTAATTTGAATGGAAGCAGGCAAATGACTGATTTACTGGCCGCCTGATCACGGCATATACGTACTGTTTAAGTAATACAAGAAGTTTGTTTTTAAACAATTAATCATAGAGGTAGTAGTTTCACGTTGCATCAGAAATCATAATATTTTGCTAGTTCTATGATTTCTTATATTACACACGCAAGAAACCAGTGTAAACTAGCCTCATAATCGATTCCAATTCAGTAATATGTTGGGCCAGCTCAAAGTTAAACCAACACCGAGGTATCAATATATATGATGTAGAAGTTTTTAGATTTAATGGACGAGGCAAAGTACCATCGACCAAAAAATTTTAAGGCCAAGTAGGTACCTAGTGAATACTTGTAATTTTGCGGCACAATCAGGATGGGAATCTATGGAAAATTGAATTAAACGCGTATAAATAAAAGAGTGATGAACGTAATACAATGTTGATAGATGGTCAGAGAGAGGAAGGCCAAAGAAAAGATGAATTGAATGCATTGGGTCAGGAAGGATATGACCGGACTAAATTATAGCAGACAATTGACCGGGGGGAGAATGCAGGGAAAAAAACCTGTTGTAAACCTCTAGTAACAGGATAAGGGCAGTGTTGTGTGTGCAGAGTTTTTGAGTTTTTGTATGAGAATTTCAGCGTAAATCTTGCAATGTTCTTAACTTGTCTCAGGAAAGAGTCGCTGTTCTCGCAACGACATAATAAGTTAGCGAACTACTGTTAGAACCTTTTTACAAAAGATTTCATTTATTTACACTTTGTGATAAAAGCTTGCTAGGTTGGACTAAACCATAATTATTGATATTTTTTGTTGTTGAATGATTTTGAGGTTTTGAAGTTCTTTACCTATGCTTTGTATGTACTACTTATAAGAATTGCAAAAATCGTTGTTTATTTATACATTTTATATTTTTGCAAACTCATGCATATAATATGCAGGTAAAAACAATAATGACATGTTTGAATTTAATTCATAAGACTCCAAAGAAATAGAACTGTTTTTATTGTTTAATCATTTAATCGTTTAAAACTGATTCACAGTATAATCATTTAGTTACTTTATATTTTAACATCAATTCACTATTTACTAATTTTTTGAGGTTTTCGAATTCTTTTTTTCATCCTTTTTTTTAGGTTTCTCATAAAATTGTTTGCACTCTTTCATGTGTTCTCCTAGACGTTGGCATTCATCGTATTCTTTAAGTTTGCAGTTCTGAAATAAAAAAGAGTTAGATTAATGTCTTTAACTTTATGACAGTCACAGCATGTTTTCTTTTGAACAGGTATGATGTTTATTGGCTCAACACAGACATGAATAAGCCCACAATAGAGAGAGCAGGGTTTAGTGGTGCTATACGTTGTTTCCTTAACATATCCATATTTACAGTAAATCCTTGAAACTGGATATTATGTTTATACTGAAGATTTTTATTTATGTTCATTAAGGCATCGTGCCGTCATGAAAGTATTGATGGCATCGAAGATTTAAATTTTTAAAAGTACCTTCGGTGTACTGTGGTATGATTCTGTAAGACCTCACTTAGAACTTCGAATCTGAATCCGCTGTGAGTTTCTTGATTGGCATTCTTAAAACTCGATAGTTCGAATTTACACTAGCGCCACTACTACGAGCGTGTCAGCGAGTTGAACTAAATTAACGGGGAGATTTTGACAGATAAAGTATGAGATGACGTAAGAAGTGGCATTCTGTAAGGTAATTCCCCTGTCACTTCATCGCTCCCTTGGCCACAAAACCAAGGTCATTTTGAACCATACGCGAAGTGACAGTGGATAGCGATGTGAGATGTGAGTTGTCGTCTGAATTTAACAGAATCGACGTTCTGAACAAAATGTAACTTTAAAGTGAGAGGAGTGAACTCGCATGTCCTACATGGAACTTGAAATACGATTTTCAGTTTGAATGAGCGGGACAGCACTATACAAATGTTCATGTCTTACCCATAACATGTGAGACCTTAGACAAACGAATACTCTATCCTGATCACAAAGATGTGGAGTTTGGCCCTTTTTCCAAATTTCATCTTTTTCCTTCGCACATATCGGTTTTGCTGCCAATATAGCTTCAGTAAAATCTGGATTGGCGGCTGCCCACTCGTCTATATAGGTTTTCAATTTTTCGTAGTCAATGCTTCCATTTGCTTTCATTAAGTTGGCATTTTTCATCAGACATATACCGTCCTGGCAGGGTGTCTATGGAAAAAAGGCGATAAGTCATTAATACTTGATTGCAAAAGATCTGGGAATTTTGTTTTGGGCTAAAGGAAACTTTTTAATCTCCTTCTCCTTCTTAGTGTGTCGATGACAATTCGAATTGAGTTTGGTAAACAACAGGACAGGCAGGACACGATATCAACTGTCCCATCGTTTGTGGGCAGCAACACAATTTCACTCCAGGGCAGTCTTCTATGAATCACTTTGTAATACTGAGCTACGCGACTAAGCCCAAACCCAAACTTGGCCCAAGTTGGCTCAAGATGTCTCCTGCAGACACAATCTGCCCAGATAGGGTATCATCTGCCCATGCCCAACACAGTCTGAAGTGTGAAGTGTGTGGAGCTCCATCACAAGATACACTAATCTTCTCTTCTGCCCATCGTGCACTACTACCTGTTCTCTCCAGGAATTAGACGGTCGGAGTAGCATTGTACTGGTCGGACAAATCATAATTCTTCAACACAAGAAGAAGAAGGCGGCGATGAACATAAACAAATTGGTAGTAATACTTACTTTACGAATGCGTTTGATTTCGTAATTAGCTATATCGTTTGAGCCATTATTCTTCATTGGTTCAACCCCACAAAGTTTCAAAACTTCGTCGCTATATAAATGTGGCCTTGGGCAACATTTGTACAAGTCTATCTGTAATAAATGAATGTTTGTGTAAACATTTCCTTTTCACGACTATTTTCGATCTCTTAAGGTCCTCGACAGGAATTCGTATGTACAGTCTTTGGTAAGATATTCTTTAGTCCCCTCTGGTCTTGCATCGCCGCCTCACAGTGAGCATTATCCTCGATTATGTGTGTTGCTGCCAAATTTGATCTTTATTCATATTTAAATATGGTTATTGTTGAGTTGCTTCTGAGTTAAAATATGAAACCGTGAAAGCAGGTTTGACGTACCGCGTCTCTTTAAATAAGCGCATAAAATTATGATAACCGACTATAGAGTTGGTTTCAAATGACTGTGAAATGTCTAGGTCTAGGTGTAAGGGGATAGTGAACCAGGAAGTTATAGTTAACTTCCTGCTCTTTCCACTTAGCATTCATATCACACGACGACACGGACGGACGACACGGTTGGCGCAGTGGCTGAGTGATCGACTGCTGCGCTACGTGTCGCGGGTTCGATCCCCGCACGGAACAAATATTTGTATGGCCTACAGATAGTTGTTCCGGGTCTGGCTGTTTGTGTATGTGAGTTTAAATGTTTGTAAACGCACCCACGATACAGGAGAAATTCCTAGTGTGGGGCAACGTATTAAAAAAAAAAAGAAAAAAGAAAAAAAAAAAAATATAAACTAAGTTAAAAAAAAAACACCTACATCACGGGGTGGGTGCCAACATTTTTTCGGTATAATGTATTGATACGGATGAAATATACCCATCTGCTCCGCGTCTCGTGGTAGATTTACATAAGCTTTTTGTGGACCTTGTCCGAATATCACCTGAGAAAGATTACTTCATTAAACAATGTTGTCTATCGTCGCTGAACAATAGTTGCTAAACAAAACAGTGCTTTAGTTTATGATCATACAGTGAAAGAACTATGAGGCTATATGGTGGTAATACCAAAAAAAATCAAATCAAATCAAATCAAAATCATTTATTTCAAGTAGGCCAGTTACAGGCACTTTTGAATAGTCGAAAAACAATAAAAATGAAGCTACAGTCCCAGTCACAATACATAATAACTGTGAAAGTACTGTAGTTGCCCATTCCAAAGCGTAGATCTCTATGGAGAAGAATGGGCAAGAAACTCCATGGACACTCTTTTAAATCAGAATCTTGTTACAAAACCTTGGTTACATCATTCATTTAGAGATGGTACATTATGTGAGAACGATGTAGCAAGACGTGCACGTTAAAAGTGTCCATAGTAAAAACGAAAAGAACAATTAAAATATGAAATCATTAGTTCGAAATGAGCCGTGGCAGCTAAGAGACGACCAGGCACAGCTGACAGCGCCCGTTCACGAACATGACGCATGGATCAGCCATCATTCAACTCAACCATTTTGAAGGGAACTAAATGACCCGACACACGCGCCACGAGTTTGAGTGAGCATGACGTACTCTCAACCGCCAGGGCACATTCAAGTCAATAAAAGACGTAGGTTTCCCGTAAATGATAGCTAAAAAAAATATTTAAAAGCCCTAATTGTTTTTTCTTTGTAACTTACCTGAAACATAGAAGCTAATATTAAACAGTTGCTACAGGATCTTATCATGGTGTTGTGTCGTGATGAAGTGAAGACATAACGAAAAAGCTACGGCTTTATACTCTGTGATGATTGTCAACAAGACTATAATCGTCGTAAACAAAATTCTTCCAATAATTTTGCTGTTGTTGAGTATACAAATCGGGCCTAGCACGAACATCATCACCTGCCCAGCCTTTTCACAACTGTGCTGGGGTTGGCTTCTAACCGGAGGCAGCAAAATACCAGTATCCATACTTCCATACTTAATATTATAAATGCGAAAGTCACTCTGTTTGTTTGTATGTTTGTTTGTTACCTTTCACGAGTAAACGGCTGATTGGATCTTAATGAAATTTGGCAAGAAGATAGATTTCAACCTGAGGAAGGACATAGGCTATAATATCATCACGCTACGACCAATAAGAGCGGAGCAGCAATGAAAAATGTTGCGAAAACGGGGAAAATGTGACGCAGACGAAGTTGCGCGGGACAGCTAGTTTTATATGAAGTGACTGCCTATCTGACCTTCACAACCCAGTTGGTACTGTGTTATATAATATCCCTTGGTAAGACTGGTTGTCAAACTATCAGGCCATTGACTTCCTGGAATGACTGTCAAAGATCTACAAATGTCAGCCAGGTCCAACGCGCATAGTAAACGTACCGTACATGTATATTTTAAAACTAAAAATACTTGTTTTAACGCAGTTAAAATTTTATTAGTTTTTATTGGTAAAACGTACTGTGCTTGTCATAAGAATGCACACCAAAAATAATAAAGGAGGATTCGTTTTGTATTTATGACTAAAAAAATTGTTCGGTTTACTGACAATACGACTGAATGCACGTCGCGCGTTCATGCTAGGCCTGAATTTCATTACCCAACAACAGCAAAATGATTTGAGGAATTTTGTAGAACTTCTCATCTTCATCTCTGGCATGTGTTACGTTTTGTTCTCTTTAACTCATAAACAGAAGCAAACTTAATTTAACGAGTGTGTTTTACACTTAACACGAGTTTGGAAAATATAATAATTAAACAGAAAGAGTCAGTTACCTGTTTGGTTTTGTTGAAAAGGTCACAAATCCTATAATTTTTAATAGTTGTAACGTGTTAATGTGTGTTTAATCTGCCTAGCATTTCCTCAACTATGTTGAGGTCGGCTTCCAGTCTTACCGGATGAAGCTGAATACCAGTATTTTACACGGAGCGACTGCCTATCTGACCTCCACAACCCAGTTTGTACTGGGTAATATGAGACCCTTTGGTAAAACTGGTTGTCAGACTTTAGGGCCACTGTAATTACTGTCAAAGATCTACAAATGACAGTTAGGACCAACGGCTTAACGTGCTTTCGTGGTGGTCACCCATCCACGGACCAACCTAGGCAAGCGCGGCTTAACCTGAAGATCGACCGATCGATCGATTATTATTTTGCCTCGAGCTCCTTATCCTAACTAATATTATAAATACGAAAGTAAGTTTGTTTGTTACCTTTTCACGACTAAACGGCTGATCGGATCTTAATGAAATTTGGCAAGAAGATAGATTTCAACCTGAGGAAGGACATAGGCCTTGTTTGTTGTAAGAAAGCGCCGGTACCACTGAACCGCCACTGCTTTGTTTAAAACTGACTTTATTAGCATAAATAAAAAATCGTGGTAAAGGGCGTTTGATGCCTCGTTGGTGTAGTAAGACTGGATTTGTGTGCAAAGTGTTATTGGGTTTTTCTATCAGGAATTTCTCAGTAGCAGCCACGCAGCCTGGATTTGTGCCCGGTTGATGGCAATAGGTTCGCGCCCAATTTACCAGAATTGGCTAAATATAAGTGTACTATTAGGTCCACCTCTGCCTAACCCTTCGGGGATTACAGGCGTGATGCTACGTTTGAATCTTGGGTAGATTGAAACTTGGGGAAAAAAGCGTGCCTTTCGTCGTCGTCGTTGCGTCACAGGCCTTTGCAGGGGTGCTCTAGCGGGGTACTAGTGAAGTTTTGGGTCTTTATTTCGTATTTTAAAAGATTAACAGCTATTAATAAAAAAACAATAAGAATTGTGAAATACGTCATTACCTATTTTTTGGTACTCAATTGATGCCAAACTATTAATCCGTTACATAGAACATTTACAATTTAGGTTCAAGAAGGACCTATTTACTATAATTTTTTCCTAAAATTTGGGGAAGTTTATTAAAATTTTAAACAATAAAATGTATTTGTGATGACCCTAAGTATACTGTATATTTTTAATATGGAAAACGACCAAAAGGATTCATCTACAAACTTTTTTGAACATACGGTGTTTTTGGGATTTGAGCAATGTAATCCACATAATGATTATCATTTTTAACCGACATCCAAAAGGAGCAGGTTCTCAATTCGACTGTTTGTATTTTTTTATGTATGTCCGCCAGTTGTGGACCCATTCTCGGAATTCTTCTTTTATTCGAAAGCCACTACCTACTAGTCATACTCCTGAGGTAGTCCATTGTTCCAAGTCAGGTCCCATTTTACCAAGTCAGAATCTGATGATGGGATTGCAGGGAAATCGAGGACAGCCCTCAGATTTTAGAGGCACATGCAATGGTTTTCATATATTTTCTAACGCAATTCAGATATTTGAGCCTGATAATCATGACCTCATGTTGATAAGCTGATCAGGGAAGGTATAAGTCAGGATCTGATGATGAGATCCCAGAAAAGTAAAGGGCAAACAAGGTCAAATTTTATGGGCATTGTCGGAAACCCATGTGGTACATGGTCGGAACTCTCCAAATTGTATAGGCACACATGGGCATTATGCCTGGTAATCATCTCATGATGCTAAGCTGATGATGAAAGGCATAAGTCGCTGGTCGTGTTTTTTGGTGAAGATGTGATGCTGATCCACGTAGATATACAAAAGAACTTTTTAATAATACACGGCAAATCTGTCGTGATTGCTGCAATCGCAACAAAGATAAAATAGCGACAAATAACTTTAGCTTCAGAAATCGGTGACTTTTGTGTCATTGAATCAGTTTTTTGCCCGCGACTTCTGAAGCTAAAGTTATTTTTCACATTTTTGTGTTTTGGAAGTCGGTTTTATTTTTTTGCAAAAAAGTTTTTTTTTGTAAACAAAACCAGTGTTATTGGGTACGTAATTCTTCTCCTTCTTATCGAAATCTCCGAGTCCGATAGTTATTATATAGATTTTAATTGGTGCGATCACAAGCTCCTATTTTTTTGAAGTCTGTTAATATTAGTAATAAGCTTACACTTGTTTCCATAACAATATTTTATTGGACGTGGTGCCTTAAATTAATATGATTGCTACTTTAATTATAGGTACTAAGAAGTTATTTTTATTTACATAATAATAAATACAATGCGATCAAACTCATAGTTTTCGAGATAGTAATGCTTCTTCTTCGCTCTGCGTATAGTAAAATGGTCTGCATTCGTCCATGTGTTCCTTTAGAATCCGACAGCCACTCTGGCCGTCTAAATCATGAAGTTTACAATTCTGGAAAATTAAGTTATAAGTCATTTATTTCGAAACAATATGCATTGTGTAGAAATTTTGTAAAATAAAACAGTACCACTAAAACATTACAATCGAAAACATTACATAAATAAGTAACCATTAATAATTCACAAAAGTATATGTAGAATAACAAACTCAAAACGATATTAATCCACATTAAATTAAAAATAATTCATATACAACTAGCTGTCCCGCGCAACTTCGTTTGCGTCACATTTTCCCCGTTTTCGCAACATTTTTCATTGCTGCTCCTCTCCTATCGATCGTAGCGTGATGATATATAGCCTATGTCTTTCCCCAGGTTGAAATCTATCTTCTTGCCAAATTTCATTAAGATCCGATCAGCCGTTTAGTCGTGAAAAGGTAACAAACAAACAAACATACAAACAAACAAACAGAGTGACTTTCGCATTTATAATATTAGTATGGAAGTATGGATTAGTATGGAAGTATGGATAGAACAAAAGGTCACAAAACAAGGTAAAACAAAACCAAGCCAAAACCAATAATTAAAAACAAGTAAATTTTATTTAGATTACATTCAAAGCACATGTCGGGGTCAGCTTCCAATCTAACCGGATGCAGCTGAATACCAGTATTTAACATGGAGTGACTGCCTAACTGACTTTAACAACCCAGTTAGTACTGGGCAATAGGATAAAGCTTGGTAAGACTGGCTGTCAGACTTTCGGGCCGCTGACTACCTAACTACTCTCAAAGATCTACAATTGACAGCCGGTACCAACGGCTTCACGTGCTTACGAAGCTCCTACCATATTATTATTGTAATATCGAAAATAATACAGATTACTGTGAGAGCCTATAATGAGTTACCTATTTATTTATAAAAGTGATGTTTTAAGGTGTAATTAGACTTGGAAGCAAAATAGGTCCAGGCACCACACTTACAGGGTTGGCCAAGAAGAGGCTCAGGCGATACACAAACAGAACAGAAATGCAAATAAAGAAAAGAAAAAAAAATCTTACCCATAATACGTTGGAGGTTAAGCAGATGAAGACCCTGTCTTGTTCACAAACTGGTGGGCCAGAGGGTCCTCCATCATGTGCACAAACCTTCTTTGCTCCAGTTATAGCTTCGGTGAAATTAGGGTCCACACCTGCCCACTTGTCTACGAAAGCTCTCAACTTTTCGTAGTCCACGCTTTGGTTTGCCAGAAGCAAATCAGCATTTTGCATCAGACATTTACTTTCATGGCAGGGCCCCTGAGAATGGAAACGTACAAATAAAAGTTGCCTGCTAAAAACGAGTGTTACACTCGTATTTTATAAACAAGTCAAAGTGATAACTTGAGTAAGTTTTTTTTTTTTTTTGGGATTGGGGTACGATTTTTATTCTGTGTTATAGTAATTGTTTGAAGTTAGAACTGCCAAAAGTTAGAGTTCTTAGATTTGCTTTCTTTGACGGTTCTTAGTTTATTTAAATTTTCTATTGCATAAAATGTTTACATTAGTAATTACTTAAATTCGAGTAATTACTTGACTAGAGATACAAAGACTTGACTTCGATAATAATCATGATCTTTTAAGTGATATTGGCTTTTACGTTTTAAGATACATTATGTAGGGATGAAAACGACACCATTTCAGGCTCACTAAAACAGAAAAATAAAAATAAAAAACGTTATGTGATACAAATCGGTTACTGGGGTTCCGTACCAAAACGGCTTCTACATACAATCTGCGTATGTAGAAGCCAGTCTGTCCATCACAGTTGCCTATTCTATATTCTGGTGAAAATATTTATACTTACTTTAGGTTTAGGTGGGTTCCGTTTAAGTTGTACTGAGTTTGACGCTTTCTCAATTTCACAACGTTCCATATCTTCATCGGAAAATAACCGGGGTATTGGACAACATTTGTGAAGGTCTATCTGTAAGGAAAAAGGAGACCTTTGATGTTGTGGGAAGGTACAATTTTGAAGGTCTGCCCAGCAGTGGGATAATACATAGCATCCTCTGAATGTTGGGTTCTTGTGAGATTGTAGCAAAAAAGTAATTAATTAATTACCCCATCAGGTGGGGCCAAACAATGGTTTGGTACAGCCATTGTCTGCCTTTGATATCCATGTGGTGGTGGCCGAAAGCGTGATTGTTCAGCTTGGCCAAATGTTACCTGTGAAAGATTTTCCATTATATATATTTTCATTTTTTTTTAACCAAAAATCTATGTAATGCTTGATGCTTAATGAAGGTTGTTTACATATATATTTTGCTAAAAATCAGTTTTAAATAAAATTTATGTTTTCAACAGCGATTTCGTCTATATTTTCCATTCCATGTAGCATTAAGACCACGCATTAACTTCTTCAAAGATGGCTAAAATCACCAGTCTGCTAACCACAAACAATTAATTATTGAAAACTTAAAAGCATTATCGTCACTTTTTTTGACTTTATGTATTGTACCATTGTGTCTTTTCTTACCTGAAACGCAGCAGCTAACACTAAACAGGTACAGGTTCTGATCATGTTGCTTTGTTGGGATGAAGTAATGGCATGACGTGGTCAGCAACTGTTATATACCGAGAAACTACCGGCCGGCCATTGTTGTCAGCACGGGAAACCATCAAGGTGTTGGTCAAAGAGTAAGTAAGAAAATGGAAAGACAAGACGCTGATGATTTGTTTTGTACAACTGTTTAGTTTTCATAGTAGTCTCGCGGAGTTGGTGTAATAAGGCTTGGATTATAAATATGCAAGCTTAGTTTTTGTTAACTCTGTATCTCGCAGTTGTAGTAATAGTTGTTTTTTGAGAAGAGCATAATAGCTTTTAACATAAAACCACACGCCTGTTACACCCGTAGGGTTAAACAGAAATGACGCTCATGTAGAGCGTCACTTCTGCTAAGAACTTCTGCTTCTGATAAGAGGTATTCGGTAAACTAAAACTAAGCTTGTATAGGATAATCAGTTACAAAAAGATTGTTACGGAAAGTAGTAAAAAAATCACAAAAGACTAAAAAATAATTCAGTTTGTGGGTAGGAATGCCATTTCTATAAACAATATTTAGTCTACGATAGTTAACCAAATGATGTGCAGTGGGTAATTAAAATAATGAAATACTTATTTACTTGCTTAAATATATTCTATACTTTGCATCTTTTATCCCAATGCTGCATTATCGCTACTTCGACCTCTAAATTTTGGCAAAATTCTAATGCTAAATGCTAGTGAAGAATAGCTTGGGAACGATCTGAGGTAAAAGACAAATAAATATTTCAAAGCCATAGAAATATTGCAAACAAATACTGCATTTGTGTGTGCGTGTTGTATTCACACAATAATATGTGAAGGCTAATATTATTAAACTTCATGATGTTCATATATAAAAAGCACACACTAGCTGTATCTAGTAGATTATAAACCCGGAATTTGTGAATTAATAGGGATAAAAGTATCGTCTATAGGCGTAACTTGAAACGATGCAAGATGACCATTAAATTATAATGCCCAAATTGTCCTAACGGGCATAAATTATTTGCATTACTAAGCAGGTTCATAAATCAGCTTCCATTTATAATAATATGATATTAATAACTGATATTTAGATACGACACCCCAATATTACTTACATGTCCTTTTTACTGGACCCTTACTTACCCCTTTGTCACCTACTGAAAAGAGAGGTTAATAGTTTACCAAAATCCTAAATTTTCTTTCGTCTTTCCAACATTTCAAGTCGAAGCCAGTAGGTATCAATTAACAAACCGCTAACTGCAGTTTTTATTGCACTTAAAATGTAATTCCTCAGTTTTTACTCAACTTAGTTGCAGTAAATGGACCATTAACTGCCACCCATAGCATTCTCATTAGCTCCAATAATTACTCCCTGCTGGACGTGAGCCACATTTCTTTGGAGGAAATCAAGTCTTGCGTAAGTATCTTCCTTTATTCCCTTGAGGACTAAGTCCTTAATCAAGGGGCATTCAGTATTACGGACTTTGATTTGTGATATTTTTTCCGTGGTTTACGGCAACAACTCTTATAATATTGTATCCGGTGTCAACATCACTTTGGTTTCAAAGATTTCGTTGTGATAAGAGAAGAAATAAAGGATTTGTTTATCAATAAAATGTGCAAGTTTATATAATCTTTTAAAAGCATCACTTCTTGTGGTTTTTGCGCGTCGTATGCTTCAGAAATTGCCACATCTTTGAATTGTGCAAGCAGTCATTATATCACTTGCATGCATCTATGTTACTGCAAATTAGTTCATGTTTCTTATCGTATCTTAAGTATCATCTTGTTTTAAACGTTATATTTTTTAAACTTTGTTTATAAATCGAGCTCAAGAGAATAATTAGCTAGATATATTCCCCTTAAAGCATCGGTGGCATGTACTACTATAAGTAACTTCTGAATAACTCATCGGCGGTCACGGGACGTATGTTAAGTTAAACACCGTTTATATTCATTTCATCTATAAAATTCTGATTATTGTGTCAATTTTTCTACTTAAACATTATTGTGACTATCAAAAGCTAATTACTCATTCGAAACCGGCAGTTAATTACCATTAAATCGGATATAATAACAACAATAGCCGTGGAAGTATGTCGGATGTCCTCAAGGAGGCCTACGATCAAGCTGAGTGAATCAGTGTCAAGTACACTTACGACCTTGAATGCTGTTGACGACGTACAATTACGCAGGTACAATGAACCAACCGATAATGCTGTGTTATGCACCTATATAGTACTTGTTGTTGAAGCAATAAAGATAACGCAATCGGAGTACCACAAGTATCTGGAGGTCTACTCTCTTTCTCCGAAACGTAACTTCGGCAACGAACGAAAATTAAACGTAGTATCGTTTGTGACCCTACTCTATTTAATTTGCGGACGCACACAAGAAGTTCAAATTCACAGACAACGATTGTATTGAATGTTATTGTGTGCGTCCGCAAATTATATAGAGTAGGGTCACAAACGATACTACGTTTAATTTTCGTTCGTTGCCGAAGTTACGTTTCGGAGAAAGAGAGTATAGACCTCCTGTTCTTGATCCTGTCTTGTTGTTTATTAATCTGAACGAGATATCTTATGAAACATGATGCATCGGATATTATAGTAACAGCAGTGTGTTGCATTAACAATTAGTGTGGTAATTACATCAGACTTATGCATCTAGCATATATTTACATTGGCAATGAATCTATGCCGCATAAATCCAAGGGCTCCGCTCAACCAACATTATTTTGCATTTTGCACAATTTTCGTAATATATATTAATTCAGGCTGTATCATCTCTACATGTTCTAATATATGTGGCATCATAGTTTATTGAATTTATTTTGTGTGTCATAAGGAAGAGCGCCAATAAAAAAATATTATCACTAACATTGTGTTCATAAGTGCTTGCATTGCGTTAGTTTAATTTAATTTATTGACAGCTTGTACGATAGATTTACTAAAAATGAATACTTCTAGTAAAACCAGTCTTTGTCGTGTTGGTGTGAACGAAGAGAGCCATTTCCATTCAACATCGAGGCATATGTTGTGAAATGAAATGTAGCCACGTTCTCAGAATTATTCCCACTATTTGTTTACAAATTATGGAATCTGTCTTTCGTTGAAGATGGTCAAAATATTTTGATTCGATTACAAGACACCAGATTCTTATAGTTCACCAGATTTTTGTGTAAATACCTGCATTCAGCGTTATACTGACAGTGGGTACTATTGTTTAACGTTTTGTACTCTTCAAATCTTTTCTCGCTAACATTTCTCCTATTGGCAAAGAATCAAAGAATTCCTATTTGAAGGTAATGTTTTCTTCGCAATTAAGCATTCAAAAGTAAAAACCGTGTGATACCTATTAACACATGTGTTAGGTAATAGTGATACCTAATACTAGCAGACCCACACAACTTCGTCTGCGCCACATTTTCCCGGTTTTTGCTGCGCTTCTATTGGTTGGAGCGTGAAGTTATATTATATATTATACAGGGTGGCCAAAAAGTCGTGGATCAAACGCAACGAGGGGTTAGATGGGGTCATCACCTGCAAAAAAATGTTCTACGGGAGGTCCTTAAGGTCAACCCCTGCAGAGTTATAATTTATTTTGTGTGTTTCGGAGAAAAATTACTTTTTTTTACTAATACTTATTAAAATTCAAAAAAAATCTACACCCTGTATGTCTAATCTGTGTCAAATAATTCCTATAACTTTATACAAAAAAAACATTGTTTATCATTAGTTTAGTACCGCTATTCGATAATAGATGGCGTTGTGCCGTGACGTCACATTTGTAAATCGCGGTGTTAAGATTCTCCTGCATTTAACGACCTCCACGGTACTTTATAGAATAAATTGTCTTACTCTGGGCACCCTTGTTTTATTACTTGGCGTGATATTTTTGGGACGTTGTACAAGTGGTCCTTCGTAACCGGGTAAAGGGTTGGTGTGCATTGTCCTTGCTGTTGTGGAGGAGTCAGGTTGAAGTGTCAACCTGCGACAAGTGTGACGTCAGCGCAGCCAGTGGTGAGCAGCAGCGGCGGATCGTACAAGGTTGGCGCTTAAAGCGTATATGTACGAGTGATACACAACGGTCAGCCGCGCTGGTGCTACAGTTGGCGTGAGCAGCAGCTGCAGTGCGGGGGGACAGACCCCGCATATCATTGCGACGAGCTACGTAAAAGTGTGTGACAGTGAAGTGTTGTGATACGAAGATAATCTGTGAGTACTTTAAAATATCATTAGACTTAACCATTACAAGCAAATTTAGACCTTATTAACTTAGTAAATTTCAATATACAATTTGGACTTAGAAAAATTAACGTGTGCATGGACTTAGAATAATTTCAATAAAAAGTGAACTACGGGGAACCTATGCCCGATTTTGCAGAGAAGTGTACTAAGTTCAAAGACTTGTGATTTTTTACGTGTTGTTCACGAACTTAGCATAACGTTCCTGAATAGTTTATTTTAAAGGACACATTCAACATGGAAGCTTTGAGTAATCTACAGTTTAATTTACATTCTACTATCAGTAAAGCAAGGTCTAACTTTAAGAAATCACCAAAGGAGCGATTAACCAGTTCATACATAGAAACTAGATTAGAGAATTTAGAAGCTAACTGGTCAGCGTTTTCGGAAACTCATATGAAAATTGTATCATCGGTCAAGTCTATTGAATTTGAAAAATCGGATTACAACTTAAAAAACGTATATGAGACTACGGAAGAATTGTTTACTGATTATAAGGCAGAGCTTAGGGAAGCATTGAAGAAAACTGTATGTTCGGATAGTTTAAGTAAAGGGTCGGAATCTTCTGCGAAAGGTTCTAAAGAGATATGTTCTGTAAAATTGCCAAAAATTGAATTGCCTATGTTTACCGGAAGTTATTCTGAGTGGATTAGTTTTAGAGACTTATTTAAATCTTTAATACACAATAATACCTTACTAGACGATGTTCAGAAACTGCATTATTTGAAATCACATTTGTCTGGAGAAGCTGAAGGTCTTTTACGGCACATTCCTATTACTAGTAGTAATTATGCAACCTGTTGGACTAAATTAGAGAATCGATTTGATAATAAAAAATATTTGGCGAATTGTATAATTAAACGTTTTATGAGTCAAAAAAATATTGTAAACGAATCCTCCAGTGCAGTCAAGGAATTATTAGATACTTCTAACGAGTGTTTACATGCTTTGGAGAATTTAGGCATAATGGTTGAGCATTGGGATATTATAGCTATTTATGTATTGAGCTTGAAACTGGACACTGAATCACGTAAACAATGGGAAATAAAAATCAGTGATTGTTCAGATGATTTCCCTACAATGGATCAGTTCAGAAATTTCCTCGAACAGAGATTTCGGTCTCTGGAATTTTTAGACAACAAAAGTCAACGTCATCAGTTTAATCGTAATGTGCCAGTCAAGTCGCTTCATGTCTCAACTACATCTTGTATTTGTTGTCAGGATAACCATAAGCTTGCTAACTGTAAAAAATTCGCCAGTCTTGAAATAGACAAGCGTCGTAGTTTTGTCCAAACCATTGGTTTATGTTATAACTGCCTAGGGGCAAACCACTCAGTATATGCATGCCGCCAGTCCACCAGATGTCATATATGTAAAAAGAAGCATCATAGTCTTCTTCACCTCAAAAACGTCTCCAAGTCAGCTGGTGATAGTAATAAAACAGATACAGACCCCGCAGAAAGCAGCGTTTCTGCTGGTACTTCAACCCAGAGTAATTCCACAAGTGTTGTAAGTTGTTTTGCTAGTAGTCATAGCCAAATATTATTGGCCACTGCACTAATTGCAGCGGAATCCAAGAGTGGTACTGCTATAGTGTTAAGATCCTTGTTAGACCAGGGGTCTCAGGCTTCTTTTGTGACGGAGTCTGCAGTCCAGCTCTTGGGTCTCAAAAGAATACCAACTAAGGGTTCAATTTCAGGCATAGGTTGTGATCAAGGCCAATCGATGATTTCATTAAATTCGATGGTTCTCATTAAAGTTAAATCACGTGTTGACCCTAGTTTTAGTATTACTGTTAAAGCTTATGTTTTAAAGAAATTGACGACTATATTACCGGAAAGGAAGGTTGTGGCAAACGTTTTGGCCACCATCTCGTCTTTGGCTTTAGCTGATCCCTCGTTCGATACTCCGAACAAGATTGATTTGCTTTTAGGTGCCGAAGTTTATGGCCAGATTTTGTTAGAAGGTTTAGTCAGAGGTCCACCTGGTCGGATTATTGCACAAAATACTAGACTAGGATGGATCTTATCTGGTCAAGTAGGTGAACTCAACCAAAGCGAGACATGCCACAATACCATAGTCACATTGCATTCTACTCATACAGATGAGAATACACTCCTTAAAAAATTCTGGGAGTTAGAATCTGAGCCCAAGAGCGATTACGACAAAGTTTACTTAACCCCAGAAGAACAGAAATGCGAAGAGATATTTAAGGCCACGACTGAACGAGACGAATTTGGTCGCTATATTGTTCATATGCCTTTCAGGTCAGACGATCCTGCTAGTAAATACGGTGGATCAAAACAAATCGCTCTTAAAAGATTCTTAAGTTTAGAGAAAAGGTTAATAAGTAATTCTGAATTAAAAAACCAGTACTCTGCTATCATAAATGAGTATTTAGCACTCAATCATATGGAAATTGTAAGAGATAATATGAAAGAAGACTCCGTTTATTTACCACATCATCCAGTCGTCCGTAACGAACGAAGTACTACGAAGATACACATTGTGTTTGATGCCTCCTGCTTAGGTAATAATGGCGTATCTCTTAACCACGATTTGATGGTAGGTCCTAGATTGCAACCAGAACTTCGTCACATTGTTATGTGTTGGCGTTGTAACCCTATCTGCCTGGTTGCTGACATCGTCAAAATGTATCGTCAGATCAAGATATGCGATGAACACACAGATTTTCTGCGGATCTTGTGGCGCGAGAGACCAGATAACGAAATTCAAGTCTTACGTCATTTGCGAGTAACGTTTGGAACGTCATCAGCACCTTATCTAGCAGTGCGGGCATTACAGCAACTAGCTCAGGACGAAGGCGATCAATTTCCTCTAGCAAAAACCCGTGTTATGACCGATTTCTATATGGATGACCTTATGACAGGATGTCAAACTATAGAAGAAGGAGTAGAAATTTATAAACAAGTCACGGATTTGCTAAATCGTGGAGGTTTTCAGTTGCAAAAGTGGGCTAGTAACAACAGAGAACTAATGGGATTAATTGAAGGAGATAAAGAAATACTAGGGACACAAGAGAACATGGAAATAAAGACGGACAATATTTCGAAAATATTGGGTTTAACCTGGGACAAGAACACCGATGAATTCGTGTATACTATTCAACTTAAAGATCTAGATTTACCTGTAACAAAGCGAAAGGTTATTTCAGACATAGCACGCCTGTTCGATCCACTTGGATGGTTAGCTCCAATAATCATCACTGCAAAGGCGTTCATCCAAAAAATATGGATGACCGGGATAGAATGGGACGAAGAGCTAC
Source organism: Cerastis leucographa (assembly GCA_963082945.1). Taxonomy (NCBI): domain Eukaryota; kingdom Metazoa; phylum Arthropoda; class Insecta; order Lepidoptera; family Noctuidae; genus Cerastis; species Cerastis leucographa. Next base: position 5,500,343 of record OY720358.1, on the reverse strand, counting down.
CTCCATCGTTGCTTTCAGAGTGGCTTGACTTTAGAAAAAATCTTAGTCATCTCACCAAGTTTCGTCTACCTCGTTGGATCAATATAAATAAGGATAACAAGATCCTGGAATTGCATGGCTTTTCAGATGCATCCAACATAGCATACGCCGCGGTAGTATACGCTCGTACAATCGATGATGATGGAAAAGTTCATACAAACTTGGTGACTGCAAAAACCAAAGTTGCTCCAGTTAAGCAGGTATCAATCCCGAGATTAGAGCTTTGTGGAGCTGTCTTACTAGCAAAGCTGCTTCAAGAAGTTGCCTCAACTAAAGTTCCCAAACAGCACTTATATGCGTGGACAGACTCATCCGTTGTATTGGCGTGGTTAAGCGGCCACCCTAGTCGGTGGAAAACGTTTATCGCGAATCGTGTTTCCGAAATACTCAACATTATGGATAGAAATCAGTGGTCACATGTGTCGACGTCCGAAAACCCAGCGGATTGCGCATCTCGGGGAATAAGCCCTTCTGAGTGTAGCGATTTGAAACTCTGGAAAAAAGGTCCAGTATGGTTAAAAAATGAAAAAATAAACTATAATAGAGGAAATATACAAGAAACTACGCTAGAAGAAAGAAAAATAAAAACTAAATGTCATGCAACTGTAGAATTGGATGATAGTCTATTTACTAGATTCTCTAAGTTCGGGAGGTTGATACGTGTAATAGCTTACTGTAGACGATTTTTACGTATGAAGAAATTTGAACCTAATAAAAATAAAATAACTACTTGGCTAACTACAAAGGAATTAAACGAAGCTGTACTTACCTGTATCAAACTCTGCTAACTCCAGTACTTTAGTGATGAAATAGAATCTGTGAAAAAAAACCGTAAATTAAATAAAAGTAGTAGACTTACCTCGTTGAGTCCTTTTCTTGACGATGAAGGGATCTTAAGAGGTGGCGGTCGCTTGCACCGGGCTTCTATTGATGAGAATATGAAGCACCCCATCTTAATCCCTTATAAATCACACTTCACCAATCTTTTAATTGCGGAGGCTCACGAGAGAACTTTGCATGGCGGGCCGCAATTGATGCTCAATTACTTAAGATCTAAATACTGGATACTCAATGCTAGGACTCTCGTTAGACAATATGTTCACAAGTGTGTTACTTGTATTCGACATTCGACACAAACACACCAACAAATGATGGGCCAATTACCGAAGGCTAGGGTGTCTTCTCAGAAGCCCTTCCAATGCAGTGGCGTAGATTACGCAGGTCCGATCAGCATCCGAACCTCTAAGGGTCGTGGTCATCACTCCACTAAGGGTTATATATGTTTGTTTGTTTGCATGTCCACTCGGGCTATTCATCTGGAAGTTGTCAGTGACATGACTTCTCAGAGTTTTCTTGCGTCATTTAAGCGTTTCGTAGCCAGACGTGGCAGAGTATTAGATTTGTGGAGTGATAATGGGACTACATTTGTTGGTAGTGCAAAGGAATTAAGACAGCTATTCAACGCTGAAAGGTCTATGGTAGCTTCGGAAATAGCTGACTTCCTATCTATGAATGGTACGACTTGGCATTTCATACCCCCCCATGCTCCAAACTTTGGAGGATTGTGGGAGGCGGGTGTCAAGTCCACGAAGCACCATTTAAAGAGAATTATAGGCACCAGCACTTTGACATTTGAAGAAATGACAACTGTGCTGGCTCAAATTGAGGCTTGCCTCAACTCGAGACCGATCTCTCAGTTGTCTAACAATCCAGAAGACTCGTGTCCTCTGACGCCTGGCCATTTTCTTGTGGGTGAACCTCTTGTAACAGTACCTGATGTTAATTATGAAAATTCATCCACTAGTAATCTGAAGCGGTGGCATCTTACGCAAAAAATGCTTCAAAATTTCTGGCGTAGGTGGTCATTAGAGTACTTAACTCAATTGCAACATCGATATAAATGGACCGATTGTAAGCCTGAACCTGATATTGGAGACGTAGTTCTGGTGAAGGAGGATGGTCTACCACCCGCTAAATGGCTATACGGGGTTATTACAAATAAACATCCAGGTTTGGACAACATTACTCGTGTTGTAACCCTACGCTGTAAAAATAATGAGATTAAAAGACCTTTATCAAAATTAATTATTTTACCTGTTAGCACATAGTTATTGTTTACCATCTAATTGATGAAATTTTATGTATAGTTTTATTTACTCAATATTTACAGTTTGTGAACTTACTTGAATGAACTTACTCTTATTTTTGTTTTACTTGTTTTTTCTTTCTTTTTGTTGTTTAAATTTTATTTACATAAGGCATGAACTGTTATCGTAGATTTAAGGCCCTAGTTTTAGGTTTTAGTGCATAGCTATACATCTAATCTTTAATTTAAATTTATATTGTCATGTTAAGTTTGATGGACAGAGCCGTCCATGGTGGGCGGAATGTCTAATCTGTGTCAAATAATTCCTATAACTTTATACAAAAAAAACATTGTTTATCATTAGTTTAGTACCGCTATTCGATAATAGATGGCGTTGTGCCGTGACGTCACATTTGTAAATCGCGGTGTTAAGATTCTCCTGCATTTAACGACCTCCACGGTACTTTATAGAATAAATTGTCTTACTCTGGGCACCCTTGTTTTATTACTTGGCGTGATATTTTTGGGACGTTGTACACTGTATCTTTTTTATATTTTTCACTAGATTGATACTGATGAGTCCTTTCGTTAGACATGCTATTTATGGTTGTTTATTGGGTCTGTTGAAGATAAAACTTCGGACCCCACTGTGAAAAAAAATACTCTACCAAAAAGTGACCCTGTATTACAAGTTTCGGCGCATTTAATAGGGATTCTGAAAAGGTATTACAGCTGGCCATGAGTGGCTCTCATATCTTTCTAGGACGAAAAAACAAAACAACGATCGTGAAATAATTGTTTTAATAAAACAAAACATTATACAATAAATGCTCAAAATTCCTGCCTCTGACCATAATACATAATCTACACCGTCTAATGAAATTCCTACGTAACCCCCGTTTGATCCCCGTTTGGCCAACCTGTATATATAGTTGTCTTTCTCGACAAAGGGGCTATTCAACACCAAAATAATTTTTCAATTCAAACCAGTACTTCCCGACATGAGCGCATTCAACCAAACAAACTCTTTTGCTTTATAATATTAGCATAGATTCAGACATTTGCATAAATAGACGATAATAACTATCCTGGCTGAAAAGTGCTGTTTTTTTTTTTGTATTTAAATCTTATTTATTCTACCCTGTGCCTGCAACAACTAACATGTCTAAAACAGATGTTGTTTTAATTCATTTTTTATAGCGTGTGATAAATTTTTAACGGTAAAAACGACCAGTTTTAATTCAATTTCATCTATCAAACAGTATTATGTTCTTAGAAAATACAATAAAGCAAATAGTTTAATCTCGTCAGCAACTCACCGGTAACTTTTAAATGCGTATGTTGGTATTAAACAAACGCCTAACCCTTTTCTTTGCACTATAAGATCTTAACTTAAAGCACTTTCCGGTGACCAAGATCTAAGTGAGGTCTGTTTTCTCTATTGAATTGACATACACTTTCTTAAACCAGTGGGATTACTATGACGTCTTAAAACATTATTGTTTCATTCTTATTCCAGAGTGGGAAAGAGATGGAGCTAGACGACCTTTCATTCTTAAATGAAACAATAATGTTTTATGACGTCATGGTAGCCATTTGGACCCGCCAGTTTAGGGTTCGATGGAACATGCTTACAGATGATTTTGCAGTCATGATTTTGCGGCAGAATAGCTCAATGATGCTGGTTAGTAAAACGTTTTTTGTTTTAATTGAGCTTTAATTCTCAAAAAAACAATTACCTACATTTCGCGTTGAATAATAATAAATAATCAGATGTTAATATTACAATGACCCTTTTTCTGTTCCACTTAAAAGATCCCTGTTAGTTTTCCACTTTGTTCCACAACATATTTTTTTTTTTTTTTTTTGCCCTTATTGACCCACTCCTGGGATAAGTCCCCCCCCCATTCATTCCACTTCACGTTGCCCTGTTTTCATAATTTCTTTTTTTTCTACGGCCCTATGGTCTACTGCAAAACTGCTCTCATAACCGTGCACGGTGAAGCAAAACATCGTGAGGAAACCGGCATGTCCTAAAACTTAAAATCCGAAGATATGACAGTGGCATCTACCAACACGTACTGATCCCGCGTTGTTGCCCACTCCCTCTCATAGAGAAGAGGCCTGTGTTCCAGCAGTGGGAACATTATAAGTTGATGGTCTATTCTGCTATTTTGGTGTAATCATGGCAAAATGTAAGCTTAATATTTTACCCTCGAATGTTAACCATGACGAAGAGTTTCTTCAATGCATACAAGAAGGTACAATAATAATTAAAGCCACAAACCGCGTTTGGGTATGTAATTGACTGCCCATTGCATTAAAATAGGTACCATTTAGCCTTGTTTACATACAAGAATGTACCTACCCAGCTATAAAACAATGAATATGTAAGTTAAGAAGCTAACTTTTTTAAAATTAGCACCAAAATCAATATTAAAGTTTACATAGGCCTACATGGGCAATTATAAAACGTCGACAAAAGGTTCGGGTTGATCGTTTCCTATGGAGACGAACCGGCAAGTAACTCCATGGTTAGATACTCTTTTAAAACCATTTGGTTTTACAATATTTGAATGTTACAGCCTTAATACTTACATAAGTATGGGAGGAAAGCGTAGGCCCGACAATAAGTCGTTGCTTACTACAAAAGGTAGAAAAAAACGTGGCACGCGTTCATCAATGAAAACAATGTTGAGGCTGGTCTTGTGACTCATATTTGCTCTATCATAGTAAATAGTCGAAATCAAAGCATTTATTTCAATTAGAATAATACAGGCATTTTTGAATGTCAAAAACAAAAGAATGAAGCTACAGTCCCAGTCACAACTTATAATATATGCGTGCCCACATTGTATGCGTTTTATACAAGATTTAAATTTCATCTCATTAAGTTGTCGTATGTGGGAAGTTTCCTTTTTTAGGATTGATATAAAGTGAAACATTTATACGGACACCTATGATTGTTTTGTTGTTGATGTTTCTTTGTAAGATCCACAACAAATTGCTATCAATGTCTTCCAGGCGTTGGGAATAGTTTCGGGTTTTGTTTTTGCCTGTCAATAATTACACAGGTCATTTTATTGACGTTTTAATTATTAAAGAATAATAAATGATTATAAAATGAGTACGTATTCAGGAGAAATAAGAAATGCTGTCGTCATCAATGATTTATTGGAATATTGTTGCAACAGTAAACAAAATAAAATGAATAATTATGGAAAATCTTTACTATGCAATAAATATTGTTATCTTAGAGTCAAAGTACTAATTAATCGTCGTACTTGACGTAGGCACTCGAGAGATATGTCTCTTTACTAAACAGACTTAACAAACTAATGTCCTCCCTACCCTAGCAAAGCAACTGTCGCAATAACTTTATAGAAAAGTTTAGAAACTGGAAGGTGTTGAAAAATAAAACAGAACTCAAAATAAATACCGTTTTAAAAATTCTTTATCCTTACATTACTGATGTACAAGCAAATAATTATATGCTCTATTATTCACTGCTAACATTTCCACGCCGTCTCTGGACATTTCTGTAACGAAATCATAACATTTTACATTACATAGTGATAATTTGCAAAATTCAACCTCAAACTTGAAACCTCGTGGCAATACATAATAATAGCAGGCGTCATAATTATACCATGATCAATCAGCCTGCCGCCTGCACAAGGTGTTGTTTTGCATCCTCGTCAAAATTCAGGAGGTTGTCACAAAAGACATAAATAATGTACCTAGTTAATTATTAATAAATGCTGTTTTGTTTTGTTTTTTTGTTTATCAGTATTTCAGAATAACCCCCTTAACGTGGTTTAGGGAACAAGAAATCATCGATTAAACGTTTGAGATTGTTTGTATGTGTGAAAGCGCGGTTATACGGCGAGAATCAGACGGGCCGCGTCTAAATCACTAGTGGTTCACACTTTCCGATTTTCGTAAATAAGAAAAAAAATTAACCTACCCATTTTATTATTTATTCGGGTCGAGAATCATTAGCATAGTCATCATCTGCCTAGCCTTTTCACAAACTATGTTGGGGTCGGCTTCCAGTCTAACCGGATGCAGCTGAGTACCAGTATTTTACATGAAGCGACTGCCTATCTGACCTCCACAACCCAGTAACTGGGTAATACGATACTCCTTTTTAATACTGGATGTCAGACTTTTGGCTTCTGACTACTCGTAACGACTGTCAAAGATCTACAGATGACGGCCGGGACCAACGTACGGCCGGGAACAACGTAAAGCACGGCTTAACGTGCTTTCCGAGGCACGGAGGAAACTCGGTATGTAATTATGGTCACCCATCCACGGACCAACCTCGGCAAGCACGGCTTAACCTTAAAGATCGACCCGGGCGGCTGTTATTATTTAGCCACAAGCTCCTCCTCCAATCATTAGCATAGTCACCTCATTGAATTTGACGAGGATGCAAAACAACACCTTGTATAAAAACACCCGCATTTCTCCAATGATATTTTAAGTCCCATATAATAGGGGGTGCAAGTTTTTTACCACTAATCGGCACGTTACTACTTTTTAACCGACTTCTAAAAGGAGGAGGTTATCAATTCGACGGTATGCTTTTTTTTTTTGTGTTTGTGGCGCGATTACTCCGCCAATTGTGGACCGATTTTCAAAATTCTTTTTATATAACATCATGGGCAGGCAGAGGTGTAGTATATCCACATTTCGCTAGTTACGTTGAAGACTGTACTAGAAGGCGAGCCTATTGCCATCAACCGGACACAAATTCAGACTCCGTGCCTGCAGCTGAAAAATTATGGATGGAAAAACCCATCTTTACTTTTCTGATGAAAAAAACTCAATAACACCTGACTTGGAAATCAAACCCAAGACCTAAAACTCAGCAGCAGCGCTTGCAGCCATTAGACCAAAGAGGCAGTCAATTTGAGGAGGTAAGAATAATGACCAACTCACCTTCAACATAGCAATGCCAGTGCAAGTGAAGACATCATACGCCTTGCAAGGGTAGTCCAGATGTTGCCTTGGGTCATTATCGACGCAGTCCTTTAAAGCCTTGTCCACAGCAACAGACCAGCCTTTATTGTTCTCCTCCCATTGCTTCAAGTGGTTCCTGTAAGCTTCCTTGTTCAGGGTGTTCCTGTCTGTCAGGAAACCTGATTCTTCAAACACGCATTGAACGTCATTGCACTGAAAATAAAGTTGGTTATAGGACTTTTCATAAAGCAGAACTAGGCTAGAAAAAGGTTTTTGATATTGTTCAACAACACTAATTTCATTAGTTGACTGAACAATTAATTCAATTAATAAAATTATTAATATTCAAATTCGCAGTCAATTTATCGTGTAGATTATAATGCATTAACCAACCGAAAGAAAAACTTCCAACTTTAAAATTCATTACTTGTGTAGAAAATGCTAGCCAACGTTACATTTTAACAACAAGCAATAGGGGATAATCCTATTTTTTTTTCTTTGTCCGTCGCGTAGTTTATTTAAAAGTATTGGACACGTATTTTTTCTTTTTTCACGTGGTCATAAAATTACGGAGATATATTGAGTTGAAATGGCGCATGACGTCACATGTAGGTAAGTTTTATACCTACTTGTGACGTAGTAAGCCCCACTCTCCAACTTTAATGAGTTCTAACTAAGTAATTTTTTGATATTTTGATAAAACAAAAAATACGTGTCTAATATTTTTGTATTACCTGTCTGACAGACAAAGTAGAATGTCGTTTTCTTTACCCAGTCCGATCCCCTATTATACTTTAGCCTTTTACAGTCAAAACTGACTGACAGCTGATCATCATTCACCTGCCTATGTTAATAATTATCAATTTGTAATTTAAAAACTCACCGGGCCTGGCAATTTGGGGTTAGAACATTTTGCCAAATGTTTTGGATCACCCAGCTCTGGGATATCACAGCATACTGATAATGGTTTCTGAAAAAAAAACAAAGATTTATTTATTTTACCAGGACTGATGGACCGGAGTCGTCACGTAGTGGGTGCTAGAAGACGAGGAAGGCTTAGCTCACTGGCGTGAAGATATGGAGACGTAGGAAAAGATAAAGAGGAATTTGACCTGGGAAAATTAAATATAAGGAACTCTGGAAGGCTGCGCCGGAGACCTTTGTCCAGCAGAGGGACACAACAGGTAGAATTAAATTGAATAAAATACATAATAGGTCATTCAAATTGTCACCGTACGAGTATAAACCTAGCCTTTTCCCGAACTATCTTGGGGTCGGCTTCCAGTCATCAAACAATCAAAATTAATAAACTTTGATAATTACCAGAGTAGCTCCTTTGCTTTCTCTTTGACTCAGCAGATCAGCGTAGGTTGCCTGAAATCACCAACAATGTATGAGCTCAACCAATACAGTATTGAAAAATTAGATGCACAATGTAAGTATATCTATGCTCTTCTGAAAAATTACTATGGTAACGAGAAAAATATTACCACAAATCGTCTACTGAAGAATTCTGAGAAAAAATCCTAAAACTTTTGTAAAAAAAATGGTCGCAAAACTTACAGCAACAAATAAAACATAAACTAAATATTTAAACATCTTGAAGCACGTATGTATGGCCGAGACAGTAGCTTTGTTATGACTGATTAATTATTGCAAAAAATGGCGACTATTTTATTTAAACAAAATTGTATCTGTGTTTATAAATACTATTGTTATCAGAGTGTCAAAGAGCAAATTACTCATACGTTTTGATGTTCTTGGAAGATTCTTTTGTTCTTTATCTGGATACGGCACTACTGCACAGCTCTGGAAAGTTGGGTTGCGGACACACTTTCTGTTTTGATTTGAATTCGTCATGGATACCCAAACCAACAAAATTATACAAGTTCAAAACGGACCCTGCACGAAGCTGTCAACTAAGCATTCTGTACATCAACTTAAGTAACTGTTATACGCAAAAAATATTGCTGGGAAACGACTTTTTTTATTTTGGGGTGAAAAAACAACGTATTATGGTAAGACTCATTGAACTGCACTGATGATAACATTAAAAAGTTATTATTTAAAGAAAACTTGTGAATGTTGCAACTTTGACCCCCAAAATCTCCGTAACTAGAAGGTCACCAGGATCCAGAACAAAAAAGTATAGTAATGACGAAAAAAAATAGGGCCTTTCGCACAGCATAAAAACTCAGACACCAGGTTGGTCACGAAAAAGAAAGAAGAATTATGAATGAAACGTAGAAAATGTTGAAATATTACGTTATTAAAACACACACAACACTATTTGTTTATTGTTTCTTGTGTTAACATGAATGTTTATCATTTATGTCAAGACGTAAAAACACATGTACACTGGCCTTTACTTCTATGAACTACAAAGATTATTTGTAAACGCTAAAAAAAGAAGAATTAAAATTGTATTTTCCCCCTTTTTTACTGGAAATTATTTGTTATTATTGACAGTTCTTGTGATTGCAAAAATCTCGAAGTTTAAAGAATTGGTGTAGATTAAGAGAATACGAAAACATTTATACAGATAATATAAGCTGACCATAAAGTCGTACGTGGTTTCGATTCTCGGGTAGGGTAAATTTTTCAAATCATTAATTTTTGAGTAGCAACCACGAACTCTGAATTTGTTCCCGGTAGACGGCAATAGTCTCGCCCCCAATTACTAAAAACATAACTGGCGAATTGTGGGTGGACACCTCTGGCTAAATCTTCGGAGATTAAAGGCGTGACGTTATGTTATCAGTCAGTGTCCGTGTCCACAGCCGGTGAGTAATTTGTCCGGACCGGTTTGACAGAACCTTAAGACCTGGCGGCCACCATCACGATTGGTAGCATGACCAACCGCTATCTAGAACAGAGCTACTACTCTTTTTCCAGTGAGGGAAAGAGATGGCGCTAGACATCCTGTATAGCTCCGTCTTTTTCCCACACTGGAATAAGAGTAAAACAATACTGCTTTAAGATGTCATGGTAGGCCAGCTGCTGGTTGTACGCCCGGTTGTACCACCAAACTTTCTTCCTGATTGATGCTTTTGCAACCCAAAGTCTAAGTTTACATTACGGACGGAACTCTTGAACAAATGTTGCATTCCGTGATATTATTTGTGGCTTTTACCAATAAAACCACAATCACAATTCAATTAATAGCTGATCATAATAATGGATACAGTGAGTCATAATGATTTATATGAGCAATAGTGGCCCAGTGGGCCAATGGGTTGTGAAGGTCAGATGGGCAGTCACTCCATGTGAAATACAGGTATTCAGCTGCATCTGGTTAGACTGGAAGCCAACCTTAACATGGTTGGGAAAAGGATAGTCAGATGATGATCACAGATAAGCTGGTCACAGCAAAAAGTGTACCTACATAAACATCCATGAAATAATCCACCCCGTATAGACGGTTTCTAGGAAATTGGTCCAAATTCTATTTGTTTAAAAATAATGTCTAATGAATGCATTTAAATGCAAGAGACTTGTAAGATTCTTAGCAAAGTGGTAAGTAAATGTATACTGGCTGGGTTTTCAATTTTCACTTACAGTTAACATGGTTATTTTCTGTAAACATGACCTTGGCGTTATACAAGATGTTGTTTTACATCATCGTCAAAATGCAGGAAGTTGTCACAAAAGATGTAAATAATCAATTAAAAATTACGGTACCTACCTAGTTAATTATTAATAAACGCTGATTGTTTTAGTTGTTTAAGTTTGTCAGTATTTCAGAATAACCCCCTTGACGTGGTTTAGGGAATAAGAAAAAATCGAATAGACGTTTAAGATTTTTTGTATGCGTGGAAGCGGTATAGGGCGAGAATCAGAGGGGCGCGTTTAAAATACGGGTGGTTCACACTTACCGATTTCCGTAAATAGGAAAAAAAAATACCTACCCATTTTATTATTGATTCGGGTCGAGAATCATTCAAAATCAAAATATTTTTATTTCACATAGGCCTACATGCACTTGTAAAACGTCGACAAAAAGGTAAATAAGAAAAAGAGTTTATACAAAAAAAAGAAGATATTGCAAAAATACTAGATTAAACAAGTGACACAAATGTTGTCATCCGTGCTGTAACTATTCTAAACAACAGGGTGAAATGATTTAGAAATTATTGTAAAACATCTAATTAAAAAGAATAGAAAAGAAAATAACATTGACAATAGTTACAGACATCCACACATTTGTGCTGTTTTATGAGCTACCAGGGAAGCCGCATGTGCGAAGGGGCTCAGGCCAAACTTCATTAACATAGTTTCTCCGTGAATTTTCAGAGGTTGCAAAACAACACCTTGTATATTTTGAACGTTGATGTCTAAACTTATTTGCAATCTACAATAGGTAACATAACATCACTCCTGTAATCCACGGAGGGTTAGGCAGAGATGTACCCATTATGACACTCACATTTCGCCTCCCATAGGGGGAACCTATTGCCATCAACCGGGCACAAATTCAGACTCTGAGGCTGCTTCTGAGAAATTTCTGATGGAAGAACGCAAGACCTGATGCTTAGCAGTCGCGCTTAAAACGACTAGACCAACGAGGCAGTCTCAATCAATTCACTGTTCAATTTGATTGATTTTTTTTGAACAGTGAAATATATTCGATTCAAAATTGAACTGCCATCACTATATTCCTCCACGGTGTAACAGTCATAATGCAACCCTTATCTGCTTACAATCTTATATCCGAATTGACAGCATGACAGAATCTGTATGTTTCAAAATCTTAATTCACTTACTCAATTTAAATTTGAAAAGAAAAATTCGATTTTTTTTGAAAAATTAAAGAATATATTTTTGAATTAAGAATGAGCAGATCGTTTTCATTCTTAAAGATTGCAAAAGTAGAAAATTGGATGCGATCCGTTTACTTAGTATCTTTCTCAATCCTAGCTGTTTACTACCAGAGATGGTATAAAATACACGTATTTGTATTTGTTTTGTCGTCGTCACCGAGGCAGACCCAAGAAACAATCGCGTGACGATTTGGGCTCGTTTCTGACTTGGCCAGAGAAGGCAAAACACCGTGAGGATTGAAAATAAATAGGGGAAAAAGCTAGCCAGTATCGTCACATCGTTAATGTTTTCCCCGTTGTTTCTCCATCATATATTTATTTATATTTTGGTATATATTTATAATATTTTGATATATAGTTATAGCATTTTATATATACTTTAGTATTAAATTAAAATTGTTTTCAGATAAATACCTACAACTGTTTGTCTCTGCATCACAAAGGTTGACTAGTAGAAAATACATATGGCCATTAAGTCCGCCTGTGTACTTTGTGCTTGAAGTGTTAAATAAATAAATAAATGGGGGCGGTCTTTGCCCTTTGCTTTTTTTTAAAGAGGCGATATGGGCTTATAGCAAAAAAAAATGTTTAATTAGATTTCAGTTTACATAGAACAAGTTTCTGTCTTCTCTCTAAGAATATACGTTTTTGCCAAGCAGTGGTCTAATTTCTTGCTGACTTTATAAACACAGGATCTTACTAAAACTTTTCTTAAGCTAGAAAACCTCCAAGACGCACTTGGTTTCTGTCATTTAGATTGATAAGCCTCTCGGGCCTCCTATAAATCGTAATGTTTCGTGAATGTAAATAATGTGGTTCATTAGCTGCCCATTCAACCGGCACTTACAGCTGAAAAATCATAGTCATTTGTAATAATTAGCAGTAGATAAAATTTTAAATACATTTTATTTTTGCATCATTTTAAGATTGATGTTGTGTGAAGGATGATATGGCAAGAAAGGAGGTGTCTCATGAGATGACAAGCAATATAATATAGAAGTATGGAAGAAGAAGACATGCTGCGCCGACCCCAAATAAATTGGGACAAGGGCAAGAGAATGATGATGATTTTAAGATGTTGGTCATTTGTTGAAGGGTTAAAATTGGCGACGATGGTGGTTGAAACATTATTTTTAGATTGGAACTCTGCCTGCTTCCGGCTTGCATAAAAAAAAGACTGTCTACGCCCCTTGTTGTTTATATTTTAGTTCGTTTAATCCATTTAAAGGTTGTTTGGAACCTATCTTTGTTAGCGATAAGGATGTGCGCTTCTTTGTACCTTGAATTAGCAATTTTGTAAACGAGCTGATCTATTTATCGATCTAAAAGGAACTTTAGTTAGTTTTACCATCTAATTTTAAGGAAGTCAGTGGTGTAACTTGACCTTCATTTCTAGCATAACAGAGACCTCAAAAAGGTTTTGGCAGCAGACAGGTCAGATTGAAACGACCAGAATCAATTACTCCAATAAAACAATTAATTTGTTGGCTTTGTATTAAACATCAAATATGTCAGGATCCCGAGCGTTTCGAATATGGTTTATCAAACCCGCCGACCACAAATTAATTGAAGTGCGAATATTCAAGTTCGCAGTACTTTTCAGGTTTTTTTTCTTAATTAGTAGAGCTAAGTGATTTCCTGTCACTATTTATACCTAAGATGGAACACAGTCTCCATTTCGGCGATGAGCCCTCGTGACAGCTAAATGACGGGACCCACAATGGTTCCACATTGAGTCGGCACCTCCATTGTCTTAGGGGACTGTTCCTAATCAGGACAATGTACTTACGAAGGATGATAAAAGTCTGGTTAAAGACATTTAATTCTCATAAAGAAATTTACATTTCACTTACATGAGAACAAATTTAAACTTAAAAAACTTATCATATTGTCCTTCGACACTCGGACTTACAAATTAACTTGACGTACCTATTTGATTGACAAATTTTAATTACATATTATGTATTTTGGTTCGTGGGTACTTCCAAAAATCTCACACTGTGCCGTTGTGCGAAATTACCCTGCCTTGACATAAAAAGTGCGGTCCCGTTGTCACAATACAGATACATTAGTCAGTAGTACAACTTTTGTTTACAGTTATTTAGTGAATACTGATATTTTGAGGAATATATTTTTTTAATTTGGTTTTAAAAATATTGATCGAATTCGCACCCTTTATCTCATCTGGTAATTTATTGTAAAATTGCACTCCCTCATAAACAAGTGATCTTCTACCTCTAGTGGTTCGCACTCGAGGAAGTACGATGTGATTTTTTCTACGACTGCTACGGTTATGCAATTGGTGTGTTTTCGTGAATGAAATCTGTGTATGTATGGTTTTATTGAGTATTTTTTTAATGAGTATGCAGGTGCAGTACACGTGAAGTTGTTTGATGCTCAAGAGTTTCGTTTCCTTGTATATTTTGATTGTAGGTGTTAAGTAATCGTAATGAAAAAGCATTTTAATAATTTTGTTTTGCGCAATTTGTAGGTCTTTTAAGTTGGTTTTAGGTGCATTGCCCCAGATTTCGATTAAATACAGTATATGTGGCTTTACTAAAGAATTGTATATTGTCTGGCGTACACTATATGGCAGACAGTGAACTATGTTTCGTAGTGAGCCCAATAAAGATGTCATTTTAGATCTTATGTAGTCAATTTGAACCTTCCAATTTAGATGGCAGTCTAGTCTTAGCCCAAGGTATTTCTCGTGTTGTTTGAGTTCGAGTATTTGATTTTCAATTGTAAGAGGTGGATGAGGTGGTATTTTCTTATTTTTGGCTTTAAATATAACGTAACTAGTTTTGGATGCATTGATTGTTAAAAGATTTTGTTGAAACCATATGGACAATGAATTTAGGTCTTCTTGGGCTTGATTTATCATGTCAACTATAGAATCACCAAAATAAAAAAGGCAGGTATCGTCCGCGTATAGCGAAATATGTCCGTGTATTGGAACCTTATGGATGGAGTTTATATATATCAAGAAGAAAAGTGGACCTAACAGTGATCCCTGGGGAACACCAAACGTGATATCATGCGGTCTACTTTTGTATTCACCAATTTTGACCACCTGGCGCCTGCTACTCAAATATGATTCGAACATTGTATACGATACACCTGTTATGCCTATGGCTTTTAGCTTTTGTAGTAGTATAGGGTGGCTAACTGTATCAAAAGCCTTTTTAAGGTCGATGAATAACCCTAAGGCCATGTTTTTTTGATCAATGTTCATTTGTATTTTGGTAATTAGATCTGTAGTAGCTGACAGGGTGTTAGAACGTGTTCGAAACCCATATTGCCTTTCAAAGAGGAAATTTATTGAGGTGAGGTGCGCATCTAAGCGTGTATAAAGGACTCTTTCAAATATTTTAGAGATAATCGGAAGGACTGAGATAGGTCTATAGTTATTAGGATCCGTTTTGACACCAGATTTGTGGATTGGAGTAACTTTGGCTACCTTTAATTGATCTGGAAAGGTTCCACTGGCAAGGTGGCTATTTATACAGTCGGTCAGTTTGTTCACAATTAAGTCACTAACGCACTTGATGACTTTGGTAGTTATACCATCAATACCGGCACTGCAGTTTGGATCAAGATTCTTAATTATTTTGGATACTTCGCTGGTTTGGCATGGTGTGAAGCTTGTGAGTTCTCTGTCATATGAATCTGGTGCTGTTACAGTTTTGTGTTGTTGTGGTTGTGTGGGAATGAGGTTAGCTAAGGTAGAACCAATCGTAGAAAAAAAGCGGTTGAATGTTTCACAGATCTCGTTGCCATCGGTTAAGGGTCCAGATTCAGCTAGAAGTTTAGGGGGAGTGCACTCTGACTTGATTTTATTATTCGACAAAGTATTTATTAAGTTCCACATCTTTTTAGGGTCTGCAGTATGTTTCATAAATGCCTCATGGTAGTACTTTTTCTTAGTGTTCCTAATTGTTTCAGCTGTATTATTTCTTTCAATTTTAATACATTCCATCAGATCTTGATTTCTTGGCTCTTGTTTCAATCGATGCCAGATATCATTTCTTCTTGTAATCTTTTCTGTTATTTCTCTACATATCCAATCTTGGCGCGGTGGATTTAAGATTTTTGTTTTGACCGTTGTGCTACTATGAATGCCACACTTCAAATACTTCTCAAAGTTCTCGTACGTGTTGTCAGTTGACGAGTATACCGCGAGCGCGATGCTTTTGTAAAGAGTTTCATAGTCTATCGCTTCGTATTTTACACGCTGTTTTGGTGGTCTCTTGTATTTTTTTATATTTAGATAGATTTGCTTGTGGTCAGACATAGGAGAGTCAATAATGACCATATGGAAGCTTTTGTCCTTAAGGTTGGTGCATACGTGATCAAGGATGGTTTTTGTAGAAGCAGTCTCGCGCGTACTGTAGTCTTCATGAATATTATTAAGGAAACCGTATCCAGCCTCTTTCATAGCATCTCTGTAGCATTTGGTCTTCGAATTTTTAGTCAGGAGGTCGATGTTAAAATCGCCGAAAACAATAGATCGGGGTTTCTTAATTAGCTGTGATGAATATACTTCAAGAAACTCTCTTGTGTTATTGTTTCCTGGATTGTAGACAGCTCCTATGTTTAATGCGTGTCTCTCGAGGTATATCCATAGATAGTTGATGCCTCCGGCGTATACTTCATCGACTTTGTTGTGATTAAGAGTATTGTGTACATAAATTGAAACACCACCACCCCTGGAATCTGTTCTGACATTATAATAGTGGGTGTAATTGGGTAGTTGGAAATGATCGGCGTCTTCATTGGATTTGAACCATGTTTCAGTTAATATTATGACATGAGTAGTGTATTTTATAGATGCTATTATACATTGCAGTTCGTCGAATTTTCCTTGTCTTTTTATGCTTCTAACGTTTGCGTAGAAGAAGGTTAGGGTCGATTTAAAAGATGGCAGGTCTTGGTAAGTATGACAGAGCTGGTAGATAATTGTATCATCTGAGTTAGTTAGGATCTTTGGTGGATTTAACGGCATTAGTTTTTTGGCTCAGTCTGAACGATCTTTGGGGTGCCTTTAATGTATTTAATAATTATATTCTCTTCACCGTTTTCCTTACGACGGATTAGTTCCTGGCTGAGCTGAGAAATTATTGATTTATATTCTGTGTCAAGGCGTTGCTTGCAGGTCATACAAGGCTAGTAATACAGTATAGGAACATAATATTACGTAGAAAAATAGTTTGTGGAAAAGGGAGAGAGAGGCCAATAAACTGCAGTGAGACAATTCAGGCAAGATGATGGATGGGCTGCGGGTTGTTCGAAAGAGATCCCGCGGCCCTGGAACACAAAGGGCTAAGAAGGAACATGGGTGGGTTTTAGTCAGTCAAGTCTGACACTCCCTCCCGCTCCGCATTTGATGATTTCCCATCCGCAAAAAAAAAAAAGGCTGATGGATTTAAGCATGTGCTTGATAGATAAATATGTTGGTAAACAGTAAAGTGAAAAGATGACTGAAAGATGTTTGAAGACTAAGAGAGAGAAGACTAAGATAGGATTTCCTTTGATTTAGCAAAAATATAGCAAATTAAATACTTCAAACATTGTACTGAAATATGCATTGAATACTACGGGGTCGTAGATTTAAAGTAAATTATAACATCGAAAACTAGTATTAAAAAAAAGCTTGGAACTTTGATCCCATGCAATATCGCAGGCAACCATGGCGCTTCCCCCTAAAAAGAATGATGACATAATATTGATAGTCTTTACATTAGTGTATAAATAATAAAAAAAAAGGATGTTTGGTTTTATGAAACCACGTTAGAAGTGAAACTTTTTTTCACACTATAGACATTTAACTAAAAATTTTTGGATTAATATTCCATTAAGGGTATAAAACTTATAAAACGCGGAGTATTCAGAGCGCCTTTCACTTTATCCCTACTCCGCGGCCGAGCGTAACGCGACATGCAACACACAGACGAAAAAGTTTGAGACGATGTAATAAAAGTTTCACTTTAATAAGATTAGGTGAATTTGTTGCTAAGATCCACTCAGTCCAAATCCTAATCACAGCTTACGTAGCATTGAACGCTGTAACCCGTAATAAGAGTGATCACTTATTGGCATGAGCTCACGCAGTTTATGGCTCATAAACCCAGACCTTTGTCAATCGGAATTGAGACGAGTGACGGTTTATGTGGTGACACATATCCTTTACAACTTAGTCACGAGTAGATTAGAGTAGGTACTGGTGAGAAAAGTAGATATAAGAACTTAATTGTGGTTTGTACACATTATTCGAAACTCGGTTTTAATTTAAATGTGCTTGTCGTGGATTTATGGCGCCATGGTGCAACAAACAGCTTCGTCTAAGAATTAGTTTTGTGAACTAATAATATCGTCACTAGAAACGCAAGCGCGCCCTACCGCTGACACGATCTTCGGTAGAGGGGATGCAGTGAACCCTAGCAGAGGGACGGAGTGTAGCGACAGTCGAACTCCAACAGTCTTGGCAGACGCTCAGTACCAAAACACGTGTTTGTTTCTTGTAAAACTGTCCCGATCACTATGTACGGTAAGCCTATCCCTTGGGAGAAGCAAGCCAAGTACTTAGGAGTCTTACTTGACAACCACCTGTCTTTCGCGGCGCACATCAAAGCAGCTCGCGACCGAGCTGCCTTTGCTATGGGTAGGCTTCATTTCATGATTTCGGCAAAAAGCAAGTTGTCACTCAAGTGCAAGTTGCGCCTTTATACCGCGGTGATCCGCCCCATTATGACGTACGCTTGCGTCGTGTACGCTCACACCAAGCCTTAGTACATCCCTATGGATGTACTTAGGCTTGGTGCATGCATGGATGCAAACTTTGCAGACCCGGTTCTTACGTAGAGTCACGGGAGCCCCTTTTTATGTCCGTAATGACCGTCTACACGTAGACCTTAGAATGCCCACCGTCCTTTAGTTTATGAAACGTCTTTCGAAGCGTTTCTTCGATAACGCCATTAAACACCGTAATACCCTGATCGCAGCGGCCGGCGGCCGCCCGTTATGAACCCTCGCGCATTAGTACAGTACGCCGTCCTAGGCATACCCTTGTCACTCCAGATGATGCTATCACCCTCCTCCAGGAGAGTAGCAAAGAGACTAGCACTCTTAAAAAGTTCCGACTCAAACCACCGTCTTTCCGACCTCGCCGTCGAGGTCCGTCGCGACATCCCGGTCCATGCCCTCCCCGACCCTCGCTCGAGCCAGCCCGCGATGCTGTGCCAGTAGTTTTAAATCAGCCCCTAAATAATGATACCATTCAGATCCAGCCTGTCCCCATGCAGTCCTCCCCCAGCGACGCCCTAAGCCGACGTTTGTACCCCACATAGGGTGCCCTTAGCGTGCAGTCGCTTAGTTTGTAAGTTTTTATGCCCTGGCTGGAAGCCTTACTCTTAAGGCACCCACAGGATAGTCTGGTTCAGATTAGTCTGGTGGTCCAGATTTGTGCCCGGTTGATGGCAATAGGCTCACCCACTATTACATGGGACTTAAACATAACTGCCGTTATGTGGGTGCACTACTACACATATGCCTAATTCTAATGGGATTACAGGCCTAATGTTAAGTTTGTATACTATGTATTTCGTCATCATCATAATCTTTTTATTTCAGTTGAAATTGCAGCTATCATGTTCCATGCATTACATGGTTCGCCTCGGATTTACATGCGGAGTTGTGTCAATTATTTGTTCCAAATTATAATCGTACTAGAAAGCATAAACTGTTATATGTCCTTAAAACTAGAAAGTACATGACCCTTTCAGGGCGTAGCAAAATAACTTAATAATAATGCAGCTAGTCTTTTATCTAATATCACTTAACCTAAGACGACTAACCTGGAAAAAAACATATAACGACTAAAAGAAAGGCGCTTGATTTACAACTAAGAAAGATCTATTGGCTCATGAGAAGAAAATCTCAAGTTACACTGGAAAACAAACTCCTTTTATACAAGTGTATACTCAAACCTGTCTGGACTTATGCTTTGCAGCTGCATATTGAAATTTTACAACGCTTTCAATCAAAAACCATACCTATGATAACTGGAGCACCATGGTATATTACAAATAATCACCTCCACCGTGATCTAAAAATCAAGACAGTAAAAGATGAAATAAAAGACTCTTTACTACCTTACTGCAAGATAATTGTAAACCATCCAAACCAATTGGCAAGAAATTTAATGGAACTACAACCAAATCGCACATTTATAAGACTAAAGAGACGTGCTCCTCAAGATCTTCTCTAACACAAGTATAAAGAAGCCATACTAGATGGACATAATATCATTAGATACTGTACCATGCACGCCATACTTGTACATACATAAAATCTAGCTTAATGTCGACAAGACAGATTGCAGGAAGAAAAGGAAATAAAAAAAACTTAGAAACTTATAAGAAAATAAAAAAAAAACTTATATCTAGCACTTTTTCTTACATCAAAATAAAATTGTCGCACTGTAAGTAAATCCACCTCCCCTATTACCTCGTATGCTTACGATGCGCAACGCGCTCGTGGAGACCATCCTTGGATTAGACTCGTTGGCTGATGAATGGAAGATTCATCAGCCAACATGTTATCATGTCTTGTTAGAATGTTTGTTGTTCTGTGGGAAGACTAAGTAAAATTATTACTTAATTAGTGGCTTATGCTGTAGTAAATAAAATTAATTCATGCTAAGCGAATTCCGAATACCTTTCTTGTTATAATAATGATCTCCTAAACTGTCTCTATTTTAAAAGCGATTTGTAGCATTAAAACAGTTTTCAGTACCTCTAGAGGTCCGAATTACCGACAGTGAGAGTTGCTCTCAATTAATTAGTCCTCCGGATGGCATTAAGTGCAGTTCGATCCAGTTAATATGCCAATTTACCCTAAATAGAGTGGACATAGTGCTAATTGACCCGACTTTTCTGAAATATTGTTAGCTGTGCCTATGAAACTGAACTGATTAACTGTGTCTATGAAATTGACTTTTTTCCTCACAAAGCTTTAAGCTTGTCCCAACTTTAGAGATTAATAATTAAAGTGCTACTTAAATTGTTAACTTTTAAGCGACAAAAATATACAAATATTATTGAACCGTCACTAGACGAGGCTTATTTAATAAAAGAGAAAAAAAACACAATATTTTAAAAAGCTAACTCAAATTATTGTAGTGCACTGTTTCGCAAAATTTAATATTTAAACGCCTATGCAGTGGAGCTTTAATTCACTGAAACGTGAAAATGTTTCTGAGAGAGTGTCGTCTGTGTTTTGGAAACCACTTAGTAATTTCCACTATTGTACTGGTTATGAGATTACTCGCTACGTTATCGTAGCTGTATTTTAAATGAGCGTATGTGACGATTTTGTCTTTTAGGTACTGATTTTACTACTTAGTAAGTAACTTTATGGATTTTTTCTTTACCATTTTTTAACTATTCTATAATTATTTTTTAAAACTAAATATTTACATAAACTAACTGAATATAAACTAATTTAAAAATCACGTTTCATAATTATGAAACGTGGTTTTTTAGTTAGTATTAAATTTAATAAATAAAATATAGCTTTTGTCCTCGGCTTCACCCGCATTTAGGTCGAAAATAATTCCACGGAAACGTACTACCAGGAAAAAACGCATCCGATGAACCAAGGTCGTGGTCCACAGACAGATAGAATCATCAACACACACAGAGCTATTACCTATGTTTTAAACAATACAAATATTTTTTTTATGTTGAAAAAGGCATATCACGTAAATTTTTGCAAAGTAGATTTAGTTTTTAATTAATTAATTTTTGCTAAGACTCCGACGGGTACCAAATGGCATTACCATAACTATTCGAGGGTCGTGTTACTCAATCTACAGGATGATAATACTGTCTATTTTCCGCAGTCTTTGGCAATAGGTGGTACTTAATATTCTTCCGATGCTATTTTGTACACCTACGGAGAGGATGTGGGTCAGATTGCGTGGTCTTTATTGTACAGATATTTAAGTTTCAGGTTTTCCAGTAAAGGTTTATATTACTAGTTAGTACCTACCTGTACCACCTACTATTTACCGGTAAATGTCTTACCAAAAATCCTTCATTCGCTCACCTTCGTTAAAAAGGAACTCTCCTGAATTTAGCACGATTGGAGCATGATTTTAAAAGCTTTTATTTAACTTGCAATGTATGTTTTTAGTAATAAATTGAAGATTTTGAACAAAAAGATGCTGAGAAAATGCTTACTTAGACAATCGTCACACATTTACTTTCACGGTCATACATTTTTCTAGTAAAGCTTCCTTAGTACATGAAATGCACTTTCACTCCACACGTAGTTCTTTAAAAATAAACCTTGAAAACTATCTTAACCTTAGAACCTTTTAGGAGTTTTTGCACGTCTTTTTTGCGACCTTGACTTCGAGATCCTTGTAGAAAAGAGATGTCTATAAGTAGTCAGTTTGTTTGATTGTGCTAAGAGTTTGGCCAAAGTTGGATTTACTAGTCACGTGAAAGCACATGAAAGAGCAGCGCACTAAAGCTCTAGACAACCACCTTAGAATGCCATCGAATGCAGTCACTGTCGCCGAAATCGGCTAAGTGGCATACTACCGTCATCAAGTTTGATGCTAGTAAGTAATAAATACAGGTACCTACGCAAAGTATTTATACATAGAATTGAACAAAGCCATTTCTTAGTCGCTCTGGCTTTGACGTGGTTTTCACCATAATTTTGAGATTATACCATAGATAAGATCCTGTGTACTTATTCCTTAGAAATCGGTCAAAAATCTTGATGTTATGACATGTCACCATTGCACCTGCCTGTAGCAAGTTTAGTTACCTAATAAAAAAGTGAAAACAAATAAAATGAGCAGTGCCTACGTGTGTTACTAATTTGAACTTATCCCAACACGTCTTCAGTCAACTCAGTGGCGTGCCTAGGGCCAACAAAACGCCAAGCCCATTAGCCAAGCAGACTGTTCAGAAACCCAAACATTATTTATAGTGTAGTAGGCGATAAGGGCTAACTAAGCTTTTAGGCTTAAATGAAAGTACCGCCACTAAGTCATGGTTTCTATACGTGGAAGTCATAAATTTTTCGGTACTTATTTTCTACCACGATGACGTATGACAATCTAAAATTGGTCTTAACAATACCCACTTCTGATCTCCGAGCGCCTTTGTATTGCTTGTTTTCAATCGCGCGAATCGTTGCCGTTGGCGTGTGAATCCTGAATTTCGTCTTTTTTATATTGTGGACGGTGAAGCGTTAACTGAGTATACGTACATATTTATTTGCTTTGTATATGTATGTACGTACAAAAGCTATGTATGTGTGGGAAATAATACTCACGCATCATTTGGTAGAGTTTGTAATAGACGAATTATTAGAGTAAGGTGTTTTCAAATGCGTACTAGAGAGTAACGGGCTTAACATCATCATCTGCCTAGCCTTTTCCCAAACTATCTTGGGGTCGGCTTCCAGTCTAACCGGATGCAGCTGAGTACCAGTATTTTACATGAAGCGACTGCCTATCTGACCCAGTAACTGGGTAATACGATAACCCTTGGTAAGACTGGTTGTCAGACTTTTTGGCTTCTGACTACTCGTAACGACTGTCAAAGATCTACAAATGACAGCCGGAACCAACGGCTTAACGTGCTTTTCGAGGCATGAAGGAAACTCGGTATGTAATTATGGTCACCCATCCACGGAGCAACCTCGGCAAGCACGGCTTAACCTTAAAGATCGACCCGGGCGGCTGATATTATTTAGCCACGAACTCCTCAGTAACGGGCTTAACATACCATAACATAACATCACGCCTGTAATCACTGAAGGGTTAGGCAGAGGTGTACCTAATAGTACACCCACATTACAGCAGTTATGTTTAAGTCCCATGTAATAGGCGGCGAGCCTATTGCCATCAACCGGGCACAAATAGACTTCGTGGCTGCTACTGAGAAATTCCTATACAGACAAGCCCATTAACTATTTTCCCGACCTGGGAATCGAACCCTGGTACAGACAGCGTATTAAGTAGTTACCCCCCTGGCGTACTCGGAGGTACTGTAGAGGGGAAAGCACATACTGACACTGTCTGTACTCATGCTCCGCAGTCGCTCTTGTGGCCACTAAACCAACAAAGCGATCAAAGGCAGTAAATCTCGGACTGACAGAAACAGAACGTTGTTTCAATTCGTGACAATTATGATGTAAGTAGATTTAAGTACTCGTAAATTGGTGTAATATCAGGCATTTTGGATACCAGAAAGAGCAAATCCGCTTAGCAGTCGAATGTTACATGTCGGGCTAAAAAAAAGATTTTTAAAAAGAATTTTACTGAAAACTTTTCTTAAGTTTCGTATGAATTTATCTTCGTTCAAATATTTCCTCTTAAGTTTGAAAACTGAAACAGTGATAAAGATAGTTTCAGTACTCAGGTATTTGAACCACGATGCAGTTTCATGCTGGTTAAAAGATAGATTTAATTTTTCAACTCGACTCACGTACCGTTTAGTATTTATTTGTAGAGTAACTTTCTTGAATCCATAACAGTGATGACCTTTATTGAATCCATACTAATATTACGAAATGCGAAAGTTACTCTGGCTGTCTGCCTGCTACCTTTTTACGCCATAATCGCTGAACGAATGCCAATAAAATCTGCCACTCTGATAGACCATGACCTGGGTAAAGAGTACACAGAAGCCACGTTACCTAAGTAGATTATACAAATTCAAGGAGGTAACTATGTTAATGATTCTCGTCCCGAATCAATAATAGAATGGGTAGGTAATTTTTTTTTTCTTATTTACGGAAATCGGTAAGTGTGAACCATCCGTGTTTTAAACGCAGGCCGTTTCTTATTCTCTAAAGCACGTCAAGGTGGTTATTCTGAAATACTGACAAACATAAACAACCAAAAAAATCAGCGTTTATTAATAATTAACTAAGTACCGTAATTTTAAAATGCCTATGCAAATGCATATGCAAATGCAAATGCATATAATCTGGTCTTCAGTAATAGGGTTTCGACATAATATCACGCCTGTAATCCCTAAAGGGCAAGGCAAAGGTGTACCTAATAGTATACCCACACGACCAAACACACACCACCCAAATTTCGCCAGTTATGTTTAAGTCCCATGTGGAAGGGGCGAGCCTATTGCCATCAATCGGGCACAAATCCCGACTCCGTGGCTGCTACAGAGATATTCCTGTTACCCTGGCTCGGGAATCGGACCCAGGGCCTCATGGTCAACAGTCGCGCTTGTAATAACTCGACCAAAGAGGCAGGCTTCAATATTTATCCCATAGAAACTTTAAGTTTTTCTTAAAGGGACACATAGAGATGTGTCTTATCTACAGTTCCAGACCCACATTTTGCCCGTTATGTTATAGTCACATTTAATATGAAGGAGCTTAGTTAGGACTAAAATCCGAACTCGAGGCTGCTATTGCGAAATTTACCTAATTGTTATAAACTAGCTGTCCGCGCAACTTCGTCTGCGTCACATTTTCCCCGTTTTTGCAACATTTTTCATTGCTGCTCCGCTCATATTGGTCGTAGCGTGATGATATATAGCCTATAGCCTTCCTCGATAAATGGGCTATCTATTACTGTTTTTTTTTTTTTCAAATCGCACCAGTAGTTCCTGAGATTAGCGCGTTTAAGCAAACAAACTAACTCTTCGGCTTTATTATTCGTATTAGATTAGATAGAGACTTTACTGTTCTTACTTACGAAATTATAACGTTTTCTAAAAATTTATGTTTGATCGAATAGCAATAAACTGTCTAGCTGAAAACAATACTTTGTGTAATATTTGTATCTATTACATATTTTACGACTTGAAGACGCATTTAAATATAGTAGCTTATCGACATTGTACGAAAACATAGTTGTACTTAGTACCTAATACTTGTGGAATGGAAATTCGTTCGCATTGCTGTCAACGGGGAAAGTGCCCAGAAGGCTGACAGCATTGCCACTTTGGAAGGCAATATTGATTCTTTGTCCAAAAAAATATTCCAGCGACCAACTGCTTGTCGATATCTCGAAAAACTAGGTGAAACACTCGGCCTCCATGGTTTGGTGTTATTCAATGTCTGTATTCTTAACTCTAACTCGTGGCTTAATAATAACTGCCACTTTGGACGATCTTTAGCTTAAGCCGTGCTTGCCTAGGTTGTCTGTTGATGGATGACCATCCTTACATGCCGAGTTTCCTCCGTGCCTCGGAAAGCACGTTGAGCCGTTGGTACCGGGTGTCATTAATTTGTAGATCTTTGATAGTCGTAACAGTCTTACCAAGGGGTATCGTATTATGGGTAATAACTGGGCTGTGGAGGTCAGATAGGCAGTCGCCGATGTAAAATACTGGTATTCTGCTGCATCCGGTAAGACTGGAAGCCGACCCCAATGTAGTTGGGAACATGGAAAGATGATGACTCTTTTCAACACGTCCGCAGATGAACAAGTAATTTAAACACGTTCAAGTCCATAGGCCTTCAGTGTTACAGGTCATAACGGGTTTATAGGCAGTAAACGTGTCGGTCTAAAGTACCGCACGCACATTGTCGCCGAGACAACCCTCGTGCTGCCCATTACACATTTTATGACAATTTATCACGACCATTCCGTTTACGACACATTATTCATCTGCATTTTCGATTGCATTAGGTTTAATTTGTTGAAATGTAATTGCTCTTATTTATATGGGTTCGGCTTGACGAGTGCTGCTGAAGAAGGCTTTCCAAGGTTTTTGCAATGTTGGCTTATTAAAGAACAAGGAGAATTATTCAGAGTTAATAACCAACCTTTAGTTATTGGAGAGGCACCAGAAGAAGAATACCTAAAGCTTCTGTGACGGAAAACATCGTGAGGAAACCAGCATGCCTTTTTTCTTTTTTTTTTACGGATGGGAAATCATCGAATGACTTCTCCCGCTCTGGGCGGAGCGGGAGGGAGTGTCAGACTTGTACTGACTACAAGCCATCCATGTTCCTTCTTAGCCCTTTGTGTTCCAGGGCCACGGTATCTCTTTCGAACAGTCACGCAGCCCTGGCAGGCATCGGCCCTCTCGGACCCCTTCCGTTTTGCTGACATTTCCTTGAGGCGCGCGTGGAACACGAACGCGCCGTCGACACGGCCTTTCATCATGAGACAGACGGACCTCACCGTCCTCCATTCCAAACCAGCATGCCTGCAAGATATTTCTTGACGGCATGTTAAGTCAAGTCAGAGGCCCGTGGGCGGCATAAAAACTCTGACATCAGATTAGACGCTAACCACACGAAAAGTAGAAACCCAGAAGAAGAAGAAGTTATGAACTACTTGATGATTGCTATCGTTTCATATTGAATTCGAAGCATTTAAGATTCTTAACTATTTCATTACTGCATGAGTACATGAAATTATATGTAGAAACTGTGTAGACAGACAACAGTAAAGGTCAACTTTGAGTTTTCTTGGATATGCATAATTGCTCTCTTCTTCGCAGTCTTTTTTTTTTCGTTTTACAACAAAAACATTGAAATATTCACGAGCGATAGCTGGGACAAGATGAAGACAATCGTAATCCAACTTTTGTCAAACTTGCTACTACTTAGTCACAAATCGGTCAGTCAAGTCAGTCGTACGCTTGTCAGTTAGCACTCGTGTGTCAAAATCGAACATATTCGGCATCATTTAATTTTTGTATGAAAATATTCCCAATGTCCGCTCTACCTCTACAAGTGTTATAAATATCTTTGTTTTTCAGTCTGTTCGGAACATACACAGTGTATTCGGAAGGCAAAGAACGGGGTACCTAACAAAACGCGACTTTTAATACGTAATCATAAACTACGTGCTCCCTTTCACCGGCTTCATAAGGTTCATAATTCATTCGTAGGGCTTGGTATAACATTTTACAACAAGCTACCATCTTCCTTTTTAGACTTGTGTTTAAAGCTAAAGTGAAATCTAACCTTTGTTCAAAAGCCTACTCTTCCATTAACGACTACTTAAACGATAAGAATAGTTGGTCGCTGGGTTGAACTCAAGACAATGTTTATGTTCTTTCTTTCTCTAATTAGCTTATGGTATTATATAACTTCACGCGTAGTTTTTTTTTTTTTTTTTTTTTTAATTTATATTTTATTTAATTTTTTTTATTTTATTTTACTTTATCTTTATTTATCTTTATTTTTATTTTATTCGTCTGTATGCACGTGTAAGCGGGCACGCCCTTTATGTCTGGAGGCTTTATTTATTCTTGAGTATATTTTTTAATATTTTATTTTATTATTGGTGTGTGCTAGCTGACATGTGACATTAATTTGATATAATGGATTCCTTGTTTATATAAACTTGAACACTTTTGTATAGAATCTGGTTCTTCTAACCTAACAGACAGATGTGTTGCTGGGGAGTTTGTTCCGCCACTTCTTCTTCCCAGCTAAAACACTAGGAAGTGGCGAAGGGCGGGCGTTTTGGGGGACTGTCTCTTGTAGTTTTGACGCTCAAAAAGTGCTGATTATCAGCCTAGTTTGAATAAATGACTTTTGATTTTGATTTTTTTTTTTAGAAAGGATTCATGTACCCACTAATTAACTGCGATAAAACTGCAGTTCATTAATCTAATTCAGGTACAATTTTTGTGCGTATACGTCTTAAAATGAGTGTCATCATGAGAGAACAAGTTTTTTTTTGTAAATTTGAACTCTCGCGATGCTAAATTCATGAAGTAGGTATCAACTTCAGCATCTGACTGTCGGACTCAATCAACCGCCACCAAACCATAGCCATTACAACATCTGACATTTAGTTCAAGAGGCTCACAAACAAGCGCCGTGATTGGCTAACTAATTAGAAATCACTGCTTCCACGTATTTAGGCAACGACTGTACTAGATAAACGATCAGATAACGATTATTAAATGCTAAACTGTGTACCTGTACAAGTGTAATGATTCAGTGATTTGCTGTTAATGTTAAAATTTTTGACATTATCAGCCTGTACAGTTCCTGGGAACATGGAACTTCTGATAGATATACCGCTAATCATAACGGGTTATCAGAAGGGTTAGGGATAATGTTGCCATGTCATTGAAGTGATCGTCATGTACACCGAAATGATAAAAGAGAACACTGGGCCTACCATAAACGCGCGATGAAAATATACAGAGCTACAAGGGGTTGTTGGTTGATCGATATTTGCCAATGCAAACAGCAGTTCGCTGCAATATCCTACTAATATTATAAACGCGAAAGTTTGTAAGTATGGATGGATGGATGTTTGTTACTCTTTCACGTAAAAACTATTGAATGGTTCTGGATGAAATTTGGCACAGGGATAGATAATGGTCTGGAATAGCACATAGGATACTTTTTATCCCGGTAGTGTGATCCCGCGGGACAATTACCGAAAAAACGCGGGCGAAGCCGTGGGCAGAAGCTAGTTTTTATATAATTGCATAGCACATGTGTAAGTACTATGTACTGTTAAGCCACCATTTACTGAAGACCTACATCTTTCCAATGAACAACTATCAACTCAACCGCCAAGGTTAATTAGCGTCGATACGCAAATTAACCTTGGCGTTTGAGTGAATATCATCCTCACTTGAATGTCACGCTGATGGTGGCGGGTGAGTCGGGTCATTTAGTTCCCTTCAATATGGTTAAGTTGAACGATGGTGTACGAGTCATGTATCGTACATGGCACGCGCGCATTGCATAGATCAGCAGCCTTCCGTCACCTTGCACAAATTATAGTGTAAAGCGACAGTACACAATCAGCGTTCATAGTCAGCTGTACTCATTCACGCATTATTCATATAGCATTAGTTACGTGGTAGTTAAATATATTCAATAAACAATTGTCTTTGACTATCCGTGACTTATCATTCAAGCTATCAACCAAGGTGTTTGCGACCCATTCAGCAGCGCATACATCTTTATGGTCCTTCGAGCCGGATCGCCACTCCTGGAGCAAACAGTGCTACAAGCCGCACAGGTACGAAGTGTTTCTACTTACGATAGCGAATCGGTTTGACTGGTCTTCCACAAGCGGATCGCCCCAGTCAGATTGAGAAGGCGCTCAATATCGTACGGAGAGATTCCTTCGGACCCTGTGATCGCCACAGAAAACATCAGCATTTGGTGGTTCGGGAACTACATCTCAGTGTGCGGAGCTGCTGCCCGTACATTTCTTTGCGCATACAAGAGATCACTCAATAACATCGGCAGTGTTGTCAGGAACAGTTTGGTGACTCAAACTATACATAATTAATTTTCCAATCATGGAGCAAATTATTCAAAATCAATATCAAGTCATGGAAGGAATGCAGAAACTTCTTATCAATTTCAAAAAAGAAGGAGGGAGCCGGAAGACTCCCGACAGTGTGCAGAGAAAAATAGACCTTCTCGACAAGTATTGGGCAGAATTTCAAAATAACCACGAGAAAATTAGTGAGCGCGAAGATCCTTCTCATCAATACTTTGTGCAAAATTCCCACGAACAGACAAAACAATTTTACAAAAGCACTAGGGAATTCTTTGTCAAGTATTTAACTCAAGAACAAAAGCCAGCTTCACCCGTATTAAAGCCAGCAGGCTTTGCCTTTGAGCACGCACCGTCAACCTCGCATTCATCGGAGCCAAGACTCCTTCAAGAGCAAGGTGGAGCTGAACGGGGTAACCAGTCACCCCTTTCAATAAAAGTACCGGATACAGCTGAAATCGCAAGTAACGGCCAAACAGACGAAATGCTACGCAAACAAAGGAGCAACATCAAAGCGTTCCAAAGAACCACATCAAACATCAACGTGGACCTCCTCAAAGAGAATTGGCAGTTTGAAGACGCCTTAAAAGTGTTAGAGGCCAGGTGGAAAGCAGTGGATTCACTTTACTGGGACCTTGACAGTTTGCCTAGTCAAGCAAATGTACAATATGAGATATCTTACAATACGTGCGAACTCGTTTACAACGAAATGAAAGCAACCATCAATTCCAAAATGTGGTCAGTTACTCACCGAGAGAAGTCGACGCCGAAGATCGAAATTCCAGCCTTTAGTGGTAGCTACGAACACTGGACAGCATTCAAAGATTTATTTGTAGAGACCATACATTCTAGTCCGTCTCTTTCTAACGCACAGAGAATGCAGTTTCTCAAAAGTAAAGTGAAAGGTGAAGCTGAGAAACTTATTCAGCATCTATCAATCAGCTCGGAAAATTATGAGACTGCATGGGAAATCCTCAACCGCAGATACAACAACAGGAAACTGATCTTCACGTCACATCTCAATTCATTGCTCGCTGTTCCTATCACTCAACATTTATCAGCAGCATCAGTCAAAAAACTCCACGATACGACAAAAGAATGCATCAATGCGATCAAGAACCTTGGTGTAGACACGTCATCATGGGACCCACTACTGGTACATTTGCTTTCACAAAAGTTGGATACGGTGACTCATAACGACTACCTAGAGTCACTGGCAGAGCCGCGAGAGCTACCTAACATAGTAGAATTTCTCGATTTTCTAGAAGGAAAATTTATATCTTGGGAATCATCTCGTCGTAGGCCAGAAACAACAAAACCATCTCAATCGGAACCTGCACAGACAAACAAGAAATTTCATTCATATAAAGCATTCAGTGCAAATCAGAACAAGAATAATAAGTATAAATCAAATTCATTGACAAAAGACAATGAAAGTGCAACAAACTGTCCACATTGCAATCAAGAGCACAAGTTGTTTTCGTGCAAAACATTTCTCGAATTACAGCCTGACGCAAAACGGAAGGCAGTTGCGAAATACAATTTGTGCAAAAACTGCCTAAACCTACATACGAATAGCAACGAATGTTCGTCAAGAAAGAAATGCCGCGTCTGCAACTCAGATCATAATACATTGCTTCACGACGCTTACGGCAAAGGGAGTGGGCAGAAATCAAACAGCAATTCAGTGCAGCAATCAACAGCGGGCACTGATAGCAAGAAAACAACAAGTGACAGCAGCAACCACGTGTCTCAAGAAGATGTATCAGAAACTCTGCTTACCACAGCATTGATCAAAGTGCAAGCATACGATGGGTCACTGATAACTTTACGAGCGCTCCTTGATCAGGGTTCACAAACATCCCTGATAACGGAAAAAGCAGCACAGAAACTACGAATACCCCGTGGCCGCTGCAAAGGTGTCATATTCGGTGTCGGGGCAAAAGAAAATAATTGCAAAGGCATCATACGAATCACGTGCAGTGCCATTCAAGGCGATTATACATTTGACACCGATGTTTTCATTATGCGAAATTTGATCAACAATTTGCCAAATAAATCATTTACAAAACCAAAATCATGGACATTTATAGAAAATATCACTTTGGCTGATCCAGATTTTCATGAGAGTCGTCCTGTAGACATTTTACTCGGGGCTGAGGTATACTCAAACATAATTCAAGAAGGTATCATCAGGCACGAAAATTCACAACCAGTCGCACAGCAAACACGTTTGGGCTGGATATTATGTGGCAACGTCCAAACAACATTTCAATGTAATGTTGTGATAAACAACATCGAAGACATTCAACAATTTTGGACAGTAGAAGACATAGCAGAAAACTCGGGAATGTCACAGGGTGACCTGGATTGTTTGCAGCACTACAAGAACACAACAACTCGCGACAAAGAAGGTCGTTACATTGTTGAAATACCGTTCGAACCAAACTTTCAAGAAAAGCTAGGAGCTACAAAACCCATGGCTTTAGCACAATTCAGGCAACTGGAGAGAAAATTTAGCAAACAACCACAATTAGCAGAAGCATACAAGCAATTCATTCATGAATATCAAACACTAAATCATATGGTCGAGTGTACTAGTAACGTGACACCGACTTGCTATTTACCTCACCATTGCGTGCAGCGCGCCGATTCCGCAACTACGGCGTTAAGAGTAGTATTCAACGCATCGGCAAAAACATCGACGGGATATACTTTGAACGACCTCATGAAGCGTGGCCCGAATTTACAGCAAGACCTCATGTCATTGATCTTGCGATGGAGGCAATATCAATTCGCATATACGGCGGATATAGAAAAAATGTATAGACAGATACTCTGCAACACTGAACATCAAGCCTATCAGAAGATACTATGGAGGAACTGTGCTGACCAACGTTTACGTGAATATCAGCTCACGACAGTCACTTATGGTATGAAAGCAGCTCCATTCTTAGCCATGATGACTTTGAAACAGTTGGCAGCCGATGAAGGCCACAAGTATCAGCACAGCAGGGCAGCACAAGCGTTGCAAGAAGAATTCTATATGGATGACCTTGTAAGTGGAAGCTTCACGTTGTCGTCGGCCAAACAACTGCAAAGTGATTTGGTCCTATTACTACAGTCGGGAGGTTTCAATTTACGTAAATGGTCAAGTAACAGGGAAGAATTACTTCTAAACGTCAGCAGAGCGTCAACAAATCAACCATCATTTGATTTCAAGCAAGCAGAATCAACGAAGACGCTCGGGTTGAAATGGAACCCCAATGAAGATACATTCTTGTTCGAGCTAAAAATGAGCAAAACAAAACCAACAGAAAAACATACAAAACGTTCATTACTATCAGATATTTCAAAGATATTTGATCCACTCGGTTGGCTAGCTCCAGTTACAACAAAATTAAAACTATTATTCAAGCAAGTTTGGTTGTCGAACATTAAATGGGACGACCAGCTTCCGGTTGAAATAAGCACCGAGTGGGAAAAAACCAAAGCAGGGCTACAAAACATCAGCCAGTTTAAAATCCAAAGATGGTATCAGACAAGGGAGCAAGACACAATTCAAATGCACGGCTTCTGCGATGCATCAATATCAGCATACGCATGTGTCGTGTATTGTAAAGTTAATACCAACGTAGTACTCGTCGCTGCAAAAACAAGACTTGTGCCTGAAAACAAAAAGCTCACTTTACCACGGCTAGAGTTGAGTGGGGCGCTCTTACTTACAACACTCATGCGGAAAATACTGCAAGCCCTCAAAGACCGCAAAATCAAAGTTTTTGGTTGGAGTGACTCCACCGCAGTTCTCGGCTGGATTCAAGGCAACATCAATCGCTGGACACCATTCGTAGCAAACAGAGTCAAACAAATCAAAGACGTCATACCATCAGATAATTGGCAGTACGTAAAATCAGCTGACAACCCAGCTGATTGTGCCAGCCGTGGCATCACAACAGAGCAATTGAATCAACATAATTTGTGGTGGAGCGGCCCGCAATTTCTCCCTGGATTCGATGAGTCATCAGTAGTGGAGAAGAGCGTCTACGTCACAGATCAAGAGGAAAGAAAATCAAAACAAAGTAACGTAACAATTCGTCAGACTCAAAGCGACGATGTCATACAATCCATTCTACATAGAAACAGTAATTTGACTCGCGCCGTGCGAGTGTTGGCTTGGGTGCTACGTGTCACACGACGTCACAGCGAGCGTACTGCTTACTTGAACGGAAATGAATTAAAAACCGCAAAACATATGATTATAAAATATGTACAAGAAACGCAATTTTCGGAAGAAATTAGCAAGCTGCGAAATCAGGAGCAAGTACATAACAAAAGTAAAACTTTGTGCCTTAACCCTTTTTTGGACAAGGATGGACTTTTAAGAGTGGGAGGCAGACTCAAGCATGCAAATGTTGACGAAGATAATTATGAAGCATCCCCTGATCATACCACACAGCAGCCACGTTACTGACCTTATTATCGATCAAGCCCACCGCCGCACGTTTCATGCGGGGGCCCGGATGACACTCGCGAGTATCAGACAAAACTACTGGATATTAGGCGGAAACAGAGCTGTTAAGAAGCGCTTACATGCATGCATTACGTGTAAGAAGCATAAAGCTGTTACACCAAGACAATTAATGGGGGACTTACCGAAATCTCGGAGCAATCCTTCGCGTCCGTTTCAGCACACCGGCGTTGATTTCACAGGATATGTTGACGTGAAACTCAATAAAGGACGAGGAGTCAAGACAAGTAAGGGATACATCGCAGTGTTCGTGTGCATGGTGACCAAAGCAGTGCACCTCGAACTCGTATCAGACCTGAGCTCATCTGCATTCTTAGCTGCTCTAAAACGCATGTCTTCACGTCGGGGTAAGCCACATCATATCTACAGCGACAATGGCACCAATTTTGTTGGAGCCAATAGAGCACTGCAGCAAGGACCATCGGAACTACGTAAAACATTCAACGCAGAGTTTTACACAGAGATAAATGAGTTGGGAATACAGTGGCATTTCAATGCCCCCGCGTGGCCAAGCGCAGGAGGTCTATGGGAAGCAGCGGTAAAAAGTCTGAAGCATCATCTTCGACGTGTTGTTGGCGAGCAAAAACTCACGTTCGAAGAATACAGCACTTTACTTGCTCAACTCGAAGCATGTCTCAACAGTCGGCCGCTGGGCGCACTAACAGAGGATCCAGATGATTTGAATTATCTAACTCCATCACACTTCTTGAGCAGCGGCCCCATACTGACTATCTTAGATACCGAACAAGATGAAAGGACAAGATGGAAGCGAACACAGAACATTTTCGAAGATATCTGGAAGAGGTGGCAGTCTGAGTATCTCGCGACACTCTCAACAAGGAGCAAATGGAAGAAAACTCACAAAAACGTTCAAGTAAATGACGTTGTCATCATTCATGAGCCTAACCTCCCCGCGGGAAGATGGGCTCTAGGCAGAATCACTGAGTTACATCCTGGTAGCGATGGATTGGTCAGGGTTGTTACCCTAAAAACACAAAATGGGTACCTCAAGCGCCCAGTGATTAAACTGTCGGTGCTGGTATCTGACCAAACAAATCACAAGTCACTACCCGAGCACACAGGGAAAATGTCAGCCTGCCAAAATACCAAGACCATGAACAAGCAATCAAAACAACGACCTGGAACGGCGTCTAATCTGATAGCAACTATCTTCACACTATTTCTCTTCATGACATCCATCTTTGGCCACGAACAGTCAACTTCCCCATATACTTTGACAACAATACGCAAAGCACTCTATTTTGATCGAATCTCAACCATGCAGTTCATTCGAGACGAATGGAAACTCATCGTGTATTACGACATGAACCCCTACTGGGACGGTTCGGCAACCTGCGACAAATACCTCAAACAGATAAACAGCGTATGTGAAGGAGAAACAATCAAAGCACTATGTGACATCATCCTAATGCAATTACATCACTCTCATGACGAACTGAAGTACTACAATGGAATGTTACTGAGACAGCATTTTGAAGAACGCTCACGACGGCGGCGAGGCCTCATCGACGGCGTGGGCTACGTTGCCAACAGTTTATTTGGAGTTCTAGATCAACGTTTCGCCGATCAATACAAGCGAGATATTGATCTTATAAAAGGGAATGAAAATCACCTAGCACTCTTGTGGAAAAACCAGACCTCAGTAGTAGAAGCAGAATATAATCTACTCAAGAGAACTGAAGAGTCAATCAATCGGCAACACAAAGCCATCAATCAACATCTAAACAATCTAACGAAGGCAACCAATATGTTGAACAAAAGTTTGCAGGAGCAAGAAGTAAAGAACGAGCTAGCTTTGTCCACCCTTATAGCTTCAAATATGCTCACGAAGCTAAAATCCATACAAGACACAATAATCGACACAATAACAGATATTCATCATGGAATGTTTAGCGTTCATTTACTAACGCCGCAGCAATTACGAGACGAACTCAGCATAATCTCAGGACAATTATCGCGAGAGTTGTCTTTACCGATAGAAAACATACAGACAGAACTACCAAAAATTTACCACCTACTGAAGGTCAAAACAAGGGTAACACAGCAGTACCTCATATTTGAAATTAAAATACCTCTGGTTAACAGAGAGAGCTATGATTTATATCAACTGATATCAATACCACAACAACATGGGAACACTACGGTCGCCGTCGTGCCGATATCAGATTACATCGCAATCAACTTACGCAAAGACACCTATCTGGCAATGACGGCGAGAGACATACAACAATGTGTCCAATACGACGAATCTACTCGCCTCTGTCACTCCAGAAAACCTATCTTCCAGTTTAAGTCAGAAAACAGCATGTGTATCAAAGATAAGGGCACAAACAGATGTCTTACAAACATAGCAGCATGCCGTAATAATTGGATGGAATTGAACAAAATAAATACATACCTTTATTATTGTTGTGGACAGTGTGCACTTCGTGTCATATGCGAGCATCAGATTACCGCAATACAAATCGCTAAAGCCGGGGTCATAGCACTGGATTCAGATTGCGTAATTAAAGGAGAAGACTTCACTGTTTTTTCACATAAGCTGAGATACTCAGAGTTAAAAACTACGGTTGACTTGGAATCGCCACAAATCGCACCTATCAACCAAGGTGTTTGCGACCCATTCAGCAGCGCATACAGATGGCTTATACATGCGTCATGTTCGTAAACGGGAGCTGTCAGCTGTGACTGGTCTTCTCTTCTCTGCCACGTTTTATTTTATTTACTTTTTTTGAATGATTGATTTAATGTTTTAGTCTGGACTTTCTTAACTGGAAGTTGAATGGAACGCGGCCCATTCGATCATAATCAAAAATTGTCTACGTTCCAAAGGACCGGTGGTAGAATATTATTTAAAAAATAATTTAAATAGACAGTCG
Organism: Cerastis leucographa; assembly: GCA_963082945.1. Lineage (NCBI taxonomy): Eukaryota > Metazoa > Arthropoda > Insecta > Lepidoptera > Noctuidae > Cerastis > Cerastis leucographa. Next base: position 5,462,731 of record OY720358.1, on the reverse strand, counting down.
CATACATTGTGAAAGCTAATAAAATAGAAAAAATCCGAGTACAGGAACTGGGCAAATAAGCTTGGGGCAGTAGAAGACCGTACCTACCCAGATTTATTAAAATACATTTATAAAATACATAATTATGTGTGTTGATTATATTTGTTCCCTTAAAAGTACCAGGCTGGCATATGTTCAATCTACAAGTAGTACAGAAGTATGGAAGAAGAAGACATGCTGCTCCGAACCCGAATAAATTGGGATAAGGGCAAGAGAGTGATGATGATGTGTATTGACATATCATCATCACTCTCTTGCCCTTATGCCTCACTGCCAACTAAACGCCGCAAAGAACACTGTGAAAAATACCATTTTATGATTTGCCAATGTAAAAAATTAAGTATTATATTTTTCCAAACTGATTTTAATGCTTTTTTATTTCCCAAACGAAAAGAAGTTATATTTTTTTTACTTTTGTAAATATTTTATACTACTCTGGATGGTTTTTTATAAAGGAGATAATACAAAAAAAAAATATTATTTAATTTCAACTTTTTAATTTTTGCTATCGAATTAAATTGGTGTATTTATGTTTATATCACCGGTCCTTTGGAACGAAGACAATTTTTGTTTACTTTCGAATGGTCCATGTGCCATTCGGTTTGGGCCATTCAGACTAAATACTCATTAGGTTAGGTTAAAACTGTGACAAGACGCTTGTTTTTAGCCAACTGCTACCGGTCGCATCGAGGCACACAGCTGGCTAGAACTATGTGTACTACTTCGGCTTTTACCCGCCCCATATACCTATTTTTTATTTAAGACTTAAATCATATCTAGGGTCTAATTGTGATTGTCGCAGTGGATCAAAATGCGACACAATAATTTTCGATTGAAAAAATGAGTAAATGCACGTTACGTTTATGTCGCGTGTTTGTGCTAGATCCTCACCACTTTTATCTATTCCCGTGGTTATGTTGTTAGCTGATAAAAAAAACGGATTTCCCCGTCTTTTCTAGTGGTTTGGTTCCGGAAACTGAGCAAGCAGCTTTTTACATTTTACGTAGCTCTCTTTTCTCTTTCTCTTTTTTTTTTTTTAAACTTTGCCCCACTCTAGGAATTTCTCCTGTATCGCGGGTGCGTTTACAAACATTTAAACTCACATATACAAACAGCCAAAACCGGAACAACTATCTGTAGGCTTTACAAATATTTGTTCCGTGCGGGGATCGAACCCGCATTATTATTAAATCTCGTATTTTAAATCGTTTTATATGAGAATACGAGATCTATAGTTTATTGTATTTTGAAAATTGAATTTGACACGTCACGAATTTATCTTAAAAGTGTAAAGACGAGACCATCTCTTATTGGTTACCAAAATCTACTAGACAAACACACACACACCATGCCTTTTCCAAATAGGTTAGGTTCGGCTTTCCGTCTAACAGGATGCAGCTGTATACCAGTATATTACAAGACCGACTGCCTATCCGAGCTTCAAAACCCAGTAACTGTATTACACGATAGGTACCCCAAAAGGAAAATCTACTAATCACTTGTACTTTATTACTTTCCTGTACAAGGTCTAAGTTCATTTCCTAGTAGACATCATTACGCTGGATTTCCTACAATCAGTACCTTGTACCTTTTTAATTGCTTGTTTTTGTCATGTCCCTATATATATTTTTTCTTTTTTATCTATAGCATGACGTTATACGCACTCCTTTAAGAAAGAAAAAAAAAACGCGTGAGCGTATATTACACAGTCTACCATCGTTAAACGTTTTGCGATCCACTCTTGGGCTTATTGACCTATCTCATTTGATAGCTTAGTGAATTACTAGTCGGCGTCAGTATTACATCAGAGTATTACTTAAAAACCTCATCCTGAAAGCTTCAGGGTGAATCGATAATCGAGTGTCGGTTCGAGTAATGTATGTTTCGTTATTCGATTCGATTGATGATTTATTAATGGAGTTTTAGCTAAGATTAGGAATAATATGTTACTGTTATGTTAGCCTACGTCATCCCACTGCTGGGGCCTCTCCCAATGACTTCAAGTTGTTTCGATCCAAGGCTTATGTAGACCACTAGTCGTTGGTTTTCACGAGCTAGTCCCGCCATCTTTTTCGAGTTCTGTTGCGTCGCCTTCTGGTCAGTGTGTCAGTGTTCCACATCGTGGTTATTTTGTTATTCGAATTGCAAGATGGCGGCGTTTGTTCTGATCAAGACCACGCGCCAAAATATTCATGTACACTTGTTATAACCTGGCGAATCGACGCGGACGACCCATGATCAAGTGAAAAATCATTACAGACTCAAAATTTTGTTTGTAACTAATTATTCGCATGTTTTTGTCCCTGTAATGTTTACCGCACCAAAAATGCCGTCTATTGAATTCTCTCAAATAAGAATTGGATATGATTTATGCTTCGTTGCTAACATTGGATTTGAAATGCATACTTGCGCTGAAAATCAGACTGGTTACCGCTCCATTGAAAGGATCCGCAAAATTATATATACTTAACATTCTACATGTTTTTATTGATCAAAAACAATAACCAGAAAGAAGATTTAAAGTTAGTATAATTCGACGGGCATTGGCAGCGAAGGAGGCCTACAAAACGATGGCGAGATGATATAGAGGCGTTTGAGAGAGATCGGCCAGAGAAAACCGCACGGAGAGATGAGTGGAAGGCTTTGGGGGGGAGGCCTCTGCTTGTGGGACAATACAGGCTAAAGAAAATAAAAACTAGTTTTTTTATATTACCCACACCTGTAGCTATTCGTTCTGCAACGTAGAAATGGACCCACAACTGAAGCAACTACCCATGACGTATACACGGTGTAAATCACCTCATCACGAAGCCGTCAACCAAGCATTCTGTTCATGAAACTAAGTAACTTTACGCAAAAATTATTGCTGGGAAACGACTTTTTTTTGGGGTGTGTAAAATCATGTTTTGTGGTAAAACTCAGTGTAACGCACTCAAAACATTGTGCTGATGGACGCCTTGAATAGTACGGGGGTCGTGGAGGTGTCAAAAGTAAAAATCTTACATTAAAAACTTGTATTTAAAAAAATACTTGTCAAAAATTTGGAACTTTGACCCCTAATATCTCCGTAACTAGAAGGTTCCCAGGTATGGTGTAGAACAAAAAAATGATCGCAATGACAGGGAGAACCAGTGCCTTTCGGCTTCGTTAAGAGGTGTTTTACACCCTTTATAGGACACATTAATAAACACTATTGGTATATCCGTTTAAGGTCCTATCTGTAAAAACTTGACTACAAAGAAAACTAAATTTTCCACCAACCTACATAAACACGTAACACCAAACCCGATACAATTAACTTCTTCACCCACAAACTAGTATAATGCTCTATTTTCCCACCTTTGATATGATAGGAAGTCTGCCGTGTCGGAACTTAGTTATCCGACACCTCAGCAAGTCGACTTGGAACGTGGGTGGCTTATCGTCATCTCGCACCAATCATATTTCCTTTTGTTTGCACACAGTCTCCCCATAGTCGGTCGCCGCTATTGTCAGGTCAGAAAAAATAGAAGGCCCCTACTAGGGGTGTGTATGAGTGTGAGTTTTTGTGAGATTGTTTTTTAGGGTCAGGTGGTTGTGGTAGGTTAAAAACTGTAATGTTTGATAAACACAGGACGCAGATTTTATGGTTCCGTATCAAAACGTCCTGTTAGCACAAAACTTTAGCCCCTTGAGCAAATTATCCCAACAATTAAGGAATCGGAATTGTTGTCATAACAAAATCATACTCGTATGTAAAATATTATGTATTACAGTTTCGTAGAAACTATCTTGTAAGATATTCTGATTATAAATTCATAATTCTGAAAAGCAGAAAGACACTTCTATCATTTAATTGTACAAATAAGATCTTAAATTTTAAGAAACCAACGCCCAAAGCACGTAAAGTGATAAGTGACAAACGATAATCCGAAAAGGGCGAGAATCAATCACGAATTTCTGCTGTAGTAGCACCTGTAATTTCACAAATACCTAGCAATTAGTGGCTCCTTGGATCCCGTTCATCATTTAAAATGTCCCTCTTTTAAGGTACTGTAATATTCTCAGATGCTAGACACCTTTTGCCCACGCAAAAACAAGATTAAATTGTTTTAAACTCCTTTGTGCAAATCTCCTTCAAGATATACATATTCCGGACAAAAATTGTTTCTATATTTCAATTCTTAAATTATTACGATCTAACTTTCTTGAATATTTACTTTTGAATAAGCCGTAACTTTTGCGCTTAGTTTATTTTCTTTTGTTCAATTCGAAAAAGTTAAAAACTTAATTTGTAGGTACTTGAACGTTGGAAGTGTTTTATTCTGTATTTGTTCCTTGTTTAAATGTACTATTATTAGAGTTCGACGAACTAAACTCTTAATTAAACACAAGTATTGGGACTCAATGAAGTTATATAGCAGTAGGTTAAAAAAGTGGAGTCGTGGCCACAATGCTGCAATGGAAACTTATAATAATTTAACTTGGAATTAAACTCTACCAAGAACCTGAAAGATGAAAGCATCGCAATGAATTTCTGAGAAGACCAATACAGACGGATTCTATTCAAAAGAACTTTAAATAAAAGTTATATAACAAAACAACTAACAATTGTTTTACTAAAACAAAGTCATAGGTCTATTCAGAGTTTCCCATAGTAAGGGACATCTAATGAAATAGATAACTATACATATTTGTGAACTAACAATTAGTGAAGCTCATTCATGGGCACACGTATGGTGAGAATGTTCCATATTGGTACCATCGGCTATTTCATCTTATGGTGTAGTAAAAGTTTGCCATATTAAATTATAAGCACATAACATTTGTTGGCCGTTCATTATTTTTTATTACTTATTAGCTTTGCTTACTTATTTGTTGGCTGAACTTGAAAGATGATTTAAGTACTTAGGGTGCAAGCACACTTACTATAATGCAATCTTAAATTTCAGCCGCTTTCCAAATGTTGAAGACTAATAAGCGACTGGCTGCTGTGTTCTGAGTCTGGCTGTTTGTGTTTGTGAGTTTAAATGTTTGTAAACACACTCACGATACAGGAGAAATTCTTGAGGGGCCAGCGCGATACAAATCAATATTTGTAAGACTCACAGATAGTTGTTCCGGGTCTGGCTGGTTTTGTATGTGAGTTTAAATGTTTGTAAACGCACCCACGACACGGGAAAAATCCTTGAGGGGCCAAAGTCTAAAAAAAAATGATGGCTAAATGAATGAATAAAAGCGATAGAACCTAATCCTGTTTTTTTTTTTTGTAAGGCTTTTTTGAGAATTGAATTTGGGTCCAACGCTCAGCAGCAAATTTAGCAGAGTATGGAACTGTCTGCCGAGGTTCGCCTCCACCCTTCAAAGAAAAAGTGAACACGCATAGTTCTGTAATGTTGCATTCCTCTCAGAACTAATTCATCGCATGTCATTAAACCAGGAAGATAAGTGATGACCTAGGAGTCTTGCTTTAGTACAATCATAATAGTCTTCATCTGCCCAGTCTTTTCCCAAACTATCTTGGGGTCGGCTTCCAGTCTAACCGGATGCAGCTGAGTACCAGTATTTTACATGAAGCGACTGCCTATCTGACCTCCACAACCCAGTAACTGGGTAAAACGAAACCCCTTGGTAAAACTTGTTGTCAGACTTTCGGCTTCTGACTACTGTCAAAGATCTACAAATAACAGCCGGTATCAACAGCTTAATGCGCTTTCCAAGGCAGGGAGGAAACTCGGTATGTAATTATGGTCGCCCATCCACGGACCAACCTCGAGAAGCACGGCTTAACCTTGAAGATCGACCCGTGCGGCAGTTATTATTTAGCCACGAAGCTCCTCATCATAATAGTATAATAATACAAATCACGTTAAAATTCTTAAAAAAAAATATGAACGTGACAGCTTTGTGACCACTTACGAATTGTTACGCAATTCACATTATTATCCTATTAAGATTTTGCTAAAGCGGATATTTTAGGACCTTCACTAAGAATACCAAAATTTCCGTTGCATCACTATTTATGACAATTTTTTTATTAATATTATTACTCTTTGATTGATTTTATTATTCTTTGTTTTTGTATTTTTCGTAATCTTATTGTCTTTCGACTAAATTTGTACACCAGCCATGGTCAAACATGTTGAGCCAAAGAAGACCTTCTGACACCTATAATAACCATCATACTATATATATTACACTTACTACACATGTTTTTGCAAATAAATGAATCTGAATCTAAAAAAGACTACACCAGCACAATCTGACATTTTAATAAATTCAGCATTATGCCGCAGCTCAAAGGAGCTCGTCCTTTATTGAGTGCAACTTACAGGTCGCTACTAACGGCTAGTTAGGTTGCTACTTCATAATGGTTGGTGTACTTGGAGCTGACGGCGGGTAATACGAGCAGAACTGGCATTTGCTAGGATATTTTATGTGGTACTTCTTGTTCGCAAAGGATTTATGATTTTTGAAGTGAAACTTTTTATAAGACTTCCAACAAGGTCGCGTTAAACGTTTAACGCTGCCATGAAGGGGGAATAGAAAGAGACAGAGCGAGTGAATGCGTGGCACTCGAACGCATGCGTGTAGTATTACGAAGTTTCAGTTCTTCCGCGCGGAGGGACTCCACGCACTATTTTTTATAACTACATTGCCACATTGGCCTATTAGCCGTGCGACTGCTGAGCATCAAGCCCTGGGTTCGATTCCCTGGTCGGGGAAAGTGGTATGGGGTTTTTCCGTCAGGAATTCAACGTGAAGGCCATCAGGAATGCTACAGACTCTGGATTTGTGCCTGGTTTATGGCAACACATTTAATACATTACATAGGACTTTTTTTATTATGTTTTTTATCTAAAGAAATTACATTACAGAGGTGTTAATACTTAAGATTAAACTCGCTAAACTTTTAAGTTTTATGACGAGAGGCGGTCTTTTATATAACAATGAACCACTAACTAATTATCTATTAAACTTATTTATTATATTCTGTTATAAAATACAATATTCAATATAATATCCTTTATTTCAGGCAACTAGGGCCCATAAATCACAATACCTACATTTATAATAATATATATATATTCTGTTATGGCTAAATCGTATACAATATTTTTATTTCTGGTTGCAATCCTGTATAATGTTTTTTTTTTTTTTAATTTTGTCTTGAGTGAACCTTTTTTTTTTTTTTTTTTTTCTCTCAAAAAATAAATCTTTTAGTTAAAACATGACTGATGAAATGTAGGTGTACTATTGGGTACACCTGTGCCTAACCGTTCGGGGATTAAACGCGTGATGGTATGTTATGTTATTATATCTGCCTTTAAGAGCGGCGATCATTTTATTACTTTTGCTCTCAAATCGATGAAGGAAAACATCGTGAGGAATACAACAAAATTCGAAGGCATATGATATCTACCAACCTGCAACTTGCCCGTTCCCGATGGAGAGCGGCCAGTGTCAATGTCAATCAAATAAAATATTTAATGTCATGGATTCCCTCAAATTAACGCTTGATTCTACAACTATACATCATCTGTCTTTCTGCTTCCAGTCTTACCGGATTCAGCTGAATACCAGTATTTTACATTTTTTTCACACATTTTTTTTAGCGACTCTTTAACCGATCACCACAACCGAGTTAGTATTGAATCATATGATACCTACCCGATTATCATCATCATCGTCATTATCATTATTTCAGCCGAAAGATGTCCACTGCTGGATATAGGCCTCCCCCAAGTGTCACCATATTGACTAGTCCCGTGCGACTCGCTTCCAGCGGATTCCCGCAACCTTCACCAGGTCATCGGTTCACCTAGTGGGAGGCCTTCCAACGCATCGTCTTCCGGTTCCCGGTCGCCGTTCCAGAACTTTTCGGCCCAAGATATTGATACCCCATGGTATTCTTTAACTATACATTAATCACATTTTAAACGTCAATATTATTATATACAGGGTGTAACGGAAAGGGTATATACATACTTAAGGGTGTGCTACAGACTATCAAACTGAACATGTTTTTCAGCATAAAAAATATCTGCTGCCCCATAGAAAATTGCAATACCTATTTGACGCAAATGTATAGGCAGCTGATTTTTTTTTTGCTGCAATTTTTTTTTTATTATGATAAACATGTTCAGTGTGATGGTCTGTAGCACACCCTTAAGGATGTATATACCGTTTCCGTAACACCCTGTATAATATTATTATAATATAGAAATATTTCTACTTACATAAAGTAAATATCAGTCGTGAAAGCTAGTGTAAGTTACCCAATGGTCACGTGATCATCACATATCGTGTCAGTCCCATTCTTATACTTTGTTGACGTGTCTGTATATGGCAATACTAAATAGGTCATATTTTCTTAGATATTCTAGAAGATTTAATACAAGGCTAACTCGACGTATTCCTTGCAGGACATTATAGTAGGGTTAAAATGCAACAAATTAAGCCAAATGTTCTAACGAAATTCAGTAGTTTTAGAGTTAATTCGATTTTTAGATTTTGTTTGAAAAATCCCAGTTTAAATCGTTTAAAGCCAATTTTAAAATGATATACTGCGCGACTGTACTGAAATTTAAACTATTATCATAGTTGACGCCGTAACAGACTTTTGTTAATTATTAAAAGTTCAAAAACGCCTACAACTTTGGCAAAGATTACTAATAAACACTTTTTTTTGGTATATTTTGCTATTAATTCTTATAAAATGTTGTCTATTGCAAAAAAATAATACTTACTACGTAATTTGATGCATTTTAACAATACTATGTCGTCTTGCAAGGAATACGTCGAGTTACCAGTTACCCTGTATATTCAAGTTCTTCTTGTGGTTTGATCTTAAATTACTGTTTTTGTGGCTAACCATTGAAAGTTTTCAACCTTAGCAACAGTCTGACTGTCTAGCATGGTATGGGAAGCTTCGATTTTTTTCAATTATACCCGGTTAAAACAATAAAGATTATTCTTATAAAACTTTAGGTCAGGTCCTGTAGAATATTTTCTTAAACTTATCTCAAATACCTACTATAATTGATCGAATATCTGTGCGAAAATCAAGTAAAATACTCCCAAAAATACTTGCTATAGTAATGCCAACAAATCATCACACAACTCAGTTTGAAATGCAATATAGCACGCAGTTCACAAAACGCAGCTACGCTCGAAGTAAACGCACAGTTGATACAGGGTAAGGATACTTTATCCAAATTGTCGGACAGCAGAGTAGGATAGCTGTCACACCTATCGAAGTAGAATGGGGAGCCAGAAGAACTTTCTGTCCATGCAATAAAAACAAAAATAACTTAAATCACCTTGTTGCGGTTAGGTCCACGCGACTTATTTACTTAAAAATTTGCTGTGCCCGACATGGTCCATGAATGTTTCTATTTTTTTTTTCCCACGAGCCTGTAAGTGTACAAGGATTGCGATAAACGATATGAAACTTGTACAAAGACAGAACCACTTTAAGATACGTTCAAGCCGATACCACGACGAAATGTATGGTCACCCCTAACACTTGCGCAAAGGATAACTGGCTGTCCAACAAAGTGTAGAAGAACAAGCACCAACAAGTTTAAGTCAGTGGTTAGGTTAAGACATAACCCTCTATCACCCAAGAAAGGTAGCCACGACCAAGTTCCCACAAAGAAGAACTTGTACTTGAAATGAAACTAACTTTAGTTACCTGAATGAATAGTTTTGTTCGACTTTTACAACTTGCGTTTGGAAGTGATAAGGATCTTTAAATTCCTGGCCTGGTCTCTGTTGATTACAAAAAAAAAATATATTACTGTAATCTGTCTATCTATCTATATATATAAAAATCAATTGCTGTTCGTTAGTATCGCTAAAACTCGAGAACGGCTGGGCCGATTTAGCTGATTTTGGTTTTAAAATGTTTGTCGTAGTCTAGGGAAGGTTTAAAAGGTGAGAAAGGTAGGGTAGTATACGGTAGGTAGGGTAGATAGGTAAGTAGGGTGTATAGGTAGGTAGGATAGGATAGCGTGGGGTAGGGTAGGGAAGGTTATGGTAGGTAGATAGGGTAGGTAAAAAGTGCATTGCAACGCATGCACATGGGACCGCTAGTTAAAAATAAAAATATGGGAGGATAAGAGAAGAGAGGATAATGATGATGCTTATTACTAGTGATCGGATAATCGGATGCATATTTACCTAAAGTGTAGGTGCTGGTTATTATGGAATGCACTTTTGTATCGAAAAAATCCCGGGAATTCGCAATCGACCAATTTAGTTTTTTTGCTATAGAATCAAATCGGGTGTAGGAATATTTACTTAATTTAAGGTGTTGGATATTATTAAGGAATGCACTTTTGTATCGAAAAAATCCCGGGATTTCGGATTCAACAAATTTACTGTTTTTATTATAGAATGTAATCGGGTGTAGTTATATTTACTTATTAATTAAAATTAACTAACTTATATAATTAATTAACTTAAAATTAACTAACTTATATAATTAATTAACTTAAAATTAACTTCAAGTAAATACATATTAATAATATGTAATCCCCCTGTTTTTTTTTTTTTTAATAAATACCACATGCTAAAGACGATGTTTCTTTACCATGTTCCAGACTAGTTTCGCATTCCCGAATTTTATGGAATCCCGGAATTTACATTTTTATTTTTTAAATATGTTTTAAGAAGCAGCTTCCATAATTTCCTAACCAAAAATGAACTTTAGGTAAATATGCATCCGACTATCCGATCACTGGTTATTACTGAACAGTTTTCATGAATTCAAAGGCATATAGCATATATCGTGCACAAGTTAGCCTTAACATATACATAGGTATGTATCTCGATGGGTACTACAAACAATTGCAGCATTAATTATTTTATAATCAGGTGACACGATTAATAAACACATTAAGTAGATAATAATCCTTTTCAATAAGGTGTCATTTAATACAGATTAAGTTGGTACTTTAACTGAGCTAGCTCATAAATAGTTCAATAATAATTAACGAAAACCTCCCCTCCATATTGTAACGAAAACTTCTTCATAATGTCCTAATTGTTCAAAAGAAAAAATCTGTATCCGTTACTGTCCAAAGCGTCAATGATTTTCTTTGGCAACAATAAAAAATAAAACGTTTCCGAAGGGAATTTTTTCAGGAAACGTATCACATTTATTTACTTTTTACGGGGTAACTTTACTCGAAGCTACATATTTTGCAGTTACGTGAGTTTATAAAAGTAGAACATGAATATATTTTTCAGCTAACAAAATATCAAATTATTTCTAGTCCTTTGTCCTCATAATATAATATATTTATATACAATTGGTATATAAATAGTTCTGGTCATTTCACTTAAAAGCTCTAAAAGCTTATTCCCGTAAAAAGTTATGTCCAGCGATTAAACTTACACCTAAATATATTAAAAAGGTAACGGTAACTACACCGCAAAATACACGAAACACGCTCATTCACTTAAAACGCAAATATTTTCAAGAGAAAAATCCGTTAGCCTGAACTAATTTACCTAATATTTCGAACATACGCAAAAAGGTCTAAGTGTGTAAAAATAAGTATTAAATTTAATGTCATCATACAATTTTGTTGCCTAAAATTGAAATGCAAACTATGTTAGTAGCATTCCGGTGCTGATTAGGGCGGTGGGTGGGAAGGGCGGCCGCCCAACACGCTATATAAGCCGGCGCCAGGGCGGGCGACTGCACAGCACCACTTGTTGCCGACGCTAGTGCCTGCCAGTTGCCAACGTTGCTGAAACAACACTTCATACGATTCAGGTAAGTGGAAAAAAAATATATAGTGAACAGGAAAAATCGGTTAAAATTTTCTGCAAAAAGTTTTTTCAGATAAATATTTTCGTGATGAAAAATGCATTAAAAAATTAAAAAACAAAAATGCTAAATAAAAAATATATTCTGCAAAAAACCAAATCACTTAAAAACAACATTATTACTTTTTTAAATGTGCACTTATAAAATTGTGCATCCGAAAAATACTTAAATTGAAACAAGTCAGTTTGGTGCAAAAGTTTAAAACAATACGTACAAAAATTATGGTACACTAAAGTCTCAAACTTTTCCAGATAGAGCTCTTCGTATTTAACTGCGCAGAAAGTAAAGTGGCTTAATTCAAAAGTTTGAGTAGCTGTGTCTTTCAAATGAAATGGTTTTTAAAGTCTTGTACTCTAACTTTTTGAAATTACACACAAAATTGACATTGTTAAAGAAACGTAACGTTTTTTCATAAGTCATATTTCCTGAAAAATTATAACGAAATAACTTAATGTTCGAATGTTTTTAAGACACAAGCAAATAAAATTATATTCCCAAACTTTTTAAAAACAAAATCAATGCCCTTTTAGCGTAAACCAACTTTTAAACGTTGATTAAACTGACGTCAAACGATAATCGACGGAACGATGCTAAAGATAATCTCCTTTGTTTAACAGAAGAACGTTACTTTAAACTTCCATTATTATTTCATTAATGACTCCAACTTCACTTTCAACCGTTCCACTTTGAGTTGTGAACTAATAAACTCCGTAACACTGAGTTGAAAACTATAAAAAAGTTTTCTAAACGCTACCAAAGCGATTCTCGAATATATTAGAAAAGTTCGTTTTAAACTTTGTGTAAAGCCTCTTGATCAAGTCATTTAATATCCTTGTACTTAAAATTTTTGTTTAATATTTAGTTCGGAAGTTTACGTGATAAAGAATAATCTTAGAATTTGTTTAGAGTTAAGAAATAAATTTTCATTATTTAACTTTCATTTTCATACGGTATTTTAATCTCGGATTTAATTTAACATTTCTTGAAAGAAAATGTCAGCTACGTAAGTTTTTTTTTTTTTTCAAGAAGTTAGTTAGTTTCAGCTTTCACTAACTTTAAATGTTCTTATACTTATCTACGTGTAAATAAATTTTGCTATAAAATGTTTTATACTCCTCAAATAAACGACGAAAGCAGTCCAATCGTGAATATCTTTTCGCCACCTTTATTTTCTTTCCCTTTCGCTTCAATAATATTCTCTTAGAAATTGTTTTAATATTCTCTTAGATATTGTTCATAAGAAAACATCACAACCGGCTGCAAAGAATTGATTAATATCAAAGCATTCAAACATGAAACCGCAGGTTTTCATTTCTCGATAAATATAAAGGAACACAGATTTTGATCGGAAAAATATCAGTATTTGTAATGAAATACTTAAAAGGAGGCATTCGACATTTACACCAAAATGGTACATAGACTTAAAACATGACACAATTTCAAATATCTTACAGATTTAAAGCTCTTTAACTGTTCCCAAGGTCTTAAACTGTCTTCGAGAAATTAAACTAAATTAAGGCAGCTATTTAGATAGTCGCTTGTGTACAATTAATAATAAAACCTCGTTGTTAAAACAACCACTAGTTGAACCGACGTTTAAAGTCCTATCTGAATTATTTCTAGGCTTAAAACTTACTATGTTTGAATCACACCGCATGCAGTGGAGTTGAGGTTTCCATTCACGTTTTATGCACATTGTTGAGTGAGTTTTAAGTGGTTTTAATTCAACTGAGTGTAATGCGTTTTACACCAGAGGCGCAGGCTTTGACGAGAGAAAGAATCTGAGTAACATATTTACACTACATACTTTAGAACAAACATCAGTCTCTACATTAAATAAAAATATTTCTAAAATGTTAATATCAGTCCTCTTTTATTAAAATTAGGCCTACAACTAGGGTTAACCCGTGACTTTGTCCGTTTTTAATGTACCAGGTAACCACCGTATCCGGTCATATCAGATATGACAAAAGAATTTTCCTTACTTTGGATTAACAATATTCCATTGTAATCCCTAGGGTTTTTTTTTTCATAAAACCCCTTCTTAGTGTACATATACATTCTCCAAATAATGTACAGATGCAACAATCATTTTAGACTTCATACTGTCAGTCAGTCAAGTAATTTCTTTAACTTTTCGTTATCCAATTCGGTACACTTCTGCCCAAACCTGCGAAGATTACAGGCCTAATGTTATTCTATGTTATATTCTTCAACGCTAACACTTCCTAATATCTCATTACTTTCACATGACATTTTCAAGTCTAACTCAAGTGCAAAAAGTTAGATTAACCTTTTCATATTTACATCCCTATGTCGTTGATGACTCATATTTATAAACATAAACATACAGTGCACTAATTACTTCCTATACGAACGGTCTACGGTAACCTCTTCAAAGTAATCATCTAGTTAAAGTCAATAGTGTAAGACAAAACGTGGTGTTTCTTACCTTTAATGTTTATTAGAACATTTTCCTTAACTATATGGATGATTAGGGTACCTACATGAGCTTATGAACCCCTGGTACTAACGTTGCTGTATGAATCCGATATGTTTTTTTCTTGTTTATTTGCGATGGGTTTGCTCTTGACTCTAATCTAGGTCAGAGATGACAGAGACAAAGTCGACGATGGTACGAGCTTACCCAGAAGAAGCCTGTTTACCTTAACTTTGATATTTTTAATGATTAATCTGGATCTTTTGAAAGTTCGAGAGAATCGGTTTTTCCTAAGCAAGCGTGCTCCACCTTAGGCCTCATCATTGCTTCATATCAGGCGAGTTGTAGCCAAACGCAAGGCTATTTAGAATTTAAAAAAAAAAAACTGTCGTTTCTGACTTTTCTATAGGAAAATGGCGTAAATTTAATTAATTGATTATATAATAGTGGAAAAACATTTCAAACCTTTGCCTTGAAACCCACTTTTAACATAAAATACCAAGTTGAAACTTTCAGCATGCTAAAAACCGGCTCAGGACTTACTGGACTCCACATAATTCAAAAACTTGGTCAATAAACTATTCGTTGTAAGAAGTTGATTTATGTTAAGTCTACCAACACAACAAATTTAAAATGTGCCTATTGTAGATTATTCCTTAGGACCTAGTAGTAAAGTCGCAATCGCAGCGGTTTGTATTTTTACGACGACTTAAATAAACAAGATTGTCATTTGTTTTTTAGAAGTAAATGGCCACTCCATGCATTTTACAGTTTTCTATTATCATTTTAGCTGTTAGAATATGACTTGGTCTAGGCCCTTTAATCTTACTACTTTATAGTTAACAATCACTTAAGTTCTAAAACCTTCTTGAAATCAGATATCCATCTTCAAAACATTCAAGTTAATACTTCAAAAAGTTTCACGTTTTCTTCGACCTAAAAAAGGCAAAATTGTAAAGGGCGTTGAAACTCTGTACATTGTTAACAAACATTCTTTCTTTACGAATATTTCTCTCTTACACCACCATTCACCACGGAGAGCGGCGGTGGCCCAGTGGTGGCAGCCCCGACTTACGAGCAGTAAGCCGTGGGTTCGAACCCAGGCAGGCGCATTACTTTGTGTAATTTATTTCATCATCACTGCTCTCAAAAACGGTGAAGGAAAACATCGTGAGGAAACCGGCATGTCCTAGAACCAAAAATTCGAAGACATGTGACATCTACCAAACCGCACTGGGCCCGCGTGGTGGATTACAGCCCACTCCCTCTCATAGGACAGGAGGCCTGTGTCCCAGCAGTGGGAACATTATAGGCTAATGATGATGATGATGACACCACCATTTCCCTAGCCTTTGTGCAACTATGTTAGGGTCTACTTCTAGTCTAAATACCAATATTTTACATAAAGCGATATTCCTATATCTTCTACAATCAAGCTACTGGGTAAGACCAAAATCCTTGGTGAGGCTGGTGATCAAACTTTCGGTCTTCTACCTGTAATGATTTTCAAAGATTCATAAATGTCAGCCAGTATCAACTTCAGCAACGGGCTTAACGTGTCTTCCACGACATCGAGGGGTCTCGATATGTAATAGATGATCACCCGACGTTCGGCAAGCATGCTTTAAACTTGAAGATTGACCTTGCGGCCACTTTTATTCACCCTAAAACCCTTCTCACATAATAATTTTCCCCTCATTTATTCAATGTTATTATGATGCCAATCAGTGAATATAAACGAATGACATAATGTGTCACCTAGTCGTGTCGTCTTTCAAGCGGAATAAGTAGGTCACTGTCGATACACGGAGGGTTCACATGTGCACAATGCGAACTGACGGATGCCTATGCGCTATTGTAGAACAACATCATAGTTTATTAGTCTGTCTCAGTACCCTTCAGGGACTAATCTAGATTCTGAACCGAAAAAAAAGAAAAACGATATAGTCGGTTTTAAGGGATTTGGACATAAAGTTACGCAAAGACGGAAGAAAAAAATGTCATGACCCAGTGTTTTGAAATCCAAAGTCTATTTCCTTAAAATAGAATAAAGTTTTTTTTTTTCAAATAATGTTTTTTTTTTTCTAAATAAGGTAATTTATTTTACTTAGACTAGAATTTATTGTTTTAAGAGTATTTTTTTCAGTTAAAATTCATGATTGACTTGAAAAGTTTTGGTTTATGTTTACCACAAAAGCTTACGATGATGCTTCTAAAGTAAGTAAACAAAATATAACATACCGTCGTGCCTACGACAATATGCTGAGAAGGTAAACGCATAAATAAAAGGGAAATCGATGCTTACCAAATATTTTCCCAGTGGTATGCCATTTTATACATACATTATTGAGGAAAATATTGAAGAAAATGCGTTTGATTCTTTGAACGCATAAAACATGTTAGAAAAATGTTTTTATATTCCAATATTGAATTTCAAAGAAATAATTTTATCAAAGTATTACATATGATAATATTGCACGTCAAAAGCTTTAATTACAATTCAGTCACGAGTGATCTTAATGAATTACTTAGGTACCTACGTCTAAAGTTGCAAACTATTTTCTCTAGTTATATTAACTTAGAAATTGTCTCATTTAAATTTTCTTCTTTCCTACGATCATAGAGGATAAGAAAAATCTGTATTGGAAGCAGGTCAACAATTTTCAGAAAGTAAAAATATGTTTTCAAAATTAAGATAATATTCGTGTAGGTCTGTAGTTAGTTGGAAACGTGAACGAAATAAATTAAACAGTTTCTAAGAATATGCAAAACTAAATAATTAAAACTAAGTCCGCAATAAAAGTTGAGTGAAAACTATGAAAAGCTAAACGTACTTAGAAACAAAATTGTTACAACACTATGCACTAAAACATTGCACATACGAATTCTTAAGTGAGTACGAAATGCTAAGTGTACCCTACACTGTTTTGCAAACTTAATATTTTCATTGCACCTGAAGGTCAATTCTTGTTCTTAATATTTGAAGTCGTAATCTCATCTCACCGACAATCAATTTTAAAGAAAGAGGTAAAGTTTTTTTGACAGATTACTGTTGGAATGTCAACGTAATTAAAAAAAAAAAATACTTAGGAAATCGAAGCTTTGAAACATTCGCCGAATTAGATGTATAAAGCTCATCGAATTCACGGCAAAATATGGGTTACCCCACTTTTTGAGGCCCTAGCACGAGCTCGCGGTGTAAATGTAACCTAAAAAGTTTACCTTTGTGGCCTCAGTTGGTCCTATTCTGTAACGTTTTCTACTAACCTTACCCAAGTGACAGGACGCCATAAATTCGAAAGCGGAACTCACTTGTTTTTATTAAATTAAATAATCATGGATCGACACTTTTCGAATTTCGAACTGATGAATGATGATTGATTATTTTGTAGAATACCCCTAAATATGTACTTGAAAAGGGTTGAAGAGGAAAATGTCCTATGTGTCTATCAATGACGGATGGGACCACTTTAAACAAAACAATATTTACATTACAATAGGTATTGTAGCTTTATGTGCTTTCTTTTAAATAGGCAGTCGCTCCAAGTAAAGTAATGTGTTCAAGTGCATCCGGTTAGACTGTCAGCTGACTCCAACATACTTGGAAAAAGGCTAGGCAGGTCACAACGATAAAAAAAAAGAAAAAAAAGTTATCTTGTGGAAATGTGTTCTTTGCTATCAAGCAAGTAATACATCCTATTTTAATTTTAAAATGTGTTTCTACATTCAGACAGCCAGACTAGGACCCAAGAGTATAACTTATAATATGACGTATTTGTATGTTGCCAGTATCTAACCGTTGCCTACGTGTAACTTTCGTGTGACTTTCTAGTTTTTGTGGACACCCCTCCGTTTGTCAGTACAGGCTGTATGGCTTTTTTCTAAAAGTGTTTTCATCTAAATTATTATTAGTATTTTCACAATAATTCTGTTTACATATTATGACCTGAATAGCATTATTTTACTTTAGGTTCTTCAAGTGAAGAATCACAACTATAAAATGTATGAGGACTGTAACTATGTCGTATACGTCACAATTTTGTATCTTTAAATAACTCTGTGACGCTATCTTACTTTGCCAAAATTGTACATTATAAGTAACTGTAAAGTAAAATTGTATATTGAGTATTTAAGATACTCAGTAAAGTTTTAAGTGTAGATTTTAAAATATACTTTAAGCCAATTTCTAAACTATTATAAGATATAAGTATCTGCAGTTTAAAATGCATCAAGGAATGTTTGCACTTTCGATTGAGCCACAAAGAATTTGTAGGCATAACGTTCACACTGTCTTTCGGTATTTATTTTCTCTAATTTAACAGATACTTGCGTTTTCCTCATAATATAATTTACTATATCAGCCTCTGTCGCGCTTTTGTGCACGTTAGTTATATAGGGCTTTCGTTTCCGCAGCATGAAAGCTATCTACAGAATCATTCGCAACTCCCATCATTCCCATTAGACGGTTTTCCAAATTGTACCGTTTTTTCTTTTTAACTTTCGTCTATCCTTCATTTTCATATTGATTTTCTTCGAAACTCAGTTTAAAAACATAAGCCGCAGTTTGTTTACGCGGCTGCTCACTTAACAGCTGACCGGCAAACCGATTTGTTATCTTGTTAGGAACGAACGATGTCGACACCGAGCGTGCACTACGTTGACTATTATGACTCACTGTTGCCACTTCGTGCAATAATATGTTACCGCATTTGTTGATATCAGCTGACAAAGTGTTAACCATATTTATGCTTGAACTATTCCTCGTATTTGGTAATAGGGGATGATCACATTTTTTTTTCTTTGTCCGTCGGGTAGTTTATTGAAAAGTATTGGACACGTATTTTTTCTTTTTTCACGTGGTCATAAAATTACGGAGATATATTGAGTTGAAATGGCGCATGACGTCACATGTAGGTAAGTTTTATACCTACTTGTGACGTAGTGAGCCCCCACTCTCCAACTTTAATGAGTTTTAACTAAGTAATTTTTTTGATATTTTGATAAAACAAAAAAACACGTGTCTAATTTTTTTGTATTACCTGTCTGACGGAAAAAATAGAATGTCGTTTTCTTTACCCAGTCCGCACCCCTATTCTGAGACTATCGAGCTCTCACAACGCTGAGTTCCAGATTGAGTACAATCATTTTCATCCAACGTGCATGCACCTCTTCTTGTATTTACGTTATGGTGGGTGGGTGGAGATTGCGACTTAGACTCAAACAAAACACTTTTAAGGTCATCTACTTGACTTACTGTGACACAAGTAGTCTTTCAGTTCTTTACCTCCTCTTGCAGTATCACTATCTTTTTTAATAGATCAGAAACGTCCTGATTGTCAAAGGTTATTGGAAGTAGTTTCTCCAGATTACGAGCCACAAATATCGGCATCACATCACTGTTCATGACCTTAAACACACTAATTATATCATACATAGTACGATCTTCTTTGTCTTGTCCCTTACGTGTAGGTTTACGTTCATCATCACTTGGAATCGATTCAAATAATAACGACTTCGATTTTTTAATTTGTTCACTATCAAACGTTGACACACGTATTTTAACTAAACTACAACGTAAGCCAACAACTCATCAATCACGACATTACACGAGACACACTTTAATGTATCCGTCATTTTCTTAGTTTGCAGAACGTTCACTGCCCGGAAATCATACACACGCACGTCACCCAGGGATCCGCGCGCGCAACTCCTTATAATTCCTATTTATTCAAAACTTTGTGTTAAAAAATATAAACTTTCGAAAAAGAAATACAGTATATTTAGTCATCTTTTAAATTGTCCATTATTTTAAATTGTCTATTAGGCACAAAGAAACTAAACATTCAAAGAGTGCGTTTTCCTAGAACAAATAAAATTTTGCAGAGCGCTGAAAATGTAACATCTTTCACTGCGAATCGGATGCTTGTCACAAACGTAGTTATGACAATGATATTATATGGATCTACGAGGGTAGAAACTGACAATATTTTAGATGACATGTTAGCTTTCAAATAGATTTGAGTTTGTTCTTGAGAATTGAGTTTGGTTTTGGAACTCGTAAGATTTGGAGGTTTCTTTTGATGTCATTTATCTTTAACCAAGTTTTTTTGGGTTACCTACCTATTTTCTACCAGTCACATTTTAAATATTTGGAATCGCAAGAAGTCAGTAAATCGGTGCTAACAACGGATTAGGTACTTACAAATAATATACACACTTGAAAATAATTGTACTAAACAATTATTTTCTCGAATAAAATTCAGATCACAAGATCGTCGTAAATATACGCGCATGGATTAGTTTTTGAGGAAAAGCAAATAAAAACCGCGAACGTTCATTTAAAAATCAAACGAATTTCAATAACGATTCAATAAAAAGGCTGAAAATTTCAGTTCTCTTCTCATTTCAGTTTTCAAAATAACACCAAATAAATTGAATTCAATTCAACGATATAGAGGCAGTTGCACATGCTGTTGGGGACGGCCGCGTCAATTTCACGCGTCCGCACTTCTACACCCAGCTTTAATTATATTTTCCATTTCACCCTCCGATATTTTCCATGGAATTTGCTAATTTACGAACACAGTACCCTCATAGGCTTAACGCGGCTTAATAAGCTACGAATAACCGTTTACGCGCCGTCAATTAAAAATAAGTGTGTCAAAATTACAGTAATTTCGTATAAGTACGTTAGACTTAATAATGGGTCGTATCAAGTTATGAATTTCTCGGCAAATATAAGCTTTATAGCTGTGTGAAGTTTAGCAATGGTACGTTCGCAAGATTTTACTGTGTCTGCTCTTTGTCAAGTTTCAATAGAAAATCATTTTAATTGGAGTGCCAACCATCATTGTGTGTTAACAAGTTTTACATTGAATTTGATTAAATAGACAACTTTTCAAAATTAGATAAATCATTTGTTTCAAAAAAATAATGACGTCAACGGTCCTCAATTTTTTGCACCGACCGTCACACTAAGTACTGCAAGCTTTTATTCATCGCAGGTTTATTAAATCAGGGTTAATATTTTAAGTACCTACAAGGGTATTTAAGAATTATTGAGTACCATTGTAAATAACACATTATATTATAACATATGAAAATTCACAAGCCATTCCCACGGGGACTAACCATAATTGGCGAAAATATTGAACGATTCGCTTTCAATATTTTTGCGATTCAAATTCTGTGTGAAAAATTTATGAAAAATGTACCTAATGTCAGAAAATCGTACCGGGATATGTTAAGGAAATAAATGTTTGGGTATTATTCCTTGAAAATAAACTCATGCTTAGTTATTAAGTTTTAATTTGAAAATATAAACGACTTACAACTTTTCGCACTTCATGTCTAGAAATACCAAAAATTTTAATTCCAATCAATTTATTATCACTTGTCTGTATAAAATTGCAATTCCCGTAGTTTCTCTTACAAAAAAACATTAGCAAGGAATAACATTATCGTTACCTTAACGTTTACCATTCGGTAACAGGCTTTACCCAAAAAGGGTTTTGCAAATTATTTTACATGTAAAGGAAAAACCGGAGCCAGTCGATATTTCTTTTATCGCATTTACCTTTTCTAACGTGAAATTCAAATGATTCCTTGATTACATCGTGTTGTTGTTAACATTACAATTTTACTTTTGGGAGAAGAAAATTATTCGTTGTAGGTAATTTGAATTGAACGTTTTTTACAATTGATCATTGTCAGAATCTTTTGGTAAAAGCATTAATGTATTCTCCGAAAAACATTATGTACTAGAAGTATCTCCTTTATTCATTTATAAATAAAATAATAAATAAATTTGGAACATTTTTAAACATTCCTTAAAAAAAAAAAATGTAGCCCACCAGAGTATCGGGAACAGGGTCTGGAGGTCTACTCTCTAAGCACGAAATCCGTACTTTTGGCCGAAGTTACGGTCGTTTCCTACTCTTTATCACTTACGGACATAAGATTCGTTAGGGGCCCGAACTAAAAATGAATGACAATACGACTGGATAGTTGTCCTTACTCACGATGTGTTTTCAAAACTCATGAATCTGAAAATATTAGAGAGTAGGCCCCCAGGTTAGGGCTTCAGAGAAAGGAACCTCATAACAATACGAGCCGTGTCCAGGAGTGCCACTTTCTGAATCAAGCCCTTGATCCAGCTGTCTAACGAGAGCCTCATCAGATATTGGTCGAGGCTCTTGGCAATTAGGCCATTGGCTGATACGACGATTGGCACAATGATCGTTAAGTCCACATCCCACATGTCGACAACCTCGCGAGCCAAGTCAAGATACTTTATTTGCTTACTATTTAAAGAAGCAAAGGGTCTGGGTTAAGCTCGCCGTTGTACATAAGTTTTTAAATTGCAATCTGTTTGTATATTTCTTTTTAATGTTGTGTGCAATAAAGAATAAGAATAAGAACAGGAGGGCTACTCTCTTTCTCCGAAACGTAACTTCGGCAACGAACGAAAATTAAACGTAGTTACGTTTGTGACCCTACTCTACATAATTTGCGGACGTACACAAGAAAATCGAATTCACAGACAACAAATGTATTGAATGTTATTGTGTGCGTCCGCAAATGATATAGAGTAGGGTCACAAACGTTACTACGTTTAATTTTCGTTCGTTGCCGAAGTTACGTTTCGGAGAAAGAGAGTAGCCCTACTGGTGTCGTAATGTCTTTCTTTTTTTACTGCAAAGTAGTTGACTGGAAGTATTATATTACATAATACTCTTGAAAGTTAAAGGTAAAATAACAAACAGAATTCAAATCCAGTCTCAATAAAAATCAAGCCTACAATTTTCGGTAACAGAAAATATTTTTTCTAAGGAAACAATAACCTTGTTGTAGCAAATATTAGTTTGGTCCCCATGGACGTTAGTGGCAGATTAAAACAAGCTAGTGGAACTTCAATATTTCAGGCGGAGACTACAATAATAGTCGAGAAAATGTTCACCACACCTGAAAATAAGTAGACTTCAGTTTCCAATTTCGAATTATCAGAGTATCATCACTATTTTACTGTTCAATGAATTCGGGAAAGGATTGAGTCCGGTTAAGCAGACGACAATCTCATAGGTTGAACTGCGAGATGCCATTCACAAAAAAAGAAAAAAATGGAAAGGATTGCATTCTGCCGAATGGTGATCGTATCTTTAATACGTGTTCCGATCTTGCCGAGACTTTATTAAAAGGGTAAGTAGGTTTTCTATCTCAACTAGATTCGATTCGATTTGAAAGAGAAAAAAGAATTGAGGAAGTATTACTAGGATTTGTAAATTCGGATGAGAAGTTGTTTTTGTGTTATGGTAATTTACAAACATATAATTTTACAATTAATGTCAGTAAACATTAATCAATTCTCATTTACCGACTGAAAATTTTACCGTAGTATAAAATTCTTGCATGAACGATAGTCATCAATTTCGCATGGCTTGAAAACAGTGTGTTTCGTTAATTGGGTTTGCGATTAAGTGATAAAATCCTTTAATTTATTTAATCGGTCCGAAAGCACATATTAACCTCTCCAGCCCCGTGGTTCCCATATGGGAACGCCGAACAATTCGGTTGAGCCCCGAGGTTCCCATATGGGAACGCCTCGTACAAGCAAACTTAAACCCTTATCGTACGTACAGTAAGGGTCTAATTCGTTTGTAAAAATTTACGTCTCTGGCCAACTAGAGTTCGATTAAAATGAAACCAAACATACCAACCTAACAACTGCACAAAATTATTAAAAAAATAAAGAAACGCGTCTTTGTCGACTGTCAAAATGAGTCATGGCGGCCAGTGTGGAACGGTGGTGTTTTGTTTTGGAATGCAGTGAAATTTTTGTGTTTTGTGTTGTTAAACTTTGGTAAGTAAATGTATAGTATGTTATAAGTGTATAATGTAACTTTTTAGATAGTCATTTGCTGGAAAAAATATCTAAAAATTATGTTTTTGACCCAAAAATTTCTCCAAAAATTCCTTTGTTGTGAAGTTCGTCAGTCGAAATTGAAAATATGAATTTGACTCTTTTACAATGAAATATGGTCTTGGAAACATTAGTAATAAGCGAAAAAATAGTGATAATTCATAATTTCATGCATTCGAGGCATATTTATTCATATTTATTGATATTTCAAGTATTTTCATGCATTGAACTGCGCAGTTAGAAAATGGCCGATTCTAATAAGACGTTTGAATTGGAATCTTGCAAGAATAATTTATGTAGGACTCCTAAAAAACACTGTCATTAGATTACTTGTATATTTGTTATGTTAGATCTAAAGTTTCGTGTAAATTGATTCAGTAGTTTTACCAAAAAAAAACAAACTACTACAACAGTATGTTTGCGGCGAGCTCTCTGAATTCTATGCGATGTTTATAATTCTCAAGTAGTTATAAAACAGTTGTTTATATTGTAATACATGGTCTCGTTAATCAAGAACCCGAAACTGTTTACCGCTTGAGATAAGAGCTAATAGAACTCGCGCGATAAGCTTTTTATGAGCGCAGGACACTTGACACGCTCGATGACGTCATTGTGAGGCCGGCTGGGTGTTTTACCGTTTAGCCGCAAGGTTGGAGAGGTTAACGCCTGTTTTCAAATTTAAATGTGGCATGTAAGTGAAATGACAATAATAATTGAATCATTAAATTTTAACGTACATTTGATTTGAATGATTTGAGTCTGATTTCAGCAAATTGTATATTTACGAAAGCCAAATCTCATAATGAATGCTTATAATTTTATATCATTTGACATGTTTTGCTATGAAGGGGTGAACGAACGAATGAACCGTGATAGCGGAATGAAGGTGATTGATGAGGTGAGGTGAATGATACACGAATCCCGTACGACTGCATAATTTGCGCCTACGTTGATTCATATTTTTGCTATATTGACATATTTGGTCAGATTTCTTTTTTCATGGAATATTGCAAGTAGGTTGGCTAACATATTAAATAGGTTAAAAAGAAAACAGGTTTTTACTAAAAATGATTGCTCTCATGAGTGAGTGAGTGGGTGAGTCCTGTTCTGTGGTATAAAAATGTAGTTAATTTGCTCATTACAGAGATTTACTTTTCAAAATTTAATAAAAATTAAAAGTCTAGACAGAAAGCTATAGTTTGTATTTAATTGTAAAATATGGCAGTCGCTCCATGTATAATACTGGTATTCAGCTGCATAATGATACTGGAAGCCGACCCTAACATAGTTGGGAAGAGACTAGACTGATGGTGAACTGGCAAAAAGTAGCAGTACCATACAATATGTTATGTTATAAAAACCCTGTCCGATCCGTAAGGGTCTAATAAGATGTCAATATAAGACTCAATTTATGTAATTAAAGATAACAAGTAAAAAACAAACACCCCGACAAAAACTTATTAAAGTTTAGTAAAACTAAGAAACTTAAATGGCAATACAGGCCCCCCTGTATTGCCATTTAAGTTTCTTAGTTTGTAGTAAGGGTGGCGGGGTAGGACGTCTATACTATTCTATTTTTAATTATGGCAAGCAGAGCCGATGTCGACTATTCTGCCAATGTAGAAAGTGACTTGGAAAAGCAAGTGTGTATACAAAAGTGTAACTAGAAGGGGTAGGACGTCATAAAGTAATGAACCTATGACGTCTGTCATTGGCTCTGAAAACATTTTTTTTGTGATATAGTGTTTGAGTTTAAATAGTGCGTATACAAGATTATTCGATCGGCGATAGAATCATCCCATATGTGAACACTTCCATTTAAATACACAAGCCACGATGCTTTAAACGACACGATAATCTGTCGTCACGACTTAGTGGGAATGCGGCCTAACCCTGAAAACAAAAGTGAGTTAACACAGAATGGCACGGATGAGCAAAGAAAACTATGTCAATATGCCATTACTCCGCAGTATCAGCTGTAAAGTTCACTGTGTCCCTATATCCAATCCCCGGCACCCATATTTGATTGTGTACAAAATAGTGCTTGCATTTGATAAAATGGCAACCCTGGGGAGGTCGATGGCATCCATTTGTGGTTTTGTCGAATCGACGGCTCAATTCGCCGTCGCCTTTGCGGTAACATCGATTCTCCTAACTGTATTAAGCACCGCAGTTGAATCTGGACGGATGATTTTTGACAAAGTTTTTTAAAAAGATTGCTTTGGCAGTTTTGCTTTTGTGCGAAAATGATTTTATTTTTCAGGTTGCATTTTAAGAATTAATTTATTTTAGTTGGAATAAGCCCAAATAAAAAAAAAAATTCTTGAAGTGGTTAGTAGTTTTCGGTAAATAATAGATAATGTAAGATACAAGGTAGGTTTTAAAATAAAAAAAAATAACGAACGAGCGAATTTCGCTCTCAGCTAATTTAATGAAATACTAGTAGTTATATTTGGGTGTAAAAAAAACCTTCTTTTACTAGTTACAACATTGGCACAATTGCCACCGTGTGTACAAATAGAAAATCGAACAAGTAGGCATCAGTCCAGTAATCCTCAAAAGGCTAGGCAGAGGCGTACCTAAAGTACACCCACATTTTGCCAGTTATGTTTAAGTCCCATGAAATAGGGAGCAAGCTTATTACAATCAAACGAACAGTAGAATAAATAGCAAAGTCGACTTTTTTTATCTGTGTATCCTGCTTATGTGTACAAGGTTCCATTTAAATCGGTTCAGTCATTTCGGAATATAACGACTTGAAAGTTTGTATGAAAAGCGGTTAGGTATAAACGCTCTTAAAGAAATAATGTGGTAGATAACGAAATAATGTAAATGTGGACTAGACTTGAAAGTAATCAAAACTACGCATATTAGGCAGGTACTAAAATAATAAAAAGGAAAGTAATGTAAAAATATTCTCTGGAAAATTATTGTTTGATGGAATGGATAACGATGGTCGGTTAACTTTGATTGTATAGGGTACCCGTCTGTAAAAATAAATAGACTTTATTTATTTATTTATTTACATTTTACATTGTTTAAGACTAATTTCAAGGTAGAGGAATATAAATACTTCTTAAAAAGCAACTTTTTTTAAGTCTCATTAAGAGCGATTACCCCTTACGGCATTTCATACAAATTTTCAAGTCTTTATTTTCCGAAATTACTGAACTGATTTTAATGAAACTTAGTATGCATAAGCAGAATATATAGGTCTAAAAACTTGCTACATACAGTTTCTTTACATAATTTATATTCGGTCTAATTTGGCTGTAACACTATTTTTCGAAAACGTTTTTAGTAACTTCCTTTTCCTGCGTATGCGTATAAAGTTTCATTTAAATCGGTTCTGTCATTTCGGAAAATAAGAACTTGAAAGTTTGTATAAAATTTCGTATGGCGTAAACGCTCTTAAATTATAATTATTTTGGGTCAACATTACTTGCGTTATGACGTTTATCACAAACAGTCCAGAAGTCCAAAGTTAGAGTGAATCGTTTCTTCAAGGCAAGCGTGTTCCAGCCTATGCCTCATCATTCCTAAACACCAGGCGAGTTTCGGCCAAACGCGAGCCTATCTATTAATTTTTTATTTAATAAGATTGAAGAGTCTGTTTGTAATATTAACATAACCACTTTTTACATTTACCAAAATAACATTTTTACAATTTTTGTCTGTCTGTCTGCTTGTTCCTAGAACTATCTCTGGAACGGCTTCACCGATTTTGACGGGATTTATACTGGCATGGATGGCTGATGTAATAAGGAGTAACTATTTTAGAAAAAAACTAATTCCACGCGGGCGAAATTGCGGGCACTGCTAGTTTTGTATAAAAATAGAAAACAACAGGACCCGTACGATACATTATTAGGGCCACCCATCGTTCGAAGAAGAACACCACCTTTTCTGTTAAAAATGTGGATAAACCAGCCAACAATGTCTGTTCCAGTTTTCTTACTAAATTCCGTCCGCTTTGACACTAGTTTCACATAGCTCGTTCCCTCAGAGGGCCAAATAGAGCTTTGGATAAATATATGGAATCCCTGTAATCTCGCCCTGTGTGCCCATAAAGACAAAGATTTGTTGAAGTTCCCATACCGGGTAAAATACCAAATACTTTAGTGTGGAACGGAATATTCTTGTTGTAAAAATAAGAGTAGAATTACTTTTGTAGTCTATATCCTTGGTAACCCTCATTTACCTAGGATGTTAGGGCAGACTCAGACTCTAGGGATAGAGATGAAGTGGTCTTAATGCAATGAACGTATGCGAATATTAAGATGTATGAAAAGGAATATTTTCAAAAGTTACGCTTTACATGGGTACCTAGGTACTTAAATTCGCTAGCTGGCAGATTACGCACTGTCTAAATCCTAGGTTCAGATGTATGAAGATTTTAAAGTTACATTAATAAAGTAAATACTTCATTACTTCCTACTAATATAACGAAAATAAACTAAAAAAGTATTTTTGATGATCATTCCTCTAAAAGAGTAAATATGAAGGTTTGTATGTTTTTTTTTATTTAACCGAAACGAAATCACACAGGCTAAACAGATTGTATGTAGAATAATATTTATGAATAGGTTCTTTAAAAAAATGTTTTATCCATTGTATTATTAGAATCTAAGCTATTATGATATGAAAATTCGTTAGTATGCTAAAACTGTGGTGTTACAGATGTACAATTCAGAATACCTTTGACAATATTCAACATAAAAGAATAAATTAACATATTATCCGTCGTTTAAAAAAAAAGATTAAACATAAAGTATCAAAGCCCACACACTAAACTAACCATTTCAGTGTTTGTCTGTAGACCCTTTAGGTTTCCAGGCTTTATAATTAAACATTTAATTTTCAAGGTTAAAATCCCTTTAAATGAATGAAAACCGCTGTTTATAATTTAACTAGCTTTTTCGCGCGGCTTCGCTCGCGTTAATTTAGAATTTGACCATAACTGACTCGTGGACACGTGGCACCATCTATTACAGAACGTTATTATTGTTTTCCTCGGGAACAGTACTTTTTTCGGGATGAAAGGTACCCTATGTCCGTTTATGTACACATGACAATGTATATGCAAAATTTAAGGATGATGGGTTCAGGGGCTTAGGCGTGAAAAGGTAACAAACAAACAAACTTACCTTCGCATTTATTATATTAGTTAAGAAGATAGGTTTGAAATGAAACAATAAAGCGAAAAAAGATCTCAATGTTTGCAATTTCCTTTTTTGAAACCCAAATGGAACGTGTGGATTCCAGTTACAATGAAACATTAATTTAGGCTTTAACACTTTGTGTATATATTTATTACGGTGAAGGAAAATATCGTGAGGAAACCGGCATGTCCTAGAACAGAAAATTCGAAGACATGTGACATCTACCAACTCGTAATGGACCGCGTGGTAGATTACAGCCCAGTCCCTTTCATAGACAGGAGGCCTGTGTTCCAGCAGTGGGAAAATTATAGGCTGATGATGATAATGATGATGTACATATTATTTGTTTTTCCTTGTCCCTTATTGCTCTTACTACAGGAATGATTCTGAAAATTGATAAAACAAACATACATAAAATCACGCCTTTTTCACATGGGGGTCGGCAGAAACCCCAGAATGCGACGTGCGACTTACCTAATCCTTTTTCCTCGTCATTATTAAACATTTTTGCTTCACATGTCTTATACAGCATCTGTGTAACCATAACTCACTTATAAGAACTTAGTATGTATATACATAAGGAAGCTAGAAAAAAAAAGATTTCATAGATAGACTACCTAACAAACCATGTGACAGCATCACATTGAAATTAAAGACCAAAAGATAGACCAGTTTTCCATAAAACCTTTTTTTAATACAGTTTTTGTACAACCCAAATCTTTCGCTTAGTAACGCGTTTATTCACTTTTTTACTTTCGATCGACAAATATATTGTAATCGATTTACATTAACCTCATTTTGCAACCTTTTATCATTATGGCCGTGTACAAGAAAACACGATTTTATGATTATGTTGAATGGAAAATGCATGACACTTAGGACCAACACATAAAATTTTACCCAAAGCGTCACTTTTGGGTACAAGAAAGGTTAAGTATTTACGGAACAAAAAGAACACACGCATTTTGTTATATAACTCTGTTTTCTTTCGTTTCGGATAAACACTTTTGCTCGTTCCTCGGTCAAAATATTAACTAGTCAGCAAGGTGGTAGCGAGGTTGCCTTAGACACATTAGATGTCATCAAATCTACACTTAAAGCATTCCTATTAAATAAATGCTTATATTCTATATCTGAATTGGTGACAGGTAATGGTAAATAGTTTTTATATATAGTAATTTACCTTTTTGTACCTACCTTTTACTTATGACATTAAATATATTCAAGACATTATTAGTTTTTTTTTTTTGCATTTTAGATAATGGATTTATAATAATTTGACAGGATAACATTTACAATAATTTATATATTAACTATTTACGTTCTATTGACATCATATTTATCATATGTTATTGATTTAATTTTTTGTGAATTTTACTGTTTGTTATTCATAATTTATTATTTTTAGCTGTAATTAATTAATGTACTACATAATTCAAACACAATGCAAATTGTTATGTGAATAAATAAATAAATCAGAATCATCAATCAGGTGTCATCAGACATCATTCTCACATCGCCATTTCTGCGTTATTTTGATTGTATCCTACAAAATGGGATTTACTCTTTACGGCAAACAGAGCCACTTAAAACTATTATAAAGGTTGATTCTAAATTTAGCAGTGGCGAAAGATAAAGGTTAACTCCATTTAGCCGCAATCCACGTGAACATCTTAAACATAATCCGTCGGTGTCATAAAGTGAAACAGGCCATTCTAAAGGGAAACAACAGTCTTGTTTATGATAAAACATTTGTATGTAAAGTAAATTAATTAAAGCAATATTTTTATACCCTATGGCGGCACTTCCTATGTTTCTATTCTAACATTATATTTATAATTATTTTTCAATAAATAGGTAAACAGACGACTGACACGCTAGAACGTTTAGAAAATTGAAATAATTAAAACAAAGACACCAAAATTTACAAAAAACAGAACACATTGGACACAGGATGAGATAAATAAAAGAAAATCATAGCTAACATAAATGGTCGTCTTATATTTTTTGCTAGATTAAAATAATAACAGACTCTTAAAACTTTTCTTAGCGCAGGAAAGAAAAATCATTTTAAAAATCTCATCCAAGACAGGACAATTAACAAGATAAGGTGCTTTCTACAATTAGAACTACCATTATACTTTTGTTCTTCTTCATCAGCTAGTAGATTTGTAGTCTTTTCTCGAGTTAGTTCCTTCGTATAATTTTAAATTATTTTCCAAACTTGTGCACTGAGGTGGGTTCTCGTTAGTCGACGTAACGCCATCCCCTTATTGAATTACCGTCTCGGATAGGCTCTTACCTACCATCAGATGTTTATCAAATTAACTTTGGTATGTTTATCTTTTTATAGCTTACTAGCTGTCCCGCGCAACTTCATCTGCGTCACATTTTCCCCGTTTTCGCAACATTTTTCATTGCTGCTCCGCTCCTATTGGTCGTAGCGTGATGATATATAGCCTATGTCTTTTCCCAGGTTGAAATCTATCTTCTTGCCAAATTTCATTAAGATCCAATCAGCTGTTTAGTCGTGAAAAGGTAACAAACAAACAGAGTGACTTTCACATTAATAATATTGGTATGGATAGGTGTTAGCTCGTGGCAAAATAATCACAGCCGCTCGCATCAATCTTTAAATTAAACTGCGCTTGCCTAAGTTGTTCTATGGATGGGTGACCACCAATAGCATACCGAGTTTCCTCTGTGACTCGGAAAGCACGTCAAGACGTTGGTTCCGGCGGTCATTTTGTAGTTCTTTGACAGTCGTGACTCGTAGTGGATAGTGGGCTGAAAGTTTCACAACCAGTCCAACCAAGGGATATTGTATTAGCCAGTACTAACTAGATTGTGGCGGTCAGATAGGCAGTCGCTCCATGTAAAATACTGGTATTCAGCTGCATCCAGTTAGACTGGAAGCCGAAAAGATTAGGCAGATGATGAGGTGTCGTTTAGGTCACAATGTACTTTTTTGAAATAAATTAGTTTATTGAATTGCTGATCGTCTTACGGTGTTTTTGTGAAAATAATATCGAGATGACTTACTTTTTCCTACAGCCTGTTGACTTTACAGATGAACAAATCGTTATTAAATAGAAAATCTTTTCGATAAATTCCTTCGATTCGTTCTTAAATCGGTTTTCATAAGACTTCCATTGTTTCTTTGAGTGAAATAATTTTAAATTAATTCGTTAGCAGTTCTTAGGCTAATCTTGTTTTCTGAACCATTGGTTTTGGGCCTAAAACAATTGGGAAATAAATGACGACATCCAGTTGCTTTCTTTTCAATTGTTATAACTGTTTCTTTTATGTTTATCTACTTAATACTATCTTCCCTAGTCCGCCGTTGGAATGCGACTTGCCCTCAATATCATGTAAAGGCGATTGAATCCATAAACAAAGCCGAGTGAAATACAACATGTGTGGTCGTAAGACTAGATTCCCTATTCATGTATACGAGGTGATTCTATACAGTCTCGCAAAATCCGAAACCTCCTCGGAGCCATTTCTAGTTTTAAGTACGACATTGAAAGACATAGATGCTTACTATGGAATCTTCACAAAATAATACGAGAATACATTTCACTAATCCCTATGGATGGAGTTAGTCGTTTTATAGGAGAGCATGTACGTTTGGTAGTCTTTATACAACAACATGTGATACTGTACAGTGTTATAGGTAGGCAGAAGCCCGAAATCATTCTTATCAAGGAGTTAATAATTAATAATTTAATAATTTATTTATTTTTTCACTTAACTTTACAAACTTCTACATATATAATCGTACATAGAGGCCTCCTTTTAAGTATGATAGATACCTGTGCTAGGAGACCCCGCTCTTCTAAAACTAGAAACAATAGTAATGTAGGAGTTTACATACAAAACAAAATCATCTTAAATCTAGGAGGGTATGTGTGTGTTTGTGTGTGCATGTGTGTGTGTTCACGTGTGTGTGTGTGTGTGCATGTGTGTGTATGTGAGTGTTTGTCACTTATCGTTAACTTATCACACGATACTGTGTAAAAGAGTTTCAATGTCGTCATAACTCTTGGGTTTTAGCCAAGCTATTAAAGATTTCTTACATTCCTGAAAACTCATAGAATAAATATTTACATGTTTATTTAATTTGTTGTACATGGAAGAGGATTGTCTGGTGAACTGTCTTTTCGTATATGAGGTTTTCACCGAGACTTCAGGTGCAACAAGATATTTTCTTCTTTTTTTGGCGAGGTTAAAATTATAGGGGAGAGTTTTGTGTAATTTTAAAACTGCATGAAGTATATATAATTTTCTGATTGTGAGAAGACCACTAACTGAGTAAAGGTTTTCAGTAGGGAATCGATACGGTTTAAAATACATCACTTTCAAGAGAGCCCTTTGTGCTCTTTCCAGTTCCAAGAATTTCATTTTAGTGGCCCCGCCCCAAACAGGTATACAATACACCAGCACTGACTGGGCCAGTGACATATATATTTGATTTAGAAGACTATTTGAGGTAACATGTCTTAAGAGTCCTGAAAATCCAAATGAGTTTTCTAGTTCTAGACATGACCATGTCCGCGTGTAAATGCCAATTTAATCTTTGATCTACAATAATACCTAAATATTTTATACTAGTCACTTTTGATATTTCAATGCAGGAACAATTTGTGTTAGTAGGGTTATCACAGCTATGTACTCTAAGGTTATAATTAGCTCCAGGTTGACTGTTTTTATAATTAGTAAATGCTATATATTTAGTTTTAGAAATGTTTAGTGTGAGTAAAAAAGAATTTAACCATTTTGCGACCTTCATGAGTCCCTTTTCAGCATATCGATGTACACATTCCCACGTTTTTCCAGTGAAGACAATGGCTGTGTCATCTGCATAGGAAAACACACGCCCATTTTCAAGCTTCATTTTGCAAAGGCTGTTTATATATATTAAGATAAGCGTAGGCCCCAAAACACTGCCTTGCGGAACACCGAAGCACACATTTAACTCATCGCTGACGTAGTTACCTATTTTTACACGTTGTTTTCTATCCTGGAGATAATCTGTTAGCAGAGCCAAGGGGACTCCTCTTACGCCTGTTTTCTAAACTACGCGCAGTTAGTACAGTAACTTCATACATCAGAGCCTTCGTCAATTCCGGTAGTTCTGATTTCTTGCAGACTTGTTTATGATGTTGGCCCAATGAATAATCCAAGTTTGTTTTCGCGTTTTTTAGATTTTTGACAAAGTTGCGTTCGGAGCTCGAGATCACAAACTTGGATTATTCATTGCTAAAATCATAAACAAGCCAGAGAAAATTCAGAACTATCGGATTTGACGCAAATTACCCCGTACTTTCAGGCGACAAGGTTACTGGACTAAGTATCTTATTAGCCAATAATTCAGTGTCGAGGTCAGATAGGCAGTCGCTCCATGTCAAATATCGATATTCAATTGTATCCAGTTTGGAAGCCGACCCCCACATATTTGAGAAAAGGCTAAGCAAAATATGATCAAGTAATGCTAACTTTCAAAATTCCGAAACAATGACAAACCAATAACTAAGCTTATTCCGTTTAAACGCCACCTAAACCTTTTAAATAAAATAATGTTTGTTCAGCATTTTATCAAGAGCATAATTTTTATGTACAGCTGTTGAAGGTTCTAAAATGTTTGTGGACAGTGGCAAATGATCCTGTAACTGTTTATCATGGCAATTAACTTTAGCAACGATGCTCCCTGAATATTTTGTAACCGCGGTACTGGGCGTCACAAAACGAACACTGTTTGCGTTTTTCGCAGGGGTGTCAAGCGGCCAAACTAAAATCTACTTTGGAATCACAAGGGTACAGCTGATTTTGTTTATATAGCTGTTTTTTATAGCTTATGAGGTAGATTCGTGGCCTAGGCGTTAGTGTTGTAGCAAATTGATGGCACTAACAGACTTGCTCTTGAACTTTAAGGGCATTTGAATTGAAAATAAATGTGCATGAGGTGAGGCGTGTTTTTTTACTTCTCAGTGCTTTTGAAGGTTGGAAATAAATTCTAGAACGCCTATCTTTTTAAACGTTTTATAGTTCTAAAAAAGAAAATAAAAAAATATTTTCACTTGATTTGTATCTAAGCAAGAGCATTTCATTCCAGTTACATTATTGATGGATTTCTATGAACTATCAAGAAGTTGGAAAGTAAGAAAGTTATCCATGAATCATTTAATAAGATGTCATTGATCTAAACACTCAGATTTTTTGCGCCAATAAAACAAAGACAATCGTACATTGGTCGATAAAATACAACCCGGGGATTAATCTGTTCCAGTTTAGGAAGTTTTTCATGTCAACAAAGAAATTTCGAGGACGTTAATCGTATTTTCGTTGATAGAGAGTTGCGATTGTGCGCAGAATACGGTGGTTATTTATGATGAATAAGAAGAAATCAAATTTTGTTCAAATGGGCAGTACTTAATAACAGAGTTTTTTCATTCAGCGAAAACCGTGTATGTTTTGTCGCTCTTATTACAATTTTTATTTTTTTTGTAGTTTGTTCATCGAAATCTACTCAAAATCAAAATATTTTTATTTCACATAGGCCTACATGGGCACTTATAAAACGTCGACAAAAAGGTACTCGGTTAGGGTTGGTCGTTTCCTATGGAAAAGAACCGGCAATAAACTCCATGGTTACTCTTTTAAAATCATTTGGTTTTACAATATTTCTATGTTACAGCGTTAGTACTTTAGTATGGGAGGACATTCTAGGCCCAAAAATAAGTCGTTGCTTACTACAAAACGTAGAACAAGATAAAAAGTTACCAAGGATCTAGGAATATATAAGGCTTCAGTATCCACACATTTTCAAACAATCGGTAAATAACAAAAAGAGTCTATGGTTCATCATCGGCCTAGCCTTTTCCCAACTATATTGGGGTTGGCTTCGAGTCTAACTGTATGCAGCTGGATACCACTTGACTGACTACCTGTAACGACAGCCGGGACCAACGGCTTAACGTGCTTTCCGAGGCACGATGAGGGCATGTATTGTTTCGTCAAGCATCCAAGGGCCAACTTATGTAAGCACGGTGTAACCTTAAGTTCGACACAAGTGGCTGTTACTATTAAGCCACGAGCACCTCAATTTACTGTTTAACGCTAATAAAGTTGCAAAACGGCTAGGCAGATATGATTATGTAATCTACTCTTTTTTAACTTCAGAAACAGCTGAAGATTTAGAAAAAAAAAAATAGAGAAAAACTTGATAAATAATCTTGTTTTTATTTCATCTACCCTTTTGACTACAGCAAACTGTCTGTCGGTAACGTAAGTAGATGTTGATAAATTCGGTAATGGATCAGTACACGACGAGCCACTTCGGTCTACAAACAACAATATTGATACCCTTTTTAGATAAAATATAATGCAGATATTCTTTAACGTTGTAAGTGGCTTTACTCTGATAACTCGTTCTTTTTTTCTTAATATTAAAAGATTTTGGGTAATTTACGTGGTTCTTACTCTCACCTACTGTGTAGCTAGCGATTAGTTTTATTGACATTTCCTAAATAATATCGCGCCTTGTAAGGAGGCTTCATATGATTCACGTTGCAAACTAAACTGTAACCCCAGATGAGAGCGAAGCGGTCTACAGTTCTCTCTGGCGAAACGTCAAGTCGTTGCGGGCAGTCATATTGACTTGTGTGGTTGTCAATACAGGTGCCGCGTAACAAGGCGTTGACGGAACGCCGACGTCTGTTTTCTAAATCTTATTAAATCTGGTGCCATATTTCATATGTCATTCCAATGGGGCGGGTATGAGCCTTTAAATACGACAAGCTATGAGTGCAGTAGTTTTTAATCTACGAATATAAAGCATGTCTTAATGGCATAAGCACAATAAATATTATCAGCATGAAATACATAATTATGTTTATTTATCGGTAGAACAATTAAAACGTTTGGTTTGATTGAATATTCGTCATTTTACTGGTGTCTCTTTGTCATGACTTCAATAAAATTACTTGATTGTTTCTCACAAATTAATTTATTTGTCCATTATTGGTAAAATTAATTGAGTAATTTCATCCGCTTTGTTTGTCCGCATAAATAAAATAATTATGTTCTGATTTTTTGTAAAAATTAGTTAGTTCAGTATTAGTTCTGATTGAATTCTATTTTCTTGGATATTTACTTCAGGGGTACGTAGAAATTTATTAATATCGTTTTGTCCAGAAATGAC
This sequence comes from Cerastis leucographa, assembly GCA_963082945.1. Lineage (NCBI taxonomy): Eukaryota > Metazoa > Arthropoda > Insecta > Lepidoptera > Noctuidae > Cerastis > Cerastis leucographa. The sequence continues at coordinate 5,425,147 of OY720358.1, read as the reverse complement.
GAAATTTCGGCTTTACGTTATGCCTTTTATGCCTTCCTCAAAAAGTATATTGAATTCAAATGAGATTGTTTGTAAACTAAATTCATTGGAATTGGGAGACAAAGGACAATTTAAATCGATTCCGTCGAAAGCAAATTTATAATTTAATTTCTTTATCTACTTTGTGTTATCCTTACAAAAAGATTTAGGAATAATAATGTATTATTAAATCTTTGGATTAGAGCCAAAGCTCAAAGGTTAGCTTTAAATACAAATCATTCTAGGAAATAAAGATACAATAAGAGAAAATTCTTTAAACGTTCAGGATTCTTGAAACAGAAGACGTCTAAAGTTGATCGTTCTTTTCTAACATTCTGAAACTTTGAGAGTTGTCATGTTTAAGGCTTGGCTTTTTGCCTTGGCCCTTTGCCTTATGGCTCGGAATTTAGGACTAAAAAAACTACATCATCATCATCATCAGCCTTTAATGTTCCCACTGCTGGGACACAGGCCTCCTCTCTATGAGAGGGAGTGGGCTATAATCCACCACGTGGGCCCAGTGCGGGTTGGCAGATGTCAGAAGTCTTCGAATTTTTAGTTCTAGGACATGCCGGTTTCCTCACGATGCTTTCCTTCGTTTTTGAGGGCAGCGGTGATGAAATATATTACACAAAGTAATGCGCCTGCCTGGGTTCGAACCCACGGCTGACAGCTCGTAAGTCGGGGCTGCCACCACTGGCCCCCCACCGCTGCTCTCCTCTCGCTGCTAAAAAACTACATGGTACTAAATTATTATTACGACTAAACGACTAAACTACAACTAGAAAGGAAAGATAACTGCCTCGTTGGTCTAACGGTCACAAGCACGACTGCTAAGCATGACGTTCTGGGTTCGATTCACAGGTCGGGTTTAGTGTAAATGGGTTTTCCCATCTGGAATTTCTCAGTAGCAGCCACGAAGTCTGGATTTGCGCCCGGTTGATGGCAATAGGCTCGCCTCCTATTGCATGGGACTTAAACATAACTGGCGAAATGTGGGTGTACTAATAGGCACTCCTCTTGCTTACCATTTTTTTTTTACGGATGGGATATCATCAAATGACTCCCCCCGCTCTGGGCGGAGCGGGAGGGAGTGTCAGACTTGACTGACTAAAACCCATCCAACATGGATGCCCTGCCCCCTTCTTAGCCCTTTGCGTTCCAGGGCCACGGTATCTCTTTCGAGCAGTACCGCAGCCGTGGCAGGCATCGGCCCTCTCGGACCCCTTCCGGTTTGCTGACATCTCCTTGAGGCGCGCGTGGAACACGAACGCGCCGTCGGCACGGCCTGTTTTCATGAGACGGGCGGACAGTGAGCTAGCCCATTACTCACCGTCCACAGGCACGCGCCTACGGTGGCCGGGGGCCACTGGTTGCCCCCCGACGCCCGGGCGTCTCCCGCGGCGGCTGGGACGTGAGGACGTGAGGTTCTCTCCCTCTCTTGCTTACCCTTTCGTTCAAAATTACTTACGTTAATGACATTTTTACTATGATGAGCCTACAGTCGTTTACTCTACTCATAGACCAGTACAAACGTTCATCATCATCTGCCTAGCCTTTTCCCAAACTATGTTGGGCTTCCAGTCTAACCGGATGCAGTTGAGTACCAGTATTTAACATTAAACGACTGCCTATCTGGCCTCCACAACCCAGTAACTGGGTAATACGATACCCCTTGGTAAGACTGGATGTCAGACTTTTGGCTTCTGACTACTCGTAACGACTGTCAAAGATCTACAAATTACAGCCGGGACCATTGGCTTAACGTGCTTTCCGAGGCACGGAGGAAACTCGGTAAGTATGTTGTTATGGTCACCCATCCACGGACCAACCTCGGCAAGCACGGCTTAACCGTAACGATCGACCCGTGCGGCTGTTATTATTTAGCCACGAGCTCCTCCTTCTCCAGTACAAACGTTCATCTTCTTTACAATTGACATCATAGCAATGATTTATTTATTCGCCAATCTGAAGGTTACGGAACAAATTAAGCCAATATTGAAGTTGGTTGGCACGTGACGAGACAAGCTGTATGCTGATGTCACTTCTCCATATTTTTTATGACCCTTGTCATTACTTTTTAGAAGTATGTGTGTATACAGGAGAACATATAAAGTTATACAATTCCAGTATAACATCCTCGTTTTGCCTCGTTTTGTATAGATTCCCCGTACAATGAGAGTTCCTTATAAACTGGTTTGGCATGCAACAGCTTGATTGGTCATTGTGTGTTCAAATAAAAGTAACTCGCAGGATTGGTAAATCTAAAATTATAACTTTTAAAAGTCGAAAGTTTTTTTTTTTTTTTTTTTAATGTTATATTTTGTTCCAAACTTTTGATAACGTTTACAAATTATCCTTGAACAAAAGATCCTCTGCATTTGACATAAAAGTGACTTTCATTTATTTCTGACCAAAGAAATATAGTGATGTACCTTCCTTTTAATTAATAGGTTTTGTGGAAATAACAAGCGACTATAGTATTAACTTAGCAGTAGGTACCTAATCATAAAAGTGTTGCACAATAACTTACTGTTAATCGGAAAATAACTTAACGCTTCAGGAGCTTCTAACTAGGTAACACAACGAGGGTCCAATTACATTTCCCTGCTTTAGTCTTCATTAAAAACTTTAAACATTGAAAGCAACTTTAAGATTTAAAAAAGTTAATTTATACCTTTAGGAGTGGTAGATAAGTTGAAGATGCTTCCTAAAACAACCTACAAACAAATTAAGCAAAAAAAAAAGAATCTTTCCGAATCTCTTTTGTATTTCTATCTGTTTTGCATCATCATAATCATTCTCCTGTCCTTGTCCCAAATTGTATTTTGTGGCCAGTATTGGCCAGCAGAATATTTTCTTCTTCTATACTTCTTTATTAGTTGTCATCTCATCTCATTTATGACATTCCCTTCCTATGGAAATCATCTTTCACGCAGTGCAATCATCATTTGAGAGTCATCTCCTAGTATCTTGATCCATGATTATGATCCATTTAAGTTCAATACCCTTTGAAATATGTTTTTACTTTTCGGACTTCGCCTAAGCATTTAGGTATTCTAAGTTCTATCAAAATGCTCTTTTACGCTTCAGTAGTATTTCTTCTCGTTTTCATACTTTATAATCGTAAAGTTGTACCATTGAGAGTGCATTATTGCTTAATTCAATTATGTTCTGTTGTAATTAAATAACTGATCCTAAACCAACATTGTATCGTTTTGTTTACTTATTACTTTAATGGATTGCAGACATTAGAGAGAGAGTGTGTGAATTTAACATCGAATTATAGCGTTTAATTATCGTTTAGATTCCATTATATTTGTTAAATTGTATTTAGTAATGGTTACTTAAAGTAGTTTGCTAAGGTCCTAGCTAGATCACCTTTTAATCTTTTTGGTATATGCGAATATATGAACATAGACCAGGTAAAGCAATATCTTTCTATTACTAGCAAGTGTGATTTTACTCTATCGTGAGTTGGGCAGGTTGTTGAAAATCATTTAGCGTAGATAAAATGAAATGTTACCGAATGTATTTGTAACGAATAGTTTGTCAGTTTTGGAAGTTTAAATTTTCAATCCCATCTTTTCTGGATGAAAACCCGTACCCTTACTTACACACCCACGACAAAAACATAGTTCATTAATAAAACAAAATTTTCCGTGTTTGCCAAATTAATTTTGGAAATTTAGTATTTCTCATTTCACCCGCCCACATATATTATTCAATTTAAATTTTAATCAGGACAATCCGACAGACCTCGGTATGAATGAATAACAGACTTGCAGAATTTATTAGCGACTCGACAATTGTGCGTGAAACGTAGGCCTTAAATTCCTGTATGTTTATAATTGACTGTTTTTCCACAAAACCAGAAATAAACTGTAGCGGGTCTTTAAGTTCCAAATTCAAAAACTGGATCTTAAACTTTTTAATTGTAGTCAACACAAATAATAACTGTTTAGTCAGGTATCTATATTACGGTCAGTTTTATCCCTAATATGTATTTAAAGATCTGAAGGAACACCATACCATATTTTTTGTTTGTCTAGTTTGTTTTAGTAAACATTTCTAGAATCTTCATCATCATCTGCCTGGCCTTTTCCTAAACTAACTTGGGGTCGGCTTCCAGTCAAACCGGATGCACCAGCTGAGTACCAGTATTTTACATGAAGCGACTGCCTATCTGACCTCCACAACCCAGTAACTGGGTAATACGATACCCCTTGGTAAGACTGGATGTCAGACTTTTTGGCTTCTGACTACTCGTAACGACTGTCAAAGATCTACAAATGACAGCCGGGACCAACGGCTTAACGTGCTTTCCGAGGCACGGAGGAAACTCGGTATGTTATTATGGTCACCCTTCCACGGACCAACCTCGGCAAGCACGGCTTAACCTTAAAGATCGACCCGTGCAGCTGTTATTATTTAGCCACGAGCTCCTCAATTCTAGAATCTTATTACGCACAAAACACAGTTAGTTAATGCCTTCATACGTAGTAAAAAAAGAAAGAAAGGTAAAGTATTTATTAGTCTCGCACAGGAAAAAAAAAACAAAATAAGGATATAAAAAAGGAAACATAAGGAAAAAAAATAAGACAAAATAAACTGCCTGCAAAGAAGCTGCAACACCAAGCTGGGTCACGAACTGTGTCCTCAAACTTTTAGCTTTCTCATTTTAGCTTTTTCTGCCTGTTGTACACATAATGTGATTCATCATTAATACAAATAAGTTCTTGTGGCTTGTATTATAATGGTGTATATACAAAAACTGAACACAATCAATCAAGTATTGATGTATTGTTCTGTTATAAACTCATTTCTAAATGTTATGATGTTGTTGTTCTTCAAACTTAAGAAGGCCAGTTTTATCCCTATCATTCAGTCAATTTTTACTGTCATGTGGCTAGAATAGAGTTTTTCTTTTGGAAATTTTTAACTATTTTTTTTTTTCATTGAAATATGTTCTTACTTTCCATTGTAACTTTCACTTTAATTATTCTTTTATATTCGACTATGATATAATATAAACTAATTGACTAAAATGAAATTTCGAATGCTTTCAAATTTGATTTAATAATAATTTCAAAGTGGTGTTTTAGACACACCTTTTAATTTTGAAACCTTATTTCAATTACCTTGCGTAAAGAAGCGTTTTGTTTTTTAATTATTTATTATTTTTAAAAATAAACAAAACCTCAATGCCTGCTAATGATTAATCAATGAACGACTCGCACACAAATATAAACCCTGAGAATTTTGCTTTGTGTGACATTTTCAACCTGTTATATTTATATATGTATAAGCACTTCAAAAAAATAGGTACTAAAGTTCTAAGGCTTAACAAAAAGAGATTCAAAGAACTAAACACTAAATTACTTGACACTTTGATCACCTTTTCTTATTAGCCTTAATTATACAATAAAAAAAAAAAATCTGCATTATAATTCATTGCGTCACTGCTTTGAAAACACAGAAATAATCCTATTTTCAGCAATCAAAGACAAACAAAAATGGAGTTAAAAAAACGACTCAAATAAAATACCTTCACACAAATAATCTTATTTGCTCAGACACTATTGACACATAAAATTCACAAGCTTACACACTAGACAAGCTTTCACAGATGTTCAAAGAAAATACACATTTTAAAAAAATACCTTCTATTATTGTGGCAGAAACGGAGACAATGGTTTCATTTCTTGTTAGAGGAGAACTGCAAGTTCGCACCTTTACGTGAAACGAAGTCACTTTTACGATGTCAAAGTGAAAATCAAATGGTGGTTTTTATGACAGATGTAAATAAAGTCTGTGGTTTTAAAGTGCCGAAGGAAGAATGTGTGAGTCTGGTTTGTGTTTAGTACGTAACTAAAAGTTTATGAAGCTTTACGAATTAAAGTGAGCTATATAAGACATACACGTGTCATGCCAATTTGTGCTCTGTCGTCACATGCAGTTAGAATAAAAATAATATTGATAAACAAAAACGAACGGGATTCATTTTACCACTATCCAGCTTAATTGCAATTACCCTTGTGGTTGGCTTTCAGTTCAATCAGGTGCAGTTTAATAGAGTACATATCTATATTTGTTTTTGCGACTGCCTCTCAGTCCTTCAAAATCAAAATCAAAATCAAAATATTTTTATTTCACATAGGCCTACATGGGCACTTGTAAAACGTCGACAAAATGCTCAGTTCGGGTTGGTCGTTTCCTATGGAGAAAAACCGGCAAGAAACTCCATGGTTACTCTTTTAAAATCATTTGGCTTTACAATTTTTCTATGTTACAGCGTTGGCACTTAAGTATGAGTGGACATCGTAGGCCCGACAATAAGTCGTTGCTTACTACAAAACGTAGAACAAGATAAAAAGTTACCAAGGATCTAGGAATCTATAAGGCCTACAATGTCCACACATTTACAAACAATCGGTAAATAAGAAAATGAGTCTATACAAGAAAAAAAAAGAAGATATTGCAAAAAGACTAGATTAAACAAGTGACACAAATGTTGTCATCCGTGCTGTAACTATTCTAAACAAAATGGTGTAATGATTAAGAAAATATTGTAAAACATCTGATTAAAAAATAATGGAAAAAAGTAAATAAAAATAAAAAAGTAAATAAAATAAAACATAAAAATTAAAAAATATAAGATTGAGAATAGTTAGAGACATCCACACATTTGTGCCGTTTTATGAGCTACCAGGGAAGCCGCATGTGCGTAGGGGCTCAGGCCAAACTTCTTTATCTTCAGCATAGTCCTTAATTTTGTAATATGCTTTTTTAATTAGGACACGTTTGATATAATTTTTAAACTTTCCATCGGTCAGTTCTGTAACTGACTTTGACTTTCACACCCCAGAGTTAAGGTAACAAAGTCATTTTCAATCTAATCACTAATCAGATAAGGTAGGTATTGTAGAAGCTCCAATTTTCTCTCCTAAAAACAATCAACCTTCATCAAAATAAGAAGTCCATTTTTACAAGCTAGCTTTACGCTTATACCTACTATTCTTATTTATATCCGCAAAGCCAATTTGAACTTTACGTTATGTTCCAAAATTAAAAAGCAACAATTTGTGATTTCGATTCAGCAAAACATTTGTATTTTTTTACTTCTTGAATAACGAACTGGCCAGTTTCTCTCATTAACAGCCAGTCTCTCCCCCTCATTGTTACTGGTAGGGGGTGAAAGGGGGTGAGAAATGCGCTCATTGCACACCATTTTAAAAGCAATTAGGATTTTCTCATAAATAAAATGTTTGTGCAACTAATTCAGTTACTCTCGTCTTGCAGAAATTAACTTGGAGCTTGTTAAGTTTTTTAAACTTATAAAATGGAAAACAGAGCAAATAAATTCGTGTAGACAAGAATGAAATTTAAACGCATTTACACCTTAGAAAAGTTGTTATTTACCGTCTAGACCACCACCAGCATTGTGGTAACACATATTTCACGAAACTTTTAATTTACAACAAAACTCGACTGCTGTGTACAAAATAATTTAAAAAGAAAACGTAACAACAGAGAGTTTGAAAAAAATCTGTAGGTTGAAAAAAAGGTCTGTTTTTCTATGCCATAATTGACTAGCATCATGCTAAACGAATCGTAGTCTACAATAAGTAAAATGTCTTGAAAATAAAATCACATACAATCGTAAAATCATTGTTATTTTTGTTTCAATAACGAGGTAAAGAGAAAGCTTCAATAGAAGGAAAATCGAATTTCCTGAATTCGTTTAGTAGTTGTAGTTGAATTGTTTGTGAAAGAATTCGTACTTAGAGTAGGTTACTATATTCTGTTTATTTTGTGACTAGTTTATGCCCACGGCTTCGCCCGCGTTTTATTTGGTAAAAAGTATCCTATGTGCTAATCCAGACCAGTGTCAGTGGATACGAAACGGGGCACTATGAAAAAAAGACGTCAAGTGATTCCGGAGGTTATATCGACGGAGCCCCGTGGGGCCTCTACTTCTGGGTGGTTTAAAAAAAAATAACCACGAAGGCCTTCGTCGTCGTTCCACGGAGGACTTCTAACCTAACCTATCCGAGTCGGAATGCCCCGTGTTCCGAGCTCGCTCCGCTCGCTCCGCTCGCTCTTGTATCCCAAATTCTCCTAGTACAGGAATATTGCATTTTGTGACCGGCCCTTTCGCCTTCGACATCGTTTTTACGACACACGGTTGGTCGGAGAAAAAATCACCCAGATGCTTTTCGCCTTATTTTTAGGTGTTCTATACGATAGAATTGAGAAAATAAACAATTCACCAAAAAAAAATTTATTGCAAAAAAAATCTTTTTTCGTCAGTTACGTTACGTATACTCCAACCGATATTTGCGTGAAAGAGAAAGAGTAATAAACAAACATACATCCTCACAAACTTAAAATATTATACACATTTTTTTTTCAAATATCCACAATATTTTCAGAAACGACTGTCTCGTTCCTGTAGTAGTCAGAATCGCTATTACTGAGCAAGAGGTCATCAGATCGAATTCCAGGTCGGGCATAGTTACTGGGTTTTGTCCGCGTTTCTCCCGGAGCCCGGAGTCGGCAATTTTGCATCGGGTAGATAATAACTATGACTGGCAAAATGCAGATGAACCTAGTGATCCTCCCCTGCTTATCAGAGATTGCAGGCTTGATATTTTATTCTGATAAAATTGGAAAATGACTACAGCAAGTAAATCACCACAGCAGTTAGTTACAGTTTAGTATTACGCCAGATCAATGACAAAAATCTCTGTCAAAAGTTTATTCATGTTTGTCTCTGCCCCCGCAATTTATAAGCATAACGGTGACACGTCATATGACTAAAATGAAACACATCACACCGCAGAAAATACTGTGAAAAAGGTCATAAATCGTTTCAGCTGAGTTAGCATGTAAAAAATTTCGCTTTCACTGTATTGCAAATTCTGAAACTTTTAGTATGAACATTTTTTGACAAGCTTTTACTGTCCTATGTTTTGTTGCTGGCAACACCATTTAATTTTGCTTTCGGGCAAATTTCGTCACATGGAAATCCGTACCATTCAGAAAAAAACCTGTTTTTTTTTTTCAAAATGTGCACAAAGGAAAAAATGAAACAATCGCCAGCACACCTATGCACAAAGGAAACAATCACCAGTCGTTGAAATGTAAGACTATGTAAGAGTAAGCTTCGACAATTCAATTCATTTTAACTTTTCAGTATTGTTTTTACCTAACTATTTGGTCAGGTAGCTCATTTTTCGCTCAGCAGTAGCTTAGCTTGTCTTCAAGAGCTATAGTCTACCTCTACACACGCCACACCGAGGTACCCTTGAAGTCAATTGCGCAGCAACAGTGACACGTAGGGGCGACGCGCGACGTTTATAGAACAAGGGGATGGGTGAACGAGCGAAAACTTTAAACGTTTTCATGTTATTGTATCGCGCGTTGATATATTTTCTGCAAATGACTTGACAGCAAATTTTGATCAAAATATAAGAAACACAGATACTGTGGGTATTATGTTAGTGACATAGAATGTCTTGAATAAAACAAAGTACACAAAATTCTAGTCTACTTTTTTATACAAAATGCTTTAGTAAATACAATAACTCTTGGCTAATTCAATCGTTTGATAACATTAAAAGCAAAACGAGACATGGTTTGTGATCAAGCTTTTTTTGTGAAATTATTTTCATCATTTTTCTCTTTTGTCAACCGTCACTCAATCATATACTTTTTTTTCGGCACACAAACCACCGCTTCCTTGGTCTTCCATCCATCAACATTTTTGAGAAATTATTTTATTGAATGTAAAAACTTACCTATTCAGTTCTGAACCCCTCAACCATCTAAGTTTAACAAATTCATATATTATGGTTGTTAAGGAAAATGTTTATACATAAGTGCAAAATTATGTATATCTCCGTAAAGATTTTCCCTAACATTTGCATTTCCATTTAATAAATTAAAGCTGAAGGACTTAAAAGGTGCCCGTCAGACCCACAGTCACTAGATAAGCATTGTTGTAAGCTAGGTTAAGGGAATTCTGGCAACGATTCCTGTCCAATCTAGTTTTGAATACCGTTTTTAGATTATACTTGCTTTTCCTATAAATTGATTCGCTGATTGGCCTGTCCTGCACTGTGAAATGTTCTTTGTTAATTTAAACAAAGGAAATTTAAAACCTTCAAAATAAAATAAGATAAATGACAGAAGGTAAGATGATTGCATTCTTATCAGTACGAATTCGTTGCTGCATTGTTCACGGTGAGTAGGGATAGTCTGTGGTAAGTAATGCGAACCCCAGTGAGTCGGGGCCGGCGCTGCGTTTTCTCCGGTGAGTCGGACGTGGTACAGCGCCGCGATTTGGCAGACAGCTAGAGGTGTCGACCGGGACGTAATGAAGCTCTCGACTAGACGAAAGCGCAGTGTGCTGTGAGTGCCAAGGTCGCTTGAAGAGGCTGTGGGTGCTGACCAGGAATGTGCTTCCGCTGCATGCTGGTGGTCAGGAATACTCATTTGAAGCTGGCTCGCTGCTCGAAAGCTCGAGCTCGACGTCACGTTGCTCGAAGGCTGAGCTGACGTGCATTTCGGGGTAACCAGTTTAGAGTATGAGGAACAGGTTGGTAAGTTCCTCGATACTCTATAGAAAAGGGAAGATCCTCCGACTACGACCAGACAGTGGTGTGCAACTGGTGGGCAACTGCCCAACAGTTGTGGTCGGGTTTTTCTATATACTCTTAAGTCGATGTAAACTTTGCTTGCGACTTGTACGAAAGGTATGTTAGTTCTTCTGTCTTGTCATAGATGGCGCTGTGGTACTTTTTGGTTTAAGTTGCTTTGGCGTAGGTCGCTACAGATTGATTTTAGTTCTTTACTCGAAGGTTGCTAGACGTACTATTCTAAAACCATCACCAATCGCCAATATCCAATTTGCCAATCGGCAATACTATTGGTAATGCAGCTGAAAGACACCAGTTTTAAGTCTTTCTAAAAAATCTACAATACTAGGAAGACAGTTATGACAAACTCAGCTGCAAGAGAAAGTAGTGACAAAGCTAACATGCACTGTCCAAAAAGTTTTCATGCTCACTATTCACGAGAAAAATAAATACTTGGCATTTTTGCTACAAGCACTGTAGTTTGAGCACATGGTTCTACCAGTTTCTAGTGTAGTGGTTAGCTACGAACTTCAAGGTTGATATTTTAGCGTACTCCTAACAAGGTTTATATGTCGCAAACTCAGATTTTCATGACAATTTTACTTAACATGCTTTTATTGAATAGAAATGATCTTAAAGGAAATTATTTTTACATAAATTAATATTCCAAGGCATGTTTTCGTAGTTGATTACTTTATTGTTTTCAAATATTATTCCCATTTCCACGTAAACTGTAACATGCCTTATCGTGAAATATTTGGTCCAGTTCATCCCTAAGCAACCATAAAAAAGTTATCGCTCTCGTGCAACATTCTAGAGTTTTATCACTCTAGCGCGGCCTTATTTAAAAGTGATTCCATGTTTTATTAAAAACATATTTTAAGTGCTGTTGTGACACCTTTTAATAACTAGATTAAATAAACAGGAGTAACAATAAAAATTAAAAGCTCCCATTGAATTGCATGAAATATAAAGTCATTATCGGCCTAGCACTATACAATATAAAATCCTGACTGATCCGCGAGGGTATTATTTTGAATTGCAAGTAAACAAAAATATCCCGATAAAAAAAAAATGTAACAACATGATGCAACTGCCAATGGTTACATAGGACAACACTCCGGTCGCTTCTCAGTTCGTGACGTCATAAACAAACAACTGACAATCGAGCACACTAATTCCGAAGATGGTAATTTCATGTTTATTAGATTTTAGGGAATTGGGGGTAATTTGGGCACAAAAATCAGGGTTTTAAAATTCATCAAAATGAACACGTTTCAAGAATATTTTATGTTTCTTATTTTATTTGGATAAGTAACTATTATTCTTTTACGATTTCTCTGATTAAGTTTATTTCAAAGTTAATCCTATGAATTATTTAGACATTTTTGTTTTTTTTTATTAGTCACTCATGTGGATGAGTCTGACACTTCATTGGCAGAATAAACTGCTAAAAAAAGCCTGCAAATATTTATTTAACATGGAGTTCTAATAATACTGTCATTTGTAGATCTTTGACTGCTGTTAAGAGTAGTCAGAAGCCAGAAGTCTGACATCCAGTCTTACCAAGGGGTATCGTATTACCCAGCTACTTGGTTGTGGAAGTCAGATAGGCAGTCGCTTTATGTAAAATACTGGTACTCAGGTGCATCTGGTTAGACTGGAAGCCGACCCCAAGATAGTTTGGGAAAAGGCTGGGCAGATGATGATGGAGTTCTATTATTACCCTCAGACTAAAACAGAAACTGTAGCATGAAAACGAACTCCGAAAAAACACCTCATTCATTCGTACCATAAAGTCTAGATATAGACTCAGGTTTTCAGTACCAGCGTGAAACGGAACGAACCGTCCAAATATTATTAGCACATACATTTATAATTATGACAGTTAAGTGTGATATAACTAATTGAAAACAGTTATCGAATCGATCAGAATAAACGGCAATTCATTATGATATGACATTTCATTAGGCTTTTGTGTGAATAGTCATTTGACGACAATAGGGGATCGGACTGGGCAAAGAAAACGACATTCTATTTTGTCTGTCAGACAGGTAATACAAAAATATTAGACAAGTATTTTTTGTTTGATCAAAATATTAAAAAATGACTTAGTTAAAACTCATTAAAGTTGGAGAGTGGGGGCTTACTACGTCACGAGTAGGTATAAAACTTACCTACATGTGACGTCATGCGCCATTTCAACTCAATATATCTCCGTAATTTTATGACCACGTGAAAAAAGAAAAAACACGTGTCCAATACTTTTCAATAAACTACCCGACGGACAAAGAAAAAAAAATAGGATTATCCCCTATTCTATTATCCATCTTGTCGCTTTGATTTTTGGGATGACATTATACTTAACCAATCATTAAGTTTTTGTCGAAAAAAGGTCAAAACTAATTTTATGAATCTCTATTTTATATTAAATAATCTTTGAATTGAATTCACATCCTATTGTAATATTTGTGATGCAATAGTTACATACGCTATACATATATTACCTTTAGACTGCATCAGTGAACAAAGTTCGCGTTGCGGAATCACGGGCCAAAGATTATTTTATTCATCGACACGACCGTTAAGAAGAAGAAATAGTCTGAAATAAGAAAAGTCTGACAACATTAAAGCCTTGTTGTCAGACTTTTACTGAAGTTTAGGCATTCTTAGCTTTGTTCTCCCTGTTGATATACACAGACAACGAAAAGCCAGTCCTTATTTTAATTCCCACATCAAATCATCATTCATCATTCATCATTTCAGCCGAAAGACGTCCACTGCTGGACATAGGCCTCCCCCAAGTGTCGCCAGATTGACCGGTCCCGTGCGACACGCATCCAGCGGATCCCCGCAACCTTCACCAGGTCATCGGTCCACCTAGTGGGAGGCCTTCCAACGCATCGTCTCCCGGTTCGCGGTCGCCATTCCAGAACTTTTCGGCCCCATCGGCCATCTGTTCTGCGAGCAATGTGCCCTGCCCACTGCCACTTAAGTTTGGCAATTCTTCGGGCTACGTCGGTAACCTTGGTTCTCTTGCGGATGTCCTCATTTCTGATTTGATCACGCAAGGAAACTCCGAGCATAGCTCTCTCCATTGCCCTTTGGGTGACTTTGAGCCTTCTGATGAGGCCCATTGTGAGCGACCACGTTTCGGTCCCGTATGTAATCACTGGCAGCACACACTGGTCATAGACTTTCGTCTTGAGGCACTGCGGTAAGTTGGACGAGAAGATACCACGCAGCTTTCCGAACGCTGCCCAGCCGAGTCGGATTCGACGATTGACCTCTTTCTCGAAGTTAGACCTACCCAACTGGACCGTTTGTCCCAGGTAGACATAATCGTCTACAACTTCGATAGTAGAGTCTCCGATCTTGATAGGAGTGGATGTTACATGGGCATTCAACATGACCTTGGTTTTGTCCATGTTCATTTTAAGACCTACTCTTTCGGAAACTCTACTGAGGTCATCGAGCATTGTACTGAGGTCCTCCATGGTCTCAGCCATGACCACTATATCAAATGGCCCAAAACAATTATTCTTAACGTATACATTTATCAAATAACTTGCCAGGACAATCACAAAATAAATTTAAATTACTCTACCCTTTTCAAGTTGAAAGTTTCATGTCAAGTGGACTTATCATAAAATATGTCGCTTGTGATCTTTGCTAACAAAACTGTCAGTTGTGAATACTGGGGTATAATGAAGGTGTCATATTTTATTACTTTTCACACTCCTGAAGTATGTACTTTGAAATCTTTACTGGAAAAAAAATGATCTAATTTTTGTTTAGATTTTTTACAGCTCTGTAGAATATTGTCTAGGTTTCTTATAACAAAAATTGTTTTTTTTTTAATTTCATGTAAGATGTGTAAATTCTGCGTTATGTTCTTGCGCGATCTTGGTACTCTAGCACCCATATTTTAAGAGCCTTCCCAAATCCATTTTTTTCGACCCTATGTAGCCATGACAACAGTTGAAAACACCCACCAAATCGTCCCAAGAATCAAAAAAGATTCAACTAAATATAAAACTGCACTGTACTATCGCAGCCTACATCATCATCATCAGCATTTCAGCCGAAAGACGTCCACGGCCTCCCCAAAGTATCACCACAATGACAGGTCCCGCGTGACTTGCATCCAGCGGATCCCCGCAACCCTAACCAGGTCATCGGTCGACCTAGTGGGAGGCCTTCCAACGCATCGTCTTCCGGTTTGCGGTCGCCATTCCAGAAATTTTTGGTCCCATCCGTTGTGCGAGCAATTTGCCCTACCCACTTAAGTTTGGCGACTCTTCGGGCTACGTCGGTAACCTTGGTTCTCTTGCGGATATCGTCATTTCTGATTTGGCCAAGCCTACAATATTATGTAAAACAGAATAGAATTCAACTCAAGTACCACAAACACAGTCATAATTTCCAAGAAACTTTTTTAACATTGAAACATGATGCCATTAAGTATAAAAGGTTTTCCTACTCACCATATAGCTGAAATAGGTAACAAAAAACAAAACTTTTTGTGTCAAGCCCATCGTTTACTTCATGGAGACTAATCATAAGCAATCATTTTAACACATCAGGTGGTTATAATTGCGAAACGTTTATCACAACTCTTCCTCTTTGTTTTGTGTCCGTTTTCCGAAGCTTTAATCGACCCCTAAATATTAATAGTAATCTTGGAATTTCAACTCTCGCAACGAACGGAGTGTTGAAAATCCAACGGTTTGCTTTTAGTTAAATCTTCATTTAGGTGTCGCCTATTGTTAGTGAAAAGGGGCATTCAGTCTCTGAGAGATGTTCAGAAATCTGTAACCATTAATCTGTGGCCACTTTAGCCTAAGGAATAAAAGTGTTGTAGGGATTTGTCTACAAAACTATTCTGATTTTGTTTCGTAAGGGGAAATCGGAAATCGCTATTTAGGACTTCGTTTGAATTTATACGTGGGTCGACTACAAATTAACGGTAGCCATGCATTCACAAAATAATTTTGTCGACTGATTGTCTTTAAAATCTAAAAGAAAGTACAACTTGATCGACGTATTATGTGGTTTAAGAAAACGTTTTTTTTTTTTTTAATGCAAAGTCTACCAGCAAAATGCAAATAAAACTGACATTCTGGACTTGACACAAACACTATAATAGCTTGACAGTTATTCAAAATTGAACTTTCTTAATAGTTAAGACTTGAATATCATCATCTGCCTAGCCTGTTCCCAACTATGTTGGGGTCGGCTCCCAGTCTAACCAGATGCAGCTGAATACCAGTATTTTACATGGAGCGACTGCCTGACCTCCACAACCCAGTTAGTACTGGGTAATACTACAACACGGTTGTCACGCTTTTGGGCAACTAACTACTGTCAAAGATCTACAAATGATTTTTTTTTTTTTATGGCATCTCGCAGTTCAGCCTCTGAGGCTGGCTTCTGCTTAACCGGACTAATCCTGTGGATGCCTAGAATTTAAGGCCTCCAGCCAAGGCAGCAAAATTATCTGTATTAAGCGACCACTCGCTAAGGGCACCCCCTGCGGGGTTCGGTCTACAAATGAAAACCGGGACCAACGGCTTAGTGTGCTTTCCGAGGTATGGAGGGAACTCTGTAAGTAATGGGTGGTCACCCATCCACGGAACAACCTAGGCAAACGCGGCTTTACCTGATGATCGAACTGAGCGGCCGTCCTAACTTGATTAATGGTTTACTATGTCAGCAACTGAAATCACCTTTGATTCAACTTGTCAGTTCAAATAAACGAGAAATTAACAAACAAGCTCAAAGAAAAAAAAAATATGCAAAAAAAAAAGTTTTTCTCTCAAAACTCTCCTTGTTTAATTCTTCAAGAAATTGTTAACAATTTTTGCACCTGAACATTTATTTCCTTCAAGATTGATGAGATGCGAATGTAACAATTGTTCAAAAAGAGATTAGACTCGGAAAAAGTTTTCAAGCACGTTTTAATTTCGTACTTTTTCGTCGGTGAGGTAAAGAGGCTCTAATTTAAAAATAAATACCTTTTTCTAGAAGTTTCAATCTGAAACAAAATGGGAAATTATTTTCAAAATTGACGTACGGCTGAATTGTTTTCCTTTTAATAAAAACTTCATATCGTTCCCTTTACAGTTTCATGAACCTAATTCAAGTTCCACGCTGATTATTTGATTGTGTCCTTTACCAGCCTAAACTGTGTTGCTATTATGTGCTTTATTTTGAAATAATTTGTGGCCACATTTTAATTTATTCAAATTGAATAACCGTAAAACATACCACGCGACTCGGTTGAAAATAAATCATTTAATCTCATTATTGTACTTAACGTGATTAACATTTTAGGGACTCGCAATGATAAATGACCAGTGCGTAAGTAGGTACAAGTTTGATAATCAAGTGTTTTCCGAAACCAGTGTATTAGGGTACATACATATTAGGAGGTCCTAAGGTCTTATCGGCAAACGATGAAAGTTTCTTGTCTGTGGCTTAATATACTAAAATAAAAGAATTAATAGAATTGTCTAAAAACTGTGAAGCCTGTGCAACCTTTAGTGCTACTATAACTTATGGTTAGTCACAGGCAATTAAAAACCCTCCGTGTAAAATTTTTGAATTGTGTCGAATTTTCCTTTGGCCTACCCAATTGGCCGTTTTGCTGCGAAAGTCTGACAACCAGTCTTACTAAGAGGTATCGTATTGCCCAGTACTAACTGGTTGTGGAGGTCAGATAGGCAGTCGCTCCATGTAAAATACTGGTATTCGGTTGCATCCAGTTAGACTGGGAGCTGACCGCTGGGAGAAGGCTTGGCTGATGATGATGACTGGACGTTTGCTGCACATAGCAACCTCTTTGTCCGCTATATTAAAAATACTGGCCACTTAGACAAGGCTACCGTTTCCCGCGACGAATCTATCCCAAAAAAAAGAAGCAATTTCTGGGAACAATAAATTGAATGAGATCATGATTGTGTAAAATCCCTATAGGTTTGTCCGACGCCGATTGGTCTTAATATATTGAATAGTGATATCAATTTTGATTGAAAGAGAACCCGGTTACGCAATATTTGTGGCGTGGGATCTCCGTGGTGAATTGTTTGTTTATTTTTGGTATGTTTGACACACACTGACATAGTTGTTGGATAATTTTTTTGTAGTAAGAAACTTTTTCAATAATCATGTAGTTACATGTAGGACAGGACATGTAGTTCCAGCCAAACAAGTGGCTTATTGTTTACAAACAGATTGCCATAGAGCAGAAAATACATAAAAAAAAAAGTAAGAAATTTCGGTATTCTAAATATTACATACATTGAATATCTATAGACTTTTATCGTTGAAATGTCTAGTTATGAGAATTAATCAGAAACACGCCTGCCATGTTAAAAAGTGAACTAAAAAATTAAAAACAAGTTAATTATATAAATTAAACCGCGATTGTGTCTAAAAATTAAAAACTGAAAACCATCATTTTCATTGAACTCGGTGAACTTACAAAGAAATATTCCACAGACCTGTTCCTATTGTACTGTACTGAAGATTTTTTGGTTTCTTTTTTTGTTTTGTTTTTTGGGATAACGTAAGGATTCTAACCATACCACATACGTCGAAATCGGTTAAGGCGTTTAGAAGTTATGGTGGAACAAAGAAACTCACAAACATACATACAGTCTTCTTTGCTGCCGTTTAGCGGATATCCAAATTAATTATTCGAACAATAATTTGATAAAATGAATGCCTTTTGAATATTTTTAACAATCAGTAGTTACGTTCAGATTTAATATTTTACTGGAGCTATTAATGTTCAGGTTCTAAAACACATTAATATCGTTTTTTTTTTACACTGTGAAACTAAAATGTCTTTAGTAACTTTTGTTATCACGGAAGAACATTATTAAAATAAACTTGCAACAGTAGGGGCCAAAAACCGTTTGTGTTAACATGAAATACCTTCACTGAATATTTCTCAACAAACAGGGCTAAAGGAGAATATCAAAGACAATGTGAGCGGAGGTAAGTCCACCCACTAGTTACCGAAATTAAGCTAAACATTGGCCTCGAATGAGGTCGCATAGACACTACATTGTTTTAGAGGCTGTTCCACGAATACATACTATTTCTATGCAATATCAGAAGATAATGTGGAAATTTATCAAAGCAATACACCTAAACGCTTTCATTTTTAAAGGCTATTCCACGAATACATAATATTTAAATGCAATATCTGAGAATACTGTGGAAAGTTATCAAAGCAATACACCTAAACGCTTTAATTTTTAAAGGCTGTTCCACGAATACATACTATTTAAATGCAATATCAGAGAATACTGTGGAAATTTATCAAAGCAATACACCTAAACGCTTTCATTTTTAAAGGCTGTTCCACGAATACATCCTGTTTCTATGCAATATCAGAAGATACTGTGGAAATTTATCAAAGCAATACACCTAAACGCTTTCATTTTTATACACTACCGCTTTGGAAGTAATAATAACAGCTGCTCCATCGATCGCCAACGGTTCGATCCTTGGGTCAAGCCGCGCTAGTTTAGGTTGGCCCGTGGATGGGACCACCCATTATAAACCAAGTTTCCTCCGTGCATCGGAAAGCACGTTACGCCGTTGGTCTCGGCTGTCATTCATAGATGTTTGACATTCGTTACAGGTAGTCAGTGGCCCGAAAATCTGAGAACCAGTCTTACCAAGGGGTATCCTATTACCCAGTACGAACTGGGTTGTGGAGTTCAGATAAGCAGTCGCTCCATGTAAAATACTGGTATTCAGCTGCATCCGGTTAGACTGGAAGCCAACCCCAACATATAACTCATTGAACGGGCGCTGTCATTTGTGACTGGTCATCTCTTAGCTGCCACGGTTTATTTATATTACTTTATTTTTTAATTACTGATTTAATCTTTTACTCTGGACGCTCTTAACTTGCCCGTATTTCTACATTGTTCTCACATATTTTTAATTCTTAACATGAATGATGTAACCAAGATTTTGTAACATATTTTGATTTAAAAGAGTGTCCATGGAGTTTCTTGCCCATTCTTCTCCATAGAGATCTACGCTACGGAATGGGCAACTACAGTACTTTCACAAGTTATTATGCCTTGTGACTGGGACTGTAGCTTCGCGTTTTATTTTGTTTTTTTTTCACTTTCAAAAGCGCCTGTAATGGTCTAATTGAAATAAATGCTTTGACTTTGACTTTGACATTCAAAAGGTTAGGCAGGCGATGAATGTAGAAGTTAGATACCTAGTCGTTAATTAACCTATTATTTTTAAAAGTATTCCAAAAACAAACCAAATGTCAAAACAATTTAAAATAAAGCCGATTTCAAGTCACATTTTCACGCTTTGTTGTTACTGCGTTTTATGAAAGTTATTGCGACCCACGCGTTTTCAGTTAAACGCAAACACGAAAGTTTGGAGTTATGGGCCTCTAGTATGGAATGGCGGCAACGACAGCTATTCCTTTTGACCCGACGCTATGCTTTTGCGTAATAAGTTACATTTGTATTTATAACAATTTAATACAAATAAATTAGGTCGGTATAGTTATAATATTCGGAACCACCAAAATTGCAAAATTTCTCTGTCAGAAAAGAGACTAATTGTAGGATCTCTATAGGCTGATCAAGTTGTTTAGAAACTAAAATATTTAGATAACTTTCTCGTTGGTCCCGAGTTCGATTTCCGGGTTGGGCAATGTGTTTTTGGGTTGAGAGACCAGTGAGCACTATAACATATCCTGTGTCAATAGCTCATCTCAGTCGAAATTCGGCCAGGAGAACTATTATTTAGCTTTGCTAGTAAGTACATATTTTTCTCTGCATACAATTTTCAAAACATGACGTGTAAGACCGACGTCTAAGAAAATAGGTGCCTCTCCACACACCCGGCTCGCATAAAATGCATTCATAAGATAATTTGAATACCTTAACATTATCATTTTCATGAGATTTTAAGTCTTTGCTCAATTTACATTGTTGAATATGTTTAAAGTTTCTAATCGCATTATCCTTGCATTTCATATGCAAACTTCATTAGGGTGAGCTCAAAGAAAAAGTAAGTTTTTACAGTGGTGAGACTTGCAAATAAGAAATACCGACTTACACAGTTTTGTTTTTATGACTTCATACAAACAATACATAAAGAAAGTACCCAAATAAATGTATTTATTATTATGAAAGATTTGATTGAGGTTAATTAGGTACAGAGAAAAGGTACTTCTTAACATAAAATACTTTGACAAAATATTCAAACGAAAGCAGATTAAAAAATATTTGGGGCAATTAAATACAAAACTTTTAAGAGCAGACCTAATCATGTAAAAGTAATTCTGCTGTCAAATATATTTGTAGAAAAATCAAAACTAAAGGGCATTGTTCATGTTCATTCTCTTGCCCTTATTCCAATTTATTTGGTACTAGCTGTCCCGCGTAACTTCGTCTGCGTCACATTTTCCCCGTTTTTGCAACATTTTTCATTGCTGCTCTGCTCCTATTGGTTTAGCGTGATGATATATAGCCTACGTCCTTCCTCAGGTTGAAATCTATCTCCTTGCCGAATTTCATCAAGATCCGATCAGCCGTTTAGTCGTGAAAAGATAACAAACAAACTTACTTTCGCATTTATAATATTAGTTAGGATTTGCGAAACAAGTCTTTTTCTTCCATGTATTTTTATTACTCGTCGTCTCATCAGACACCTCCTTTCTTGCCATATGATCCTTCTCATAGTCCATCCATCGTTTTTTGAAGTGAAACTTCTTATGTGACTTCCAACAAGTTTAACGCTATCATGGAGGGGAAAATTTTCTAAAACTCACTAAGAGATGGCAGTATTACAAGATTTGTGACTACGTAGTTCTACTAGGTACGCAAGATGGCGTGCAAACAGTCATGTATTCGATTCTTTGGTGTGACCAGCCTTCGCTCAATTTCCATGAGTAGAATAACCTCGATAAACATAAGGAATAAAAATAATACAACAAGAAAACAACAAAATATTATTTAGAAGCTCAATAAAATAACGAGAGTGAATGCGTGGCACTCGAACGCATGACAGTGTTACGAAGTTTCACTTCTTCCGCACGGAGGGACTCCATGCACTGATTTTTTTTGGCCTTTATCAACTCATATAACTATCCGCATTCATTCTCAAAATAAAGGGCATTGATATATTGGCCAAATATTACCAGAACTAAACCATAATTATATTACCCATCCTTGTCCATTGGTTAACCTCATCAGTGACTTGTTTTCTTCTTTAGCCGTTCTTTTAACTGCATTCGTTCGTAAGTTAATTTCGTTGGGAACTGTTTCCGAACTTGTTCCATTTCACAAACCGTAACAGAATTACGTGAAACCTTTTGAAGTTCGTGTTTCGGGTAAATGAGGACCTTTGAGATTTCATGGGTTGCCTGAATGCATGGAAATGCGCTACGAAGTCTTTGACGACCGAAAATTCTTGTTCATTGCGAGCAAAGAAAGAAAATTGTTTTTATTTGGAATTAATAACACCTAACTTTTAAGTTATACAAAGTAAATAAACAAACAATACTAATAATGCTAAAAGAGCCTCAGCTCAGTGTAATGCCAGATAGCAACACAAGGTGTACCACCTGACGCTGATTTTCAGCTGAAGCCCACGAGTGCCATACGCTCGAAAACACAAACATACACATATTTAAAGTTATTTTTTTGCACAAATACCAATCGAATTGTATTATTACTTAAATTCATTAAGAAACAATAAGAAGTAAAAAGTACAAAATTAATAACATTGGTAGAATTGATTAACGTGTAAAAATTATAAAATACTTAATTACAAAATACAAAAATGCTAAATGATAAAATCTAAAAAATTATAAAATTGAAAACAATAATAAAATTGAAATTGATGACATAAGTACCTACACCGATAAAACGTAAAAATAATAGACATTACTGATTAACTTTGAAATCTAGTGTCTAATGCAAAAATTATAATTAACACGGGGCAAGAAGGCAAAGGTGGATGAAAACCTAGATGAGGCCAGCAAAGGTGTGGGGATTAATATAAATAAAGCAAGGCTTATACCCAGCAGTGTATGAATTCGGACAGTGAATATCAATGGTGACGGAAATACATAACAATTTTTTTTATCCCATTTCTGTGAAAGTTCTCCCCACATTCCGTCCACTTCTCACGATCGCGTGCCAACGGTGTGGTAATGAAATAACCTATTATAAAAATAGGTTATTGTGTCTTTTTTTATTTGTGATGGTATTTGTTTTGAGTGTGGTAACTCAAAACAAATACCATCACAAATAAAGAAAGACACTCGCACAGGACAGGTCGAAAAATGCAATGCCAATGCATTTTCTGTTAGTGTGATCATCATGAAAGACTTTAAAAAATTAATTAATGCGAAAATGTCGGTCAGCACTAAGATATATTGCTAATTAAAACAGATGCCTACATACTGGTAAACTTATAACAAGTTAGAACAATAAAGCAATTAGTAAGTTAGTAAGTGCGAGTAAATCGTGCAAGTAATATAACGGTATATTAAATAACGAGGGATCGTAGGCGCCTTCCAACTTGTCGGTTATAAGGATAACTTGGATAAATTTAATTTACTACAAGTTTCCGATAAACCCTGGGTAGCTTACTCATAACGGAGAATAGTCTATGGATTATGTTTCTTTTGTATTATGAAATTGACACAATTTAGGTTTGTTTTTTTGCACCAGAACTGGACTTGAAAATTTTAATAGCTATGCTATATTATTGTTATCGGAAAGCACGTTAAGTTGTTGGTCCCACCTGTCATTTGTAGATCTTTGACAGTCGTTACGAGTAGTCAGAAGAGAAAAGTCTGACATCCAATCTTACCAAGGGGTATCGTATTACCCATTGCAGTTACTGGGTTGTGAAGGTCAGACAGGCAGTCGCTTCATGTAAAATACTGGTACTCAGCTGCATCCAGTTAGACTGGAAGCCGACCCTAAGATAGTTTGGCAAAATGACAGCCGGGACCAATAGCTTAACGTGCTTTCCGAGGCACGGAGGAAACTCGGTATGTAATTATGGTCACCCATCCACGGCCCAACCTCGGCAAGCACGGCTTAACGTTAAAGATCGACCCGTGTAGCTGTTATTATTTAGCCACGAGCTCCTCAAATATTTATTTTTACATTTAATTAAATAATCTACAAAGTGGTCCCCCAACCTAAAGAAAATTTAAACACTTTTACCAAACTTTCTGTCCAATACCGTAATGAAAGAAAAAGAAAATGTTTGCGAATAAAAAGGCGGTCAAATACTTTTCTTTAACGATTACAAGGAAACCAGCAGAGCGTTGAATTTTATAGCTACTTTAAATACACGAAATTGTAAAGAATTGAGTACGATACAAACGAATTTCGTCACGAAAATACGACATGAATGTTGTTTCATTTTATTGGCCCATTTTATTTTGGTTTGACCTACAAATCAATCAAGTCATTTAAAGGTACCCAGATTGTATCTAAGTTACAGTAAAGGAACATAAAGACCTAAAAAAATATGAAAATAATCACCGTCAAGTCTAAATACAAAATCTTCTTACAAAGCAAAAATTATTCTCAACTTAACACAAATTCCTCGCTTTAAAAGCATTTCTCGGATTATCATTTCAACAAAGTTTAAAATGTTTTAAGAATCCGCTTATTTATTTTACTTTCCATCGTCATTAAATGCTCGTAGACAATTAGCTGGCCGCTAAGTCTGTCTGTCAACAACGCAGGAACGTGACTCGCATTTGTTTCCATTAATTGGCGACAAAAAATTAACCATTCCGGTCACAAAATACATGACGTTTATGAAAAAACTTGGGTTTTGATGGAAATGCTTTTAGTCTTTTTTACTTCTAGTTTATTTGGAAGTTAAGAATCCAGGATTTTAGGCAATGCAGGCTCGAATTAAATAAGTATTCTGGTTTTGGTTCTTAGCAAATGTAACATGCCAAATTTTTAAGTAGGGATCAAGGTAGACGGACCAGCCAATATTCCTAAGCTAAGTCTATATTACACCCCAATAATATAAACAGCCAATACTTTTGCCGCTACTCGACTTGTCTTCTTTCCTCGGGTTATAATCCACAATACCAACTCATGATGTTTTCGGACAGATGTTTTCCGTCACATTATAATTTAGTTCACTATTTTGCACTAAATATAGCATAGACTTGGAAACCAAAACTCTAAACCCAAAATAATCTATTATCACAGCAAAACTTTTTGACAACACATCAATCAGGGTTCAGCGGAGCAATTCAAGTCGTGTAATCAGTCACACATTACAAATATGTACGGGGCTCATCCATCACACACCGACAGCTTGTTATTGGCCACTATTGCATATTCTGTTTCGATACTAGAACAAACCAAACTTTTTTAGTGTATTTTTAGTTTGCTCTTCAGACGATACTTTGTTTCCTGGCATTCCTGAAAAGGTTTACTTTTGTTTTTCGGCAGAATGACGTTGTTGGTACAGTATGTATGACCACTTTAAGTGTAGTGTAGGTCAAGATGGCGCTGCTTGTCAAGAAAAAATGCATCGATTTGTCAAAGTTGGTATATTTAATTTAGTTCTTTAATTGCCCACCTGCACAGATAAGTTAGCTGAAGTTATGCACATTTGTGAATTTATCTGTGGAAATTCAAGATGGCGA
Source organism: Cerastis leucographa (assembly GCA_963082945.1). Classification (NCBI taxonomy): domain Eukaryota; kingdom Metazoa; phylum Arthropoda; class Insecta; order Lepidoptera; family Noctuidae; genus Cerastis; species Cerastis leucographa. Next base: position 5,399,788 of record OY720358.1, on the reverse strand, counting down.
CGTTAGTTCCGACCATAATCAAGCGCTAAAAGAGCCATGACGCACTCTACATGAGAAGATGTTTAGCGGGTTCTTCATATTGGTATTTATGTGTAATGTTCACGTGAAATAGAAAGATTGATTTAATGTATGTATAATCATGATAAAAAAGCGTAACTCGTGTGGACAAAATTCGATGTATATGTATAAATATATGAATGAAGCAAAGAGACGTAATTTTTGTGTCAATATGGACTAGAACGTGTACAATTTTTTAAGTCGGTAACAAAATACCTTTTTAACCCGAACTCTAGCGTATTCGAGATTTAAAAAACCTCACGTAGACTTTTAAAAATGTGTACTTTTTGGCCTAAAAAGGGGCCAAATCCAATATAGTATTCAATGGCCAATCTTCTAGTGGCTTTTCAAAACTTTCAATGTTCGATATCGAAAAAAAGTTCTAAAGACATTGCATTTTAGTAGAGGCGGAAAATTCGGGGAAATTTTTTCAATTGGCCAAACGTGCTTTTCATTAGACATGTTGGAAATAGTTTCAAAAGGTAGTGACTTTCTGTTCTAGAAAGGCGTTCTATTGGAATTTTCTTTTCAAATTAATCTTAGTCTTTATTATATTCTTCTACATCGAACATTTCAGTTATTATGTAAAATTTGTATGAATTTTATCAGTTACCTTAATGGTCATATTTTGACAGATCTATGAAAATCGTTACAGGTAATCTGAAACCAAAAAGTCTGATTTTGTTGTCAGGCCTTACTGAAAGGTAACATGTTAGGCTGAATTGGGTTGTGGAGGTCATATACGCAGTCGCTCCATGTAAAATACTAGTATTCGGCTGTACCCGTATAGACTAAAAACCAAAAACTACATAGTTGAGAAATGGCTTGGATAATACTTCATTCAATACACATTGTGGTGAGAGCAGCGGTGGCCCAGTGGTAGCAGCCACGAATTTACAAGCAGTAAACCGTGGGTTCCAACCCAGGCAGGCGCATTACTTTGTGTAATTTATTTCATCACCGCTGCCCTCAAAAACGGTGAAGGAAAACATCGTGAGTAAACCGGCATGTCCTAGAACTAAAAATTCGAAGACATGTGACATCTACCAACCTGCACTGGGCCCGCGTGGTGGATTACACACCACTCCCTCTCATAGAGAGGAGGCCTGTGTCCCAGCAGTGGGAACATTATAGGCTGATCATGATGACATATTGATAAATTCTCACTAGTAACGTGTTTTTATCATTATCATCATCCACAGCCTGAATTCGCCCACTGCCTTTTAGGACTCCTTTTTCTTGTGCCGATCTCCATGGTCCCACACCAGCCTCATCCATGTTATTCCAGTAGACGACATTGCCAACCTGTTTTACTTGTTCTATATTTCTCATTAAAATGCCTTCAATATTTTTGATTCAGAAATAAAGAATAACAAAGAGAAATGAAGTTAATTAGGTAATGGCGCTAATGTAATCCGGAATTCAACTTTGATTAGCCAGGCAGTCAAAAAGAGATTTTCCAAAACGTTTCTTTTGATATCGCTTGCATACCTACTGGAATTTGTTAGGTTTAATTTTCCGACTATTCAAAAAAGTCTTTTCTTTCTCTTTATTTAAATCTATACACATAAATTATTTATTATTAGGGACTTTTATACAATTGTTAATGCCAGCCCCATCGGACCTTATAACTTTATAATACACGCTTATCGCTTGCATACCTACTGGAATTTGTTAGGTTTAATTTTCCGACCATTCAAAAAAGTATTTTTTTTCTCTTTATTTAAATCTATACACATAAATTATTTATTATTAGGGACTTTTATACAATTGTTAATGCCAGCCCCATCGGACCTTATAACTTTATAATACACGCTTATCGCTTGCATACCTACTGGAATTTGTTAGGTTTAATTTTCCGACTATTCAAAAAAGTCTTTTTTTCACTTTATTTAAATCTATACACATAAATTATTTATTATTAGGGACTTTTATACAATTGTTAATGCCAGCCCCATCGGACCTTATAACTTTATAATACACGCTTATCGCTTGCATACCTACTGGAATTTGTTAGGTTTAATTTTCCGACTATTCAAAAAAGTCTTTTTTTTCTCTTTATTTAAATCTATACACATAAATTATTTATTATTAGGGACTTTTATACAATTGTTAATGCCAGCCCCATCGGACCTTATAACTTTATAATACACGCTTATCAGACCTTATACCGTAAAACGTAACGTGTCGACAAATTTTGATGAAACATACAAACAACGTACATATGTATTTATTTTGAGCTCTCTAACTATATCCTCTCTTGCAACTAAACAAAAAAGACTTAAAAGAGTGCATTCTGAAAGTTGACATCATATCAAGCCGCAATCCAGTATTTGTTTGCTTCGATCAATTTATTAATGAAATATTCCGTTGAAGTGTACTAACATATAGATTATCCATTGATATACTAAACTTTTAGAATGCTCCGTCTTAAATCTGACATCACAAAATGCTGCAAATAGAAAAATGTTATAAAGGCTTAGAAGAAACGTAAAGTGAAGCACAAGAAAAACATTGATAAGTCTGGCTTGGACTGAACAATGCTGTCTCTAGAACAATGCCAGCCGATGTAGATAGTGCACCGTTTCTCTAGACAAGCCACGGTCATGTGGCGAGGAAATTAATAAAGTAAAATGTAAACTTAAAAACAAAGTTTTTGAAACTGTAGGTATATATTGGAGTTACTGGCAAAGTTATGCCTGTTGGGAAATCAGATTTACGCTTAAAACTTTGTACTTGTGTTATTGATTGTTTAGTTGGTTATTTCAATTAGAAAGGAAGCAGTGTTTCGTATTTTTAGAATATTATAAATCTGTCGTGATCATTTAATTCGATATTGAAATGTTCTACTTAAAGACTACGTTACAGCTTTTTTACTACATAGATAAATTTTTGGCAGTTTTGACACTTTGATTATAGACGCCGTGTACTACAGAATCGGAAGACGCGTTGTTTCAGCCAATCGCTGAAACATGCAAATGTATATCTAATTTGAAGTGAATATAAATTATATAATGGTGTTGTACCATTACCTAGGTACAGTCAGCATCAAAAGTCGGTTAACACTTATAAATATTACACCAAGTTTTGTGCTGGTCAGTGTGATCTGATATTATATTGTTTTGCGAATTTGTGTAACCATTGATGAAAATATTGTTATGTCTTTTACTCCAGTCTGTTAATATGGATCGTTCTAAAACTAAGACGTCTTATAATTTTGTTTATGTAAAGCGACTTTTGCTGCTGACCGTACATAATATATTTATGCGGTATTTTCACTCCGCTGTTATTATTTGCTATTTGACTTCCGTGGTGTTAGAACTCCAACGACGACATCCAGAATAATATTTTCCTTGCATATTTTATTATAAATAAAATCTTCAACACCTTTTCCCGCATTATCAATACCTTAAAAATAAGGTCAACAGTAACTTGATATACATATAACATATTTTTCTATACAAACGACTATTCAATCCCTTTTGTGGGATTCTTTGGCGGGTGCTCCCAATTTGTCGAGATCAATCTGAAAGATATCCGTACATATATCATTGTGACATACTCGCTCGTTATATACTGTACATAAATCGATATTTTTATATATTCGTAACCTTTGGTGCTGTGTTACAGTTACTGAGCAAGTATCTGGCCCTGATAAGATAGCTGGATTATCTAATTAATCTATTTTTGATGTCACAATTAGTTTTCGATAAGCTATTGGTACACGACCTAAATGTGTTAATATGGTTTGTGTTGTCTTGGCACAGGAAACTGGTTCTCCATGTTGAAAAACTGGTATTTTTTTAAGTATGAATGTAGATGGCTATTAGAGTAAAGGAAGACCAAAGAAACGATGGATGGACTGTGTGAAGGTTTTTTTTTTTTATTTTTTTATTAAATGTCTACTAACAATTGTTCACACTGGAAACAGCGACATAATACATTCTTAAAATTAAATTACAGTGCAACAATTACTTATAGGTAAACACCACATGCACAGAACAGTAAATTCGGAAAATAACTTAGTAAATACTAAGCGCCAATATTCAATAAAATAAAATTAAACTTGAAATAGTAAAATAACAGAATAATGACAAAATTGATTGAAAATTTATATTAAATTAAAATATAAGTTTAATATAAGGTTGATTATAAGGTTGTTTAATATAAGGTTGATATGTAATGCCTAGAAAGGATGCTAAGCTAACGAGTAATAGAGAACTAGACGACATGCTGGGTCGACTCCTATTCAATTGGGATCAGGTGGCCTACCATGACGTCTTAAAAATTATTGTTTCATACTTATTCCAGAGTGGGAAAGAGATGGAGCTTTACAGGTCGTCTAGCTCCGTCTCTCTCCCACTCTGGAATAAGAATGAAACAAAAATGTTTTAAGATGGCACAGTTACCCCCCTGGGCAGGAGAATGTTGCCGAAACAGTGTATCGTCAGATTTTCTTTATCTTATTTACACTTTATTTCATTTCAGACAACGCACCAAATATTTTACGAGTACTTTTAACAAAGGCTGTTTTCGTGACAGACAATTTATTCTCTTGTCATAAACATCTACCCGAAAAACAGACTGAAATGATTACGCAATACAAATAAATCAAATGTTATCACAACCCACAAGGGAAGAAGAAAGCCTTCATAAAAATACAATCTCATTCAAAATTCAAAACTCATTCAAAAAATACAATTCAAAAGTGCGCAAACAGATATAACTGCTCTACGTTGTAACACGCAAATTCGAGCATCATAAACAACAATATTAAAGGATTCATTAAGGACCTAAATCGTTCCCGGAATGGAATAAAACAGACATTCCAGAATTTATGGCTTAAGGTCGGGGTTATGGGCTATTTTATGAATAACCGTTTATGATTATTGCTCTGAGATCCTACTATTTTATCAGAAATTCCCTAGTTTGCCACTTTAAGCGAAAATAATATTATCTCGTCTATCATTATGATTGCAATCGTTTTAAGTGTTAAAGCAATTGAAGCCTTATCGATTGATGTATTCAAATTCTAGGAATAGGATTGCAGTTTCATTTTATTCACTCAAAGTAAGCCAGCCATCATCATTCATGATCCTCATATCCTTATCTTAAATTAATTTGAGTACTCGTACCACGTCTCATCTTTCATAGGTTGACGGCACGGTTGGCGCAGTGGTTGAGCGATCGACTGCTGCGCTGCGTGTCGCGGGTTCGATCCCCGCACGGAACAGATATTTGTATGGCCTACAGATAGTGGTTTCCGGGTCTGGCTGCTTGTGAGTTTAAATGTTTGTTAACGCACCCACGATACAGTAGAAATTCCTAGTGAGCGGCAAAGTTTAAAAAAAAATAGGTACACATTAGCCGTCTCATCAACGTCCACACGTCCACAGTTTTGCATATACGTGTTTCTTTTGTCATTAATTCTGTTTAGTTCTTTATGCATTTTCTTATTTTAGTCATTAAAATTCATACACAAATCTGATACAAAACAAATCCACTCCTTGCACATATTTAACATTGTCTGACTTTTAAAAACACTTGTCAAAATTCTTAACATCACACGCACCCCATAGATTGATTAAACAATTACTTTATGCCTTATCTTGTAGAAATATAATCTATTCAGATTTCCACGCTTTTTCACACCAACATACTGCATACTAACTTAAAAGTTAATCTCCGAACTTTCGACTTAACCTTTGCTACGGAACTCGAATACGATATCGGATTGGTTTATAGGGTTCCGTACCCAAAGGGTCAAACGGACCCCTATTACTGAGACTTCGCTGTCCGTCCGTCCGTCTGTCCGTCCGTCCATCCGTCAATCTGTCACCAGGCTGTATTTCATGAACCGTGATAGTTAGCCAGTGGAAATTTCTACAGATTTTGTATTTCTGTTGCCGCTATAACAACAAATACTGATTTTTTTCATCGTATTTATAAATAATGGTACGGAATCTTTCGTGCGCGAGTCCGACTCGCACTTGGCCGTTTTTTTTTTTTTTTAATTTTGACTATCAAATTGTACATTTTATATGGTGAATACTAAATCGATCTTCGGTCTTCAAAATGGCGAAGGCCATTGCGAGGAAACCTTCATGGCCCAGAACCAAAAATTCTAAGATATGTGGTAGATTTGACGGCACGGTTGGCGCAGTGGTTGAGCGATCGACTGCTGCGCTGCGTGTCGCGGGTTCGATCCCCGCACGGTACAAATATTTGTATGCCCTACAGATAGTTGTACCGGGTCTGGCTGTTTGTGTATGTGAGTTTGAATGTTTGTAAACGCACCCACGATACAGGAGAAATTTCTAGTGAGGGGCAACGTTTAAAAAAAAAAAAAAAAAGATAGTATAATATGTGATCCTGCTTGTTAAGTTATGTCCCGATCCCTCTCGCTGAGAACATTATATGCTTATTACACGACAAGTGGTGGTTACATTGAAGGGTTAAAGCCTCTTCTCATGCGGGGGTGGAAAATTGCCTAATTGAATTGGTTAATCTAATCACCATCCACGCTAAGAGCGGGTTGACGATTTTAGGTTACTAGAATCAAGCAGTTTTTCTTTACGATCATTTAATGCCGTGACGATATTTTTAGTCATTAATTTGAGTGCAAAGTAACTAAATTAAGTAATAAATTCAGCATGAAGACTTAGATACTTTAATAATATTCCTCTAAAAGGAATTTAAGTCATTTAAATAACTCTTGTATATTACGTGATTCATATTAGGAAGGCTAAAATATTGAAATTAATTAAGAAAATAACTCAAGCCACGGTTGCTTACGACGCAAAATCTTCATCATTTTGTAATCTCGTGTAAATTTGATAGGTCTTGTGGCTGAAGAGGGAATCTTGCTAAAATCCGCTATAATAAACACTTTCTAAAGTATATTGAAAACCTGTTAGTATGAAAATCGGATTTACTAAACGTCACTTAGATAGTAAGTTCATTATACCTTATCTTATTCTATCATTTTAGGTGAGGGTAATTTTTCAGGGGGGAGGGAAGGTGTAGTTATATTTCACATCACATTTTATATACGGTCAGCTTATAGAAATAGGCTTCAAAACAGAAACACTTTAAAACGAAACCATGAAAATGGTAACTGCATTATTATTAACTAGACTATGCCCGCGGCTTCAGACGCGAGGTGTTCGGTCACTGTCCCACGGGATTGTATTACCGGGATAAAAAGTATTCAATGTGTTAATCCAGGTTATAAACTAAACTACCTGTGTCAAATTTCATCCAAATCCATTCAGTAGTTTTTGCGTGAAAGAGTAACAAACATCCATCCATCCATACTTACAAACTTTCTCGTTTATAAAATTAGTAGGATGGAGACACAATATAATGAGAATCTCAAAACACACAGTGAAAACAGAAATAATTTCGAGGACATTATTATAGCGGTCCAGAGACCACAAAGCGACAAACTGTACAAAGGTATCATAGAACTTGGGTCAGTGACACTGACACTTTTCTTGAATTAGAAAATAACTGTGTGAAAGTAGTTTCACGGATTTCATTTATTTGTCTTTTCTACTATAGTCTTTTGAACAATTATGTTTTATTTTTGTGTGACCTTTGTTAAGTGTCATAAGCATAGACTTAATAGTTCCACTCTTGAAATAGACATTGTGAGAGTGAGCAAGGCAAGCGTGGCTTGATGGACGTCATACGTCTTCGATTTTTTAGTTTTAGGACATGATGATTTCCTCAAGATATAATTAATAAAAACGTAAAATATACAAGGTGTTGTTTTGCATCCTCGTCAAAATTCAGGAAGTTGTCACAAAAGCCATAAATAATTTATTAGAATTATGGTACCTTGTTAATCCATACTAATATTATAAATTCGAAAGTCACTCTGTTTGTTTGTTTGTTACCTTTTCATGACTAAACGGCTGATCGGATCTTAATGAAATTTGGCAAGAAGATAGATTTCAACCTAGGAAAGGACATAAGCTATATATCATCACGCTACGACTAATAGGAGCGGAGCAGCAATGAAAAATGTTGCGAATACGGGGAAAATGTGACGCAAACGAAGTTGCGCGGGACAGCTAGTTATTAATAAACGCAGATTTTTTTGGTTGTTTATTTTTGTCACTATTTCAGAATAACCCCCTTAACGTGGTTTAGGGAATAAGAAATTATCGAATAAACGTGTGAGATTGTTTGTATGTGTGGAAGCGCGGGTATAAGGCGAGTATCACACGGCCCGCGCTTAAAACACGGGTGACTTCAGACTTACCGATTTCCGTAAAAAACAAAAAATAAAAATTACCTACCCATTCGATTTGATTAGGGACGAGAATTATTAGCATAGTTACCTCCTTGAATTTGACGAGGATGCAAAACAACACCTTGTATTTATAATATTTTATTGATACACACATAAATTGACTACGCGTATGCTTATTGCGCTCTAAAATTGTAACACAGCTCTTTTACAATAACAAGTAATGGTAAACCATCTTCTATTATTGGCGGAGGCACATATTGCTTATTAATATGCGGTGCTCCCGACCAGACCATGGCCCACTTGCTGGAGTGTCCAAATTGTCTCTTCATCAGTACTTTGGATGACTTAAGGAACGCCACAGATGTCGCGATAAATGTGGCCACATACGGGGCCCAAGACATTTAATATATCGTACCATCGACAGGAAAGAAGATCATCTATTACTTTACCATCGTCGACAGAAAAATGCCTTTGAACTTACAAAATCACTCATACAGCATCACTTTCACTGTCACAGTTTTTAAGCTTAAGGCCTCAGTGACCTCGCTAGCCTGAAGCAAAAAACTCTTCGCTCGTTAGTCAGTGTGAGCCCTTCCTGTACATTGTCCCGCCGAGGTTCGTTTGCACCTTTGTGTTAGACTCCAGTTCCAACTGCATTTCTGGTTCGTACTGGTATAGCAATGTTTTAGGTTGAAACGGATTTAGTTTTGTTTTTAGATGTTTTATCTAGATTTTTTTTTATCTCATCCTACATAATATAGACCCGGCAGAGGTGTACTTAAAAATACACCCACATTTCGCCAGTTATGTATAAGTCTCATGAAATAAAGAGAGAGACAATAGAGGGTCAGTGGTTGCTATTGAGAAATGGAAACTGGCTGATTGAATGAAAAACCCAATAACGTTTTGCCCGACCAGGGAACCCGCGCTTGAAAGAAGAAAAAGAAAGACAGAAAATATAAACCGTGTAAATCACCTCATCACGAAGCCGTCAACCAAGCATTCTGTACATGAAACTAAGTAACTTTACGCAAAAATTATTGCTGGGAAACGACTTTTTTTTGGGGGGTGTAAAATCATGTTTTTGTGGTAGAACTCAATGTAACGCACTCAAATCATTGTGCTGATGGACGGATTGAATAGTACGGGGGTACTGGAGGTGTTTAAAGTAAAAATCTTACATTAAAAACTTGTATTTAAAAAAATACTTGTCAAAAACTTGGAACTTTGACCCCTAATATCTCCGTAACTAGAAGGTTCCCAGGTATGGTGTAGAACAAAAAAATGATCGCAATGACAGGGAGAACCAGTGCCTTTCAGCTTCGTTAAGAGGTGTTTTACACCCTTTATTTATTACAAAAATAAAATAAAACAATAAACATATGTACAACGCAAGAAAAAAAAAATTAAAGGTCCAAACAGGACGGAACAAAAATGTTTATTGCTCGCACGTTGTGGCTGCGACAAGCAGGTTACCACTCAGCATGCTGTGCCATGGGGGACCCACAGCACAGTGGTGCTTGCAACCGCAGAATCTGCGCAGATCTACGAGGCAGTATCTGTACTGTTGTATATGTATTCAAACAAACAGGGCTATAATAACCTGACTTTTCCTAGAACGTATACCTTCCCCGGAAATTCGTTTATAAACACTATACAACCTTTAATCCTCTGAAAAGTAATCGGTTTAAACTCCAACACGGCCATGTGATTTTGTTATCACTTATCACATGCGCTTTCCTTTATCACAATCGTGTAATTGTTCAGTTTTACAAGATTACGCTGAACCATGACGCAATGCCCAGCCAAGCGTTTCATTATTACGTCACTGGTTTTCACAAAGTTCTTAAAAGATTATGTTTTTTTTGTCAAAATCAACTAAAGTATTTTCGCCACTAAATCGAAGGTTTGCAAAGGTGGTACGTTTCGGTAACAAACATATTCGAATGGGTCATTGATTCTGAATCTAGATTTTTCCGGCTTAAGGTGTCTTTTCGCATAGATTATTTATTTGACAGATGTTAGTTCCTAATATACCGTTAAGGACTAAAGGATAAGGCTTGAAATGGGCAGCGCTTTCACGTGTTAAATGATTACACCTTTCTGTGGTTCAATGGCTTAGCATTTTCGTAGTTTTAGCTGTGAATACCTTGCTTGGATTTTATTCGTTTTATTTCTTTGACCAAAAACATCATTTTTCGTGTCTATCTGTCTTATTATTTGTATGTTTTAACTTTTAATGTAAAGATACATCTTCTCAAGACTGATCCGTTTTCGGAAATTCTTTGACTTGTGATACCCGAGTGTCATACAGTATATTAAAAAATAAATGGACGTACTGGGGGATAATTTCCAACCATAAAGAGAACGAATCCGCGGGCAACTGTTTGCAAAGATTAAATATAGCAGTGTAGCGTAAATTATTTCTTTTTAAAATGGGAAAACGTTGTGTTTAGTTTATTATTCATTTGTAAATTTTTAATAAAGTTTAATTTCTGTTTTTATTCTTAGGTTTTAATATTGGTTCTTTTGTATACATTTTTACAAGGCGACGGACTCGGAAACCACATTAAATATAGTGATTTGTCCTGATAGCGCAAGTCGTTGAAGACGTCTTTGTACAGGGTTATTGATGAAACACCGACAACCTCTTAAGAGGTCATTCTACATGAGTAGAATGTTCATAATGATGACATTATGAACAACTTTTACTATGAGACCAAACCCAAAATCGTGAAACAAAAAACAGCTGTTCCCTACATTTTGACGAGATATGTGAACATAAAGTACGGACCAGATGTTTTTTTTTGCGATTTCAGGTTTGGCCCCATAGTAAATGTTGTTCATAATGATGAGTACAACGACCTCTTTAGAGGTTGTTAGTGTTTTTCCAATAACCCTGTATTTGTCTCTCGATCCATCCTAGTATTTTGCTTTTACTCAAATTATATTCTTAAATTTAACTGGGTATGTTGAACACCTGTTTCATCAACTTCTCTTTCTTAACATTTACAATAACAGCATCAACTGTTTGTGTAACATGTTTATAATGTAATCACTATAAAATAATCTAAACCACACTACACTGAATGTTTGCGACGTTTTTAACGGCGAAAAAGTCCAAAAATTGACGCAGTACGACGCAACATTTAAGTTAAGGTAAATGAGATTGTTACGTGGGCAATTTCGCTACAATTTCATTTCAAAATACGGTGCGAGTGTGGCAAACAATAATTGACGTGTTAAAATATTTTTGTCATGCTATACTGTGGGGCTTCGTTATTAGAGTCCTTTTTTAAATGTCAACTCTAACATATTGTGGCGTAGTCACGTACGAGTGATGTATTAATGGCTAAAAATCCACCTAATGCTAGAATAAAAGAGTTAATAGGTAAAATGTTTTTAAATCAGCATTTTGCAAGTCGACGTGTTCAATTTATCCACCACAAAGACTCATATCATCAGTGTCTAATCGTGCAGAGAATATTCTAGTATCAGTAAAAATTGAAAACCACCACAAGAACTGACCAACAAACTGTAATTATTCGTATTTTTAAAAGGTAGACTAAAATGGCAACATGAAAACAATGAAGAAAACTTTTTTTTTTACTAGGTTATGCTCACGACTTCGCCCGTGTTTTGTTCGGTATATGTCCCACGGGATCGTACTATGGGGATAAAAAGTTCCTATGTGCTATTCCAGTATATCCCTGTGTCAATTTCATCCAAATCCATTCGGTATTTTTTGCGTGAAAGAGTAACAAACATGTATACATCCTCATAAACTTTCGCATTTATAATAATATTAAGTAGGATTTGATTGACCGTTGTCTAACATAACCTTTTCTTTTGTAAATAGTTTCATAGCACATTTTTGTTGATCAATTATTTTTAACGACTAAAACTTATTTAGTTAATTATTAAGAAATAACAAGACACGATTTTATACTGCAAAGTTCAAGGAAAGTGGTACCTAGTTCGTTAAAACTTCCCCATAATAGTATAAGTTCCATTTTCGCAAGACATCTCCGGCCTAAAAGGATATAAATTCAATCCCAGTCTAACAGACAATTCTATTTTAAATCTGACTGGGAAGCAAGCCTACCTCTTCAATTTTCTGAGGTGCATTTGCTGTCTGAAGATCAAATCGGATCCATTTTTAAACATTTCGATCGAAACTTTATCCCTTTGATCCATGAATGAAGGCCAAAGAAATTTTATATTTGAATTCCGTATAGTACATTATTTACAAACCACAAATAGGTCTAAAATAATAATAAAATCGGCACAAGTACCAAACTGGAAAAAGAATTACACGTGAAGAGTCGACCAACCTGTTGGCGAAATCTCGAGATACTAGGTGGGCACTCGGACCCCATGGCACCAGTGTTTCAAGGCCAAAGATGTAGGTATAGTGAATCTTTAGATGTGCTCCCACTTTACTTAGGTAAAAAAATGCGAAAAACTGTCTGTACTGAGAAGAGTGAGCGCGCTCATGATAGATACGATTTTCAGTATGAATGAGCGCGACTATTCAAATGTCATTGTGACGTGTTTTTTTTTCGCAGTAGGGCAAGTCTAATTATTCAAACCTGTTACGAACGCCCTTGGAAATAGCCACTAGCCACATGGGCTTACAATATAGATATTGGTATTGAATCTCTAGATAACCAAGAGATTACCTACATAGATCTCGAAAGATTAGTCTACCCTATCGAGTGGCCGAATCTACAACACGTTACACCTTGTTTTAATCGGATCGCCCTCTAATTACTACGTGAAGGGCTTTGTCAATATTCCGCTTGATCGAGTTCACAATGATAATGGTGTGCAGGTAGATTACTGTGACAATGCCTGTTTAAGTGACGATTAGTTGGTGCCACTGAATTTTAGATTTGAACAAGGTCGGGATGGCTTACGAGTTTGTGACTTTGAACTCGATCGTGTTTTAAAATGTTAGATAATTAACCCGCTACTAATCTTGCCCGCGACTTTGCCTGCTTTAATGTCAGAACTAAGCATTCAGCAATGTAGTACTGGAATAATAAGCGCCAATCGCTCATTTCTTCAAAATCCGTTTTGAATTCAAGACGTGAAAAGGTAGTAGACAGAGTTACTTTCACATTTATAATAAAGCGCTTTGGGAATACTTTTATTATGCGTACCGCTAAGGAGTGGAATTCCCTGCCGGAGTCTGTGTTTCCCGATAGCTACAATCTGGGGGTCTTCAATCAAGAGTGAATAGGTTTCTTCTAGGCAAGCGTGCTTCACCGTCGACCACATCATCATCTTACCATCAGGTGAGATAGTGGTCAAGCGCGAGCCTATTTATAATAAAAAAAAAATCCATGGGTTTGTTGAGTCATTGCAACGATCTATACTTATCGATACCACTTTTATCTCAAGCATTTCTCCTGCAACACGGTTGCGTTCACAAAGAAAATCTTCACTGAAGACCTCTTTGATATTATATCCTGTCATGTTACGCAGGCGGTCGGCGCCACACGTATTTTTCTTCCATTATCCTCTATGATATTATATAAATAATTTAAAACAGCTTTTCATCCTTTAAAGTCATAAACTTTTACGTCTACAACTTCAATGAAACGAACATAATTTTATAGTAACAAAATTAAGAGTGAAACGATACTTAATTTTATTATTTATTTAAGACTTCAAGCACAGAGCTAAGAGGTGAATTTAATGCCATAGGCATTTTCTACCAGTCAACATTTGGGTAATGCAGAGACAAACATTTGGGTGCTGCAAACATTTTTTCGTGTTGGTATGATCCTTTACACTCGGGTGGCTTAATGGAATATGAATGCTGGCATAGTTCCTAGCGTAGGTATCGAGCGTAGCTGCCGAACAGAATGAAAGTTTGCCGATTGGCAAGAGCTGAATCAAACCTGATTTTCTATAGGTTAGGTTAGGTTAGGTTATTCGGGCTGTTTCCGCACTTAGCCTCTTTATTGGGCCATTGTACGTATGAAAATCCTCTGGTTACTCCAACCATCCTAGGTCCACCCAGAAAGCTAGCAGACTTTTCAGGCTTCTGCAGGCTACCGAGAGCGATGCCTGCGATTGAGAGCCCGTTGATCTCTTACGCTTCTGCACTCCATGAGCACGTGCTGTGGTGTTTATTCCGCCTCCATGCATCCTGTGCACAGAGGGCTGTCCGTCACACCTATGGTAAATAGGTATTTGTTTAGGGGGCAGTGGCTGGTTGTAATACCTATAATCTTGCGAATTTTGTGATGCTGCGGGCAAGTCTTCAAGATTATTTATAGTATTAATTACGTAAGATTCTCTGTATTCCTCTGCAAATTGTGCAGAAAGTGTGCCAACCTGAAAAGTATGTAGCACTCCTCACTAGGAACATAATTTTATGCTCTTGTTATCATTATAATATTCTCGCTTTGTGTGTCTATTTGCAATTCGTCTTCTTCAAGGTAATGAATGTAAATCAAGTGTAGATTTAATTTAGGAATTGTGGCTTTAGTTTCGGTTGTATGGATGTATGCAAACTTGAAGTTGTTTTGGAATACTAAGCATATGTTCTTGTTTGATTTCCCTAGTAGCTCTAATGAGATGTTTACCGATGTAAATTCTGATCAGTGAGATCTAGGAGTAGCATCAATGTATTACCTAACAGGGCTTTTCAATCAGCTATCCAGCTTTGCAATAAAACTTTCGTAACGGCACCAAACGTGAAATTAGTGAAATATGCCCCCGACCCACTTTCAGCCACGGCGGCCAATATCAATGGGGGTTAGCGAAGTGCTCTCTGTTCCTTTGCTAACATAGTCCAATGGAACGGTAAAGTGTAGTCAACTAAAAACCGCAGACAGTACAGTTGTAAAGGCACTACAAAAATGGCGTCATCTATGCCACGCCACAAATCAAAGCAGTTAAAGTTTTACGCAACCCGTCAAAAACTGTCGGGCCCACCAGACACAAATTTCGTCTGGTTGGAGGATCCTTCCTTCTCTATGAGGGATGAAGAACTTTACACCCTGTTCTTCATATCCCAAAAAATAGTCAACTTTTTACACATAACTTACATTATTTACGTAACAGTCATTTCAAATTTATTTCACTTTCCTGTTACTGAATTATATGACGACCCAATTTCTTGATTTGAAGTGTGAACACGTGAAATATTGGAAAAGGTCAAGAATACTAACTTAGGAGTTCGTTCGTAATTCGAAGTCACGTGTTGACTTTTAAAGGCCAATTAATATAAAACTTCGTCTTCATTCTCCTTTTTTTTTTTTTTTCATGTAATACTGATTCTGATATTCATCTGCATCTGGTTAGACTGAAAGCCTACCCCAACATAGTTGGAAAAAGGCAGATGATGAAACTTTTAAGAAAATAGGGGATCGGACTGGGTAAAGAAAACGAAATTCTATTTTGTCCGTCAGACAGGTAATACAAAAATATTAGACACGTATTTTTTGTTTTATCAAAATATCAAAAAATTACTTAGTTAGAACTCATTAAAGTTGGACTTACTACGTCACAAGTAGGTATAAAACTTAGGGAACTATATTTCTTGTCACCAAAATTTATATTTGTCATCAAAGTTGTATCACCTAATAAATAGATCTATCGCCACGAAATATTTTCGTTCTCAGATAAATAAAAAGTATTCCCAGGTATGAATTATCAAATAAATGTTGATATATGTGTAAAATAAGAGATAAATTACCAATAACATTTTAGTGCATTAGATGAATATAAACTTCGTTCTTATCTATAATAATAGTTTTATTACATAATGACTTTGTGCTCAGAATGGTAGATCTGTCACCAAATAAATAGATCAGTTCCTTATTTCTATGAAGAAATGCCTAATACTAGACATAGGGCACATCAACTCGGACAGGTTAGGTTCGAAGGGGATGGCGGGGTCTAGTGAGCGAGCGGAGCGAGCGAACTAAGACCCCGACATCCCCTTCGTGTTAGGTTACTTTAAACCCTGCAGAGAGAAATAGGAGCCCCGCATAGCGGGGCTCCGTCGACTACGCCTTAGTTTGGACCTGTGGTTTGGAGTTTTATGTAAACATTTTTACATTGTTTGATGATTCAATTTTCGTGACACTTCTATTATTTTGAAACCTAATAAAATTACTTGATGATTGATATTATTTCCAAGTAATTCTTAATTAATATTTAGGTAAGCGTTTTGATATTATTTGATGATTCCATTTAGGTGACAGATCTACTATTTTGGGAATAAATATTATTTATTAGGTTAATAAAAATGCATTTATTAGGTTATTGATAAAATCATACCCTAAAACTTACCTACATGTGACGTCATGCGCCATTTCAACTCAATATATCTCCGTAATTTTATGACCACGTGAAAAAAGAAAAAATACGTGTCCAATACTTTCCAATAAACTACCCGACGGACAAAGAAAAAAAAATAGGATTATCCCCTATTGTACTGGAGTATACAAGGTGTTGTTTTGCACCCCCGTCAAATTTCAGGAGGTGGTCACAAAAGACATAAACAATCAATTATTATTACGGTACCTAGTTAATTATTAATAAACGCTGATTTTTTTGGTTGTTAAGGTTTGTCAGTATTTCAGAATAACCCCCTTTACGTGGTTTAGGGTATAAGAAATTATTGAATAAACGTTTGAGATTGTTTGTATGTGTGTGAGAGAGGTTATAAGGCAAGAACCAGACGGGCGGAGTTTAAAACACGGTTAGTGGTGGTGGTTCACACTTACCGATTTCCGTAAAAAAGAAAAAAAAAATACCCACCCATTTTTTATTTTTGATTCGGAACGAGAATCAGTAGCATAGTCACCTTCTTGAATTTGACGAGAATGCAAAACAACACCTTGTATAGTTTCAACTAGGTCAACTGTCCGGCAGTATAACTGTCTATCGTTTCCCGTAGTTCTTTCTGAAGTGCTGAATAAATTAAAACTTTGAACGTGTGGCGGGAGAGGCGTTTTGTATGTAAATCTTTACATATGTGTGTGCAATGCTTACGATTTTTTCCTTCATTGAAGTTTATAACAAGCACTCATTTGTACGTAGGAATGGTTAACTTATGATTTAACAATATTACTTTAATTTTAATGTGTATATTGCTGTGCCCAAACAGGGTCTATAATATTGTACTTAGCTATAAGCTTGTAACACCTTATAAACACTATAGAATGCAAATAAATTGTGTAATAATATGAAAAATGTCTATTATAAAAAATAAATGCTACTGCTGAGTACAAGGTTCTGTGTTCGATTCCTAGGTCGGGCAAAGTGTTACTGGGTTTTTCTATCTTGTTATTGGGAATTTCTCATAAGTAGCCACGGATTTTGGATTTGTGCCCGTTTGATGCTAATAGGCTAGCCCCCTATGGGGATTAAATATAACTGGCGAAATGTGGGTATACTGGGGTGTAAATAATCGCATCTTGCAATATCATTTTGTAAAAAACAAACAGTCTCGCTACTTATCACAAGTTTTTCTTTAGCCTTTGTATCGTAGAGCCTTGCTCATTTATTATAGTTATCCTTACTCCATAAGCATCCAATTATTTGAACATGAAAGCTAAACGAGCTTGACTATCCAAGAAATCCCTTCTGGGACCATTGTTATAGTTTATAACCCGAAATACGAGAATATTCCATTCAATGAACAGTGAAAGCAGTTAACTCATCTTCATGTCTGTGTACCTCAGAAGCTTATTTCCAGCACATTAATTCAACAATAGACTTACTATAATGACAAGATTATCTCTTGCAGCATAATTGTTACAAATCTTACGGTAGAGGGCGCTGTAATTCGATACAGTTCCATTAACTCAGGAGACGGCTTAACAAGCTTGAAACCAACACAAATTGACCTCATATAAGATGCGGTCACACCCGTTTGCATACAATGTCCGGTAAGCTACTGGAACTATTCAGAGGCCTAAGCTAATTATGCAGCAAGCTCATTCACGATGCTCATATACTAAACTTGGGAAGCAAGTACAATAGACTAACTAGTTAGACTTGTGGAATAATTTAGAATGATGATAATGTTCGTAATTTGTCAGACATGAATAAGATGACAAACGACAAAGTGACGAGACAATTCAATGAAGCAACGATGAAAAATTACTCAGCGGATGTGAGGATGTTAGACTAATTTTATCGGGACTAAATGATGGATTTGTGAAATATAATAGCATCGGAAAAGTTCTTGATTGATCGATTACTGAATAAGGTTTTTGACAAGTTTGAAAATATTGTCGATTTCCAACATCCGGATAAATTACGTGCTATTCACCTATCTAAACAAGATACAGACGAAGCATATGAAGACTTCAAAATTTACAAAACATCCGTGAACATTTGTAAAACGACAAACTATTTATGCCATCTACCAAGCGGGCCTTACTAGCCGTATCGCGAGCTAAACGGGGCCGTTTGCGGCCGATCGGTGGGACAACCGTTCAACTGTAAGCTGCACTTGGAAATCTAGGCAAAACTTGAAGCTTTTAAG
Source organism: Cerastis leucographa (assembly GCA_963082945.1). Classification (NCBI taxonomy): domain Eukaryota; kingdom Metazoa; phylum Arthropoda; class Insecta; order Lepidoptera; family Noctuidae; genus Cerastis; species Cerastis leucographa. The sequence goes on along the minus strand of OY720358.1, from coordinate 5,380,952 downwards.
TGCAATGCAATCTTTTATACATACATATAACTATGGACGCTAAAGTTTTTACAATAGAGTCTGAAACCTCTTGATAAGGCATTGTGTGTTGCTGTTAAATGTAATGGGGTGGAACGTAGATAAGAAATGGGAGGAAAGTACGACAGTATATGAAACACGTATTTGTTCGTTATAAACTTTATAGCTACAAGAGATTTATATGAATGAAATGCGTGACCTTCTATAAAATTTTCAGTATGTCCTTTATTCGTAAGAGTAAATTGGCTTAATTTATTATCAACACGATAATCTCATCTTATATCATAATTAAACTGTATTACACCTGTTAACTTGGAGCTTAAAGTTATTTATTTAAGGCTTTGTTCCATTATAAAAGTATCTAATTGTACGTTTCGTTTATTTTAACTCTACTGATATGTTTCGCTGAATTTTTTTTATTTGTGAGCTACTAAAGAAATATGAAAATCAACACTCATTAATATTCTGAAGCTGAAACTTTAAGAGCATTGTAATGTTATATTCTACTTTTCCAGTTGTAACATGGCTCCGACATTTTATCTTAACAAATTCAAACCGTCTGCACTTATCAAGAAAATTTTAACTTATAAAATGCGATGGGTTTTGACACTCTACCGCAAAATTGAAACGTTCCGTTTTAATAGAATTTTTGTCAATATTGACGTTGATTTCGTTAAAAGAACTTCCCTTTTCATTTTATTTTTGGACTTCAAGCTTATTGATAGGTTTGTTTAGGATATTTAATAATGGTATTGTATCGGTATCTTCGTTTCCTTCTTTATTTTCTTTCACGTTAGGGATAGGTGCGTTGAAAATAAACAAAGCAGCGTTTTCTACTCTTGCATTTATTTCAACATTCTTTGTCACCTGTGAGTCTTATTCTATTGTACCGTCGCCTACTTTTTCTACGGATAAAACACGATAAACATAAACATTGGAAGATGGTAGGAACTATATTATACTGATATTAAGGTTGTAGTTAGAAAATAAATTCACTGTAAGGAAGCTGAAGAAAATTGCCTGTTAAACATATTGGACTCGACTGTATTCAATGCTACATTTATTATTGTTTACGATTTTAAGGGCTAGTCCCGCAGTAAAAGATTTTTATTATGAAGAGCTCAATGACCTCTTAAAAGGTTCAGAGTAAACAAAACGGAAAGCTTGTTTGACATAGATACATAGAACATTCTTTATTGTAAGCCAAATAACAAAGCATATTTACGACACTATTAATATTGTAGGTAAAGCGGCGAACTTATAAAAGTAACTCAACTTCATTCGCTAACGCTCTGTCGTACATATCGGTCAGGTGTCAACGTATTTTTTATTTGTGCTCTAACTACCGCCTACTCGAACGAAAATGACCAAGTGTGTTAATTGCAACAAAGGAATAACGAGCAGATCGCCAGGACTGGAATGCAGGTCATGTGCTAAAACTGTTCATGCTAATAAAGCCTGCTCTGGTCTTACTGCGAAACAACTATCTGCACTTCGTAATGCGGACAGCCTGGACTGGATATGTGATGAATGCAGCCACAACTCGCCTAACAGGAAATCATCCTTCTTTATTCCGGACGACGAAGACGAAGAAGAAGAAGTCGCGACCTCCAGTAGAAACCTTGGTAACTGCAACATAGATAGTGACAAATTTCTGAAGGACATTACTGCCGAACTAAAGAAAGTGTTAAAGAAAGAATTACAACCTATCGAACAATCAGTAAGTCTCTGCAGCAAAAAAGTAGACGAGCTGACAAAAACAGTGGAAATCCAAAATAAGCATATACAGGAGTTACAGAAGAAGTACACCCACCTTAGCAACGAAAAATCACATCTAGAACTAGAAATCAGCTCACTAAAACAATATGTGCGTAATGTAGAACAACAGCGCCTGGATAACGTGCTAGAAGTGGTGGGAATCCCTAAATCTCAAAACGAAGACCTTGGATTGATATCTGTCAAGCTGGCTGAAACACTCAACATGGATAAATCGCAGATCCTAAATGTTAAACGTGTGGCAGATCGAAATGAACGTGAAGGAAACATCCAGTTAGAGTTGAAACAAGCAGAACAAGCACAGTCATGGGTGCGTACATCCAAAAAGGAAGAAGTTCTGCTGGAACAAATTGTGTCTGAAGCCCCTACAGAAATGTCTAAGTCAAAAGTGATACTGCGTCGAGCCCTTACAAAATCGAATAAATCGCTATTGTGGCTGGCCCAACAAAAACTGCGTCCAGCATACAAATATGTATGGTTCCAGGATGGTAAGGTGCTGCTCCGTAAAGAAGAAAAGGATAAGCCTACAGTCGTACGGTGCGAAATGGACATCGATCGGCTGTCGACCACAACGCAGGCAGTACGTCAACAAACCTATCGGTAATAGTTTTAAAATAAGTTATCTCGGATCTCTCTCCCGATCACAAAGAAATATTCGACTGTGCAAATATCAATGTTTTTAGTAAGCTTATACCCTCCATTAGTAAAAGTAATCTGAATATTGTTCACATAAATATTAGATCCATAATTAAAAATTTTGGTTGTATAACCCAATTAATCAGCTCATCCAACGAAACTATTGATGTCTTAATCTTAACAGAAGTCAATATAAATGAAAACACTGTTCATATGTACAACATCGATGGCTATGAAATGCACAGAAAGTTGCGTAAAAACAGAAAAGGCGGCGGAATAATAATTTATGCCAGAGATGGCTACGTATTCACACCAATGAATCACTCGTTAATGCACTGTGAATGTATAATTGGTCAAATTACTACACCTCGCAACTATCACGCATATATCTGTGCAATTTATAGACCACCAAGCGAAAGTAAACATCTATTCGTAAAAGAATTAAGCAGTGTCTTAACCAGTTCTACTATTAAATCAGACGACACTTATTTGCTGGGAGACGTAAACATAGATCTAAAAACATACGACAACATACGAGAATACTACGTAAATAGCATGTCCGAGTGTGGCCTAACGAGCGCGATATCTGACTATACGAGAATTGAAACACGCGGAAATAACACTTCATGTAGCTGTATAGATCACATCTTTATAAGAACGCGTTCGTTAGATCTGTACTCGGCCGCACTCGGAACTGTATTGGCTGATCACCGCATGTTAATACTGTCGTGCGTAGGACTTGACCCAACACAAATACAGGTTGATACAAAAACGATACAACAATTTGATAACGTTAAAATTAAATCTTTACTCAACAATTTAAAATGGAGCGAAATAGATGATACAGAGTGTCCAAACAAAATTTACGATACCATTAAAAATAAATTTTATAAATGTTACGAGGAATCAAGATGTACTAGAAAAGTTAATAAAAATAGTAAAAGGAATAAACAGTCATGGATAAATAATAAAATTAATAACATGTGTAAAAAAAAGGACCTATTATTTTTAAAATGGAAAAATGATTCCACGAATAAAATACTGCGATTGGAATATAATAATATACGAAACAGAACTCATAAAATCATCGAAAAATCTAGAAATAAATATTATCTGGAAGAAATAAATAATAACAAAAAGAACCCTAGAAAGCTATGGCAAATCCTAAATAATTTATCAGGTCGTAATAAAAAGTCGGTTGATGAAACCATCTTAAGAGCCTTCAAAAACAATAATTTGGAAATAAAATCAATAGCTGACAAGTTTGCCATAGAATTTAGAAACAGTGTCAAAAAGATCTTGCCCAAATGTAACCGTCGTCTACTGAACGAATCAGAATATACGTTTCCCCATAACACATCCATGTACTTCAGGAAAGCTACAAATAACAGTGTTAGTAAAATAATTAGAAACCTTAATACAAATAAAGCTCCTGGAGTAGATAACATTAGGTGTGTTGACATAAAATCTATCTGTGACAAGATGACAGGCGTTATTGTCAAATTGATCAATACTAGTGTCAGACAAGGAAAATACCCGGAAGTACTAAAAACTGGTATAGTGCGCCCAATACATAAAAAAGGCAGTTTTGCCGACTATGGTAATTACAGACCGATCACTATTCTGCCCGTTATCGACAAAATAGTAGAAAAATATGTCTGTAACCAGATACAAGACTTTTATTTAAAAAATGACGTGTTATCCAGCACACAATACGGTTTTCAACCTAATAAGTCCACCTCACAGTTATTGTCTAGATTCACGGATGAGGTGAACGAATCTCTTAATGATAAAAATAATGTAATTTTACTATTTATCGACTTCAGCAAGGCGTTCGATACTCTGAGACACGACACGTTACTGACGAAATTAGATAATTCTGGAGTTCGAGGACCAATACTCAAGTGGTGTGAGGACTACCTTAGTAACCGTAAATACAACGTCAAGATCTGTAGTGAAACCAGTGACGCCATTGAAGTTACTGAAGGAACAGCCCAAGGTTCAGTATTGGGACCCTTACACTATCTGACATATGTGAACGACATGGAACATGTGGTCAATCACTGTTCCGTTTATCAATATGCAGATGACACATGCCTTGTAGCTACGCACAGAGACGTTAAAGTTGCAGCTCAACAGTTACAGGAAGATTTTACACGAGTTTCCAAGTGGGCACATGATGCTGGACTGGTCCTTAACGCAAGCAAGACTAAAATCATCCATGTTCACTCTAGCCATTTAAAGCACATTACTTCTTTTAATATAATCGCACACAGTCACAGTTGTCTTCACTCCACTCCGTTGGGTACGTCATGTCGATGTGAGGCAATTGATCAAGTAACTCACCACACCTACCTTGGATTAGTCGTGGACAATCGGTTTAGCTGGACTTTCCACGTGGACTCAGTCTGTGATAAGTTGCGGGCTGTGCTGGCAAAGTTTTACATTTTGAAACCCAAAGTTCCTTTCAAAATACTTCTCAATATGTATATTGCCTTAGCGGAATCCATTATAGCTTACGGAATTACGAGCTATGGGCGAACATTTAGATCATACATTGAAAGAATTTCCAAATTGCAAGTTAGACTTTTAAAACTCATCGTACCCCGAAAAATAAAGCACCAAAGTAAAGATAATGTCGTCGAATTATTTAAATATTGTAAAGTGTTGCCAGTACAGACTAGAATTGACATGTCCCTCTTAATTGAGCAATTTAATAACCAAAATATTCAAATACCCATATCACATAAAATAATTACAAGAAGTATCACCAAAAATAAACTTATAGTACCACAGACTAGAAATTATTACGGTAGGCGAACAGTTAAATTTCTGATTCCCACAATAATGAATGAAATACCAAAATCCATAAAAGACGAAATAAACGTGAAAAACTTTAAGCAAAAATACAAAAAATACTACTACAACTCCATAAACGACTTAGTTCAAGGAAATAATTCACAAAACACTTGTACAAAAATATAAAAAGAAGCAACCTGTATAGGATATGCAGCCTAAAACCGGCTTTCTAATGAGCGCCCAATAGCAAGCAACTCGGATTCAAAACATTACGTGTTATTTACGGATAGATGTTTACGCCTAAAATATTTTTCGTGTACCTACATTTTATGTTATAATTGTTTAGTAGTGATTAAGCAGTGTTGTTTTAGCGAATGTGAGTACCAATACAAACCATGTCTGGTTTAATGGTACAAAACAAACGTAACTTGTGTATGAAGATTATAATGATTAAATAAAAAAAAAAAAAAAAAAAAAAAAAAAAAACTATCGTGCAAGATTTCATGCTTCTAAACCCAGTTGGTTAGTCTGTGTGTCTATCATACAAGTATGAATGATTTTCACAAAGTATTTTTTTTAAGACTAAAGAGCCTTTCCTTTGGCCGCAACTCGTCTGATGTGCACCAATGACGCGGCCTAGTGTGGACTATGCGTACTGAGAAGAAACCGATTCTTTCAATCTTTGAATAGATCTAGATTATAAAGTTTGAGAAACAGAGAAGCTGGCATTGAGTTGATTTGAATAAACGAGCTGTGCTCACATAACGTCTGTTACTCATTCAGTTTCATGACAAGCTTTGTTGGTACTATTCTTCTGCTCATAATAATAAGGTTAATATTCCCTTGTTCCAGGATGGTGCGTGTGACCTGCCTGCTAGCGAGCTGCGTGCTCTTCGCCCTACTCCTCATCGTGCCCGCCTCTGCTTACCCCAGGTAGTGGTATAATATACAGTTTGAATTCTCCAATATAACCTTACCAAAAAAAAATTGGCATTGTTTGAGTTTGGAAAGTTAGGCTTATCGCAGGGATATACCATCTTTACAGACTTTATCACACATCATTCAACATGCAGCATCTAGAATTACTACACTGAGGTATTATCAGGATGATGACGCTGATACGCCTATTGATTTGACAGAAATAGTAATTATGTATCTTCTATACAAATAAATAAAATTGAAGTGTCTGTTTGTAATATTAAAATAACCGCTTTTTACTCCATTCATATGAATGTATATACGGTACATATACCAAAATATTTTTTTACAATTTTTGTCTGTCTGTTTGTGTGTGCCGGCTAATCTCTGGAACGGCTGGACCGATTTTGACGGGACTTTCACTGGCAGATAGCTGATGTAATAAGGAAAAACTTAGGTTACTTCTTAAATTCCACGTGGACGGAGACGCGGGCACGGTTCGCAACGTTGATCCAGTGGTCACAATCGCGGTTGCTGAGCATGACGTCCCGGGTGCAATTGCAGGGTCGGGCAAATTTATATTGGGGTTTTTATCAGAAATTTCTCAATAGCAGCCACGGAGTCTGGATTAGTGCCCGGCTGATGGTAATAGGGTCGTCCATTGCCGCTATTACATGGGACTAAAACATAACTGGTGAAATGAGGCTGTACTATTAGGTACACCTCCTAATTCTTCAGGGATTACAGGCTTGCTATTATGTACCTAATTTACTTCAAGCAACATTCTCGAATATAACATATTTTTTTTAACGTTTCCAGTCCAAACAACTACTTCCGCGAAGAAGGACAATACGAACCCGAAGAGATCATGGACATGCTGGGACGCCTCAGCAACCTCATCCAAATGGAACGCAAAATGGAAAAGTACGTTGATAAAACTGTTATTCATTCATTAATCATGATTTTCAATACTCATAATAGGACTAAGCACAAAAACATTCATCATAAACAATTTCAAAATGGCAGATGTTACCAAAACCAAGTGGCGTACCATGACGTCTTAAAACATTATTGTTCCATTCTTATTCCAGAGTGAAAAAGAGACGGAGCTATACAGGTCGTCTAGCTCCATCTCTTTAAACTTCTCTTCTTCTTCTTCCCCTGTTTAAATTAACACTATCGCGTGGAACATCTACTGGATCGAACTCATTAATAAATCAGCATTGACCATCGGCCCAAGAAGAAAAATACTGTCACTCTTCTATTTTATCTTGTGGTTACTGCCTATCCTGGTATCGGAGTTTTTATGCCGCCCATGGGCCTCTGACTTGGCTTTACATGACTTCAAGAAATATGTCACTAGCATGCTAGTTTCGTCACGATGTGTTTCCTTTACCGAAGCAAGTGATAATTATACTGTCACTGATTAGTGTAGATACAATAAGATTTGGATTCTCAATAAAATATCAAAGGTTTCCAAAAGCAACCAAGTCATAGTGTTGGTTGGTATTGATTGGACACTGTAATTTCATTACATAACAACTCACTGTCACATTTTTTATCGGATCCAAAGTTCTGCATGATTTTTAGTTGATGTTTTTCAAAAATTTTATCATCACCGTTGTGGGGCTAAATACCTTCCATTCACTCATTTTATACGTATTTCATACTTGTACATCTACTAGTTCTTTATTAATTAAAACCCGTGCTCTTTCTAGTTATTTACAAAAAATCATAAAATATTATAAAAATTAATTAAAGGCTCTCATGGATCTTTTCATAAAGAACTAATAATTAATTCTGTTTGAGTTTTCCTATAAAGATATTTAGTTAATTTAGTTGGGTAATAAAACTTATTGATTATTGTAATTTTAACATCGCCAACATTTAAGTTATCATTTTCTACTTGTGTAATATCTGGTTTTATCTTTTTGCAGCTATAAACAGGACATTACTAGGTACGTCTGTATGCCGTACTTGGTTACCTTAGATCAATGTGAAAACTTCTTATTTTTCCATACATTTTAGTTTTTAGTTGTTGGAAATCTAATGACAGATATATGTTTTCATGCATGAAGTTACCCTTTTGGCTTGGATTATGAATATTCCTAAGGGTCCGTGCACACAGACCGGCGCGGAGATGAGAGCAGTTTTATTATCACATTTAAAACATAGTTTTGAATCATTGTTATAAGGTTTATTTTTACATGTCACTTCTTTTATTATTCAGAATGCTTGAGAACAAACCTATCCAGCTTAGTGTGAAATAATAAGAAGAGCCGACCGGCCGCTCTTTCACACTCGCGCGGCTGACCGGCTCCGATTGCGTCCTCGCTCGCTCCGCGACCCGCATGCGCCGACAGCAGCCAAGTTAGCCGCACAGTTATAAGCGTATAACTCGCGCCGGTCTGTGTAAAAAAAAGAGCGCCTGCCGATGCTCTCCGAGCCCGTCTGTATGAACGAACTCTAATGCTTCAGTCTTCGGTTAATCAACAAGTTAATCTTTTAGCTTTATAATATTAGTTGCTATACCTGCTAGCGTGTCCATCCAGCTTTATTATATCCAGGATTATTGCGTCTGGTCTGGAGTTGTACAGTTTTCTCATATTACTGACTAAACCCTCTCCTAAATATATCTCATTTACGTTGATATTTTAAAAATCTGTGTAGGTACCGTCTTCCATTGACTAATAAATGGGTACTTTCACAAATTCCATATGAATGTCATTCAGACTGGACTTTTAATATTCAAACTCACCTTTAATTTTAATACAATAATGATTAACGAGTTTCTTTCTCAAAAAAACTGTACTTTTTTTTCTGTGAAACAATTTTCTTTTGCCAAACAAAGGCAATATTATTGCCCTAGTGTGTTACGACAGTAATATGGCCTTATTCCCTACAGACCCTGATTAGAACGTTGGTAGCTCCTGGTACTTCTTGTTATTATACCGCAGATATCTGGAATACCATGTTTTGGAATACTAACAATATCTATTCTATGAAATAGAATTTTTCCTATTACAAAAATATACGTATCTAAAAGAGTACTTATGCATCGATCGCGTTCATTTTTATAGCTGTTGTGATTGGAATATTCGTTTGTTTCTCGTTATAATAAAAACGTTCACAGTCTGGAATTTCCAATCAAAGTGAACGAAGACTGAAAGAAACAAATAACCACCGAGAGCTTCAAATTAACGTGAACTAAATAACAAAGAAAACAAACGAGCATTGGAAAAAATGGCCTACTATCTGCTGCAAGCATTTTTTTGTTTAGGGCTACATAAAAATGTTTCAAGCGCTTCACGCGGAACAATTTACAATGTTTCAGGGGAGGCATTCACATTAGCATCCCTGTCCACGTTTAGATTGAAGTCAGCATTTTTTACGCCCCTTACGAGCCTCACGTAGACTCTAGAAACTGTTGGACAAAATACTTTCGTGGCTACAATTTTCAAAAATGAATTATTTGTAGAGTTCTTTTAGTTTTGTCTCTCTGTATCTTGCGTTTGACACTGTGTATACTTTTTGATTGTATTAAGTAAATTATGTTTAAAAATAGCTGTCCTACGGCATTATTTGTCCAGACGGATCTAGTATTTTTATTTAGTTACGCCAAGAACACCATAATCCATTCTAAATATACCTAATCCTAATGCGCCTTGTTAAACCAATTTTAATTTTGCTGCTCATAGCGAACTAGTTCGCTTCTTGATTTGCTTCACTTATCACTACCTCATACTGAACTAACGATTACTTCTCTACTTCCAGCGAGAAGCGAGCCCTCGACCTTGGACTCAGCCGCGGATACTCCGGCGCCCTTCAAGCTAAGCATCTTATGGGAATCGCAGCAGCCAACTTCGCCGGAGGACCCGGAAGGAGGCGACGAGATGCTCACTAAACCCTTAGCATAACCACCCGAATACTGCACTGAGGTGGACAACAATACAACAACTATAAACTTATAATCACATCTCTATGCAGTAGATAACTATGTAAGCTTAGGACAATCACCATCTGGCTGGCTCCATATAACAAACATGTCATCCATATAGATTATAGTCAACTTTATTCAAATTAACGCTTAACGTGATATATTTCTAGTCAGAGATTTATAATAACATCCATGTTGTAATAATAATGTATTTTAATGGATTATACGGTTTAATACAGTTGTAGTTGAATTTGGTTATAACCGTTAGACGACAACTCAAAAATATTTTTTAAAAATATTACTTAGTACACATCCATTTAATATGTTAAAATAGCAGCTATCTTTCCTTAACCTATTAAGTAATAATTTTTGAACTACTTTTATGGAAAACTCAGAACAAAAGTGGCCACCTCCACGTTGTACTTAGTTAAAAGTTTTTAAAAGACAAAAAATATTTTTGACTGATTTTATACATTTCTACGAGTCTGAAGATGTACCTATTCTAGTCACCACTAGTCGTGTCGTACTTACTTCAAAATTCTCATTCCATTTCGGTGTCAGTATTCCTTCAGTATTAAAATATTATGAACTATCTTTCAACTTGTAAGATTTTAACACGAAAACGCTTCAAAATTATTGTAAATTAGATCCTACAGTACCTACCTATTCCTTAAGAAATCCCAACTCTTGTATCTATAATAGATTCAATGTTACCATTCCTATGTATGTACGAGGCAAATTAGTAAATAGATAAAAATTAAGTGATAAATACCTCCTGTCTAGAGTTTATTGTTAAAAATAAAGAGATATTCATATTTATATAAATGTGTTTATATTAATACTTCTTGTTATATCTTTGTCTATATTGTAAATTTAACAATATCACTTATTACTGCATTAACAAAGGCTTTTCAATGAAATCCCCGAGTACTCATTAATTAGAGAAAGTTTCGTAACAAAGAAACCAAACTACCAAAACCTATAAAAAAACCTACCTTACCTTTGGCAGTAGGGACACAGAACTTATTTAAAAGATTTTAGAGCAGCGCCCTCTATGAAATATGCCAGTTAACGTTTTGGCATGCTTCCTAGCGACATCTAGTAACTAATTGAAGAACTTTTCTTTTAAATGGCGCTGGCTTTGTACGAGGGCTGCTTTACAAATAGGTTCTAGCAAAGATTCCTAGATGGCGCTACAACCCAAGTACATTCGTGGAAATTATATGACTAAGGAATGTCTTACTTTTTTCTAAATAAAAAATGACGCTAGGATAAAATATTGATTACAAAATTATGGAAATACAGTGCAGCAATAGCAATGCTAAGTACATACAGTCATACTGATCGTATACCTAGTATCATAGATTAAAAAAAAACTTTTTGCAAAAAGAAACCGTTTTCCAAATAACTTCACTTTCGGAAGTCGATGAAATGGTTTGTTTCATTGACTTTTTTGCCACTGATTTTTTAATGTTTTGTTGGAAGACGGTTTCTTTTTGCAAAACGTTTTTTATTTTACCCTTTCTAATTGTATACCATATAAATTCTGGTCGCTTGAAGCTGGTATAGACTAACATGTACAAAAACAGTGCATTTCTAACCGTATTACATACCTACATGCAGGTCGAACTGATATCCTCCCTTTTTGAAGTTGGTTAAAAAATATACTTATAAGTTTTGGGCAACTAAAACAAAAGAATATCACATATCCAAAACTTTGTGAAACAGAAAAGAATCGTGACACTTACAACACTCAAACGTTAATTTTCACTACTCAACTAGTATCCCGTATGGTCTAGTGGCTAGGATACCTGGCTTTCACCCAGGAGGCTCGGGTTCGATTCCCGGTACGGGAAAATCTTTTTGGATTTTTATTCTTTATTTTAACGTAGATTGTAATTTTGCTTCGATATTCACTTGTTTTCACACGACAAATTGTATATTATTCTGCTAAAAAGCCACACTACAAGAAAATACTGATTCATCATAATCGTCTGCAACGATCCAAAGAGCAGTGTCAACAAAGGTGGGACGAGCAAATAAAAGCATCCACTACAACAAGAGCCCTGACGCTAGCCACTTTTCTCCTACCTCACACAATTTTGTTTAGCGTTCGGGGGCTGAGGGAGGTCATACTTTACTGGACTGTAGCGGTGGCATGAATTGTGTATTCGGATGAATGCCCATACACGTTTTTTCAACATGGCCGCTCTCTTTAATTAAACTTAGTTGTGTATTTAAAGGCACGAGTTTGACAAACAGATGGCTGTTAGACAAATATAATAGGTTATTCAGGTGCTCAGTGATTTGGCATTGTTTGGTTAAAAACTATAACCGTCGTGTTTGCTATACGACTTCGGTGAGGCGCTTTCGCTTATCTATGTAATATGTGATTTAGCCTTATCGAGATTGATAGAAAATTCTGTCAAAAATTGTAAAATATTAAACTGAATTACGATATGAAATTACAAGATATTTTATTAAGGGCGAGAGGTTCCCTTTAAATGCATAAGGACCAAAAATGAATATAAAAAAATATATAAAAGATCTACGAATAAGTAGTATGAAATAGTAACGGTTCATAAAGATTGCAATAACATTACAAACGAACACTTTGCTTGTATTTCCCATCCACGAGAAAGCAATAGCGACGTTTACACATACGGCGACACATCAAACTATGCTGCCCAGTATAACATGACCTCAATTTGTATGAGCTTCCTGTACAATAAGAGATCAACTTAATTTGGATTTGTAGCATGATTGGTCGCTATCCGTACCAGTGGAATAAAATGTATCGTTTGTCCGATCCCCTGCCTGTGTGTGAGAATTTCATCGAAATTTTTACAGCCAGGCCTGAAAAGGTAAAAAATACAGTCACAGTCTTACTTTTGCATATAGTGATTTGAAACTTCTAGGTTTAAGCGCGACTAGGCAGTAAAATCGACTCGTGTGCCGTGACGGGAAAAAAAGTTGCGTCCCCACCCCCATGCCACGAAAAAAAACCTTTTCCTATTAGAATAAAGTTTGTTTTGGATTGTTTGTTGATCTTGTTTTGTTTTTTAAAGTTCCACGATCAAGGTTTTTTTCTTACTTTTACTCAATATTTCGTTATAGTTTTTTAGTAATGATTTGGTAATTCTATTAAAAACATAACGTTTCACAACAGTTTATGCAAAAAAAAGACTGTGTGACTGTTTTTGAAGTGAAACTTCTTATGCGACTTCCAACAAATTTAACGCTACCATGGACCGGGGAATATTTTCTAAAACTCACTAAGAGATGGCAGTAGGTATTACAAAATTTGTGACTACATAGTTCTACTAGGTAGGTACGCAAGATAGCGTGCAAACAGCCTTCGCTCAATTTCCATGAGTAGAATAACCTCGATAAACTTATGTTATAATTATGAAATAAAAATAATACAGCAAGAAAACAACAAAATATTATTTAGAAGCTCAATAAAATAACGAGAGTGAATGCGTGGCACTCGAACGCATGCGTGTAGTATTACGAAGTTTCACTTATTACGGAGCGGGGGGACTCCACGCACTATTTCTTTTTTACCATTTCTGGCCTGGCTGTGACGACCAACTTTTTTATGTTCGTATAAAACAGAACATTAGAACTACATCATCGTCATGGTCATTCTGTTATAACACGCTTGGTAGCAGGGGTTAGTCATGCGCGGCAATATGATGTGTTTAGTTCACAGGTGGTCGCTACTGCCCATACTCCTGGAAAAATCCTTTACCGTGTGGCTCTTTGTGTAACCTGAAGTCATTCATGCAAATTGATTCATAATAATGTTGTATTTCTTTATGAAATGCTACGCTGTTGCAGTTATATATAGTTTGCTAGTGTTATTTTACGATAATACAAAGAATAGACTAGAAATCCAGAGAAAGACTAGAATAGAGTACCTAAGTAGATTTGTTCGTGACTTGCCTGTGCTACTAACATTCTTACTACCAGTAGTAACACGTGCAAAAAAATTGCCCGTGTTACTGCCGCAGTTGAAAGTATTAGCACGGGTAATTATTTATTGCCCGTGTTACTACTGGCGGTTACAAACAAAAAAAGAAAGAAAAACATTAGAAACTGTGATGATATTAATAACACATCTAAAAGACAATTAGTAAAAATAAAAAGAAATTAAAATAACCCAGCTATAGTACTAGGCTAGCATACGTTGTTGTAAGAGGTTGCTATATTAAAAGTTCTGGCAGTTTTGGGTAGGTAAAACGAGTTCTTATCACCGTCGAAATTCTTGACTTGGCACGCGAGACGATGGCAAAAGACCGGACGGCATGTCTTTGTATCCTTGAAAGACGGGTAGGCATTTAGTGTAGGACGAAACATGTGTCGATACTTGCGCGATCAAATCTTCCAAGATCTTTTCTTCTATTTCCATTTTCTATTTCAAGCTCATCGCGCTGCCGCTGCGGCTGCAGAGAACCTTTTTTAATTTATTTTTTTACGGATGGGAATTCATCAAATGACTCCTCCCGCACTGGGTGGAGCGGGAGGGAGTGTCAGACTTGTACTGAGTAAAATCCATCCATGTTCCTTCTTCGCCCTTTGTGTTCCAGAGCCACGGTATCTCTTTCGAACAACCCGCAGCCCTGGCAGGCATCGGCTCTCTCAGACCCCTTCCGATTTGCTGACATCTCCTTGAGGCGCGCGTGAAACACAAACACGCCGTCGGCACGGCCTGTCGTCATAAGACGGACGGACGGTGAGCTGGCCCATTACTCACCGGCCACAGGCACGCGCCTACGGTGGCCAGGGGCCACTGGTTGCCCCCCGACGCCCGGTGCGTCTCCCGCGGCGGCTGGGACGTGAGGTTCTCTCCCTCTCACGTTCCGCCACCTCCTTCGCTAGCATGACTGCTTCGCAGAAGGAGGCGACGGCTTCCCATTCCCTCTCGCTACGGGCCATGGATTGAACCAGGGCTGGACGCGAGGTCGCCGCCGCCAATCGCCGCTATGAGGACACGGCGGTGCTCAGCCCAAGCGGAGCAGACCTCCACGGTGTGCTCCACCGTGTCCTCAGGCCGATCCTCGCAGTGGTGACACCCAGGCGTTTCCTACCACCCGATTCGGTGCAGGAACCTCCCGAAGTCCCGAAACAACCGTGTCTGATGAGGACCTGCGTCAGGCGGAAGGTGAGGGCGCCGTGGCGCCTCTCAAGCCACTCCTCAAAGAGGGGACTTATCGCCACTATTGTAGCGTGCCCCTGCAGAGAACCTCAAGTGGCGTAAATATAAATCTCTATAAACCTTTGTGAAAACTACATTTTCGTTCCGTTTGGGTTTAAAACGGGGGCTGTGGGGTCCGAGTGCCATGTTCTCTTTTCTATCTTGAACTTGTATTTATTTTGACAAGACAGTGACAGGAATAACGTTCAGCTTATGTATGTGCTAAGTAACAGTTATAGACCTTGGCCTTATATTTTATCATGGCTGTACACTGTCGACCGAGAGCTCTCTCTATGTCTCTTCCAAGACGTCTCGCAGTAAACCGACAAAAGACGGACAGCGAGCGAGGAACACCGGAGCTAGACGATGTTACTATTATACACTCTCGCACTGCCTTGGAGTATCTCGGCGAGAGCGTAAAGCCAGTACAGCCACCATTAGAAATGGTTAAGAGTCATGAAAACGTTCAGTAAGATAAACTAAATTACCAGCAGGTTATGTAAAATTATACTTACGTCTTTCTTTTTCAAATATCTCTCCCAAATTAGCTCTATAATTAGACTATCTCACTACTTATCCATGATGGATCGACAGCATCCACGCAAAGATGCTCCCATTCCTTCTCCGCTTCGCCACTCCATTTCCTGCATCCATAGTTTTGAGCGTCGCGTCGCTTGGCATCCGAAAACCGAGTAACCGAGTTTCAATCCACAAGTGATATTGATGTCTTGTCGTTAGCCTACTTCCATATATTTTGTCATCTTGTTCCTACTCGGAAACAATTTTTAGTCGTCGGTCAAGATAAAGTGGTGTGTATTTATGAAATAGTTTTTTATTCAATACATTGCGCCGCAATAGGAATTTCTCTTGTATCGTTTACATACATTCAAACTTACATATACAAACAGCCACACCTACTACCTAGATTATACAAATATTTGTAGATCGAATACCGCGACATGCAGCGCAACAGCCAGTCGCCGTCAAATTTTGCCGGTAGTTTGTGTTACAAAACTAAATGATTTTGAAATTGATTAAGGTACCCGTTTTTTTCTGTATGGCAATCTTCTTGAATACGATGCATCTGGGGTAAACAGAGGGTTATTTCGGGCTCCTATGAACAAAATCCCATTGTTCCCACGAGAGCCCTTGTAAACCGAGTGAGACTGGGCTCTAGCTGTCACTCTATGAAATAATCGGAAAAAAGACTCCTGTATTAAATACGGTACACAGTATAATGCAGGTATCCAGTTAAAAGAATGTCTCAACATTTACGTCTCTGTTGAAAGTCCAACACATACGTACGAATCGTTCAACAAAAAACGCAATATTAAAACCGTTCCTACTCTTGCTTTTCTAATCTGTAGTTGTTGGCTTAGTTTTATAATACAACTAGCTGTCCCGTGCCACTTCGTCTGCGTCACATTTACCCCGTTTTCGCAACATTTTTCATTGCTGCTGCGCTCCTATTGATCGTAGTGTGATGATATATATTCTATAGCCTTCCTCGATAAATGGGCTATCTAACACTGACAGATTTTTTTCAATCGGACCAGGAGTTCCTGAGATTAGCGCGTCCAAGCAAACAAAAAAAACAAACTAGTCAGCTTTATAATATTAGTATGGATTAGATTAGATTTGCATGCTGAATTTTAGTGACCGGGATATGTAGACACTACTAATCGTTGACTTGTACCATATTAACGCAAATAAAGATTACTCGATTCTTTCATATTCTATCTGACATAACAATCGTTCCATCTTTCCTGCTTGACATCCTACATTTTCCCGGGCTAAGAGCGTTCTCCACGAGGTCACCGACCCGGATCGATATTGCACCTCCGAAGCTTCGTAAGGTAAACGCGAGGAGCAAGCCACTAATTAAAATGCCTAGTTTACGTGATAGCTTGCCTGAGAGCAATAATAACTCATCTTTGAGCAATTTAGCTTAGGTTTCTAAGCTATATCGTTTAGTTTATTAGTGTTAATAAACACAAGTGTTAGATAAGTGTCTACGGTGACTGTTATAAGAGAATAGACGGTACAAAAATAGGAGCAAAGATTGATTGAGATTTAACTAGTGATGTCATGAAAGAGAAAATGATATGAATCGTTAAAATAACAGAGCAACGGTGGCCCAGTGGTGGCAGCCCCGACTTACGAGCAGTAAGCCTTGGGTTCGAACCCAGGCAGGCGCATTACATTGTGTAATTTATTTCATCACCGCTGCTCTCAAAAACGGTGAAGGAAAACATCGTGAGGAAACCGACATGTCCTAGAACAAAAAATTCGAAGACATGTGACATCTACCAACCCGCACTGCGCCCGCGTGGTGGATTACAGCCTACTCTCTCTCTCGTAGAGAGGAGGCCTGTGTCCCAGCAGTGGGAACATTATAGGCTAATGATGATGAAGTTAACATAACGTAACACCACGCCTGTAATCCCCGAAGAGTTAGGCAGAGGTGAACCAAATAGTACCCAAATTTCGCCAGTTATGTTTAAGTCCTATGTAATTGGGGGCGAGCCTATTGCCATCAACCACCAACCATTGGGAATTTCTCCTTCCTCCTTCATATTCCTGCCGGATAATAACACTTTGCCCTCTTTGCCATTTTGAATCGTTAATTTACAGTTAAGTATTTTCACGATTTTAGTTTAAAATGTATTCGTTGGTGATTTTTTCTTCTATTAGTCGAGCTATATGGATGTTACACAAGGCAGTAGACAATTTTTCGTCGGTACTTTTTCCTACAATACTGTATTACACGGTCAAAATGTATGGCACTGCTGATTTTTTTTAATTAATGACATCATTTCTATCATCTGCCTATAGCCTTTTCCCAAATTATCTTGGGGTCGGCTTCCAGTATAACCAGATGCTGCTGAGTACCAGTATTGATTGCTAATCTGACCCCCACAACCCAGTAACTGGGTAATACGATACCCCTTGGTAAGACTGGATGTCAAACTTTTGGCTTCTGACTACTCGTAACGACTGTCAAAGATCTACAAATGACAACCGAGACCAACGGCTTAACGAGCTTTCCGAGGCACGAAAGAAACTCGGTATGTAATTATGGTCACCCATCAACGGATCAACCTCGGCAAGCACGGCTCAACCTTAAAGATCAACCTGTGCGGCTGTTATTATTAAGCCACGAGCTCCTCCAATGAAAAAAAATCTATGTGGCAGGTAAATTTAACCTTCACAAAAGTTGATAGTATCTAAATTGTGCAGTTTTGTAAACAGCTGTTTTTTTAGGGTTCGCTACCCAAAGGGTCAAACGGGACCCTATTACTGAGACTTCGCTGTCTGTCCGTCTGTCCGTCTCTGTCACCAGGCTGTAACTCATGAACCGTAATATTTAGCCAGTTGAAATTTCTACAGATTACGTATTTTTGTTGCCGCTATAACAACAAATACTAAAAACAGAACAAAATAATTAGCTACATTTTTGTAAGGGGGCTCCCATACAAAAATGTGATGTTTTTGCTCGTTTTTATAAATAATGGTACGGAACCCTTCATGCACTTGGCCGGTTTGGCGGTTTTTTAGGGTTCCGTAGTCAACAAGGAACCCTTATGGTTTCGCCATGTTTGTCTGTCTGTCTGTCTGCGGTTTAGCTCAAAAAGTATTAGTACTAGAAAGTTGTAATTTGGCATGAGGAATTGAGTATACACGTTAATGACGCCGAAAAATTGGTAAAATAAAATATTGAAAAAAACAATAACTTAGGGCACTCCCCTGCATGTAAAGTGGGGATGATAAATTTTTTTTCGGGCCATAGTGTGGTATACCGTTGGATAGTTCTTTCAAAAATGTTAGGGATTTGGGAACAGTAAACCGTTAGTGACTTATCAAGCTTTAAACAACCAATTTTCGTTAGAATAAGTGTCCCTCCCCTCTACCAACTAAACGGTTGTAGTAAGAAATTTAATTGCCGCGGCAGTAGTACCTAGTATAACGAAATTTAAAGGAAAACTCTTTACAAGTTTACAAGTAATAGTCGACCAATTGTATTTGACTCGAACATTTCGAACAACTCCATAGAAATGTCGATAGATGGCGCTAAGCGTTAGTTGTATCGCGATATTGTTTCATTCCTAAATAAGTTTTATAAAAAAAAAAACAGTTGCTGTCGAATAAAATTATAGTTGTGTCTAAGTAATTAAATTAGTTGAGGATTGTGTCAAACCAGATCTCATTTAAGTTATTCATTTTCAGTTTTGTGTAACAATTAGCTATCACCGGCTATGACTAGCCTTATACAATACTCAAAAAGAAAAAAAACTTTCCGTGCAAAATTTTTGGATCAGGTGAGGATTTGTACAGAAAGTCAAATTAGGTAAGTAGTCATGTTTGGCTTTTAGTTAGAGCATGGTACGAAACTATCAGTCAGCGAATACGACCCGCACTTGGCTGTTATAAAAACTACGGAACCCTACACCGCGTGACCCGACACGCACTTGACCAGTTTTTTTTAATAAGAGACGAAAAGTTTCTATTCGGGGTTTCAGAATAATGAACTGAATATGTGATGACCGTTTTAGCGTTGATGTCCTTTCCACCTTGTGTGTTATTAAGATCTTGTCGTTTTATAAAAGGCAAGTGACATTCAAGCTTAGGTAGTAAACCATTAACCATGTATATGAGTGGGCAAACATCAGAATTTTAACGAATGGTGCTCGAACATTATTGAAAGTATGACGTCATTGTCTATTTCCATATTGTTGTCACCTTTTGTAACACCCATGTTATGAGATGGAGAACTATTCTAACACGAGGACGCCATTACAATGTTTATAAAAAGACATTTGCTATAAAACAGAAATGAAAATGGCTTCTTTAATTGACGTGTATTTAAGTGTCATGAAATATTTACTTATGTAGAGACCTACAGAAATAAATATTATATTTTCACTAGCTGTCCCGCGCAACTTCGTCAGCGTCACGTTTTCCCCGTTTTTACAAAATTTTTCGTTGCTGCTTCGCTCCTATTAGTCGTAGCGTGATGATATTATGGCTATCTAACACTGAAGGAATTTTTCAAATCGGACCAGTAGTTCCTGCGATTAGCGCGTTCAAGCAAACAAACAAACAAACTCTTCAGCTTTATAGGGATCGTCCATTAATCACGCGAGGCTTGAAAGGGGGGGGGGGGAGGGGGTTTAGCGAAAATCACGAAATATCACAAGGGGGGAGGGGGGTGTAGTAAGATATCACGTGTATTTATTTTTTCGACAAACGCGCGATTCTAAACCGTAAAGCGGCTTGTAGTGTGACCTTGACTCGCCGTTGCCAGGCAACGATCGAAGTAGCTGTATTTAAAGATAATATTCTAAAAAATTTAAGATTCTGTGTACTAATTCTGTGTTCGTCTTAAACCTCACTACGTATCACCAAGAGGGAGGGAGGGTTAAAAAATGCAAAAAAAATAACATCACGTGATTAATGGACGGCCCCATAATACATATTAGTAAAGATTTAATAAAAATGGTTTTTGCCTCGTTGGTTAGGAGTTGCCAGTGCTGCTGTTGTTGATCCTGGGTTTGATTCCTAGGTCGGGCAAAGTCTTATTGGGTTTTTTCATCAGTAATCTCTCAGTTGCAAGTAGTAGCAACCACAGAGTCTGGGACACCCCATTACATGGGAATTAATCATAACAGGCAAAATGTGGGTGCAAGTACTATAAATTACACCTCTTAGTCTTCACAGGCATAAAAAGGTATCAAACAATTTACACGAACGATCGATCCAGGGAGTCTCGAAATGTAATTCTGAAATCTATGGCAGTAGCTTTAGGTTTGACTATTCTGACTATCCATGTCCTCATTAAAACACTTTTTAATGAGAAAATTCGTCGCATGTCCAATTGTACAACATATACAGTACAGTTTTATTACTTTTAAAGAAAGTTAATTAAAGCAACGGAGTAACAATTAAAGGACACACTTAATTTACTTTCTTTTGTTGGATGTTAAGCTCATTCTTTTGAATTAAGATGAAAATATTATACAGGGTGTTTGGTGCATCGTTTGCCAAATCGAATAGGCCGAAAGGAGAAGTCATTTGCTATCTCTTCACGCCCTTTAACTCATTCCTTGCCACACCGGTTTTTTTACAACAACTTTTTAATTTAAATTTTGAAAAATTTCAAACTTCAACATTTTAGGTCAAAATAAAAAATAAAAATTTGTTTAAACTTAAAATTTCGATTTAATTTTGATATGTACTGTGTGATTGTTTCAAATTCAAAATTACTTGCTAGGAACAATCACTTTCTTTTTTAATAGCTCGTAAATTTTTTGTAAAAGAAAAATAAACTTAAAACTCAACTTTAAATGGCTATAAAAAAAACTAAAAGCTATCGGGATCTTCGAATACTTTTAAAAAGTTCTCTAGTCTGTCCCCTTTCCAACGGTATGCAATATGCCCAAAAAAACGTTTTATACCTTTTCATTTTTAGCTAAATGTGTAATGGAGACACTAGGCTGAAATTTGAAATTACAGTAAGAACAGTAGTTTTAGCATAAATAACATGCCTCAAGTAAGTAGATAGATACTGTTATGTCACTAGTGCGTAGTAGTAAACAGGGAACTTTTTAAGAATTTGAAATAAACAAAAAACTTTCAATTCAGAAATCACAAATCTTGTTCCAGTTGTCCGCCACTGTTGCGAATGCACGCGCGGCATCTTCGTCTTATCTCGACTGTTGTGCGTAAACGTATTTCTGCTTTGATAGTCACGAAAGCCACATCAATGTGTTGGACTAAATCCTCCCTAGTCTCGATTTCCAAGGCGTAGAAAATTTATTTGGCTCTTCCCTAGACGTAAAAATCTAACGGAGTTAAGAACCGGTGTGGCAAGGAATTAGTTATAGGGCGTGAAGAGATAGCAAATGACCTCTCCTTTCGGCCTACTTGATTTGGCAAACGATGCACCAAACACCCTGTACTGTCCAACGAATAAGAAATTTTGAAATTTCATATGAAATAAGCAGTACCTTTGTACTCTAATATTTTATGTTTTTTCCTATGTTGTCTATTGGGTGTACATAATAAATAAATAAATAAGTAGCATTATATTTTGGTCTATTTTCTCTTCTACACACATTGTATTGTTTTAGTTAGTTCTTTATTAACGTTTTCTTCTAGAAGAGGCCTATAATGTAGCAGTGTGTGAATTCAGGCTGTGAATGAAGATGATGATGGGTTTACTAAATTAATCACAAATAAATAATAATCGTAAATTTATTTATTTTTCTCCCACAATTATTAAGATGTACACAGTATAATAGGGGTGCGGACTGGGTAAAGAAAACGACATTCTATTTTGTCCGTCAGACAGGTAATACAAAAATATTATAGACACGTATTTTTTGTTTTATCAAAATATCAAAAAATTACTTAGTTAAAACTCATTAAAGTTGGAGAGTGGGGGCTTACTACGTCACAAGTAGGTATAAAACTTACCTACATGTGACGTCATGCGCCATTTCAACTCAATATATCTCCTTAATTTTATGACCACGTGAAAAAAGAAAAAATACGTGTCCAATACTTTGCAATAAACTTTTTTTTTTTTTTTAAACGTTACCCCACACTAGGAATTTCTCCTGTGTCGTGGGTGCGTTTACAAATATTTAAACTCACATACACAAACAGCCAGAGCCGAAACAACTATCTGTAGGCCATACAAATCTTTGTTCCGTGCGGGGATCGAACCCGCGACACGCTGCGCAGCAGTCGATCGCTCAGCCACTGCGCCAACCGTGCCGTCAAACTACCCGACAGACAAAGAAAAAAAAATTGGATTATCCCCTATTCAAGAAGATGGGAGGCAGGAGCCCATACCAAGTAAAACCTGTGCTACGGGTCTCAATAACAACAATAGGAAATGAAAAAGAAGTAGGAAGTGGTGTTTTGAAAAGTTTGTGATTTTGTTCGTCAGTGTGTATGGAGAGTGTGTAGTGGTTATATGAATGTGATATACGAGTTTTGCATGCGATGCTTTAAGGGTGTGTGTGTATAGTTCCTGTAGATTTTGCTAGCGTAGTCGCGGGAAAAACTGCTCCCGTTGGGAAGCCCGTGCCTGAAAAGGCACCGATTGGGGCTGATGATGGTTTTGTGACGGTGTTGAGGAGGAACGAGAACGCCGTCAACGGACCAACAAGAACCGCTGCGGCAAGGCTCCTTCGGAGCCCAACGTGCCTATTCGTGCCGCGAAGCCGAACACTCCGGTGTACATCTCCCGCCTACACTACACCACTACGGCGGAGGACATCGTGGAGTACGTGCGCCAGAAGACCAACTACGTGGCGAGAGTGCAGCTGCTTGAGTCGCGCCGCAAAGCGAATACCAAGTCGCTATCTGCACCGCGTCTTGCAAGAGGACTTTTGGCCGCAGGGAATAGAGTTCCGTCGCTTCCGCGGACAAGTGCCACATGAACGCACAGTGACGTAGTGTGCAAGTGAAGTGCTACTAACACATGTAGTTTTAAGGTTTTATTTACTAACACAAATTGTATTTTATCATATGTATGTTAGGCTGTAAGGTATATATCTATGGGCCAAATATGCCTGAAAATTAATAAATATTATTATTATTATAGTGCTTGTGTGTTATACTTCTCTGTATTATATTTTTTTTAGATCATTAGATTTTCGTTACAGGATAAATTGTAAGCAGCTTATTTGCAATATTAAACAGTCGCGGCCCTTGGAAAGAGAACAAATATCGACTGAAACTAGTCCTAGCCGAATCAAAGAAAAGTCTTTAAACCATTTTAGCTCTTCCCCTTTCTTTCCTATCATAGATGCCCAATACCACAGAATACATAATAGTAAGTACCATCAAACAACAGTTCAGGTTCTGTACAACATAATATTGGCAGAGCGCGCAATCAACACAAATGTGCGACCATTTTCGTCTGCAATCGGCAATTGTGGCACAAATACGATTTGACTGTTAGTTCAATTATCGGTTCGGGTACCAACAGTGATTAGTTACTTCGAAACGCCACAGGTTAACTTAATAAATAGTTGTTAGTGAAACTATGTTTTGTTTTAAACCGTATATGAACCGCAAATTGGCAAGTTAACTGCATAAAATAGACAGAGCAATAGCTTTTTCATTGTATTTTATCAAAAATACAACTAAGGTTCTTTGTAGCATTTTTGGCGTTTGTGCAGCAAGAAGATTTTTTTTTTTAACTCTTCTCTTTAATGCAATCTGTCCTGGGACATTCAGCAATAGGTAGATGATGGTTCTTGATCTTGCACGGTATGAAGCCACTGCCTCATCCGATCGGCATTACAGCTTAATTATGCTGGTAGTAAGTCTTGAGGTGCCCTTTTTTTCAGTCTTGTGAAGGTAACAGGGTTTGACATTAGTTTATTTGCCAATTGATTTGGGTGAACTTTTAATCTGGCAGAGTATGTTGATTTCTTCTTTGACAGTCTTTATCTTTAAATCCTTGTGAATTCTTTCGTTTGTGACGTACCAGGGAGCGTTTACTATCTGTCGTAGTGTTTTGGATTGAAACCTTTGAAGGATTTCGATGTTTGAGTTAGCTGCAGTTCCCCAAAGCTGGATACCATAGCACAATATGGGCTTGAGTATGCATTTGTAAAGAAGCAATTTGCTTTCCAGAGACATTTGGGAGTTTTTGTTGAGCATCCAGTATAGGCTGCGGAGTTTTTGTCCTAAGGCTTTCCGTTTGGTAAATACGTGGTGTCTCCACGTGAGGCGTCTGTCAAGGTGTACTCCAAGGTATCGAGTGACCTCTGCTTGGGGTACTTCTATATCGTTTAAGGTCACAGGTGGGCATGTTTCTTTGCGTGTAGTGAAAGTCATCTGGACTGATTTTGTTTCATTTGCTTTTATCTTCCAATGTTTAAGCCTTTCAGAGATCAGCTTGAGGCTGTTTTGTAGTTTTGCAGAGGCCTCCCTCGGGCAGACATCAGTAGCCAGAATAGCCGTATCATCAGCGAAGGTGCCTGTTAGGACATTTCTATCTAGCGGCAGGTCAGCAGTAAATAACAGGTACAAGGTGGGACCCAGGACACTGCCCTGAGGTACTCCGGCCTGAATCACACGCAGATTTGTGACCTCATCTCCCTGCTTCACTAGGAAGAATCTTTTGCTGAGGTAGGAGCGCAGAAACAGGTAGAAATTTATTGGGAGGGCCTTTCTTATTTTGGCCAATAGACCCTGGTGCCATACACGATCAAAAGCCTGCGAATGTCCAGAAAGACTGCAGAGCAGTACTCTTTGTTTTCCAATGAGGTGTTGATTTTTTCCACAAGTCTATGTATCTGTTCTATAGTACCATGGCCCTTCCTGAAACCAAATTGGTGGTCAGGAATAAGGTTTCTTTCCACCAGGATTGACATGAGTCGCTTAAGAAATAGTGTTTCCAGCAGCTTCGAAACAATAGGTACAAAAGGACGATATGCTTTGACGTCATTAAAAAAAAAAAAAAGAAGAATTATTACCCATGAATAAGGAAATGATAAGATTATGTTAAATTAGTATTATAATTTCAATTTCGTTTAACATTAAACACACGGTTAATTATAATACACGAATCACACGTATATATAATGCACACGAATCACATTTTTCTGTGCACCATTTTTAGGGTTCCGTACCCAAAGGGTCAAACGGGACCCTATTACTGAGACTTCGCTGTCCGTCCGTCCGTCTGTCACCAGGCTGTGTCTCATGAACCGTGATAGATAGCCAGTTGAAATTTCTACAGATTATGTATTTCTGTTGCCGCTATAACAACAAATACTAAAAACAGAATAAAATAAATATTTAAGAGGGCTCCCATATAAAAAAGTGATTCTTTTCCTCGTTTTTATAAAAAATGGTACGCAACCCTTCTCTTGCGCGAGTCCGACTCGCTCTTGGCCGTTTTTTTTCTAACTGCAGATAAAAGAGGCTGCTTCCATCAGTGGCAGTAATTTCTTAAAGGAAAACTTTGCAAACTCTTTTTTCTATTAATTTAATAAAATAGAAACCTTATTCAGATCAACACATCAAAAGCTAATCTGAAGTGAAATAAAAACCATCGGTAAGTAAAAAGTCCGAAAATAAAATTGTTTGGGAGAACGAATGTGCCTGACAGTAAGATTTTTCAAGCAGCCTACACGATTTGTGGTTGCTTCAAAGGCAGACAACCTGCCAGTAACTACAGGAAAAATGCCGTCTGACTAGTCAGTCAGACGGAATTTTTGACGGCATCATAGTCATGTAATTCGCAAAATAAATGCTACAACACGGTTCTTTTCCATAACATGGGATTATTTGATGTCACCCCATGAATAAACCCGTCACAATGTTTAATCTAATGTACCCAAATCACGTTCCATATATTTGTTAGCAAAATATTTGCCACAGAAATATCGCGAGAACACAGTGTTTTGGAAGTGTATATCGTATCATAAATATTTGATTTATCTAATCCATGGCATCATAGGATAGGATTGGTTATTTTTTTTCTTCTCGTATCATCATCTGCCTGACCATTTCCCAACTATGGATGCAGCTGAATACTATTATTTACATGGAGCGACTGCCTATCTGACCTCCACAACTAAGTTAGTACTGAATAATACGATACCCTTGGTTAGACTGGTTTTCGGACTTTCGGGCAACTGACTACCTGTAACGACTGTTAAGCCGTATACAGACATTGCGAGGCATGCGCCGCGAACAACGCACAGCGAATGCCTCGCAAGGTGTGTACCTTTGTATTCGTGGCGAAGCATGTGCTACGCACGTGCGAGGGTGAGCCATCGTATGGCCGGGGCATTCCTTGTGCGCCATTCGTGGCGCATGCCTCGCAAAGTCTGTATCCACCTTTAAACCTCCCACCCAACCCACTGTTCCCCAAATTGTCACATATCGAATGACCTACAAACGAAAGATCACATCACAACAGAAAAGTCTGGTTTATTCCCGGCTCTTCATTAATATTCGATTTATTCCCAATTCAGATGAAAGCCAGATTCGAACGGCCTCCAGTACGTCTGTCATGTATTATTAAGTGAGACACAAATCTGTTTTTCAGTGACTTATAACTGCTTTTAATTGCCTTTCCTGGGGTATTATCGTGAAATATGCAATCTGCATAATTTAAAATATTTTTTATGATTATAGTAATTGTGAAATTAATATAACTTTTAAATATGATTAATTTCCGTTATTTATCTTTTATCCACATTTTTAAATATTTCATAAAAGAACATAAAAACACTTAAAAAAATGCAGTTATTCATTTATTATTGATGAAAAAAATAACGGCATTGAACATTTTGCAGGCTGACCAATTGTTAGGCCACAGTCAAGATTTTATGTTGTTTTGAATGTTAGAGTACATTATGTATTCGTAGTGAATTTTCCCAAAGTTAAGATCACGGTCCAAAGTCTCATATAAAATCTTCCTTCATTGAGCTTTGTCCTTCTACTTATCAAAGAGCAATAATGTATATAATATAAAGCAAGTCATTACAGTACATAACAGTGTGTGTCTTGTCATTTCCTAAATGTATGAATAATTTCACGGGTCGCCTCCTCAAAGCAAGGGTGAAATTATAATTTTATTATCTAAAAGGAAGGTACGAGTAAGTCCGGACTGACGTTTGCTATGTCGTAGGTGGCACCGGTTGGTAGATTTTTATTTTCATATTAAAGAAAAAATATTTTGCTTTATTTTTTAAATATTTCAGAAAATGTATTTTTGTTAGTTATGTAGATAATAATGTCATTCAAAACCTACGTTACCGATACCGTACAAAATCCTAGCTTTTTAAACATTCGCACATTTTATTCATGTTTACATTTGCGAGTCCACCGAAAGAAACATTTGTGCGGCACGCGCCTGTGGAATACCTAAAGAATTGCTTCCAAATCCGATGAATCGTCATCATCGTTATTTTAGCCGAAATACGCCACTCCTCCCCTAAGTGTCGCCACATTGACCGGTCCCGTGTGACTCGCATCCAGTGGATCCCCGCAACCTCACCAGGTCATCGGTCCACCTAGTAGGAGACCTTCCAACGCAACGTCTCCCGGTTCGCGGTCGTCACTCCAGAACTTATCAGCCCCATCGGCAATCCGCTCTGCGAGCTATGTGCCCAGCCCACTGCCACTTAAGTATGGCAATTTTCGGGCTACGTCGGTAACCTTGGTTCCCTTGCGGATGTCCTCATTTTTTATTTCCGATGAATAATTATGGCAGCATAAACGTTCATATCTGGAGGTTTTTGAAACGTCTTTCATACAACTATTATTTGTTCAGAAGTAAACTCTATGTTATGAACCTACGATTTATTTTACTAGGACTGACATCACTTGATTAACCTATCTACAAATAAAATTCTTTTTTATAAGTCCCAGTTGTATATTCCCAGTCGGAAGTAAATTTATTCATTGAAAATTAAAACCGGATGAATTCCGGATTCAAAATGTATTTTAACATTTGGGAAGATTAAACTTGAGTGGATTCCAAACAAATATAGTTATAAATTTTTCATGCAGAGGATTAAAAGTGGAATTCAATTAATATTGGTGTAGTATTGATGAAGGGTAGCAATACTGTCATTATTTCGATAACTTCCTGTTTAAATAAGTGCAGAGGGCTAGACAGAGTGACGTTCTAAAAGTCAAAAATTTAAACCACTGACTGACTAAAGAAAAAAATTACACTTGGTCGTTAGCCCGTATTCGGGTGATCGAATGACTTAACTCGAATTCGGGTACCCGATGGTGACACCAAAAATAAATTTAATTTATAACAATCTCTCATATTAAATATTCAATTAATAACAAAGTTTTTATCGGACTAAAAGTTTCTTAACGTAAAAGATTTTCCTTTGACTTTAAGATTTTACTTAAAGGCTTTAAGTATTTTAAGCACACTTCTTAGATATTTTCTTTTTAAAAAGCTCGATAAGAAATTGAGAGGCTTTAATGATTTTACTTAACTTTTTGCAGTCGATTTTAGTCACGGACTGAATACAAGTTAAGATTTGTAGGTAGCTAAACGTAAGTAAGTTTTAACTTAATTTTTGTATTTTCTATAGTTATATATAGTAATTGCTATGAGGAGCTCGTGGCCAAATAATAACAGCCCCCGGGTCGATATTTCAGTTAAACCGTGCTTGCTTAAGTTGGCCCGTGGATGGTAGACCACCCTTTACATGTCGAGTTTCCTCCATGCCTTGGAAAGCACGTTAAGCCGGCTGTCATTTGTAGATCTTTGATGTCGTTAGAGGTTGTCAGTGGCCCAAAAGTCTACCAAGTCAACCAGTCTCACCAAGGGGTATCGTATTACCCAGTACTAACTGGATTGTGGAGGTCAGATAGGCAGTCGTTCCGTGTAAAATACTGGCAATCAGCTGCATCCGTGAAATCCGGAAGCCGACCCCATAGTTGGGACAAGGCTAGGCAGATGATAACTTGTTATTGTTTCACTAACGAGCCAGCTAGTATCGTCACTGATGAAGGGTACATTCTAATTCCACACGAATCAGTAAACCCCTAACTCTTAGGCTACATGATTGGTCTAGGCCTAGAGCCTAGTGAATTAACATCTGGTTACCTGCTAAAAAACCCGGTGGCCACACTGGGAGCTGACTAGCGCGGTCGGATACAAAAATTCTAGAACGTTTGTTTCATTTCGCTAGTTGAAGGCGACTCTCTAGGCGCTAAACAAGACACCCGTCAGTGCATAGATGGGTATACCCTTACATAACATTATAACAACACGCCTGTAGTCCCCGAAGACCTAGTTAGAGGTGTACTAGTAGTACACCCCGCCAGTTATTTGTCCCATGTCTTAGGGGGGCAGCTTATTGCCATCAACCGGACAAAAAAAAAACTCTAAGGCTTCTACTGAGAAGTTCCTGATGAAAAAACCAAAAACACTTTGCCTTACCTGGGAATCGAATCCAGGACCTTATTCTCTGCAGTAGCGACCTTCAGATCATTGAGATAGTCTCCTAAGTCTTACTTAAACTGCACCGTTGAAACCAATAACTCGTTCAAACTGCATCGTTGTAATTGAGGTGTCAGCTAGTGTTCGTGAAAATGGCCATAAGTATTCCCTAAAATATATCTCTAGTAATAGTTTCTGCTCATCTCTTTAAGTAGCACCACTTATCACCAGTTACGGATCATTACCCTCGCTTAGTTTTGTTAAGTGGTTTTCGTTTTCCCACACAATGCGAATTCTCTAGGGGATGAAAGAAGAATCTTCATTAAGAAAATTATTTATTGATGCATTTAGTGTAACTAATAAAAGCATTATATAAAACCAAAACAAGACCAGGGAGGTTACTATGACGTCTTAAAGCAGTATTGTTTTAACCTTATTACAGTGTGGGAAAGAGACGGAGCCATAGAGTATGTCTAGCGCCATTTCTTTTCTACCCTGGAATAAGATGAAAACGATAATGCTGTTAGACGTCTTGGTAAGCCACCTGTACCAATTTTTATTGGTAGAACAGCACGTCAAAAAATCTACAGCAAAACATTACAAAATGTACTACAGTGCCATCTGTGGGACAAATGAAAAACGAACACCAAAATTCAGGATCGCGCTATAAATTCTCTGGAATTTCAGACAGGATAGAAAAACCCGATAAAAATTGACGGGAAGCAGCCCACCAGACAGCACCCCTTTCCCATGGAGGATAATGAACTTTTAAAACATCCACTTCTTCATACTCCTATAATTTTTTAGGGGTAGGGGTATGACGAACAGGGTGTAAAGTTCTTCATACCCTTTAGAAAAGGGAGGATCCTCCGACCAGACAGGTGTTATGTCTGTCTGGTGGGCAACTGCCCGACAGTTGTTGTC
Source organism: Cerastis leucographa (assembly GCA_963082945.1). NCBI lineage: Eukaryota > Metazoa > Arthropoda > Insecta > Lepidoptera > Noctuidae > Cerastis > Cerastis leucographa. The sequence goes on along the minus strand of OY720358.1, from coordinate 5,349,794 downwards.
AGGTTTCTCTATATAGCCTTAAGTCGATGTAAACTCTGCTTGCGCGATGTAGAAAATTGATATTAGTTCTTCCGTCGTGTCATAGATGGCGCTGTAGTACTTTTTGTAGTAAGTTGCTTTTCAACGTCGCTAAAATTTCATTTTGTGGTAATCATCAGAATTATCAGCCTATAATGTTCCCACTGCTGGGACACAGGCCTCCTCTCTATGAAAGGGAGTGGGCCCAGTGCGGGTTAGTAGATGTCACATGTCTCCGAATTTTTAGTTCTTGGGCATTCCGGTTTCCTCACGATGTTTGCCTTCAACGTTTTTGAGAGCAGCGGTGATGAAGTAAGTTCTTTACACAAAGTAATGCGCCTGCCTGGGTTCGAACCCACGGCTTACTGCTCGTATGTCGGGGCTGCCACCACTGGGCGACCGCTGCTATATTGTGGTAATATCTTCTTCTTTTATGTTTCCACAGAGATTCAGTTTGTAAAAACCTAATTTTGCGCATGAACTCAAATTGATACAGTCGTGATAAAACCAGTAAAACTAACCTGTTCCAATGAGGCATTAGTTACCCAAACAAGCATCTTCAACACATGATGCAACTACTAGGAACGGCCGGAGTTCGTAGATCACTTTAAGTTTGTAACTACGACCATAACATGCAACTAAACACTATGTTAACTTGTAAATAGTCTACATTGCTTGACTGGTTATATACAGTTACCGGTCTAAGTAAACATACGTTCGTTACCGTAAGGCCTATTTTCTTTTGTACACGATAGAACCTAGCATACTTTCTGTATGCACTTAAATGAGTGTCAGAAGGGGGCTGTTTGTAAACATCTGTGACATTGTGTGTGGAAATTCTATTTATAAAACAAGATGGTGACGTTAGTTCCAACTATGGCCGCCCCTCCAAATCAACTTTGCAACACTACAAGTATAGCTAGCTAAAATTATACCTACTCAGTCACTTGGCCGGTTTCTCAATGATTTGTGGTGCAAAAAACAAGCCTCAATCAGTTTTCCATTCATGCTGAAAACTAATAGAAAAACCGTTCTTCTAGTCGACACAGACTGGTCGAGTTCTAAGTATACACCAGTGGAAACGACGGTCGAGCTAACTTCCAGTACAGTGGACAGGTCGAGGGGAAAGAGGGGTGAAGGGGAGGGGCGGGGAGCTGAAGAGGGATGAAGGGGAGGGGGTTTTCCGAAACAACGGGCACGGAACGACCCTCCGCTTATAGACTCCTATTTACATAATCCGATGAGACGCAACACGTATATAACCAACTGTTACGGCGCCCTTTCCGTGTCCTTATTGCTTATGCTAGCCTGGTATTTTAGTTTGATTGGAAACGGTATTGTGGTGGTTTTTTTTGTAAAAATAGTTTAATTATTAATCAACTAGCCTATGCCCGCGGCTCCGCACGCGTGGATTTCGATCACTGTCCCACGGGATTGTACTATCGGGATAGAAATTCTATGTGTTAGTCCAGGTTATAGACTACCCTTGTGCCAAATTTCATCTAAATCCGTTCAGTAAGTCATCTAAGTTCGTCAGTTTTTGCGTGAAAGAGTAACAAACATCCATCCATCCATTCATACTTACAAACTATCGCGTTTATAATATTAGTGGGATGGACCTAGTTTATTTAAGATTTACTATCTTTTAATTTTTTTGATGCCCAGTAATTTTGATACTTGTAGTATATTTTATTTTTATGTTAGGTCTATTTGTAGTTTGTAAATAATGTAATAGTTATGAAGTAATAAAGTAAAATAAAAATCTAGTAACTACTTCGATCGTGTTGAGCAAATTTTTAAAAGGTTTTTGCATCAGGAATTTCTCAGTAGCAGCCGCGGAGTCTGGATTTGTGCCTGGTTGATGGCAATAGGCTCGCCCTTCATAACTCGCAAAATGTGGGTGTACTATTAGGCACACCTCTGCCTTACCTTTGGAGGATAACAGTCGTGATGTTATGTTATGTTAAAATGTTGACGAAGTGTCTCGAAATCCTGCCAAGGTAACGAAAAACCTTCCCTCCAATTCAAACACAAAATTCAATTCAATTTTAATACCTACTACAGCAGAAAAAAACGATAAATTCTTCTATTTCACGATTTTCTCCCTTTTTTTTACGGATGGGAAATCATGAAATGACTTCTCCCGTTCCGACGCCCTAAGCCGAGGTTCGTACCCCACAGGGGGTGCCCTTAGCGTGCAGTCGCTTAGTTTGTAAGTTTTTATGCCCTGGCTGGAGGCCTTATTCTAAAGGCACCCACAGGATAGTCCGGTTAAGCAGACGACAACCTCGTAGGTTGAACTGCGAGATGCCATTCACAAAAAAAAAAAAAAAATGGGCGGAGCGGGATGGAGTGTCAGACATGTGCTGACTAAAACCCATCCATGTTCCTTCTTCGCCCTTTGTGTTCCAGGGCAATGGTATCTCTTTCGAACAGTCCTGTAACCCTACGATTTTCTCCCTTAGATAGCAGAAACAAGACATTTTTATCGCTTATATCAATCTTTGCTTGTACTACGGCCTTCTTAGTAACTTTGCTATAAAATGGGTTATCGAAGAGAATTATAAAGACTGGAATTTATGGCAGCTTTAGGATCAATTAGGTAAGTGTCATAAGATAAATATCGAAGTTTTATGTATCAAGATTTTTAAGCTACAATATTTGACCTCTTATAGACCTGTAATTTACTGTCAGTTTTCTCACTTCTCAAAAAGAGTGTTTCATCTTGTTTATTTTTATTAGAAAACTAGCTAATGCCACGACTTCGTTCGCGTGGAAATTTTGATGGGTTTAGGGTTATGAAAAATAGATGTTGGCCGATTCTCAGACCTACACGATATGCACACAAAATTTTATACAAATCGGTTTAGCCGTTTCGGAGGAGTTTGGTAACAAACATCGCGACACGAGAATTTTATATATTAGAAGTCTGTCTATATTGTGATTGAATTTAGATAGATCAATATCTAGGTATATTTACCAACTGCCTATGTACAACAATTAAAACTAACACCCTAGTCTATGCACAAGTGAAAGTGATTACATGAGTAAAAGTAATAAATCAAGAAACTTTTATTCTGTTTTTTAGTAATTTTATCTCATAAAAGGGAGCTAACTATATGCATTACAACGATTAAATAACTAAAATAACAATAAACTATAAAAGAGCATCAAAAACTCTTCCTTAACGCTGTCAGCTGGTAATGTGCCTAAGAGACTGGCAGCATTGTCGCGTTGTATGGCAATACTTAGCCTCTGGCTAAAGTAAAAGCCAGCCTTTGGGTCACGGAAAGCGTCAACTAGGCGTTTCGAAATTTCCTTAAAAGGCTCTGAGCACTCGGACCCCCGTTTAGTAATTGATTGAACTTAGAACTGTCAAAAGTTAGAATTCTTTGCTTTGATTTCTCTGTCGGTTCTTACTTCGTTCAAATTCTTATCTATTGCATAAAAATGGTTGTATTAGTAATCACTCTGACTGAAGCAATTACTTTAACTTGACTATAGATACAAGTGTAGGACTTAAGTTTCATTTAAAAGGTTCAACAAAGTATAAGTGTCGTTTAGATAACAATTATTAAAACAATTTCATAGAACAAAATCCTTATTCTCTTAACGTCTAAGTACCCAAAATAATGGTCGTTTCAAACATCTGAACTTGCTAAAAGACGCAATAAATTAGTTTTATTACTTAACTTGTTAGTTGATAAAGAGCTTTATTTTGCCAAACACTTCCAGATTTAAGGCATGTAGAAAACAGGTCAGCTTATTCAACGACCGACAGTTTTGTTTTACAAACATCTATTACACAGAATAAATGAGAACAAAAAGACTCCTACATAATTTTTCGTGCATGAATAACTTTAATCATTAAGGAGCTCGTAGATAAATAATAACAGCCATTACATACCGAGTTTCATCCGTGCCACGGAAACCACGTTAAGCCGTTGGTTCTGGCTGTCATTTGTAGATCGTTGACAGTCCTTACAGGTAGTCAGAGGCCTGAAACTCTGACAACCAGTCTTACTAGGGGTAACGTATTACCCAGTTACTGGGTTGTTGAGGTGAGATAGGCAGTCGCTCCATGTAAAATACTGGTATTCAGCTGCATCCAGTTAGACAGGAAGCCGACCACAACACAGACGGGAAAAGGCTAGGCAGATGATGATGACGACTTTAATTATTAAAAATGTACGTTGATGAGACATTGGAAGTAGATGAAGCAGCAGATGTAGATACTTCCATACAGGTCATAGAGAAAGATGCAAGGGGACACATTACCTATTTTCTGATTAACAAAACCTGAGGGATCGAGTAGGCGCGGGCGGACGGTGAGTAATGGGCTAGCTCACCGTCCGTTTTTCTCATGACGACAGGCCGTGTCGACGGCGCGTACGTGTTCCACGCGCGCCTCAAGGAGATGTCAGCAAACCGGAAGGGATCTGAGAGGGCCGATGCCTGCCAGGGTTGCGGGACTGTTCGAAAGAGATACCGTGGCCCTGGAACACAAAGGGCTAAGAAGGAACATAGATGGGTTCATCCGTAAAAAAAAAAATGGTTTTGATCAACCATTTCTTTGATTTATCGTTCTAGTGATCATCTGCTCATTTAATTGTGACAACACTAAATAACTTTTTGCATCACCTAGGATCACTTATTTAGCCAACTCTTTTATTACACCGCCTACAAGGCTTCTGCATCTTCCTACTCTGTGTCCAACGTTGACATCCAGTCCACTCCCAACTCCGCTTCATAATTAATACGTTGGAAGTGAATAAACAGTGCTCCACAGTTGAAGTTATCGCCTGAATTACCATAATCAACGACGACGCGCATATAACGACGGAAAAGTATTCTGTACCGTGTCTGTTCGTATTCTAATGAATTTGCATTTTTATTATTATTCAGGGATGAAGGAAGTGTGTTAATATTAATATTTATGTAGATTTGTCACTTGAATTAATGAACTTTGACCTTTCATGATTTTGTAGTTTATGGTGTTTAACATACGGTGCATGCGTGCAATAGTAAGTAAAGTCATCTACTGTTTGTTTCGAATAAGAATATTAACAATCAATGAACATTTGGAAAATTATGATTATTTTTATTGCAAACCGTGCTTTCCTCTTCTTATTTAAAACGCATTGTAAGTTTATTTTTGAATTAAAACTAGTAAAAACGTATATTATGTCCATTAAAATTCCGAAGGAAATCAGCATGTACTAGGACCAAATATTTGATTTATGTGACATCCACCAAACCCGCAATGGCTAAAGCTCACCCACAATGGCTAAGAAGGCTCGTGTCCCAACAGTGGGAACATTATAGACTGATTATGTCCTCAGGAAACCGTTTTTTTTTTTTTTTTTCGGATGGGAAATCATCATATGACTTCTCCCGCTCTGGGCGGAGCGGGAGGGAGTGTCAGACTTGTACTGACTAAAACCCACCCATGTTCCTTCTTCGCCCTTTTTGTTCCAGGGCCGCGGTATATCTTTCGAACAACCCGCAGCCCTGGCAGGCATCGGCCCTCTCGGGCCCCTTCCGGTTTGCTGACATCTCCTTGAGGCGCGCGTGGAACACGTACGCGCCGTCGACACGGCCTGTCGTCAGTCCTCAGGAAACCCTTAGTTTATCAATTCATAATTTACTAATATAAATAATAGAAATTAATAATATAATAGAAATTGATTTCCTAATGGATTACAAAGGCGTCAAGCCCAAACATGAATGATCATGTAATCAAGTAAAGTACTCGTATGTATAACTACCGGTGATGTATGTACTATATATGTTCCAACTCACTAATATAGCAGAAGTGTAATAAAAATCTTCTACTAAAAGCTGCTATTAGCAAAAAAATATGACATAACTAGTTTCTTTATCTATCCAGTTTTTATTTCCTTGGAGTCCTCAATGCTGATCAAAACGTGATTCTGGAAGTAAGCCATTTTCTCAAAAATGTCTGAAGATGGCAAAGTTTTGGTATACTTCTTCATCTTCCTAGCTCTATACCACTTTAGGTGGTGTCGGTTCTCCTAATTTTGCCGACGCCAGGACGAATTTGTCCTGGGTTGTCGGGTCGAGCAGTTCTTCCTCCAATAAAATGTTTTGAATTTAGTATTGTGTTAACAATTAAAGTAGGAAAGTATACCAAAACTTTAGAGGTAGAGGATAACCGGCTACGTGATGGACTAGCATGACTAAACTCATAAGGACAAAACACACCAAAAAAAGGCTGAAAGTGTGTTTTGCAATCATTTGAGCCCTAGTCTCTTGTAAAAGTTATTTTATAACACATTTGCTCGTAAAGGGTCTCTTATTGCACCAAGTTCAGTATCGTAATGTATCTCATTACGCACTAGTGCGGTAATGTAATGTAAAACGCACGGCTTATCAGAATGCTCCGTCTAAAACGAACGGTACTTTTTAAAATTTTAGCAAAGAGTTTTTATGTCAGAAAAGTGGTCAACATTTCATGAATAAAATTAACTTGGGAGATAAAATATAATAAATAAACATTTAATTCTTTAATTTAATCAATTTTGACCATAAATAATTATAACCATTTATCTGTAACAAAACACAAAAATATTAATTTACTTTATTAGTAATACTGGCTGTTTCTGTGCCCTTGCCTTAAAAAAAAAAGCGCTAATGTGCGCGCATCGCTAATTTCATAATTAGTGAACAAGTAAAAATTATTCCGCGCGCTTTTTCTTTTCGCTGTTTTGTTTTTATTTGAAAATGTCGTCCGAGTTTTATTTATTTCCTCGCAAATATGTTATAAAACGTCGTATGACATACGTGCGCTTTGATAATTACAGCTTCTGCTTTCTTGTTAGCCCTCGTATTGCAGAATGGGTCGGGAATCACTTTATTGGGTGCAACGATTACAAATTAAAAGGGATCACAGAATTAGTAGTAGACTTTCTTATATTTTTCTTCAGTGACAGTTTTTCATTTCAAAAAAACAATTTCTTTTTAAAAAAAAGGTGTCATAGACAATTATTTTACAATATCCTCCGGCCCCACGAGAAAGCGGAAGAAATCTACGTAAACTAAAATATTATTCGTAAATAATAAAGTGAAATAAAATCTTTAAATTTATAAATACCTAGTGGGCAATTTCACCAGCCGACCGGAACGAATGGCGTGCATGCTAGTGGGCAGCTGCTGTGCAGGTTCAGTGGTTGGCACATCCCTATGACGAACCTCTAATGGGAAGAGGCGCTGTAGAGGTCTGATTAATTCACCTCTTGCGGTTCTAACCCGCGCTACACGTCTATGACCATCCACCCCTTGCATCGTCTCAAGAACAATACCTAATGGCCATTTAACCCTCTTAGCATCATCAGACCCTATCAAAACTATGTCCCCGATTTCAACTGGATTATTTTTAGCTGTTGATTTCTGAGTAAGTAGAGCCAGGTATTCGCTGCGAAAACGCTTCCTCAGATCGCCACATAGGCTTTTAATATAACGCCAACGTCCAGTCAAGAGCTGACCATCAATATGACCCATATCTAGGACATCTTTCCCTTCTTTTCCTACATGTAAAAACATTGAAGGAGTCAACGGAGCTAAATTTTCCGTAGTGTCGGCTATATAGGTTAGCGGCCGAGAATTAATCATCGCTTCGGTTTCACACAACACAGTCAACAGTTCATTATATTTAAGTGCTGCCTTACCAAGCACCCTTCTTAGCATCTCTTTAACCGTCCGTACCATCCTTTCCCAGAATCCTCCCCACCATGGCGCTGACGGAGGTATAAAGCGCCATTCAATCCTTTGCGTTGATGTCTCCTGTGCTATTTCATTCCACTTGATGTTCTTAAGTATTGAACTTGCTCCGCGAAAATTCGTTCCATTATCTGTATATATTATCCTTACGAAACCTCGTCTCGCCACAAACCTGCGGAACGTTAACATAAAGTCTTCTGTAGATAGTGAAGAACACAAGTCTAAATGGACTGCACGGTATGTAGCGCATGTGAATAAAACGATCCAGCACTTTTCTCCTGTCTTTAAATACAGTGGACCAGCCAAGTCTATACCGGTTGCCTCAAATGGACTGCCACATTGTATCCTGTCTGCAGGTAACGGTGCGGGGGGTACTGTACAACTCTTGTTGCTGAGACGCTTGCAAACGACACATTGCCGCACTACCTTTTTAGCAAGACGACGAATGCTTATAATCCAATATCTTTCACGAAGTTTACTAATTAAAGTTTGCGATCCCGCATGAAGGTATTTTACGTGAAAATATTGTACAATTCTCTCAACAATAACATTATCACTTGACAGTAATATAGGTGACATGAAACCGTCGCTGTCGTTGCTCATTGTTAAACGAGTCTTAACACAAACGAGTCCTTTATCGTTTAAAAAGGTTTGTAGCTTCTTATTGTTTTTAGAAAAATCAATAAAAATTCTCTTTGAAGTACAGCGAGTAAGTAATTTTCAGCTGCTGTGTACTCCTCTGCTGATAAGTTTCCTGCTCTTTTGTATTCTTTCTTCAAACTTAATCCACAGTTATTACGGAACCTTAAGCACCAGCCGACCATTCTTACTATCTTCGAATATTTCCCAAAATAAAGGAGGGTTTTAGAAAACTCTTTTGTGTTCACTACACACAAACACGACTTCTTCACCTCTCTTAAAACCTCTTTTTCATCCGGAGTCACTTCTACATGAGGCCATTCTGATTCAGATTTCTTTAGCCACTCGGGACCTTCCCACCATTTGCTTTTATAAAGGATTTCTGCATTGCAGCCTCGTGATGGCAAATCAGCAGGGTTACACTCTCCTGGAACATGACGCCATTCGTGCAAAACTGATTTATTAAGTATCTCCTGAACCCTATTATTTACAAATACATTCAAGTTCACCTTTCTATGAAGCCATGCTAACACTATAGACGAATCGGTCCAGTAGAATACCGGACAGTTTAAGTTCAGGTCCCGTCTTATATCAGCGGCTACTCTAGCAGCTAGTAAAGCGGCTAGTAGCTCCAGCCTTGGCATCGTGACAGCTTTACTTGGACTCACTCTTGACTTAGCTGTCAACAACTGAACTGTGACCTCGCTATTAAACTCAGACCGTAAAAATATACAACATGCATAGGCAGCCAAACTTGCATCGCAAAAAACATGTATGGTATTGTGACTATCGTGTAAATAGTATTTACTAATGCGCCGTGGAACTCTGCATGCCTCCATGTGCGGAATCTGTTGTAACCAATCTTTTGATGTTTTGACTAAATCTTCAGGTAAAGTTTCATCCCAACCAATATTACGTATCCAACATTTTTGTATGATAACTTTAGGCACTATAGTCACCGGTGAAAGAAAACCAATTGGGTCAAAGACGCTTTGCGCTACAGATAACAGATATCGCTTTGTAATATTTTTGTCCGTATTGTGTTTAGTTAGTAGAGAAGTTTTGCAATAAAGTGTATCATCTCTTGGGTTCCATTTGAGTCCTAATACTGAAGTGGTGACGACCTTTTCATCCGTAATGACTGGACCTGTCACCCAGCATCGAAGTTCGAAGTTGCCCTCTAGCATGATTCTTTTAGATTCACGTATAAAACGATGCATATCCTCCAGACTGTTTACACTATTTACACAATTATCTACATAGTATGACGTTCTTAACATCTCGGCAGTCTCCGAATTGTACTTTTTTAAATGTTTCAGTATTGTAGCTGCCAGTAAGAAAGGGCTCGTTGTAACTCCAAATACAACACGCTGGTGCCTGTATGTTATCATTTTTTTATTTTGGTCTTTAACATTATTCCACCACAAAAACTTGACATATTCACGATCTTCAGGCCATAACGATATTTGTAAAAATGCTTTCTTAATATCGGATGTAATGCCAATAGCATTTTTCCTGAAGTTAATTATCAACTTTGGTATTAGCTCTATTAAATTTGTTCCCTTCTCCAAGCACATATTTAAAGACAGGCCATTTTTATCCACCGCGGACGCGTCAAATACTGGTCTAATCTTGGTGGTTAGGCTCTCCGCTTTAACTACCGCGTGGTGAGCTAAATAATGACCATGCTTGTTGTCATCATTTTGTACGATTTCGATGATGCCACTATTTAACCATTCCTTAAATACGTTATCGTACTCTTCTATTATACCTGTGCTTTCTAATTTAGATGTAGTTGATATTAATCTCTTAAACGCTAAACCATAGTTACTTTCGAGACATTTTGATGCATCTTTCCACGGGAGTCTGACTTCATACCTACCATTCTCATCGACTTTCAACGTACTATTGAAAAATTTCAGTACCTCTGACTCTACTTTCTTTTGGCATTTTATTTCAGTATCATCTCTAATTCCCATTGTCTCTAATGACCAAAAATCCTGAATGTCAAATGTACTTGTATGAAATGTACTTACATTATTTATCGAACAAATTGTACCAACCACTGGACCCTGCACAGTCCAACCTAGTCGTGTTTCTAACGCCAACAGGTTTTCGTCCACTCGCACAGATCGACCGGTGAGAATGCAACCTAAAACATCAGAACCAATTAATAAATCAATAATAACATTGTCATCTATACAATCAGAAAGCACAACACCCTTCTTTTTCAATAGAGAAACAATAGTATCGCTCTTATTCAGTTTCGGAAGACTTCCACAGATTACTTCTTGTTCTAAAGCTTGTATCTTAAATACGAAGCTGCTGTATAAATTCTTGACGCTGAAATCATATAGTTTGTGTTTTTGCTTTTTGGTGACAGCTCCTCCGAACAACGTGTGACTCAACTCTACTTCGTCAATAGCCTCTAGCTTAAGTTTTTTAACTGTATCGCTTGTTACAAACGAACGTTGTGCACCAGAGTCAAGTAGAGCTCGTACTGTCAATTGCTTACTGCCGTGCACAAGGTTAATCTTTAAAGTTTGCAACAAAACGGTCTTTGAAGAAGATGACTGGTTCAGTACAGTTTCTGGTGGGTTAGAGCTGTCAGCGGTTTGTTGAGTGATTGTGTCCTTGTCTTTATCCAGGCCACCACACATTATGGGATAGTGCCTTCTACCACAGATCACACATTTAGGGTGTCTTCTGCACCGATTCCACATATGACCGATTGTCAAGCAAATAAAACAGGCCTTCTTACTCCTTACAAAGTCTTTTCGTTCCTCTAGCGTTTTCTTTATGGCCACAAGGCATTCTGAGCTAGCGTGCGAAGTTTTGTCACACCATAAGCACTTTCTATCCGATTTTTCTTTATTTTGTGGTTGGTTTCTCTCATTCTTCCTGTCAGAAGTGGTGAAACAGGCTGCGGTTGGCTCAGCTTCTGAATATTTTTCTAAGAATCCAGAACGTGCCATACGTATCTTCTCATCAGACTCCACCTCTAATTTAACAAAAGTGAGCAACTTGGTGAGTGTATTACCTTCTTGGCCTACATGAGTGTGCGATCTGTTCCAAGCCTTTAATACGTCCTCGGGTAAGGCCGACTCTACCAATGGAAACAGAAATGCTGCATACTTTTCCTGAGTTACACCCAATGAATCTAGCGCCAGAATTTGCGTCATGAGTTTGTCGTAAAGTGCTCTTAATGATGTTTTTGCACCCTTTGATTGAGCTAACACTAACTGTAATAACTCACGAACATAGTGTTCAATAATAAGCTCATCTTTAGCAAATCGTTCCTTTAATTGCTTTACGACCTTCTCATAATTTTCTCCGTTTGGTGGAAAACTCTTAACTAATTCTCTCGCAATTGAACCCTGCTCCATACATTGTAGAAGATATTGGAACTTATCATCATTGTCAATGTCGCTATCTTTATGAATCTTATTAAATTGAGACCAAAAACCAATCCAGTTCTTTATTTCTCCATCGAATGATGGAAGCTGCAGTTTGGGTAGTCTAAAGTTACGATGTTTAGTTATATTTTGTGATGAATTGCTAGTCTTATCAATCTCTTTAACGGTACCTTTATTGGAACATAGCGACTCTTCATCTAAAAATTCTTTTACTTTATATTTAATTTCATACCAACGAGCTTCATAACAATCGGAGGCATCTATATCTTGTTCTAACAACTTTTCATCTCTCTGGTCATCGTCCAACCACATATCTAAAACTTTATTTTGAACGATGGAGAGCTCGTCGAACAGTTTGCTTAGCCTCTCATACTCGGGTAATAATGCGCTTTTATCTTTCTGAGATAGAATTATTTCAATTTTACTCACGCATTTTGTAAACCGTTGCCGTATAATTTTCGTCGACTCTTTTACCTTATCCATTTTCACGGTCGCCAGATATTGCAGAATGGGTCGGGAATCACTTTATTGGGTGCAACGATTACAAATTAAAAGGGATCACAGAATTAGTAGTAGACTTTCTTATATTTTTCTTCAGTGACAGTTTTTCATTTCAAAAAAACAATTTCTTTTTAAAAAAAAGGTGTCATAGACAATTATTTTACAATACCTCGCCTACGGCTCGGCCAATAATAAAATAGCAATATCGCCTCGGCTGTAATTTTCAACTTACCGCACTTATATCATAATGTACTATTTAATGGGTACTACAATAACAAAGGTTAATTTTCGTAATTATAATGTTTTTAAGTCAATTATAAGTTCCTGCTATAAATTATTTAACAATTTCTGAAGGATATAAGTTTTCACCATAATTCGTTCTTGATGGTCAGTTTAAAACAAGAATAATCGTTTCCTTTTCAGTTTAGTATATTAAATGAACCGTGATAATTCTTGTTATCAGTATTAGCCGATACTAGCAAAACACTGTGCTAGTTGACTCTGTCTCTCCGTTGTCGATACCCTCTGCAATGCTTTCAGTGTTGCCCTCACACGGTTACTCAGGTCAATATCAACCAGGGTAAGCAAACGGAGACCTTTCTTCAATACATCTGGTGCTACGCCTATGAACGATTCAGCCACATTATTCGCAATCCTCTGCCTATGTGCATCACTCTCTATGATTTCATTATAGAACTCTGCTACTGGTTGCAAATCAACAGCGTTTCTTTGTAATGGAAGCAACCTTTCTGTTGGCCGTGCCTCATCAACATAAGACATGGGTCCGTTGAAAGAGTTCGGGTAATAGTGCGGTGCATCTCTCATGTTATCACGCACAGGCGGCTTCCCATCCCTATTGTAATTCTTATCATACAAAGGAGCATTTATTCTTGAATTTGCATGGTTGGCTCCCAAACGGTAGTTTTGCGTATCTGGATAGAAAATCTTTCTTGCTTTGAAAACCAGGTCAGGTGGTCCCGTTATACCGGGAACTAAGTTGTCTGGGTTATAGGCTCCTGTCTCGACATCTTTGAAATGATTGTCTACACGACGATTGAGAACTAATCGTCCCACAGGCACAGTACGATAAGTTCCTCGTTTCCATAACCTTGTCATATCAAATGGATCGTAATCAATTCTGGATAAGTCGTCCTTTGTCAAAATATCCATTTCTAGTCTCCAAGCTGGGTAATTTTTCGTTGCAATTGCGTTATATAAATCTTTATTGTAATAGTCAGGATCTGCAATACTCAACGCTGCTGCTTGCGTATTTGTCAGATTAACCATACCTATCTCTGATCTATAATTGAATTTCACATAGTATCGTTCACCATGTTTGTTGTATACTTCATATGTGTGCAACGGGAAGTAGTGTGACTTTCTATATCCATCAGGTATGCCAAGATCAGATTGTAACCATAGAAGTGCATGTAAGAAATCAGGTTTCAAAGTGATGAAGTCCCATCTTTGTGTGTTATCAACTATTCCAGTGCGAGGGTTTCTTCTAAAGGCGCGAATGAATGAAGAAAATTCAATTGGATCTTTGTACAAGAAAACAGGTATATGGAAACATATCATGTCTAGATTTCCTTCATTTGTATAAAACTTAATAGCTACGGCTTTTGTCTCTCTAGTTAAGTCACTTCCGCCAAGATTTTGTCTTGCGGTTGAAAACCGAGTTGCTACTGGTGTTCTCTTGCCAATTTCATTAAAGACATCTGATTTAATGTACTTTGAGACGTCGTGAGTGACTTCAAAGTATCCAAATGCTCCATAACCTTTGGCATGTACGATTCGTTCAGGTATTCTTTCTCTGTTAATATGAGAGACGATCATGAAATGATGTTTATTGTTAAATATATCAGTATTAATCGTTATTGTGTCTCTTATGTCGATTGGGTCCCCAGTTGGCTTGCTCCATACTCCTATTGGTTTCTGAAATATAAAAATAAAATTGAGTAATGCATGGCAATAAGCTCGTAGTTTTTTTATTGGACTTAAACACAACTGTCGTTCAGTTATACTAAGAAAATAGGGGTACACCTCTAATTAACTCCTTGCGGGGTAAACAGGTGCTGTCAAGTGATTTCATGCATTTAAAAAATAATATTTAGATCGATTAATTCAGTTGACTTCATTCGTTAAGAATATTTAATATTTATTCATTAATATCATTGATACACGTCACTTTGTGATCATTAATGTGGATTTTGATATTTGTTTTAGGTAGATAATTATATCTTATTTTATGAATTACGGCTGAGTATTTTAACTGAATCCAAGAACAAGTCCCCAGTCCCTCTCAAGGCAGATTCAGAGACTCAAAAGCCAAATCACTATTTATTACTATTCCCAGCAAATAATTGTCAAGCGCATGTTATATGTAAGACAATATTAATACTTTTACATACCGGGTGTAATCGTCTAAATTCGGTTAGATGTTGTGTGAAAGCGTCTTCCGTCACGTTTTCGTACCAAACGCCAGTCACGTGTTCTATAATCGCGCACACACAGATACAGACGATAACTTGCCTCATCCTAACTATCATGATTGAAAACGTTGAATAGTTTCATAAACTTTATATACTTGTGGAGCAATTTGTAATTAATTATAGGAAAACGCAAGTTATTACAGTCAATGCACGACGATGTTAGGGCAGCTTCCAGTCTAACCGGATTCAGCTCAATTACAGTATTTTATATGGAGCGACTCCCTATCTGACCTCCACAACCGAGTTAGTGCTGGATTATACGATACCCTTTGGTAAGACTGGTTGTCAATGTTTCAGGCCACCTGATTACCTGTAACGACTCTCTCGAAGATTTAAAAATGACAGCCAGGACTAAACAAAACACGCATCAGTGCACGACAATTCGATCGTGGATCGTGTTTTGGATTTAGGATATTGATATTGCATGTAAGCTTGAAGAAAAACAATACTGTTTTAAAAGAAAAATGAGTTGTTCTGACTCTTCTCGCACTGATGCGAAAGCTAAGTCTGTCTGACAGAAGCCACTAATTAACAAAGTACTGACTGATAAAAACATGTCCTGTACATTTTTGCACAGATATTATGTAGAAATCAATGGTTATGCCTGACATAAACAAATCCGTTAATTAAGATATCTTTTAATTCACGAAAAAACGAAGGCGTGCGTTCATACTTAATTTACATAGTTTCAGGAAACTATAAATTATCCATAATGCAAACTTCCACTAAACAGTAACAAAGTTATTCTAGGATTATTCTACTGCTGGTAAACAGTCATGTTTTTTGTACAAAAGATTATATGCATATTACATGATGGCAAAGAGTGTAACTTTGATAGCTTTTACATCTCAGTTACGTGACGCTTTGGAAGACTTTGTCTCAAGCAATACTTGTTTGTGTTGATACCAGCTATTGATTATACAGCCAGGCGTATTAACTAGGTTATTTGTTACAGAGGTAATTTAGCTATTTGCTAACTAACAGTCATCTTCCTGCTCTTGTCCCATTTTATTTGGGATCGGCCCAACGCGTCTCTTTCCTCCATTCTGCTCTGTCATTCGTCATGCTATCATTTACTCCTTTTTTTGTTACTACTTTATACTACCTTATAAATAATCTACAGGGGTGAAAGATCTGACCACTATTTCAAGTTTTTCAAATGAAACAACACTGAAATTATCGACATAGTTATGTGTTTTTCCATCAAAAGTCATTAGTTAACCATTTCCTGCGATACAAACTGGCTGGCTGTTTTGTTACTTACTACAGAAACTAAATATTCGCATCACCTCCACGACGGTAGCGAAACGGCGAAGCCATACATTTAATTTTACTGATATGTAGAATTTGTGAAGTTAGGGTCGGTAGAGTTAGGCCGTGTAGGTTCAGAAGCTTGGCTCTACATGAGATCTGATATCTTTTTTGCTCAGGGCAAACTTTATGTGGTCGTCTTGGCAACATTTTACACGAAATGTTTTTGGTAGGTACTGTTTTATGATCTTATAACGGTTCAGAATTAATTCAAAGTAAACCTGTATTTGTAGTTTCGTGAAAATATAAACACAAAATTGTTAACAAAAATTGATTCCAATAGGGAAGGCTGTCAACAGCCTCGGACACCACAGCCTGTCATGCAGCCGAAGTGCGGGTCGTTTTGCGCGGCACGTGAACATTAACGACATCATCCGACGAGCTTTTGTTACCGTTGGCATTCCAGCAGAGCCCAATGGCTTAGCACGTGACGATGGCAAAAGACCGGACGGCATGTCTTTGTTTCCTTGGAAGATGGATTCCTAAGCCTTAAGTGTGGGACGGAACTTGCGTCGATACTCTTGCAGCATCACATTTTCTAAGCTTATCGTGCTGTGCTGGCGCTGCCGCTGCGGCTGTGCAGAACTTCAAGCGGCGTAAATATAGTTTTTTTTTTTTTTTTTTTTTAAGAACGTTGCCCCACACTAGGAATTTCTCCCGTATCGTGGGTGCGTTCACAAACATTTAAACTCACATACACAAACAGCCAGACCCGGAACAACTATCTGTAGGCCATACAAATATTTGTTCCGTGCGGAAATCGAACCCGCGACACGCAGCGCAGCAGTCGATCGCTCAACCACTGCGCCAACCGAGCCGTCAAGTGTTACCATTGTGGTAAATATATTTTCGACGGTTGAAAC
The DNA here is from genome assembly GCA_963082945.1 of Cerastis leucographa. NCBI lineage: Eukaryota > Metazoa > Arthropoda > Insecta > Lepidoptera > Noctuidae > Cerastis > Cerastis leucographa. Next base: position 5,332,814 of record OY720358.1, on the reverse strand, counting down.
TCTGTACCCCATAGTTTCAAACTCTTTTTAAGGAAATTTCCTAACGCCTAGTTGACGCTTCCCATAACCCAAGGTCTGGGTTTTACCCTGGCCAGAGGCTAAGTATTGCCATACAACGTGGCAACGCCACAAGGCTCTTGGGCACGGTACCAGCTGACAGCGTTGAGGAGAAGTTTTTTGGCGCCCTATTATATTTTTAGTTATCTAGTTTTAAATATTGTTTTGTATGTAGTTAGTGTTCCAAATAAAGTACATATTTCCCCCAAAAAAAAAACCAGCCAAGTGCGAGTCGGACTCGCGCACCGAGAGTTCCGTACAAACCAAAATTACTGAAAAAAATAAGTAAAAATATATGATGTAATAAAAAAATTAAGGTTTTTGGAATTTTTACTTTATATGTGCTATAAAACATTGCTTTATGCCAAATTTCAAGATTCTAGGTCAACTGGAAGTACCCTTTAGGTTTTGATTCCCTTGCGAGTAGTTGCGAGTTTGAAAATATGCGGCTTAAATTACTGTTTCTTTTGATGCGTTGACCTAGAAGTTTGATTTTGTTACAGCTTAGGGTCAGTTCACACCGAGACACGACGCGACGCGACGATACTTGAAGAGGCCAGTGATTTCGCGCTGCGTCGCTCTAAGCCGCGAGGCACCGCGCGGCGCAGCGCGCCGCAGCGCTGCATGGCGCAACGTATTCTGATTTCTACTGAAATCTACCTCACGAGGCCGCTCGACGCAGCGCGACGCTGCGTGGCGCAACGTATTCTGAATTCTCACAACGAAATGTGTATCTTTTCGTGTAGAAAATAAAGTTATATTTTGAATCGCTCTTTAAAAGTGTGCGCGCAGCGTCACGTCGCATCGCGTCTCGGTGTGAACTGACCCTTAAAGGTATTATAGATCTAAGTATTTGATATGAATTTCAATTTAATACATCTACGCGTTCATGAGGAAAGGGGTTTGAGGAAGTTTAAAATTATTAAAAATATTTTTATTATATGATGTAAGTAAAAATTTACGGTTTTCGCAATTTTTCCCTTATTGATGCTATAAGACATTGCTTTGTACCATATTTCAAAATTCTGAGTTCACGGGAAGTACCCTGTAGGTTTGGATTCCCTTGCGAGTGTCAAAAATTTGCGGAAATTTGCGGCATAAACGGGCATATCTTTTGATTGCGGTGGTTTAGAAGTTTGATTTTTTTACAGCTCTAAGGGACAGTAAACTTGATTATTTGATATATATTCCAGCTTGTTACCTCCACGCGTTCCTGAGAAAAAGGGTCTTGACATACAGACAGACGGACAACAAAGTGATCCTATAAGGGTTCCGTTTTTTCCTTTCGAGGTACGGAACCCTAAAAATTAAGTATAAGTAATATTTTCACGTGAACAAAAGTCGCGGGGAACCGATAGTCCTTTAATAAAACATAAAACCATGTTTTTTCACAAACCGAAGGGTTGCTTATTATTTTAAAGTTAGCTTGTACATTATTGTTAGCTTGGCAACTGCTGTCAGTTATTACAAAAAAGTAAGTCACATGCAAACACGTGTATTGATGTACACGTGGAAGTTCATATTCCAACTTTGTTATTTTACCTGTAGCACAAACCTTAAGGCAACGATGATAAAGTTCATTATACTACAAAATAAGAAGTAAAATAGCTAGGTCAATATGCATAAACCACGTTGTTTACCGTAATGTTTATTTGCCGATAAGAAAATGAATGTCAAATAGAACCTCCTTTGTTATTTTCTGTAAATATTTTTTTATTGGCAGTTGATTTCTATATTATATACGAAACGATAATTAAATACGAAAGACATTATAATAAAACCTTTCACGCAAGAAAATATTACGGACGTTACGCCAGGCAATAAGATTGAAAGACTAAATCTTCCCTTTCCTTCCCTTAGGGACAAATCAAAATATTGTTTATTCATCGCAGTTATGGACAGTTCTGTTCAGTTTGTTTGTATTTATGACGTTTAAATTTAACGTTTAAGGAAGAAGCGCCAAGGTAACCCGCAAAATTTTCTAACGTTTTTATACTAGGTACATACAATTTTATTTGTACAGCTTAAGTCTCATGTAATATGAGCCTATTGCCATCAACCGAGTACAAATCAAGACTCTGTCTGTGGCTTCTACTGAGAAATATCTGAAGGAAAAACCCAATAACACTTTGACCGATCCGGGCATCGAATCCTGGAACGAACTTCAGCAGTCACATTTACAACCACTAGACCAACGAAACACATTGTACCTACAACATCTTCCTTAACTCATCTTTCAAAGGCGTCCACTGCTGAACAATTGCATCCCCCATGCGTCGCCACAGCAACTGGACTCGTGCTTATATGGCATTTAGCGGATCCATCGAATCGGGTGAACCTAAACCAATACTATACACCAATACCAACTTAGGTACTGTAAAAACGCAGCAAACTGATGCTCTGCTTTCCTTTGCCATGGCTGAACATCACTGACATAATTATTATAATTTAAGTATGTCTAACTTTATCGTTTCCTTTTTTTTTCTACTGTAGATCCATACGAAACGATTTAGCAATTTTGTTTTGATTATTCGATAGTTGAGAAATGAATTAAGTTATTAATGGAATAAAACGCATATGACAAATTCAAAAATGTTTTTTTTTTGTTTAAATATTTATACAAACAGCATCTTTTTACTAAAATGTGGGTCCTCTTCTGCTTAACCCGGGGGATGAGGATAAGTATGTTATGTACCAATATGATTATCAGACGGAATAACACTACAATACATGGCCACACCTGAGGCTGACTTATAATCGTCTTTATTCTTTGTTACATATGGTATACTATGTATTAGTATACTTATTCTTTGTATTATAAACTAAGTTGTTCTCATTAACATTGGCTATACACTGTTCGAGTTGACTCAGTAGCTCCTGCGGTTCTACAGCCCTCGCTGCTGTTAACGCTGTTCTTACATTACGACCTAACTCAATATCCACCAGGGTCAGCAAGCGAAGAGCTTTCCTTTCTACGTCCGGAGGCACATTTACCAACATCGTGGCCAAGTTTCTAACAATTCTCTGTCTGTGTTCGTCAGTATCTACTTGTTCGTTGTAAAATTCAGCCATTGGTTGTAAATCTATAGCATTTCTATGTAAAATGAGTAGTCTATCTGTCGGTCGATTCTCATCCACATAAGGCATAGGTCCATTGAAGGAATTCGGGAAATAATTCGGTGCATCCTTCATGTTATCAGCAACAGGTGGTACACCATCTCTATTGTAATTCCTATCGTATAATGGAGCATTTATTCCTGCGTTATCATGATTTACTCCCAATCGATAGTTTTGTGTATCTGAATAGAAAACCTTTCGAGCTTTAAAAACTACGTCAGCAGGCCCCAGTATGCCTGGAACTAGATTATCAGGACTGAATGCAGATTGTTCATTGTCCTTAAAGTTATTATCAACTAGTTTGTTAAAAACCAGCCGTCCTACTGGGACTGTTCGATAAGTTCCCCTTTTCCAGAGCCTTGTGACGTCAAATGGATCATAATCCAACTTATCCAACTCGACTTTTTTTAGGATATCGAGTTCTAGTTTCCATGCTGGATAATTTCCTGCAGCGATTGCATTGTACAAATCTCTAGTGTAATAGTCAGGATCATTAATAGCGATGGCCGCCGCTTGCTCGTTTGTCAGATTGAACAATCCCAACTCTGTTCTGAAGTTGAATTTGACATAAAATTGTTCACCTCCTTTATTATAAATCTCGTACACATGAATTGGAAAGTTATGCATCTTTCTGTATCCATCTGGTAAACCAAAATCTGAGAGCAGCCATAATATAGTGTGCAAGAATTCTGGTTTTAAATTAATAAAGTCCCATCGCACAGTATTATCAAAGGCTTCGGTACGAGGGTTTCTTTTAAGAGCATGTACAAAACTGAGGAAGTCTAGTGGATCTCTGTATAAAAATATGGGAAGGCTCAGACATAAGAGGTCCAAGTTTCCTTGTTTGGTGTAAAATTTGATTGATAAACCTTTTGTTTCTCTGACTAACTCAGTTCCTCCAAGATTTTGTATTGCTGTGGAAAATCTTCCTACTACAGGTGTTCTTTTTCCGATTCCATTGAATAAATCGGCTGTAGTGTACTTGGAAATATCATGTGTTACTTCGAAGTATCCAAAGGCGCTATAGCCTTTAGCGTGTACGATGCGCTCGGGTATCCTTTCTCTGTTTAAATGAGAACTAGCACGGAAGTGGTTTTTATTGTTGAATATGTCAGTGTTCAAGCTTATTGTATCTCTTATGTCTATTGGGTCTCCCGTTGTCTTCGTCCATACTCCGATTGGTCTCTGTAAAAAAAAAAAAAAAATTGAGGCTTGCTGATGGTTCATTTTTACCAGTATTACCAAAGGGTATCGTATTACCCAGTACCAACTGGGGTGTGAAGGTCAGATAGGCAGTCGCTCCGTGTAAAATAGTGGTATTCAGCTGAATTCGGTTAGACTTGAAGCCGACCCCAAAAAAAGGCTAGGCAGATGATGATGATGGCTAATTTTTGGCGGTTTAAGTAATATCTATAGGTCCAGGTTCAGTTTTTTTTTCGTTGTGGGATCTCCTGTATGGTCCATAGCAGCTGTAGTTATATAAGCTAGGTGGCGGCAGGACAACGCAGGCCTACATTGGTCTACTTGTATTATATTCTAGCTGTACCTGGCATGCGTTGCAATGCATTTTTCCTGTCTACCGCCTACCCTACCTTCCTACCGATCTTACCCAACCCTACCTACCCTACCAAACCCCATCTACCTACCTAACCCTACCTACCTACACTACCCAACCCTACCTACTTACCCTACCCAACCCACCTACCTACCCTACCCTACCCTACCCTGCCCACCTACCCTACCCTACCCATCAACCTACCCTACCTATCTACCCTACCTGACTACCCTACATACCCTACCCTACCCACCCTAACCAAGTCTACCCTAGTCTACCCTAGTGACCCTAGTCTACCCTAGTCTACCCTACTCAACCAACCTTAAATTTTCTTTATAATAATTTACAAACCTTGTACAGACAATAAGGAACACAAAAAAAAGAATTATCCAATTTGCTGCAGTCGTTCAATAATTATGCGCATACATACTTTTCGCCGATTATTTTTTTTAAGTATAGATAAAGATAAGAACGAGAACATTTGAATACAAATGGCTGTATACATTTAACAGAATTCCTGATATACATAAATGTACTCACTGGATGTCGTCGCCGGAAGTCAAGCAACTGTTGCGACACAGCATCTCCCAAAGTTTCATTGTGATATTGGTAACTCGTCACACATTCCACGGCTACACAGAAACAAATACAAAGTACAAGCTGCCTCATCCTTTTCTTGAAAACGAAGTGGTAATTACATAATATTAGCACCGTTTTATATAGAGAAACCGCGGGCAAACTAATGCTATTATAACTGCTATTTCATGATAATTAACGAAGCAGACAATCGATGTTTTTGCAGGGTTTGAAAATAATAACATAATATCACGACTGTAATCCTTGAATCTTCACATCGCCAATTCCACAGAGTCTAAAGACGAAAGTCTATAATCAGTGCGTCCTACCCGTCATGTCGTACGGTGCCGAAACGTGGACACTCACGGTAGGGTTGGTCCACACATTTAAAGTCGCTCAACGTGCTATGGAAAGGGCTATGCTCGGAGTTTCTCTGAAAGATCGAGTTCGGAACGAGGTTATCCGACAGAGAACCAAGGTTATCGAAATAGCCCACCGCATTAGCACGCAGAAGTCAATGGCCGGTCATATAACCCGAAGAACCGATAGCCGTTGGGTTAGACGAGTTCTTGATTGGAGACCACGGATCGGTAAACGTAGCGTAGGACGTCCTCAGACTCGGTGGAGCGATGACCTTCGCAAGGCGGCTGGCAATAGCTGGATGAGAGTGGCCTTGAATAGTTAGTACTAGAATAGTACACCTCTACGTACACGTAATAGTACACCCACAGTTCTCCAGTCATGAAGGGCGAGCCTATTGCCATCAACCGGGCATGAATCCAGATCCCTGTGGATGCCACTGAGAAATTCCTGATGAAAAACCTAATAACACTTTGTCTGACCTGAGAATCGAACAAAGGACCTTATGCTCAGGAGTCAGTATCGCTAGAGCAACGAGGCTGTTTAGCAAAATAATTGTTCTTTGCAAAGAAAACTCCTCGGGTTTCAAGGGAATAATTAAGCAGTGGATAAACTATCCAAAGTATCTTTGTTCCTTTACATCATTCGTCATGTTAATTACTTTTTTATTAAATTAAAAAACTAGCTGCTGCTGCGACCTTCATGCTCGTGAAATTATTATAAAATATCACTTCCTTGAGATTTTTATTCTTTTGCACGAAACCTTAAACATTTTTCTAAAATAAAAGTAGCCTTAGTTACTCTTTATAACATCACCTATCTGACAGCTAAAGTCCCGTCAATCAGTCCAGCCGTTTCGGAGATTAACTAAAACGAACAGACAGACAGACATTTTTTTTTTGCGTTTTTGTATGCTGAAATTACAAACAGATACTTCAATTTTATTTATATTTTGTATAGATGCTACGCGTGCTGCACCTATGGATCATATTTATACGAAATAGAAACTTGTGCAACTAGGATGGTATAATAATAATGCCAATGAAATGGCGGGTATTATTATCATGTAATGCGTTCCTTCCCACTTTTAATTTCAACCTACTATAAGGTTTGTTTTAATAACAGTTTAGGTAGGTACTGATAATGAAAAGATGATGAAGCGATGTTGCACGAACCATACATATAGACTCAACTCTATCTGTGTTTGTATACGGCTGAGATTGGTGTAACGCTCTAATTATGGTGTCTTCACTGACTCGTTTAGATTATTAATCCACAACTTCTACTCTATACTTTTTAGGGACAGTGATGCGACGCTAAAACTGTTACCTGGAATTCGGTACATAATTCTGATCCTCCTACTTCGAAGTTTTTAGTCAGTTATTACAAAAAAAAAAAACACCTGGCACACAGAACTACCACCGATCCACCTGGTCAAAATGTATAAAACAGCAGATTTTTCACAAAGCAGTTGTATTTTTGAATAAAAGTTACTAAAAAACTTTATGCAAATGGCTTTAAAAAAAAAAGATAATTGGTAATTTCTGTCAGTATAGATAACTGTTTAGACTTATGTATCCTGCTTATGCGCATGAAGTTTCATTAAAATCGGTTCAGTAATTTCGGAAAATAAGGACTTGAAAGTTTGTATGAAATGCCGTGAGGCTCTTAAGAAGTAATAATAATAATAATAATCTTTATTCAAAATCTTAAAAGGTAAAATACAATTTGAATCCGAAAATAACGATGTAGGTATAATAATGTTAGATGCCTGTACTAGGATAATCCTGTATCACAGGCTGCGGGAGCACTAACAATATGCTATATGTAGGACAGTAGTTTTTTGTTTAATATTTAACATTACATAACGGCAAACTTATTTTAATAAACTTAAACCTACTATCTTAGAACTAAACACATATTTATTACAAGAAAGTATTTGCGTCAGCAGAATATTTATAAACTAGGTTGCAAAAACACATTCGAGGCACTCTTGTTTATGTATTTGATATTTGTACCTAGAGACTATAATAATTTGATTATACATTAAAATAAATCGATGGCAAGTATGTCAGTGCAGTGGACTTTCATTGTTGAGTCAACAATATGCGTTGAACGCATATTGCTGACAAACCTACAGTAACCTAAGTTAATAAAGTCTAATCTACAGTATGACACTTTACGCGCCCTCGTAATCAATGGAGTGGATGTATCTATATTCTGCCATTTTCCTAGCAGGGCACTCAACATCTCCTGTTTTATGACTGTTGGGCTTTTTAAACCGCGAGCACGTTGCACATTTAGGTGTGTCCGCTTTCCTCGCGCACTCACTCATCGAGTGTCCTACTTCTCCACAGTGACCACACGAAGAGTGTATCTCCCGGCATGTTTTTGCTGCGTGACCATATTGTTGGCATTTGTAGCATCTGGTAACCAAGGTGAAGTCCCTAACAGGGCAGGAAGTCCAATTTATAAAAAGCCTTGCCTGAGATATTAAGGCTCTACGTATCTTGGCTGGAACTTCAATCACAAAGTTACACGTAGGTGCATCTTTCTTCCCGGATTTGTGGCTAAATTTTACGTCGGCCAAGAAGGTTTCCAATGACATTGCTGGAAACTTATCGGCAATGTTCTGCTCGTACATAAACCTTAAGACGTCAGCATCAGCCAAAGAAGTCGGCACTCCGACTACCGTGATCCGTGGTTTGCGCTTGTTGGGCTCGTCAGCGGTCAGTCCTGATGAAGACATCTGGACTGCGTGCTTGAGTTTATCAGCATCCTGTTTGGTCTCGGTGCTGATAATAACACCTCCATTTTTTGTTTTACGCACACCACGTACATGAAGTTTCATTTCGTCAGGGCGTATTATGTTTTGCACGAGGTTTTTTGTCTCGTCACTCGACTTCAATTTATCGTTAGGATAAACTACTACGGAGCTTAAATTGTTTGGTCGAACGAATTCACTGGATCCCTTCTTGACCATATCAGCAAACGAAGTTTTTCCCACAGCACCAGAGTCCTTGATTGTCTGCTTGAGTTCCGATATTTGTTCTGTGAGGTTGCGCTTTTCTTTCAGGTCATCGATTATGTTGAGGGCTTGATGGGCTTTCTGCTTCAAAGCCTGATACAGAACTGCCATGTGAGAGGTGTCAGATTCAACTTTACGGCACAAGTTGGTAATCTTCAATTTCTGGTCTGAGTTGAGTTTGCCATCCGTGGCAATAGAGCAAACCTCATTTAATTTCTGCTGAATACATGACATCCATTTTTGGATGTCGGGCGTAGATACAAGTTCCACAGTGAAGTGCTGGCTTTTTGCTGGCGAGGCATTGGGTTGCACTCGACAACTTGATCCAACGGCACCGGGGCTGCTATCCATTTCACTATTTCTATGTTTCCATTATTTAATAAACTACACACTTAGCAAAATACTAAAGTAGGTCACTATTATTGCTTTAAAAAAATACTGCTAACGAGCACGTCTGTATACTGCGAACGGCCAATGACAATCTCATTAGAGAGAATGAAGTAATTTCATACCGCTTCGAAACCTTATAGGATGCTTTTAATCACCTTATACAGGTTGTTAGAGACAAGGTGCATTCACCTCCTTATTTTGAATCACCACCGGAATAAGTATTTCTCAGACAATTTGACATTCTTTTTTATCGTTTATTCTTAAAACAAAAGAAAAAAAAAATGATAAAATACAATTTGAGTAAGAAAATAAAACCTTAAAAACCACATTATGTTAGTAACACTTCACTTGCATACTATGTCACTGTGCGTTCATGTGTAACTTGCCCGCGGAAGTGACGGAACACCACTCCCTGCGGCCAAAAGTCCTCTTCCAAGACGAGGTGCAGATAACATGTTGGTATTTGCACCACGAACGCCTTAAAGTTGACATTACGGCGCGACTCCAGCAGTTGCACTCTCGCCACGTACTTGGTCTTCTGACGCACGTACTTCACGATGACCTCCGCCATAGTGGTGTAGTGTAGGCGGGAGATTTACACCGGAGTGTTCGGCTTCGCAGCACGAATAGGCACGTTGGGCTCCGAAGGAGCCTTGTCGCAGCGGTTCTTGTTGGTTCGTTGGCGGCGCTTCCTCTTCAACACCGTCACGAAACCATCATCAGCCCGAATCGGTGCCTTTTCAGGCACGGGCTTCCCAGCGGGAGCAGTTTAGCACGCGAATACGCTAGCAAAATCTACAGGAACATGCCGATTTTGCAGACGCTGCAGAAACAGGCAGCGGGTCGTGCGGTCGTGCGGCACGAGGCCAGGAGCTACAGAGACGGGAGTGAGGCAGCAGGGCGCACAAGGAGCGCATTCCGCAGATCCAGATACCGTTGCCTTTTGACGCCACTCATTGACTTCGTTGCGTAATTCGGCGACGGCATTTTGGGATGCATCTAACTTCTTCTGTACATCCACTAGACTTGCCTTAAGAAGAACAATGTCCTTCAACAGGCTAGTTACATCGACGTGGTTGAATGTGACGGGAGGGAGCTTGTGTAAGTCCTTCGCGACGAAAGTCGGCACGTCGTCAGGGTCGGTCACCTTTAGCAGCGTCATGATATCCTGTATGCTTTTTTTAGTCCCATCACGGCGGCGGGACACCATCTGGTCACTTTTGTTGAGCGAGCTGTACAGCAGCAGCTTGGCAGCAGCAATGTCGCCTTTACTGAAGTTTCTAGCGCAGATTTTGACTGCGGACACCTCATCCATCACATCCAACTTCTGCTGCAGGAACGCTAGTAGTTCATAAATAAAACCTTAAAAATCTCGCCACAAGTGGTTGTTCCATAGCGATTAAAATTACGAGCGAAGGCTAGCGCCGCCTTGTTTACGATATTAATACGCGTCAGCACACGTCCGCATCAAAACGCGGCTACTGCAAGACCTGACTAACCTGACCTGATTTAATTTAATGATGACTGGTAAAATTTGGATGTACTCGGAAATCACCAGGGGAACCGATATTATAAAAGATATTCAATTTCTATGTCAGTCTAAGAAAAAACAGTTGTGGTTCAAGCATTTCCCCTTGCAGAACCCCTGCATCACTCTTTTGTAATGTAAAATAACTGTTGAATAACTTTACTAGCTTTAAGAAAAATGTATTACTTAGAACAATACATATTGGCCATCAACATGTCCGAGGTGAAGTCTGAAGTCCGGCCGTGAGCAAAAATAACTGCAATTCATTAATAACTTTAGTCAAAACCACATTGTACATCTGCGCGAATATTTCGTCAGGCTGTCAATTTTCTCAGACTAGGCCTTTAATAATTTTAAGTAGTGTTAAAGGATGTGTCGTTATTATAGATTAATTTAACACATGCTTGTGGTAATGTGTTTTTTCCTTGTTATGTACAAAATTTACTGCAGTTGATGCTATACTAAATTTAATAATAATTCCGTTGCTCGCTATTGCATGATTGATACTTATACGATTCAAAGCACAGATAATCCTGATTGTTATGCAGCAGAATTGAAAAGGATAGCCACCATTACGGATTACTTATAATCGGGGTAAATAAAAAAGGAAATAATTTTATTTCACACACTGACACATTTACCAGAATATTAGGAACATTAAAAAAAAACATATAATTGTAAAGCTAAAGAGAAAACGGAAAAGTTTATTGATTTATGTTAAATAAAATTAAGCCTGACAAAGAAAGTCACCATTTCTTAAACAGTTTTTATTTGCATAAGAAAAACAATTTGTATAATTTCTGCAAATATAAGGGTATTGGAGTACAATGAGAGTTAAATACTGAATGTTTTTATTTTGAATTAAAGCGTTTGTTAAAGAATACGTATAGCCTGTGCCCCATTTTTTGGAGGATTCTTTGGAGGTCCTTCAGCTGTTGGAAAGTTTCTTACTTGTAGGTTTGGACTAGAAGTTGCTTGAGCAGCTAGCTCGGCTTGTGCTTGTGCGAGCGCTACTTCATAACCTACTCTCACTCGTTTACCCAAATCACGATCGATGAGCAACAAATACTTGAGCGCTCTTTGCACCACAGGTGGCGTGACTGGCACAAGGGACGCAACTATATTGTTAATAAATCTTTGTCTGTGTGCTTCATTTTCAAGAATATAATTGTAGAAATTCGACAGGGGCTCCAAGTCGATAGCATTTCTAACCAATACCTGTAACTTCTCCCTCGGTCGCTTCTCGTCCAGATACGGTATTGGGCCGTTGAAAGAATTAGAATAATAGTTTGGTGCGTTTTTCATGTTAAGCCTGGTAGGTGGCGTCCCATCGCGAACATATGTCTTAGCGTACAGTGGCATGTTAACGAAAATTTTGTTGTGATTTCTTCCTAAACGGTAATTTTGTGTGTCCCTGTAGAACATTCTTCTACCTCTGAATAAAAAGTCAGATGGCCCTGGAATACCAGGTACCAAATGTGCAGGATTGAATGCTCCTTGTTCTATATCCCTGAATTGGTTTTCAACGTTTTTGTTTAATGTTAAACGTCCTATCTGTACTGTGGTAAAAGTACCATTCTTCCACAATCTAGTAACATCGAATGGATCGTAATCAACTTTTTGTATGTCATGTGGCGTCATTACATCCATTTCTAATCTCCATGCCGGATAGTTTCCTAGTTCGATGGCATTGTACAAATCTCGATTAAAGTAATCCGGATCCGTGCCTTGTATCACCGCCGCTTGAGCAGATGTCAGTGCTGAGAAACCTTGCTCAGTTCTAAAGTTAAACCTGACGTAATGCGTCTCCCCATTCTTATTTGAAATTTCAAAAGTATGTATGGGGAAAGCATCCATCCTTCTGTACCCATCCGGAATTCCGTAATCAGAAAAAATCCAGAAGAAGTTATGAGTGACATCCGGGCTTCGTATTATTAAATCCCAACGAGCTGTGAAATCAAATAGGTTTGTCTGTGGATTTCTTTTGGATGCATGTACTTGGTTCAAAAAGAATATGGGGTCCTTGTACAGATAAACAGGTGTATTCAAACACAAAAGATCTAAATTGCCTTCTTTGGTATAAAATTTAAATGTCATAGCCTTTAATTCTCTTTCGAGGTCAGAACCTCCTATATTTTGTAATGCTGTTGAAAACCTAGCAACTATTGGCGTCCTTTTGCCAACATCGTTGAACACATCAGCATATGTATATTTGGAGACGTCATTCGTAACTTCAAAGTAACCAAAGGCACCAGTTCCCTTAGCGTGAACGACTCTCTCGGGTATTCTCTCACCATCAAAAGTCAACATCGTATCGAGGAGTAACTGGTTGTTAAATTGATCTTGGTTTATTGTTAAGGTTTCCCGTATTTCTGTTGGTTCTCCATTATTTTTCGTCCATAGTCCTATCGGTAACTGCAAAGAAAACATTAAATTAAACCATGGATTGTTTATACAAGGTGTAAAACGGACCCTTGACGGAGCCGTTAACCAAGCATTCTGTAATTCAATTTAAAAACCTGTGAAAAAGTTGGAAATTTTACTACCAAGATATCAGTAAATAGAAGATTCCCAGATATGTTATATTACAAAAAAATACCACAATGAGCCCCCTCGTTTTGGTATTTTTTTTTTGTAATTAAACAATAGTACCTTTCGGCTTTGTAAAAAATACTTGTACAACAATCATACCTATAGCCCTCCTATTTGTAATTAATGACTCAAATGACTTTAGTTCATCAGTATGTATATCTGAATCATTCAATAAATAATTAAATGTGTCTTGCTTTCGATACGTTTTTCTACTAGATTAAAGTAAATCAACAAAATTCTTTGTACACACCGGATGCTCCCGTTTAAAATCCAGCAGCTGTCTTTCCACGGGTTGGTACGTGACATTCAGGTATCCAACACTTTCCACATTGAGCACCACACAAAGAAGGCACGCAACAATCGCCTTCATGTTGGAAACCGTCTGCGTGTTCCGCACTAGTCCACCGCAACTTGTTTATATTGCCTTTATTAACAACTGATTAAAGTTCAATAAACTACAACTAGGTGTGTGCATTTAGAAGTAATTGAGCAATACTTATCAATCTTTGATTGTTTATATTAGTTGCTATAGTTGTACTATAAATTCCATAGTGGATGGTTCTGCTCATCTGTGTATTTTTTATTTTAATATTTTCATATAATATCACGCCTTTAATCTTCGAAGGGTCATGCAGACGTGGCCATTGGATTACATCCAGATTTCGCCAGATATGTTGAAGTCGTGTGTAATTCCTAAGGTTCAAAGATTATTACTGATCCTTCATATCCTCCGGCCTTTGTGTTTATCTAGTTATCACTGCCATTGTCATTGTGCATTCAATGAGTAGATACATTATTAATACCATTTTTCATAAGTCATCATTACACCATTTTTGGCACTGAGGACCCATTAATTTAATGGTAATATTTATCCGAGGTGCTAGGCAATTGGGCTCCGCTATATTCTTTTCTGATTAATTTCGTTGCGGGATCCACGCAAGTTAAACTGTTTCTCTGGGACTTCGGCGAACTACATTGGCTTTGCGGCTTTTTTGGTTGCAGTGGTTTAGAGTCATCATTACACCATTTTTGGCACTTAGAGCCCATTAATTTTAATGATAATATTTATCCGGGGTGCTAGGCAATTGGGCTCCGCTATATTTTTTTCTGATTAATTTCGTTGCGGGATCCAAGAAAGTTAAACTGTTTCTCTGGGACTTCGGCGAGCTACATCGGCTTTGGGGCTTTTCGGTTGCAGTGGTTTAGGAATAGTGTCCCATTTTAAGTCATCATTCTCCTATTTATCTCAATCTTTTTGGGGTTGGCGCAGCATGTCTTCTTCTTTCATACTTCATTATTACCTGGCACCTCGCAGTAAAAAACCATTTAACATAAGTATGTGTATAAAAACTGTACGAATGTCGACTTCATGGCTTTTTTACCCGTAGGTACATCCAAGAATAAAGGAACCATTTCTATATTGTATTATTTTTTTCTGGCACTATCTTTTTATGTTTCGTAATTTTTTCATGATGTTTTTATGTCGTTTACTCAGATATAGTCAAGGAAAACACTGTCATCATCTGCCTACCCTATTCCCAATTATGTTGGAACATTCTAAGGGGTTCTAAATCCTTCTTAATAGGAAAACAAACGGAACTGTCTTATACTCAGAAGCAACTAGAGATCTTTGCCCCGCGATGTTTCAATTACAGACCAATTATGTAGCATTTAATCTGGCAAAGGAGGAAAACAGCTCATTCCTTTTCGTCTAATTTCGTGAAAAAAATAACAAACTATCTAAACTCAAGCTTCCGCCTAGTGCGAGTCTATCTGACAGGCCTCGACGAGATTTATCAACAGGTGATAGGTTTACACAAAGACTTTATTTTAAACCTATTGAGAATAAATAAGATATTATATTTTGTACCTCGACAGTTTTTGATGAAATGAGATTTTGTAAAGTGTCCAGCTAGCGGGCCCCTTATTGTTATTATACTTTCAGATCGCCCAATAGTGCTCGGAGTTAGAAACTATTGTGTATATGTACCTTACCTATAAATGTACCTTACAAATCCAAAATTTCGACTTTCCGTGAGTTACTTATACTTCAGAAGATATTCGTTATTTATATCATATTACAATAAATCTAACATTATTGTCTTTATTGCATCAAAAATCTCATTCTTTTGAATCATGGTTCATTTTCGTTTATTTCAACTGTTTAATTAATGGGTGACTATAATTTAATCGTTTTAATTATTTTACCTATTTTGAAAATTGTTGGAAATGATTATTTATTTATTTTCTATAGGTACAAAATAATGTCTTTACGTAAACCTATCACCTGTTGATAAATCTCGTTGGGGCCTGCCAGATAAACTCACACTTCCGCCTACTCCTGAAATTCACGTGATAACGTAGTATTTTTGTAATAAAAGGCAACGCAATTATGCCTATAATGATTTCTTGGAAAGATGATGTGTGTTAAAGCGGATTCGACTATTATACAGGTTTTTTTTTTTTTTTTGAATGGCATCTCGCAGTTCAACCTATGAGGTTGTCGTCTGCTTAACCGGACTATCCTGTGGGTGCCTTTAGAGTAAGGCCTCCAGCCAGGGCATAAAAACTTACAAACTAAGCGACTGCACGCTAAGGGCACCCCCTGTGGGGTACGAACCTCGGCTTAGGGCGTCGCTGGGGGAGGACTGCATGGGGACAGGCTGGATCTGAATGGTATCATTATTTAGGGGCTGATTTAAAACTACTGGCACAGCATCGCGGGCTGGCTCGAGCGAGGGTCGGGGAGGGCATGGACCGGGACGTCGCGACGGACCTCGACGGCGAGGTCGGAAAGACGGCGGTTTGAGGCGGAACTTTTTAAGAGTGCTAGTCTCTTTGCTACTCTCCTGGAGGAGGGTGATAGCATCATCTGGAGTGACAAGGGTATGCCTAGGACGGCGTACTGTACTAATGCGCGAGGGTTCGTAACGGGCGGCCGCTGCGATCAGGGGATTACGGTGTTTAATGGCGTTATCGAAGAAACGCTTCGAAAGGCGTTTCATAAACTGAAGGACGGTGGGCATTCTAAGGTCTACGTGTAGACGGTCATTACGAACATAAAAAGGGGCTCCCGTGACTCTACGTAAGAACCGGTTCTGTAAAATTTGCATCCTATGGATGTACTTAGGCTTGGTGTGAGCGTACACGACGCAAGCGTACGTCATAATGGGGCGGATCACCGCGATATAAAGGCGCAATTTGCACTTGAGTGACAACTTGCTTTTTGCCGAAATCATGAAATGAAGCCTACCCATAGCAAACGCAGCTCGGTCGCGAGCTGCTTTGATGTGCGCCGCGAAAGACAAGTGGTTGTCAAGTATGACTCCTAAGTACTTGGCTTGCTTCTCCCAAGGGATAGGCTTACCGTACATAGTGATCGGGCTGAGCGCGGGTGGCTTAATTTTACGCTGTTTAGAGTAAAGAACTGCCTGGCTCTTGTCGGGGTTCACCTCGATTCTCCATTTCCGGAACCAAGCGCCTAAGACGTTGGCTGAGGTTTGGAGGGTGCTATAGATAGCGTCGTGACTGCTATTATACAGGGTGTAACGGAAAGGGTATATACATCCTTAAGGGTGTGCTACAGACTGTCTAATCTGTGTCAAATAATTCCTATAACTTTATACAAAAAAAAACATTGTTTATCATTAGTTTAGTACCACTATTCGATAATAGATGGCGTTGTGCCGTGACGTCACATTTGTAAATCGCGGTGTTAAGATTCTCCTGCATTTAACGACTTCCACGGTACTTTATAGAATAAATTGTCTTACTCTGGGCACCCTTGTTTTATTACTTGGCGTGATATTTTTGGGACGTTGTACAAGTGGTCCTTCGAGCCGGATAAAGGGTTGGTGTGCATTGTCCTTGTTGTTGTGGAGGAGTCAGGTTGAAGTGTCAACCTGCGACAAGTGTGACGTCAGCGCAGACAGTGGTGAGCAGCAGCGGCGGATCGTACAAGGTTGGCGCTTAAAGCGTATATGTACGAGTGATACACAACGGTCAGCCGCGCTGGTGCTACAGTTGGCGTGAGCAGCAGCTGCAGTGCGGGGGGACAGACCCCGCATATCATTGCGACGAGCTACGTAAAAGTGTGTGGACAGTGAAGTGTTGTGATACGAAGATAATCTGTGAGTACTTTAAAATATCATTAGACTTAACCATTACAAGCAAATTTAGACCTTATTAACTTAGTAAATTTCAATATACAATTTGGACTTAGAAAAATTAACGTGTGCATGGACTTAGAATAATTTCAATAAAAAGTGAACTACGGGGAACCTATGCCCGATTTTGCAGAGAAGTGTACTAAGTTCAAAGACTTGTGATTTTTTACGTGTTGTTCACGAACTTAGCATAACGTTCCTGAATAGTTTATTTTAAAGGACACATTCAACATGGAAGCTTTGAGTAATCTACAGTTTAATTTACATTCTACTATCAGTAAAGCAAGGTCTAACTTTAAGAAATCACCAAAGGAGCGATTAACCAGTTCATACATAGAAACTAGATTAGAGAATTTAGAAGCTAACTGGTCAGCGTTTTCGGAAACTCATATGAAAATTGTATCATCGGTCAAGTCTATTGAATTTGAAAAATCGGATTACAACTTAAAAAACGTATATGAGACTACGGAAGAATTGTTTACTGATTATAAGGCAGAGCTTAGGGAAGCATTGAAGAAAACTGTATGTTCGGATAGTTTAAGTAAAGGGTCGGAATCTTCTGCGAAAGGTTCTAAAGAGATATGTTCTGTAAAATAGCCAAAAATTGAATTGCCTATGTTTACCGGAAGTTATTCTGAGTGGATTAGTTTTAGAGACTTATTTAAATCTTTAATACACAATAATACCTTACTAGACGATGTTCAGAAACTGCATTATTTGAAATCACATTTGTCTGGAGAAGCTGAAGGTCTTTTACGGCACATTCCTATTACTAGTAGTAATTATGCAACCTGTTGGACTAAATTAGAGAATCGATTTGATAATAAAAAATATTTGGCGAATTGTATAATTAAACGTTTTATGAGTCAAAAAAATATTGTAAACGAATCCTCCAGTGCAGTCAAGGAATTATTAGATACTTCTAACGAGTGTTTACATGCTTTGGAGAATTTAGGCATAATGGTTGAGCATTGGGATATTATAGCTATTTATGTATTGAGCTTGAAACTGGACACTGAGTCACGTAAACAATGGGAAATAAAAATCAGTGATTGTTCAGATGATTTCCCTACAATGGATCAGTTCAGAAATTTCCTCGAACAGAGATTTCGGTCTCTGGAATTTTTAGACAACAAAAGTCAACGTCATCAGTTTAATCGTAATGTGCCAGTCAAGTCGCTTCATGTCTCAACTACATCTTGTATTTGTTGTCAGGATAACCATAAGCTTGCTAACTGTAAAAAATTCGCCAGTCTTGAAATAGACAAGCGTCGTAGTTTTGTCCAAACCAATGGTTTATGTTATAACTGCCTAGGGGCAAACCACTCAGTATATGCATGCCGCCAGTCCACCAGATGTCATATATGTAAAAAGAAGCATCATAGTCTTCTTCACCTCAAAAACGTCTCCAAGTCAGCTGGTGATAGTAATAAAACAGATACAGACCCCGCAGAAAGCAGCGTTTCTGCTGGTACTTCAACCCAGAGTAATTCCACAAGTGTTGTAAGTTGCTTTGCTAGTAGTCATAGTCAAATTTTATTGGCCACTGCACTAATTGCAGCGGAATCCAAGAGTGGTACTGCTATAGTATTAAGATCCTTGTTAGACCAGGGGTCTCAGGCTTCTTTTGTGACGGAGTCTGCAGTCCAGCTCTTGGGTCTCAAAAGAATACCAACTAAGGGTTCAATTTCAGGCATAGGTTGTGATCAAGGCCAATCGATGATTTCATTAAATTCGATGGTTCTCATTAAAGTTAAATCACGTGTTGACCCTATTTTTAGTACTACTGTTAAAGCTTATGTTTTAAAGAAATTGACGACTATATTACCGGAAAGGAAGGTTGTGGCAAACGTTTTGGCCATAATCTCGACTTTGGCTTTAGCTGATCCCTCGTTCGATACTCCGAACAAGATTGATTTGCTTTTAGGTGCCGAAGTTTATGGCCAGATTTTGTTGGAAGGTTTAGTCAGAGGTCCACCTGGTCGGCTTATTGCACAAAATACTAGACTAGGATGGATCTTATCTGGTCAAGTAGGTGAACTCAACCAAAGCGAGACATGCCACAATACCATAGTCACATTGCATTCTACTCATACAGATGAGAATACACTCCTTAAAAAATTCTGGGAGTTAGAATCTGAGCCCAAGAGCGATTACGACAAGGTTTACTTAACCCCAGAAGAACAGAAATGCGAAGAGATATTTAAGGCCACGACTGAACGAGACGAATTTGGTCGCTATATTGTTCATATGCCTTTCAGGTCAGACGATCCTGCTAGTAAATACGGTGGATCAAAACAAATCGCTCTAAAAAGATTTTTAAGTTTAGAGAAAAGGTTAATAAGTAATTCTGAATTAAAAAACCAGTACTCTGCTATCATAAATGAGTATTTAGCACTCAATCATATGGAAATTGTAAGAGATAATATGAAAGAAGACTCCGTTTATTTACC
Organism: Cerastis leucographa; assembly: GCA_963082945.1. NCBI lineage: Eukaryota > Metazoa > Arthropoda > Insecta > Lepidoptera > Noctuidae > Cerastis > Cerastis leucographa. The sequence goes on along the minus strand of OY720358.1, from coordinate 5,312,992 downwards.
ACATCATCCAGTCGTACGTAACGAACGAAGTACTACGAAGGTACGCATTGTGTTTGATGCCTCCTGCTTAGGTAATAATGGTGTATCTCTTAACCACGATTTGATGGTAGGTCCTAGATTGCAACCAGAACTTCGTCACATTGTTATGTGTTGGCGTTGTAACCCTATCTGCCTGGTTGCTGACATCGTCAAAATGTATCGTCAGATCAAGATATGCGATGAACATACAGATTTTCTGCGGATCTTGTGGCGCGAGAGACCAGATAACGAAATTCAAGTCTTACGTCATTTGCGAGTAACGTTTGGAACGTCATCAGCACCTTATCTAGCAGTGCGGGCATTACAGCAACTAGCTCGGGACGAAGGCGATCAATTTCCTCTAGCAAAAACCCGTGTTATGACCGATTTCTATATGGATGACCTTATGACAGGATGTCCAACTATAAAAGAAGGAGTACAAATTTATAAGCAAGTAACGGATTTGCTAAATCGTGGAGGTTTTCAGTTGCAAAAGTGGGCTAGTAACAACAGAGAACTAATGGGATTGATTGAAGGAGATAAAGAAATACTAGGGACACAAGAGAACATGGAAATAAAGACGGACAATATTTCGAAAATACTGGGTTTAACCTGGGACAAGAACACTGATGAATTCGTGTATACTATTCAACTTAAAGATCTAGATTTACCTGTAACAAAGCGAAAGGTTATTTCAGACATAGCACGCCTATTTGATCCACTTGGATGGTTAGCTCCAATAATCATCACTGCAAAGGCGTTCATCCAAAAAATATGGATGACCGGGATGGAATGGGACGAAGAACTACCTCCATCGTTGCTTTCAGAGTGGCTTGACTTTAGAAAAAATCTTAGTCATCTCACCAAGTTCCGTCTACCTCGTTGGATCAATATAAATAAGGATAACAAGATCCTGGAATTGCATGGCTTTTCAGATGCATCCAACATAGCATACGCCGCGGTAGTATACGCCCGTACAATCGATGATGATGGAAATGTTCATACAAACTTGGTGACTGCAAAAACCAAAGTTGCTCCTGTTAAGCAGGTGTCAATCCCGAGATTAGAGCTTTGTGGAGCTGTCTTACTAGCAAAGCTGCTTCAAGAAGTTGCCTCAACTCTGAAAGTTCCCAAACAGCACTTATATGCGTGGACAGACTCATCCGTGGTATTGGCGTGGTTAAGCGGCCACCCTAGTCGGTGGAAAACGTTCATCGCGAATCGTGTTTCCGAAATACTTAACATTATGGATAGAAGCCAGTGGTCACATGTGTCGACGTCCGAAAACCCAGCGGATTGCGCATCTCGGGGAATAAGCCCTTCTGAGTGTAGCGATTTGCAACTCTGGAAAAAAGGTCCAGTATGGTTAAAAAATGAAAAAATAAACTATAATAGAGGAAATATACAAGAAACTACGCTAGAAGAAAGAATGATAAAAACTAAATGTCATGCAACTATAGAATTGGATGATAGTCTATTTACTAGATTCTCTAAGTTTGGGAGGTTGATACGTGTAATAGCTTACTGTAGACGATTTTTACGTATGAAGAAATTTGAACCTAATAAAAATAAAATAACTACTTGGCTAACTACAAAGGAATTAAACGAAGCTGTACTTACCTGTATCAAACTCTGCCAACTCCAGTACTTTAGTGATGAAATAGAATCTGTGAAAAAAAACCGTAAATTAAATAAAAGTAGTAGACTTACCTCGTTGAGTCCTTTCCTTGACGATGAAGGGATCTTAAGAGTTGGCGGTCGCTTGCACCGGGCTTCTATTGATGAGAATATGAAGCACCCCATCTTAATCCCTCATAAATCACACTTCACCAATCTTTTAATTGCGGAGGCTCACGAGAGAACTTTGCATGGCGGGCCGCAATTGATGCTCAATTACTTAAGATCTAAATACTGGATACTCAATGCTAGGACTCTCGTTAGGCAATATGTTCACAAGTGTGTTACTTGTATTCGACATTCGACACAAACACACCAACAAATGATGGGCCAATTACCGAGGTCTAGGGTGTCTTCTCAGAAGCCCTTCCAATGCAGTGGCGTAGATTACGCAGGTCCGATCAGCATCCGAACCTCTAAGGGTCGTGGTCATCACTCCACTAAGGGTTATATATGTTTGTTTGTTTGCATGTCCACTCGGGCTATTCATCTGGAAGTTGTCAGTGACATGACTTCTCAGAGTTTTCTTGCGTCATTTAAGCGTTTCGTAGCCAGACGTGGCAGAGTATTAGATTTGTGGAGTGATAATGGGACTACATTTGTTGGTAGTGCAAAGGAATTAAGACAGCTATTCAACGCTGAAAGGTCTATGGTAGCTTCGGAAATAGCTGACTTCCTATCTATGAATGGTACGACTTGGCATTTCATACCCCCCCATGCTCCAAACTTTGGAGGATTGTGGGAGGCGGGTGTCAAGTCCACGAAGCACCATTTAAAGAGAATTATAGGCCCCAGCACTTTGACATTTGAAGAAATGACAACTGTGCTGGCTCAAATTGAGGCTTGCCTCAACTCGAGACCGATCTCTCAGCTGTCTAACAATCCAGAAGACTCGTGTCCTCTGACGCCTGGCCATTTTCTTGTGGGTGAACCTCTTGTAACAGTACCTGATGTTAATTATGAAAATTCATCCACTAGTAATCTGAAACGGTGGCATCTTACGCAAAAAATGCTTCAAAATTTCTGGCATAGGTGGTCATTAGAGTACTTAACTCAATTGCAACATCGATATAAATGGACCGATTGTAAGCCTGAACCTGATATTGGAGACGTAGTTCTGGTGAAGGAGGATGGTCTACCACCCGCGAAATGGCTATACGGGGTTATTACAAATAAACATCCAGGTTTGGACAACATTACTCGTGTTGTAACCCTACGCTGTAAAAATAATGAGATTAAAAGACCTTTATCAAAATTAATTATTTTACCTGTTAGCACATAGTTATTGTTTACCATCTAATTGATGAAATTTTATGTATAGTTTTATTTACTCAATATTTACAGTTTGTGAACTTACTTGAATGAACTTACTCTTATTTTTGTTTTACTTGTTTTTTCTTTCTTTTTGTTGTTTAAAATTTATTTACATAAGGCATGAACTGTTATCGTAGATTTAAGGCCCTAGTTTTAGGTTTTAGTGCATAGCTATACATCTAATCTTTAATTTAAATTTATATTGTCATGTTAAGTTTGATGGACAGAGCCGTCCATGGTGGGCGGAATGTCTAATCTGTGTCAAATAATTCCTATAACTTTATACAAAAAAAAAACATTGTTTATCATTAGTTTAGTACCACTATTCGATAATAGATGGCGTTGTGCCGTGACGTCACATTTGTAAATCGCGGTGTTAAGATTCTCCTGCATTTAACGACTTCCACGGTACTTTATAGAATAAATTGTCTTACTCTGGGCACCCTTGTTTTATTACTTGGCGTGATATTTTTGGGACGTTGTACACAGACCATCAAACTGAACATGTTTCTCATCATAAAACATGTTTTTTGCTGCAAAAAAAAAATATGTTGAGAAACATGTTCAAGGTTTAAGGATGTATATACCCTTTCCGTTACACCCTGTATAACAATACATATAAGTACATACATATTAAATTACAATAATTTTGTATGCAATCATCATCATCATCATCATCAGCCTACAGCAGTCCGCTGCTGGACATAGGAGGACTCTTCAATCGCACGCCACTTAACTCGATTCTCGGCAACTCTCGTCCAGTATTTATGTGTTGTAAATAATAACTAGTTCTAATTATAAATTACAATTATAGAGATATTAGTAACATAATTAGTTCAATTACACGATAAAAAATATAGACATAATAGTAACATTAAGATGCATCACAACATTATATTATTTATAATTTAATACTGTGATATAGGGTGTTTATTTTGCATTACGTTTTTACAAACTCTTTCACACGTCGTTTTTTTTTTAAACTTCGACTATTAAGAGATGAAACAACAAGACCTGGCACAACTATCAGTAGCCCATACATCTTGATCCTAAAGCCAAATTTATACCTTAACCCTAACTTCATGTGACCGTGACGTGGCCTATGTAATTTTATCTACTTCGGTTTCGTTATATTCGAATTACAAAATTGACAGCGGTTTCATTATGATACACATAACAACATCGGGTTGCATTATTCGAATCGTCATAAATTCTAAAACATCAGCAAAGACATTCTGAACATACAGCCAGGTACCTATAATATTACTTCGAAATCGAGACAGTTTAAATGATGTTTTTAAAAATGGAACAAGTTTAGAACAAAAGTATCGTATACTATTTGGCTGTTGCGGCCACAAGATCTTTGCCTTAGTTAATGTACCGCAATGTATGTCTCCAGGCCCATCTACAAGTTCAGTCTGTAATTCTGCAATTCCTGTTTATTTTATTAATTGTACAATACAAAATCTACATAAAAATAAACAATAGTCAGTGTGTAGTTAAGTTTCTATTAAAAATACTTATTTGTCTATATCTGTGTTTTATTCCTTCCTTCGTAGATAAAATCTTGTATGCAACTGTACGTTATTGGTCTTTTAATAACTCATGCCCACCTATTTCGGTACGAGCTACGCTTGTACCGAAAAATGGCACTCGTATTAAAAGACCGTCCATAACGTAACAGTTGCATAAATAGCTATAATGATTTCAGAGAAGTGTCTGTAAAAGGTCACAATAAAAAAATATTAAAAATTGACGCCTCGTGAATGCTTGTGGCTCATTGTTGGAAATATCATTTTTTCATTTTACTGTTATATGGTGGGGGAATATGTCCTAAGAGTGGCTCGGGGGATTAAAAGCTGGCTGTGTAACCTTGAATACAGCTCTCTGTTAACTCTCCACTTCGATAAACTTGGTTTTAGCAGACCCTTCCCAAACTGGCATGCAGTAAGTTATAACGGACTGACAAAGTGCTAGGTCCGTTTCGAGTATATTTTTTGTCTGTGCAGAGTCTCAGAGAATTGAAAATATAGATAAGCCTTCTGACTTTTGAGGTAGCAGGTCTATTTGATTGTTCCATTTCAGTCCGTCATCAATCCCTACAACCAGCTACTTCATTTGGTTGACGCGTGTATAAAGAGCAAAGGCGCATGAATAGGAGCTGTGATTAGAACATGTATGTGTGGTTATTTGAAATTCCGGTGGTACTTTGTTTATATTTAAATCACGATGCACAGAATATGTTAGGTAAATAATGAAACTGTATTTATGGCCACACTATTGAATTAGGACATTCCTGTAATGATAGTGATGACGACTTAATAAATAAATAAATAAATATTATACTTAATACAATGGGGATTGAAGTTGGTTTTAGCCATGTTTAGCGTGAGAAGCTTTTGTCGCAGCCACTTCCCAACCGTATTTAGGGACTGTTTGGCAACACGCTTAACTTCACTCCACGTAGTACCAAAACCCACAACTGCAGTGTCATCAGCGTAATATCGTTGGGGCAGCGTACATGGGTTAGTTATGTAAATTTTAAAAAGTGTGGGTCCTATCGCGCTGCCTTGCGGGATGCCGTATGTGACAGTTTCTTCATCACTTATGTATAAATCGATTAAAACGGCCTTCTTTCTGTTTTGTAGGTAATCCTTGAAGAGTCCGAGAGGTTTACCAAGAATAACTATGCAGTTCATTTTGTAGAGAAGGGTGGGAACAGAGACTGTCAAACACCTTTTTAATATCTAGGAAAATACTTTTTTTTTCTTAAAGTGTGAATGCTTTCGAAGAGGAGAACGGAGATAATACATAAAATTTGGACCAAAACAGAGAAAATTAATTTTGGAGAGTCTATTATACGAAATATCTTTAAAATGTTTGATTTTGTCTTCGATGCAAGATGAAACTTAGTTCTAAAATAGGGGAACTTAGGACGTGCAGAGAACTTTTTCTGAAATTTTGATTGTCTGTCGATTGTCTGTCAATTGTCTGTTGGTAATGTCATAGAGGTTAGCATTTTGAGGGGTTAAATTACTATTTGAGGAGTTGTAAGCCATTCAAAACGGTGTCAACACCACCTTCTAGTGATCCATCATCTTAATACCGTACGTTGAATTTTGAACTTAGTTGTTGGATTTTGGGATCAATATACAAGCAGAAAATAACAGGGCCTAAGCCAGAGGTAGGCTTGTTGGCAACCAACTGTAGATTCCAAAACGTTGTCCTTGTAAATAAATTTGGATGGATGCCTATAACATTGCCACATAAAACCAAAAACCTTGCTGAACCCCTAAATCCCTTGCTCACTAACTCTTCTGGAAAGTAATATTATTATAACTGTTGATTCTGGGTTGAATAACTTTACCAGCTTTAAGTAAAACTTATTCCTATGAATAAAACATATTTGTCATTAACCTATGTCCGAATTACCTACTTAATATTTTAAAGTAGCGTTAATGGATGTGTTGAATATAATTGTAGATGAATTTAACACCGGCTTGTAGTAAATCTACTGCTTCCTGCTTATTACAAAACGCACTGCTGTTAATGTTAAATTTTAATGAATGATATTTCCGTTGCACGCTTATGGATTAGTTACTAATATTATTGTTTTACAGTCGAATTTAAAAGTATCATCACTATAACCGGTTACCTGAAATCAGGGTAAATAAAATAGAAAAATAGTTTTATTATGCACACTTACACATTTACCAGAATATTAGGAACATTTAAAACAAGTTTCATATTATTGGAAAGATAAAGAGAAAACAAAAGCTTTTAATTATCTGTCAAAGAAAATAAAGCGTCAAAGACGAAATTCACGGTTTTTATTTGCAAAAGAATATAAATTTTTACTTTCTACAAATATAAGGAAGGGTATTTAAATAAAAATAAAAATTCTATACTTTTTTTTTAATCAAAATGTTTGTTAATAAATACGTATGGCCTGTGCCCCTTTTGTTGGAGGATTGTTTGGAAGTTCCTCAGCTGTTGGAAAGTTTCTTATTGGTAGGTTCGGAGGAGGAGTTGCTTGAGAAGCCAGCTGCGCTTGTGCTTGTGCGAGCGCTGCTTCATAAGCTACTCTCACTCGTCTCCCCAAATCAGAATCGATGAGTGACAGCAACTTGAGCGATCTCTCCACTACAGGCGGCGTGACTGGCACAAGAGACGCAACTATATTGGCAATAAATCTTTGTCTGTGTGCTTCATTTTCAAGAATATAATTGTAGAAATTCGACATGGGCTCCAAGTCGACAGCGTTACTTTCCAATAACTGTAACTTCTCTCTCGGTCGCTTTTCGTCCACATAAGGTATTGGGCCGTTGAAGGAATTAGAATAATAGTTTGGTGCATTTTTCATATTTAGCCTGGTAGGTGGCGTCCCATCGCGAACATATGTCTTAGCGTACAGAGGCATATTAACGAAAATTTTGTTGTGATTTCTTCCCAAACGGTAATTTTGTGTGTCCCTGTAGAACATTCTTCTACCTCTGAACAAAAAGTCAGATGGCCCTGGAATACCAGGTACCAAATGGCCAGGATTAAACGCTCCTTGTTCTATATCTCTGAATTGATTTTCAACATTTCTATTTAATACTACGCGTCCTATCTGCACGGTGAAAAACGTGCCATTCTTCCACAGTCTGGTAACGTCGAAAGGATCGAAATCAACTTTTTGTACATCATGTGGGGTCATCATGTCCATCTCTAATCTCCACGCGGGGAAGTTTCCTTGATCAATAGCATTGTACAAATCTCGGTTATAGTAATCCGGATCCTTGCCTTGTATCACCGCCGCTTGAGCAGATGTCAGTGCTGAGAAACCTTGCTCAGATCTAAAGTTAAACCTTACATAATGTCTCTCCCCATTCTTATTTGAAATTTCAAAAGTATGAATGGGGAAAGCATCCATCCTCCTGTACCCATCCGGAATTCCGTAATCAGAAAAAATCCAGAAGAAGTTATGACTCACAATAGGTTTTTTTGTTATTACATCCCAACGGGCTGTGAAATCAAATAGGTTTGTCTGTGGATTTCTTTTGGCTGCATGTATTGCGTCAGAAAAGATTGCGGGGTCCCTAAATAAAAAAACAGGGGTTTGCAAACCTAAAAGATCTAAATTGCCTTCTTTGGTATAAAATTTAACTGCCATCGTCTTTAAATCTCTGCTGAGGTCAGAGCCTCCTATATTTTGTAATGCTGTTGAAAACCTTACAACTATTGGCGTTTTCTTGCCAACTCCGTTGAACACATCAGCATACGTGTATTTAGAGACGTCATTCGTAACTTCAAAGTAACCAAAGGCACCAGTTCCCTTGGCGGTAACAACTCTCTCGGGTATTCTCTCACCATCGAAATTTAACATCGTATCGAGAAGTAACTGGTTGTTAAATTGATCTTGGTTTATCGTTAGTGTGTCCCGAACTTCTGTTGGTTCTCCATTATTTTTCGTCCATAATCCTATCGGTAACTGTAAAGAAAACATTAAATTAAAACACAGATTTTTTTATTTGTTTAAAGCTCTTTTACTTGTAATTAGTGACTCATATGACTTTACTATTATTGTTCATTTCAGTGTTCATAGTACCGATAGTCGTTTCAGTCTGGTGGCTTAATAATTATTGCAAAAAGCAATAACTGATGAAGCTCTCATTAGGCAGCTAGATCAAAGGCTTGATTCACAAAGCGGTGCTCCTGAACAGCGGTCGCTATTTTTATATTATATTATTTTCATATAATAATAAATGAATGTTTAAAAATATAAAAAGTAATTATAACACACACAAATACAAGAAGAAAAAATATAATACTGGCCGAAGTATTTTCTATCTAGCATTCTAGGATCTTCCTAAACCCTTCAACAAAATTATTTGTACCCACCGGATGCTCTTTTCTAAAATCCAGCAGCTGTCTTTCCACGGGTTGGTAAGTGACATTCAGGTATCTAACACTTTCCACATTGAGTACTACACAAATTAGGCACGCAACGATCGCCTTCATGTTGTAAACCGTCTGCGTGTTCCGCATTGGTCCACCGCAACTTGCTTATATAGCCTTTAAACCAATTAAAGATTAGTAAATCATAACTAGGTTGGCATTTAACATTATTTTAGTTCTGCTCATCAATGATTTTTTCGAAGATTGACCTTGATCCTTCATATTCTCAATTCTATTCGACACTGTTGGTCAAATACTGAGAAGTGCATTTAATATTTTGATGCACTATTTATTGGCAGTAAGTGTAAAAAAGCTACTGGATAGCCGATTTAAAAAAGAGTCAAAGAATTCGTTCCGCTGGTAGGCTGGCAGCATTGCCACGTGGAATGGCAATGTTCATTATGTGACTACAAAATACCAGCCCTCTGGTTACGTGAGCGTCGATCAACCGCCTGGCGAAATCCCAGAAGCTAGGCGAGCACTCCCACATGGCCTTAGTGGGTCAACCACAAACGTTTCAAGCACACGACTACCAATGAGGTATTGTATTTGGGCTGTTTGAGCAGCCGCCCCAGTACATTCCCCCGTAGTAGGAAGATGGGATGGCGCAAGGGTGTCAACACACGTTGCATCCCACACCAAATGTCTATCCAACTTCCAAGGTATTATGGTCATACCGTCTAGTCTCTTCCTATGTGTCAAGTTAGTAGTTTCAATTATATGAAAATCATCTTTTTTGTATAAGAATCAGACTCAGATCTTTTTATTCCTTGTTTTGTGTTTTTTAAGAGGATCAGCTAACAAATGATCGATCTATTTACCAATTTCATTATTGTCACATTTTATTTCGAGTTTATGTTGGATGCCACTATCTTACACAGAAACAGTCAAGGAAAACTTTGTAAGGAATCCTAAATCCTTCATAGTGGGAACACGTACTCAACTCTCGCATGCTGTGGAGTAACGAGAGGTGTTTGCCCCGCGATGTTTCAATTACAGACCAATTAAGTAGCCTTTAATTTGCTATAACCTCCTTGAGCAGATTCAATGCTACTTAATCAATCAACTTTTTACCTACATTATTGAATAGTAATTATCTACTCGGAACACAAAACTATTTAGATACCAATCACCTGATTAACGTTCATCAGACGTTAATCGACTGGTTTCGACCACTCCTGTATTGATCTTTATAGCAGCATACTGCGATATTTTCAAAACCTTTTCTTAGACACCTCAATACAAAATTATTAGGTAACTTAGAAAAAAAAATCGTTTATTTCTATTAGTAATCATTAATAAAATTCATTTTCATTTCATTGAGAAGAGGCGTGAGACAAGGGGATGTTATCTCCCCCAAACTCTTCACAGCCACAATGGAAGACACCTTCAAGCTCCTGGAATGGCAAGGACACGGCATCAACATCAATGACGAATACATTACTCACTTACGGTTTGCCGACGACATCGTAGTCATGGCTAAGTCAATGGAGGAACTCAGTACGATGCTCGAATACCTCAATCGAGTTTCGCAACGGGTGGGCCTTAAAATGAACATGGATAAGACGAAAGTTATGTCTAACGCCCATGTTGTGCCCACCCCAATATCAGTTGCAGGCTCGGTTCTTGAAGTTGTAGACTCGTACGTCTACCTAGGACAAACAGTCCAACTAGGTAGGTCCAACTTTGAGAAGGAGGTCAATCGCCGAACCCAACTCGGATGGGCAGCGTTCGGGAAACTACGCAACGTCTTCTCGTCAAAAATACCTCAGTGCTTGAAGACAAAGGTCTTCAATCAATGTGTGTTGCCAGTCATGACATACGGAACAGAAACGTGGTCTCTCACTATGGGCCTAATGGAGAAGCTCGCAGTCGCGCAACGAGCCATGGAGAGGGCTATGCTTGGGATTTCTCTACGAGATCGAATCAGAAATGAAGAGGTCCGTAGACGAACGAGGGCAACCGACATAGTACAGCGGATTGGCAAGTTGAAATGGCAGTGGGCTGGCCACATAGTGCGCAGGACCGATGGCCGATGGGGCCGGAAGGTCCTGGAGTGGAGACCGCGGACCGGCAAGCGCAGCGTAGGACGTCCACCGGCTAGGTGGACCGACGACCTAGTCAAGGTAGCCGGAAGACGTTGGGCGCAGGCCGCTTCCAACCGGTCCTGTTGGAAATCCATGGGGGAGGCCTATGTCCAGCTGTGGACGTCCTACGGCTGATATGATGATGATGATGATGAATAAAATATCATCATCATCATCATCATTCTCGTGCCGTTATCCCAATATGTTTGGGGTCAGCGCAGCATGTCTTCTTCTTCCATACTCGTCATCTCAGCAGTCACTTCTTTCGTCGTCAATCATTAATAAAATATTTATTTAACATTATCTAGAACAATAATCTTGAAAAAAACAGTTCTTACAATAAAACAGGGTTTTATTTCAACATTCATTCATAGCTTCTGATTTCAGTTTGAAGCTGCTCAACCCTTGTTGTAGTTAGTTTATGTTTTTTTTTCCAGGTGTCCTCTGCGTTCGTCGAACGCTGCCCTTCCGAGTCAACCAGAGAGAGAGTTAAAAAAATCTGGTTTGCTTTTCAGTGCTGTGACCGAGGACAATAACGCTGATTAGCTTATACTAAACATTTTGCGGACGCCGAGCCCACCAAAACTAATTGGTAGGGTAGCTTTTATCCACGCTCGGACATCCAGGGCCATAGAGAAATAGTTTTTTTTTTTAAATATAATTTGATATCATTAAATTGGGAACTTTATGTATTCTTTTTAAAGTAAAAAAATATGTTTTTGTCCCAGTCTGAATGCAAACTGGGACAAAAACATATTTTTTTACTTTCTTCGTTTAAAATTAGTGTAACGCTAGTACCGTTTGTAGGTTCGAACTAATTTTGTATATTATTTGCTTTTCTGTTACCAAATTATCATTCTTCTAAAAGACGCCTAGCGGGGGTTTAAATAAAAAGATGCTGTAAAAACAAAGGCAGGTCAAGAGTTTTCAATTTGTATTTGTAAAGTTAATGTCGTATGATATGAAATAAACAGGAGTAAATGATAGATTGATTGATGACAGAGAATGGAAAAAAAATCTTTTTTCGCCGATTTCAATTAACATGTGGGGCAAGGGCATGAAGATGATGACGAAAGTAGATGTGAACGGTAAAAAACCATTTTATTTTCACATAGGCCCTAGGAATGTCAAATTCTGCAGAATCTTTAATCAACAAAGTAATCTTTACCTGCCAAAACCGATTTAAATTATTCATGCGTGTTTTCTGCTAGTATCCAATTTTATATATTTAATTATTTACACACAAAACACATATACAGGAAATAACATTCATACAAAAGAGCACAAAGATATCACTACGGAAGGTACCGTTTCATGCTTAATTTATTCCTGACATTACACTTTATTTATGATTGTGTCTTGTGCATTTTTTGCATACAAAAGTGTTTTAGGAGCAGGTTCTGCAGTTGGTAGGTTCCTTATAGGGACGTTAGGCGGAGGAGTTGCTGCAGCTGCTTCTTGTTGGGCTGTCCTCTGTTGCAGAGCTATTTCGAGCCCTAAATTTGCCCGTTCACCTAAGTCACGATCAATGAGATACAATATCTTTATAACACGTTGCACCACCGGCGGTGTGACTGGCACAAGAGACAAAACCATAGTTTCAATAAACCTCTGCCTATGAGCCTCATTTTCAAGAACGTTATTGTAGAAATACCGCATCGGCTCCAAATCAACAGCATTACTTTCCAATACCTGTAACTTCTCCCTCGGTCGCTTCTCGTCCACATACGGTATTGGGCCGTTGAAGGAATTTGAATAATAGTTTGGTGCATTCTTCATATTTAGCCTGGTAGGTGGTGTCCCATCGCGAACATATGTCTTAGCGTACAGTGGCATGTTAACGAAAATTTTGTTGTGATTTCTTCCCAAACGGTAATTTTGTGCGTCCCTGTAGAACACTCTTCTGCCTCTGAACAAAAAGTCAGGAGGTCCTGGAATACCGGGCACCAAATGTGCAGGATTGAATGCTCCTTGTTCTACATCCCTGAATTGGTTTTCAACGTTTTTGTTTAATGTTAAACGTCCTATCTGTACTGTGGTAAAAGTACCATTCTTCCACAATCTAGTAACATCGAATGGATCGTAATCAACTTTTTGTATGTCATGTGGCGTCATTACATCCATTTCTAATCTCCATGCCGGATAGTTTCCTAGTTCGATGGCATTGTACAAATCTCGATTAAAGTAATCCGGATCCGTACCTTGAATCACAACCGCTTGAGCGTTCGTTATATAACTGAAACCTTGCTCTGTTCTAAAGTTAAACCTTACATAATGTGTCTCACCCTTTTTGTTAGAAATTTCATAAGTATGGATGGGGAAAGAATCCATCCTTCTGTACCCATCTGGACGACCATAGTCGGATAGTGTCCAAAAGAAGGTGTGCAAGGCACTTGTTTTTAGTGTCACGAAATCCCAACGGGCCGTTAAATCTACTAATATATTAGTCTGCGGATTTCGTTTGAAAGCATGGACAAGATGCTGGAACAAAATAGGGTCTCTGTATAGATATACAGGGGTCTGCAGGCACAAAAGATCTAAATTGCCTTCTTTAGTGTAAAATTTGACTGACATGCCTCTTAATTCTTTATTGACGTCAGTGCCCCCGAGGCTTTGAGCTGCATTTGAGAATCTGACTACTAATGGTGTTCTCTTGCCAACTCCGTTGAACACATCTGCATGAGTATACTTAGAGACGTCGTTTGTAACTTCAAAGTAACCAAAGGCACCAGTTCCCTTGGCGTGGACCACTCTCTCGGGTATTCTCTCACCATCGAAAGTCAACATCGTATCGAGAAGTAACTGGTTGTTAAATTGATCTTGATTTATCGATAGTGTGTCTCGAATTTCTACTGGATCTCCATTATTTTTAGTCCATAATCCTATTGGTAACTGTAAAGAAAACATTAAATTAAAACACAGATTTTTTTATTTGTTTGGAGCTCTTTTACTTGTAAGTAACTGCAAAGATGAAAAGAGATTTTATAAGCAAATTATTTTAGCTACATTGTTTTAAAATCTACTGACTAGAGAGTAGAGAACTGACTTTACCAAATGTACTTATTTTCACCATCATATATGTTACAAAAATTGGGTCCATATTGGCTCACCTAAAGTTCTTTACCCTAAATTGTTCTTCCTAATGATTTGTAATCCGAATGATCACTCTTCCTAAAATTTTTCATCCTAAAGTTTTCATTCATACTATTTGTAGTGCTACCGGCGATGTTCATAACACTCATGTTTCCGAAAATTTTAATTAATAATATCATTATTGAAAATATATTTCAACTCCTACTGTTTTTTTGCATAACGCTATTATCCCTAAACATAATTACCATAATATTTTCACTCATACTCAGAAAGAAACATTTACCAAGTGTAATAAATAATATATGTGAGTAGAAGATGATATTTATAGTGCCCCCCACCATGAAAAAAATACTTAGAAAAATTTCGCGACCAATTTCGAGGTAGCGCTCGCCGGCCGCTGCCGCGGCACCGCTCGCTTCGCTCGCTCGGCTCGCGCGTAGTTGGTCACAGTTCTAACCTAACCTAACCTATGGATATCTTTGCGGGTACACACCGCTTTAAATAAAATTAAAGAAGACGCTTTAATTAATAAAAAAATACATCTAAACAAAAAAGATATGACTTTGAATAATAGTGTAAAAGATGGTTATGTTGAGAAAATATAGGAAAACAAATAAAAGTATAATAGATGATTATTGCTATTGACATTATGAAGTTGAATGCTTCGGAATTAGAACATTAGAGACAGAGTAGTTAGGAATTGCGATTGTTAGGATGAAAAATGTTAGGAAGAACATTTTCGGATTTCCAATTATCGGAGTCGAAAATTTAGGTGAACTTTGGCGCACCCACAAAAATTATATGTACTTACCGGATGATCTCGTTTAAAGTCCAAGAGCTGTCTTTCCGCGGGTTGGTAAGTGACATTCTCGTATCTAACACTTTCCACGCTTAGTAACGCGCAAAACAGACACGCAGCAATCGCCTTCATGTTGGAAATCGTCTGCGTGTTTCGGTGGTTTTTACCGAAACTCGTTTATATAGTCTTTGGCTAATCTCTTGGTTTACATTTGGATGCATTCTGATTCAATCATTGTAATTGTTTACGTAATAGCTACGATAATGGAAGGAAATGCGTGTTATAGCCACTCCTGCTATTATGAAACAATGAACTAGCGTTGCTGTTTTATATTCTTTATTATCAATCAGTTAAAAGTGGCCGGCACTATCTGCCGGCTGCATACAATTTTTTACTTCTGCAGATACTGACTTATGACTTACTGACTACTGATTTTTAAGAATACTCAACACTTCAAGATTTTGCCTACTACACCGCATTATACCATGACCGTGCTATGAACATATCAGGCAAGGCCTAGTACAAGCATCTCCTTGCTTTAAAGGTGATTTTTAAATCATCTATTTTTAAGAACACACATTTTCAACACACGTTTTACAACATAACTGACGAAATGTGGGTGTACTATTAGGGAAAATCATCATAATGATGCTTCGCGATCTCGGCGGAGCGGAAGGGAGTGTCAGACTTGTACTGGCAAAAACTTATCAATGTTTCTTCTTAGCTCTTTGTGCCACGGTATCATTTTCGTACAGTCCCGCAGCCCTGGCAGACATCGGCCCTCTCGGACCCTTCCTGATCTGCTGACATCTCTTTGAGGCGCGCGTGGAAAACGAACGCGCCGCCGACACGGCCTGTCGTTATTAGTCGGACGGACGCCGACGGTGAGCTAGCTCATTACTCACCGTCCACTGGCCCGTGCCTACGGTGGACGGGTGCCATTTGGTGGCCCCTGACGCCCGAGACGTCTCCCGCAGCGGCTGGGACGTGAAGTTCTCTCCCGCTCACGTTCCACCACCGCCTTCGCTAGCATGACTGCTTCGCAGAAGGAGGCGACGGCTTCCTATTCCCTCTCACTCCAGACCATGGATTGAACCAGCGCCGGACGCGAGAGGTCGCAGCCGCCACTTGTAACAAACTTGCTTATTCCTTGATGAAAGGAGTAAACAGATTTATACATTAAAAAAGTAATTAGGGGAAAATGAATTTAATAAATGATGAAATGAAAAATACAATAAATTAGTACAAAAGTGAAGGGCAGGTTAACCGAGAACGTTTTAAATATCTCCGCAAATCTCTGAGCGTGATAGTAACTGAAGACAAACTTGCAGTCGTAGAAAGCTGGCTTGATTAAGATGAGCTTGACCACGACGAACTTGATGCAGGGCGATTTGGTAGGACCCACCAGCAGACACGTACCGCCCAATGCCAGGCTCGTCAGCTCGAAGAGCAGCTTCCAGCAGACAGGTAATGAGCCCCAATGCCAGGCTCGTCAGTTCGCAAAGCAGCTTCCAGCAGACAGTTAGCAACAGCCACGGCAGCACTAAACGAAGGTCGCTCTTTGACTCCACCAGGCTGTGCTCAAAACTCAAGATATGACAGATCTTGACTCCAAACTAGACTTAGCTGTTTTCTTGATTTTAGACTATACTGATTTCTCGTGTCCAGACTGAACCGACTCTTAACTCCAGACTAGAACCAGGGCATCTGTCAGAAATCCCTTTTATACCCTGATCTTCCGTTTCTTTTCTTCCAATGTCTTTTTTCGATTCAAAACTGCTGCGCTCTAGTAAGACGCAACCTGCCAGTATTAAAAACAGCCAGTAACAATGGTCAAAAACCCTGCACATAATATTTTTAGAAATATAACTCAGAATATCTTTACACAGCAAATATTCGCTATTAAATATAAAATACAATAATTGAACTCACGAATTGATGATAATAATTTTTAGTAATTTATATAATCTAAGTGAAACCTTCATAGAGAGTTTGGCTGGTAACAATCACAAATAAAAGTAAATGACATCTGACAAATTTGAAGTAAACATGTCACAACAAAGGATTAGAAAATATTTATAAAAATGAAATAAAAATATGAATATGGATGATTAAGTGTGAGTATAAAGTATCTGTAGTAAGCAGATACTATATTTCCCCAACGACCCCGAGAAAATTTTTGGCCTAGAACAAAAATTTTGGTAAGGTTAAAGTATTACAGCATTCACAAAACTTTCATAACTCATTCAAACATACCGACATCTTACGAAGTTAGGCCAGGTAGGATTCACATTCAATGATCACTACTCCACCTGATAAATCAATAACAGTAGGCTTATTTTTGGAGTTGTAATCCGCTCGCGTCTAAAACCCATAATAAGATGAAAAATAATAATAAGGGATCCACCCCAATCAACTTTTAGAGTTGAAGATTAGCGAAGGCTTATTTTAAGGAAGTCTCAACCCGCTTCAGTCAACTTTTAGAGTTGAAGATTAGCGAAGGCTTATTTTAAGGAAGTCGCAACCCGCTTCAATCAACTTTTAGAGTTGAAGATTAGCGAAGGCTTATTTTAAGGAAGTCGCAACCCGCTTCAGAGTCAACTTTTAGAGTTGATAAGAAAATAGTTATACCAACTTATAGTACAGTTAGTATAATAGAAGGTTAGATAACTTGTACCTAAAAGCACTTCAAAGAGTTATCTGATAAGAACAGATATAGAAGAAGATTAAAAATAATCTTTTAATGGTTTAAGAACCAATGAATGAACAAAGAAAATAAAAACTTAAGAGTTTAAATAGACCGAATAAAACTCTACAGTTAGAAGAAGGGAAGAGGAAGATGAGTCATGAGTAAGTATAAGATAAAAAAGTTAAAAATAAAGTAGATAAAATTAAAAGGGAGAGAGAGAGTCAAGAGAGTCTGAGTTATTATTAAGAAGGACGCAAACAGCGCCAATAATAGTTCGAGCCCACGACACTAAACCTTTTTTGATGAGATTCATAGAAGATATAGATAAATATATGAATTAAGTGTTTAAGAGTATAAGTAGAGATTTAGTGATGTAATATGATGAAAATATGATGAAAATAGTTACCAAATATAATCTCTTGTGGAAGTTGTTTTAGAATTTAGGGAATATGTTTAAGATCAAGACTTGATTTTGCGTTAGGCGCCAAAATGTAACAAACTTGCTTATTCCTTGATGAAAGGAGTAAACAGATTTATACATTAAAAAAGTAATTAGGGGAAAATGAATTTAATAAATGATGAAATGAAAAATACAATAAATTAGTACAAAAGTGAAGGGCAGGTTAACCGAGAACGTTTTAAATATCTCCGCAAATCTCTGAGCGTGATAGTAACTGAAGACAAACTTGCAGTCGTAGAAAGCTGGCTTGATTAAGATGAGCTTGACCACGACGAACTTGATGCAGGGCGATTTGGTAGGACCCACCAGCAGACACGTACCGCCCAATGCCAGGCTCGTCAGCTCGAAGAGCAGCTTCCAGCAGACAGGTAATGAGCCCCAATGCCAGGCTCGTCAGTTCGCAAAGCAGCTTCCAGCAGACAGTTAGCAACAGCCACGGCAGCACTAAACGAAGGTCGCTCTTTGACTCCACCAGGCTGTGCTCAAAACTCAAGATATGACAGATCTTGACTCCAAACTAGACTTAGCTGTTTTCTTGATTTTAGACTATACTGATTTCTCGTGTCCAGACTGAACCGACTCTTAACTCCAGACTAGAACCAGGGCATCTGTCAGAAATCCCTTTTATACCCTGATCTTCCGTTTCTTTTCTTCCAATGTCTTTTTTCGATTCAAAACTGCTGCGCTCTAGTAAGACGCAACCTGCCAGTATTAAAAACAGCCAGTAACAATGGTCAAAAACCCTGCACATAATATTTTTAGAAATATAACTCAGAATATCTTTACACAGCAAATATTCGCTATTAAATATAAAATACAATAATTGAACTCACGAATTGATGATAATAATTTTTAGTAATTTATATAATCTAAGTGAAACCTTCATAGAGAGTTTGGCTGGTAACAATCACAAATAAAAGTAAATGACATCTGACAAATTTGAAGTAAACATGTCACAACAAAGGATTAGAAAATATTTATAAAAATGAAATAAAAATATGAATATGGATGATTAAGTGTGAGTATAAAGTATCTGTAGTAAGCAGATACTATACACTCGCCGCATTAGGGACTGTCCTGCCTAACCCTTTGGGGATTACAGGCGTGATGCTATGTTATGTAAGCAATATTCCTAAAAAAACATGGCGGCACAATATGGCCGATGTGAACTTGTCGCCAGCAACAACGATAGGAAATAAACTACAAGATAACCTTGACAGAGAACTTTATTCGTTTCTTTACGATGTCGTAAATAAGGACTAAGGATGTCAGACACATCGAGTCCCGGAAAATCTAAAGCTAAATCTTCTGTCTCGTATTTTATCGTTCAAATTCAGTATAGGCATCTAGACTTATGTACATAATGGACTCACTCCAGATACTCATTTAAACTAGTTAGTAAAACAACAGAAGATACCAGTAACATTAGTGTTCAATCTTCTTGCTATCAAATAGCTAAATGTAAAAAAGGGGCTAAGCAGAATTCTTTGCAATTATTCCATCAAAACATTCAAAGCAACTAGAGATTGAATTATTTTTTAGAAAAAACAAAATTTGAAATGGTTTGTTTCACTGAATATTGCTTAAAAGTCTATGAAATGCTTAATTAATTACGCAAATTACAGTGTGGAAAATTGGTTTAATCGAAAATCTAAGATGCGTGGGGGTTAACCAATCTTTGTTAAAAATTGTAATAAATTTAAGTCTCTTAAGGAGCATAATGTTGAACTTTACACACATTAACTTTATTTAAATATTGATGTGATCTTTTACTCTGGAAGCTCTTAACTTGCACGTATTTCTACAAGAATGATGTAACCAAGATTTTGTAACAATATTTTGATTTAAAAGAGTGTCCATGGAATTTCTTGCCCATTCTGCTCCATGATCTACGCTTTATTATGTCTTGTGACTGGGACTGTAGCTTTGCGTTCTTTTTTTTTGTTTTTTGAATTTCAAAAGTGCCTGAAATGGTATAATTGGAATAAATGCTTTGAGTTTGAGTTTGAATGGTATATGAAAAAGACGGGTTAACTGACAGGACTTTTCAGCATACTTATTAGTCACAGATAAGGTATCCTAGACTAGATAAGTTTCCTGAATATTAAAGATCGAAATAAAATAAAAAATCCTATCCGTATTGTCATGGGTTCGTTATGACGACATGCTCCCATTAAAACATGCGTGAACCCATCAAAAGCTGCATATGAACTAATAACAACAATTTTTGTGTTTTAAACTTCGTCACAGACAAAAACACTAACAAGAGGCCACACAGGGTTAGTAAATTTTCTGGTTGCCACGATTTTACATACCAAGCTATAAAAAGGCAAATAAATAAAAAACCCTGGAGAACCAATTCGTCATCTACCAACCCTAGCTGATTGATTGAACACAAACAAATGGGACCTCCCTCCATTCGCGTTTTGTTTATTTTTAGATCTTTACCTTTTATGTAGATCTTGTCATATCTGTTTATGTATTTATTCGAAGGCAGTTGGAAACGTAGCCCTTTTGTATTGTAATTTGATTTGTGGGTCACTGTTGATTCGGCATGTCTTGCCTCGGGGCGTATAAAAATACAAAATATTTTACTGACTTTCGTATATTTTGTCTTGTTTCATGTACTTATTTCATAATATTTTATTTATTATGGAAACAATTATATGATTATACAAGAAAGAAATTGAATTAATACGATTACCAAAATCGTAAAAAAAAAATTGCTAAAATACTACCTACGCACTTAAAACAGCCCCTAAAAATGCAATGGCTCAGTAATTACGGAGAAATTGTAGTACCTGTACAAATATAAAAACACGCCTCTGTTTTGGAAGTCGGTTACAAACGCACAAGAACACAAAATACAATTTTCAAATTAGCCTAGTTAAGAATCACTATTGGGATACGTAGGTAAACGTTCCAAGTTTCAGTTAGTTTCTTCAGCATATTTTTCATTCAACTACCCTGCAGCAGTATTCATAGCAACGTGTATCACAGTTATATTCAAACCAATTTATCACTGCCAACGTTCTAATCGAATGTGACTGATTGGACGAGCTGAATGCGTTTGTGATCGGTTTTTTTGTTTGTAGCTACGTGTCTGTTGTTACAATACATAATGGACATTTACGAAGTACATATAAAATTCAGACGGCAATCGCTTTCATGGGGTTTCGTATTTTTTCTCGACTTTCAACAGGATTGATGCGTCTGGCAGCTTATGTTAGCGCCATCTATGACACGATAGAAAAACTAACATCAAATTCTTCGCCATATTAAAGTTATCCGTAACTTAAGAAAATGTAGAACAACCCGACAAGAACTGTTGGGCAGGAACCAGACATAACACCCGTCTGGTTGGAGAATCATCCTTTTACCAAGGGGATGAAGAACTTAACATCCTGTTCTCCTAAATCCTAAACCTTTCAATTGCGAAGAAGGCTAATAAAGACGATAGTATACTTATTTTGAAGTGTCTGTTTGTAGTATTAAAATAACCGCTTTTTTACTACATGCTGTAACAAACGTGCTTGCTCCTCGTGATAAAAGAAGTAAACAGATTTGTACATTAAAAAAGTAATTAGGGGAAAATCAATTTAATAAATGATGATATGAAAAATACAATAAATTAATAAAAAAAGTGAAGGGCAGGTTAACCGGGAACGTTTTAAATGTCTCCGCAAATCTCTGAGCGTGATAGTAACAAGACAAACATCCAGTTGTAGAAAGCTGGCTTGATCAAGATGAGCTTGACCACGTCGAACTTGATGCAGGGCGGCTTGGCAGGACCCACCAGCAGACACGTACCGCCCCAGTGCCAGGCTCGTCAGCTCGCAGAGCAGGTTCCAGCAGACACGTACCGAGCCCCAGTGCCAGGCTCGTCAGTTCAGAGTAGCTTCCAGCAGACACGTACTGAGCCCCAGTGTCAGGCTCGTCAATTCGCGGAGTAGCTTCCTCACAGCAGCTAGCAGCAGCCACGACAGCACCAAACGAAGACCGCTTCTTAACTCCACCAGGCTGTGCTCAAAACTCAAGATATGACAGATCTTGACTCCAAACTGTAGACTTAGCTGTTTTCTTAATTTCAGACCTTTTCAGACTATACTGATTTCTCGTCTCCAGACTGAACCGAACTCTTAACTCCAGACTGAACCAGGGCATCCGTCAGAAATCCCTTTTATACCCTGATCTTCCGTTTCTTTTCTTCAAATTTCTTTTCCAGATTCAAAACTGCTGCGCTCTAGTAAGACGTAACCTGCCAGTATTCAAAGCAGCCAGTAACAATTGGTCAAAAACCTTGCGCATAATATTTTTATAAATATAACTCAGAATTTCTTTACACAGCAAATCTTAAAAATACAACAATTGAACTAACGAATTGATGATAATAATTTTTAGTAATATATAATCTAAATGAAACCTTCATAGAGAGTTTGGCTGGTAAGAATCAAAAATAAAAGTAAATGACATCTGACAAATTGGAAGTAAACATGTCACAACAAAGGATATAAAGAAAATATTTATAAAAACGAAATGATTGGTAAAATGCTAATGTAAAACCAATAAAAGTATGAATATGGATGATAAGTGTGAGTATAAAGTATCTGTAGTAAGCAGATACTATAATGCATATGAATGTATATACAGTAAATATATACCAAATTTTTTTTTTTACAATTTTTGTCTGTCTGTTTGTTCCGACTAATCCCTGGAACGGCTGTACCGATTTTGGCGGGACTTTCACTGGCAGATTGATGATGTAATAAGGAGTAACTTAGGCTATACTTCTATTTTAAACATTAAAATTCTAATTCTAATAGAGCTAGTTATGCATAAGAATATCATAGTAGCTCGTAAATAAGTATGCCATAGTTCGAAATTTATTGATTCAAGTTCAATCAATTTAACTCTGCCATTTAAATACAGCAGATTCAACGGATGATAGCATAAAAGAATCGATTAACGTTGACCTATTTCATGAAATCTACAATTTATAAAGATACGAATTAAAACAAGAATAAAAATGCTGGCCAAGCTTATCTTTTTCTTTGAGCTTTTTTAGCGTAATTAGGTAGATAGTCTAAACCTACCTTTATACGAGTTATAATCACGATATTAGTCTATTTTCACGAGGTTAGTATTATATATTATCATTAAGAGCGTTTACATCTTACGGCATTTCATACAAACTTTCAAGTCCTTATCTTCCGAATTGACTGAACCGATTTAAATGAAACTTAATAGCCATAAGCAGGGATAATAGATCTAAAAAGTTAATAAAAAACATTTTCGAAATGTCTTAAAAAAAAAAGATAATTGGAAATTTCTGTTTCTATAGATAATTTATAATCGGTCTATTTTAGCCGTAACACAATTTTTCGAAAATGTTTTTTAGTATATCTTTTGACCTATGTATCCTGCTTATGCGTATGAAGTTTCATTGAAATTTGTTCAGTCATTCCGTAAAATACGGACTTGAAAGTTTGTTTGAAATGTCGTAAAGCGTAATACAAACGCTCTTAATAATGAAAACTGATTTACCATGTTAATATCGTTTGCAGTGTTAATGATAGTGTTAAAGACCCTGTCGGTTTAAAAACTAATATTATTCTAATACTCACCAACCATCTTTATTTGCTCTTCCAACCCATCTTACTTTTAAAGCCACATATCTAAAAATAACCCACAAGCATTCATTAAGGGACACTAACAAAGCTTTATCGCCAAAGCCACTAATTTCTTCAATAATGCGGATGCCGTTAATTTTATATCACCTGCGACCTGCATAGAATAATCGATGTTGAATGTCTCGCGATTCTATTTAAGGAACAAAGACAAACGACGCAAAACTTAACTGTAATGCTCGTGGCATAAAGTTGAAATTTAAGTAGAAACCTACATACATATTGACCTGAGTCAGATCGGGAGCAGAAATAGGTCAGGCGGGGTCGCTGTCTCACTCCAGTTCTTTTTAATTGCCTTGTACGTGTACTAAGGTAGGATTTTGATTGCACCTGTGGATTGTAAACTACTAGACTGCTTTGATAGAATGTGAATGATGTATGTTTTTTTTTTTTTTTTTTCAAAATCAAAATCTTTTATTTCACATAGGCCTACATGGGCACTTGTAAAACTTCGATAAAAAGGTACACGGTTCGAGTTGGTCGTTTCCTATGGAGAAGAACCGGCAAGAAACTCCATGATTACTCTTTTAAAAATCATTTAGTTCATTTTTATGTAACAGCGTTAGTACTTAAGTATGAGAGGACGTCGTAGGCCCGATAATAAGTCGTTGCTTACTAGAAAACGTAGAACAAGATAAAAAGTTACTAAGGATGTAGTAATCTATAAGGCCCACAATTTCCACACATTCAAAAACAATTATTAATAAAAAAAATAGTGTATACAACAAAAAAAAAGGAAAGAAGATATAACAAAAAGACTAGATTAAACAAGTGACACAAATGTTATTATGCAACAATTCTAACAGAAGGTGTAATGATTTAAAAACTATTGTAAAACATCTAATTAAAAAGAAGAAAGAATGAAAAAAATAAGAATGAGAATAGTTAGAGACGTCCACATCCATACACCATCCACACACACCACATCATCCACATCCACTTTGTATTGAAAGGTCACGGTAAGAGAGGAGAATTAATTTTTTGAATTTAGTTTTTAGTGAATTGGAGAGGTCATGTAGGTTAGGCCGGTTACGTGTCATAGGGCCTAATGAGACGTATCATCACGCCTGTAATCACTGAAGGGTTAGGCACAGGTGTACCTAATAGTACACCAACATTTCACCAGCTGTGTTTAAATCCCTAATAATAGGGGAGAGGAGAGGAGAGCAGCGGTGGCCCAGCGAGAGCAGCGGTGGCCCAGTGGTAGCAGCCCCGACTTACGAGCAGTAAGTCGTAGGTTCGAACCCAGGCAGGCGCATTACTTTGTGTAATTTATTTCATCACCGCTGCCCTCATAAACGGTGAAGGAAAACATCGTGAGGAAACTGGCATGTTCTAGAACTAAAAATACGAAAACATGTGACATCTACCAACCCGCACTGGGCCCGCGTGGTGGATTACAGCCCATTCCCTCTCATAGAGAGGAGGCCTGCGTCCCAGCAGTGGGAACAATATAGGCTGGTGATGATGAATAGGGGAGTCTATTGCCATCAACAGAGCACAAATCCAGATTCCGTTGCTGCCACTGAGAAATTCCTTATAGAAAATCCCAATAAAAATTGCCCGACCTCAACTGGAATCGAACCCAGGAGGTCGTGAGTCCACTCCTCCATTCAGCAGACCACTAGACCAAAGAAGCTAGTACGAGAGTGTAGTGTAGAATAGAATAGAATAGCGTTTATTTGCAAATATGGGTAATGCCTACATAAGTAGGTAGTAGGTATACATCAGAGTTCTGCCATATTTTGCCATTCGGCATGCAAACATTTTCATTTTACAAAATTCGACGGCGCGGTTGGCGCTGTGGTTGAGCGATCGACTGCTGCGCTGCGTGTCGCCGGTTCGATCCCTGCACGGAACAAATATTTGTATGGCCTACAGATAGTTCCGGGTCTGGCTGTTTGTGAATGTGAGTTTAAATGTTTGTAAACGCACCCACGAAACAGGAGAAATTCCTAGTGTGGGGCAACGTTTTTACAAAAATAAAAGAAAAAAGTAATTGTTAAAATTAAAATTCTCATTAAAACATTACAGTAATTGTTACATTCAATAAATAAAATTAATTATTACATTATAGTGTCTTCAGTGTCAGTAAAACAAAAACGTTTTCGTTAACGTTATTGAATGGGAAATAGGGATGAAAACTCCTAATTAGGTCACAGAACACAGTCTAGGAGAGAGTTGAAAGAGGTTTATTCTCAACTCCAAGAGACCCAAATGGTCTCTGAAGATATCTGAATAGAGCTTAGTGCAGTTTAGTGTACCAATAAAACTAGTCGAAACTGTACTAGAGATCATAAAGTTCTTGTAATACAATGTGACAATAATATAATATTATTGTGGCATATTGTACACTGACAAAGAAAGCTTAGCAAAGCGTATATCTTTTTTAGAGTTCCGTACCCAAAGGATCAAATTACTGAGGCTGATCCTATTACTGAGAATTCGCTGTCCGTCCGTCTGTCACCAGGCTGTATCTCATGAACCGTGATAGTTAGCCAGTTGAAATTTTTACAGATTATGTATTTCTGTTGCCGCTATAAAAAAAAATACTAAAAACAGAATCAGGCTCCCATACAAAAAAGTGTTTTTTTTTCCCGCTGCTCGTTTTTATAAATAATGGTACGGAACCCTTCGTGCGCGAGTCCGACTCGCACTTGGCCGGTTTTTTATTTTATTGTTTAATTGTACACACGGTGAAAAATCATGTTATACATTCCCAGTACAACATGACCTCGTTTTATATAGAGTTCCCGTATAATGAGAGATCCGCCTATACTGATCGTCGTGCGTACCTAGATTAGAACATAGTACACCCTTGATACAGCAAACTAAACCTTGATGTATCAACTCAGGCTTATTTAAAGTGGTTCCCGAGCTAATTGACTGATGTAGCTCATGACAGGCTGGCTCTGCGTTAATATCAGCAATATTGGCTTGCCGGATAACGTACACACGGCGAAATATCACTCTTTACCTACATTTTTAGGGTTCCGTACCTCGAAAGGAAAAAACGGAACCCTTATATGATCACTTTGTTGTCCGTCCGTCTGTCTGTCTGTCAAGACCCTTTTTCTCAGGAACGCGTAGAGGTATTAAGCTGGAATTCATATCAAATACTCAAGTTTATTGTCCCTTAGATTTGTGAAAAAATCAAACTTCTAAGGCAACGCAATCAAAAGATACAGCGGTTTATGCAGCAAATTTCCGCAAATTTTCGACACTCGCAAGGGAATCAAAACCTACATGGTACTTCCCGTAAACTTAGAATCTTGAAATTTGGTACGAAGCAACGTCTTATAGCACAAATAAAGGAAAAATTGCGAAAACCATAAATTTTTAGTTACATTATATATATTTTTTTTTTAATAATTTAAAACTTACCACCCCTTTCCTCATGAACGCGTAGAGGTATTAATTGAAATTCATATCAAATACTCAAATCTATAATACCTTTAAGCTGTAACAAAATCAAACTTCTTTGTCAACGCAATTAAAAGAAACAGCAATTTAAGCCGCATATTTTCAAACTCGCAACTACTCGCAAGAGAATCAAAACCTAAAGGGTACTTCCAGTCGACCTAGAATCTTGAAATTTGGCATGAAGCAATGTTTTATAGCACATATAAAGGAAGAATTCCGAAAACCTTAAATTTTTTATTACATAACATATTTTTATTTATTCTCTTTAGTAATTTTTTGTTTGTACGGAACCCTCGCTGCGCGAGTCCTATTCGCACTTGGCCGGTTTTTTTTAAGATCCGCTTGACCTGGTTTTGTACAGCTTGATTGGTCGCCGGGCGTACGTTATACATTCTTACGGTATTACAGTGGTGGACTGTATTACATTACTCCGAAAAACATCCTGTCTGCAAGTTAAAGTCACTCGTATTTCTCAAGTTTTAAAAGGTAAGACAATAAGTATATGGCTCACTACATCGAATCCTTGACAAAATTTTGATTAGCATTAAGGTATGGAGAAAAAAATAAGCCACCTATACACAGAAGAATATAAGCAATTGCTGGACTAATATCAAAATCCGCGGAAGCGAATCCAACAAAACTTTATTTCATAAAGAAAATTCCTTACGAATAAAGTCAAGATGAATACTGCATTTAAATAGAAAAACGAGCTATTTGGGGTAGTTGATATTTCACGGAATTGTTCCGTTCCTAAGGAAAAACGATTTCAGCTGTAAGACATTTGCATTTTAATGAAAATAAAATAAATTTCAATTCACAATTTGAACTCGGGAACTTGAATAACTCTCCATTTCCGATGTGTTCTCTTTCAGAAAGAACCTGACATTTCTTTTGGAAATTAATTTAATATGCATTGTGTATGGATTAAGATACAGGTACGTTAGTTTCCCTAGTTTTTTACATACTGTAGTTTTATACAATCCGTTTTTGCCGCTGTTACCAGGGCATACGGAACCGGGTTAAGGCTCCATATTAAAACCGGTACCACCAGCGGCGGTACCAGCGCCGTGACATTTTTTTAATGTTACAGCGCCAAGCTGGCACTTTTAGCCCCGTACAGGATCAATTTAGTTTAAATGTGTCCTGTGTTTTTTTTTATTTTTTTCTGTCTACATTTAACGTAATTTTGTTTTATCCTGTGTGAGACAAATAAAAACGTTTTCTTTTTAACAAGCATGAATAAGGCCTCTTTTCCTTCCGTCTTTGCTTTAATTTTTAAGTAATAACTTAGATAATAATTATGCACTTTATTGGCCGACCAAAATAGCTTAGAAGAATTGCTGTTGTCTTTACATCAAAGTAACAACAGTACTTAACCATTCCATAATTACAACAAGGAAACACTTACACTGGTATTCTTAGTCATGAACTGAACTTAAGTCTGACTGACATATAAACGCCTACTTTCATCTGTTGAAGAGTTGAAGTTGAAGTACCGGAAAACTATTAATTATACAATGCAAAACAACACCTTGATGTATAATCTTTAACAGTGATTAAAGTGAGATATGACATCTTTAGCATTGATTGGATGCAACTATGGGTTTGACAAAGATACAGGAGGTAGGTAGCTAGAGGAGGTACCTTATTCGAAGATCCGCCAATTGCGGCCAAGACATTCTAGAAATACGACTTGGTGCGTGTTTTCAACTGTTGTCATGGCAATACAGTTTGACTAAATCCTTAAATGGATTTGGTTTGTCTCATAGAATATGGGTGTTAGCCTCTTTGAAGCCCCTTCTGAACTTAGAATAATCACCTACAATCAGAATTTTAGAACCAAAAATTGCCATTCGTAAACCTAAAACGAAAACGTAAACGCTGCTTCTAAAATAAGACTGTTGCCATCTAAAATTTCAAAAGCCCCGTCGGATCACTAGGTATCCAGTACATAAAGGCCTTCTTCTTTATCCTCGTGCAAAGCAAATGGAACGTAACAGGGGGGAGATAATAAGTTCGTGCGGTTCAAGTTTCAATGGTCTAACGTAACGTTTGTGTAGGCAAGTTGTAAAGACAGACTGCTTTTACACCGTGACTTCATTTTATTGTATGACGTAGTCAAGTTAATAATTATTATTATGTAGAGTATTATGGTTAGCTCAGAGGCTGCTGGGCTGTACTAGGGACAGTTAAAAGTTCAATGCGATGTAACGAACCTATACCAATCATCTCTTATTTTTATTGGAGTCTCTGTCTGCATTTATAAGTTAACACTTTTCGACAGTGTCATCGTGTCCTCGAGAATTAGCCTCTTATCTGTTGCTTAGGATAAAAATATATTTTATATTTTAGGTACTCCAAAACTGAAATTCCCTACAGCACAGAGAGTGACAGGCAATTTTATTGTTTACTAGCTTCTGCCAGCGATTTCGCCCGCTAGGAGTTCGGAAATTGCCCACGTGTACTTTACCCCCGCAAAATAATGTCGAAATAGTAATTTAAATGTTAAAGATAGTTGTTGCCCTCGGCTTCCCTCGCATGTAAGTTTAGGTATATTTTTATATTGTTAGAGACCTAAATGGGTTGAACCAGAGTTTATTTTATACATGATTTCCGAGCTACGATACCGTTGCTCAAATTTCCCGCCACGCCTTTCGATATAGCTAATGGTGTAAACAATCCATCAGCCATCTTGGATTTCCATGTTGACCTCATTTTCGTTAACAACGACCTTAAAATCCACGAAAACGACATCCTGGAAGGAAAAATAGAAAATGTCCTCGGCGCCATCTTGGGTTTTCATTTTGACCTCATTTTTCTTTCAGCGACCTCCTAAAACCACAAAAACGACACCCATGAAGCCATTGTGCAGCGCAAGTGTCCAGTCGCGCGAAGCTTGTATATGAAAGTGATCGATTTCAATACAATCGTTTAACCCTTGTTGTTTCCCCTTTAGGGGTGGAATTTCGAAAAACCCTCGCATAGTGGATACCTACTCTTCACAAAGAACACAATCTCCAAATTCAGGTCTCTAGGAGCAGCGGTCTAGGCTGTGCGTTAATATATTAGTCAGTCTGTCAAGACTTTCAATTTTATCTATACTTATCTATACTTATATTATTATAAAGCTGGAGAGTTTGTTTGTTTATTTGTTTGCTTGAACGCGCTAATCTCAGGGACCATTGATCCGATTTGAAAAGTTCTTTCAGTGTTAGATAGCCCATTTATCGAGGAAGGCTATAGGCATATATATCATCACGATACGACTAATAGGAGCGGAGCATCAATAAAAAATGTTCCGAAAATGGGGAAAATGTGACACAGACGAAGTTGCGCGGGACGAAGAAGCGGGAAGGACGAAGTACTAAAAATAGAATCAGGCTCCCATACAAAAAGTGTTTTTTTTTGCTCGTTTTTATAAATAGTGGTACGGAACCCTTCGTGCACCAACAAATACTAAAAACAGAATCAGTCTCCCATACCAAAAAGTGATAATTTTTGCTCGTTTTTATAAATAATGGTACGGAACCCTTCGTGCGCCAAAAAATACTAAAAACAGAATCAGGCTCCCATACACAAAAGTGTTTTTTTTTGCTCGTTTTTATAAATAATGGTACGGAACCTTTCGTGCGCGAGTCCGACTTGCACTTGGCCGGTTTTTATTTTATTGTTTAATTGTACACACGGTGAAAAATCATGTTATACATTCCCAGTACAACATGACCTCGTTTTATATAGAGTTCCCGTATAATGAGAGATCCGCCTATACTGATCGTCGTGCGTACCTAGATTAGAACATAGTACACCCTTGATATAGCAAACTAAACCTTGATGTATCAACTCAGGCTTATTGAAAGTGGTTCCCGAGCTAATTGACTGATGTAGCTCATGACAGGCAGGCTCTGCGTTAATATCAGCAATATTGGCTTGCCGGATAACGTACACACGGCGACATATCACTCTATACCTACATTTTTAGGGTTCCGTACCTCGAAAGGAAAAAAACGGAACCCTAATAGGATCACTTTGTTGTCCGTCCGTCTATCTGTCTGCCAAGACTCTTTTTCTCAGGAACGCGTAGAGGTATTAAGCTGGAATTTATATCAAATACTCAGGTGTACTGTGCCTTAGATCAGTGAAAAAAACAATCTTCTAAAGCAACGCAATTAAAAGATACAGCGGTTTAAGCAGCAAATTTCCGCAAATTTTCGACACTCGCAAGGGAATCAAAACCTACAGCGTACTGTCCGTGAACTTAGAATCTTGAAATTTGGTACGAAGCAACGTCTTATAGCACAAATAAAGGAAAAATTGAGAAAACCATAAATTTTTAGTTACATCAAATTTTTTTTTTTTTAATAATTTAAACTTAACACCCCTTTCCTCATGAACGCGTAGAGGTATTAATTGAAATTCATATCAAATACTCAAGTCAATAATACCTTTAAGCTGTAACAAAATCAAACTTCTTTGTCTACGCAATCAAAAGAAACAGCAATTTAAGCCGCATATTTTCAAACTCGCAACTACTCGCGTGGGAATCAAAACCTAAAGGGTACTTCCAGTCGACCTAGAATCTTGAAATTTGGCATGAAGCAATGTTTTATAGCACATATAAAGGAAGAATTCCGAAAACCTTAATTTTTTTATTACATTACATATTTTTATTTATTCTCTTTAGTAATTTTTTGTTAGTACGGAACCCTCGATGCGCGAGTCCTACTCGCACTTGGCCGGTTTTTTTTAAGATCCGCTTGACCTGGTTTTGTACAGCTTGATTGGTCGCCGGGCGTGCGTTATACATGCTTACGGTATTACAGTGGTGGACTGTATTACATTACTCCGAAAAACATTCTGTCTGCAAGTTAAAGTCACTCGTAATTCTCAAGTTTTAAAAGGTAAGACAATAAGTATGGCTCACTACATCGAATCCTTGACAAAATTTTGATTAGCATTAAGGTATGGAGAAAAAAATAAGGCACCTATACACAGAAGAATATAAAATTGCTGGACTAATATCAAAATCCGCGGAAGCGAATCTAACAAAACTTTATTTCATAAAGAAAATTCCTTACGAATAAAGTCAAGATGAATACTGCATTTAAATAGAAAAACGAGCTATTCGGGGTCGTTGATATTTCACGGAATTGTTCCGTTCCTAAGGAAAAACGATTTCAGCTGTAAGACATTTGCATTTTAATGAAAAGAAAATAAATTTCAATTCACAATTTGAACTCGGGAACTTGAATAACTCTCCATTTCCGATGTGTTCTCTTTCAGAAAGAACCTGACATTTCTTTTGGAAATTAATTTAATATGCATTGTGTATGGATTAAGATACAGGTACGTTAGTTTCCCTAGTTTTTTACATACTGTAGTTTTAAACAATCCGTTTTTGCCGCTGTTACCAGGGCATACGGAACCGGGTTAAGGTTCCATATTAAAACCGGTACCACCAGCCTGCGGTGGTACCAGCCCTGTGACATTTTTTTTAAAGTTACAGCGCCAAGCTGGCACTTTTAGCCCCGTACAGGATCAATTTAGTTTAAATGTGTCCTGTGTTTTTTTTATTTTTTCTGTCTACATTTTTAACGTAATTTTGTTTTATCCTGTGTGAGACAAATAAAAACGTTTTCTTTTTAACAAGCATGAATAAGGCCTCTTTTCCTTCCGTCTTTGCTTTAATTTTTTAAGTAATAACTTAGATAATAATTATGCACTTTATTGGCCGACCAAAATAGCTTACGGCCTGGTCACGACTTTGGTCTTAGCGGTGCGCGGCGCGGCGAGCGGGGCGGCGTCGGTGAGCGGTGCGTTTTGCACACCACGTAGAATTGCTGTTGTCTTTACATCAAAGTAACAACAGTACTTAACCATTCCATAATTACAACAAGGAAACACTTACACTGGTATTCTTAGTCATGAACTGTACTTAAGCCGGACTAACTACATTCCGCCCTGTTTGTTTAAAAATTGACATATAAACGCCTACTTTCATCTGTTGAAGAGTTGAAGTTGAAGTACCGGAAAACTATTAATTATACAATGCAAAACAACACCTTGTATACATCTTTAACAGTGATTAAAGTGAGATATGACATCTTTAGCATTGATTGGATGCAACTATGGGTTTGACAAAGATAGAGGAGGTAGGTAGCTAGAGGAGGTACCTTATTCGAAGATCCGCCAATTGCGGCCAAGACATTCTAGAAATACGATTTGGTGCGTGTTTTCAACTGTTGTCATGGCAATACAGTTTGACTAAATCCTAAAATGGATTTGGTTTGTCTCACAGAATATGGGTGTTAGCCTCTTTGAAGCCCCTTCTGAACTTAGAATAACCACCTACCATCAGAATTTTAGAACCAAAAATTGCCATTCGTAAACCTAAAACGAAAACGTAAACGCTGCTTCTAAAATAAGACTGTTGCCATCTAAAATTTCAAAAGCCCCGTCGGATCACTAGGTATCCAGTACATAAAGGCCTTCTTCTTTATCCCCGTGCAAAGCAAATGGAACGTAACAGGGGGGAGATAATAAGTTCGTGCGGTTCAAGTTTCAATGGTCTAACGTAACGTTTGTGTAGGCAAGTCGTAAAGACAGACTGCTTTTACACCGTGACTTCATTTTATTGTATGACGTAGTCAAGTTAATAATAATTATTATGTAGAGTATTATGGTTAGCTCAGAGGCTGCTGAGTTGTACTAGGGACAGTTAAAAGTTCAATGCGATCTAACGAACTTATACCAATCATCTCTTATTTTTATTGGAGTCTGTCTGCATTTATAAGTCAACACTTTTCGACACTGTCATCGTGTCCTCGAGAATTAGCCTCTTATCTGTTGCTTAGGATAAAAATATATTTTATGTTTTAGGTACTCCAAAACCGAAATTCCCTACAGCACAGAGAGTGACAGGTAATTTTATTGTTTACTAGCTTCTGCCAGCGGTTTCCCCCGCAAAATAATGTCGAAATAGTAATTTAAATGTTAAAGATAGTTGTTGCCCTCGGCTTCCCTCGCATGTAAGTTTAGGTATAATTTTATATTGTTAGAGACCTAAATGGGTTGAACCAGAGTTTATTTTATACATGTTTTCCGAGCTACGATACCGTTGCTCAAATTTCCCGCCAAACCTTTCGATATAGTTAATGGTGTAAACAATCCATCAGCCATCTTGGATTTCCATGTTGACCTCATTTTCGTTAACAACGACCTTAAAATCCACGAAAACGACATCCTGGAAGGAAAAATAGAAAATGTCCTCGGCGCCATCTTGGGTTTTCATTTTGACCTCATTTTTCTTTCAGCGACCTCCTAAAACCACAAAAACGACACCCATGAAGCCATTGTGCAGCGCAAGTGTCCAGTCGCGCGAAGCTTGTATATGAAAGTGATCGATTTCAATACAATCGTTTAACCCTTGTTGTTTCCCCTTTAGGGGTGGAATTTCGAAAAACCCTCGCATAGTGGATACCTACTCTTCACAAAGAACACAATCTCCAAATTCAGGTCTCTAGGAGCAGCGGTCTAGGCTGTGCGTTAATATATTAGTCAGTCTGTCAAGACTTTCAATTTTATCTATACTTATCTATACTTATATTATTATAAAGCTGAAGAGTTTGTTTGTTTATTTGTTTGCTTGAACGCGCTAATCTCAGGGACCATTGATCCGATTTGAAAAGTTCTTTCAGTGTTAGATAGCCCATTTATCGAGGAAGGCTATAGGCATATATATCATCACGATACGACTAATAGGAGCGGAGCATCAATAAAAAATGTTCCGAAAATGGGGAAAATGTGACACAGACGAAGTTGCGCGGGACAGCTAGTATATAATATAGATAGATTACGCCATGGTGTAACCGTCAGCCGTTTTAACGAGAACTTTACAGCTACAAATGTCGGGACTCACTTTTGCGATGTATATTTAAATGGCACTCAAAATGCGCTTTTATTTTTCAATTGAACCCATTATTTGTTTATTTAAGGCAATAGAATATCTCTTATCGATATAACCTATAGCTATTTACCTAAAATTAATAATCTGAGCGTGAGAGAGGTTTTAGATTAGAATTTAAGATTTTTTGTTATAATTAGCAAACGTCTTCTTAGGCGTTGTTTTTTTTTGTTAGCTTTTAAAATATGATTGTAGATGAATATAAATATGGTGGTATGAATTGTTTAGAACAGAAACGTTACATAAGAATACCGTATTTCTAAGAGTAATCCTATTTTTCGCAACAGGCAATTTTTAGGGTTTCTTATAAAAGTTTGTTTCGCGGAACCTGCTACTCACTTAACTGTTGTTCAACTACCCAACCAGGTGGCCTAACATGACGTCTTAAAGCAGTATTGTTTTATTCTTATTACAGAGTGGGAAAGAGACAGAGCTATACGGGTCATCTAGCTCCATCTCTTTCACACTCTGAAATAAGAATAAAACAATACTGCTTTAAGACGTCATAGCCTCCTAAGGTCGCTATGAAAGGGTCATTTTTATTTCCCCCCTTTTATAAACAGTTACATAACAGTTGAGCGGTTATCAAGTTTAAAATATATTTATGCAGTATTTAAATTAACATCTGTTTTCGTATGATCCGATTGTTTAGAGTATCTAATCTACTCGTTATTGTAATTGGTCCTACATTTATTACTTTATTTTTGTTTTTTTTTTGTTATCTTTTAAAATATGATTGTAGATGAATATAAATATGGTGGTAAGAATTATTTAGAACAGGAACGTTACATAAGAATACCGTATTTCTAAGAATAATCCTATTTTTCGCAACAGGCAATTTTTAGGGTTTCTTATAAAAGTTTGTTTCGCGGAACCTGCTACTCACTTAATTGTTTGTTCAACTACTCAACCAGGTGGCCTAACATGACGTCTTAAAGCAGTATTGTTTTATTCTTATTACAGAGTGGGAAAGAGACAGAGCTATACGGGTCATCTAGCTCCATCTCTTTCACACTCTGAAATAAGAATAAAACAATACTGCTTTAAGACGTCATAGTAAGCCTCCTAAGGTCGCTATGAAAG
This sequence comes from Cerastis leucographa, assembly GCA_963082945.1. Taxonomy (NCBI): domain Eukaryota; kingdom Metazoa; phylum Arthropoda; class Insecta; order Lepidoptera; family Noctuidae; genus Cerastis; species Cerastis leucographa. The sequence goes on along the minus strand of OY720358.1, from coordinate 5,276,762 downwards.
GGTTATTTTTATTTCCCCCCTTTTATAAACAGTTACATAACAGTTGAGCGGTTATCAAGTTTAAAATATATTTATGCTGTATTTAAATTAACATCTGTTTTTGTATGATCCGATTGTTTAGAGTATCTGTATTTAGCCATTTTCTGTGCAAGTGGATCAATCTACTCGTTATTGTAATTGGTCCTACATTTATTACTTTTTTTTTTGTTTTTGTTTTTATTATTAATTTATTGGTTTGTTTTATTGGTTGTATGTTTTCTTTTTATTTTGTGTTCGTAATGTCCACCCAAGGGTTGTCTGGAAGGTATCGCTATCGGCAATAAGCCACAGTTACTTTCAAAGTTGGTGTGCAATAAAGTATATTCTATTCTATTTTACTTGATTACAATTGCATTCAGAAAAACAAAACAATCGTTTTTTTATGTTGAAAGAAGATAGCTAGGTTATAATAAAACCTTGTTATTTCCATCTCGTGTTCTTCGATCAAAAGTTAACACTTATAATAAAACAGATCCTAATCTCCGAAGAACAGTGTGAGAGAAAATTCGTCAATTTATGGGATCCTACCTTTTTATAGCTCAATAAAGTCTCAAGTTACTGCGTATTCTTACTTAATGACGTTTTCGCTTTATTTTTATGACATAACATGGGATGTTAAACTTAGTTTAGCCTAATCAAATATAATGGAATTGAGTTGGAAAGCTGTTACTAAGATAATTATGTAAAATACACGACTGTGACGACCTCAAAAATAAATATTGTGACTGTCCAAAAATAAATAAATTAATACAAACCAAATATTTAGGGGTAGTAGTAGACCAGAGATTATCTTGGTATCCCCATATTGAGCAAGTTGCTAACAGGATTAGAAAACTGTGTTGGTTATTTAGTACGCTGAGGCATATTGTGCCAAAAATTATAATTCTAGAAATGTCCTTAATGACTGAGCCAAAGCGACGTATATCTATACGTCGCTTTGGCTCAGTCTGTATTAGCGTACTGTATTCCTATATGGGGAGGGTCAGCAAAAACTAAATTCATAGAAGTAGAGCGGGTACAACGTGCCTTGATAAAAACCATGTACTTCAAGAAAGTAAGATATCCCACAGATAGTCTTTATAACCTCAGCGATTTACTATCAGTGAGAAAATTATATATAATTCAAACTATTTTGAAAAAACATAAGACCCTACCTTACGATTCATCTAAACTAACAAAGCGAAGAAAGCATGCTATTGCAGAAGTCCCCCAGTCAAAAACATTGGTTGCCTCCATGCAATATAATACACGGTCTGCTCGGTTATATAATAGGATAAATAAAGAAATATATATATATAAAAACCAATATTATGATTGTAAAAAAAATATACTAAAATGGATTAAACCACTCACTTATGAAGAAACGGAAGAACTTTTAAAATCAACGACATAATCTATACTCTCACACAGGCATACAAACACCTACGCAAGCACACAACACACACGCACACACACACACACACACAAACTATGTGTTAATTTGTTTACTTGCCTATGTTAAATATGTTATATCTTTCCTTCTTTCTTTTGTTATGGAAGAGCGGAGTCTTCTAATACAGGCATTGTTTGCTTAAAAGAAGGCTCCAATCACAAACTAATTGTTGTAATCTTGTGGAAGAAATAAACAATTTTGAATTTGAATGTTAGTACAAGCTTATGCCCGTGGCGTCGCCCGCGTGGTGTTCGATAATTGTCCCACGGGAACATACTATTGGGATAAAAAGTATCTTATGTGTTAATCCAGGTTATAAACTACCCGTGTGCCAAATTTCATCCAAATCCATTCAGTAGTTTTTGCGTGAAAGAGTATCAAACATCCATCCATCCTCACAAACTTTCGCATTTATAATATTAGTAGGATTTTTCTGTTCAAGGACATCATCATCTGCCTAGCCTTTTTTAACTATATTGGGGTCGGCTTCCAGTCTAACCGGATGCAGCTGAATACTAGTTTTTTTCATGGAGCGACTGCCTATCTGATCTCCACAACCCAGTCAGTACTGGGTTGTAGCGACCACAAAAAAGCAACATACTACAAAAAGTATTGCAGCGCCATCTATGACACGACGGAGGAACTAACATCAATTTCCTACAAGTCGCAAGCAAAGTTTACATCGACTTAAGAGTATATAGAGAAACCCGACAACTGTCGGGCAGTTGCCCACCAGACATAACACCTGTCTGGTCAAGGTATCCTCCCTTTTCTAAGGAGTATCGAGGAACTTTACATCCTGTTCCTCATACCCCTAAATATACTATACGCCTTAGTAAGACTGGTTGCCAGACTTTCGGGCTACATGACTACCTAAGACGACTGTAAAAGATCAATAACGGAGAAAAGCAACAAAAAAAAACTTTTTTTTTTAATTCTATCATAATAAGCACGTTTTTTCACGTGGTAGAGAGGTTTGGAAGGAGAAAGCGGAGGCCTTTGCCCAGCAGTAGGACACAATATGAGAGGCTTGCAAAAAAAAAAAAACACGTTTATAAAAACAACTAGATTTCAAAAATATTTACTACATAACGGAGTCTAGATTTGTACTCCGTTGATGGCAATAGGCTCGCCCCGTATCACATGGGGCTTAAACATAACTGGCAAAATTTGGGTGTACTATTAGGTACACCACTGCCTAACCCTTCAGGGATTACAGGCGTGATGTTATGTATACTACACAATAGTTCTAAGTAGGTAACACAGTAACATCGTAACAAAATTAATTGCTTTCTTCTTCCAACCAGCATTACTCACAGTGGAACACTATTCACCCATAATTTATAGTGTTTCGTGTAAGAAATAAATCACTGTGTTGCTGATATTGATTACTAGGGCAAGTCAACAAGAGAGGTATTTCATCAATGTAAGATAACTCGAGGGAAAAAATATCGTAGAAAAAAGTCGTTAGATATGATGTCACCGTTTTAGGCCGTGCGAAATGTGATAACAATTATTAATAGGGAGGGCTTACACATTCCACACTGAACTTTATTCAAGGTTTTGTTTTGCATGAGGACACGGTGGAGCACACCGTGGAGCTCTACCCCGCCTGGTCTGAGCACCGCCGTGCCGTGTCCTCGTAGCGGCGATTGTGTCGACGGCGCGTTCGTGTTCCATGCGGGTCTTAAGGATATGTCAGCAAATCGGAAGGGGTCCGAGAGGGCCGATGCCTGCCAGGGCTGCGGGACTGTTCGAAAGAGATACCGTGGCCCTGAAACACAAAGAGCTAAGAAGGAACATGGAACCTTCAGCTCCGCCCAGAGCGGTAGGAGTTATTTGATGATTACCCATCCGTAAAAAAGGTGTGATCTTGGATCTTCGTCAAAATTCAGGATGTCGTCACAAAAGACATAAATAATCAATATAAATTACGGTACCTAGTTACTTATTAAAAAACACTGTTTAATTTTTTGGTGTTTCAATTTGTCTGTATTTCAGAATAACCCCCTTTCCATGGTTTAGGAAATGAGAAATTATCGAATAAATATTTGTGATTTTTTGTATTTTTCGTGTGAGGTTATAAGGCGAGCATCCGACGGGCCGCGTTTAAAACACTGGTGGTTCACACTTACCGATTCCCGTTGATATGAAAAAAAACGTACCAATATTATTATTGATTCGGTTCGAGAATCATTTGATTAGCATAGTAACCTCTTTGAATTTGACGAGGATGCAAAACAATACCTTGTATACGACTAGCTGGTTGCCCGCAATCTTCGTCCGCGGGAAATTATTATAAAAAATTTTACTTCCGTATTTGAATCGGATTTTGTTAACAATTTTAGGGGTCTTAATTGCTTTGCACGGAAGCCTAATCCTTTTTCGAAATAATATAAATAATTTCCTTATATTATCAGCTATCTGGCAGTAAAAGTCCCACCAAATCGGTCCAGCCGTTTCGAACATTACCCGGAACAAATAGACAGATAAACGTAGTACTGTGTAAACTTTTATATTATTATTTATCAGTAAAAAGCCGTTATTATGAAATTCAAACATACACTGAAATTTTAGTTATTTGTATAGATTTTCAGTATGAGTGACCCACACAACACACGTAAGCACTATACATTTGTTTTATGTCTCGTCTTGTTATATTCAAAAATAAAAATTCAAATTGTTAGACCAATTTGAATTTTTGAGAAAAAAATATATTCTAGAAGTTTACGTCACTTTAAACGTGGTAGCAAGATTTAATAAAATTGAAGGGTGAAGAATTAGATAAAATTGAAGGGTGAATGACAGTGATTAACTTTCAATACGATGGGAAGACATCTTTGAAAGTGGAAAAAGTTATGGCCTGAAAAAAGGTATTACTTTATGATTGACATCGTCTTATAATCCAGCGATTATGTAAACTTTTAACTAAGGCAGTGTAGTGTAGAGTTAACTAATGACCGTATTAAGTTAATGCACATTATGATCATGTAAAAGAATATTGGAGTGGGCAGGACATATCTGTCGCATGCCTAACGAGCTGTGGGCCCGCAAATTTCAGGACTGGTGCCCTGAAACAGTGACACGGGGTCACGGCAGACCACAAGGGAGATGGCGGGACGAACGGATTTTTTTTCTTGAGACTTGGAAAGAAGCAGCACAGAATCGTGACCGAAGGAATGGAGGGAGGCCTTTGCCCAGCAGTGGGACGATGTAGATAATAAAAGACAATTGGGAGGTACAGGAATAAGCATTCGTTATAGGGATATTCAAAAACTGTATTCAAAAGAGTTAAAAAACATAACATCCCTCCTGTAAATCGATAAAAATTAGGCAGACATTAACCCATTATATACCCACATTTTGCCAGTAAGGTCTGAGTCCAATGTAATATGGGGCGAGCCTAACGCCATCAACCGGGCACAAACCCTAAGTCCAGGTCGATGCAGAAAAATTCCAAAACAAAAGATAAATGTAAAAAAAAAAACTTGATCGAAAACCAGTTACGTACAAGTACAAAAATAAATTCGAAACTAGTTTCGAAACTCCGGTTTCGTAGGCTGAAAGGAAACTAACTGCAGTACCACAATGAGGGCTAAAATCCCAGCGTAACTGTAAGTCCAACCCAAGTTCCACATTAGACGCGACTGCTGTTCACTATTTAGCCTAAAATCAAGGAAAAGGAAATCATCGTAAGGAAACCTGTATGCCTGAGAGATATTTCTCGATAGCATGTAAAGCCAAGTCAGAGGCCCATGGGCGGCATAAACAATCTGATATCAGGTTATGCACTAACCATACATCAGTAGAAAAACAGCGTCGGGCACTAGCTGTTCAGAAGTTTGCTGAACTGGGCATTTTTGGCGCAGCCGTGAGACACCCATTATTATCTTTTTCTGTTTAGTTTTAAGTTTTTTTTTTGTTGTGTGCACTTGTGGCATGTGCCAAATAAATATGTTTTCTTTCTTTCATACGAAAAAGAAAGAAGAGCCCACAATAAATAAATCTAAATCAACCAACCAGCACGAATTCTACAAAAATATCCGGCACAATAAATGTTAGATCCCCAAAAGGATCCTATCAATTCTGCCAAAGGATATAAATTACCATTTAAAGCAGCAGGAAGCTTGCCAAGAGAAACTCTATCCGTTCGCACCTCAATATAACGGAATACCGAATTCAGCTATTGTCTTTGGCAAGTTTAGTATAGAGATTAGGTCACACTGAACGCGGACCCGTAAGAGTAGCAATGGAGACGATATATAAAACTATTTGCATTAGTAAAATACGTTAAATAACTTCGTGGTGCCATATATACATTTTGTAGTGTAAGTAGGGAAGCTGTTGCTAAGATAATTATGTTAATATTTTTCTGTTCCCTTGAATGATGCTGATGTCCGTAGTACATCATCACTCACCTAGCCTTTTTAACTATGTTGGGGTCGGCTTCCAGTCCAACCAGAGGCAGCTGAATACTAAGATTTTACATGGACCAACTGCCTATCTGATCTCCAAAACCCAGTTAGTACTGGGTAATAAAATAAGGACGTATTTGCATTAGTAAAATACGTAAAAAAACTTCGTGGTCCCATATACATTATAGTCAGTCTTTCAAAATACTTTTTTTTTTCTTCTGTCTTGTGGATGATCTGCTAATGACTTTTAGTAAATATGGAAAATGAATACTCGACAAGAATTTGTGTGAGATACCATCATACCACCACGTTCCATCAAATAAAAAAATAATCACGAAAATCGGAACAGTAATCACGGAATTATGAGGTAACAAACTCCTCCTTTTTAAAAGTCGGTTAAAAAGTGTTATGTTCTAAATTAGTGGTAGTAAATCGCTTTGCTGTATAAAGCGATAAATTTATAATATAAATGTAAGTAGACAAGTAGCGCAAGATAACTCACCGTATACTCCAACTGTAGGACTTAGGTTAACAATCACTGAATTGTAATTCAGTGATTGTTAACTTAAGTCCTACAGTTCAGTACAGTGTACAAAAAAAAAGGATCATCATCATCATCAACCTAAACTGTTCCCACTGCTGGGATTCAGGCCTCCTCTCTATGAGAGCGAATGGGCTTTAATCCACCACGCGGGCCCAGTGCGGGTTGGTAGATGTCACATGTCTTCGAATTTTTAGTTCCAGGACATGCCGGTTTCTTCACGATGTTTTCCTTCACCGTTTTTGAGAGCAGCGGGGATGAAATAAATTACACAAAGTAATGCGCCTGACTGGCTTCAAACCCACGGCTTGCTGCTCGTTAGTCGGGCTGCCAACACTGGACCACAGCTGCTCTAAAAAAAAAAAAAGGTTATCAGCGCCTTAATAAACCTAAAACACAGAAGTTACATCTCCACACCGCGGTCACTACCAACCCACACATACTGCCATCACTCGCGCCCCGCCTCAACCCTGACACCAAACTTACTGTAAGCTTGTCTTTAAACTCGGCTACGTGGGCGTCGAGGGTGGAACACCCCGCTTATGACGTCACTGCAAGATCAAGGCCAGACTACGCTTCACCATTATTTGTCTCAGTTTAATTGCACGGCCAAAGGAAAGTTTTCAAGTTTTTTAATGACCCTTTTAGGGTCAAACGCTGAAGTAATTTGTGGGGGCTGTCTTTTACCGATTTTATGTTTATTATAGGACGCGCTAGCTTCTTGTATAAGAAAATACACAGATTTTGCTTGTCGCTCAAATTCGTACGAAAATTCTATAAGATGGTATTTTCGATTCAGAATAGGGATGATGACTGGGTAAAGAAAACGAAATTCTATTTCATCCGTCAATCAGGTAATACAAAAATATTAGACACGTATTTTTTGTTTTATCAAGTTAACAAAAAAATACATAGTTAAAACGCATTAAAGTTGGAGAGTGGGGGCTCACCACGTCACAACTAGGCATAAAATGTACTGAGCCGTGACGTCATGCGCCATTTCAACTCAAAATATCTCCGTAATTTTGCGATTACGTGACAAAAGAAAAAATACGTGTCAAATACTTTTTAATAATCTACCCGATAGACAAATAAAAAAAAATGAGTCACCATCCCTATTTGATAGGATAATATTTTCGATTTGAATTTACGTTACATACCAAACTTAGTGTGTTCGTGATAGGCCCACGGGCAAGGTTGACCGCTAGGGCGCGGTCACCGTCCATAAATATCGTCATTCGTGGAGGCTCTTTTATTGCACCCCGTTCGCCGATTGTTATTGTACTTAATAGGACAAAGACCTCGAATTTATTTAGGTTTAACGCAAAATGAATGACGTCATTTCCGACCGCGTATTGCTGGAAATGAGTCGGGCTTTTATCCGGTAATATCGTTTTAACGTAATACGTTACCTGCTTTAATATTTATTGTTGTAACATTAGAACACTCAAAAAATATAAAAAAGAGATCTTTAGAAGAAACGAATACATTGCACATTTATTCGTTTCTTCTAAAGATCTCTGTTTAGGGTTCCGTTCTTTTGAGGTAAAAGGAAAAGCGGAACCCTTATAGGAACACTTTGTTGTCCGTCTGTCTGTATGTCAAGACCCTTTATCGAGAACGCGTGGAGGTATCTAGTTGAAATAAGTAGAGAAAGAAACCGTGTATGAGCTCGGTTATAGGGCGAAGATCAGACGGGCCGCGTTTAAAACACGGGTGGTTCACATTAAGAATCCCGCAAAGAAGTAAAATATAAAAAATAACCTACCTACCTTTTTTATTGATTCGGGGTAGAAAACCATTAGCATAGTTACCTCCTTGAATTTGACGAGGATGCAAAACTACAGCCTGTATATCAATACATATATCAATACAGAGACTTTTTTTAGCACCTAAATAATGTAATTTAAAGTCTCTACAATCCTCTACCTAACATGGTATCCTAACCAAAAGTAAAAGTAAGTAAGTAAAAGAATAAACATTCAAACTTCAGTTTTAAATCGGTCCTAACTAAAACACAGAATTCAAAGTAATCAAGTTTGCAGAGTTAACTCGGGAACCGGGACCTAATGGCAACTGAAAGCGTTGAATCAGCGAACTCTTGGTCGATGCAGTGTTGTGAACTGTGGGCGGAATTAATTGTGTATTTACTATGCTGGGAACTTATTTGCTTCATCATTGCATTCATTCTCTTGCCCTTGTCCCAATTTATTTGGGGTCGACGCAGCATGTCTTCTTCTTCCATACTTCTCTATTACTCTTAATCTTATCATCCTTCATTTGCCATATCATCCTTCACAGTCCATTCATCTTCATTCTTTTTTTTCTACCCGTCCATATTCATTTTCAAAACTTATTTTTTTATAGACTAAAAATATAAATAAAGACTTGATTTGGAAATGTGAATCTTGAATGAATAAGCGAATATTAGATTAGAATCAATGTACGAAATATTTTTATTGCTATTTTAGTTACAAAAGACAATGAACAACCCTTTATTTTGCACCGGAGTCGTAATTAAATTCATTAATCGAAGAATGTTAATACGAAATCATCTTTAGTTCCTGTACATTGGTAACAACGAGTACCCCGGTCTACTGACTATAGAAACACTAAGAAAAAAACATCGTGATAAAACAAATAAACGTTTGTAATTCAAAGTTGATGTTACCGCCTATTCTTCTATATTTTTTACTTCTTCTTAACTAGAGGCGAAACAATCACCTTTTCACCCAACTGCGAGGGTATCTAAAATAAGACTGGTGGTTTTTAGCACAATGTTTGAGATTTTCACCAATTAAATGAATTAGGTGGAGGATTTAAATAAGGATGAATTCTGAAATAAGAGGGAACAAAATAAGAGGAATTCTGAAAGTGTTGCCGGTGACTGAAAAGTTGTGTGTCAGGTTATCGTGGACATGTGATGTGAAGGAATGAGAAAAGTCAAAGTTAAAGTCAAATTTTTATTGCGAACTAAGTGTACAATGTTGGTGTTATTTTAGGTTGTTACTTAAGACTTAGCAGCCTTTTACAAGCATTGCAATTTTCATCCTAAATTAGCATGCAATAAATATATATTTTTTTTTTATTTCCTTTAGATCAGTACAATTAAATTGAGACATTTTCTTTTATGTCAAAATTAAATGTCAATGTTTATGAATTCAATATAATTATTTAAATTTTTTGACGCCCTGTAATTTTGATACTTGTAGATATTTTATTTTTATTTTATATTTATTTGTAGTCTGTAAATAATGTACATATGTAATATTAATAAAAAAACCGTTAATTTGTTCATTTACAAAAAAATTATGATAATAAATAAATATAATTATTCAGCAATATTTATGTCATCCATTTCAGGTAGTACAAATTATAACTATGATTTTAAATTAATGTAATTATAGGATAGACTAATCTTGTTTTGTTTTATAGGACAGATCGCCACTTTAGAAAAGGTAGTGAGGAAATGTTGACCAAAGAAACGATGGATGGATTGTGTGAAGGATGAAGTGGCTACAAAGGAGGTGACTGCTGAGACTGATGAAGAGTAATACAGAAGTATGGAAGAAGAAGGCATGCCGTGCCGACCCCAAACAGATTGAAGTATGGGCAGAAGAATGATGAGGATACACGTAGTCCACCCATACCTGTCCAATAATCTATAAACTGGTAATATTACTCCCACAAACACACGATCTAATTTAAATCTGGCTTTAACTCAAACAGAGTAAATCTTTTTTCAGAGGTCCAACAAACGTTTGGCAACTGAATTGGCTTATTACATACTTAAACAACGACCCAATCCTCGGGGTAAAGAAGGAAGGGACAAAGGGATTTATAGGGACAAACTTTTTAATAGCTTTTGAAAACGGGGCTATTGATATTATCTAACTAACTGGTAGGGGATCTGTTTTAATTTAATATGTGTTTTACTCATTATAAGTAAGAAATATATTCAATTAAAAAAAAAATACTCATTATGAGGAGCTCGTGGGTGACCATAATTACATACCGAGTTTCCTGCGGGCCTCGGAAAGCACGTTAAGCCGTTGGTCGCAACTGTTATTAAATTTATGGATCTTCAACAGTCGTTACGAGTAGTCAGAAGTCAAAAGTCCGACATCCAGTCCTACCAAGGGGTATCTTATTTCTCAGTTACTGGGTTATGGAGGTCAGATAGGCAGTCGCTTCATGTAAAATACGTTAGTGAAAGAATTTTCGGAATTGGATGTGGAGTTTCGAAGATTACCACCTACATACAAACTTACTAACAAACTTTACCTTTTTATAATATTACTATAGAAAATTTGATACACAAGTTAGAATAGCTTTTATAGGGAATAGGAAGCCGTCGCCTCCCTCTGCGAAGCAGTCATGCTAGCGAAGGAGGTGGCGGAACGTGAGAGGGAGAGAGCCTCGCGTCACAGCCGCCGTGGAGACGCCCCGGGAGTCGGGGGCCACCCATTGGCCCCTGACCACCGTAGACGCGGGCCTGTGGACGGTGAGTAATGGGCTAGCTCACCGTCTGTCCGTCTTTTGATGACAGGCCGTGTCGAGGGCGCGTTCGCGTTTCACGCGCGCCTCAAGGAGATGTCAGCAAATCGGAAAGGGTCCAAGACGGCCGATGCCTGCCGGCCGAGGTCAGGGCCATGGTATCTCTTTCAAACAGTCTGCGAGACTGTTTGAAAGAGATTCCGCGGCCCTGACAACAAAAAGGGCTAAGAAGGAATATGGATGGGTTTTAATCAATTTAAGTCTGACACTCGCTTCCGCTCCGCCCAGATCGGGAGGGGTCATTTGATGTATTTTTTATACGTAAATAAAAGAATTACCTTTAATATTGCAAAGCGTGAGCAGATTTAATTAAAACGAAAAAAACATAATTATACTCGTAAGTTATGGCTTCATTACACTCTTATACAAACAGAGGTTTACTGTAATCGTTAAATTACTTTACTCCTTGAATCACAACTATTTAGCTATTGTTTTGTTTCACGTGATTTCAAAAGCACATTCATAAACATTCCTTGAAACTCATCATCAAAGTGTTCTTCATGTAACCTACTACCTATTCGTGTCCTGTTATTTATAATGTAAATACAGCATCATAAATAACCTCTGTGTAGTCTATTAATAGTTTTGAGTACGAATTAAATCGTGGTAACTAAACATTATGCAGGGTGTGAACGAACTTTTCACGAAACCGTTTAGCAAGCATTCTGTACATCAAAAACGCAAAAAAATACTGTGGCAAAACGAGATGTTTTGGGGTGAAAAATCACGTTTTACGGTAGCATTCAATGTCACGCACTCAAAGCATTGTGCTTGTAGCGACCTACAAATAGCTTCTTACTAAAAAAAAGTACTCCAGCGCCATCTATGACACGACGGAAGAACTAACATCAATTTTCTACATCTCGCAAGCAAAGTTTATATCGACTTACGACTTTATAGAGAAACCCGACAGCAACTATCAGGCAGTTGCCCACCAGACATAACACCTGTCTGGTCGGAAGATCCTCCCTTTTCTAAGGGTTATCGAGGAACTTTACACCCTGTTCCTCATACCCCTAAATGCTCATGGATGCATTGTGAAGTACCAGGATCGTGGAGGTACTTAAAGTATAGTTGTAACATTAAAAAGTTGCCCTCCCCGACCCTCGCTCGAGCCAGCCCGCGATGCTGTGCCAGTAGTTTTAAATCAGCCCCTAAATAATGATACCATTCAGATCTAGCCTGTCCCCATGCAGTCCTCCCCCAGCGATGCCCTAAGCCGAGGTTCGTACCCCACAGGGGGTGCCCTTAGCGTGCAGTCGCTTAGTTTGTAAGTTTTTATGCCCTGGCTGGAGGCCTTACTCTTAAGGCACCCACAGGATAGTCCGGTTAAGCAGACGACAACCTCATAGGTTGAACTGCGAGATGCCATGCATAAAAAAAAAAAAAATTAAAAGTTGGAACTTTGACTCCCAATATCTCTGAAGCTAGAAGGTTTCCAAGTATGGTCTAGAATTCTAGAACAAAAAAAGTGCCTTTCAGTTTCATTAAGGGTACATTTACACCCATTACTTTGTACCTATACTCGTACTTATTTCCAGGTTTAGGTACTAACTTATACTTTTCAGTTTTGATGAATCAACCGAACTGAATCGTGTTAAAAAATATACCTAGCATGTTGTATGGCCATACGAATTAAACTTACTTATTTCAGTACAAATGGATCAATTTCGTTGAGCCTTATTTAACAGCCTTAATCAATTCTAATAGTATAAATGCGAAAGCATCCGATTGTCTTTTAGCTTCACTTCTGTTTTTTTTTTATTTTGGCCCACATATATGTAGCGACCTACAAAAAGCAACTTATAACAAAAACAACTGCAGCGCCATCTATGAACGAACTGAAGAATTAGTATGGGCTGAATCCCGCAAGCAAAGTTTACATCGACTTAAGACTATAATATATTATAGAAGAACCTGCCAACAAATGTTGGGTAGTTGCCCACCAGACATCGTCATACGTCGGACGTCGTCATCGTCTGGGCGGAGGATCCTCCCTTTTCTATAGGGTATGAAGAACTCTACACCCTGTTCCGCATACCCCTAAACTGGTGACCCTGTTCGCTTTTTGTAATTCGCTACATACACGGTGTAAATCACCTCATCACGAAGCCGTCAACCAAGCATTCTGTACATGAAACTAAGTAACTTTACGCAAAAAATATTGCTGGCAAACGACTTTTTTTTGGGGGGTGTAAAATCATGTTTTGTGGTAGAACTCAATGTAACGCACTCAAAACATTGTGCTGATGGACGGATTGAATAGTACGGGAGTCGTGGAGGTGTTTAAAGTAAAAATCTTACGTTAAAAACTTGTATTTAAAAAAATACTTGTCTAAAAGTTGGAACTTTGACTCCTAATATCTCCGTAACTAGAAGGTTCCCAGGTATGGTGTAGAACAAAAAAATGATCGCAATGACAGAACCAGTGCCTTTCGGCTTCGTTAAGAGGTGTTTTATACCCTTTATACATTAAGACCATGACCTGTGTTAGGATACATATACGACACTTTTTAATTCTGTGATAAATTCCTTTGGGAAGATTTCCTACCTCTCTGTGCAAATGAAGCCGCAGGAAGAAGTTAGTAATAAATAAATAAATCTCTTGTACAAAAAACAGAATACGTAGATAGGTACTATATTTTCTAATCAAGATCCCTATTAATCTTTCCTCTCTTGTTCCAAATAGATAGCAAAACAAGATGTCTTTCACGCGAAGTCAAGGTCACAGTAACAAATTAATGTATACAAGAACATTTTTCTTGTGATATTGACGAATTATTTCCATTTATGAATCAAAGCTGGCAGGTTAATCCTACTAATCCTACTAATATTATAAACGCGAAAGTTTGTAAGCATGGATGGATGGATGGATGGATGGATGTTTGTTACTCTTTCACGCAAAAACTACTGAACGGATTTGAATGAAATTTAGCACAGGAGTAATTTATACCCTGGATTAACACATAGGATATTTTTTATCCCGATAGTACAATCCCGTGGGACAGTGATCGAACACCACGCGTGCGAAGCCGCGGGCATAGGCTAGTATATTATAAACGTGTGTCTTCGCACAATATTTTGTGAGACAAAGAGTCGTCTGGCATGATACCACAGAGTAGGTATGTTACAACAGAGACCAAACGCAATCGTGCCGTCATAAATAAGTTCAATTGCGGAATAGAAAGACCGCTAAACCAATATAATGTTCATACGACAATAAACAACACGCACAATAAGGCCAAACACAGTCTTAATCTACACATTCAGAATTTCACAGATATACTTGCTGTACTTTTATTTTTGTCGTGATAAACACTGTTTACTGTACACACTGTAACGCACGTAAAACATTGAATATCTCCATAACCAGAAAGTTTTCGGGTAAGGGCTATAATAGTTAAAATGATCGCAATGATTGAAAGAACATGAATGAAACTCGGTCTCTGTTCGCTACCTACTCATCTAGTCGGTCTTACATACAGTCACAATGTTTATATAAGAACAAACACATATAATCCCACGCTAATGTGAGTGAATATATCAGTCAATTTATACACGTCCCTCCTCTGAGAAACTTAGGCAAAGAATTTGATATTCAAACTGTTCTAGACTTAGAACTTTTCGCACGATCCAAGTTTATTGATGTAAGTCAACAAAGATGTGCCTTTTCTCCTAAACTATTGTTCGGATTTCGGTATCAAAGTTTTAGAAGTCTACTTTATCTCGTAACTTCTGTGGAGCCGTCTCTTTGGTTGGTTAACTTTGTCAACTTACAATAGTGTTGTTTTGGTTAGTAATGATTTCTGAAAGATTATTTTGATTTGATTTCTTGTATTCTATGTGGGGGAGACAATAAATTGGTTGATACGGGCGATTACCACCAGTGGAACTAAACGCGTACAAAAATTATTAAAATAAACCGTCATCAAGAAATGTCACTGTCATCATTGGTAATGACATCACTTGAACGCAGTTTAATTTTGGTGATCTTGTTAAGTTTCAATAAAAATAAATAAAATTAAATTTATTGAAAAAGTATTACAAAAAGTGTACATTTATGCGCAGTATTATTATTTTTCATACAATGGTATAATTAGTACTTATAAGTAAACTATAACTAAATCATATTCAAATGTTTCAAGTAATGATAGTTCAATTCAGATGTTTGGTAGCGACCATATGATATGACAATGACTATATGATAAGGCATTATATTTCAGATCGACTTTTCTTTACTTGTTTATTTATCGAACATGTATACTTTTATCCTACGCTATAAACTAAAAACATAAAAAAAACAACCAGCATTAAAAACAACTTATTATGACCTTGGTGTTTCGCCGACGCCGTAAAAAATACTATAAATAAACAAAGATATTAAAAATGTTATGGGATGTAACTCGAAAGTATTTCGGATTTCCAAGCCACTCCCAACACCAAACTAATAAAAGTTTTCATGTCTATTCCTGAAAATGCGAAACATTAAATCAAACTGGTCGTTGTATTTTTAAGACAAAACCGATGTTTTTTTGTCGAACTGTAAAGTGAGTACAGCAGTGTGATTCTGTAAGGCCTCACTTAGAACTTCGAATCTGAATCCGCTGTGAGTATTTTGATTGGCATTCTAAAAACCCGGTTGATAATTACAATTTACACTAGCGCTACCCTTACGAGCGTGTTAGCGAGTTGAACTAAATTAACAGGGAGATTTTGACAGATAAAGTATGAGATGACGTAAGAACTGGCATTCTGTAAGGTTTAGGAACCTTACGCGAAGTGACAGTGGATAGCGATGTGAGATGCGAGTTGTTGTCTGAATTTTACAGAATCGACGTACAGCTAAACATATTTCAGCGTCAATGTACTCCAAAGTTTATCATTACTCATAATCTAGTAATCTCCTAAATGTTCACGGGTGTGTGTGTCTGTGGGTGTTAGCATAACAGTTTTGTCAATAAAGTAACCTGGTATGTATGATAATTACAGATTGGTTCATTAAAAGCTGCCACTCTCCTCCAGTAAGACCATAGCTTCGTGTTCCACGCGCGCCTCTAGTAGATGTCAGCAAATCGGAAGGGGTCCGAGAGGGCCGATGCCTGCCAGGGTTGCGGGACTGTTCGAAAGAGATACCTTGGCCCTGGAACACAAAGGGCTAAGAAGGTACATGGATTGGTTTTAGTCTGTACAAGTCTGACGCTCCGCCCAGAGCGGGAGGAGTCCATTGATAATTTCCCACCCGAAAAAAAAACCACTGCTTACCCCTTTTTAGTCCCCGACCAAAAAAGAGGGGTGTTATATATAAGTTTTTTATTTTATGTCCGTAATGTCCATCTAAAGGTTGTCTGAAAGATATCGCTATCAACGATAAGACCGCCATTTTAACCATAAAATTAGCAGTATTGTAAGACGTTATGTTTAATTTTTAGTGTACAATAAAGTTTATTCTATTTTAAGATGCAAAAGTAGGCATAACATTCTATTTTATCATTCAAAAGGTTTTTTTTTCAACTCAATCAAATGAACTTCTTTTCATACTCGGAAACTACAGAATTACACAAAAAATAACAAAAAAAATGTCCTAATACTCAAGAAGGAAACTTAACAATATTGCCAATCGCGGGTCGCCTGTACAAGTACTTGAAGAATTGGAAAAGTTTAGCTATAAATTCCTGTCATCCAAGTAACCGGCCTTTTAACCGATTTCAAAAAGGAGGAGATTTTCAATTCGACTGTATGTTTTGTTTTTGTATGTTTGTTTAACTCATAATTCCGTCAACAAATGGATTTGAAAAAAAAAACTATGTGAAAGGATATACTTTCCGGAAAAAATGTCTTTAGAAATGTCATCAAAATCAGATCCGTAGTTGGGTTTTTAAATCAAAATAGCTGGTAAAAATATGAAACAGTATATAATAGAAGTAAAAGAAATTGCGTTTTTTTTTTCATGTATTTTCATCGATTTCTCTATGAATGCTGATCCGATTACGAGTTTCGATGTCGGTTATTTTTTTGCTAAAACGTTTTTATTCAAGCTTAATTTCCACACAAAATGTGTATTAAATCCCCTAAATATTAAACGCATATAACCGCAATGGCGCACGAAAATCAAGGCTGAAATACGTCATTTATATGTAAGACTAATTAACATTAATCTAGGCAAGCCTGAACCTAGCTCAAACACAGCTGGCGTAACTATTAAGGAATAGTCTGGATCTTTCTCGAAGATTTAGACGCAAATCTAAAAGGATAGACAATTAGACGCAGACTCACTTAGGCTCCAGATTTTACTCGTAACAGAACTGGATTTTATTTAGTTGTACATTAACTTAAGCTAAATAAAAATAGAGTTGGTAAATGCTTAGAAATAATAGGTAATGAGTGTCTTAAAAGTAGTATTTAAATCTTTTAACTATTATGATGATTTTATTGATTATTATTTTCATAATAAATAAACAAAATATTTAACTATTCAAAAAATCTTAAGTTAAAAATTGTTTAGAAATATGTTGTCCAAATTCGTACTAACCTTGGTGCACCTATGAACCGACTAATGAAAAACTATAATAAAATCGGTGCACGAACCAGTAGCATCGACATAGCATCGACATCTACTCTAACCCCTTCCGTCAATACCGTACTAACCTGGGGGTCTACTCTCGAAGCACGAAATCCGTAGTTTCGGCCGAAGTCACGGTCTTTTCCTACTCTTTATCACTTACGGACATAAGATTCGCTAGGGGCCCGAACTAAAAATGAATGATAATACAATTGGACAGTAGTCCTTACTCCCGATGTGTTTTCAAAACTCATGAATCTCAAGTCATTAGGGAGAAGGGATCATTTCGAAGTATAAAGCTAAATACGGACGGACGCGGATCCGTATTTTCGTTGCCGGACTTAGAGAGTAGGCCCCCTGTTAACCAGCTCGGAGTCACGGGCCGTCTATGCGATATCAGGCACCGAGTAATTAATTGCACCCACTTCCATTCTCTCCTTTTTGCCTTTTATATCTTTAGTTTTTATTTAACTTGTATTTTTATTGTTGAATAATTCGGTATTTCCCACCAGCTTAGTGTACACAACCCATTTATGTATTTTTTATTATCTGTTCATTGTAAAACCCAAACTCTGTAATTGTTTCTGACTTGTTCTTTTATAATTTTGCGAGTGCTGTGCACTTCTTTACGTGACGAATTCACTGTACCTAAAACTGTTTGTGATCTATATTTATGTATGTTTTAGTGAGTAAGCCGTTGAAGTGCCATAAAATAAATAAATAGTTATTAATAGAGCATAACTCGGCTGTGATGCAAATTTATTCTAGTACAGGCATCGAATTTTGTTATTCCTATATTATTTCTAAGATTTATGTTGTACTGTACAAATTTAAACTTTGAATAAAAAAAATATTATAATTATTATATTTTATTACCTTTTATTTAATTGAATTATTATTGATAGTTTTGTTTTGGACAAATCTAAAACATACCTTACAATCCCTGAAGAGTTTAATGCAGGTGTCAACCTATGGATGTAGTATATTTTTTTTTTGTTTTGACTTTGAACCTTATTCTGAATATAATTAATTTCAGTTTCATTGCTGTTTTATCGAAGTCCAAGGCTGATATTTAGTTTTGGCGAAAGTATAATAATCAGAATCATTTATTTGTTATAAATGACAACAGGTATTGGATATTAAAAGTAATCAAGGTTTTCGCTATGTTCTGACATTACTGATAATACAAGTAAAAATTAAAAAAAAAACGATTAAAAATTATAAGTGACACTAATCGAAACAAAAAAAAATAAATATCATTTAAATAATCATCTACACTAGAACAACAAATTATTCTTCTATCTACCTATCTAACTTACAACCCAATTTCCTTCTCCAAAACCCAGACTACACATCACAATCCTTACATTGTATAGTAATATGCAAGTAACAAAACGTGGAGTGTGCCTATCGATCTCGCCCTTCACCTTGACGCGAGGGATCAACAAAAACGTGCCTATTACGCAAGCACCACCGTTCCTTGTGTTGATGAAAATGTACCTGGGATTAAATGGAGTAGGAACAGCTTAGGAGGTACTTTTTATAGACATACTTTTGTTTAGTAGTTTGAGACTAAAGTAGGAGCTATTTTTAGGTTTCTCGTATTTTGGATTGGAAAATGGGTATAAAAAATACCCTTTTTTTGTAGCCTTCATTATAGTGTCCCACTTCTGAGCAAAGGCCTCCCCTTTCTCCTTCCATACCTCTCTATACTGTGTGATCTCTGGCCATGTTAGCCCCGCAAACAGGATCAGATCGTCACGCCACCTTCGCTGTGGTCAACTTTTACGGCAAAAATACCCTTTCGAT
Source organism: Cerastis leucographa (assembly GCA_963082945.1). NCBI lineage: Eukaryota > Metazoa > Arthropoda > Insecta > Lepidoptera > Noctuidae > Cerastis > Cerastis leucographa. Next base: position 5,257,410 of record OY720358.1, on the reverse strand, counting down.
GCCAAAAGGCACATTTTCTTCCGGTTTTTGCGAGTTTTTATCTTGGCATTATCTGGGAAACTTCTAGTAACGGAGATATTAAAGGTCAAAGTTTCAACTTTGGCAAAAGTATGTGTCATCACTTTATTTTAAATACCTCCACGACACCTTATTATTCAATGCATGATCTATAAGCACAGTGTTTTGATTAGGTTACATAGCGTCTTAAAAAAAGTCAATATTTCCGCTATTTAATTATTTTAAATATACCTGCGAGTACATTTAAGAACCCTCTTATTTTGAAACGCTTGGACTTATACAGTCTGAAATTTAAAATACAAAATTCGCAGTAAAAGGCGATTTAAAATAGATCTGCCAATAATTCATACAATGTACACTAATTTTGTAGACAACTTTTTTTTTTAAATGTCTCTGAGAAATACTTTTATCAATCATTTTATTATCCGGCAACTGACAGATTATTTTTTGTATGTTATGAATGGGCCTTATTCATACCATTCAAAAAATAATCTTACACAATAAAAATAAACTAATACATATTAAAAAACCTTTTTAAACTATAAGTGAACACGTGATGTAGACGGCGGCGTCGTGTTTCGCTGGGTGGTGTCGCATAACCGTCCTCGGAAACGTCGATATACGACACCGTTCGACTAAAGGTCCTCTCTCAAGCAAGTCTGTAGATGCTGCATGCATGTCAAAGTATTCCCGCCACATTTTTTTCACCGAAACAATAATTCAATTTTAATTCGTCTTTCTTACAATTTCAGTATATTCACAGCACAAAAAATAAAATCCGTTCAATACTAAATTCAACAAAATTTATGTTCATGACTACATTACGTATTCGTATTTAGTAACTACGGTTCGACCTCGCGCCTCGGTAGACACCGCCCTCTCAATTACTAAGAAAGTACTACGCAATATTTTACAACTCAACTCCTGAAACTCGAACCGAATCCGACGGAATAATAAACATCATTATGATAAATGAAATTCTGAACTTGCTGCCTACGCTGTTTGCTACGACGCTACGAGGGACCTACGAGCTACGCAAGTAGCTACGAAAGTCAAAAAGTGAATGTTGATTTTACATTGCTCTGCTTGTTTTTTGGTGATCACTTCATTGTAGTAGAATTTCAAAGTTAATTACAAACTTACGTTGATTGCTGAGGCTACGAAGGCTCTACGTGCTACGGCTAAAATAAGAAAGAAATAAGGAAGTTCGTAAAAAGAATGGAGATTTTTTTATTGTTTTACATAGAGATTAGTTTTTTTATAAGAACAGTTTCAAAAATATTATAAATCTTAGCTTGCCACGAAGCTACGAAGTCGCTACGAGCTACGGATAAGAGTTTATTTGCATGGTGATCAAATTACTTTTCAATGTGTTAAGTAAATATTTAGTTAAATCTTTGTTTATGAACATAATACAATGTACAACAAAACACTGTTTAACAAAAAGGCGAACTGCCAATACACCGACTGGTTGGCGATTGAGAGTTTGTGAATTTATTAACCGTCCCTCGTATTGATCTGGACCCACTCTGGGCATTAGCATATTTAGCTTAGTTGGGTAGGCACGTAGATAGAAAGGATATGTATAAATAAGTAACTAACTACCTAAGCCCCGCAAAGTAATAACGTACATAATAATTCAAAATAAATAACTTAAAAGCCAAATTAGTCAGTTTTATTCAACACAACATCATCATCATCTGTTGGGGCCGGCATCCTGTCTAGCCGGATGCAGCTGATGATGCTGAGTAACAGTATTTTACATGAAGCGACTGCCTACCTGATCTCCACAACCCAGTAACTGGGTAATACGATACCCCTTAGTAATCTTGGTAAGACTGGATGTCAGACTTTTGGCTTCTGACTACTCGTAACGAATGTCAAAGATCTAAAAATGACAGCCGGGACCAAAGCATTAAATTAACGTGCTTCCCGAGGCACGGATGAAAATCTCGCTATATAATTATGGTCTCTATGGTCCCAAAGATCGACCCGTGCGGGTGTTATTATTTAGCCACGAGCTCCTCTATAAAGAGTAAAATAGATATTTCTCTGAAAAACCCGACGCATGTACATTCTCTCACGCAAGCAGTAAGGAAAACTCGGTAAAATAAATTGCAGAGGTTTTCATATAAAAGTTATTTCCGTACAAGCCTCCGACACTGTTCGCGCTTATTCGGCATTGAAATCTAATTATCTTGTAAGGGAAAATGTGCCAACGATACATAACTGGTACATAGGCTTATATGTTGGTATATAATGAAGGGCGTAATTACTATATCGGAATTTTGGAATACAGGAGATTAGAGAGTAAATTATATTTTATTCCTGTACCTAGGTAAGAATTTGGTTTTATGACATAAAATACCACATAATTGCAAGTTGTACAATTGGGGCTGGCAGTGTAAATATTTCAGAACACTGATTCATTAGTGATTCTGCCCTGGAGTGTAACTGTGTTGCTGTCCCACAAACGATGCGGCACTTAATATCGTGTCCTTCGTGTCCTGCTGTTTGTTCATTACAGGAACTCATGGACGCGCCCTCTGCGCCAAACTAGTGCAGGCTCAGTTCAGTACGTCTACCATGAGTTGTCATAGTTAGATCGCTTGACGTAACTGCAATAGTTCCGTCAGTACGCAAATACTATAGTTAGCTTTTTCAATGGTACCATGAGCTGTGTTGGTGCTTACTACCAAATTCTAAGCAAATGAAGCCCAAACTTGCAGTCGCTGTAGTTTAGTTTACTACACGGTGACGTTGGATAGATAACTATAGTGATTCATACTGCGCATTTTAGTACCCAACTATCCGCTAGAGGCGCTGTAAAAGTTTTCATACATTTTTTTAACTACAGACGCTAGCGAGTATAGATTGTTAAAACTCATGGTAGACGTACTGGGCCGACACAATTTAGATTGCCATCGACACTCTGCGAAGAAGATGAACAATGATGACTTTAACTTCTGAACGCAGTGTGGTTTTACTAGTGAAATTCGCTCTAAGTTATTATAAATACGTACCTAATTTTTTACAATAGTGTTTAAATTATTATACCTTTTGTTTAGAATAGTAACAGCACGGACATTTGTGTCACGTGTTTAATCTAATCTTTTTGTATAATTTTCGCTTTTTTTTTTTGTTTTTGCGTAGACTCTTTTTAATTTAGTTGTAAGTGTGTGGACATTGTAGGCCATAAAGATTCCTAGATCCTTACTAATTTTTATTTTTATTTTTATTTTGTTCTACGTTTTGTAGTAAGCAACGACTTATTATCGGGCCTACGATGTCCTCCCATACTTAAGTCAAAGTCAAAGCAGTTATTTCAATTAGACCATTACAGGCACTTTTGAAAGTCGAAAAAAAAAACCAAAATAAAACGCGAAGCTACAGTCCCAGTCACAAGGCATAATAAGTTATGAAAGTACTGTAGTTAGTACTAACGCTGTAACATAGAAATACTGTTAAAACCAAAAGATTTTTTATAACACATTTGCTCGTAAAGGGTCTCTTATTGCACCAAGTTCAGTATCGTAATGTATCACATTACGCACTAGTGCGGTAATGTAAAGTAAAACGCACGGCTTATCATAATGCTCCGTCTAAAACGAACGGTACTTTTTTAAATCTTAGCAAAGAGTTTTTATGTCAGAAAAGTAGTCAACATTTTATTAATAAAATTAAGTTGGGAGATAAAATATAATAAATAAACATTTAATTCTTTAATTTAATCAATTCTGACCATAAATTACAACCATTTATCTGTAACAAAACACAAAAATATTAATTTACTTTATTAGTAATACTGGCTGTTTTTGTGCCTTTGCCTTAAAAAAGCGTAAAAATTATTCCGCGCGCTTTTTCTTTACGCTCTGTATTGTTTTTGTTTGAAAATGTCATCCGAATTTTATTTATTTCCTCGCAAATCTGTTATAAAACGTCGTATGACATACGTGCGCTTTGATAATTACAGCCTCTGCTTTCTTGTAGCCCTCGCCTACGGCTCGGGCTAGCAATATCGCCTCGGCTGTAATTTTCAACTTACCGCACTTATATCATAATGTACTATAAAAGAGTAACCATCGAGTTTCATGCCGGTTCTTCTCCATTGGAAACGACTAACCCGAACCGAGCACCTTCTTGTCGACGTTTTAAAAGTGCCTATGGACTCACATAAGCCCACTATGTGAAATAAAAATATTTTGATTTTGATTGAATTAAACCAACTTAGAATCATGCATCATGGTTAGGTAGAGCTGTACGTAATACATTTCACCAGTTACTATGTATTGAGTCCTATGTAATAGGGGGCGAGCATATTGCCATCAACCGGGCACAAATCCGGACTCCATGGTTATGATAAGTTCTTGATGGAAAAACCCCATTAACATTTTGCCCGACCCGGCCATCGAACCCAGGACCTCATGACCAACAATCGCTCTTGCAGCCACTGGACCAACAAAGCAGATACTAAACATTGTGATATCCTACTAATATTATAAACGCGAAAGTTTGTAAGTATGGATGGATGGATGGATGTTTGTTACTCTTTCACGTAAAAACTACTGAATGGATCTGGATGAAATTTGGCACAGGAATAGATAATAGTCTGGAATAGCACATAGAATACTTTTTATCCCGATAGTGTGATCCCGCGGGACAATTACCGAAAAAACGCGGGCGAAGCCGTGGGCTGAAGCTAGTTAAATGATAAAGTGTAATTTATCCTTTCCGCCGTCAAACTATCAACTAACGGTTTCTTTTTTTTTTAAGTTTAACTTTATCCCCCTTAAGTAAAACATGCACATATTTAAAATCACGACTTGTATTTTTTAAAGCGAGCAGAACTGCGCACAAAGCACAAAGAATAAATGACAAAATCAGACTAAATTTCATTAAAAAGAAATTTTTTAAAGCGAAAATCGCTCCCGTGGGTGTATCAGCATTTTGTCAGCCCTATTAAAGCCCGACCTCATAATGGACAGTGTTTTTTATTCCATGCTTTTATAACAGAGCATAATTATCATTTGCTGGCATAATACTCTCTTCAAAATCGTTTTTTTTCGGTGTGGGCACCATTCCAGTCGGTGACAGCTAAAAGCGTTACGGTTTGAGGATATTTCGGTCGTTGTAAGTTATTATTTGGCTATGGCTTGGTTTGACTATTGTGGAATTTGTAACAGTAGGTTCCTTTTCAGTGCCAAGGAGTACTCTGTACATATAAATAAAATTGAAGTGTCTGTTTGTAATATTGAAATAACCGCTTTTTACTACATGCATATGAATGTAAATACGAAAATATTTTTTTTTTCTGTCTGTCTGTTTGTTCCGGCTAATCTCTGGAACGGTTGGACCGGTTTTGACAGGCAGTTAGCTGATTTAATAAGGAGTAACTTAGGTTACTTCTATTTTGGAAAAAATCTAAAATAATTTTAAAAAAAATGCAAAAACGTTATTGTTGAATTCCAACCGGACGAAGTCGCGGGCACAGCTAGTTCTAAAAATAAATTAATTGTATGCATGTTTTCACTAACACGAAGTACTATCATTTGCCAATTGTGTTGGGGTCGACTTCCAGCCAAACGGGATGTAATCCCCGTACCAGTATTTTACATGGAGCGACTGCCTACCTGACCTCCACACCACAACCCAGTTAGTACTGGGTAATACGATAAGGGGTATCGTATTACCCAGTACTAACTAGGTTGTGGTGTGGAGGTCAGGTTCTAAGACTGATTGTCAGACTTTCGTGCTACTTACTACCTGTCAAACGTCTGTCAAAGATCTTGAATCATAGCTGACACTTACGGCATAACGTGCATTCCAAATCACGGATATGTATGTTCACCCATCAACGGTCCGCGTACCTTAAGCAAGCGAGACTTAACCTTGAAGATCGACCCGCATGGCTGTTATTACTTAGCCACGAGCTCCTGCTATATACCACTAAAGTGTCACTTATTTTTAGTTAAAACGGGCATTAGTGTAGTAAGAACAATAGAAGGGGGATGCCTGAAAATGATATCCACTCAGGTGCTTACCGTAATGGGAGATCTAGTTTCTTTACATTCTTAGCTTATTTTCATTAATAGCTTTTGTCTTTGGTAGCTAGTCCATCAACTGCACTTTCAATTTTTAAAAGAGTTGTAACATAATATCCTCAGTATACACAAACACATGGTCATGATCAGAGATTGGAAAATGTGGAGTCAACATCTGCCTGTCATGCTCGGCATACATAATAAATACATGGTGATTTCCTGAGATCGAAAAAAGTTGAGTAAAAATCTGCCAGCCTTTTCCTAATTTTAGGGGTCGGCCTCCAGTCTATCCGGATGCTGCTGAATACTAGTATTTTACTTTACTTCGATAAAGTAATCTGTGGATAATATAAAGTTCCATATATCTGTTTTAAGTTCCGAAACAGATATACATATTTATTAATAGAGAGCTTTAAGGTACCAAATGTTTCTAAAAAAAACGACTTATTCCGATCTCTGATGATGTCACAAAATGCCTACAAATTAAGTAACTGTAATATTTTTAAACAGTCATAAAAACAAACCTATCCTACACGCACTGTTAACGGTCTATATTCTCATTTTACTTAACATTTATTGTTAGTTTGGCATGAAAACCATGTGCCTGCCTAAAATTAATTACCCGAGGAACGGTTAATAACTATGCTATGTAGTTTCGTGTAGGCGTTTCCTCGTTTATTGTACCTAATATTATTATAGGAGGCTCTGAAACGAAAACATAGGAGGTTTATCATATAAAGAGAACTATATTATATACTGGCTTTTGCCCTTTATTTTAAGGATGGGAAATCATCAAATGACTTCTCCCGCTCTGGGCGGAGTGGGAGGGAGTGTCAGACTTGTACTGACTAAAACCCATCCATGTTCCTTCTTAGCCCTTTGTGTTCCAGGGCCACGGTATCTCTTTCGAACAACCCGCAGCCCTTGCAGGCATCGGCCCTCTCGGACCCCTTCCGATTTGCTGACATCTCCTTGAGGCGCGCGTGGAACACAAACGCTCCGTCGGCACGGCCTGGACTGGCTTTTGCCTTCAGGTCGGCCCGCATGGAGCTCGGAAATGATACCGGGATAAAAAGGTTTACCAATGCCTTAACCTTTGTCATGGTCTGAGGGATGAAACGCATGTGACTAAAAGTGTGATGGATATAATTTTTAGGGATGGAGAGGGAGAGAAAGCCATTTTTTTTACTCATTCACTTTTATCACAACAATACAACAGCCGTATGAAATTCCCGCGCGCGCGCCTTTGGCCTATCAGCTTGTCATAAAAGTGAATGAGTATAAAAAAAATGTTTCTTTGAAAAACTTGTTTGTTATCATGAGTAACGTGATGTGTTTAAGTATCGGTCACTTAAGTTAGTGACCGATACTTAACACCAGTCACCCTATAGACGGAAAGAGTTATTTTCACATTTATAATATTAGTATGGATGGAGGATTACTGTATGTATGCTCATTTATGTTTATGACGGCTTCGTCCGACGTCGCCTACGCTCGCAGCAGGACCTTTTGCTTATTAATATGTAGGGATTATATTAATCTAGCTTTTATCAGCGGTTTTACTCGCACCCTGCAGGGAACCTTCTTATAAAAAAGCTACACTTATAAAAAAGCTTCAGGTTAGAAGTTTATTTAAAAAAAATATATAATATAGTTTTATTTTGTTCAATATTTTAGTTATTGGGAAGTGTAAATGGTAGTTACAAACTAATAGTCAGATACGCTTCCATATTAACAAATGCTTACTTGAGTTAATTTCACTCATGTTCAAGTTGTTTATTTTGACTATACACCTCCTATCAAACCGTTCATCTTTAACGTGATAGTTAGCCAGTTGAATTTTTTACAGATTAGATTAGTTTGTATTTCTGTTGCCGCTTTATAACAAATACATAAAAAGAATAAAATAAATATTTAAGGGGGGCTCCCATACAAAAAAGATTTGATTGAGAGATTGTTCGTTTTTATAATAATGGTACGGAACCCTTCGTGCGCGAGTCCTACTCACACTTGGCCGGTTTTATTCCTTTAATCTTGACCTTCACTTAAAATAGGTTTTTATCGCTTAATGTTTTGTCTATCAGGTATTCGGAAAATAGGAAAAAAATATTCAACTACCTATTTCCTGGCAAAATAAATAAACAAACATCCAATCCTTCCTCGTCTTAGACAAAACAAATCGAATTCTGTCCGTTCCTGAAATAACAACCAATCGTATATAAAGTAGGCCTGGAGGTCTCATTAGACAACGCTCGTAACTTCAAATTACCGGGACGCTCGTAGAAACAGCGGTGTTAGGAACAGGGACTAATGCCACACTGATTTGTCTTACCACTACTATGAGCTTGATGTGAATTCTAAGAAGACGCGAACCTGTTTTTTTCAAAACAGGCAGGCAAGAAACCAGCACCGCAGTTATGTTACACACTCACATTTGGGGCGGAGCTCGTGGCTAAATAATAACAGCCGCACGGTTCGATCTATAAGGTTAAGCCGTGCTTGCCGAAGTAGGTCCGTGTAGGGTGACCACAATTATATAGCGAATTTCCTCCATGTCTCGGAAAGCACGTTGAGTCGTTGGTCCCAGCTGTCACTTGTAGATCTTTGACAGTCGTTACAGGTAGTTAGTGGCCTGAAAGTCTTACCAAGAGAAAGTGACAACCAGTCTTACCAAGAGGTATCATGTTACCCAGTAGAAACTGGGTTGTGGAGGTCAGATAGGCAGTCGTTACATGTAAAATACTGGTATTCAGCTGCATCTGGTAAGACTGGAAGCAGTGCCAATAGTTAAGAAAAAAGGTTAGGCAGATGAGGCAGGAAAGAAACTGTGTAACACACTCACATTATTGGGATTGTGAGTGTGTTAGTGTGCCATTCACATTGACAATTCAAAAATATTCACTGCGTTGTTTACGTAGATAGAAATCTATAAGTTTAAAAATTGCTCAAGATGGACATATGCCTAGTTTTAAATACCTTTCCAAGTGTACCGGTGAATAATTTCGGAGATAGCGGGGTCACCCTGCCAAACCCTTTTGTATTGTGAATTTGTGACATTTATTTATTTATTTATTTAAGCCTTTTATTTCCCAAACAATTACAATTAAATTTCGTTACATGATGTTATAATTTAAAAATATTCACTTTATTCTTATAACTAATAAATTCATTCGTGATAAGATAACTGAACATGCAGTTTAACAATAATGCATGCATTTTAATAATAATTCATGTAATAAACACAAAAAAAATTAATATAATAATCATAATAAATTAGTATTAAAATAATGATGACAATTAAATTATCAATTAATTATTTGAATATAATATTACAATTTTTAAATAAATAGGTAGATTTCATAGATTAGAATAGAATAAAATAACTTAGCTACATAGTCAATTACTAAGATTGGGTGCCCATTTAAGGGCGAAGGCCTCCTCCATCTTATGCCATTCCTCTCTGTCTTGGGCTATTCTAGTCCAGGTGGGGCCGGCCACGGCCACAATATCATCGCACCACCGACGCCTGGGTCTGCCTCGGGTGCGTGGTGCATCTCGAGGGTACCAATGGAGAACCTTCTCGCTCCAGCGTCCATCTGTCGCTCTGGCTACGTGTCCTGCCCATCGCCATTTCAATTTACAAGCTAATTCCAGAATTTGTTACATAATGTTGATAAATAAAATAATAAAATTACTAATTAATTAAAGTCAGTGTGAGGCTTTAGGAGTCAGCGGTGTTTAAAAAACGTAGCCCAAAATCTTTGGTAAAAAACAGGGCCTTGATTTTCTAAATAAACAGCGAGTTCAATAACCCTGACTTTTTTCCTAAAAAAGGCTAAAAAGCCTACAAATAACGTAATCCGAATGAATATGTTTCGTGAAACAAGAGTTGGTGTTAGTTCTCAGATTCTTTTTCAGCGAAGGACTTAGCTCACCCGCCACGAATATTCAATAGATAAGGCAGTGAACACAGTGGCAAAGCTATACTTTGGCTTTATTTTATCAGGTCGTGGGGCCCGAGTGCTTTTTTTGAAAATCTCTCGCCGACTAGTAGACACTTCGCGTGACCAAAGCTCTAGCTCTTATTTCGGCCAAAGAGTTAGCATTGTCATTCAACGCGGCAATGCAGCCAGTCTTCTGGGAACGTTCCCGAATGACAGCGATGCGGAGGACTTTGACGCCTCTGTGTCCTATTCATCGTTGTAAGTAGATAGGTACTCAGTTTTAGTCTTAATTAAGTCCTTTTTATAGTTCCGTACCTCAAAAGGAAAAGCGGAACCCTTATAGGATCACTTTGTTGTCCGTCTGTCTGTCAATACCATTTATCTTGGGTACACGTGGAGTTATCGAGTTGAAATTAAAACCATATACTCGTCTCTACAGTCCCTTGAAGCTGTGAAAAAAATCAAACTTCTAAGTTAACGTAAAAAAAGATACGGCTGTTTATGCCGCAAATAAACGTATATTTCTCATGGCAATCAAAATTAATGGTGTATTTTCCGTTGACCAAGAACTATGAAATTTGGCAAGTAATATCGTCTTATACTACAAGTATAGGGAAAAGTCTGAAAACTATACATTTGTAATCTTCTCATTAAAAAAATTGACTCGATTCATAATTATTATTAACTACTTATTCATAATTAATTTAAATAATTGTCTGCGGCCACTAATGAAAAATATTTCATTAGTAAAAATACAATAAGACATTCATTTTCTTCTAATCGGAGCCGAGGTATACAGGGTGAATTTTTCAAGTGGGTGGACGGCCAAATCTGAAACTATGAGGAATAGCGAAAAAAAAACTCAAAGAAGTCACGAGCTGATTTTGATAAAAATTAAAACTGCATCATTGATTTTTTGTAAAATCAATATTCCTAGCCAGGAATCGAACCAGTTAATTTTGAAAAAAGACCCCCTGTATTATTACACCATTCGATAGTGTCGCCGCTAAGGATCAAATTCTGGGAATTAATGACATACGGCAAACGAAAGGAAATCGTTAATTTTCGATAAAATACATAACAGTATGCAAACTGTTGGTAGGAACAACACAACTTTAACATCACATATTTCAGCTCCGATATAATTTTCAGCAAAACTATTTTATGAGTCATTTTATCATATATTCCACTATACGTTAGCAACAATAATCTTTGTGGCCGCTGTAAAAAAAAATCATGCCACTGGTCCATACAAACTTACCCAATGCCCGTACGGAATCCTAGGTGGGCGAGTCCGACTCGATCTTGTTCGGTTTTTTATTAAAAACAAAAATATATAAATAAATAGTTTGTATAATTATTTAAGGTTGTTTAAAAATAAACATTTTGTATGGTTATCAAATTGGAAAAGAAAAACACAATTATATATTAGCATCTAATTACCTAGCTAGTTTTAAAGCTCTTTGGAAAGTACTCGTCTGAAGGTTGCCAATTGCTGACACCTATCAGCATTGTTAGCTTATTCTTATGATTTGTCATTGGCTGGACATTTCGTTGATCCAAAACTATGTCACACGGTGTAATCGGCATTGCCAGTTTAAATGGTCCCATATCAATTTACTTTTAATGCAAATTTAAATACTGCATACCTAAGGCACAAATTACTACAACACGATAACCTTTAGTTTCTAGGAATACAGCATATAAATTGTAGCAGCTGCTAAATTCCCGGCTGAATATAGTAGTTATCATAACCGTAATTTAATTTCGTCCCATTAACTCCTATCACTCGAGCGGGATCCAAAGGCCTTACGCAATGTCTTCTGCACAGCTGCGCAAGGAAATTCTTAAGTAAGAATAGAAGTTTCAGACGTGAATATCCCAAGTATCCTATCTTCCATGTGTATAATAAATGCGTAAGTTAGCATTACATTAAGTGCGTCAAAGTTCAAAGGGTGCGGATTCAGCAGACGAGCCTTCGGCTAATCGCAGTAAATAAAGGTCTTATTGACTCAGTCAATTAATATTGCTGTTTACACAACTTTGTGAAAATAATTAAATGAAATGAGATTGTTCTAATCACCAATGGTCATCATATTTGAATCACAATGTTATTATATTTTCATCAACCAACATATAACCTGACCAGGGCCGTTTTAAACCTATTGGAGGCCCTGGACATATTAGGATAATGGGGCCCCTATGACTTTGACAGAACACTATTTTGTTAGAATAGACAAAGAAAGTAGATAAATAAGGTTAAATATTTATTTTTATTAACAACTAGCTGTCCCGCGCAACTTCGTCTGCGTCACATTTTCCCCGTTTTCGCAACATTTTTCATTGCTGCACCGCTCCTATTAGTCGTAGCGTGATGATATGTAGCCTATGATCTTCCCCAGGTTGAAATCTATCTTCTTGCCAAATTTCATTAATATCCGATCAGCCGTTTAGTCGTGAAAAGGTAACAAACAAACATACAAACAAACAGAATGACTTTCGCATTTATAATATTAGTATGGATCACATGAAACGAATAGATAAATGTAATATAGTCCACAAAAGTAACTCTTTTAGCATTTACAGGTTAGTGCTTAGAGAACCCTTCTAGATTTCAGATGGGCAAAATCGTTAATCACTTCTTCAAAATCTATGCTCTTTAGCACATCAGATTCTTTGGACATCAGCGATAAAATGGTTAATCTCTCTTGAAGCATTGTACTTCTCAATTCATTTTTAATTCTTTTTAATTTGGAGAAGGAGCGTTCCCCACTGCATAGGTACTTGACGCTGCTGTGCAATTTGCAAAAACGTAAGAAAATTTTCAATTTCGCGGTCTACCCTGACGCTTCCACCTTATTCTTATTCCAGAGTGGGAAAGAGATGGCGCTAGACGTGTATTTCTCAAATTGGAGTGGTATTTAAACAATACTATCTTACGGCGTCATGGCAGGTCCCTCGGACAGGTTCAAATTCGTTGCCTCATACTTGAAAAGCAATAGGGGATAATCCATTTTTTTTTTCTTTGTCCGTCGTTAAGTTTATTGAAAAGTATTGGATACGTATTTTTTCTTTTTTCACGTGGTCTTAAAATTACGGAGATATATTGAGTTGAAATGGCGCATAACGTCACATGTAGGTAAGTTTTATACCTACTTGTGACGTAGTAAGCCCCACTCTCCAACATTAATGAGTTTTAACTAAGTAATTTTTTGATATTTTGATAAAACAAAAAATACGTGTCTAATATTTTTGTATTACCTGTCTGACGGACAAAATAGAATGTCGTTTTCTTTACCCAGTCCGCACCCCTATTGCGACAGCGACACTCTGTTAAAGCGCCATTTTGCGAAAGACAAATTTTGCGACTAAGCTGCCATTTTGTATGCACGTCATGTCCCAGTATGTCTCAGACGAATATTTTTTTTTCTTTTATAACGTTCTTGTGGATTAATTTCTGTACATAATGGAAGGGAAGTCGCGAGCAAACGCTAGCAGTCAAAATTATAAAGAGGTTAAGTTCGAATGTAGAAGGTCATCTCCAGAACTACTGATACTATTCCGAAAGTTCTTTCACTAATGAGAAGCTCCATTATCCGCGAGTGCCCTAAGCTATATTACAATGTTCCCGCCACATTATTAGTTCTAACCATAACACGAGCAAAGCCATGGGCAAAAGCTAGTTCTTTAAAAAGACGATTCATCGCCTTTCAATATCTACGTGGCCTCGCTCCACTCCTGTACCACAAACTCAACAATTCGCACGTTCTCATCTGCCTTTTCTCCTTACCGTAGGAAACTCATCGGACGTGACTGCACTGTCTAAATTAACAATACCCGATGGTTTGCCTCATTTTATTATTATTGTATTATGGCGGGATTATTATCAAGATGGCCGACGCCCGCTGTTTGTGGAGGAGTTTGGCGGGATTAGAAAGGCTACAAGTATTGAAGCCGAGGGTTTGCGAGATTGGTTCGTTGTGGAAGTGTTTGGTCGGTTTGGATACTTTGTTTTGTATTGTTTTTGTTTGTTAATAAGTTGTTGGTTATGTTGGAAAGAGAGAAGAGCCTGAAACTTTTTTTTGCATACTCTGTGAAGTATTATTCTTTTTATGACGAGAATTAAGTCCGACGAGCTCATAAAAAAGTCGCCAGTTAGTATTTTTTTTAATTTACCGTTAATTTCCCACTGCTGGGCAAAGGCCTTCTCCATATCTTTAAAGGTACCTACTCTACTACCTACAGACGCGTCCAATACGATGCTATAAGTCACAAAATAAAAACAACATGAAATATAAAACGAGTAAAATTACACCCAGTAAAACTATCAATACCTATGTTAATTTAACATGGCTATAATTACCCTGTGAATGTTTTATCAATCAAATCTCACCGTTATAATAAATTATACAAGCTGTTGTTTTGCATCCTCGTCAAATTCAAGAAGGTAACTGTGCTCATGATTCTCGACCCGAAATAATAAAATGAGTAGGTTTTTTTTTTTTTTTGAAGAAAATCGGTAGGTGTGAACCACCCGTGTTTTAAACGCAGCCAGTCGATAATTTCTGGATGCAAAACAACACCATACTGTGATCTAGATTTCTTTGGAACAACTTTGACATTCAAATAAAAAGTTTTATTCAACTCAATGAGAGCTTTAAAGAAAAATACTTGCCACCTTCCAATTATTCCAAAGACTTTTTTTCTAAGTCCTTCCCAGCAGTGTTTCTAAGTGTGGAAAAGACCTACCAATGGCCTAACTTCTTAATACTAAAAGGCTTTTAACTAAAGTGATTACCGAAACTTAAAGCATTCAGAAGAAAATCGGCTTCGAGCCTAATGGTCAAGCTTAGAGCTAGTGGATACTAGGGAACCAGGCAGGCGAGCAGGCTGGCGTGAAGTTAAAGAAGTTCTTCCCTACGCCCCCTGCCCTTCCCCCTACTCCTGTGTCGAATGACGTCACTACTGAACGTAGATGCAGGAGGCTAGAAGTGTTATAATATGTGACAAATGAGTTTAACATTTTAGTAGGAGTTTGAAGTTTGCATCAATTATGTGTATTTGTTTCGAAAATAACATAACATCACGCTTTTAATTCCTAAAGATTTAGGTAGAGGTGTGACTGGCAAACGCGGGTGTACTAATTACTTAGTACTTAGTACTTTGAAGTCCTTATTTTTCGAAAAGACTGAACCGATTTCAATAAAACTTCATACGCATAAGCAGGATACATAGGTCTAAATAGTTACAAAAAAACATTTTCATCGTCTTGAAGCAGTACCTATTGTTTTACTCTTATTCCAGTGTGGGAAAGAGACGGAGCTATACAGGATGTCTAGCGCCATCTCTTTCCCACATTGGAAAAGAAGTAAAACAATAATGTTTTAAGACGTCATGGTAGGCCACTTGGTCGTAACACACATTAATGGTTCTGTGAATGCTAGCATTTAAATAATAAGAGTTAAATTCCAAGGACAGTTGCAAACTGAAATATCAAATACTAGCTGTCCCGCGCAACTTCGTTTGCGTCACATTTTCCCCGTTTTCGCAACATTTTTCATTGCTGCTCCACTCCTATTGGTCGTAGCGTAATGATATATAGCCTGTGTCCTTCCCCAGGTTGAAATCTATCTTCTTGCCAAATTTCATTAAGATCCGATCAGCCATTTAGTCGTGAAAAGGTAACAAACAAACAGAGTAACATTCGCATTTATAATATTAGTATGGATTATATTGTGTATTTTGTAAAATTACAACATTGAAACCAATCCACAGTTTATGTCTATTATTGGCCAAAGAATCGCCCGTTGTCAGCTATGCGGACGAACTCTTTGACGCATTTTAATTCATTTCTTTTATTTTTATATAAAACATTGCCCACTAGGAATTTCTCCTGTATCGTGGGTGCGTTTACATAGGTACATTTAAACTCACATACACAAACAGCCAGACCCGGAACAACTATATGTAGGCCATACAAATATTTGTTCCGTGCGGCGATCGAACCCGCGACACGCAGCGCAGCAGTCGATCGCTCAGCCACTGCGCCTACCATGCCGTCAATCCGTGCCGTCGTTTCTGATTTTGTACTTCAATGTTTTTAGTATTATTTTAAGTCTGCATAGTTAGTAAATAAAGTTTATATTGTAATAGTACCTACATGATGATATAAGTGCGGTAAGTTGAAAATTACAGGCGATATTGCTATCCCGAGCCGTAGTCGAGGGCTACAAGAAAGCAGAGGCTGTAATTATCAAAAGCGCACGTATGTCATACGACGTTTCATAACATATTTGCGAGGAAATAAATAAACCTCGGACGACATTTTTAAATAAAAACAATACATCGAAAAGAAAAAGCACGCGGAATATTTTTTACTAGTTCACAAATGATGAAATTAGCAATGCGCGCGCATCAGCGTTTTTCTTAAGGCAAGGGCACAAAAACAGCCGGTGCAGCAACAATTAATATTTTTGTGCTTTGTTACAGATAAATGGTTGTGATTACTGGCCACAAATAATTAAATTAAAGAATTAAATGTTTATTTATTATATTTTATCTCCCAAGTTAAATTTATTCATAAAATGTTGACCACTTTTCTGACATAAAAACTCTTTGCTAAGATTTAAAAAAGTAGGTACCGTTCGTTTTAGACGGAGCATTTTGATAAACCGTGCGTTTTACATTACATTACCGCACTAGTGCGTAATGAGATACATTACGATAGTGAAATTGGTGAAATAAGAGACCCTTTACGAGCAAATGTGTTATAAAATAAGATTTGATATTTAGTTTTTTTAAATATTAAACTTTTTCACCAAACTGCAGCAGTAACTTTGTTCTTCGTTAACTTACTATGAAAAATAAATTTAGTTTATCGGTTGAGTGGAAGTTTACTAATGAATGACCGTTCAAAATATTGTTAATATATAGTTTGGGCTATGGAACCCTGTGCGCGAGTAAGACTCGCACTTGGCCCGTTTTTAGATGTTGATTGGTGTAAGTAGGTATACGGACCTCACTATGACTTAAGAAAGTCTAGACTTAGGTCTGCGCAAAAGTCTTAGTGAAAGGTTAAAAGTACTTTCGCCCAATCACAGAATGTATCAAACAACCTGATTAGTATTTTAACTATACAAGGTGTTGTTTTGCATCCTCGTCAAAATGCAAGAGCATGTCACAAAAGACATGAATAACCAATTAAAATTACGGTACCTAGTTAATTATTAATAAACGCTGATATTTTTGGTCGTTTAAGTTTGTCAGTATTTCAGGAAAACCCCCTAAACGTGGTTTAGTGAATAAGAAATTATCAAATAAACGTTTGAGATTGTTTGTATGTATGAAAGCGCGGTTATAGGGCAACCGGAAGGATCAGACAGGCCGCGTTTAAAACACAGGTGGTTCACAACAAGAAAAAAAAAACCTACTCATTTTATTATTGATTCGGGACGAGAATCAATAACATAGTTAGCGCCTTGAATTTGACGAGGATGCAAAACAACATCTTGTATATCAAACCATTTTTATTATTTCCTGAGAAATATTTTCAGTAATTTTGAGAAAACAGGAATGATTGTCAACATGGAGGATTGAGTGCCTTTCTTGGGATTAACCGTGTTTATACGGATTATTTGTTTTCCGACAAATATGATTTAGGTGCGTGTTCGTATTCCCGACGTTTCTCAGAAAAGCGCCGTTTGTTTACAAAATATGAAAGAAACATCGCCACAAAATACCGTCAATACATGTACATTGAGTAAGTTACTTACTGGAAGATAATTTCACCATTTTGTTAAAAGTGTTAAACAGTCTTTTATATGTAGATTCCTCTAATTTCTTAAATTAATTTAAAATATAGATTTCAATAATTTTGTAATTCAATGTCCGTTTATCCGGTTTTTTTTTATTGATTTAGCCTAATAACTCAATGCAGCAAGCATGCTTAGGAATACAAATATTCGCCTGAAGATTCGTGCTTATCCGGAAACACGAAAATTACCGAAGCGCATTTCTTTACTAGTTTAACTGTATGCAAGATGTAACATATGTATATTCCACAATTTCATGGTCTGACTCACCACACGAGAGGTCTTGCGTGTATTCTGTTACTCCCCGTATATGCCTCCTCTTAATACGTTATTATTTATAACAATGTGTCATAGGGATGGTTTAAAATTGTGTAAACAATGCAAAACATACAGTGCAATACAATACAATACGATTCCGCATCCAGATAATTTAATTCCGAAACAGGGTGTCCTTTCAAGGTCACCCCGCTCCCTAGGTGCGTTCCGAAACGTCACGACCAATCCTGTAATGTTCCGAAACACAGCCTGACTAGTGACAACTTCAATAACACTTGTATAAGAAATGTTACCTATATTAATAAAGTCTGACATGCAGTCTTACTAAGGGGTATCGTATTACCCAGTTACTGGGTTGTGGAGGTCAGATAGGCAGTCGCTTCATGCAAAATACTGGTACTCAGCTGCATCCGGTTAGACTGGAAGCCAACCCCAAGATAGTGTTTATTTCAAGTGTTTGTTTATACATACACAGGGTTATTAGTAAAACACCGACAACCTCTCACGACTATGTTACTAATATCATGATCAACAACTTTTGTTCTATGACTTTAAAAAATTCATCATATTTTAGTTCATCAGATTTTCAAACAAAAATAAAAATAACCCTGTATAGCAGAATAATCTTCTTTTGGTACTAATTGAGTCATATTTAGTGACGAAGAATGCCGACATAAAATTCGTGTTAAATTCTTATGTGGGTACAAAATTATGAGAAAAGGTAGTATCCTCGTTCCTGCTTTTGAAACTATAATTTAAGTCTTAAATTATATTAATGGCAAGTTATTCTCTTAAATTTTAACAGAATAACTTTCCGTTATGCAACAAACCAGTTGTACTCAATCGTTACGAAAAGGAAGGAAGAAGGAAGGAAAAGGAGAAGATGCAAAACACAACCCTTAAGGCGGAAACATACTTACGTGTCGTGGCGTGTCGTGACGCAACGACACGCCATGCAAATATGTCCCTAAACATATTAAATTTATGATATGCATCTGGCGCGTCACGACACGCCACGACACGTAAGTATGTTTCCGCCTTTAGTCAGCAATACGTAGACTGCACATTTCTCTACTTCTGGAGACCACAGTTTCGCTAAGAGTGAAAATGTTTTTTATAATTTGCATATTTATTAATTGCATTGTAGCTTCTTCAGCAACAGGCACTACACTAATATCATAGAGGTACAATTTGTATGTAAGTTTGTATGTAGGGGTAATCTCCGGAACTGATGCGATTCCGAAAACTCTTTCACATTAGTGAAAGGGAAGCTCATTATCCCCAAATCAAATCCTTTTATTTCAAGTAGGCCAGTTACAGGCACTTTTGAATAGTCAAACAACGAAGCTACAGTCCCAGTCACAAGACATAATAACTGTGAAAGTACTGTAGTAGCACCCAAAGCGTATAGATCTCTATGGAGAAGAATGGGCAAGAAACTCCATGGACACTCTTTTAAATCAGAATTTTGTTACAAAATCCTTGGTTACATCATTCATGTTGAGATGGTGCATTATGTGTCATATGGCTAGGTACATTGAAAGCGTTCCCGTGGGATAGTTTCCGAACATACCTTATGCAAAGCCGCGGGCAAGGGCTAGTAACTTATACAAGGTGTTGTTTTGCAACCTCGTCAAATTTCAGGAGGTGGTCAAGAACGACATAAATAATCCATTAAAATTACGGTACCTAGTTAATTATTAATTAACGCTGATTTTTTTAGTTATTTAAGTTTGTCAGAATTTCAGAATAACCCCCTTAACGTGGTTTAGGCACTAGGAAATTATCGAATAAATGTTTGAGATTGTTTGTATATGTGTAAGCGAGGTTATAAAGCAAGAACCAGACGGGCCGCGTTTAAAACACGGGTGCCCTTGCCGATTTACGTAAAAAAGAAAAAAAAAGAAAAATTACCTACCCATTTTATTATTGATTCGGGACGAGAATCATTAGCATAGTTACCCCCTTGAATTTGACGAGGATGCAAAACAACACCTTGTATAAACGAGCTGAAATAATATTACTTACCTAAAGCAAACAGTTTCATAAAATAGGTACCTAGCTAATTAAATTAACATACGGTTGTATGCTATTTATGTTTTAGTTGTTTGAAATATTATTGGCAAGTTAACTATAACAATGAAGCTGATAAAACCCAATCAAATGACTTAGCGGTTTTCCTTGAAACTTATTAAAAACATAAATAACTTCACCGATAGTCGGAGGGTTATTCCATAAATTCAAGGTCGTTCATTGAACTAAGACAGTTACCTTGATATTGCGTCGTATTTAGCTTTCATTTTGATATCTCGTCCCCTTTATAAATGCGAAGTTAGATAGTAAACTTAAACACCGAAAATTCTATAGTTTATTAGAAGTTCATACTGGTTGTCACATTACTATTTGTGTGCACGACGTCCGATCGTTTGATTGGACGTCCTGCGCACATATAAAAAAAACCAGTTTAAGCGGATCTCTCATTGTAAGAGAAATCTAAACAACGCAAGGCCTTGGAAAGTTTAGCTTTGATGAATGGCCTTGTCTAGTACACACGGCCATTCATCAGCGTTGTACTGGTATTTAATACACACTGCGTACTGGTATTTAATTGCATTTAAATTTAGCATTTAGTTAAGACTGGAAGCCGACCCCCACATAGCTGGAACAGGCTTAGCAAATGATGACTGGTTGTCACTTTACTCCAGATAAAGGGTGTTACCACACCAATCGATCGATCGTCTATCGATGCCGTCGATCGATGGTAGAATGGATTAATCGAAAATCAATCGATAGGTTTACCTAGTAGAAACCATTGATCAACGTCATCAAATGACCCCTCCCGAGCGGAAGGGAGTGTCAGACTTGTACTGACTAAAACCCATCCATGTAATTTCTTAACCCTTTGTGTTTCAGGGCCACAGTATCTATTTCGAACAGTCCCGGAGCCCTGGCAGGCATTGGCCCTCTAGGACCCCTTCTAATTTGCTGACATCTCCTTGACGCGCGAGTGAAACACGAACGCGCCGTCGATACAGCCTATCGTCGTCATAAAACGGACTGACGGTAAGCTCATTACTCACCGTCCACAGGCACGCGGTAGTAACACCCTATAAATAAGTCTGATAAGGAGCTATGAGTTACCTACAACTCTTCGTTCTTGCCGAGTCAAGCGAGCTATTTTCGTACAGATACAACCCGATATGAAATCAGATGATATAAAACAAAATGGTATGGCTAAAATACACTTATAATCCACCCCCCTTTCCCCTCCCCCTGTCGGTCATCCGTGGCAACTGAAGTCCATCAAAGTAGTTAGAGTAATGGAAACAGGCCAAACAAAGTTACATGTGGTTGTAACTAAAACTTATACTTACAAGTAACATTGGAATCACTCGCAAGGTCAGCTCATGAGCCTTGGGACCAGGGTAAAGATTGAATAGGCTACAAATACTGGTACACTTATGGAAGTTAGTTGAAAGTATAGAATTAGGTAATAGGGCAGCAAAAATGGATAAAAATGAAATTTAATGTTATGTAGGTTAATACATAACGTCATCAGGCCTGTGATCCCCAGTTAGGCAGTATTGTATCTTATAGTAAACCTACATTTCGCGAAGTTATGTTTAATACCCGGCAAGCCTATTGCCATCAACCGGGCACAAATGCAGACTTCGTTGCTGCTACTGAGAAAATCCAATAACAATTTGCCCGACTCAGGAATCGAACCCCGGACCTCATGCTCAGCAGTCGGCCACTAGACTAACGAGTAAGTTTTTTTTTAATGTAGGTTAATGTACCTACCACTGCGACATCAATACAGCTACAGCTATTGCAGTCTACAGCTGGACATCGGTTTGTCCCAAGCTGCGTCACAACAATGAGTGTCCTTCAACCCTACATGTGGTAACAATGGGAATTAACCCTCCCATTTACCATGGAATAAATTAAAATAAATCCCCTACTTGGAATTATATTCTAAAACAGTATATAAAAGTGCGTTTTTGTAAAATTTTTGTCCAACTACCTACCCTTCCAATTTTTCCTTTTTTGTAATCATATGCTGGTTTAATAAATCGTGATTGAATAAAGAAAAAAATATAAACCAAACTGGATATTATGTTTAAGGAAGGAAAAATATTTAAATTTAAATATTATTACTTCCTCGTGGCTTCTTATAGAATTATAAATATGAATAACGTAATATTTGAGAGGTAACACATTTATTTTTACTCATTCGAAGCGTGATTCGGAACGTAAATAATATTTCATGTTTATATTAGGATTGAGCATATTTTTTTAGATGTGAATTATCTAAAGGTATTTTTGTTTTTCCCTCGGAGTCTTTTCTTTGTTATTAATTGCTATTCCCGAGTGTCAATATACCATTCTACCCAATCCTATGTAGGACAAAAAAGTCTGCAATACAGTCGTGGGCACCAAAATTATTTTTTTACCAAATCTCAAAATTGGATTACATGCTTTTTTGAGGGTTTTTTGTACTTATGAGGTTTTCGGCCCAGATCGCATGAGACTCACGTCGACTTATAGAGCGAATCTGTTCCAAAAGTATTTCCCTGTTCAGGTTCAGTGCCGAGTAATTAATTAGAAAAGTTCAATCTTGTCATATAACCTCTTTTTCCAACAATTATTGTTTGAATACTATTTATAAACCAATTAAAAACAGAAGCTACCAAAATAACCTCAATTATCATCTTATTGTTGATTTCACAAATCCATATGCAAATAATCAAATCACTGAACTGTAAAAAGTCTTAAAAATTAACATCCACAGAGTTTGTATTTTCTGATTTTTTTTCATTTTCATCATAATATACTTTTGGAACAGAAAACAAGTAATTTGCTGTTTGGCAACAGCCACAGAAAACATAGAAGTAACTAATTCTGAAGTAAATGATTGCCTTATGTTTTGCGTCACAACACAAAATTATGGCGATTGCAAGCCTCGAACCCGACCTATTTACGGTTTAAAACGCCAGTAATGTTTCAAAAACAACGACTATTACTTACCCACTCGATTTGTTCAAGAATAAATTGTTAAAAATGTAAGAAAGTGTTATAAATTTTATTGAGGCTCTTAGGGTACACTGGCTTAAGTGTGTTTTGGGCCATATTTGGAAGAAAAACATCGCTAGGCAATCTGAAGCGAAGCGTCTGAAATCACTAGCACTAGAGTGTTTAGAAGGAGCTCTGTCCACGCTGATAAAGTCAAAGTCAAAGTCAAAGCATTTATTTCAATTAGACCATTACAGGCAATTTTGAAAGTCAAAAAAACAAAATAAAACGCGAAGCTACAGTCCCAGTCACAAGGCATAATAACTTATGAAAGTACTGTAGTTGCCCATTCCGTAGCGTAGATCTCTATGGAGAAGAATGAGCAAGAAACTCCATGGCCCTCTTTTAAATCAAAATATGTTACAAAATATTGGTTACATCATTCATGTTAAGAATTAAAAATATGTGAGAACAATGTAGAAATACGGGCAAGTTAAGAGCGTCCAGAGTAAAAGATTAAATCAGTAATTAAAAAATAAAGTAATTAAAATAAACCGTGGCAGCTAAGAGATGACCAGTCACAACTGACAGCGCCCGTTCACGAACATGACGCATGTATCAGCCTATATTAGGGTACAGTCATAGTCAACCTTGTACATGAGTAAAGGCTAGTTCATACCAGTGACAATGTTTAAAACACTCGAACTCTACTTAAGTAATTAACAATAAGGTTACTGTCAAGTTACTTATAAAAAAAAGTTTTTAAACATCATCATCTGCCTAGACTTTTTCCAACATGTTAGGATCGGCTTCCAGTCCAAACGGAGAAAGCTGAATAACCAGTATTTTACATAGGGCGACTGAACGGAACACATGAAAAATAAAAAGCTCCAAAAGGAAAGCGTCAAAGAAAATATTAACCAAAGTAAAAAAAAAACAGAAAATTTGCGTTAGGCTACTTTTACAGCAACTGTTCCAGTTGTAGGTTTGTTTAAGTAGCGTTTAACTCCGTTTCGCCGTAATTTATTAAGACCGCTTACGGGGTTTAATTACAGTCCCCCCCTCCTTTGAATAAGGAAAATTATTTGAACACAAAACAATTTCTTTCGGTCCAGAAGTTAAACGTTTTCTTGGCAACTCAGCGGTTTTTCTGTGATTCATATTTTATTACCTATGTGTTTTTGAAAAACTATGGATGGACTGTGTAAAGGATGATATAGCAACACAGGACAGGAGGTGTCTAATGAGATGCGAGTAATAGAGAAGAATATGGAAGAAGACATGCTACTCCGACCCCAAATAAATTGGGATAAGGGCACAAGAATGATCTGTTTTTGAAAAGCATTTTTTAAATCACTTTTTTTCTGTGTTTTCATCATAGACCCAGTCTTTGCACAATTTTTTTATTTTTAATCATTTATTTTCTGAGTTCCTTTGTAGGATATAAAGAGGTCAAGAGTCCTCTTTTAAAAGAGTAACTATGGTATTTTTTCCTATTCTTTTGTATACGAATTTACCTTTGCAAAACGGCAACTTTTTATTTTTAATTTTTAATGTAGGTAACAGTTAAAACAGATTTTGAATGACCTTATTTATATGGGTGAATAGTTTTATACACATTGTTTGAGCTTGACTATGACACTTAAAAAATCTTCGTAAATGAGATCAGCGATCACCGATTTCCAAAGCAACGTGTAAAAATTCATCAAGACTACATTTCTTCCGGATTTTCTTTTTCTTACTTTAGATAAAAATTGTGCCCTCTAATGGCACAAATTTAGACAATATTCATGACTTTGGAAGCAAATATCTCAGCAACCATTGTTTTAAGAAAAAAACATCGTTGAATTTCATTTGTACGGAGAGCCATCCCTATTTTTTTTTATACACCTGCACCCTGCTACACCTGCTCTCCAAATTCAACTGTGTGGTGCCAATAACCTCGGAGTGAAAACTCGTTGACATACGGACAGACCAAATCCATAAGGGTTCCGTTTTTGCCATTTGTCAACGGAACCCTAAAAATACATCATGTATTGGAAAGGTGTGGTCATATTTAAGGATGTGAAACACCTCTCTGGAAGAGCTCGTTGCCAAATAATTACAGCCACTCGGGTCTATCTTCAGGTAAAACCTGGCTTGCCAAGGTTGGTCCGTGGATTAAACACAGTTTCCTCCGTCATTTTTTTTTTTAATTTTTAAAAGCTTTTATTTAACTTGCAATGTATGTATGTATGTTTGTTACGGTGGAATCTTGGAAGATAAATTAGAACCACTTCCCGATGTCCGATTGAGTTGAAATTTTGCACACACCTTTGGTTCTGATGACAATACATTTTTACGACAGACATAACTTAATCCTGCAGCCAGGATCGTCTCCTCACGAGAGAACTCCTCAACGTTTAATAGCACAGACACGAAATTTTGCATGCACGTTCATATTTGATAGATAATCACGATTTGTATCATGAACTTATCCTGCAGCCAGGATCGTCTTCTCACGAGGGAACTCCTCAACGGTTAATAGCACAGACACGAAAATTTGTATGCACGTTCATATTTGATGGATAAACTTGAATTTTATCATGATCTCATCCTGCAGCCAGGATCGTCTTCTCACGAGGGAACTGCTCAACGTTTAAAAGCACAGACACGAAACTTTGCCTACGAGTTCATATTTGATGGATAATCACGATTTGTATCATGAACTTATCCTGCAGCCAGGATCGTCTTCTCACGAGAGAACTCCTCAACGGTAAATAAATAGCATGGAATGAAAAAAGTGTTGAGATTGTGATAATGATGTGTGGTCAGACAAGATTACGGCAAAACTAAAAATGTTAAAATAAAACTAAATTAAAAAACCTTTTTAAAAAAATCTTTTATTTAAATGCTCTAAAAAGAAGAAAATAAAATTTTCTTTTAAAATTTTAACTATCAACATATAACCTCATTATACACAATTTATATGATCATAAAAGCTTGTCGCGAGGTCTAACGAAATAAATCCTGACAATCTGACAAGTATATAAATAGAAGAAGAACAAGAACCCAGTAATCGACTTGAGTCTAACAAAAGGAGGCTTTATTCGTATTTAATCACCTGCCTCCATCAGTCTCCAAACAAACGAAATTAGTTCATTCAAATGATGTTAATTCCCTTTCAAATGCGCTTCACAGAATGTGATTCAGAAGGTACTGTGCGCTGAATAGACTTGTAATCAGGTTAGCTTCACGTTTCTTTTGCGTTTGACGATAAGCAGTACGTAACAGGTCTCAGAATGACTACAGATATGTCGTCATTACACATGGTTGGGATTTGTGGAAGCTGTGAATATGGTATGAATATAAATTTTGCTAAATTCGAAAGTAAAGACCTTGCAAATCTTCCATCAATATCATCATCTGCCTAGCCTTTTCCCAAACAATTGTAGTCGGCTTTTAGTCAACCAGATAATCATAATCATAAATCTTTATTTATCTCCACATACCCTGAAAAATTTTTTTAAGTCCTCGCGCCATTGCGCCCCTAAGGCTACACTCCAACCGTGGACGCACCCTAAAAAAGTAATAAACTTTTCAAATAACATAAAACTGCGTTTTTTTGTCGCAATAAAAATAATGGGATATAATTCGTAAAAATCGCTGGTCCCACTTTTTCTATTTTGTATTTCCATGGAAATAGTGGGATACACCCATCAAAACTTTAAGGTGCTGGTTCACATTTGTACATCTTATATAGAGAAAGGTGTCTGAGATAGGAAGATCCTGAGGTACAGATCACCTCTCGGGCTTAGAATTAAACATTTTAATGTTTGCAAAAATAGAAGTAAAGATAAAAAGAACAAAATAGTAAAATTAAAATTAATGTTTTTTTTTTTATTTTAAACAAAAATTTTGCAGCTGAGTATATTTTACATGAAGCGACTGCTATCTGACCTCTACAACCCTGTAATTGGGTAATACGATAGGTAACCCTTGGTAAAACTGGTTGTCAGACTTTCGGGCCACTGACTACCTGTATCGACTGTCAAAGATCTACAAATGACAGCCGGGACCAACGGCTTACCGTGTTTTCCGAGGCACGGAGGAAACTCGGTATGTAATTATGGTCGCCTATCCACGGAACAACCTCGGGCAAGGCTTACCTTAAAGATCGACCCGTGCGGCTGTTATTACCTACATAGCCACGAGCTACTTAAAGAGACTGCAAACCTTATGCAGATGAAATATTATCAGGTTAGTTAACTATGTCACTGAACGGTTATGTATTTGTACTAATGATAATACTAGTCGCAGTCGTACAACCTTTTCCCTATTTCATATTGACAGTCTATAAAGAAGTCCATAGAGCAGTCTAAATAGATCGGTATATTGCTCAAGAAATCTTCAATAATTCTTCTTTTAAATTGAAATTGAATTCTTCTTTTTTTAATATTGTCAAGAGGCCCGAGTTGGTCTACAATTTGCTTGTTTGCGACAGTAATAACATAACTCGAAAACTAAGAAACTCTGGACAGTGTTTTTTAAATTTATATTTAGATTGAAATTCTCTTTTTTTTGCATAGAAACGTATTTTCCTAACTTGACATATTTATTTTACGTATTTCGTTACTCTATTTAATACGTTTATTTTTATATTCATCTACAAACAACATCGAAAATACTTTTTTTTAGCTATGTTATCCTTGTCGCAAACGAGCGATTGAAGATATGGTTAAAAAAAAAACAAAACTGCAGCGTTACTTTCGCATAAGATCGATACACAACTGTCTCTCAAAATATAACATTAATCATACCGTAAACATCCCAATTTTTGCCAATTTTATCAACTTAAATCCAAAAACTTCATAATGAAAGATTCTTCAACTTGTCTTTTCATTATGATCTTCTTTGAAAACAGCAAGCCGATGTTCCTTCTATTTTCATCCACAGTGTTGGGCCCCGGGCTAGAGGTCTAATAAAAGAAATTCTGTAACTTCCTCGGAACAAGAGGAACATGTAGTATAAAGACTAATTAAAAACCGCGCTGGGTTGTGTCTGAGGTTTTTTTTCCTTTTTGTTCTTTTTTAGGTTGGACCTAGTTTCTTCTTTGTGGAAGTACCTACAATTTGTGTGCGTTTAATTTTAGAAATGTGTTTTTTGTCTTTCTCGGTTCTCCAGCTGTCTAGATATTTATTTTTTCGCTTAGATTTAGTACATATTTTTTCCTGGTCTTCTATTGTTTGTTAGCACCGTTTTTTTTTATTACTGCAGTAGGTACAAGTTAAAATTAATAAACGTCGTGCAGTCGGCGATTTCAGGCTCTTGTATGATAGCACAAAATGACTCCATTAAACCTTTATGTTGTTTAATTTTATCTGAGAGAGATAAGAATATTCCGCTCTCTCGTGTACATTTTATACATGTTCTCCGTAATAAAATAAAGGAAATTATGTCAAATGAGAGTAAAAAGTACAATTTACAAGGAAGGGTGTATGTAAGGGTGCGTTGAAAAGAGGGTCAAGTCTTTTACCTACACAATTATTTAGTCCGTTTACAACTAGTCTGGCTGTCCCTTTCTTTAACTCGACGTCTCATATTAATGAATGCCTAGCTGTTCGTATCCTCAAGAATGTTGATGGGTAGAGACGAAAAGGAATACCAAAGAAAAAAATATGGATTGTCTAATTAATAATATATTATGAATGAAAAGTGAATGACATCGTGACTGGAGGAGAGGGGCAGAAGTGTGACGCTGAGTTTGCACTCATATTAAATGCCTTAATTTCACGTTATTTAGATTTTTTATGTTTTATCTTTTTTACCATGAAAAGCGCGGTGGATCGATGATATGATCAAAGTCGCGGGAAATACCTGGATAAGCGACTCACAGAACCCCGAAGTGTGGCAGAAAAAAAGGGGAGGCCCATACCCAGCAGTAAGTGATTCTGTGCTGATATAATGATGATGATGTCTACGGCTGCATTAAACGTCGTACAATACTCTATTTTCAATTAAATCAATTCTACTGACATCTACAAATTAATATGAAACAGATCACACCAATAAAACGGAATAAACTTCAGCGCCACCATAATGAAAAGATCAAACACAACACAATCTACATTACTAATTTATAATATTCAATAAACATGGCCGTTCTATTAGCTCAAACATTCTGACAGTCTGCTATTCGCATAGAAAGTGGAGAGGGTTCAAAAACGTGCTAAAATGAAAAGCTTGAATGGAACGCGAAATTTAAATAAAACGTTCCAATTCCTCGGTTGAAAAGAGACAGCTACGAATAATTTATAAACATTTTGTAAAGAAAGAGAAATGCAAGACTAGAGACTGTAAGAAAAAGATGCTGCTTCCATTCTATTGCCGTAAACTAAAATGAAGAAAAATACATAACGATGGTGAAGCCTATCTATATATCTATCGAAATATGAAGTAGTATTTATCCCACCAATAAAAAATATCTTTATGTAGCAGGAAAAGTGAGATAAAAAGAGGTTTGTTTTAAGTTCTTTGAATTATTTCATCTGTAAAATAATAGTCCAGTAACTTTATACAAAAGTGCTTGCGTCAAATTCGGTATCTGAAAAAAAAAACGCGTTTTATTCGATTTTCGACAATGTTGCGTTCGCCGCGGCGCTCAAGGTAACAAACATGGATTCTGCAAAAAATCAGAACTACCGGATTTGACGTAAATTATCCTGTACTTTCAGGGACATGGTTACTAGACTATAACTTATTATATACATAACGAAGCTACTCGTATTTTTTGTCCATCCGTTTATTTTTATAAAGCTTTTGACTGAGGCTTCGATTATGTGGAATTTTAGAGATCATCTCAACAACAGCAACTGTTCAAGTTTGTTATATATGATTCACAGAGTTGCTATAAACCATCATCATCTGTCTAGCCTTTTCCAAAACTATCTTGGGGTCGGCTTCCAGTCCAACCGGATGCAGCTGAGTACCAGTATTTTACATGAAGCGACTGCCTATCTGACCTCCACAACCCACTAACTGGATAATACGATACCCCTTGGTAAGACTGGATATCAGACTTTTGGCTTCTGACTACTCGTAACGACTGTCAAAGATCTACAAATGACAGCCGGGACCAACGGCTTAACGTGCTTTCCGAGACACGGAGGAAACTCGGTATGTAATTATGGTCACCCATCCACTGACCGACCTCGGCAAACACGGCTTAACCTTAAACATCGACCCGTGCAGCTGTTACTATTTAGCCACGAGCTGCTATATTCCAAACTCCCATAAACCACCGTGTCTGAAATCGACCTTTCCCTCACTCATACTAAGTAAGATAAACCCGGCAAAAGCATCTCAGGGGAAATTTTATTTCGTTTAAACGCCAGCGGTGGCACTGACATTCTTATATTGTGCCTTTGTTGGCTGACCTACAGGAATTCTCGGCAAGTAGGGTAAATATTTGAGTTCGGAATTAAAATAACGTTAGTTTTATACTCTGTGTTCACTAGCGAGTTGAGGTTTGTACTTCAAGAATAGTCGACCTTTGTAAATTAACTTTATGGTTCAGTTAACCACGAAAATCACACTTGTAGCTACGTCAAAAAGGTGCTGTTAATGGCAATTTACTTCCACTGGTGTGAGTTTAACTCTACTGCATAAAGGCACTGCACTGCACCTTTAATTGTAGGCAGAAAGTTTGACAGTAATTGTAGACTAATATCAAATTGTTTGCACCGCCTGTAACTAACGTATAATTTTTTAGACCCAGACTCATCATCATAAACCTATTATGTTCCCACTGCTGGGACACAGGCCTCCTCTCTTTGAGAGAGAGTGGGCTATATTGTACCACGCGGGCCCAGTGCGGGTTGTTAGTAGATGTCACATGTCTTCGA